>CM062292.1:311958091-313440232 GCA_031216915.1 Pictodentalium vernedei | reverse complement strand
GTCGGATTTCAACGATATTGCGTTTTCACACCCAGTTTAATATCTTAGAATTAAGGCCTTTGAATGGTATTTTTGCACCAGGCACTATTTGAAAATGCCCGCGATCAAATACGGATCACGATTTATTGGGGCCGTAAAAGTCTTAGATCCTCCCCCCCCCCCACACTTCCTTTCTAACGGGCCTATGAAGTCTTCGAATGGTATCCACTATTCATAATGTTACAGTAGGTGGAATTGGACACCACCCCACCCTGTACAGTTTATTCAAAATAAATGCTATTCGTGTTTTTATTTTCCACTTAAGGATGAATGCTGAAAGTGTTTTACATTTTCGGAGGAAAATGCCCTTCGGAATGGAAGTAAAACAAACAATTAATCCCGGATAGGTGTGGATTCTGAGGCAAATGAAAAAAGATATGCCACTTCCCTTCTCCAGACAAAAATGAAGACCCCGGAGCTCAGTGTGTGTGGTGTGGTGTGGTGTGGTGTGGTGTGTGTGGAGTGTGTGTGTGTGTGTGGAGTGTGTGTGTGTGTGTGTGTGTGTGTGTGTGTGTGTGTGTGTGTGTGTGTGTGTGTGTGGAGTGTGTGTGTGTGGCGTGTGTGTGTGTGGCGTGTGTGGAGTGTGTGCGCGGTGTCCGCGTGTGGTGTACGCGTGGTGTGTGTGTGGGGGGGGGGGGGGGGGCAAAAATTAATTCTGGAATAAACGTTGGCGTGGTGACATGTCCCTTTATCTTCATGCATACCCCCCCCCCCCCCTCCCCCAACCCAGGAGCACGGTGGCTGAGTGCGTAGAGCATTGGACTTTAACACGAACAGATGGACGGTTTGATCTTGACAATCGGTAATTGCGTTGTGTCCTTGGGCAAGATATTTAATCCCAATTGCCCATGTGAGGGCATGGTGGCGCCGTGTACTGAAGCGCACTGCACGTCAACGGTGCAATTGTTTGCAGCTGATGGAAGGTCCTCTCCGGTCACTCGGACTTCCTCAACCTATAAGTCTCCCGACATAATGTGGCCCTGGTTGTTTCAAGTTTTGTTAAACCCCGATAACAACCTAACACGCCCACACACATTCTTTGACAGTGCGCAATGGTCTAGTGGTTTAAGTGTTGGACTCCCAATTTACCAGGCGGTAATGACGAGGGTTCGAATCCCGGCAGGGGGGGATCAGAAACCAATATTCCAAATTTCTCTACAACATGATTGGGTCATTTGAAAAAACACATGCACGCGCGTGCAACGAACTGTAAAACAGTAAATTTAATTAATTTTTTTTCTTGAGGGGGGGGGGGAGGGGTGGGCCGTGGAAGCAGAGGTACTCCGAAAGGAGGGGTCAGTTATTTTTCTGACAATTCCCCTCCTGGAACATCTAACTTTCAGAATAACAAATACGCTGGCTGGTTGCATCTTGAAGTAAAATGATCTGAAAACAGGTTACAGGGAATTACAATGCACTTTGTGGATAGAACTGTAAAGGTAAGTCGTTATTACGAGTTGGTAAGTCGTTATAGCGAGTTACTTAAGTCATAATGAGTTAGAAAAAACATTTCACAGGTCCCCAATACGCTTCCGTAACAGCATGTGATGCTTCAATTAAATGCCTGTAACACTCTGGTCAAAGTCAAAATCCCAATAAAAGTACCCGATGTAAATTCCAACTAGTATCCTCAAATAATATGTCAGGTATTCTCGAATACCGAGATGAGGCTAAGAGTCGTAGTAAATTATGCCTCATTGAGGGATTTTTAATGGTCCTCAACCTCAAAATTCAATGAGACTGAGGGATAATAAATGAGGACTCATTGAGGGCTTTTACATAGCCCTCATGGCCTCATACGACAAAAAAGGGGTGCCGAAGGCCATGTTTTCCAAAAAGGGGTGCCGAAATTGCGGTGCCTGGGATATGGCTGTTAAATACTGAAATGAGGCTAAGAGTCGTAGTAAATTATACCTCATTGAGGGATTTTTTAAGGTCCTCATAACCTCAAAATTCAATGAGGGTTTGAGGGATAATAAATGAGGACTCATTGAAGGCTTTTACATAGCCCTCATGGCCTCATACGACAAAAAATGGATTCCATAGGGATGTGGCCATTGGATCTAGGCTTTTATTATACACAGGGGAGATAACTATACAGATTATGGGAAATCAAGCAATCTGATTGGTTAAAAATGATCTAGATAAATGAAACAAGAGTACTTGGAATAGGGTTAGAACTAACAAGAATAGACCAGAAAAGCTAAATATAGTAATAAGCAACTGTTCCAACTAATAGGCTCTTCTACGCTACTGGAGTATACTCCAGAACAAAGGAACAGGGCCAGATAGAGGAAAACTATTGCATATATAGATAAAAACAGTTCTGGAAGAATTCGAAATAGTAAAAGTTGGGGTGGATTTTGGTGATTTGGAAGGATTGTCGGGTTGTTTGTGGTAATTAGATTTACTCTTCTACAATCGAACATACCCTCAAAACATACCCCGTCTTATTGCAGAAAAATTGGGTAACATAGCAACCACGTGCTACCATAGAAACCAAGATGGCGGCCTCCAGTATACAAAATGGACGACGGAAACACGTATCACCCCCAACACGCGCAGCGCATGCGCACTCACACCACGTATCACTATGGAGATGACGTCACAACATGGCCGCTCACGCGGGTTACCATGACAACACAACATGGCGCCCACTACGTCACGTGACATGACGTCACTTCCGAGGTCCGGCACGAGGTCCGGCAACCTGCACCTCAAAACCACATTACATACTGGCCTGGCAATCTAGAAAATCAAGGCGTGCAAGACAATTGCCCTCCTCGGATTGCTTGGGGTGCAATTGCACCAGAACTTTTCAATGCAAAAACTTGTATGCTATTTTGGTTATAGTCACTTCAAGGCATTAAATATTGTGACTGAAAAATTGTATTACTTTCAGCTACATAGTGGACAAATTGGCACACACATCTAATTATTCAAAATGATGCATTCAAATCATATGTGGCCGTCTTCTGTACTCAAAATGTATCGAAATGTAGCACAGAATGGGTCATGAATTATTGCGAATCAATGCAACATTGAATCGTCCCCCCGAGTTACAATGTGTACTATGTGCCAGTAGGCACATAAAACACATTGGAACTCAGGGATGGAAATGATAATTTTAAAGGCAGCCTCAAGCAGGTATGGCATTCCAGAAAATGAAGGGGTGCAAAAAATTGCCATCCTTAATTTTTTCTAGGCATGCAGCACTCCCGCACTCCTAAAGAATGACAGGCCCGTGCAAGCGGGATATGAAGGGTTTTTCTTTGGACAAACATAGAAAGTCGCGCGAGGGACTTTCCTTATACGGGGGAAACAGATCGCCCTTTCATGTGCGTGTTCAATTTATCTAGAGGTTGCAACTCGGGCAGTTGGCCCTTGTTATTACGAAAAGGACCAAATGGGCAAAAAACTTGCAGTAGTCATATATAAGACAAAGCATAACAAAGGACTCACTGGATAGTAGGGAGTGCCATAGTAGTGGTTAAGTTATAGCGCTACTATGCTCAGGTCAAACCGTAGTCGAAATACCCAAGCGACGTCATGACACTGTCCACTGGACATCGATGGACACTTTAATACCGCGTGTTCGTGATGTCATCACCGACTTCACGGGGACACTAAATTTTAGGCCAAAATAGAATTTTTTTCCATTGACATATACCCTTTTCGGACACCCATACCACAGGCATAGAGCCACAGAGACCTACCATGTTACACTCTGCACTATCAAATACCGCTCTTCTCGTATACCAAGTGCAGATCCAGTTCCAAAAAAGACTCCCAGTTAAATGACTACCACAATCAGTACCACGCGATGATAAAAGTCGTATACAAATTTTATATGCAATCTGTAAAAACAGATTAGTCAGTAATTTGTAGAAACAAATCACTAATCTAAAAGAAACAGATTAGTAATCTGAAAAAACAGGTTAGTAATCTGAAAAATAGATTAGTTTATCTATAAACCTCAGTTAATCTGTAAAAACAGTTTAGTAATCTAAAATTTTGAGATTAGTAATCTGTAAAAACAGATTCCTAACCAAAGTGTACATGGCGGTTCTTGGCCGCTGTCGGATCCATTTTATTTTTGACTATTACCACAACGGAAGATCCCATATATGTGTCATTTGTCGAAAAGATATCGAGTTGAGCTCCAGTGTCATTGACTCTCACTTTGTTTTCGCGGTGCCAAAACAAAAAGAGACCCATATTTACCAAAGGATGAGTAAATGGGTGCGGGAGCTCTGATTTGCTGTATCAGATGAATAGCGAGCACAGTCTTCAGTTAGGTTACTTCAATAGAGACTTTCCATTTAGAATCACAGGTACTCGGCCCAAGCTGGGAAATCGAAAGAAAAATGATATTTGATACCATTTTTGATCTATGCCGACGTGCCCTGTAATAGTATATAAATATTAAGGTAAACAACTCGCTTTTCGCCCCCCCCCCCCCCCCCCTCAAATTTGATTCACACAACGTATCCATCAATACAGTATCAATGGAAAGGGGAATGAATAAGTTTTACAATGGTGTATTACATGACCGTTGGGTGTTCTTGGGTTGTTCATGATAAAGTAGCAGAAAAGGCCAAAAAACATTTAGTAGGACAAGAAAGGGCACAGTGAAATGAGGTTTACGAGCGACAATTATCCGATTTATTATAAATAATTCGAGGCCCCATTGTATATGAAGCATAGATTCAAAAATGGTATCAAATATAATTTTTCTTTCGATTTCCCAGCTTGTGCCGAGTACCTGTGTTTAGAATGATGGATAGGCTACTCAAAAACCTGCGTTAATCTTTTTATTCTGCTCTTCAAGTAGCA
Organism: Pictodentalium vernedei; assembly: GCA_031216915.1. Lineage (NCBI taxonomy): Eukaryota > Metazoa > Mollusca > Scaphopoda > Dentaliida > Dentaliidae > Pictodentalium > Pictodentalium vernedei. The sequence goes on along the minus strand of CM062292.1, from coordinate 313,435,357 downwards.
AAAATAGTTTCAGAACAAAAATAGTGTATACAGAAACAGCCCTCAAGACTACAATTAAACAATCTGGCGTTACGCCAGATATCTGAGAATATCTGGCTCTCAGAACGTTCCCTATATTTCAGTACTAAGCATTTAACCCTTTACCTAACACGAAAAGCAGACGACACTTGCAAATAAAATTCTTGAATAACTAATTTTTTTTCATTTTTTTTTTATCTCAAAAACATAGGTTATGACCTCTCGTTGGAACGAGCTCGAGCTTGTTCCAACGAGGGGTCATAACCTATGTTTTTGAGACAAATGATGAAAATTGACGATTTTTAAGAATCGCGCTGGACGGTTTTGGCCGTCACGTAGGGTCAAGGGTTAATAAATCAATGGATACAAAGTAGCTACAAATATTATATCCCTTCAATTCAAGCGAGTATTATAAATGCCACTATGACAAGCACCTACAGCATACCGAAGGATCTGAAACATTTTGGGCAGAAGGGCATTTTCTTTTCATACAACTCAACAGAGTTAGAAATATCAACTTGGCGTGAACCTTGAGTGTGCAAAAGGTAAACGAGGCCGCCAACGGATACAACGACGAATGGCTATCCGTCATGCTAAATGTAAGTCACCCTAAACGAGAATGGGACCACAAGCTCCAATAAACCAGACAACCCGCCTAGAGATAACGCACTTTCAGAATCGGATAGAGATCAGATTAAGGAATGTTTGTCCACTTTTCATAGCTTTATTTCATAACAAAAAAAAAAAAAAAAATGAAATATGAAAATACAATATGAAAATACAATTTCAAACAATGAAACTACCACAAAGAAAACAAAACGACTCGACCCGACCCATTCGTGTCGAGACGCCAATACGATACTGTCGACCTGCGGCAGGATGGGGTCCGTACTAGAATTACTTTTAAAATGCCACAACTTAATAAATCGCAGTTATGATTTTGTAAATCGTAATTGCATGTCCAATTTGAAAATTTATGTCCCAATCAGCACACAAAGTAGACACTTTCCCCGACGGGGGGGGGGGGGGGGGGGGGGGGGGGGGGCTGTACTCTCTAGACCTCCTTTCCATGGCGCCACCTCTGCGCGAACTTAAGATTCGGAAGCAGAGTTTCGTAGAAGTGGGAGAAGATTTAGTTCAGTTATTCTCAAGGTGGGGACGCCTAGAAGTTCCGACAGCTGAACTGGGAAAGAGGTAACTTCGAACTTTTTAGAAAGAAACGATTACACTGCTGGAACACTAACAGATCTGAGAATTTGTTTTCGCCTAATAAGGTTATTACTTGGTTAGTCCGATATCGGCCGAGATATCCCCTCGGCAACTTCATTCCAGCCTTCGACACTGAAGTTAAGTTTCCGATGACCGATGTCTTGACAGATACGAAACTTCCCGAGTAATAACCTATAATTATTAGCGCTTAAGGTAGCACATTCCCACACAATAGCTAATCGTGACCGCAACATGGATATAAAGCCATACCAAGCCAATCGTTTATACACTCTAAATCGGTTGGGTTAAAAATCAACCCAAATCGACTGGGTTGAGTGAATATGAACCCAATTTGGGTTCATATTCACTCAACCCAGTCGATTTGGGTTGATTTTTAACCCAACCGATTTTAGAGTGTACCCACACGTCATGTTTGAACATTTGTTTCCATACATTTTCTACGTTTGTTTGCACGCTAGTAGTTTACACTTGAATAATTGGAGAATGAACGTTTCCGTTCTTGAATATATTTACGTGTAACTTATGGAATAGTATCTAGCGTGACATCAGCATATTGGTACAAACGAAAACCAAAGAATTTTAATATTTAATTCATGCATACAAACTCAACTGGTCTGATGTCAGCTTTGTTCGTGCGTATCAGACAACTTTAGCCATTTTTTTTATATTATTTGGACCCATCCAGTTCTGACTGAAATAGGGCAGCATGGTTAAACTGATGTGATCCCAGCACTTTAAATGCATATATGCATTCTTTAGGGTTCTGTGGCCAACTCAAAAGCCACCATAATTGAGTTTGTTTGTTTGTTGGTGGTTAACGTCACATATTTATGCACAATGGCTAATCGTGACACAACATGGCGATGAAGTCAAGGATAGCCAATCGTTGATCAACATGTTGCCCATTTTAGAGGACTTTCACCCCAAGCATTGGTGACTGGGTCCTATTTTACTAGTAAAGCGGAACTGGTTTACCGCAGTAAACAAGTGCTGCTTACTTCCCGGGGTTCCCACGGGGAACCATAATTGAGTAATCCGACGCTGTTCTGGACTGGCACCAGCCTCTCCCTTTAATACATCGCCTGTGTTTAGATTCATCCTTTATTAAGTTTTAAGGTCACATTTCTGCACAATGGCTAATCATGGCCACGACAGTTTTACGGGTGAAGGAAGCCACAGTACCCGGAGAGAACCACCGAGCAACTCGGCTTCAACATACTAACTCCATACAAGCAGGGTTAGCCTAGATTAAAGACAGGTGCACCATGGACGTGCATTACGCATTAGTACACAATGTCACCGTGCCCCCACGTGGGCAATGGGGGTGAAGTGTCTTGCCCAAGGACAACGCGGTTGCCGCAGGTTGTATTCGAACCGAGTACCACTCGGCTTGCAGCCTGCACCTCTCCAGCTGGGCCACCGCGCCCCGTTTCACCCTTCTGGAATATTTCAGTTGGTCGGAAAAGCGAACCCAAGGTTCGCTTTTATTACCAAACGATATATTCCAGACGATTCTAAAAAAAAAAAAAAAATTATGAATCGACGCAACAATGTTATTCAATTGAGCCTTAATTTTTTTATGCCTTTACCAGTGGGGATGCAGCAGAGCCGCATTTTTTTATTACGCCGCAAATTTCTAATTATGTTAATTTCTTGATGGTTTCAAGGTGAATTAAATACTTATTGATCGCAATTTGACTGGAGCACGAAATATTCTATTTATATCTGAAATAAGGAACGCCGCATAACATTAACGCTAGTCAGTGCGCAAACTCTACGAAAAATGGGCAAACAAACGGCCCATAACAGCGTCGGATTCCTTACAGAATTGGACTGGTAGCCCGAGATTTGTTTATTGGGGCTTAACGACACCTTCGACAGCCGGAATCATCTCTTGTCAAACAGTTTTAGGGGTGGAGGAAGCCGGAGTACCAGGCGACGATCATCGAGCATGTGCTCGACTCCAACTCCACACAAGGATTAGCACTGATTGAAGACAAGCATTCCATCAACGTGCAATACCCCTTTTGAACAGCGCTATCGTGCCCCTACGTGGGCAATCAGGTTTAAGTACCTAGCCCAATGACACAACGCGGGGAGGTCCTATACATTACATTCATTTTGATGTACAACATGCCTGACCTGTATTGCTCAAACAATCTGAATATGAAAACTTACATTTTGTCCAAAATATATTCGCGTCACTGATATTTGTGTTTAACCCTTTACCTAACGAATCGCACGCATCCGCCCGCGTAATATGCCAATTAAGCAGTTGACAAAATTAATTTTTTTAAAAAATATTTCAAACCCACATCATGTGACCCCTCAATGAGCTCGTTCGAATGAGGGGTCACATATGGTTTTGTTGAAATGTTTTGAAAAATGTTTAAATATTTAAAATAATTTTGATATAGTCTGCGTTGGGTAAAGGGTTAAGGACTCCGTTTCAATGGCTATATCACGACCACACGATTAGCCAAATTTTTATGCCTATGTTACCCAGGACTTATAAACCCAGGCGTTTGGTGCCAGATCCTATTTTACCAGGAAAACACAACTTCTTTACCACAGTAAACAAGTTCTGCCCGCTTTCCCAGGGTTCCCACGGGGGAGAGTACACATTGATATAGCTTGGATATAGCCTTAATAAAAAGAATGAAAGTGAATGTGTACGTGAGTTTCAATTTTCGGCTTGCTGTTGTGAAATTCAAATTCATGTACATAGTATGTCACCTTCAGGGACCTCTTGAATCAGAACGCGAGTTTCCAGGAAATTACAATACGAAATATTTTGCATTTTGAATTTTTATTGTGTAATCCATTTTATGTAAATTTGCGGTATATTGTTTATTAATTGCACCAATATTATTGTAGACAATCAAATTGTTTATGAAAGGATCATTTTGAAGTAATCACTTGAATTAAGTGGAAAAGCAATTTAAGGTGATGTTATGAAGGAGTAAATTCCACAATTGTACTTTGTGGCGTATCACAACTGAGCACCGCGATGTCTATGGGCGATACACCAACACCAATACCAACTCCAAAGGTGGTACCTATATATTCCGAGGAAGGATCTGCCATTACAAAGCCTACGCCTACCCCTAATTCAGTACCAGGTATGTCTATACCTGCACTAACCACAGTCGATTTACCGGGTATTGAATCAAGACTTTTCCACCAGCCTATAGTAAATTCAGCTCCAAAGGATATATCAGTTTTGAATCCATAACAGCCTCCAATGTAACAAATACCCTCATTTGCATCTACATCAATACCTATTCCTACCTCTCCTACTACAGTGTGCCCAGCTGAAAGCCCCAATGAGTAAGAAACCGATAAAGTACCCCACTCTTGGTTTTTGTAGCAGCTGTTCAAGGTTTTGATTGTGTCTACCCATGGCTTAACATTCGTATATAAGTTTTGGCACGCAAGGCCCTGGAAAACTTTAATATCTCCCAATTTGGTAAACTCCGACTGAAGTCCCAGACAGTTGCCTATATCACTGCATGAGGGCGTTTTAAAACAATTTATAACTTTCCCAACTCCACGGCCGTACGTATGTTTTTGACATTGAGTACCCGTGTCAGTGGTATCCCCGGAACAACTGGCCCAACAAACCGGACCCACGCCGTAGTAGCCATTGCGACAATGGGGATAACAAAGTAAACCACTCTGATCTTCGTGTGACGCACACACCATAGTGTTACCCCATCCACGCCCGTACGAATTTTTAAAATAAATGTGGACATCTCTCCAACAGGTACATCCGTCGTTTCGGTATCCTTCAGGGCAAGATCCTCCACAGTCTCTTCGTCGACCGCATACGTTATACCAAGGTCCTCCGCATAAACCACATTTGTCGTACCACGGACAGTTTCCAACCCAGCGGCCAGTTACGTGAGCATTTTTGCGACAAGACATTCCATCGTTATGATAACCGGATCTGCAGTTTTCCCAGCACACTGGCCCAGCGCCGCTATATCCCGATCGACAGTTAGGGTAACACAGGAGGCCACTTCTCTCTTCTCCACTTCTACAATAGCGTAGAACCTTGCCAACACCTCTGCCGTACGTATTCTTGGTGCATACTGCGCCTATGTCGGTCGTTGAGGGTGGACAATTAGCCCAGCACACTGGACCAACACCATAAAAGTTGGATCTACAAGTTTTGTAACAAAGAAGACCGCTAAGTTCAGGGTAATCGTTATAGCACAGTCTGTGGGCGCCATATGTGAAGCCACCTGAAATTGAAAATTGACCATGAATTCATCGTCGCTACCAGCTTCCATCAACCTTCGTTCATATGAGCGGTGATCAAAAAGTGGGAGGGGCTCAAACGAGCGACAGCTCTCGTTAATGTGATGGGCGTGTCAAGCTGTATGGAGTGCCTGTACTTCATACATGCAACTTAACACAGCCATCCCAAACTTCTACTCCGTTAAAGCGACAGATTATTCATTTTAGTTCCTATGTGGCCATATGGATATGAGAAAACGTGTCGATTTGATACCTCATACCTGCAACCATCTAAATTCTGAACAGAATTCCACGCTGTTGAGGCTTACAACAAGTCTAGCTCTTAAATAGTCCATCGCTTAACTTCAGATTCAGAGGTTTGGAATATTTCAATTTGTTGGAAAAGTGAATTTACTGTTCGCTTTTTTTCGACCAACTGATAATATTCCAAAAGACAATCTATAAAATCCTATAAACATTCACTTTCTATAAATCAATCCAAGAAATATTTCAATCGACACTACTATTTTGACCGCATCTTTGATATCAAGACTATAAATGAAGACTCACGACAGCCGCAGGTTTATGATTACGCCGCATAGTTCCAATTGTGTTAATATCTTGATGGCTTCAAGGCGAATTCATTCTTTCAACACTAGAGACCGCTTTTCCGGTCCAGGAACACAATACGACATAAATTTCATTAAGTAGGATGGCTGTTAAGTGAACGCGTGTTGTAGAACAGTTAAAATTTTCAACGTGCAGTCCGAAGGCTGCACGCTGAAAATATTAATTGCTCTACCCCCAAATAATGGATATGGACTCTTCCAATTTTTGCCATTTAACGGGCATGGAAGATACGACCAGTGTTGAAAGGGTGAAGGTGCTATATAAGTAATGGTAAATTTAGCTTGAAAATAGGCGACATGTTATTTTCAATGGCGTCAGTATCTAAAACCAAGTAAAAACTAATTTTTTGTGTTTAAATCTGCGAAGGATTCTTCCTAAATGCGAATCCACAGCATGCAAAAGTGACAATTATGTATATTATATTACGGGATTTCTACTGGGAAATGAATGCACACACAATGTCCCAAGTGGCTTGAAGCGATCACCTGATGCAAGCCCACAGACTCTTCAAAACTGATTTCAATAAATGAAAAATAGTCGCCCCTTACCATATTCTCTCTCAATTGGTATTTAAAGAAACTTTTTGCATCTATGGACATCTCCTGACCACAATGTGGGTATGAAATCAAGTTTAGCCAATCGTTTATACATGTGATGTCAACGTTATACGTTGGTTCACAGTAAAACACTGCCACAATTCCGGGGTATCCGCGAAAAACAGCCCATTTATCAGATATAAGATGTTCAACTGCTGGGTTTGTGAGATTTAATTTACCTTAATGTTTCCTTCATAGAACGCGTTGGAAAGGAGGGAACGCGGAGGTTTGGAGTGGCTGAAAACGTATACAGTTCAAACGGAGAGGACTGGTCACTTTCCACGGACGCAATAATATTAGATTCCAAAGACCAATATGATTTATTTGTGTTTAAGCTCACATACTTCTGCACAATGGCTAACCATGACCACAACATGGAGATAAAGTCAAGGTCGGTAAATCGTTTGTACCCGATGTTGTTTATTTTAGAGGACTCGCACTCCAAGCATTATAGTGACAGGGTCCTATTTTACCAGGAACAATAAAAAAAAATTAAGGAAGCACAGGGTACAACCTGCTGCTTTATAAATTAAAATGTTGCCGATTTTTATTACCTGGTAATATTATATCTCACGTGATCTTCTAGGCTCCTGACTGGACGAATGTTGCACCCCTATTTCGTGTAGTTTGCATCCACAGAACTGACCAGGCACTACACCCAGGCACTACACGTTTTCTATTTTTAGCACACTACTATATCAGTTTTCTTTTCAAACTGGGCGAATAAAACTAATCAAGCTAAATTAAAATATCGATTCACAGAGGCACAACATCCACAAAACGACCCGGAAAGAAATCATTGTGGAAAAATGTATCGCTTTTCCATTGCTGAAGTCATTTTCCGAGTCGTTCATTTTATTCCTTGAGATGATGATCCATATATCGTTTCGAAGAGAATGATCCATACCTGGGTACAACTTTCATGAGAACGCGCCCGGATGTGAACAATCGTTTGTTTCGCTGCACATATTATTTCGCTATTTAATTGTATGTTTTGGGCAGAAAACTAATAAATAATGGAATTCATTTGAGTCTTCGGAGTTTTGTGTCCCCTACTGACCCATTCGGCAATGTATATGTGACAAATGTGTGGAAATTATCAAACTTGTCAAATTTCGAAAATTTTAGCTTTCATTCGCGAGTTGCGAGATTCTAGAATACAGTTCCGTTTGAGGGAAATGTTTTGTTACCCTTGCAGTCCGATACAAAATTTGTTTTCTGCGCATATCAATAATCCAAGTTAGCGTTTCGTACCGAGAATGACAGCTTCAAATTGTGATTTAAACTACAATCGATTTGGTGATGATGAGCAGGAGGAGATAATTGTTGGGAGGGCTGCTACCTTGGTAATAGATTAACAAATCGGACTTTTTCTTGATGGGCGTTCGATATAATATAAGGATTAGTGCATGTCTTGTCGTTGACTACGCACGTATAGTGCCCAGTGAGGTGGTGTAGTTCCGTCCGCTTCACGTCGGGAACTACACCACCTCAGTGAGCACTATGGGCTTGGTCAACTCCAGGCCATGCACTATTCCTTAAATAGAATGCTAGAACATCACCGCCCACGCGTTAATTACGACCAGTCCACAGTGACTGTACCATTAGTCACACTGCGTTTCAGCAGACTACGCGGGACTGTACAACAGTCTAAGATATGCATTTCCTGAGGTTGAAAACCGAAGGAAATACGAAGGAATTCATTACCCCGCCCCTTCATTGTCACACTGCTCAATCTGTTCTCGGATTCTATGAGCAATCGGGGGGATTCTCTGTTGATGTTCGTAAGTTTCTGTGTTGAAATCGCTTCTTTTCACCCAGAAAATAGGTCGCAGGGCAGATTTCTAGTCACGCGAGTAAGATTGGGGGGGGGGGGGGGGATTTATCAACCCCTTTGCATTTATCAAGTTGCAGGGTTATCGACTGAGGCTCAGTTCATCTGTGGGGAGACATAACTTTGTTTTAAGCAGGAAAACAGGCTGCACAAACCTAGGTGTCTGGTTGAATTTATCTTCTGGGCAATCAAGTGAATCTTTAACCAATCTGTAGGCATAATTTTAGGAATCTGATAGATTGGAAGCGAAATATATTGGGAATGAAAACAATTTAAGTTGGGCACTGAATCGTTTTAAAATATGCATAATTTAGACGTCAGTGGGAATGGTACACTGAAAAGTGGTTCAACAGATTCTCTGGCCTGTATGGAGAGTTCTCAGTGGTTCTGTACGAAACATTTCGTTAGTTTGGATATACAGTACGAGCGAGGCGGTTTACCACAGAAATCGGAAAATGTCTTTATATCCGATATTTATGGCAGCGACAACGGGTGGAAAGAATTAAAATCCGCGGCGGACCGATCAAACTAATCTTTCACTGCAAACGCCAGTATTGAGAATTGGAGCTTTTCGGGAAAGTTTTAATGAATGAAAAATGCTTCCGTACGAGCGACACGCCGCGACGTCGGTTAATTGGGATTAAATTTAACTGATGACAAAGGTCACTCAAAGAAATGATTGTTCGGTTGTAGCAAACGTTATTATCGTACATGTAGCATACATGTTTGTATGCGCTTAGTTTATCCGTGTTAGAAAATCATTCTTGGGGAGGTCGGCACTGAAAGTCAATTTTGTAGGGCAAGGATCGAAGTGCGCTGGGGCACCCAAGCGTCACAAGAGATGGGATGGAGGCTGCGAGTCACGCGAGGGTTTGGGAATTTCATATTTGGGGGGGGGGGGGGGAGGGTTACCAACCCACTTGCGATTTCTACGGCGTCATTTTCACCTGCAAGACATTTCGTCCGTATTAAGTTCGACCCAGACATTAGTCGTACCAGCGTGAAGAACGTTCATATCACCGACACGTGCCGATGCATGCGACTGCAATTGACATGTTGGAGACTTCATACTACGGATAAAGATTAAACCACCGAGGACGTTGTTTTCCATTCAACAATTATTTTCAAGTTTAAAGGATTAGAATAAGTCCGGTGTGAAATGCACCCCGCAATCAGTGGGGTAGAAATTTAAATGTTATACTAAATTTCCTTTCTTATACCTACCGCAATTGTTTACAACAGGCTTGCACTACAGTGGAAGTCCATAACTCGGAAAAATACTCTATTTACTTCTTTCACAAGCGGTTTGGGAAGGAAAAGTGGTGCAAAAGCACCACGAAAAGTTAAGCCACAAGTGGGACGACTGAGACCGGCGCACACCCAGTAGGGGACACTTCTCGATGTACTAATCCACGGCTTCCGGAACCAGTGCGCAGACGTATATTGAATCAGTCAACATTGGAGTTGTGATTGGTGGGGAGGAAGGATTTTTTACCCGAAAAAGACGGGAGGGCCTCCATGTAAACAATTGCGGTAGGTATGATAAGGAAATTTACTATAAAATTTTAATTTCTTATCAGCCTACCTTACAATTGTTTACAACAGGCTTAATAAACAGGAGGAGGGAATCACCTAACCAACCCCCACATAACCCGACTGTGCTGGAACCGCGGACAGAAGAGTTCCCTATGCTTATGAAACTATAGCATCACAACCAATAAATGACAATGGGAGATGAGGTGTATGTGCCCTGGTGACACAGACAGAAAGGACAGTACCAAGAATGCTGGCAATGACGTTGCAAAAACCTTAATGGGTAGGCTTGATGACAGCCAGAGCTGAAGAGGGCCTGAAGAAAAAAGGTACCCAGACTGCTCCTGCAACTGACGCAGATAGGTGGAGAAAGTCTAAGCATTTCTCTAGTAGTCTGCCTTCATAACATCTGACAACAGACTGAGTTAGGGTAAGCCCAGTCGGTAGACAATACACGCACCTCGTGGGCAGATAAACGATTGGTAATATAATAGTCAGTCGCTAGACGAGCGGATGACGCGCGATTAGCAAGACAAATCCATCTAGAAATGGATTGGGGCGAGATCTTCTGTCGACCAGGGATAAGAGACAAATGTATCTGTTCCCGTCTTTCCTAATGAACTGCGTCCGGTTGAAGTAAATGCGAATTACACGAACCGAACAGAGCAAAGGGAGAGTACCCTCAGAAGGAATAGCCCCGATACAGATTGGGGGTGGGGTAGTTTCTGGCAACAGATTCTTGGCCAGAAAGGAGCAATCAGTGGTAAAGTAACGCTGTTGGCGGAGCTCCTGAAAAGGCCGGATCAACAGAGCGTGAAGCTCACTACCCCTTCTGGCTGAGGCAAAAGCCATCAGGCAAAGCCGTCTAGTATATAAGAAAAAAACCTTATCCACCTGGGATAAAGGATAAAAGTTCGAACGGTGCCCCCACCCCCACGCAAAGCAGCACCCAAGAAAGATACCATCTTGAGGTAAGCTGCAAAATTCTAGGCCTTTTCAAAGAAGTGCCGAGTAAGCTTGGAGAGGGACGAATTAGTGCCGATACAACGCTTTCTCACAAACGGAGAGATCTCCGAAAGCATGGACATGTACCCTCAGATGGTAACAGGTTGGAGACCCCGAGAAACAAATATTCCAGAAACTCCGCAATCTGTACTATCGAAAGATTGGCATAATCAACAGAGTGATTAGCACACCATCGACATAAGACCTTCTATTTAGCTGCATGTGCTAAACCAGTGGAGTGCCGCCTTGAAGAAAAGAACTCCACTGCCCGTCTACGGAGGAGACGGAACCTGACAAAAGATGCGTGAAGGCACAATGAAGGCAGGTCGACATGGAACCTCCTCGGGTGACCCTGCAAAGAAGGTCGTGACGTAAACGGAGACGCGCCGGAACTGCCGCCAAAAGAGCGGAGCTGTATGGATCCACACCCGCCGAGGAGACAGGGAGCGATCAGAAGGATTCGACAACTGCAAGTTGGTAACCCGAGGCAGAACCGGAACCGGCAGGAAGGCGTAGCCGACTGGACCGTTCCATTCGAGTGAGAGCATCCACGGCGAAAGCCAGAGGATCAAGACACAGATACACGAAAGTGTACACCCGAGGGTTCCAATGTGTCGAAAAACGAGCGACCCCAGAGATCGCAAAGCGATGGTGGAAATGAACATGCCCGTCGGGACGGAGTCGGCTAGACGTTCAGACGACCGAAAATGTGACGAATCACCACCCGGGCGTTGGCATCCTGAGCGAGCAGTAGAAGATCGAGCCAATTCGCACATGGGAACCTAGTGCGTGCTGCCCTGGTTCCAAATGTAAGCTACCCCTGTCGAACAGAAGGACCTGACGATTCGAAATGTGGGGAATCTACTGTCGGAAACGCAGAAGATGAACAAGAAGAGCTGCCTGATCCTGGTACCAAACCCAGTGAAGGGGAAGACCTAATAGATCCAAAGTCGCGCCCATCCGAGATCGCTGGCATCAGCCGTCAGAACACGATGGGACATGGGCAAGTCAATGGAACTTCCTGCATAATCCGCTGAGCATCCGTCCAGCGGAGAAGATGACCATGAAGAGATGCTGTTAACTGAAGCACCAGATCCCGAGGATCGACATTCGGCCTCCAGCAACTGAGAAAATGTTTGAGAGGTCTGACATGCACCAGACCCAGAGGAATGAGATCCGTCACCGAACCTAGAGACCGGGCAAGCTGAGAATACACCTAGCCGTCTCAGACGTGGACTGGTTCATCGTCAGGGCGAAAGCCGCGAGAATCACAGCCCTCGCCCGGGGAACCGCCATCGTATTCAGATGAGTACGGAAGTCCATCCCCAAATGACAAAACGACTGAGAACGGACCAGGTCAGACTTCTCGTTGACTGAACCCTTGTGACGCGAGCAGGGTCAAGCGTGTCGACATCTGACTCCAGAAGAGCAGCAGAGCAGCATTGGAATGCCTCTGGGGATATCGCCCAGACACGTCGAAGTTGTCACCCTGGACTGAGTGCGATGGAAGGCCGTCACATGCGACATTAGTCGGATGAAAGGCCCAAGGAGCCAGGTTGAGGCCGAAAGGTACGGCCTTGAACTGGTAAATTTGCCCCAGAAAATCAAACCTGAGACACCGTAATGTCAGATGAATCGGAATGAGAGAGTCTCGCAAGTCGATGCTGGAAGCGAAATCTCCCTTGTGAATGGAGCGGCGAACCGACCTGAAAGTCCCCATGCTGAACTTGGGAGCAATGTGTTCCAACACAGCGTCCCGGCGAACTAAATTCAAAATAGCAGCGTTACAGGCATGCGTTGACAGGCCCGTCGGAACCGGGGGGGGGGGGGGGGGGCGGGCTGCAGCCCCCCCAATAATTTGCTCATATTTCGTCGTTAGGTTATCCATGATGGGAGCAACCGATTTAATCGGAATATAACTGGACATTACATTATTTAACTCATTAGAACAGTGGCGTAGGAACCAGGAGGGGGGGGGGGGGCTGGGTTGGTGGTTTCTCCACATGGGATGCCCACTGGTTACCATATTCCGACATTGCTGTTAATGATTACTGGATTGAGTGGGTTCCATGTGGGCTTTCTTCCACGAATAAAACTGACAGTCGTGTTTCCGCCTAATTGTGGAAAGCGATGTTAAACCCCAACCAACCACAGGGCAATTCATTGCATGTTCACTATTCCTGTCATTCTGCTCGGAAATCATGCTGAATTGATCAGAGAGCTGACGTATTTCCTTATTGACGATGTATTTGCTCAGAATCACTCAGAATGCATATTTGTACATCTTAAATTAAAAAAATTCCCCCACCAACGAGACGGGGAGGTACCCCCTCTCGTTCTCACTCCCACTCGCCTCTTCGCGGTTTCGGATGACGCTTCGCGTCATAGGAATATACGATTTATTTGCTCAGAATCAACCAGAATGCATGTTTTTACATCTTAAATTCGAAAAATTTTTCCGGGGGGGGGGGGGGGGGGGGCCCCACCAACGAGACTGAGGATACCCCCCTCTCGTGTTCACCCCCACTCGCTGCTCTGATGACGCGTCGCGTCATGGGAATATAGGTCCTACCCCACTCCCCCCAAATAAAATTAGCTTACTATGCCCCTGGATTAGACTTATGAAATGTATTACTGAATGAATAACATGCACCTGCATATGTTGACGTGCAAACGTTTTGAGCAATTCAAAAGCTACCAGAATGCTTCCTTTGATTGCCCTTTTCAAAAAATTTTCTGGGGGAGTAACCCCCCTCCCCTCCCCCTCAAGAAGCTCGTGCCTTCAGCACTCGTGCCAGATGCCTTCGGCATCTGGATACCCCATACTCATTTAGTATCAGCCAGTTCACCCAAATTAGGAATATCAGCCCCCCCCCCCCCCCGCCCCCCAATATAAATTTTGTTCCGACGGGCCTGGTTGAGTAAGATGCATGAGAGTCTTAGAGATCACACGCAAGGGAGCCTGTATGACGTCAAACTTATCTGGAGGCAGATAAGTAGCTAAGGTGGAGAGGACGTGATCCAAGAGAATGCATGCCTAGCATCTCTCTGGATAAGTTAACATGTACTCCAAAGTCGCTGTAGGAATAACGGCCGACTTGGCGTGGAGTCCTGATCCAAGGCCGTCAAAGTCTTGCAAACCGACTGATTGGCGGATTCGTAAGAACGATAACGCGCTTGAGGCAAAAGGGTATCAGCCCTGGTGAAGAACAAAGTCTTCATAGCATTGGAACTCAGCTTCGAGTCCAATGCTGCAAAAGCACCACCTGTACCGACTGGAACGGTCGAAGGCGCCCAGCAGGGTGCTCCACAGGCTGCAGGCGCGCGACCGATGATCGCAGCTTGGCTGAAACCCCCGGCTGGTCTGACGGTTTGAAGTTATTTAAACAAAGTCAAGAGCCACCCCCAAGTCAGAAGACTTATGGCTCTCAACGTCAGGCGTGTCTGACCCATCGCCTGAATCGGAAGACACATGGCCCATGTCGGGGGGAGGAGGGGGGGGGGGGGGTCAAAATGCAGCGTCCTGCTTCCAATCCCGGGAGGTGGCGCCACAGAGGGCGCGTGGAAGCCATTATTAGCCTCGCTGGAAGCAACGGGAAGGCTCTTTGAAAAAACCTGCGTGAGCAAGGAGGGGACTCCTTAAGCTCACAACCCGTACCTTACGACGTGGAGGGTGCGACGTGAGAACGGTCCGGCAATGTAGCTTCGCATCTGACCCTGTAAACCAGCGAAGGGGCATGATCCTCTAGAACAACCGAAGCGGGGCGACGGGTGGGAACCGAAACACCTGAATACAGACTCTAAAAGGGGTATGAAATACACAATCTGAAGTGCAGGAACTCAGGAGAGTCGCCGCGAACCTCTGAGGGACAGAATGTCCAGATTGCACCAAAATGCGCCGGCTCTGCAAAACTGGCCGATGGAATCTGAATCCAAATCAAAACCTGTTGGGCTCCACTGCGGAGAAACCACAGCAGAGGGATCGGCCGGCAACCACTTCCGACTTCGCCAAGTTGAAGCCAGGGAAGGTCGAGGCCGATATCCCTACGCCCAAGAAGCAGATATCCCTGCAGACCTCTGCAGGGAAAAGCCGAGGCCGACCTGTGGCGTAGATAGCTTTTCGCTGGCGGAGGGGCAAGCCTAGAATTTTCCGACAGTAACAAAAACCCAAAGAATCTTTACTGGAAATGTACTGAAAATTGGTCTTTTTTACCCAAAATATACCCAAAATGGCTTGTTTTTATCTCCAAAGCCAGCATTTTAATGTTATTAGGCATAAATTCGCCTAAAAATGGTCCCAAAAAATTTCCGACAAAACTTCTGGTGGGGGGGGGGGGTCGCCCCCCCCCCCTTTTAACTACGCCACTGAGGCCGACCGAAACGGAGACCGATGACGTCACCGATGGACTAGCAGCAGGAGCCGATACATCAGTAGCCGTTGACTAAAGGCGGAAAAGCGGCGAGAGCAACCGAGCAAAGAGGAGTCACAACCCTAGTGACAGCATCAGATGTCGACTGGAGGGTACAGGAGTCCCGGAGCCAGGCATCTCTTCGCCAGAAAGTCTGGCAGCTACCACGGTATCCATGCCATAAAAGACTTCAAAACCCCCAGGAGGGGGTATAACTCTAGACAGTCTCACCGGGAAGCCCCGAACGACTGAGTTCCTCTTCCCGCGGGAGGAAAACGTCGAGTGCCCGAACTACACAATAGACGGCAGCCCAAAAGGTGGAAGGCCACCCAGCCCACAGGGTCTTCCAATAGAACACCCAAATAAAGTGGAGCATGAATAATGGGAAACTTCAACATGCTAAGACAACAAAAATGGCCCGCAAGGTATCGTCCTAGGCATATCTAGAGAGAGCAATGTAGATGGGAAGGTGAACCCAAGGGCACCACCCCCATCTACCACAGTAAGGCGGCGGGAAACAAAGGTCCGACGGGACCAGGAAAGTACATAACCAAAAGGGAACAGGAAGAAATTCTACTCTAAACAGAGGGGAGAACTGCCACAACCGCCCCCAGCTGACACCTAACTGTTAAAAGCAGAACCCAAAGGGCTAGCATTGATGAACTATAGACCGAAACGGCACTGCGCAGAGAAGCGCGCACGAAATCGGTAGAGATTTATCACGAAAAATAGTGATGAATCGAGAGAATATATAAAAACGCAGCCCTGTATATCTGGATAGTGAAGAAATAGCTATGAATCCTCATATCAGAACAGGAAACATCGTTAACATCGAGTCAAAAGGGTCCACTGTTGAAGAGAGACGATCTATCATCCTCAGATGTTCCGGAAGTCGTGGATTAGCGCCGGTCGCACTCGTACCAGTTTTGGTTTATTTTTTCTTGGTGATTTTACTCCACTTTTCTTTCACAAATCGCTTGGGAAAGAAGTAAATAGAGTATTTTTCTGAGTTATGGACTTCTACTGTAGTGCAAGCCTATTAAACAATTGTAAGGTAGGTTGATAAGAAATCGGTTAAGTGGGTTGGTACCCCACCCCAAACAAAATGGAAAATTCCCAAACCCTCGCGACTCTCAGCCTCCACCCCATTGCCGTGGCGCTTGGGTGCCCGGGTGCCCAAACCAGCGACCTTTGATCCTTGCCCTACAAAACAGACTGCCACCCCAATCCTTACTGCCTCTTGAGTATTTTGTTAGTGTTGTATGCTCAGTTATCCCAAACACGTTATTATCTGGGTGGAATTTACACTGGGTGGGCGTTTCAGATCCGTCCAATATCGATGTATTCTGATAATCCCTAAAACTTGTGTTGGGTGGAAAACCCCCTCCTTGGTGGTTTAGTAATAATCTTTTCGCGTAATGTGAACTTCAAGTCTCCAACGTGTCAATTGCAGTCATACGCATCGGCTCGGGTCAGCGATATGAATGTTCTTCACGCTGGCACGACTCTTGTCTGGGTCGAACAACATCCTTGTTTTCGTCGGTCATTGTTGATTCTATAGGCTGTTTTTGACTTCCAAGTAAAGTTGGGTCTAATTTTTCGTATTTAACAATTTTATGGCAATTAAATTTCCTAAAACTCATTCCGCTGTGTTTTCTGTCGTTTGAACAAATACAAGTGAGATCCATACAATGGGGGAGTCCAAAACCTAGGGCATTAAATTGAAGCCTTTATTCATTGATTCTCCAAGTGATAACTGGTTGGGTGGCGAGTCAATAACCGGACTCAAAGCTTTATTCAGGTGGTAAGTGACAACTTGCGTAACAGTGCGAAAAGGCAGGGAAACATTTGTTCTGAAGCGATGAAATAGCAGGCACACATCAGAGGGAAACAACCCCCCCCCCCCAAAAAAAAAAAAAAGCAGCAAAGTCTTGAGTTTACTCTTGAACTACACTGAAAATGTGATAGGGAGACGGGGGTGGGGGGGGATGAGGCGATGCCTTGTCCTAAGGTAAGCTAACCGTGTTTTTGAAGACACGTGATAGACCCTCTACACCCGTCTTCCCAAAATACCAAATGTGTATTTGATTGTAAGAAAGAACAAAGGAAAAAAAGATTCGTTTTATTTTTTTGTTAGACGTATGCCGAACAGTTGCATTCAAAATAAAGCAACGAGTGAATGGTTTTCTCACAGGAAGGATAAACTCAACGCGTGCACACATGTTACAGGTACGATAACATGTTTGCTGCAACCGAAAGAATCGGCTCTATGAGCGACATATTTATTGGCACGAATTATATTCAGTCTCAATCACTGATTGGGGATGCGAACCGACCGAATCGCCAGTGGTGGGTCCAGGAGAGAGGTGGTCTGGTCCGGTCCAGAGGAGAGGTGGTCCGGTATTTCTGCTGGACAGGTAAGGGACCGGTCTAATCATAAAATACCTTAAATGAAGTGAAATGTGTTGAAATCTTATTTGTTAATACCAAATTAAGATTTTAACATTTGCTTTATTTAAGATATTTTATGATTGAATTGGTCTACGCGTTTGTGTTAACCCTTTACTTAACCCTTTACCTAACGTAACGGCCAAAACCGGCCAGCGCTATTCTCAAAAATCGCCAATTAATTTTCAAAATATTTTCATTTTTTGTCTCAAAAACATAGGTTATGACTCCTCGTTGGAACGAGCTCGCCGAGCTCGTTGCAACGAGGGGTCATAACCTATGTTTTTGAGACAAAAAATGAAAAAAATTAGTTATTCAAGAATTTTTTTTGCAAGTATCGTCTGCTTTTCATGTTAGGGAAAGGGTTAACCTGAAAAGCAGACGACACTTGCAAAAATAATTCTTGAATAATTTTTTTCATTTTTTGTCTCAAAAACATAGGTTATGACCCCTCGTTGGAACGAGCTCGACGAGCTCGTTCCAACGAGGGGTCATAACCTATGTTTTTGAGACAAAAATGAAAAAAATGAAAATTGGAGATTTTTCAGAATAGCGCTGGCCGGTTTTTTCCCGTTACGTTAGGGAAAGGGTTAAAGAAAGCATCAAGTTACTGCCATCTGACGGGCAAGCTTGTTAACTAGGGGCATGTTATATAATACATTGTATGCACTTTGTGGAAATTGTAGTGGACTTTGAAATTGAAATATGTTCTCATATCCATTATAGAGAAGTTAGAGAGCGAATAAAAGTGCTCAGAACTTTTGACTGACTCACTGGAGTATGGTTCACGTTTACCGCTATACCGCACATGGTATATGCGATATAGCATGTGGAGGGTAGCGGAAACGAACTACAGACCAAATGTTATTAGTGATGAAAGACTGAGCATTTGTACTGTCTGTCTTTAGGTTTGTCAATGGGTAAAGTATCATGGGTCGAGATTATGTTACGTCATTGTTGTTCGGCTGGTGGCCTATTGTCACTCTTGATGTGTAATCGAGTGAGACGTCATGTCATGAATTAAACTTGATGCATTTCGGAATTTGTGTCAGTCAATTCACTTATTCATATCTGAAACATCAGCCTGCGGGTAGAAGGCATGCGATCCTGTTAGTATCCAATGATCCGTTTCAACTCGGTGGCAGAGGTAACCTTAAAACTACGCCTTTCAACTTTATTTGTCTCCAACTGACCCTCATGAGCATGTCCGAATCCAATTTTCGTTTGCCGTCGCCATAAGCCAATTTCGAAACTGCCATCTTTGGACTTTAATCTATGCAAGGTCACAGGTCGCGAGGTGCAAACAGTGCGATTTCATTGCTAACAAAGCGTTATCTTGGAAAATCCCAAACAAATTATTGTAAATTCATATTTCGAGTCTAGCTGTATGAATTTGTATAATTTCATTACTGTTGCCAGTGTCACGTCAGGACGTAGCAATTCAGATATGGGGTGAAATGAAAAGTTCACACATGCAGTCAATAGCGTGTATGTCCACCGTTTGCCTCTTGGATGGAAAGACATCGACGGCGCATGGATCTGAATAGTGTCTGGATGTCACTGTGGTATTGCGTTCCACTTCTGCCTTAGAACATTACATAAATCGCCTAACGTCTGAAGATCATGAAGTCGCACCCGACGGTCCAATTGACCCCCAAAGATGCTCGATTGGCGACAAATCTGGCGAAAGTGGGGGCTAGAGAAGTTCTATGCTCTGCTCAAGAAAGTCACGAGATACGCACCACGTGACATCGGGCATTGTCTTGCTGGAATAAATGTAATCCGATGGTAGCGTTCAACAACGGGACAACGGCGTTAAGAATTTCGTCCTTATATCGCTGTTCAGATTTCCATCTATGAAGATCAACTGCGTTCGATAGTGCAAGGAAATTCCTTCCCAAACCATTACACTATCCCCGCCGAAACTGTCGCATTCCCGTACGCTAGCATCAGAAAACAGTTCCCGTAGGCGAAACACTCTTGCCTTACCATCAGCGCTCCGTAGACAAAATCGGGATTCATCACTAAAGAGAATTGCTGTCCAACGCTGCCGAGTCCAGCGAACACTCAGAAAAACCCATTCCAATCTGACGGTACGATGACTTTGGGTAAGGATTGGTCCGTGGTATGGACGCCTACTGCGGATACTGTGTTCAGAGAGTCTGTTGCGGATAGCTTGTGCACCGATTCTGTTAGTTTACCAGGAGTAATTGCTCGTCGGCAGAAGGAAGCGATCCCGCAAGTGAGACGTCCCGATGTGTCGGTCTTGTGTAGTTGTCTTAACTCTTGGTCGACATGAACACGATCGGCAGTAGATCCAGTGGTTCAAAACCTTCCAATGAGACGGCAAATAGTGGCCACAGTGACTCCGATCTTAGCAGCGATGTCATCTGCAGGTATTCCAGCCTCATGCATACCAAATGACACGCAACCTCTGATTTTGGGTTTATTTACTGGTGTTTAAGGTCACATTTTTGCACAATGGCTAATCAAGACCACAACATGAGTATCAACTCAAGACCAGGGGTGAGCGTAAAAAAGCCATGTTGCCCATTTGAGAGAGGGTTTGCACCTCCCAAGCATTGGTGACAGGGTCCTATTTTACCAGCAACACAGCCTGTTTACCGCAGGATTTTCGGTTAATCTTCGCATTTTTTAAAATGTGAAGAGAAAATCTAGCAGGTTTTCTCAATAACCCAGGCACCCTGGCATTAGAAAATCGTCGATCACCCATTGAATTTGACATTCTCGGGTAGCACGTGCTATTTTGAAATCCGTAGCTAAATTGTATACGGTTGGGTGGACAGCAACAACATGTCATTTAACTCTTTACACGACTTGTCCACAAACATGCAACATTAGAACTGTTATATTTCATCCTTTATGCTATTTTTCCACATTTGTTTCTATTATACTTTCTTGCCTGATGGGTTTTTTCGCACGGGGAAAAAGAGGAGAACGCCACAATATGCGACGAAGAATTTCATGTTATAACAATAATAATAGCAACCGATTTGTTTCGATTTCTGTGAAGGAATTTGGAAGTTTCCCCTGAACACTTAAATTAGAGGCATAAAGTTCAGATTTAAAAACTATTTTTTCGCATGGGGAAAAAGAGAACGCCGCAAAATGCGGAGAAGAAAATTCATCTTTGTCTAGTATAGCTTATGACTTTAGAAGAACGCGATATACGACTTCGTTCCAGAGAAGGTTCATGAGCTATTTTTAAGGAAAAATTTTAAAAAATGTGAATGGCGATTGAATAGCAGTAATGGCCGCCATAAGTCAAAGTTTAACTATTTCGTCAATCTAGAAAATAGTACCACAGAAAAACGGGAAAGTAAAGACAACGAATTGGGACATAAGCATAAAGAAATAATGATGAATAGCGGAATAGACAAGGGGCTAAGCGAAGGGGGGAGGGGGAGCCCCCCCCCCCAAACGTTTGAGAAATGTCAACCTTATATACAGTCTGAAATTACTAAAACTGATTTATGTCCAGGCACAGATATTTGGGGTTGTTTTGCTCTAGTTTTATCTTCACTTTTGGGTACTTAAGCCTTCAGAATGTACTCGGGGCGCTGGAAAGTTAATTGTTTTCCCGGGGATAGACTTTTGGCCATCACTTATGGCGGCTACATTACACATTTAACCCAGAACGAGGTGAAATGAACTGGGAGGGGGGGGTGTACCCCCCCCCCCCCCCCATCCACTTCATTTAGCCTGGCAGCGCCTCCGAGGACATATCGATGCATGCATGTAAGTTAGTATTCACGGCTATCAATAATCGGTGCGTAGAGTAACCAGTTTGCGGATCGGAAAAACAGCTGCGTGGGTGGCTTGAGTAATTGGTTATAATATGCCTTCAAATACTGTTCATTTGAAACTACAATTGCAGGTCCTATTGACCAAGGCTAGTGCCCGGAAATATCTTTCCAGATGAAAATATCTTTAAAGAATTCACAACTTTTAACTGGCGGATGGGGAGAGTTGAGGCATTTTACTAGTTAATTTTGTGATAGATGTTCCATTTCTTCACATGGGGTGCGAAGTATACACGGATTGTATAGGTTTCATCTGTTTAATGGAGGTTTAACGACTCGTTCAACAGCCAGGCTCGTGTATCGGGATAGTTTTCGGGTAGAATGAACCATCAGGCAGCGGCGAACAAACGTCCGGTTTTCCAAGTTACTAACTCTGCATGGGCGAGTTAGCAGCGGCTCAAGGCAAGTGCACCATCAACGTACAGCATTCCGCTTTCCTTGGGCAAAACACTTAATCCCGTATGCCACCGATGGGACCACCGTGCGCTCTCGCTGGCAATCGGATTTAAGTGTTTGCCCATGGACAACGCACATGGTGCGGCTCAGGGTCGAACCATCGACCATTCGGTTTAAAGCATCCTTTGTCACAAGAGGAACCTCTGCATATTATTGTCACCTCATACGTAAGTTGGGTTCGAGATTTTTGTGAACGTAATTTAACCCCTTGCCCAAAGTAAGAGCCAAAACCGGCCAGCGTTATTCACAAAAACCGTCAATTAATTTTTATTTTTTCATTTTTTGTCTCACAAACATAGGTTATGACCCCTCTTTGGAACGAGCTCGATGGGCTCGTTCCAAAGAGGGGTCATAGCCTATGTTTTTGAGACAAAAAATGAAAAAAAATTAGTTATTCACGAATTTTGTTTGTAAGCGTAGTCTCCCTTTCGTGTTAGGTAAAGGGAGAAAGGACGGATTCATAACCATAAATAAGAGCAATCAATAGAATTGTTAAACCGTAACAATTTAAAGTTGCCAATACACAGAGGTGGCCACATTTTTGAACAATGAAAACGTGGAAATAGTTATCCTTGCTTCAATTTTAACAATGGTCCACTTAATGGATAAGTACGAATGATTGGAACAAGCACATTCTGTTTGCAGTAACTTCCGACTGTACAGCAAAACTAACTTTTACAAACTAGTGTTTGTAACTTATGTTAACACCGGGGTGACCCCCATTACTTATTTCCAGTTCCGTATTCGTCATTTGTTATCAACCGATGAAATAGGTTGATAACGAATGTCGAATAAGGAAATGGGAATAAGTAACGGTTGTTAAGTCCCCTGTTGTCCACTCAATTATGCAAGCAATTCGTAGAGTACAAACTTACAGGCTGCAAGTAGTAGAAGAATGCCGGGTTGAAACATTCCTGCCAAACACCTGAAATGAAAAATAAAATTATGGTTCAAGTCTCTCGCCTGTTTTATACCACGATTCTTTTGTGTTTTGAGTTACGATGTTGGGGAGCTGACAGTTGCTCGCCGTTGCTCGGTGGTTCTCTCCGGGTACTCCGGCTTCCTCCACCCGTAAAACCGTCACGGTCATGGTAAGCCATTGTGCAGAAATATGTGACCTTAAACACTAATATTGTTTTTTCAACGTTACTCAATACAATGCAGATATTGAGATTGTTCTGGGTAAAGCACGCGTGGAATCCAGCATCTGTGCAAGAGGTCATGTAAGACCGTATTTGCTTGGTCTTACCCATCCTCGTGACGTTATCGTGTGAATGAAATGTTTTGACACAGCAGAGTCATGTAAGATTAACAGATCGCCGAAGGTGATACCTTACTTTTAAAATATCAGCTTCATTTAATGAAGTTGAATCGTGGTGTTAATACAAAAAAATAACTCTGGTAATGTTAGGGTACAGAGTAACGACCCTTGTGTGGGGTCCCTGTATTTCACGCGATCTTCTGACGCTTGTGCAATATAAGGAAAACTCCAAACTCGGGTCGTTGATTCCAGACCTCGTAATCCATCATCGGCGTATTCTGTAATCATCAATCTGCATGATTTTACTATGTGTGTGGTAGATCAAGTATTCAGTCTTAGATTTAGATTAGATTTATTTAACGGTATAAATCAAATGCAATTACAATGTAATAGAATTATAAATTTACAATTTATTTACATCATCGGAAGATGATATAGCCAGATTGGCTATCTTCCTGTCATCTCCCACCAATTCAGAACTCCAAAACTGCCAACAGTTACCCCTTAAGCCTCTGGACCCGTTTATTTACAAACCTGGCGACTCCTTAAAACATTTAAACGGTGGACGAGTTATCCAGGAGCAGTTATTCAGAAGCAAATGCAACCCCTGGCCCAAAAGGGCATCCAGACACTTATCCAGGCCTATATTATTGTGTTCTTGTTTTCGTGTTGTCTGTATGAAAATTCAAGACTTTTTAATTTTCGTAGAAAGAGAAGCATTCACCCAGTGGCCTGGTCTGTTTGCTTTGCCTAAAACAGCAGATTTTAGATTTGTTTTGCTGTTTTTATATTTCAGCTCTCGGTCAAACAGTGCTACCCACTGACATAGGAGCCGAAATGTTATGGCACGCTTACTTTATGTTCAGAAATTTAAAATAACTGACTGGTGGAAAAACTTCCCCACGTGATATTGAAGCAATCCACCTTTATTCGATTCGTTTGTCGCATTTACCATAACAGGTTACATGAAAGGATATGCTTTCCCAACACAAAAACTTCGGAATCATTTTTCAGTACGACATAGACAAAGCGTGCTGTGCGTGAACCCGCGCTGTTGATCCGCCTACTAAGTCATAATTACGTGATAGCTATGCCATAATTACGAGATAACTACGTCATAATTACGTGTTATAAAGTCATAAGGAGTTAGTATGTCATAATTACGAGATAGCTAAGTCATAATTATGACTTGACTATCTCAATTTTCAGAAATTCCCCAAAAATTGCAACTACCGGGCGCGAATACGCTTCCGTACAAATGTGCTTGAGATATCCAAACACTTTACAATGCAGCGACACGACTGCATTTGGGGAAAGAACAGTCTTAATTTTTTATTCAAAATGGTACCGTGGCCAACGGAAATACGCATATCACGCGATACCACGAATTTTCATCGGAAAACAATCAAGCAATTCTAAGAAATTCAAACATGTGTCATGACACCTTGCATAGAATATGACATTCGTGCAATCTCCATATAATAGTATACTACTCAAAGTTTGCTAAACACCAAGTACATCTAACTACCTGTTTTACGTTTTAGTTGAAATATTGTAATGAAAAGTATATATTTTTTATTTAATTATATCTTTAATGATTTAAGTACAGAAATTAAGATTTTATTTGTGTTTGACATTATTTAGCTTTTGAATACGATAACCATGGAAAATGGATATTATTGGTAAAAGAAATTATTCAATTTGCCAAAAAGTTGACACAGCGAACTGGTATGGGTTCAATATCGAGTGTGAGACCCATTCCTGCTAATTACAGCAGGACAACGCCTTCTCATGCTCCCAATTAGGTTCCTGGTGGTCCTTTGTGGGATGTTCCATTCTTGGACCAGCATGGCACCAAGCTCCTTGACGCTTCTTGGCTGGACTGGTCGGGCTGTAATTTGTTTGCGACACATTTGAGATATTTTTGGGGGATATGGTTGAGGAATGTATAGAGATGGTCACCAGTGTTACATTAGCTCTCTTGGCAGGCAGACTTTTCGTGTCTTATGGAAAGCATGTGCCCCTTGATTTTCATGTTTTCGCGTACTGTCTACATGTACATGACATGCGTAGGATATTCAATCTTCATTTCAAACTCTTGTGATTTAATGATTGAATATGGCAAATGCAAATGTAAGACATTTGTCTTAAGCAGAAATGTGGCGGGCTGTAGGGATGGTGGAGCAAGGGGCTAACCATCGCCAGGTTGGTGAAGCCCTTGGTGTGCACCATACGGTGATCCTCCGAGCCTGGGCAAGATTTCAGCAGTATGGCACACCAGTAAGACGGCATGGTGGTGGCAGAGACGGGACAACATCTGCAGCTGAAGACCGGTTTTTGATCATTCAGGCCCGTGGGAACCGCTTTGCCACCGCAACCGAGCTTCGCCGTGACCTTCAAAATGCATCTGGGGTAAATGTTTCAACGCAGACAATCCGGGCAGGCTTGCACGAAGGTGGTCTCCGATCGAGAAGACCATGTATTCCCATTCCGCTGTCCCAGAACCACCGCCAGGCACGATATGAATGGGCCATGGACCACGTTGGATGGACCAAAGATTGGCGACCTGTCCTTTTTACAGATGAGTCAAGGTACTGCCTAGACCACACAGATAGGCGTTCTTTGGTATGGAGAAGACCAAGAGAGCGATTCCATGCAGCCAACATGCTGAGCATGACCGCTATGGTGGAGGGTCAACCATGGTCTGGGCGGCATCAGCTGGGATGGACGTACAGAACTGTCCTTGAACATTGACTGCACAACGGTATATTGATGAGATCCAGGATGTCCACGTCAGATTGTATGCAGGTGCAGTGGGTGATAGATTCATTTTGATGGACGATAATGCCCGTCCTCATGTTGCCCATGCTGTCGGGGAGTACCGACAGAGGGAGGGGATTGAGCGTATGGACTGGCCGCCAAGATCCTCTGACCTCAATCCAATCGAACATGTGTGGAATGAGTTGCAGCTTGCAATTTCAGCCCGTCCAGTCCAGCCAAGAAGTGTCCAGGAGCTTGTGCCATGCTGGTCCAAGAATGGAACATCCCACAAAGGACCACCAGGAACCTGATTGCGAGCATGAGAAGGCATTGTCAAGCTCTAACAGTACCGACTCTCAGTACTCGATATTGAAACCACACCAGTTCGCTCCGTCAACTTTTTGGCAAATTGAAAAAATTCCTCTTTTACCATTAATATCCATTGTCCATGGTTATCGTATTCAAAAGCTAAAAAATAATGTCAAACAAATAAAATCTTAATTTCTGTACTTAAATCATTAAAGATATAATTAAATAAAAAAATGTACACACTTTTCATTACAATATTTCAACTAAAACGTAAATCAGGTGGCTGGATATACTTGGTGCTTAGGAAGTATATTTCATCCTTAATGCTATTTTCTCACATTTGTTTCTATTATACTTTCTTTTTTGACTGTATAGAATCTTTGTCTTAAAAATTGTCCAACTTCAAGGGCAAATTTCTCTAATTGCAAGGTTGTTGTAACAATTGTTTTGGTATGAATAGATGCAACAATGATTGCATTAGAAAGTTGCCGTTTATTTTTTAATCAGATTTTTCAAACAACGGGGGCCAGAATAAGAGTGCCACTTGAAAATGCTGAAATTAAACAATATGGTTGCTTTTTCTATCATTTTAGAATGGATTAAATTCAAACACTTTGCATGTCCGTATTCACAATTGACTATCGAGCATATTTGCTGTTAGTTTGGTTGTAAAGTTTAACCCTATCCCATTCTGGTTGCATAAAAGTAGGTACCGTCCAAAAAATTTCCAATTTTTTCAGAATTTGGTAAATTTAGGTGACGATTTACTCCATTTTTAATTGCTTGAGCTCTGAATGTGTTCTATAGCTGCTTGCAGCAGTCAAAGTATGACAAATTTTGTTTTATATGTTATTAAAAGTTTAACCCTTGGCAGATTTTAGACGTCTCATGAGGGTACTGAAGGAATTGTTATTTCCACCAACTTTTACATGCGACTTCTCAGCACTGGAGCCATATTCCCTCATTATTTATTAGGATTTAACGACACATTAAAAGCCGCCAAGGTCATATCGTGTCTGCGACTGTTTTACGGATGGAAGAAGCCGGAGTACCTGGAGAGAACCACCGAGCAGCTGCCAGCTCCCCAACATCGTAACTCCACGCTGCAGCACAGGCAGGGTTAGATTGGTTGAAGACATGCGCACGCATCGACGTGCAGTACGCCTTAGCACACAGTCATCGTGCCCCCATGTGGACAATCGGGGTGAAGCGCCTTTCCCAACGACACAACGCGGGAGTCCTAATCGATCACTCAGTTGGTCACCCATCCAAGGACTAACCGGGCTAGACATTGCTTAACTTCGGTGATCTGACGAGAACAGGTTACCACAACGCCACCGCACCCCCCATATTTCCTCAACATCTTCAATGAGAAGGTAGGGCATTCATCAAAGAACAGTTTTGTCGTTATGTTTGATTCCAAATCTTATCCCTCACCCGGTTGTCAAGTCTTGAATTGGAGTACCCTCAACTTGTCCATGTTCATTCAAAGACCAAGATTCAAGATTCCTCCATGTCTCTTATCAAGCACTCAGTCTGATCGATGTCCACATTTCGTGCATAATATGATGCACAAAAATCACCAAAAATATTTAAAAATTAACCCCCATTGGCCAAAACTGATATGAATTTCAAAATTGACTAACTTCATGGGCAACTTTGTCTAATTGCAAGGCTGTTTTATCAATTATTTTGGTATGGATAGATGCAACAATGATTGAAGAAAGTTACCGTTTACTTTTAACCTCAGATTTAACCCTCAAGCACAATGAGGGCGAGAATACGAGTATTATATATTTATTTATTGGTAGTTAAGGTCATGTACTATGCGCAATGGCTAATCAAGACCGTGAACGTTTTACGGTTTGAGGAAGCCCGAGTACCCGGACAGAACCACCGAGCAACGACAAGCATCTGCCAGCTCCCCAACATCGTAACTCTGCACTGCAGCACAGACAGGGTTAGATTGGTTGAAGACATGCGTACCATCGACGTGCAGTACACCTAAGTACACTGCGTCATCGTGCCCCCATGTGGGCAATCAGGGTTAAGTGCCTTGCCCAAGGACACCACGCGGGTGTCCGAATTGATCGCTCAGACGGTCACCCATCCAATGATTAACCGGTCTCGACGTTGCGTAACTTCGGTGATTTAACGAAAACCGGTTACCGCAACGCCACCGCGCCCCAGAATAAGAGTACCATGTGAAAATGCCAAAAGTAGCCAACTTTCGTTACTTGTTTCTAACATTTTGGAAAGGGCTAATTTTAAACATTTTGCTTTGCTATATGTACAGAGGCTTGAACAAATCCGCTGTGGCAAGTTATGCTCTGGGGCTTAACCAAACATATGCTTTGTTTGGCCACTTAAAGAATAGTACTGTCAGAAATAAATGGATTTTTACTGAATTTTGAAAACCTCTCTTCTCATTTGTCCAGAAACAAATAGCTCATTGTTCTTTCCATAACTGCATCAAAAATCAATGGCAAACAAATTTTGTGTTATATGTTTCTGTTTCCCGCTTTATCCAATACAAGTTTTGGATGTACAAACATGAGTACCATCAGACAAAATTTATTTTACGATTAATTTCGTACTTTTCTGTACCCAGTTTCTTTGGGATAGTCTATTTTCCTTTGCATATGTGTATTGTGTGTTATAGGGAAACAAATTTTCTGTGATAAGTTTTGGTGTCACATAATCCAACATTTTGACAGCATTATCCAGAAAGAACCTTTCATTTTCTTGAATTTATGTGTAATCATTTTTCTTGTCATTAAATACAAACCCACACGACTTTATTTCTGCTGAAATGACGAATAAAGTAACTGTTTGCCAAAAAATGTTTTGCACATTGCTGTTCCTGTTTTAGTCTCCCATTTAACCATCCAGGACACTGCTTGCTATAAAACGAGTATCATTTGAAAATGACAAAATTGGCCACCTTTGGGCGTTTTTTTTTATCTATCAGTTTGGAAAGGGTTAGGTTAATTTCAAATACATGGCTTTGCTATATGTAGTCTGCCTTTTCACATTTAAAAAGTTGTGAAAGCCCGTAATTTGTCCAACAAATTACTGTTCTCTAGTTCTGTAATTCTGTTTGAATTTTAACGAAATTATGAATTGATAAGGTGGGCGTGTTGTGATTATGCCCCCGACGAAGACGTATCTAGTGCCGGGAGACCTCCGTCCGTCATACATTGCATGCAGCTGAACAAATATATACTATTGAAAGTAGGGGATATTTGATAAATGTGAGATATGAAAAAAATTACTTGTATTTTTGTCAAGACAGTTGAGGCATTGCACCGACATATGGTGAATGATTCGGCGATAGTTGGGTGTCCGACAAGCACACATTCCACGCGCCGAGGTGTAGAAATCATGGACGGTCAGTCAAATTTACCACATTCAGTCCAAGCCTGCAATACCTTGTAAATCCTCCTCAGTATGCGAGACAAGTGTGGATCCGACGTGGCATACTCCTCACTAAACGTCCAATATCAGCTTGACTGATGTTATTCCATTCAGTGCAGAGACGAGTTCCTGAACATTGGCAGGGGGCTGTGAGAGTTGTCGCCTGCCAAGCGTATCCCAGTCGTGCTCGATTGGTGAAAGTTCTGGACTTTGTGCTGACCAAGGCAGTGTAGTGATGTTCTTTTGTCGCCTTTGGACGACCTGACCGACGTCTGTCAACATTGCCTGTCTGATGGTAGCGTGACCACCATCTGATGATCACCCACTGAGTAACGTTGAGAATTTGAGCCACTGCAGTCTTGGCAGTTTCCAACATGACAACTACTCATGTCAGTCTTAGCATACCTCCAAGTTACGTTTCGACCAGAAACTAATGAACGAGTTTATACCAAGAAAATAACGACGAGACCTCCGAAAAAGCACGTCCAGTACAAATGAAAAAATTTTACAGGTACTCCCGACATTAACGCGGCGCTCGTGCGAAAAACCGGCACGAAGTTTTCGTCGGCCGGTGACCTTCATGATCCACACTAAACTTGGTAACATATTGATGTCCAATCACGCGTATCCAACACCAGTATCCGAAAATATCAACATCAGTTTGGATATTCCCTACTTTCATTGAATAGTATATTTTCGGAGAACTTGTGGTCAAATCTCCTTCAGATATCAAATAAATCGAGGCATTCAAACATTTTAGGATGCAGCTATAGGACTGCATTTGGGAAAAGGACAACACTGTCTGCATTTTTTATTGAAAATGGATTCCATGTTCGACCGACATGCGCAAATCACTCGATACCACAAATTTTCATCTAAAAACAATCGTAATTCTCGGAAATTTCACCAGGTGTCAAAATACCTTTCATAGAATATGGCAACTATCCAGTCTATAATAATTGTATGCTGTATTAAGGTGCTATATAAATGTTATTTTGTTTATTTTGATATTCTCACCTCTGATATTCCTTAAATTCAAATTAAATATACACAAATTATACATCAAAATGAAGGTTGAGATATATAGAATACGAAACACGTTTGTAATAAACTTAGAGTTGATAGCAGGCACCACTGGTTCCTGGAAGTCCGCTACCGTATTCGTACCAGAACTGATAATACAATATTTCCCGAGAACTTGTGGTAAAATGTGTTTTTCATATCCAAGAACAAAGTTTGGGCATCAAAATCCTTCAAAACACAGCGACAGAGCTGCATGAGGGTGAATTCCAAAATTGGCGGCGTTATTTACATATATTCTTCCTTTCGATTTCCGGTCAACGTGATCGGACGGAAAATGGCATCGAAAAACGCCGTCTAAAATTAACTGACGAGAAAGATCGCCCTAATACTGCATATTGTTAAAAAGAGATTGCACTGTTGCGATATTCTATGCACGGCATCATGGCACCTGCTGAAATTTCTTAGAATTACGATTTTGTTTTTTTTGAGGGAAATTTGTGGTATCGAGTGATTTGCGCCTGTCCGTAGAACATGGATTCCAGCTTCATTAAAAAATGCAGACGGTTCTTTTCCCAAATGCAGTCCCATCGCCCCATCCTAAAGTGTTTTGAATGCCTAGCCTTGTTCTTGGATATGTGAAGCACATTTGGCCACAAGTTCTCGTGAAATATTGTATTCGTTCTGGTACGAATAAAATAGACTTCCAGGAACCAGTGGTGCCTGATGTCAACTCAGTTGATTCTTTTTAAATTCCTACCTCTAATATATTCCTTAAATTCAAATTAAATATACACAAATTATACATAAAAATGAAGGTTGGGATGTACAGAACACGAAAAATATATGCAATCAACTCCGAGTTGACAGCAGGCGCCAATGGTCCCTGGAAGTCTGCTACCGTATTCGTACCAGAACGTATACTACAATATTTCCCGAGAACTTGTGGTCAAATGTGCTTCACATATCCAAGAACAAAGCTAGGCATTCAAAACACTTCAGAGTGCAGCGATAGGACTGCATTTGGGAAAAGGACAACATTGTCTGCATTTTTTATTGAAGATGGATTCAATGTTCTACGGACATGCGCAAATCACTCGATACCAAGAAGTTCCATCGAAAAACAAAATAGTAATTTTGGACTTTACCCTCATGCAGCTCTGTCGCTTTGAAAAAATTGATGCCCTTGCTTTGTTCTTGGATATGTGAAGCACATTTGGCCACAAGTTCGTGAAATATTTTATTATCAGTTCTGGTACGAATGCGGTAGCAGACGTCCAGGAACCAGTGTTGCCGGCTGTCAACTCTATGTATAATGTATGTATATTTAATTTGAATTTAAGGAATATCCGACCCGGGAATTTCAAAATAAACAAAATTCTATTACTTATATAGCACCTTATGGTCTATTGGGACTGGCGAATTTCCCCCAAATAGACAAAAATAAATGTTTCCAAAACACGATAATTAAACCATTTTCATACAAGCTATGACAGGCAATGGTACTGTTTTGATCTAAATATTTTGAGTGCCGAAGTTTCAAACTAAAGTGATTTTATTGTTGAAAATCAACTTTTAAATTGCATTTACCGAACTAAAAATCCACATTAGGAACACTTAAATTACTGAAACCAAAATTAATCCGAACTATGTATCTACAGCACTTTACCGACAATTGAACTTTGAGGTGCTTTTTGAATTTAATTAAAACATTTTTAATCTCCACTGTTAAAGATTTTTTTAGTATCAATATCAAGATGTGTAACCTTAAGAATGCATGCTTTGCCTAGGATTCACTGGAGCATTACACTTCATTAGTTCTGTTTACCATCAACTGAGCAATGATTGTCCATCTCGTGTTAGAGACAAAATAATTAGTGTATATATCCTTGACCAATCAGCTGTATCGTGTTTTGCCATTTCATAAGATAGACATTGTACAAATGTCAGCGTCAGGTTTTTGAATTTAGCCATCAGTGTCAAACATTTCTGCAATTCTGTACCAAATACACCAACCAAGGTGTTGTGTTCATCTTGCATGTGCCATTGTTCTTTTAAGGGGACGTCCAACCTAACTTTGGTCAAATTTCAGGTAATTTTCTTCCAAGTCTAAAAAAGACTCAAAATTAATAACCACAATAAATTATATACCAAAATGCTTGGAATGAAACCTAGAACATGTGGAAACTGGAATTTGCCATGGAACTGTTGCCATGTGTAGATAGCACCACCTGAAAGTCTGCTATGGCATAAGTAAGAAACTTTTACAATAAAATACCTCAAAATAAAATAACAGCTGTATTCTATAAATATTGAAGTACATACTCGAAGAAATATTTTCCTAATTCTTGGGAGTAATAAAGAATGAGACCAAATGTTATAAGTGGAGTGCTCACCGACTGAAGGCCGACATTTTCTATTTTTAAAGGAAGGAAGTAGGCAAAGTAATCCCCAAAAGGTGACAAGTGAGCTCCATTTGATCAAAAATTTCCCGGGGGGGGGGGGGGGGGCGTCCCTTCCTTGTATGTCTCCAACTTCGGCACTCATGGCATATGCCTTTCTCATCAAAGTTTAACTTTTCTTTTTTGGAGATCCTGGCGACACATGTTCCAAACACTATCAGACAGGTAACCCTCCAAAAAAGTGTATCTGCAAAAATCATGTTACATTGCAAAACATTTTTAGACTAAGTTCTGGACCTTTCATGCTTCTTACTTCCAACCTATAACACTTAATTTACCGATTAATATGTGAATAGAAAACCCTGCCATAATCAACATGTTGAGTTCCAGAAGCCTCCATAACAGCTCCGATAAAAGTGTCAGATTGGTGGCTTTACGGAATATTCATTAGCGTGTTCCTTGATAATAGGAACAAAATATTAACAAAAAATATTTTGTTGCAATTTGAGGGCGTCAGTAGGCACTTTCCAACAAATTGTAACAAATCAGCTAGTTATAAACAAAATTTTCTAACTTGAAAGAGTGAAAAAGGACCATAACTCTGGAAAAAAATGTGTGGAAGAAATACATGCTACAGCAGCTACACAGGCATCGTTTCCCCATGATGCTCGATCACATCATCAGTGGTTGAGATACAAGGGAGAATATTGGAATGGGCTAGAGGACGGGTCTCCACGGCACTAGATGCGCCTTTGTCTTTCCAACTTCCAGGTCCGGGGCATAATCGCAACACACCCACCTTATCAATTCATAATTTCAGTAAAATAAACCGAATTATCAATTTTAATTCATAGATGGAAAAACATTTGGCTTCTTTCGCTTTCTCGTACTATTAATTATTACCACAAACCTCTGCACTGTGGGCAGTACATGATGCTGACAAACTAAACTGAACGCGTGTGGTCTAAAGTAACTCGGCACAGATAATGAAGAAATTGCGAATATTTCGTGTATTTCATTTTTGCCAATTCGGCTAATTTTCACCGTGGATTCGATAATTCGTTTGGGTTTTGACCATCACCGTCACGCTGACAGCGGTTATGTTTATTATATGCAAATTAGGAGATAGTTTCCGGTAAAGGGAATTTGTCACATTTGTCAGTGTAAAACGATGACAAAAGACACTGATCGACGTTTGTGTTCGTAGAGTTTATTGCAAGGAAAAATTAAATTCACAGCATCGTCCAATCGCACTTTATTTAAAATCGCGAATGCATCATTTTCAACCCATCTTCAATCGGTCCTTTGCGGACATCAGCAGAGATCCATGGTTACTAGGAAGTAAATAACTTCACAACATCGGGGGAAATCAACACGCTCAATATAGTTCCAGGTCACTTGGAATATACTTCGTGAAAAAGTGATTTCTGAAGCATTCTGCTTACTTTATGAATATTGAATTATTTTATGTGTATCGTCCCGATTTATTTTTACAAGTGGTTCATGTCTTTCGTGCGCAATAATTCAGATTTTTTGTCTGAAAAATGTTCAGACGGCTTGTAAAGACTGATGGGAATTTCGAACCATATTTTGCTGTTATGGCATTAACAGCTCAAGTATTTGCCGTCACCTGTTTGCAAATCCGCTCATACATTGTCTCGAACAAATAAAGGGCGCGGTCACGTCCTTGCATTCTTACGATTGCCCATATTGAGTTTTTCTGCAGGAACCACATCGTAATCACATGATGACCGGAATAAACATTGAAACATGGCCACATCCGGAACATCCAAAATTTGTGTTGGTGTTATTACATTCAAACATCATAACCCACCAGAGTGGGTAAAAAAAATTCTTTCTCCGAGTCTTAGTATTTTATTGAGGACAAGGCTTTCGAATTACCGATTATTTTGTGGTTTTACCGGTTCGTTAGTTATGCCATTGGCAAATTAATCTTCAAAATCATATTCACTTTTTTTCCCTGAAAAAAAATTGTATGTACCTTTTCTATGCACTTTACTCATTATTTTGATATATAATTTGCCTTTCCTTACTTCTCTTGTGTTTCTGAGGCATTGGGAAAAATGTCAAATTGACCAAATTTAGGTTGGTCGAAAGGCAAAATATATATCAAAATAATGAGTCAAGTGCATAGAAAAGATACATATTTTTTTTTCAGAACTCCAAGTTGACCTTTGTTGAACTCTCCCAAATCAAAACATAAACAAAAGAAAATTTCTGCCTTCAATCTGTG
The DNA here is from genome assembly GCA_031216915.1 of Pictodentalium vernedei. NCBI lineage: Eukaryota > Metazoa > Mollusca > Scaphopoda > Dentaliida > Dentaliidae > Pictodentalium > Pictodentalium vernedei. The sequence goes on along the minus strand of CM062292.1, from coordinate 313,399,709 downwards.
AGCACTCCACTTATAAATTTGGTCTCAATCTTTTACTTTCAAGAATTAGGAAAAGATTTCTTTCGAGTATGTACTTCAATGTTTATAGAATACAGCCGTTATTTTATTTTGAGGTATTTTATTGTAAAATACCTTGTTCTCTTATGCCATAGCAGACTTTCAGGTGGTGCTATCTGCACCTGGCAGCAGTTCCATGACAAATTCCAGTTTCCACATGTTCTATGTTTCATTCCAAGCATTTTGGTATATAATTTGTTGGGGTTATTCATTTTGGGACTTTTGTAGACTTGGAAGAAAATTGCAGGAAATTTGACCAAAGTTAGGCTGGACGTCCTATTAACTTGTTTTTGAACTCTTTTGTTTTTTGTTCATTCGGGTTATGCACCAGTTTTTATAGACCATAAGTGTCTTTCCCAAGGAAACAGTCCATCTCGGGGATGTTCTCAGTTTTGAAACTTTTAAATGTTCAAACACCATGCAAGGCCGGACATGAAAATAATATTATAAGTACAAAATGTTAGTTTTCTCACCTGACGCCACTGGAAATCAAATTGAATTGCTACCGTTTTGCGCACAAGTATTCAGCACTCAAAGCACCCAAGTCAGCTGTGGCGACAACCCTACAAGGCACCGGGCGGTGGAATGAGAAACAATGGAGGCGCTAAGTACCTTATGAGGTGAAAGTTTGTTTACGGTGCACATAAATCCCGAGTAGCATGCTTTATCCGTTTGGATAAAAGAACTCGAGGCAGAGAAAGGTCATCTGTGATCCAACGATATTAGTTGTAATTATGTCAGTCAGTGTAATCGAAAAAAGCACCCTTTAACAGCTGCTTCACAATAAGAAAAACAACAATATCTTTATTAAGGTGCTATATAAGTAATGGAATTTTGTTTATTTTGAAATTCTCACCTTTGATATTCCTTAAATTCAAATTAAATACACGCAAATTATACATCAAAATGAAGGTTGAGATGTATAGAAAACGAAACGCATATGTAATCAACTCATAGAGTTGACAGCAGGCACCAGTGGTTCCTGGAAGTCTGCTACCGTATTCGTACCAGAACTGATAATAAAATAATATTTCACGAGAACAACTTGTGGCAAAATGTGCTTCACATATTCAAGAACAAAGCAAGGGCATCACAATGCTTCAAAACACAGCGAAAGAGCTGCATGGGGGTGAATTCCAAAACCTTCGCTTTTGTTCACATTCAAATTGACTTTCGATTTCCAGTCAACGTCATCGGGCGGAAAAAAGCATCGATATACAACGCCGTCTAAAATCAAATAATGAGAAAGATTGCCTTAATACAGTATACTATTATTATATAAAGACTGCACAGTTGCCATATTCTATGCAAGGTATCATGAAACCTCGTCGCCTGAGTGCTAGAATGTTCTATGTCCCCTATGGGGACATAGAACATTCTAGCACTCAGGCGACGACCTGCTGACATTTCTTAGAATTACGATTTTGTTTTTCGATGGAAATTCTTGGTATCGGTTGATTTGCGCATGTCCGTAGAACATGCAATACATTTTCAATAAAAAAATAGAGATAGTGTTGTCCTTTTCCCAAATGAAGTCCTATCGCTGCATCCTAAAGTGTTTTGAATGCCTAGCTTTATGCGTTTCGTGTTCCCAACCTTCATTTTGATGTATAATTTGAGTATATTTAAATTGAATTTAAGGAATATCAGAGGTGGGAATTTCAAAATAAACAAAATTCTATTACTTATATAGCACCTTAACTGTAAAAATAAATGCAGTTGATGATGCCAGACTCTTTTGAAAACATTGAGCACCACTGTGAAATGTGAAACCATTTTCCCGAACAGAAACCTACATAACAGAAATGTTTAGGGGGAATGCAAACAGAAACACTATGGGGAAAATCATCAAAGAGCAAACTGGGCAGAACGGGTTATTATTTTCAATTTGTGATATTTGCATTCTATACAATGAATAATATATCCCGAGAACTGCAGAACTGTTTTTAACAATTTAAATATTTAATAAATTTACTTTAAAAAAGAAATAGTTTTTCAAGCCTATGCACTCATTCTCATCGTGGTGAGATCCAACATCGACAAAACCAACATCAACGATTTTGGCTTTTTGTGGTGTATGTGAGCTGGGGTCTGAAAATTTGATATTCTGTGCCACAAAGAAGTTATGTTTGGAAGTTTTCAAAATATGCTAAAGAGGCTGATGCAAACAAAAATTTGCATTCTGGTGAGGCGAATTGTTTCTGGCTAACAAAAGGTAAGGCGAGTCATTTCAGCCAATAATGTTTTCCATGGCAGCGTTTGGGAGCTCGGTGGCTCAGTGGTAGATTGTTGGACTTCTATTCAAGAGGTCCCGAGTTCGATCCCTATCCGGGACGACTCGCGTTGTGTCCTTGGTCAAGGCACTTTATCCCGGTTGCCTACACAGGTGGCACGATGACATCGTGTACTAAGGCGTACTGCACGTCGATGGTGCACATGTCTTCAACCGCTGTGATCCTGCTTGAGCGGAGCTTGAACAGAGTTAGAATGTTGAGGAGTTGACAGTTGCTCGTCGGTGCTCGGGGGTTCTCTCCGTGTACTCCGGGTTCCTCCACCCGTAAAACTGTCACGGTCACGATTAGCCATTCTGCATTAGTATGTTGCCTTAAACACCAATAAATAATAATAATAATAATAATAATAATATAGCAGCGTTTAACTCAGTACAAGAACCATTATGTTGGAAATGGCTCAACCCAAGGAAAACTCAGATATGACCCAGGAACGTGATCTGAATAAACACCATTTTTCAAGCGGCGTGGTTTAAATGTACACATACGTACAAGGTAAATACACCAGCTGCATTGAAAGCGAAATGCTACCTAATATTTTTATATTTCAAACTCATCAATTTCAAACCTTATGTACACTAGACGGCACTTCTGTTTTTAAGTGATCACAACTGTATGAGTTGCATCACATCCATACATTGAACATTTATTTAGATTCTCTCATAATAACCCGTGCAAGGGTGGATGGGGTAAATACAAATGAACAATTATATGATATACACGTGATGATAGATAAATAAAGCTAATGTACAATAAACATCACAGCCGCGGCGAAAAATCTGGAGACTTGAGGCTTGAGTTTAGGGTGCTCGTATTCTCTCTCAGCTTGTGTTTTCTAAAGTCTGCGTGATAACAATGTAACATTGACCCTAGTAAAGGTTCCGCCTTACAGCGCATTTCTTTCTTTCGAAAAGCAGCAAGGGAAACTCTCGTTATTATGAAATGAGGACTGCGAATACCTTACTCGAAAGTGGGTGGGTGGGGGGGGGGGGGGGTATGGGAGAAGAGTAGCGCAAAACGTGCTGCAAGGAAAGTCCCCCAGGAATGCTAGATACCTATCGCTTTAATAATTTACAACTGATAGTATCATACAGTTACCAAGTTTTAAATTTTACGCTTGTGCTCCATGTGGAGAGGCAGATAGATAGCTGAAATAATATCATTCATAAAACGATGCACGCATACCCACGCCAGACTAGTAGTGACCAGGCATGCATTGACCTGAGTCAATGCATGCCCTATCACCACCAGTCCAACGTAGGTCCACGTGCACAGTTTTAACTGCACATTCTCGTGCGCACATTACATACATAGACATCCGCATGCGTTATCGAGGAGATTAGGACTATTGGAACATTGCTTTAACTCTTCTTATCATATCACAAAGATTTTTCAGCTTTTTAATGCTCCTGTCAGACATAAGATTACTCGGTTTGAGTGTGTTCGTATGTTTGAAATACCGAGGCTTTTTCCATTTTTCTCTTTTCAATTTTAATGCTGTACATTCTAACAAATAATGGTACGCGTCACCTATTTTGTTTTCGTCACACAGGGAACAAAATCGTTCGTTTTGAGGAATATTGCTCCAGTGATTTGCCAAACGGAGCTTTGAAAGTGTCAATCTGTCATTATCATTAAAGTTTCCCCAAATAATATTCACGGACAAGTTCCGTTGTCATGATCCTATAACTCCTACCCTTGCTTTTGTGTTAAAAATTTCGGCGTGTCAGGTCTGTTCAAACTAACTTTAGACAGGTTTCAACAGATTTACTTAACCATAATGGATTAGGCGCACTTTGTTAACCATATCCAAGCCAACCCTCAGGAGTTTAGAGTATCTTCTGTGGCTTTCAACCGTGCACTTTTATATCTACCTGTTCTATGTATGTATAATAGGCATTTATAATGGGTAGCCGATAGTTTAGCGTTGGTGAGCTGCGTCAGTTTTGACCAGAAAGAGATCACAGACCAGCCCTCCATACAGTATCAAAGGCCTGCTTGAAATCTACAAATGTACATACCAGAGTGTTGTCTGAAAACAATCACACAGATATCTCAAACAATAGAGACTCGTTCATTCATGGAATTGCTGTGTTTCTGCAGTTGTTTCATCGGGGTATCTGGGCCAAACACACTCCAGATTTCATCTCTGATTGGTACTGCCTCCCATAGGTATTTAGAAAGTCCTTCATTCCAATATGCATTAAGATGGCTGTTTTCTGTTCGCATCCGTTTCATTGACATATTTACCAAACTTTCACTTTTATTTCTTTTGTAACACAACGTATTAAAAATCCGGGTCTCAGCTCATGTATACCCCCAAAAGATAAAACTGTTGGCATTGGTTTTATAGAGTTTGTACCCCACAACAGTGAGAATAAATGCCCGAAAAAAAAATCTGTGAGGTGCTATATAATTAAAGGAAAGTTAGCTTGAAAATAGGTGATAAGTTATTTTCAATGTCGTCAAAAATTTGCTGGCAATTCGTATTATGAACAATGCTTCGCAGTGAGAACACCAAAAATGATTTTTTTATGTAAGTCATCATAAAAATAACATGTCACCTATTTTCAAGCTACATTTCCCATTACTTATACAGTACCTTAAAAGTGAGTTTATTAAATATTTAATTTTAAAAATAATTTTTGGAGATATCAGCATATCTTATACATGTTATAGACTGCAAATGCACCAACACTGAATCACGAAATATAAAAAAAGGAATTTTGGTCAAGGTGAATGTAAACAGAAACGATATGAAGAAAATGACCAAACAACACACCGAGGAAAAGGGCTATTAACCCTTTACCCAACGAATCGCCCGCATGCGCCCGCGTAATATGCAAATTCAGCAGTTGAAAAAATATTATTTTTTTAAAAATTTCAACAAAACCATATCATGTGACCCCTCGTTGGAACGAGCCTGTCGAGCTCGTTCCAACGAGGGGTCACATGATATGGTTTTGTTGAATTTTTTTGAAAAATTTGAAAAAATGCTATTTAAAATAATAAATTTTGATATCGTCTGCGTTGGGTAAAGGGTTCATTCAATTTTATTATATATTTTCAGTTCCGTTGCATTCTACATCAAACATAACATATCCCCAGAACTGCACAGTATTTTTCTTAATTTAAATATTTAATAAACTCACTTTTCTCGACCATATTTCTAAGCACTTATTCTCATTGTTGAGAGGCTCAAACTTTACAAAATCTAGGTTGTCTGATCTGCGTTTGTATGGTATATATGAGTTGAGGCCTGGAAATTTGATATATTGTACCAAAAAGAAATAAATGGTGAAAGTTTTGAAAATATGCTAATGGAGCTGGTGTAAACAAAAAGCTTCCATGTTGATGTGGGGAACAGAGTTCGTCTCAAAGGTATGGTGGGTCATTTCAGTCATGTTTGCTGAGATAGTTTTTTTTTTTTGCTCGGTCCAAGTACCACTGTGCTGAAAACTACAGAACCTAAGAACACCAAGATATAATCATGAGGGGTGTGAACACCCAAATATAATCATAAGGGGTGTGATCTGAATAAACTTGTTTTTGGAAAACAGTGTGACTTGGGCATGTCCATCAATTGCATTTCAATTGTCCCAATTGCATACAAAGAGAAATGTTGCAAATACACGCTAAAAACTAAAGTGTTAAAAACTACACTTGAAGTGCAGTATTTAACACTTACTAAGTGCTGAACTAGCACTTTGTTCAAGTGTAGATATCCCAGAACTTGACAGGTGTTACAATAATACCACTTGACAAGTGTAATATCGCGACACTTAAAAGGAAACAACGCAGATGATGCGATCAGGCTCGAACTCTCGAGCCTGATCCGCGTCATCTGCGTTGTGTCCTTTTAATTATGTACCCACCAAGCGCAAATCAAATTATGGACGATTCTGGAAGAACCACCAATGCTAGACACATGGGAAGTGCCATCCATTCAAGTTTCAGATGTCTGACGATTGCAATGTCTAAGTGCTTAAAGCATTGCACTTTGAGTGTTAAAATCAAACCCAAAGAGTTAGAATGGGTTTAACACCTTGAAAGTGTCAGTTTTAACACTTTAGTTTTTAGTGTGTACTGTAATATTTAGCTCACCTGAGAAAGTCCTATATGAATTGTACTTGTCACTTTTGTTTCTAATGTGATCATAAATGTACCGTTTGCATCATACCCAGTCAAATGGATTGTTGTCTGAACACAATTACTGAGGTTTCTCCACAATAGAGAGTCATTCATGACACCACTTTAGCTTGCTGTGAGACTGTATTTTATTCTGGGCTTATGGGACAAACACACTCCATAGAAGATCACCGAGTGGTGCGGCCTACCATACCTTTTGAAAACGAAAAACTCCAAGTTATTAACATGATGAAGATGGCCGGTGTTTGTTTACATCGACTTCATTAGCATATTGGCATCAATTTTTCTCATGTTTCATTCATGACACAATATATCAAAATCCCGGGTCTCAGCTCATTTTCACTAGCAAAATACAGAACTGTCAGTTTAGTTTTTTTGCACATCTAGAGATGTTACCTGAACACATTAGCATAGTTTAAACGTTTCGTATTGAATTCTCTAGGAGCCTTTCGTTGAAAACTGATTTTCTAACGATAAAAGTGGTTCCACTGGAACCACCGAGGACCGAATCAAAATTCCGAAACCTTCATGCACATCTCGAGTTGCTACCTGAACACATTAGCATAGTTTAAGCATTTCGAATTGAATACCCTAGGAGCCTTTCGATGAAAACTGATTTTCTAACGATAAAAGTGGTTCCACTGGAACCACCGGAGGCAAAATCAAAATACCGAAACCTTCATGCACATCTAGAGATGTTACCTGAACACATTAGCATTGTTTAAACATTTCGAATTAAATACCCTAGGAGCCTTTCGATGAAAACTGATTTTCTAATGATAAAAGTGATTCCACTGGAACCACCGGGGGCAAAATCAAAATTCCGAAACCTTCATGCACATCTAGAGTTGCTACCTGAACACATTAGCATAGTTTAAACGTTTCGAATTGAATACCCTAGGAGCCTTTCGATGAAAACTGATTTTCTAACGATAAAAGTGGTTCCACTGGAACCACCGGGGGCCGAATCAAAATTCCGAAACCTTCATGCACATCTAGAGATGTTACCTGAACACATTAGCATACTTTAAACGTTTCGAATAGAATACCCTAGGAGCCTTTCGGGGTGTGACGTACGGACGGACGTACGGACGGAGATCACGACAATATCCCCGCATTTTTGAAAATGCGGGGACAGCAAAGGCTAAATGTCGTCCACGGCTTTCTTGCAACAGGTGTCGAGAGAACTCGGAAATAATTTTAAATCGGGCGTGGAATGTCATTTTTACGACAACGTGGACGACGTGCCCGATCCCAGAGAATTGAATTCAGATCAGTGTTCAACCGATTACCAAAAATGGCCGCCTACCGATTACCGGTTATTTGCGCTCACACATGGCATATTCAGATGCCGATTCCGATTGTAATACTGTGCATTACTAGAATCGAGGCTTGAAAGAAGTACATTAAAGTGAACATATTTCACAGTGTCACAGCAGTAAAATGACCAGAGGCGCACACTTGGGAGGTATACGTGGCTCTCAGAGCCACGTATACCGCCCAAGTGCTCGCGACTGGTCATTTTACTGCGACATGAGTCAATAGAGTGCAACCTTAACTTTTTCCGGTATGAACTACCGATTGCCGCAAGTACGTTCAGTTATAAGCTTCACATGTCGTTTAACTTGTATATCCCGTAAAGGGGCGTATAGAGAAATTAAGAATACACATTGTGGTTGTTTCTCAACTTTGTTGAATGGTATCATTGACATCATTTTACATCAACAATTGAACAATTGCAGAAGATAATAAAATGCGGTTAATGAATCATCACAGAAAAATGCTTGGCAACAATCGGTCGAACCGATGTTCCAGGAGCCGTTTCCGTTGTTAACCGATTGCCCACAACCGGCCGATTGGGGTGGCCGATTCCGATTATCGGTTGAGCACTAATTCAGAGAACAAAAATCTGATAATCTTCGAAGATCTGTTGTTGGAGAAACAGAATCGATGCGAGTGTTATTACATTCGAGGACGTCACAGCAACAACGTGGATTGTTTCTATCTTTCTCAAACCTATTTCAGATTACCCAGGCAGACCATAAGAGAGAACGCGAATTTCCTGTGTCTGTCTCATCGTGATCTCAGGAATTTGAGTCACATCCACAGTAATCACGTGGACAATAGCATGAGTGTGATTGGACAATGACATGAGTGTGATGCTCAAGATAATGCAATATTTCGCAATAGATTTTTAATGCCTCGATCGAGAAGAATGACTTCTGGAGGATGTATGGCGCTGCAGTGGACTTCAAATCGAAATATCAACACATGGATGGATTGATGAGCATTTCGAGCATCAGTCTCACTGAATACAAGATGCTCCATCCGACATCCGCAAAAAGAATGAGAGACTCGAGGATAGCATCTTAAACATTCACATCAGGATGCAGTTTGACAGAAATACACCCGCCAAAATGGAAGCGTTCATGCTGGTCATTTCCGCCAGACCATTATCTTTTCAATAAGATGGAAATGAAATGCCTTTCATTAGGTAGATTTTGTTTTTTAAATTGTATATTTTTATTAAATAAATATAAATAAATAAAGGTAAAAATAAATTGTATTGAATAAATACAATAAATATAAAGCCTAGTCCCCCCCCCCCCCCCACCCTCCTCCCTTTCAAAAAATCTTATTTTTATTTTACAAAATTAAATTCGAGTTACTTTTTTTTTTTTATTTGTTAAGTTCCGAATAATAAATTTCGTGTTCCTTAGTTAAAAAATTAAAAAGAAACATAGTTTTTAATAATGTAACATATTTTATTTTTTATTGTAAACTGAAATCGGTATTTTTAGTATGCTTTTCTACGAAATGAGACATCAGACACAGTTTATCTTTCTTTTTTTTGTTTTGTTCTTTTGCTTAAAATAGATGATGACTTCGTTAACTAGTCTTCCAAATGCCAAAGATAGCATTTTAATTCTTCAGAATTCGATTCGCAGTTACGTTCGGGCAGGACAAATTCTCTAAGAGAACTGACCACTGCTCGATCGTTATTTTTTTCCCTACATATCAAACTTTCTTGACCTTCAAATAACGCTAGCAAATGTTTGCATCTGTTTTTTTTCCACTGTGAACATCCTTGTTTAAACAATCTATTAGAAATGAAATGTGACACATTTCTTCGTTTTTGGACTTATTTTTTATTTATTAATTTATTTTTTCTGTTTATTTATTCATTCAAAGGATCGCCTTCGAGCAACAGTGACACCACTAATAAAGTTGCAGGTTTGGGATCAGATGAAACGACCTTAAAATCAATTCTATCTTCAAAATTGGCTGCAAAGGTGTGCTTAGAACTAGAATATTGATTCTCCGCTTCTCAAAGAAAGAGATTTCAGTTTCTATGCCGTTCACCACAATGTTGACACTCGGATATTTATTGATCGTTTGTAAAATAATTTCGCCTTAAAATGCTACGTCAGCGTCTTTTGAAATAAAATATAAATTTGGAAAAAAACTGAGACACTCATTTTCAAGCGTGCCAGTTTTGATGGAAAACTCCTGTGGAATTAAGGCACTATTTGAAGTAGTAATGATGTAACAAAAATGTTGCTGCGTTAAAAGAGCATTACAAGTACCACTCTACATTCTTTCCTCACGGGTACTTTCCGTCCTTTGTAACTGGTTGAGCACTGAGAGCCCATATTTGGGCTCCACTAAACACGTGTCGGTGCCTCAATTAACCATTTACCTAACGAATCCACCGCATCCGCTCGAGTAATATACAAACTGAATAGTTGAGAAAATATTATTTTGGAAAAATAAATATTTAAAATAAGAAAGTTTGATATCGTCCGCGTTTGGTAACGGATTAAAAGGCTTCAGTATCCCTGCATCTGCTTTGTGATCTCTTAGGAGTAAACATTGTTTGTTCGTAAGTCTTTGTCTTGTTACAGGATGCCTATAAATTCTCACAAATAAATTATATAGTAGAAGGCACCCATACAAACCAGTTCTATCAACCCAAATTAATCAGGCACTTTACGTCTGGTAAAATGTAGTCGCTTTTTAGATCAATCCTCAAAAGGGGAAAATCTTGCAAATGTGTGTTAGATATTATACAAAGGATGATCAGCGAGGAATACCAACATAATATACACCCGGAACTTAATTAAGCACCCCCTGAGATGTTTCATGACAGTGAAGTTGCTGTTACTGATTATTATGTTTTAATGATTGCTATGTCTTGCAGTACATTTCATCTCGTGAAAGATGATGTTTCTGGTTGATAGCGTACCCCAAACACATCCCCTCGTCCACGTGAAGCATGCTACCCACGAATGTCACAAAAGCACTATCATCCACATGCAATATCTGGGTATAAAACAAGAAAATTTGTCACTTCTTTTATCAGTAAATATTGACATGGCAAGGAGGAGACTGGCAGAGGCACTAAGATGGCAAATCGTTGGCATGCATGCAACAGGCATGTCATTCAAAGCTATTGGAAGGCAACTTGGTTATAGTCATTTTGTGTCATCAGCAGACTTGTCCAGGCATAGAAATATTGCTTACATGCCCAGGAACACCAGACTACTGTTCCTTATAGCGGAAGATCAGTAATGATCTGGGGATGCCTCCTCATGACTGTAAACTTGGTACGGTGACTGTACGTGGGAATCGCAATGGCCATCAGTACATCCGTGACATTCTCCAGTTCTCGTGATTTCTTGGTTCACTTTTAGCGACATGAAAATTTGAAACGTGCTGGTTACAGTACGACGAACGTGCTGTGGTTGGTCTCAGACGAAGACTAGCACGGGCTTCTGTGTGTATTTTGAAGGACACAGTCATATTTTGGAAGAATTTGAAATGTTGGTTTCTGATACCCAGCCGAGAATCGAACCCTCGGCAGGACAAGCTTGCAATCAGGAGTCCAACATTTAAAATTCAATTACGCAATATGAATCAAACTTATACGACTACTGGAGGATCACTAGACATTTTTGGATTTCTGTAGAATATTTACACGAGCGAATAAATTGAGATGTCATAGTTACGGTACATGATAGCTAGCGCGTCCGCATCAATGACGATCAGCGTGAACGACAATTTTTGACAGCATTATAATGGCGATACGTGGTGGGGTTAAACACGCGGTGCACGTATAGTCGACGTGGCATTTTCCGTCAAACATCTCGATAATTTCAGAGTATGCAATTGAAAAGATGCACGAAAGACGATGTTGTAAACACAGCACAGAGCACGATAAAAGAACGCCTGTTACCATGACGACCAGTGTGAATGACCAGTTTGTGACATCAATGAAATAGCAAGGTAGTTTTAGCACAGGGTAGTGGTTTGAGAGTAGTATTGATAGAAGTGGGAGTAGTAGTAGTAGTAGTATAGTAATAGCATAGTAGTAGTAGTAGTAGTAGTAGTAGTAGTAGCAATAGTACCAGTAGTAGTGTTGTAGAAGTTATAACAATTGTGATGAGCAGCCAGCGCCAGGAGTAGTGATTTAAGCACGATGTTGTACTGGACGAAAGGGGTTCTAGTAGACGCATTTTATAGGTACAGTAGTATCAGCCAAGATGGAACCAAGTAGCAGTAACTAAGTAGTAAAACCCTGCAACCGTTATGATGTGAGTTACCAACAGGTAATGTACAAGGATCGGTCAATAGAGTGATATCCAGCAGGAATTTTAGTATTCGTAACTTTAGGACACAAGTGCGTCAAATACTGTTCTCTAAAAGAACGGACCCATTGGCTCTCGAACTTGTCGTGTCATGGGGTCCCCAAATACACGCATGTACCAGTTTGCTTAATGTTTAAGGCACGTCGTGATACTACCACAATTACTCATCTGGGAAATCAAATAAGAACTTGAAGCAGCTGTGGTATAAGAGCAAAGAAGGTAGGAGTTGTGTTGGATCTAATAATCTTGTCAGCAGTAGCAGTGGAAGCAGCATGGGAAACTGTAGGAGCGGACACAGAAAAAGAATAAAAAGGCCGATAATACGACATGGAAATAGTAGTAGCTTAACCCTTTACCCGACGTAACGGCCAAAACCGGCCAGCGCTATTCTAAAAAATCGCCAATTAATTTTCAAAATATTTTCATTTTTTGTCTCAAAAACATAGGTTATGACCCCTCGTTGGAACGAGCTCGTCGAGCTCGTTCCAACGAGGGGTCATAACCTATGTTTTTTGAGACAAAAAATGAAAAAATTTAGTTATTCAAGAATTTTTTTTGCAAGTGTCGTCTGCTTTTCATGTTAGGTAAATGGTTACGAAACTAGCGATGATGGAAGTGGGTATAGTAGAATATAGAATGTAATTGTGGCAGGGGCTTTTAACGCTTTGCCAAAATATATCAGAATCATACAATGTCACAACTATATGCATGAAAGCCGAAGAGCATGGCGAAGAACAAAAAACTAAAACAATTTAATACTCTTCCAAACTGAAGTCTTCTCTGCGCAACGAAATGTGCTTGGGGCTAATGGAACACACCTGACGTCTGCCATACTAGGACAACACACCCTTAGGGTGAGATCATGTAATATTAGGTAGCAATGGACGCCCTCTAACCTAAAATGGAATGGGAACAGACAGTCACTATTATGCTGCCATACTACCCCGGCTCAATTGAACACACATCTATAATACATTAAATTTAATCGCAACCTATTTCACTACTAAGAACCCGCGTGCCTCGATTTAAATCCCAGATGGTCACCCAAACCAAGAAAGGTGACGGAAAGCACATCTCAGGTGTGTATGAGCACTGGCAACACATTTCATCATTCCGGTGGTAGAACTCATTTAATTATCTGTTATCTGTCCTGTTCGAACAACCACCACCATTATCACTGAAGTGTGATGTTTGACGAGTTCAGGGGGGTGGGAGGTGGGTGCATCATGAGGAGGAGAGATACTAGTCGTTATACACCTGTTTTGCTGCCAATGTATTGTGGAGACAGACAGGTAGCCCGGAGATGTAAAGATTGTAGTATGTAAATTATACAATACCCACTGCCACAATCGCACTCGACTTGTGGATGTACCACTTGACATTCTTCAGCTTCTTCTTGTTCCTGAATTGGCTATTCCATACGACCCGATCACCCTTAATAGCATCGAAAAGCCACAGCATACTGAGGTGATTGATGTGGGTTTAAACCTGGATTCTTGCACACTCATAAGGGTTTACTACCTTTTAATAGGCGACTATATGTCAGAGTAGGTACCACTCAAGTACCATCCATCAAAGTGTCTCGTAGAAGGCAACCGAGCTCACTTGGGTCTGTGACCAAGCGGTGAATCATTAGCATTGCATTTTTCTGGGTACATTTATTGTTGGTGTTGCAACCCTGGTGCTGGTTCTTAGAACAACACGCCTGAATTTGACTCTCTCTCTCCAAAATGATGGTCGTCTCGAGTACAGTGAGCTCTGTGGAATTTCTTGCAGTTTGATATACCTGTTTCGCGAACAGCGTCAGGATGTCTGGGTGGACAGACGCATCAAAAATACAGGAACGGATGCTGAAGAAACTGATGCCAATGTCTTTGGGGAGAGTACCCTAAATTACGATATGAATCATTCTGCCTTCTGAATGGCTGAAGCGCTGAAGGTGGTGCTAGTTGGTCCTCAGACAGCCATTGCTAGCTCATGAGTAGGAAGTCTTCGTGTCGATGGAGCGATGTTTTGGGCGTTTCAGTTACCAAGCATGATGACTCTTCACGTCTACGGAAGTGGCCTGTGGCACGAACTAGTCCACCTTCATCGATCTGTTTATCCTCCATATAACCAGACCACGGTTATTGGTTCTACGTGACGTGTTGTGTCGCTTATCACACGTTTCCTGTTTATATGTGGACTTTCTCCGAAGCTGAGGGGTGAGAACCCTTGTTCAATGATAGCCATTCTGGACAACGAGTAAGTTTCCTGGACCTCCTCTTGGTTGGAATTTATTGCTGTTGTAAACGGCCTTGCGTGTTATGTCCTCGGCATAACACACCACTTTCGTAGAGCATCATCGAGGTGATGACCAGTCTCCCGGAACAAAATTAAGAACACGATCTCGAGAGAAAAGGGTCGATTAGATCGGGGTCTGTCTCGGGAAAGAGAGTTCACAGGCATCACCATGACTAGGTTTGCGTACACAACTACCCACCCACCTTCGTCTCATTCACGTGCGAACTGGAAAATGTACCCTCCTTCGTGGAGGCATCGAATGAAAGGTGCTCTATCTCGTCTGCCATTTGAATATCTAGAACAATGTTACCGGGGACAATTTTAGCACTATCAGAGTTCAGTGAACCTTTTGTCTCAACTGTCAATGTACAAAAGACAGCGGATGTACCCCAAAGGCAGATTCTAGTTTTACGTCATTTATGCTCTCGACCCACTTTGATTGAATAGAGGCATTCATGTCACCAGCCAATCAAGTTGGGTCGAGACCGTCGTCCATCTCAGTTCTGGCTGTTCCAGTAGTTCCAGTGGGTAAGGGCAAATAATTTTGCTGTATCTGTATAGAAGAGGACGTACATATGCATGTGTTAATAGTAAAATGGGCGATAACAGCCGTCAGATCGATTGCTATGTTTGCGTTGATTGCATTGTCAAGGGAATTTGTAGTCACCACACTGCCGATTCACGGGATGTCATCAAAAGAAACACACTCTTGAATATTGAGGAGCGAAGCCCCTTGAGTGTGCACAAGCCCTATTTTAAATATATTTTATCACACCATGTTCGACATAGTGTTGCGCACAAGTTGTATGGTACCACATGCTGAATAAAGCCGTGACTGCGAGCGGGTGCCGATCCCACACTTTCGACATGGATGTGGCTAGATTCCACCTTTAGCGGTATGGGGGCGGTTGTATATGACGTGGAAATGGCCCCTATCTGTGGTATCTCATTGGGGGATCTAATATGGCGTCATAGCCACGTGAAACATTTACGTCACATTGGCTTGCAGTGGTAGTCCGGGTAAGCTGTTATTCTGCGACGCCAATGCCATGGTGAGGCGTGATGTAAGAGTGCATGCATCGCGCGGATTGCTTGGGTGACAGGTGTTTCCGCAATGCATTTTGTTTACTGGGGCATCCATCTTGCTTTCAAAGGTGGCACGTAGTTGCTATGAATCTGGAAGGTCTCTACTGGGACGGATGTGTGTTCTGAGGATGTGTTCGATTGGATATGAGTATATCTAATTACCCAAAACAGCCCGACATCTACCGGAAATAACCGAATTGGAATGTAGTTCTGATCCTCTTTATAACAGTAGTTCGTGGTATTATACGCAAAAGGTGCGTTCTATCGTGAGAGAGTATGACTAAATACTGAAAAGAGCCCTATAAAAATCTAAACGTATCGAAATGGACTTTATCTGGTTCGGATTTTCTCAGAATCCTCGGTTTCTACCGGTTTATCCAGTTCGGATTCCTTCCAAACGTTATGCTTCTGACTGCTCTGTCTAGCTTATTTCTCTATTCCGTGATCTGTTCTGACTATTTATTTTGGTCGGATTCACAGAGAATCCAACTATCACAGACTCTTTTCTGGCCTCTCCTAACCATCGGTGTCTCAACCTCTAATCGCGATCATTCAGATCATTCCATTCATCTAAGCCCCACCCAATCTCGGTTCATAAGCAGTTATCTCCCTTTGGTGATACGTGTGGTTTCTAACTAGTGAACTAAACTGAAGAGCAATGAGAGCATCTGTGCCTTGGAGTCTTGGAATAAATGGTCTTCGACGGATTTCGAAACGGGGATTGTACTCCCTGGTACTAGAAAGGGATTCTGTAGCACTATCAAGGCTCCTGAAAAACCGGTAGCTTCTACGTCCAGCCTTCTATTATTAAGAATTTGATGATTAGGTCGAGTACCCATCACTACACTACGACCGCTACCGGTCCAGTTTGAAATCACTATTGTTCTTGGCTTCCACTATTGTCAGCGGTCGAATATCCACTGCTTGCTCTTGCGACTCTTTGCACCAATGGCAAGGCATGCCAGAAGTAAGATAAGGGTTGGATAACGTCAGGTCAGATACCGAGAGACGGGGATGATGATTTCATCAAATGAGTTAAAGAGCGATGATATCAGTCGCTCCTCGGAGTAAATGCTCTTGTTACTCTTTGACTCATCTCGGAAAAAATGCATGCTGATGTCCATTCGATTGTAAGATCGTCGCCTGAGTACTAGAATGTCCTATGTCCCCTATGGGACATAGGACATTCTAGCACTCAGGCGACGAGATAGGGGAGTTGTATGTGGAGTGCCGAAAAACGAAAATCATGATTTCATCAAATGAGCTAAGGAGCAACGCGAGCAATTGTTCCCAGGAGTAAATGCGCATGCGCCTCATTGGCTTATCTCGGAAAAAATGGTGTGACAATGAGGATTTCTTCATATGAGCTAAAGAGCAATGAGAGCATTTGCTTCTAAAATTAATTGCCCGACTGGCTCTTCGACTCATCTCGGTATCGGAGAATACATTTGACTTTGTAGTTTACTAATGAAGTATAAATTTCGAGGATAGTTACCTGAAAATGACAGGTGGCTCCTACGTTAGGGTACATGAGTTGGGAAGGATATAAAAAGACAACATAAGAATATATAACATTCTATTAATTTTTAAACTGTTCTGTTGTACAGTTACGTTGTTCAAAACAAGCAATCACTTTGTTAAGTGCATGGCCAATTGCGTAGTATGTAGTTCTTTCGTGTTCCTCTTCTTCTTCTTCTTGGAAAACTGGTTACCCACCTGATCACAGACTTCTGGTGGGTCTCCTACTGAACTTTTTTCTTGGTTTCTTCCTGTCGCTTTACTCTGGCTAGTTACTTGTTCTCGATGAAGTACGTTCGCTCGTTGAACGCTGGCAACCTAGCTTTGTTGGTTACTTTGATTCCTCTTGCTCTCAGCAACTTGATGTCGTTTAACCCTTTACCTAACACGAAGAGCAGACGACACCTGCAAACAAAATTTTTGAATAACTAAATATATTCATTTTTTGTCTCAAAAACATAGCTTATGACCCTCATTGGAATGAGCTCATCGGGCTCGTTCCAATGAGGGTCATAAGCTATGTATTTGAGACAAAAATAAAAACAATAATGAAAATTGAATGGTGGTTTTTGTAAATAGCGCTGGCCGGTTTTTGCCGTTACGTTGGGTAAAGGGTTAATTTCTGGTGCTCGGTTGACAGGTAAGTCCATCTCTTCGTTCTTCAGGGAAGCAATATCGTTCTTTTATTTGTCGAAACCTACATTTGTGGTTTGATCTTTAGGTTGGTCCATTCTTGAACCTTCATTCTTCTGAGTGGTCACTTCATTGTTCTGTGCAGTAACTTCGTTCATGGTAGGTTCTGTCTTCTGACGCTCTCTAGCCTGCAGGCTGCTTCGTAGTTGGAATGGACACGTCAGTCTTCTTCAGTTCGTTCTTGTTTTCTGGTGCTGTGGTAAGGTAAGTTCTTCACTACGTTCTTCTGCATGGACGTTGACTCTTCGTTATTTTCTCCTGTTTGGTTAACAAACGGCCCATCTCATAAGGCGTCGTCATATACTACTCAAAGTTTGCTAAGCACCAAGTATATCCAACTATCTGTTTTTCGTTTTACTTGAAATATTGTGATGAAAATATATTATATATATAATATTGTATAGCTATTTTTTTATTTAATTATATCTTTAATGATTTAAGTACAGAAATTAAGATTTTATTTGTGTTTGACATTATTTTTTAGCTTTTGAATACGATAACTGTGGAAAATGGATATTATTGGTAAAAAAGGAAAGTTTTCAATTTGCCAAAAAGTTGACAGAGCGAACTGGTATGGGTTCAATATCGAGTATGAGACCCATAACTGTTAATTGCAGCCTGACAATGCCTTCTCATGCTCCCAGTCAGGTTCCTGGTAGTCCGTTGTGGGATGTTGTTCCATTCTTGGACCAGCATGGCACTAAGCTCCTGGACACTTTTTGGCTGGACTGGCAGGCTGAAATTGCAAGCTGCAACTCATTCCAGACATGTTCGATTGGATTGAGGTCAGGGAATCTTGCTGGCCAGTCCATACTTTCAATCCCCTCCCTCTGTCGCTACTCCCCGACAGCATGGGCAACATAACGGGCATTATCGTCCATCAGAATGAATCTATCACCCACTGCACGTGCATACAATCTGACGTGAACATCCAGGATCTCATCAATATACCGCTGTGCAGTCAATGTACCACGTTCAAGGACACAGAGTTCTGTATGTCCATCCCTGCTGATACCGCCCCTGGCCATGACTGACCCTCCACCATAGCGGTCATGCTCAGCAATGTTGGCTGTATGGAATCACTCTCCTGGTCTTCTCCGGACCGTAGATCGCCTATCTGTGTGATCTAGGCAGTACCTTGACTCATCTGTAAAAAGGACAGGTCGCCAATCTTCTCTGGTCCATCCAACGTGGTCCATGGCCCATTCATATCGTGTCCGGCGGTGGTTCTGGGACAGCGAAATGGGAATACATGGTCTTCTAGATCGGACACCACCTTCGTGCAACCCTGACCGGATAGTCTGCATCGAAACATTTACCCCGGATGCATCCTGGAGGTCACTGCGAAGCTGGGTTGCTGTGGCAAAGCGGTTCCTACGGGCCTAAATGATCAAAAACCGGTCTTCAGCTGCAGATGTTGCCCTGTCTCTGCCATCACCATGCCGTCTGACTGGTGTGCCATACTGCTGAAATCTTGCCCAGGCTCTGGTGATCACCGTATGGTGCACACCAAGGGCTTCACCAGCCTGACAATAGGTAGCCCCTTGCTCCACCATCTCTACAGCCCGCCATATTTCTGCTTCAGACAAATGTCTTCTTACATTTGCATTTGCCATATTTAATCATTAAATCACAAGGGTTTGTGTTGAAATGAAGATTGAATACCCTACGCATGCCATGTACATGTAGACAGTACACGAAAACATCATGGAAATCAAGGGGTACATGCTTTCCATGACTGTCATGAGAAGTCTGCCTGTCAAGAGAGCTAATGTAAACACTGGGGACCATCTCAATACATTCATCAATCATATCCACCAAACATATCGCAAATATGTCACAAGCTATTTTCACAATGATGTGTCAAATATTTGGTGCTTAGAAAACTTTGAGTAGTATATATCTTGGTTTCTCTCTCACAATAAGACCTATGCACTGGTTATATAATTCCTTTCTTAACCCTTTACCTAACGTGAAAAGCAGAAAACACTTGTAAAAAAATTCTTGAATAACTAATTTCCTTCATTTTTGGTCTCAAAAACATAGGTTATGACCCCTCATTGGAACGAGCTCAACGAGCTCGTTCCAATGAGGGGGTCATGACCTATGTTTTTGAGACAAAAAATGAAAAAAATAATGAAAATTAATTGGCGATTTTTGAGAATAGCGCTGGCCGGTTTTGGCCGTTACGTTAGGTAAAGGGTTAACTCTGTCTACCTAATTCATTTGGTTCAACTGCTGGGGAGCCAGCTTCAACCTACCATTGTTCACGAAGATTTGTGTGTGTAAGTAATCTTTAATGTTCCTTCCATACGTTTCCTGTTGTGGCTAGTCCATTTTTTCTCGTTGGTTCCTCATATTCTTCCTCGTCATCGTCTTCTTCCTTTTCCACTTCGACGAATCTTTGCCCGAGATCGACGAACAAAAATCTTCTCTTCACCAAGGCATATTTCTGGGGTTCTTCAAAGTCTAACTCGTACACCTCTTCGCGAAGGCGTTTAACGGTCGTTCGATGTTCTTGTGTATTGGGTCTTCTCAAAAGTTATTAATTGTACACCAGCGCACTAAGGTATCTCACCCCGGTGGTTTTTCATCGGATTCCGAATCTTCCATTTGTGAATAGTTTTGTGATGAACAGTGGCGACAGGATTGCACTGCACCCGCTCTCTTCGGAGGTCAGAACACAAAAGAAAATTTTTTGACTTCCACGTCCTCTTTACAGACCGATGATATCTGTTAGCGCAGCGACAATGGGTTTGAACTTCCTTAAACACCCTCTTTTTAATATGATCCACATTCTGTTTCGATCAAACATTTTAGTCTTTGGTAAATCTATCCTTCGGATTTGGCATTTGTATGGAATCAACTGAGCTCTGTCGGGTTTGGTCTATGGAACAATATAATCCAGCAGGTTCTTGGCACAATCACATATGCAGCGTATCAAATCCTAACTCGCCGTCTATTCAATCTCAGTCCCAGTGTTCTTTTTTTCATCTTGTTTTCTTGCGCCCTTCTGCGTAGACGTTCTCGTTATGTTCCACCATGATGAACATCCCACAAAAGGTGTTTATCACAGTGCCGTGCACCCTGACTGTCAGATAACAAATGGGTATTTGGTGTCGTGTACAACCATTTTTACCTTTCCCAGACCTTCGGCTACGACTTAGGGTGATCAAAACACACTTTCGTAACAGATATCTCTTTATATTGGGGAAAATTCCATTGTTTTTCAGCATCTTCAATACCCCGTTCGTGTTCTCGTATGTTATCTCGCCCCGATGCATTCAGTGGTATTCTATCTAAGACGATTTGAAAACAGATCTACACAAACATGTAATCAAATCTGTACATGCTGCTTGTATTACCACAATTCAATTCAATTCAATTCAGTTTATTCACAGCATACAAATACAAATAAGAAATTAGATAGCAGGGTGTTACAAAATTATGGATAGATGTGTAGATGTATACTGTAGGGAATAACATAGTCTTGTGACTGTCTTCCTGTCATCCCCAAGACAAAAAAATAAAAGAAATACTAAAATAGAATAACAAGTGGAAAATATCTCATTTGAGTAAAAGAAGTCAAGGCAGCAGGTTATTATTGCTTTCATATTAGATGTAACGTAGTTTTGGTTGGAAATTAATTAATATTTCCTCGTCATGGAGCAAATTCCTCTATTTTCTATTTATGATTATTTTAGCCTGTTAATTAATAGTGTTTCTGAAGCGAAATATATTCTCCTTGTAAACCAGTATAGTGACCGAGTATAGTGAGCGGAGCGTACATATGTTCCATGTCTATCTCCATCACGTAAAACGCTAATGTTTCTTTTTTCGGTCAATCATCGGTCGCAGATCTTCATGGCTGAGCTCCATTCTTATCAGCTAGTTGATATATCAACGTGGGCAATAATGGTCTTCGTGCCTCTTTCTGTAGTGTGATCTGCAAAAAGAGGCACTGCCAAATTTAAGTATCCTCCAATACCGAAATGAGTCGAAGAACAATACGAGAAATTATTTTTGCAAGCAGTTTCTCTCATTGCCCTGTAGCTCAGTTTAAGAAAGGCTTATCGACATTTCTCTGGGCGTCGGGCCCCTTCTTTTCGAGATGAGTCGAAAAGTCAACAAAAGAACATCTCCCCATCCCCACCCCCTCCTCCTACTACTACCACTACTACTACTACTGCTGTCAATACTACTACTTCATGATAACAGCAACACTGTTGATATTATTTTCAGCAACTACAAGTCCTTTTTTTCATACCACTGACTGTCTCTCAATACGGGCCCTATGTTATATAGTCACTGGATGATACCATCTGTGTTTTGTCTGCTGTTTTTTTTTTTTGGGGGGGGGGGGGGGTGGCATACAGTTCTACAAATGCTACTGGCTGCTATCGAGACTACTATCACTATCATATGTCTACTGAGGATCTTTCCGTTATCAACACCTTCGGTGCTACTCTCGGTACTCACAACTTTCATTACCGTCATAGTCTTTGGCTTCCCCGACTTTCCCAAATGGTGTCTTGTTCTAGAACACAATGTGCCTCAAAACGCAGCACACGTGCATAGTGTTCAACCGATTACCAAAAATGGTCGCTGACCGATTACCGGTTATTTGAGCTCGCAATTGGCCGATATTGATGCCAATTCCAATTGTAATACCGTGCACTACTAGACAAGGTGAGGCTCGAAAGAACTACATTAAACTGAACATTTTTCACCGTATTAAACTTCGTTCACTGGGGTCGCAGTAAAATTACCAGTCGCGCACACCTGGGCGGTAAACGTGGCTGTCTCCCTGATTCATTGGAGTGTAACGTTCACTTTTCTGGTATATGAACTGGCGATTGCCGCAAGTACACTCAATTGTAAGCCTTACATGTCGTTTAACTTGAACATCCTGTAAAGGGGTGTCCAGAGAGATCACGCATTGTGGTTGTTTCTCAGTTTTATTGAATGCGATCATTGAGATCATTTTACATTAACAATTGAACAATTGCAAAATATTATAAAATGTGGTTAATGAATCATCACAGAATGCTTGCCAACAATCGGTTGATTGTGTTGTTCCAGGAGCCGTTACCGTTGCCATCCGATACCCACAATCGGCTGATGTGGTCGCCGGTTTCGATCATCGGTTGAACACTACACGTGCAATACGGCAATGGAGGAGGTACTTATCTCATAACTATATGTACACAAACACATACGCACATCTCGTCTGGGTTATTGATTAATTATTAAAAACAGGGGCACACTATTGAAGGATCGCTATATTGTACCTGCCTTTCTTCAAGTATCTTGTTACTTGCTAACTCTCCATTTATCAAGATGGCCGACGGAAACGTATCACATTGACGACACGTGCAGCGCGTGTTCAGTCTCATAACATATCATTATTCGATTGATGCCATAGTCCTAGACGCGGTACAGCCGTGCACCCCGGCTATGGAACCGCAACGTGGTCGCTCGAGTGAATATTTGACAGACACCCTAAATGTCTAGTGACCCACCAGTACTTGTAAAGCCCGGATGGCCTGAAATGAGCCGCAGTCTTACATAGACAACTAGTAGGTAGACATAACCTTGTTGGTACCACGAAGCATTTTAGTTCCCCATTCAGTAATTTATGATTTCTGTCTGTGTTTACATAGGCCCAGAAAGAACTCAGGACTTAGGTGTGGAGTAAAATTTTCCGGCGATTATCATGCAAAGTTTTTGATCTTATATTTTGTGTTCTAACAGCTACAGAAACACAGAAACTAACCAGGAAACGTCTAGATATTATATGTATAAAATACATTTGTATGACAAAAATACACCCCAGAATCAGTTGGGTTAACCCAACTGGGTTCATATTCACTCAACGCAATTGATTTGTGTTGATTTTAAACCCAGCTGGTTTTAGAGTGTAGCATACACTGTCCAAAGTACTTGGCTTGAACATATACGATGACTATTTTAGGTGTATAGGTCGATGTTATGTCCACTTGGTGGCAAAGAACCAAACTGCCCTGTGTGTACAGTTTTATTATGTCTTCACTCATTCTCCTTTGTGTGTTATTTAACACACACTTGCAACACTTTCTCCGTTAAGGAATTTACTTCAAAAGTGATGACATTCTACCTGTCATAACTTAACTCCTACTAGAGTGCTAGATTTTGTTTAAATATTATTGGGGTTTAGTGGCACTTTCAACAGCCAGGGTCACCTCGTGCCAGACCGTTTTACGGATGGTGCAAACTGGAGTACCCGGAGAGAAGCACCGAATAGTGGCGAGTAACTATCGGTTTCCCCAACGTACCAACTCCACACAAGCAGGATTAACATTTGCCTTGCCCAAGAACATAACGCAGTTACCTACCGCTGGTCCTGATCGAACCGTGAAACATTTGGTCCGAAGTCCAATGCTCTGAACACTGAGCCGACCTGGTCGCATGAGTGCTAGATTATTGATTGCTAGAATTGGTTCAAATGGGTTTGTCCCCCACTACACAATTTATTGAAGAGAGCTTGTATGAACTCTCCAATGAATTGTGACATGATAAAACCATATGAACACTGTTTACTTCTAAGAGCGTACGAAGCATATCCAGGGAAAATCAAGCCTTTTAATTTGGGGACCGATAGTAGAACCAAAACGTGGGCGTCTGGTGTTCAATCAATTTAAAAAGATAAAAAGAAAACGAAAGATGGAAAGTTGAATGGAAATTGTAACGCTTTTTTTCACACGGAATTAGAGTTTTGGGTTACATGACTCCCACAAATAGCTCACCAAACCCGCAGCAATTTGCTCGTCAATCCTGGCACACGTGAAAACAAGATTTTCCAAATTCATATCACACCTGTTTCAAATACGGCTCTCGTGACGTGTACAAAATATTGAGGCGACAGTTGTTTACAAACGCGCAATGAAAACTCGAGTCCCAATATGGTGACCACTCTTGACAAACCTTTCATTCAAGATTCGTTTGAAAATGCATTAAACAATAATTTCCATGAAACTAGTCTACCAAAACGGAAGTGGAATATATAAAATAAATAGGTTCTAGGGCCAGTAATCAGATTTAAACCACAGGTAGGATAGGGGTTTTAACCATACTCTTAATAAATAATCGGCTTTGTCACTATGCCGGTGGGCAGTACTACCGGTTGCACTAGAACGCCTGATTGACAGCTAGACACATCGTCAAATTTGATTGAATTTACCTTGCTATTTCATTCAAATTACTTTTAATAACTCTTAAATTTTATTCTAACTATTTTATTGTAGGTATTTTAAACTTAATAAGTAATTGCACGTAGTAGATAGTACCGCAAAAAGGCGTATGTTGAATGAAACATCGCGAAGTGTGAATGTATTGAAGTTGGCAAATTGCGTCATGTCAAAGGTCAAGTTGGATGAACTTACTACTATTGGTGTGAATCTTTTTTATTACCACTTTAGCGTGCGTTCTCTAGAATATTAACACAATATTACTTTTCCGGTAAAAGTGCATAATGAACAGACTCAAACCGGAAGTTGTGTGTTAACGTGGTTAACAGCCCGCTTCCGGCTAAATGTTTCGTTAACAACCCGGATCCGGATACAGTTTATGTAATCCGTCATACCAAATGCGCCACAGGTTCCGAGATGATGAAACGCGCTTAGCTGCAATGAATGGGTTAAATATATTTTTTATTTGCCAAAAATAGTTTGCAAATTGGGATAGGAGGACAAATGCTTTCCACTTAGTGTAATCTCCGCTCCCTTAATGTGATACAAACAATAAATGCAATGACGAAACAAACAAATAGGGGAAATTTTAAAAAATGTATACAAGAAAATCTGACTTCGAAATAAAAGAGAGGTGAGAGAGAGAGAGAGAGAGAGAGAGGAGAGAGAGAGAGAGAGAAATGTGATTGTTGATTAATTAATGTCCCTTTTGCACCTCGAGTCTGTCTCTGTCAATTTGATTTTCCAAGCCGAGGGTCGCTCAGGCGCTGCACTGAGTGGCTGCACTTCCCATAACACTAAACGTCCGTTTCTACTATAGCTATCACTACTATTACTACTACTACTACCATACATAATACTTTTACTATCGCGCTCAAATCTTACCACCGACATAGCACTCCTGCGGCGAATAATAATAATAATAATAATAATAATAATAATAATAATAATAATAATAATAATAATAATTACATATTAATTTCTGTAATCATCCATTGGTTACACTTTAGCCGCCTAATCACGCGCGTAAGGAATCGCAATGAACTGCATGTGTTAAACAGTACCTAGGATGGAAACTCATTATCGAATCTTCGAGTGTTACGAATAAATTTTTGAACAAATTTTAAAAGTGAGGTATTAGTTTTATGTTCTAAACGGGATCGCCGTACAGTAAAATATCATCAGAGTTCAAACTAACATTAATTACCAATAGTTTACCAATGAGAGCGTTGCGAGAGTCTGAATAAAAGGGACAAAAGAGGAAATAATGCTCAGAGTCCTCAACAAGAGCTGGACAATGGGGACAGTATGGATATTCGGAGATGTGATTGAGAAACTTATCACTGTTCAAACATGGGACCTGTAGGGGTACAAAAACGTCCATCCTATATTACCACACTAGGCGACCATGCATTACACCAACCCACCCCACAATAATGTCTGTCCCCGCTTTATATACTACCTAAACCAGTCATAGGATGACACAAAGCATTAAGTTGATAAGTATTACCAATGAATTTCGAGGGGGGGGGGGGGGGGGGGGGGGTCGGGGGGCACAGAGGTATATGTCGCCCATACTATACTGCTCTTCTATACTAAACGGCATTACCCCCACCCCCATCCCACAATACCACTTGACCTACCATAAAGTACTATCAGCCATAATAATACAAAGCAATCGGTTGGTTAATAATACCGAGGACAAACAGGGGACCTACAGGGGTATATACCATGCATCATATGCCCCTATTCTAAAGAAACGATTATAATACTGCCTGACCTAGCATTGCGAACTACCAATACCAGCCATAAAATAATACAAAGGATTCGGTAGGTTAATAGTTCTAAGGGGGAAGTAGACCAACAGACCATTCATCCTATACAGCCAATCTAAACCACCGAGGACTATCTCGCAATAACGTACTGGGAGACCATACATGACCCTAAGTCAACCGTTTCGCGGAGAAAAACTTTCAAGAAAACTCACCTTCCCCCTCAATTTTCCATCACATACCCATAATATATACCCATAGCACTGGGTATACATATATCACTATACATACCAAACCTTACTATATATGCAGTATTTGTACAACTTGCCGGATCTAGCTGGATGGCGCCGACATTTTGCACCGGCAAAAGTTGCACCGGCAAAAGTTGCACCGGCAAAGCTCCGGTTCCTATGGGAATTTAACGCTAGTTGCACCGGCAAAGCTCCGGTAATAGTGGTCGATTCATACGTGCTATACTACTATGGTTGAAACAATGTGGATTCATGGCGGAACAACAACAGCGCAAACGGAGTGGTAAGGTTTGAGCAACATTAGCAGTTTGGGTTTAGAAACCAAAGGCACGGGAGAGACAAAGATACGTATATGTTTAATACACCCTTTCGCTTACGTAATTCCAACTGCTGAGGATCAATGTAGAGTACAAATGGAGGTAATGACCAAAACAAAGTTATCTGCGAAAAAAAACGTTTGCAAGTTTCTTCAGCTCCACACTCTCCCCTTCGCTGTCTGCAGTTACCCTATGAACTACACCAACGTGACTGGTCGTTTCGCCAGCCAGGCTTTTACACCGGGATTGGATTCCACCATTTTGTGATGTTTCTCAAGTTTGGGATATTTCTTTAGAATATCTGGGAAGAAACTAAGCGGTGTTTCCAGAATCTCAAATACTGCAAAGTCTGCCCACGTCAGCTGAAAGAGAAGTAAGAACCGTTGTCAGAAAATAAATTTACGGCCTGGGAACCTAACCTGTAGGAAAGAACTTTTACGAATCTCCCCATTACATCTTCGTCGGCGCTCAGAGAGCTCTGCTGAAAATGGATATTGCCAACATGTCCAAGTCAGACTAGGACTTTTGACCACTTAGTAAAATGCGTTCATAGTGGGCGGATCCAGGGAGGTCGCACCCGTCCGCTTTGTTAACTCAATTTTGTTTTTCATAAACACTGAAACCAGCGGACACCGCATTATCCACAATAACGCATGGACATCCTTTACTGAGGTAGTGGATTTCATAAGTTATCGCCAATAATCGCTGTCGCTAATAATATTATTCCCCATACATACATCTGTAGCCCAGCGCGGGTCTCATGTGCGCCGTTTTAAATTGGTTTCTTTTTTCAAAAATTTGAATGGGCCTATTTAGAACTGCGAGAAAACACTGTGGTCATGAGCGAAAAAAACACCTTACGGTAGCACTGAGGTACAAATTTCCAAAGATGTCCCCGCGCCGAGGCTCCGGGACCCCGCCTACCAGCGTGGAATACCCCCTCTCGTGCACACTCCTAACTCACAGCTTCTCGCGACGGATGATGCTTCATCGTGAGGCATGATTGTAATGTGGTCTTGCAAAATTGGCAACCTGCCTCAAGTAGGTGTTTATTGCTTCAATAAATTTTAAATTCTAAAAAAATTTAAATTCTATTAACAGTAAGTGTGATAATCCATTTTCGGTGAAACATAATCTTCAAGGTGATTGCAGACTTTGCAGCTTCTGAAATGATTTACTGAAATAGCATTTTGAACAGGCAACTGCTTCGAGTTTCATTTCAATTATGCCTTGGTTGTATTGTTTCAGTTGAAATGGTTTGGGATACCCATTTTGAGCGGACGTAATCCTTTGATTTTAAAACGAGCTGTCCCCCTTGCGCGCCATCGCTCCTTCAATTTTTACTTTTTGTGAGAAGAGAATAGCGCAACCTCGATTCCAACTTGTGAGTGATTATCCCTTTCTTAACAAATCGAGCTCGTTCCAATGAGGGGTCATAAGTTCATAACCTATGTCTTTGAGACAAAAAAATAACAAAATTAGTTATTCAAGAATTTTGTTTGCAAGTGTCGTCTGCTTTTCATGTTAGGAAAAGGGTTAAAAATAGTTTGCAACGAGACAATGTGGGCCTGAACAATTACGAACCGTTGGAATAAAAACAGTTTTCAAAGTAAATTATGTATACATGAAGTCCATTGGAGATGCGGTTAATTTTTTTTCATTTTTTGTCTCAAAAACATAGGTTATGACCCCTCTTTGGAACGAGCTCGTTCCAAAAAGGGGTCATAACCTATGTTTTTGAGACAAAAAATGAAAACAACTCGCTATTCAAGAATTTTGTTTGCAAGTTTCGTCTGCTTTTCATGTTAGGTAAAGGGTTACATATTAGAACTCATCTTATATTGTCGTATATTCGGAAGCAGGGCTACTTACATGAGAACCTACAAAGTATCCAGAATCTCCATATTCAGTTAAAAACTTTTCAAATATTGGTAGAAATTTCGGTAAACCCTCATTTTGCAGTCTCTTCTTTGCTTCCTCTTCCTGTAAAAGGGAAAAAACGTAAGGCAAAGCAACCACAGACAGTTCTATTTTCAAATACTTAACACTTAGAAGTCTAAAGACGAGTACACTCGAAGCAGTGGGCTTTTGAATCATGCATGGAAGGATCCAAAAGAGGGTACACGACCCACCCACAACCCCCCTCCCCCAATGTAACTTATTATTTTCAGAAGAACCGCGATCATGGGGTGAGGTATTATCGGCGATAACATATGGGCATTCGAGAACCGTAAGGAGTCGATGTTTATGTGTTATCTCGGAAAATACCATACGACATACATACAGCTATATCTCCCCTCTGCGAGTTGAGTATCATGCGAGCCGTTATAGATGGGCTTCCCTTTTTCAAAATAGAATGAGTCTAAACAAATGTTTGAGAATATTTAGGTGGAAATTATTGTGATCGTGCCCAAAGAAGCCACCAGCGGGTCACACTAACATTGCATTTTGTTTTGAGAGGCACCTGGACCAGGCCCGCATGAGTGGGATACCCTCTCCTCTTCCGCGCGTCTCCAACAGTAGTTTGTCTCGCATGTTTGGGGCCTTATTTGGGGGGACCCCGGTGGGGGACCCCGGAAGTGACGTCATGTCACGTGACCCAGTGGCGCCATGTTGTGTTGTTATGGTAACCCGCGTGAGCGGCCATGTTGTGACGTCATCTCCATAGTGATACGTGGTGTTAGTGCGCATGCGCAGCGCGTGTTGTTAGGGTGATACGTGTTTCCGTCGTCCATTTTGTATACTGGAGGCCGCCATCTTGATTTCTATGGTAGCACGTGATTGCTATGTTACCCAATTTTTCGGCAATAAGACGGGGTATGTTCGGAGGGTGTGTTCCTTTGTAGAAGAGTAAATCTAATTACCACAAACAACCCGACAATCCCTCCAAATCACCAAAATCCACCCGAAATCACCGAAATTGACTTTATTTCCCCAATTGATCGGCTTAGCACGTAGTGCTATAGTATCGAGAGGGTATCGGGGGTGCATTCGACTGAAGTGGAGTAATTTTCTGGTTCGGATTTTCCCAGAATCCTCATTTAATTACCCAAATAAACCCGTCAAGTTGTATTATTTCGAATTCTTTCAGAATCTCTTTTTTTTGGATCCCATGACGTTTTATTTCCTTATTAAGAATAGCACGTAGTGCTATAGGACAAATTTACCCAGAATCCTCTGCTTCTACTTGGAACTATATTTTTATAAATTCCTACCCTCTATTTTTAGTAACATCCTTAACTGACCCCCTAACTAATTGTTAGTGTCTATATTTAGCAATTTCTTTAAATGACCCCCCTAACTACATGATTTTAAATAATAAAATTAATGAGGATCAAGATGTTTTTACACTGACCAATCAGAGCGAAGTTAATCCACCAATCAGATTTCTGGATTCCCATTGTGTTTCTTTCCCATTGACTTCTATACTAATTTTCTAAATTTCCCAACTTTAACCTATAATCCTATAGGAAACAAACATCGAGAATGAAAATATCGATGAAAAAACGTTGTGACGTCGTGACGTTTTCAAAAACGTCCGTCACGTCGAAATAAATTCCGGAGAAGAATAACGTCGCGTCATTCTGTTTCGATCCTTCGAACTGAACACATCGCTAGAGAGTTTTCTATAGCAATTTTGCCTTTGCAAAAAATTTATGAAGATGTCTGAAGCTGCTACTGCCGTTACCAGAACTGATGTCTACGCCTGTGAAGAGTGTGGAAAGACCTTTACGGACCGTGAGAACCGGAATCGCCATGTACGCACCCAGCACGCCGCCGAAGAGAAGAAGACCCACGATTGTACCAACTGCAACAAGACCTTTACGAGGAAAGACAAGCTGGATCAACACCTGAAGAAATGTTTGGAGATATATACATGTATGGAATGCGGCCAGGAGTTCAACCAACTACTCCATTTTAATCGACACAAGAGCGTTGCCCACCGACCAGTTCCCGTACCATCTAAAAGGAAGACTGATGAACCGAAGAGAGGACCACCTAAACAACCACGGACCACGACGACCACCCATTATGATGTTGACCCAATGGAGTTTGAAAAGAATATGATGTCTGAAGAAGAGCCAGATGAGATATTGACCGTGTACGAAGATAACTGGAGTTCTATTAGAACTCGCCACATGATGAACAGAAGAGTCCAAGACCAATATAACTACCGGATCAACGATGTGAACCTGAAGATGATGACTGATGAATTGATGACTACCATATTTCTGCCACAACAGCTAAGATTTAAAATTAATCTGAGTTTTGGTTTTATCCTGCGACACAATGAAACGAATGAACTGAAGTATTACCATCCATCACAAAACAACGCCCGGGTACTTGATGTTCCACAGCTTGTATGCTGCCAAGAAGACTTTGAAGAATTCCTTGATGATGTCATGGAAGAAGATATCCTGGAATGGGCCAAATTAAAACGACCCAACACCAAATGGCTTGTGGAGAGAGTTACCAACGTCACATTTTATGTGAATAAGCTGAAAGACCACCCAATTGGAATGGTAGAAGATCTTCCTGACTACATTCTCCAGAACAAAGCAGTAAATGCTTTGGTGAAAGATAAAAATAACTATTTTACCTATGATGACAACCTGTGTATTTTCCGCTGTTTAGCTTTATGGAGTGGTTCCAAAGCACACACATTGAATAATACAACAGATGGCATGTACAACAAGTATACAAAGAAGCCAAAGAATAAATTCCATGGAGTAACTTTAGCCGAATTACCTGACTTGGAGAAATGTTTTGAAGTAAATATCCAAGTATATGAACTTGTCAAGAATGATGATGACCAAATTGTTGCCAAATTAGTACAGAGATCTCACAGAAAGTATGAAGATACCATGTATGTGAACGTTTACAAGAATCATTTTAGCTACATCATCGATATAGACCAATACTGCAAATCCTTTGAATGCCGCAAATGCGGCAAATTATGGAAATCTGCCCGATTTCTTCGGCGTCACGAGAAAACCTGTACAGATGAAGTAAATTACCAGTATGTTGGCGGTATATACCATCCATCCCAGTCCATATTTGATCTGTTAGAAGATGAAGGTATAGAAGTATCTGAAGAGAAGAAGTTTTTTCCATACCGTGCAACGTTTGATTTTGAAAGTTACTTTGTCAAATCCAGTCTACCTGCTGACAGTGATAAACTGAAATGGGAAGCAGAACACCGACCATTGAGTGTTAGCATATGTAGTAATGTTCCAGAATACCAAGAACCGAAAT
The DNA here is from genome assembly GCA_031216915.1 of Pictodentalium vernedei. NCBI lineage: Eukaryota > Metazoa > Mollusca > Scaphopoda > Dentaliida > Dentaliidae > Pictodentalium > Pictodentalium vernedei. The sequence continues at coordinate 313,367,162 of CM062292.1, read as the reverse complement.
GTTTTATTACAAATGGAAATTCTCAAGAACTTGTTGAAGAAATGATGACATACCTCACAGCTATTTCATCTCATTGCCACCAACTGATGCAGACCTATCATGCTTGGACCTTGTTTAAACTCAGACAGACAATTGATGAAACGCTGGAAGCGGAAGCCAGAGCTACTGGAGAAGATACATCCAAGATGCACCCTTTACAAAAATTGGAGAAGAAATTTCAAGACTACCTACAAGAGATGCCCGTCATCGGATTCAACTCTGGAAAATATGATATGAATGTAGTCAAGCGTGAACTGATGACATACCTGAAGAGACAGAATCCACTCAAGTTTGCAGTGAAGAAATCGAATAACTACATGTGCGTCTCGACAGAATCTTTCAAGTTTGTTGATATTTGCAACTACCTCGCTCCAGGATTCAGCTGACAAGTTTTTGAAAGCATTGGGCTGCTCCGTGACAAAGGGATTTTTACCATATGAATGGATCGACAGCTTGAACAAATTGGATCAAGACCACCTACCAGACCATGAAGCCTTCTACAGTTCTCGCAAGAAAGAAAATATATCCAATGAAGAATACCAGTACTGCCAGCATGTATGGAACGACCTGGAGATGACAACTTTCCGTGATTTTCTGATCTGGTATAATAACCGAGATGTAAAACCATTCCTAGAAGCAGTTGACAAGCAGTTTGCTTTCTACCAAGAACGCCACATCGACATGTTTAAAGATGGTATCAGTGTTCCGGGCCTCACGTTGAAATACCTGTTCCAGACCATGAATGATGACACTTACTTCACATTATTTAACCAGAAGAATAAAGACTTGCATCACTTGGTGAAAGATAATATCGTTGGTGGACCTTCAATTATCTTCAACCGATACCACGAGAAAGATGTTACCCGAATCAGAGAAACAAAATATGGCAAAGAAGCAAAACCATGTGGAAGAACTATAGGCTTTGATGCGAATGCATTATATCTTTGGTGCCTAATGCAAGAGATGCCAACGGGTTGGAGTATTAGACGTCGTGAAGAAAACCAGTTTAAACCAGAACATCCAATGAAGTATGGTAAAATGGCTGAACAATGGTTAGAGTTTTTATCCATGAGAGATGACATCCACATCAGACATCAGTTTAACGGAGCTGAAAAAATGATTGGTCGAAGACAGTTGCCTGTTGATGGTTGGTGCAAAGAGACACAGACTGTATACCAGTTCCATGGCTGCTTCTGGCACGGACATACCTGCATGAAAGATAAGAATGGCCTTCCTATCATCCATAATGAAGTCAGAGATAAACCGATGAAAGAACTGCTACAAGACACCCGTACCAATGCAAAGTACATCACCGATTTGGGCTATAAACTTATTGAAATCTGTGAGTGTGAGTGGAGAGAGATGAAGAAGACCGATGCCACACTCAAAACCTTCCTGAAAGAGAACTTTTCAGGCAAAATAGATGGTGTGATGACAGAGAAAGAGATACTGAACAAAGTGAAGACCGGTGAACTGTTTGGTTTAGTCGAATGTGATATACATGTACCAGATCACCTGAAAGAGTACTTTGAAGAGATGACACCTATCTTCAAGAATACAGATATTTCCATAGATGATATTGGTGAACACATGAAGGCCTTTGCCGAGAAGAATGGAATCATGAAGAAACCCCGTAGAAGTTTGATCGGAAGCTATGGAGCGGAAAAATGTTATTTGCAACCCCTTCACTGCAGTGGTACCTCCAGCATGGTATTGAAGTTGATCACGTCTATCAAGTTATCCAATATAAACCAAGAAGATGTTTTGAAAAATTTGGAGATGAAGTATCTGAAGCAAGAAGACAAGGAGATGTTGACCCTGACAAGTCGATCGTTGCCGACACCATGAAGCTGTTGGGAAATTCTGGATATGGCAAAACCGTGACCAACAAAGAGAAGCATCGACGTGTGTGCTATTGCGACGACGAAGAAGTTACCAAAGCTGTAAATGACATGTCCTTCAGAGCCTTGAATCCATTAGATGAAACATTATATGAAGTCGAACTCAACAAGAAGTCCATCAAGTTGGATCTGCCACTTCACATCGGATTCTTTGTTTACCAGTATGCGAAACTCCGGATGCTTCAGTTCTATTATGATGTCATCGATACTTTTATCAACCGCCAAGATTTCGAATATGCTGAAATGGACACAGATTCTGCATATATATGTACTTCGTCACCATCCATAGATGAATTAGTGAAACCAGAGAAGAGAGTAGAATTTTACAAAGATAATCACAAGTGGTTTCCATCAGAGTGTTGTGATTTCCACAGAGATGATTATGTGAAAACCAAATTAGAAGGCAAAGAATGGCTGTCACCCTCATGCTGCCAAGAAAGAAAGCGTTTTGAAAGGAGAACTCCAGGCTTGTTTAAGGTAAAATGGCAAGGAACCGGCATTGTTGGACTGTGTAGTAAAACATATTATTGTTTCGGAGCCACCAATAAATTCAGTTGTAAGGGAATCAGCAAACGCCACAATGATTTGACGAAAGACAGACATTTGCAAGTTTTGAAGACTCAACAAAGTGGATCTGGCATCAACCGAGGATTTGTGATGAATGACAACACTATGTATACCTACCAGCAGAGCAGAGATGGACTATCATATTTCTACCCAAAACGAAGAGTTTTAGAAGATGGAGTTAGTACCATACCACTAGAGATTTAAAGAAGAAACAATTGAGTGAGTGTCATATTTTTCTACAACCTGAACCAAGTCTAGCTTTTGCCTACAAAAAGTTCTATTTAGTTGATCAAAAAAAATTCCTAAAAAAAAAAAAACCGAAATGGTTTTTAGGTGGTCTACTCAATCATATTAGGCTCATCAAATTTTTAAAGTCCTTTATGGCATTCTCTAAAGTCCTTTATGGCAGTCCTTATAAAGTCCTATATGGCAAGTTTTTCTCAAAGTAAAAAGTCCTTTATGGCATTCTCTAAAGTCCTTTACGGCATTCCTCATAAAGTCCTATATGGCATTCTCTGAAGTCCTTTATGGCAGTCCTCACAAAGTCCTTAATGGCAAGTTTTTCTCAAAGTAAAAAGTCCTATATGGCATTCTCTAAAGTCCTTTATGGCAGTCCTCATAAAGTCCTATATGGCAAGTTTTTTCTCAAAGTAGAAAGTCATATATGGCATTCTCTAAAGTCCTTTATGGCAGTCCTCATAAAGTCCTACATGGCAAGTTTTTTCACAAAGTAAAAAGTCCTATATGGCATTCTCTGAAGTCCTTTATGGCAGTCTTCAAAAAAAAAAAATTCTAAATGGCAAGTCTTACAAGGCAATACATTTTTTCTAGTGTAAAGATTTTTCATTTTTTTTATTTATTCTAATACAGAGAGTTTTTTCATCATCATCATCATCATCATGTTTCTGATATACTTTAGGCTAACCCTATTGGAAGTGGAGGATACTTCTTTAGTTTCATTCAAAACTTAGTTTCATTCAAAACTTTTTAGTTCCATTTATTTTTAAAAAAATGTTGATTCATGGTATCTTTTAGGTTACACCTATTGGAACCAGATGATACTTCTTTATTCAAAATTTAGTTTCATTCAAAACTTTTTAGTTCCATTTATTTTTAAAACATGTTGATTCATGGTATCTTTTAGGTTACACCTATTGGAAGCAGATGATACTTCTTTACTTTTTAGTTTCATTTCATTTTTTTAAAAAGGGTTGATTCCTGGTGTCTTTTAGGTTACACCTATTGGAACCAGATGATACTTCTTTACTTTTTAGTTTCATTCAAAACTTTTAGTTCCATTTATTTTTAAAACATGTTGATTCATGATATCTTTTAGGTTACACCTATTGGAACCAGATGATACTTCTTGACTTTTTAGTTTCATTTCATTTTTTTAAAAAAGGTTGATTCCTGGCGTCTTTTAGGCTACCCCTATTGTATAACCAAAGGAATAAATCATCATCATCATCATTACTAAGAAATTCTCTGTTGTGAATATTTAAAAGAAATGAGAAATTTTTATGATAGAAAAACTAAATTGCTAAGTTGGACATGTTGTTTTCGTTTTTTTTCTTTTTTGATGAACCAAAAGAAAAAAAAAATTCCCTCAAAGAGGATACGAACTGTAGGGGGTGGGAATGCACTCGAGCTATTTGACTTATCTCCATTGGACAGAGGTTTGTAGCTTGACCTGTCCCAAGCCAGTATAAAATGCAGAGGGCCATATCCTACAGTTTAAGGATCAAGATTGCAGTTTGATCGCCAAACTGACCAATCAGATCGAAGTTAATCAACCAATCAAATTTCTGTATTCTCATTGTGTTTCTTTCCCATTACTTTCTATACTAATTTTCTAAATTTTCCAACTTTAACCTATAATCCTATAGGAAACAAACACAAACCCCAACCAAGAATAAAAAACTCAATCAAAATTTGTTCAACTGGGGTAATGTTTTCAATCACGTCCGTCAAAGATATATAAGATTAGGCAAAGCATGGACTTGGCATCATTCACGATCGAACCATTGACCAGAAAAGATGTTCCGAATTGGCACCAAGCAGACTTATGCTAACGTCACCCAGTACCAGGGTGAACTGAAGATTCATCTCAGAAGATACTTTGAGGGAAAAGACCAGAAACCTTATCCTACGAAGACTCGTATTGCTCTATCTTTAGAAGAATGGAATGCCTTGAAATCTCAAATAGAAGAAGTAGATGCAGCCATCAAAACCCAACAAACAACTTTAACTGAAGACACTAAACCTACTAACCATGAAGACTTCAAAAAACCAAATCAAGAACCACCTTTGAAGAAGAAGAAGAAGATCACAGTGAGAATAACCCAACCACGACCATTGATCGTTGATGAAATTGATAGAGAACTCAGGCAAGTTCGCTTGCAGCATGAACTTTGCTTGGCATATGCTCATTATGTCGAAGAGAACATTGACGCTGTAATGAAAGAAAAATACTATGGATGTACAGTCGATCACCCAAGTCAGATTCAGCATAATGTATGCCTAATGATGTCTGAAGAAGAGAAGATTATAACATGTTTTAGTGACGCACTTGAAAGAGTTAACAAGAATGATGTTCATCTACTGTGGCACCATAATACTTCTGGAATGAATCCACCACCAGTACAGAAAGAATATGAAGATATGTTCGAGAAACCTCTCACAAATGAACAGAGACATTGTATTATGGATTTGGTGATTGAATTTATGACCATCAAGAAACCTGTTACAATTGGTTTCTAATTGAAGATGTAAATAGATGTTGTAAATTTTTATAAAAAAAAGAAGAAAGAAAGTATAAAATGAAGAAACAAGAAAAAAAGGTGGTAATGACGCTTAAGTTATTTGATGTTTATCTTCTTGACAAATATCAAACAAACTTAAACTGTCCCCAGCCAGTAAGTCAGAGGGTCACCAATTTTAAATATTTTTTTTGGATGACGGTTCATATTGACCACCTCTCCAAAAGGTATAAAAGGGGAGTAGTCCCCACGTTCAGTGAGGGCCACCTCCCCAAAAGGTATAAAAGGGAAGTAGTACCCACATAGAACAACAAAGATGGATCCTCGTTGGAAGCATCCATTCACTTGTTTATTGTGTGGTCCCACGGGTAGTGGTAAATCATCCTTTGTAAATCGGGTTATTCAAAACATTCAAAATATTATATCACCTGTCCCAAGTCACATCATTTGGTGTTATAGTGAATGGCAACCATTATACAATACTTTACCCCAAGTAGAATTCGTAGAGGGTCTCCCTCAAGAATTAAAATCTGATAGTTTAGTCATATTGGATGATCTGATGCTCGATGCAGATGTTCGAGTGTCTAGATTATTTACTAAAGGTAGTCATCACCGTAACATTAGTGTGATCTACATTGTTCAAAATTTATTCGATAAAAATAAAGTCCATAGGACTGTAGCTCTCAATAGTCATTACATGATCTTGTTTAAAAATCCTAGGGATCGTTCTCAGATCTCACACTTGGCAGCACAGATGTATCCTGGTCATTCCAAGTTTCTGAGAGAAGTTTTTGAAGAGGCAACTTCGACACCATATGGTTATCTTTTAATAGATCTCAAACAAGATACTCCAGAACACATGAGATTAAGAAGTCAAATTTTTCCTGGGGAAACCCAATATGTGTACCTCCGAAAAGTATAAAAGGGGAGCAACAAGTCTGACTCGAGTCAGAAGCATGTCTGACCGTCTCAAGCGCAACATCGCTCTTCTCAAGGTTCTTATTAAATCGAAACCCGCACTCGTCAAATCCATACTAAAACATGCAGACAAAGAATTGATAACTTGTTTGTGTGACTGTGCCTCGAATATACTGAAGGGAGCAGTACCTCTGACCAAAGCTCAGAGAACCAAACTCGTTCGTCAGAAACAACTAGTGAGGGCAGTGGCAAACAAAGGTACCTCTGACAAAAAGAGGAGACAAATCTTGCAGAAAGGGGGATTCTTGGGGGCATTGCTACCTCCTGTACTATTGGGTGCTGTTAAAGGTATATTTGGATGATGGAATATGCAAAGAAGATGGCTTTGGTAGAACCAAGGTTATTGGAACGTCTACAAGAGACTCCAAGACAACCGAATGAACTGGCTGTTTCATCACTGGATACAGAAATGAGAGATATTCTCGATGCCCCTTTTCTTTTGGCTGATGAAAAGATGACTCAATATAATCAAATTTTACAAAGATACTTGACATTTCAACAAAAGGTAATGGCTCCTCGACCAATTAAAGTCGAATTCGAGAAAGATAATAAAGACGAAGACATTCTCGATTCTGTACCTATGACAATGAAGAGAAAGGGCAAGTTGTTGTTGAATCGTATTAGAAGTGACCCAAATATATCTTGGAATGAGAAGGTTGAATTAGTCTACAAAGATCAAACAGTGGTAGGGTCGAATGTAACAGATCTTCTAAACGATTTACTTAGAAGACGAAAATCTTTCCAACCAAAGGGATGGGAAATGTTGGCCGAAGCTTTGAGAGATAGTAACATACCCCAAGAATTAATTGGTCATAAAGAACGTTGGGATTTTATGAAACAGGCACCGATAAAGTCGGAACCAAAACAACCAAAGAAAACAGAAACGCCAAAGTGGACCGAAAAAAGGTATAAATAGAGTTGACACTTGAACAAGGCAGTCATGGAAGCATTGTACTATGATTCTGAAGTCCCTGGTAGTTTTGGTGGTGTAGACGCTCTTCGTAGAGCGTCCAAGAAGAAAACCAAACAAATTGTAAAATGGTTAGAGACTCAAGACACATACACTCTTCACAAACCTGTTCGTCGTACATTTCGTAGAAGAAAAGTAATAGTTAGTGGTATAGATGCACAATGGCAAGCTGACTTGGTAGATGTTTCAAACATAAGTAAATTCAACAAAAACATAAAATTTTTGTTGACATGTATAGATGTGTTTAGTAAATATGCTTGGGTGATACCATTACAAAACAAACTTGGTGATTCCATCGTGAAAGCTTTTAGTAAAATTTTCAAACAAGGTCGTAAACCAGAAAAATTACAAACTGATCAAGGCAAAGAATTTCTAAACAGAAAATTTCAGAATTTTCTCAAAGATCACAAAGTCGACTTTTTCACAACACAAAATGTGGAAACAAAATGTTCCATAGTAGAAAGATTCAATAGAACTTTGAAAACCAAAATGTGGAAATATTTTACCAAGAATGATACACTAACTTTTCCACTTCAAAACTTGGTGAAATCATATAATCATTCTCATCATCGCAGTATAGGTATGGCCCCCATTGCCGTGAACTTTGAAAATCAAGAAGAGGTTTGGCAAAGGTTGTATGGACAACCCATAAAACACAAGACACCAAAGTACAAAGTAGGAGACAGAGTGAGAATCAATAAAGTTAAGAAAACTTTTGAGAAAGGTTATTTGCCCAATTGGACCGAAGAGTTATTCACAGTAGTAGCCAGCAAGAAAGGACATCCAGTCACATACATGTTACAAGATGATAATGGAGAAATATTGAAAGGGTCATTCTTCACTGAAGAGCTTCAACGAGTTTCACATAAAACTATTTACAAAATCGAACACGTACTCAAGAAACGTGGTCGAGGTAAAAAAAGGGAATTGTTCGTAAAATGGTTGGGATACCCAACTTCGTTCAATTCGTGGATCAAACAGAGTCAGCTCACCTATAAAAGGAAGTGAACCTCTGAAGTTTCTTCAAAACGGAAGAAGGATCGAACGGTTCTTGGCCTCTGTTTGGTAAATTTTTGTAAAAATTTCACAAATAATCATTTTGTATATCATCATCATTACCAGTGTCGTTAATCTCACTCTCGAAAACACAGACAGCAAATTGTGGACTGCTCTCTTGAGTAGTAGCATAGGATATTTGTTACCAAATCCAACCATTAAGAAAAAGTAATGTTTTATTTGACTCTACCAAGTAATAGTTCTACGAACGTGATTCCAGAAAACACGTTGACTACGTACACCACTCAGTTATCACAACCAGTGAATCTCACGGGAGAATGGGAAGTAGGTCTGGCAGAGATTCAGTATCCAAATACTTGGTTCAATATTCGTGGAGAAGAAGCTTTCGTTACAGTGTTCTGGTCTTCGAAAAAGAATTACCGACTTACTCTCAAGGAAGGTCGTTATTCGGATCCCATTGATGTGATACGAGCTATCAATGGTGTTAAAGAATTACTCTTGCCTCGTCACGATAAGGTAGCTTTTGAACTGGATAGAGTGACTGGTAAAGTTCATATCACGGTACGTGATGGCGTCGTGGTCACATTGAGCCCTACTCTTCAAAATATTTTGGGATTTAATGAGTGTGTTTTTAAATCAGGAACTTACAATTCTTCCAGAGTTGCCGATGTCAACCAAGGATTTTATTCACTCTATGTATATTGTGACTTGGTTCGTGACCAAGTCGTAGGAGATACAAGAATACCACTTCTTCGTATCGTACCCGTACGTGGGAAATATGGGGATATCATCTCTAAAACATTTGAGAATGTGTATTATGTACCAGTAGAACGAAAAAATTTCAGTACCGTCCAGGTGTATATAAGGGGTGACACAGGAGCCATAGTACCATTCGAGTTCGGGAAAGTGACAGTGACACTTCATTTCAGAAATCGTAGATCTCTTCATTTCACATAAACATGACTTACTGTTGTAAGTCCAAATTATATGAAGAATATTACACGAAACAAGCTGGGAATGGTCTACCGGCTTTTTCTGGAGCTCAAATACAGAGAGGATATGGTTTGGGAAGTATATTGGGAGGACTGAAGAATATGGTGTTACCTTTATTGAAAACTACAGCCAGGACCGTGGGAAAACAGTTATTGAGAAAAGGAGCAGCCTTTGCCGAAGATGTCATTGAAGGGAAAAATGTAAAAAAGGCAGCAATCAAAAGAGTCAAAGAGGCTGGTGCAGGAGCTTGGAATGAAGTGGTTGGTGGTTCAAAACCACCCGGTAGGAAAAGTATAAAAAAGCCCGCACCACGCAAAACTAGCAAATCGACAAAAAGAAGGAGAACTGTTCAGACCCAAGACCATCTCGGTGCGTGATGTCTCTCATTAATGAAAAATCTTGTGAGTGTGTCAACAGCGAACTCGACTTGTTTTCCATACCACCAACACAGACTAGTGTGGAACATGGGCAATGGGTAGAACACAGGCCTTTGGCGACTATAGGAAACAGTGGTCCAATAGAATTCCACATTGCAGGATTAGGAGATGATTATTTGAGTTTGGCACAGACATACTTGTATGTTAAAGCAACGGTTGTAGATTCCAATGGGGCATCAATTGCACCCGATGCCAAAGTGGGCCCAGTCAATTTATGGATGCATTCCTTATTTAATCAAATCGATATCAGCTTGAATGAAAAACTGGTATCTCCTTCCAACAACACTTATCGTTACAGAGCTTTCATAGAAACTTTGTTGAGTTATGGACCAGCTGCCAAGAAGTCACAACTGACTAATGCATTATGGTACAAGGATACGGCCGGACACATGGAAGATTTGACAGATGATAACAAGGGATTTCTTCTTCGAAAGAAATTTATAGAGAAAAGTAAAATCGTGGACATGACTGGAAGATTACATTTGAACATGTTTTTCCAAACTCGTTACTTGCTGAATGGAGTTAATGTTCATGTTAAAATGAATAGAGCCAAAGATGCTTTCGCATTGATGGCCGATACCGCCACATACAAGATCGAAATTCTAGATGTATCCATGTTTGTACGCAAAGAGAGACTCCAATCATTCGTGAGAATGGCTCACGAGAAAGCACTAACAAAAGCAACTGCAAAATATCCTATCGATCGTGTGGAAACCAAGGTGTTTTCAGTGCCGAAAGGAAATCTGAGTATTACACAAGAAAATTTATTTTTAGGCCAACTACCTAAACGCATCGTAGTGGGATGTGTAGACAACGGTGCTTTCAATGGAAACTTTTCGAAGAATCCATATAATTTCAAGAACTACAAAATCAATTACTTGGCATTGTACGTGGATGGGCAGCAGATTCCAGCCAGACCATTACAACCTAGATTCGAACAACAAGAAGTGGCCAGATGTTATGCAACTCTGTTCCAAGGAACTGGACAAATGTATGAGAATGAAGGAAACCACATCAGCCGAGAAGAGTACATAAATGGATACACCCTATTCGCATTCGACCTGACTCCAGATCTATCACATGGACAACACTTCGATCTGGTGAAGAGAGGAAACTTGAGACTAGAAGTCCATTTCGAAAACCCATTACCAACCACAATCAACGTACTGGTGTATGCAGAATTCCAGAACATCATAGAAGTGGATAAGAATAGACAAGTAATCTTCGATTACTCAACATGAACACGTTGCAGTTAGAGAATGCACTTCGATCAGATAGTTGTTTGAAGAGAATATGTTTGGGTGTATTTTCAAGAAACAAATTACCAAGAAGATTACCAGGTCACAGACCAGTGGCTTTGATAGCCAACACGGATCCAGACCACAGAAAAGGAGAACATTGGGTGGCTCTCTTTGTGAGTCACCACAACGCAGAATACTTTGATTCCTATGGATTACCACCACAACACAGACCATTCGAGAATTTCCTGAAGAAGAATTCCAGATATTGGAAGTATAATACGAAACGCCTTCAAGGACCATTACCAGTGTGTGGACAATACTGTTTGTTTTACTTGAAACATCGCTGTCGCGCTGTACCGATGGAAACCATATCCAATATGTTTACCACTGATCTAATGGATAATGATGTGTTGGTTAATGACGTCATAGAGGAAACCAGCCACTAGACGTCGCTGCATTGAAGGAAAACTATAAAAACTGGTGCACTTGGTGTTCAGCTCATTTGTGTTCCGACAGCCAAAGAAGAAGGATGTCTACTAATGTGACCGTCTTCAAACTTAACAACGATTTACAGATTCAACTATTCAAGAACGACGTTGGGTTCCAGTTTACCACCAGAGATTGGGAACAAGTGACCAAAGCAGTGGATATTGCAAAGAAGAGAAGTCTTGAAATAGAAGAACCCAAACCAAAAAGAGAAAGAAAACCAAAGAAGAATGAAGATAAAAAGGATTGAAGAATGTTCACTATTCCATGTTTGATCAGGATGGCACTGAATGATTATCAATCAAGAAACCAAGAAACAAGAAATCCAAGAGTCTTTGTAGAGAGAATGAGCGTTTCATTCGAAACGTATTTTCGTGATGTTCCGCCACCAGTACTGGAGCAGTTATTACGTGGAGAAGAAAAAATAAGAAAGACACTAGAACAAAGACCACCAAAACACATCAAGTATGCATTGGAGGAAAATCGTCTCAAGACATTTCAATTCATGTTACAAAGTGAAAGTGTGAAAACCCCGAATGAACTGACAAAAGCTGGATTCTTTTATTTGGGGACAGGAGACAGAACTCAATGTTTTCATTGTGGTATTATTGTTCGTTTCTGGGAAACAGAAGATGATGTTATAGAAGAACACAGAAAATATTCTCCAGACTGTTATTACATTCATAATTTACCACCTGAATTCATGGACGTTGAAAAAGAAGAAGAAATGGCCATCAGAGAAGAAGAAGAAATGGACACATCATTTCAAGAAGAAGAAGATTCACGGAGGACAAAATGTAGTGTGTGTTTATTAGCTGAAGCCAATGTCGCTCCGCGACCATGTAACCATTTGTGCCTGTGCAAAGACTGCTGTAAACCACTCAGAAGATGTCCAATCTGCAGAAAGACTGTTTATGAATATCTGACAATCTACATACCATAAAAAGATGTATTTTTGTTGTTGAATAAAAGAAATTTAAATTAATATTTAGTGTTATTATTTTTTAACTTTCCATCGAAGTACAAAGAAAAATCAAAATGAGGGATAGTAAATTAGACCTCGTACGACACATCTGTTGGGTAGATCCTCATTAATTTTATTATTTAAAATCATGTAGTTAGGGGGGTCATTTAAAGAAATTGCTAAATATAGACACTAACAATTAGTTAGGGGGTCAGTTAAGGATGTTACTAAAAATAGAGCGTAGGAATTTATAAAAATATAGTTCCAGGTAGAAGCAGAGGATTCTGGGTAAATTTGTCCTATAGCACTACGTGCTATTCTTAATAAGGAAATAAAACGTCATGGGATCCAAAAAAAAAGAGATTCTGAAAGAATTCGAAATAATACAACTTGACGGGTTTATTTGGGTAATTAACAGAGGATTCTGGGAAAATCCGAACCAGAAAATTACTCCACTTCAGTCGAATGCACCCCCGATACCCTCTCGGTACTATAGCACTACGTGCTAAGCCGATCAATTGGGGAAATAAAGTCAATTTCGGTGATTTCGGGTGGATTTTGGTGATTTGGAGGGATTGTCGGGTTGTTTGTGGTAATTAGATTTACTCTTCTACAAAGGAACACACCCTCCGAACATACCCCGTCTTATTGCAGAAAAATTGGGTAACATAGCAATCACGTGCTACCATAGAAATCAAGATGGCGGCCTCCAGTATACAAAATGGACGACGGAAACACGTATCACCCTAACAACACGCGCTGCGCATGCGCACTAACACCACGTATCACTATGGAGATGACGTCACAACATGGCCGCTCACGCGGGTTACCATAACAACACAACATGGCGCCACTGGGTCACGTGACATGACGTCACTTCCGGGGTCCCCCACCGGGGTCCTCCAAATAAGACCCCAAACGTGCGAGACATACTACTTCCAACTGACCGCTATGCGCGTCAGGTGATGCTTCGCATCATGAACCATGATTAAAATGTGGCGTCCACCGAACCCAGAATCCCGGACGAGCCTTTGGACTCACGTTGTTTCTGGTGTTCCGCGAGCTAATGGTTGATCGATTCACAGTTACTGGAAGTTGTGGCTGCAACCACTTTTTCACTGATACCAATGAATGCACCACGTCAGTCCTGATCCCGTGTTACACATACAGTAGTCTATATAAAAAAGACAAGTGATGAAAGATTTTTTTTTGCCCTGACCGATACCCCCTTCCCAGTTCATTTGTGAATTCGTCCATTGAACAAAGATTCATCAACACAGTTTTCTTGTATAGTTATCCCCAGGGTATTTAACTTCATGTTTATCATAAATTAATAAGCAAATCATCATTCAACGGCTTCTTTATTTGATAAAAAAAACCTCTCCGTTCGACTTTTTTGCCCGCGACTCGACGCCATTGGAACAACAATGATGTCGTAAGGTTTCTGATGTCCAAACATACCGTCTAAAAATGATTGCGCAATATTGAAACGGATCAAGCTCTTGTCACTTGCTTTACGGTGATAGTCGGTGAACTTTTAGACTGCAGGCGTATGTTTTATGCTGTTTATGATACGAAAAAGGAAGTACTTAGAAGTTGGACACCTCTGCAGCAGTATCTGCGTGTGCAGAAAATGTGCAGCTGATGTTACGGTTAGTTCAAAGGAAAAATTTAAATAAATAAATAAAGTCTACCCCCATTTGTACACTTCATTAGTGTTGCTTATTTCGTTCTCTCATGTTATTTGACTTTGGAAATGCCCCACAGTCTGGGGGGGGGGGCGCCCAACATTCCCCCGATGTAGGCGTATGACCCCCCACCCCGTGTGTGTGTGTGGGGGGGGGGGGGGGAGTCTAGACAATTTATTTATTTATTGGTGTTTAAGGTCACATATTTTCGCACAATGGCTAATCATGACCACAACATGAGTATCAACTCAAGACAAGGGGTGAGCGGTAATAAGCCATGTTGCCCATTTTAGAGAGGGTTTGCACCTCCTAAGCATTGGTGACTGGGTCCTATTTTACCAGTAAAACACAGCCTGTTTACCGCAATGAACAGGCACTGTTTCACTTCCCTGGGTTCCCTGGGTTCCCTGGGTTCCCGCGGGTCAGGGTCTAAACAATCCCCGGGCCGACCATGGTTTGGCCAGATGTGTATAATTTTTGTTTTAATTAGAAAAAAAGTCGCAATAGGCTTATCTATGAATCTAGAGGCAAGAAAGCCAGTAACTACGAGCAGCCAAGTTAACATAAACTGCAGATTCTGAAGATATCTTCCAATAATATAACAATACCATGAGTTTGGAGGGCGTTACGGTTTATTACGGCCCGAGAGGAATGAATAAAAGCCCGAGGGTTTATTACCGGCCCGAGAATCGAGGGCCGTTAATAAGGCAGAGAGCTGTTGATCTTCATTCACCAAGCGCCACGTCTGAATAGTCTGTGCCTACAAGCTCCCCCCACCCCCCCTCACAATCTTCAATTTTTACGTTTCACTCATCATGCAAGTAACAGGTGAAAGGCCAGGCCAGTCCAAGTAGGCAATTAGGGGGAAGAACGTTTGCAGCAGCAAGTAGAAGGGGTCAAGGGGAACAGCGTTCCCCCAAAACATCACTGGCCTTGCCTCCCCACCGACTCCCAAACGCACGCACAAATGCCCGCAGTGGGTTTTCTAGGAAGGGTTTTCCTTCTTTTTTTTAAAAAAGTGTCCCTGGGAAAGATTTTTGTCGAGACCCCAAGATATCTTTATCGGCCAAGTGCTTCGTCTGAATAATATGTGTCTACAACGAGCCTCGCCGCTCCCAATCCATTGACCCCCCCCCCCCCACCCCCACCCCCACCCTCTCCATGTTTCAATCAGCATAGAGTGGGCCTAATACAGTATTATGATTAATGTTGTTCAGCATTAAATTAAAAAGTTGTCAATGTTACGATTCCAAACTGGCATTGTAAAAAAGAAATGCAATAGAATTTCCTTTTTTATACAGGCCATGAGATCACTCTCACCTCTCCCTGTCTGTCATATAGGCCTTTAGCCTAGATCTAATACTCTTTCCGCCTGCCAAAACATATTCATTTCAAAGCTTCCTGAATTTTTAACTTCGGACAACAAGGTAGCGCTGTCTTAAATTAACCACCAGTTTTTTATTGAAATTCGGATAAGTTGGTTGTGCCTTGACAATAAATAGGGGTGCAACAATTGTTTTGCAGGAAAGGCTCTCACATTACAGCCCACATCCATTCTTCTGTTCCGTCGTCTGCAGCACAAGAACAACGCAGTGCGTAGTTTCGCTTTCCGAGCTAACTTTTGTACAACCTAGCTACGAAATGTCACGCCATCATTGTAGTTCCAATGGCGTCGAGTCGCGGGCAAAAATATCGAACGGAGAGTTTGTTTATCAAATAAAGAAGCAGAATGATGATTTGATTAATATAAAATTTAGGCAAACTAAAAGCGAGCGAAAGTGATGCATTAGTCTTAAAGTGCTGTAGGTCTACATTTACTGGTAAAAGAATAGGGGACCAACCAAATTTCGAGATAACTACTTTTATCTGCGCTTTGATTGGAAGATATTTTCCAGTGCTCTGATTGAAAGATAATTTTATCATTGCTTTGATTGGAAGATACATCTGTGGCGTCGTTGTTTTCCGGAATTTATCCGAGGAGTTACGGAAATTTCTGCGTTCATTTTTCTTTTTTCACAAATATCGTGTAGCATTTATTGTTAATATTACCAACTGTTAGTAGCCACAACAAGAAAATACAGCAGTGCTGGGCAAAAAAGGACGATGATAATATGCCATTGCAGTTTTACTGAAAAGGACATCTTTAAAATGATAAGACTGAGTATCACAAATGAAGTTTCATGATTCGGACCAGATTTTTATATAGGACGTTTCGGCCCCAGGTCTATGGACGATTCTGACCATATTTCTGGCCGATTCGGACCAGACTATTGGACGATTCGGTCATGTTTGTGGACGATTTGAACCAGGTTTCTGGGCGATTTGCCCAACAGACACACAAACTACGCAAGCCAGCACAGACATACACACTTCACAAGACAGCACAGACTTGTCGTTTGAAGTAAATAGGCCTAGAGCTTTATGTGCCAATTTCAATAAGCCATTTTCATTAATTTCACTGAAAACAATACCAATGTACCGGTACTGTTCGTAGTTATCACAACAGATAATTCTGAGAGTAATTATGAAACAGCTAATCCTGTGCTTCTGGGTTTTTACAATGCATTTTGGGTCCGCATACCGAATTTGGTCAAAATCGGCCCAGTAGTTAGCCCGTTGCTAAGGGGGGGGGGGGCGCTCTGGTTGCTAATGACGCCACGTGGCGTCAACATTGATCTATCTGTTTTCATTTGCAATGCATTTTGGGCCCGTATACCGAATTTGGTCAAAATCGGCCAATTAGTTAGCCCGTTGCTAAGGGGGCACTCTGGTTGCTAGGGAAGACACGAGACATAAACTTTGATCTGTCTGTTTTCATTTGCAATGCATTTTGGGTCCGTATACCGAATTTGGTCCAAATCGGCCCAGTAGTTAACCCGTTGCTAAGGGGGCGCTCTGGTTGCTAGGCGAGTCACGTGACGTCACCATTGATCTATCTGTTTTCATTTTCAATGCATTCTGGGCCCGTATACCGAATTTGGTCCAAATCGGCCCAGTAGTTAGCCGGTTGCTAAGGGGGTGCTCTGGTTGCTAGGGAAGTCATGCGACGACACCATTGACCTATCTGTTTCGTTTGCAATGCATTTTGGGTCCGTATACCGAATTTGGTCAAAATCGGCCCAGTAGTTAGCCGGTTGCTAAGGGGGCGCTCTGGTTGCTAGGTAAGTCATGTGACGTCATCATTGATCTATCTGTTTTCATTTGCTATGCATTCTGGATCCGTATACCGAATTTGGTCCAAATCGGCCCAGAAGTTAGCCCGTTGCTAAGGGCGCGCTCTGGTTGCTAGGGAAGTCACGAGACGTCAACATTGATATGTCTGTTTTTATTTGCAATGCATTTTGGGTCCGTATACCGAATTTGGTCAAACTCGGACCTGTAGTTAGTCCGTTGCTAAGGGGGCAATCTGGTTGCTAGGGAAGTCACGCGACGACACCATTGACCTTTCTGTTTTCGTTTGCGGAGCATGTTGGTTCCATGTCTCAAAATTGGTCAAAATTGACCCAGCAGTTTGCCCGTTGCTAGAGGTGTGCTTTATTTGCTATGGACGTTACGTGACATAATCAGTGATCTATTAGCCCCCCCCCCCCCCCCCCCCCCAATATATTAAGGATCCCTTCACCCAATGAGGGTGAAAGCAATGGTGGACAGTCATCACTAGTTCTAGCTTCCGAGTATCCTTGAACAAATGTAACCTCATTTGTCCCTGGTTCCTTTGGGAGAAATTCCTAAAAGTTTAATCAGCCAGAGTCATTCTCGCGAAGTCTCATCTCGTTAACTACTTCCTACGAAAATAAATCATTTCTTCAATTACGAATGTCAATTTCCGCCAGGCGCAAACATGTTAGCGTCCTTGTGTACCACTTCCGTTGAAAAATTTTGAAGTTGATGCCTTCGATTGAGATTGGCTTTGAGTTCATACAAACGGTACATACGTGTTGCCTAATAGCTCGCTTTCGCTCGCTAATATGAAATTTTGGCAAACCTAAAAGCGAGCGAAAGTGATGCATTAGGCCTAATGTGCTGCAGGCCTACATTTACTGGTAAAGAATAGGGGACCAACCAAATTTCGAGATAAATACTTTTATCTGCGTTTTGATTGGAAGATATTTTCCAATCCTCTGATTGAAAGATAATTTTATCATTGCTTTGATTGGAAGATATATTTATGGCGTCGTTGTTTTCCGCAATTTATCCGATGAGTTACGGAAATTGCTGCGTTCATTTTTATTTTTTCACAAATAGCGTGTAGTATTTATTGTTACTATTACCAACGTTTAGTAGCCACTACAAGAAAATACAGCAGTGCTGTGCAAAAAAAGGACGATGATAATATTCCAATGCAGTTTTACTGAAAAGGCCATCTTTAAAATAATAAGACTGAGTAGTTTCATGATTCGGACCAGATTTTTATATAGGACGTTTCGCACCCAGATCTATGGACGATTCTGACCATATTTCTGGCCGATTCAGACCAGATTATTGGATGTTTCGGTCCATGTTTGTGGACGATTTGGACCAAGTTTCTGGGCAATTTGCCCAACAGACACACAAACTACACAAGCCAGCACAGACATACACACTTCACAAGACAGCACAGACTTGTCGTTTGAATAAGTAGGCCTAGAGCTTTATGTGCCAATTTCAATACGCCGTTTTCATTAATTTCACTGAAAAAATACCGACGTACCGGTATTATTTGTAGTTATCACAACAGATAGTTCTGAGAGTAATTATGAAACTGCTAATCCTGTGCTCCTGGATTTTTGCAATACATTTTGGGTCCGCATACCGAATTTGGTCAAAATCGGCCCAGCAGTTAGCCCGTTGCTAAGGGGGAGGGGGGGGGGCTCTGGTTGCTAATGACGCCACGTGGCGTCAACATTGATCTACCTGTTTTCATTTGCAATGCATTTTGGGTCCGTATTCCGAATTTGGTCAAAATCGGCCCATTAGTTAGCCCGTTGCTAAGGGGGCAGTCTGGTTGCTAGGGAAATCAAAAGACGTAAACTTCGATCTGTCTGTTTTCATTTGCAATGCATTTTGGGTCCGCATACCGAATTTGGTCAAAATCAGTCCAGTAGTTAGCCCGTTGCTAAGTGGGCGCTCTGGTTGCAAGGGAAGTCACGTGACGTCATCACTGATCTATCTGTTTTCATTTTCAAAGCATTCTCGGACAGTATACCGAATTTGGTCCAAATCGGCCCAGTAGTTAGCCCGTTGCTAAGGGCGCGCTGTGGTTGCGAGGGAAGTCCCGAGACGTCAACATTGATGTGTATTTTTATTTGCAATGCATTTTGGGTCCGTATACCAAATTTGGTCAAAATCGGACCAGTAGTTAGCTCGTTGCTAAGGGGGCGCTATGATTACTAGGGAAGTCACGCGACGACACCATTGACCTGTATGTTTCGTTTGCAATGCATTTTGGGTCCATATACCGAATTTGGTCAAAATCGGACCAGTAGTTAGCCCGTTGCTAAGGGGGCGCTCTGGTTGCTGGGGAAGTCACGTGACGTCATCATTGATTTATCTGTTTTCATTTGCTATGCATTCTGGATCCGTATACCGAATTTGGTCCAAATCGGCCCAGTAGTTAGCCGGTTGCAAAGTACGCGCTCTGGTTGCTAGGGAAGTCAGGAGACGTCAACATTGATATGTCTGTTTTTATTTGCAATGCATTTTGGGTCCGTATACCGAATTTGGTCAAAATCGGACCAGTAGTTAGCCCGTTGCTAAGGGGGCGCTCAAGTTGCTAGGAAAGTCAGTGACGTCATCACTGATCTATCTGTTTTCATTTGCAATGCATTCTGGGTCCGTATACCGAATTTGGTCCAAATCGGCCCAGTAGTTAGCCCGTTGCTAAGGGCGCCCTCTGGTTGCTAGGGAAGTCACGAGCCGTCAACATTGATATGTCTGTTTTTATTTGCAATACATTTTGGGTTCGTATACCGAATTTGGTCAAAATCGGACCAGTAGTTAGTCCGTTTCTAAAGGGGCGCTCTGGTTGCTAGGGAAGTCAAGTGACGTCATCATTGATCTATCTGTTTTCATTTGCAATGCATTCTGGATCCGTGTACCGAATTTGGTCCAAATCGGCCCAGTAGTTAGCCGGTTGCTAAGGACGCGCTCTGGTTGCTAGGGAAGTCACGATACGTCAACATTGATCTATCTGTTTTTATTTGCAATGCATTTTGGGTTCGTATACCGAATTTGGTCAAAATCGGACCAGTAGTTAGCCGGTTGCTAAGGGGCGATGTGACGTCGTCATGCGACGACACCATTGACCTGTCTGTTTTCGGTTCACTTTGTTCCAATAACACGCAGTGTTGGTTTGAAGTGAACAGCGTTTTGCAAATGCAAAACAGATAAATCACGTGACAGAATACTCCTGTAGAATCGAACAACAGCGGGATCCCAACAGCCAGCCAACAGACGATGAAATCCAATGTACATATATGGGAACATTTAGCTTTTCGACAATTTCTGTCATTTAGTCAAAAAGGAAACGACAGTTGAGTTTGTTTGGAAAAACTTTAATTTTGAAAAGCATGTTCAATAAATTATTCACAGTCTGCATGGAATGATCTAAGGAGAAATCTCGCATTACACCGTTCGCTTTTTAGGGGGCGTCATTCGATTTGTTCGCTTCTGAAAACGAGAGCTGGGGTTCCCCATGTTTTTACTTCCGGTTTCCGGTTTAGATTGGATGGCATAGCATTCCTTGGTTTTTCCAATTTCACGTACACGTTGTCTATTAGGCTTGCTTCAAAGCAGCCCTTCGGGCTGCTTTTGCGCGCGCTATTAATTTATGATAAACATGAAGTTAAATACCTTGTGGATAGGTGTACAAGAAAATTGTGTTGATGAATCTTTGTTCAATGGACGAATTCACAAATGAACTGTGAAATGGGTATCGGTCAGGGCAAAAAAGCTTTCATTACTTGTATTTTTTATATGGACTCCTGTTTGTGTAACACGGGGTCAGGACTGGCGTGGTGCATTCATTGTTATCGGTGAAAAAAAGTGATTGCAGCCACAACTTCCAGTAACTGTGATCGCTTCGCGTGTCAACAGATGTAACACTATCCCATCTTCTACAAGCGCTTGATATTTGAGGAATAATCTGGTAATAGATGGTTCTGGTGGCAAGCTGGATGATTGAAGGTATATCTTCTACGATCTTTTAGCGCCAGAATACGTGGTATTGTTCATAAACGGCGAGGCAGATGCTTCAAATTGACAGCGACGTAGTCTACACAAAGCTGGTAAAGAGTGTGTTGGTCCAGGTGGCGCCTGGATTTCCCCGACAAGTGGCCTGTGTTCTGCGAAGGGGGGTGGGGGGGTGGGGGGATTCCTCGTTAAGCCCTCGAAAAAGATGCAGCTTCCCAGAAAACCGGCTAGGTCTACAAAATTTGGGATGTATTGTACAGTTTGTGAGCCCGAATAAGAGTGCCAACCTACCTTAAAAAGGGAAATCTGAGATTATACTTTAAAAACATCATGGCAATTTAACCAGTCAATTTTTTCCATAGACATTTTATGACTCGCTTTGCTCTTAGATTAGCGTAAGATGAAAAAGAAAATCATTTTTTTCTCTCAGTTCAGTGATGTTTCATTTCCTTGCCGGGCCACTATGCCGTGTGTGGTGAGGTGATCATCAGTAAATACTTGTGGATTGGGGTTTCTAACCCGAACAAAGTATCAGATTCTCTGAAAAGCACACAATGTTTCAATCCAGGACCCCAGGGCCAAGCTCGGAGGTCCTTTGGTTGGAACTTCTTTGTGTCCCTTGTTTTTTTTCTCTCGCAGAATTGGAATAATTAAGCGGATTGACACTAGGAAATTTATTATGTGAATAACTCTTTTTCATTTTCTGCCACCAAAACATAGGTGAACGATCTCGTTCCAACGAAAAGGGCATAAACTATGTTTTGGAGGCAAAACTAGAGAAAAAAAAACAACAACTTTGGATTGCGACGTGAATGATTAAGGTTGGCGGGATATGGCTGTTACGTTGGAGAAGGTTTAAATCCTTTTAACCCTTTACCCAATGCAGACGATATCAAAATTTTATTAATTTAATTTTTGTTTTTTTCTAATTTTTCATTTTTTTGTTAAAAAAAACAAATCATGTGACCCTTCATTGAGGGGTTACATGATACGGTTTTGTTGAATTTTTTTCTGCTTAATTTGTCAATTACGCGGGCGTGTGCGGCCGATTCGTTAGGTAAAGGGTTAAGGGTAACCCACTGCACATTAGTACTCACAGCATCAACATTCTTCGTAATAAAACGTGCAATAGCGACGCCGCTAATATGTGGAATGCGGAAATCATTGCACGTATCTACCACAACGTCACATTTCAAATTCTCCAAGTCGTCATTGCCAGCAAATCCTTGAAATAAACAAAAAGTAATATTAAATTTTCGTTTCAGAGAAAATGGCAATGTTTAAATGGTCTGTGTTTTAGTTTTTAAAGAGTGTGTGGTGTATGGAAAGCTGTGGCCGTCGTGACGTGATAATCATACATAAAGGTTTTTCGAGTTACATGCATCAGATGTGATAACAGTGTATTAGGGACGCTTGTTCATGAACTGACCAACTAACACAACTATTCGGTAACAAACGGACAATCTCACTAACCGTAGTACACTCCGGGTACTCCGGCTTCCTCCAAGAAAGCCGTAGTAACCCAGCCAATCATGGACTACTCATCATTAGTAACGTGAACGATTCCATATTCTCCAGATTGTTCTTGATTTGAAATATTAGAAACACGAACTCCTATTTTAACAAGCCTATATCGTCATTCTATTACGGAAGCGTATAAGGGACATGAAAAAAAAATTATCAGACCCAGAAAGTAGAAATTTCGACTTTTTATCTCGAAATTTCGACTTAAAATCTCGAAATTTCGACTTTTTATCTCGAAATTTCGACATAAAATCTCGAAATTTCGACTTTTTATGTCGAAATTTCGAGATTTCATCTCGCTAGGTATGCACGTGGTCTTTTGTTCAGTAGCAGTGTGCGATAGATTCCGATACACCAGGTTCTGATTTCTAACAAATTCTCACCGAACCGACAAGACAGGAATGCTGCCCACCCCACCTTCGACTCTTCAGAGTTCCGTTATCTCACTTTTCAATAAAATCCAATGCTTGAGGTTCATTGAAGACTTCCCACATGCCCTTGGAAATCTTCCCTATCGCGCCATTATAGACCACAGAGGTTCACTGAAGACTACCACATGACATGCCCCTGGATGTCTTCTCCATCCCGTCATTATACATCACAAAAAGGGCGATACATTCAAATAATACCAATGCACACATGCGTCTCCCACCCTCTGATAAGTAATGCTGTATCAGCCGTACCCTCCACCCACCCACCCACCCACCCACCCCAAACCCAGAAAGTGCTGCCCAGTAAATATCACTGGAGTATTTATTTATTAGTGTTTAAGGTCACATATTTTTGCACAATAGGTAATCGTGACCGCAACATGGAGATAAAGTCAAGTTCAGTCAATCGTTTATACCCATTTTATTTTAGAGAACTTCCACCGAAGCATTGATGAATGGCACCTATATTTTAACAGTAAAACGGAGCTTGTTTACAACAGTAAACGAGTACTAAGCACTACTTCACGTCCTTGGTTACCCACGATGAATCACAGGAGTAGTCTACTCTTACGAAGATATGCTGCTCAGTAAATATCAATGGGGTATTTTCTCTTTACGAAGAGGTGCTACTTTTTACTCAGTACACTACCGAAATATTACAGAAGAAAAAATAAAAAAGAGAATCAAAACGAGACACATGCCACCCAAGTGAAGCGTCATTGTGTGGATAAACAACAAATACGCCCCCCCCCCACAACCCCCCCCCCCACACACACACACACACCCGACCACAACCAATTTAAATTATAGGGGATGCACTGCCAGAAGTGTATTCTGTAAGTGTTTGAGCAGCGCACTGGGTAAAACTGATATTTATTGGGCAGCACTCCGAGGGTGGGAGAAGCATGTACGCACTAAGATCATTTCGATGTATTTTGCAGTAAACTTTAGGAAGCTGTGTCTCGGGTGTATTGCATTCTTATTTATCGTTAGCGAACGGCTTGGCAAATTCGATGTATAAAACTGGACATTTTATGGGCGTGGACTGTTGTACTCTTCCGGAAAAAAACAATATGCCGATTGGAGGGCCATGATTGCTTTATTTTTTACTGGGGTTTAACGAAACTTCTAACAGACAGGGGAGCGTCATGAGTGGTTGATAAAGGAGGCAGTGACCGCCCAAACCCAGTTAGACATCGACATGGTGAGAAATTGTTAGAAATCAGAAAGTCGGTGTATCATTATATTCACTCAAATGCATATATAGGGAATTATTCTACTCGTCTTAGCGAGTCAACACCTTGTGGTGGTGGCTGCGCGCGTGTGTGTGTGTGGGGGGGGGGGGGGGGCGAGGGGTCGCACATGTATTCATTTCTGGACAAGACAGGTATAGGGAAGGTATATAGCCAACAATTTACATACTTGAAAGGGTATACGTATGTAGATATTGGTAAGGAGGTTACAGTTTTCAAAATTATGAGTGTTTTCCTCTATAGGTGCGGGCTATCCGGTTGGATATCGATGTTTGTTTTCGGGAGAAGTTTGTTTGTATTTAACCACATTTTCAACAGCCTGGGTGACATCATGTTGGGCAGTTTAACAGTGGGAAGAAGCCAGAGAGAATAATCGTGCAGTGGCGAGCAACTGACAGACTCTCGAACTTACTAACTCTGCACAAACAACATTACCTGCGGTTGAAAGAAAGTGAATCATCGACGTGCACACCTTTGAACACAACGTCTCCGTGTCCCACATGACGGGATAAAGTGTTTTTACCCAAAGCAGTTACCTTTCATCAAGATCGAACTGTCGATCTTTCGGTTTAAAGTGCAATGCTCTAAACACTTCGTCACCGCTCTCCTCGTCGAGGGAGGGAGTGGCGTCGGGATGCGCCTGTTATATTACATGTTGCAAGGGGTTAGGATAATGGATTTTTTACTCTTCGAAAATTCAGCATACTCTCATATGAATCTCAACAAATGGAATTTTACTTGTATCGAGTGGAAATAACTTTATCTCTGGGTGCAGGGCGGGGAAGGGAGGGGGTTAATGTTGATGGCAATGTGTTAAGTGAACAAGTCTTCGTTTCAAACATTTCGATGGCCCTGATAAGGGCCGTCTTATGGATGAACCAAGCGATCCATTGAAGCTTGCCAGTGGTTGGGGCTTTGAACTTTAAACCGAGAGGTTCAACGATTGATCATGACTAGCGGTATCGGAATTGTGCCCTTGGTTAAGGAACTGAATCCCGATTGCCCACGTGATGGCACGGTGTCGCTGTGAACTAAGGCGCACTGTGCATACGTCTAAGGCGCACTTGCCTTCTTCAAGCAATGATGACTCTATGCAGAGTTAGTACGTTGGGGAGTCTGACAGTTGCTCGCCGCTGCTCGGTGGTTTTCTCCGGCTTCCATCACCCGTAAAACTGGCTGACATGAGGTGAGCCTGGCTGACCGTAAATAACGTTAAACCGCAATAAAAATGAAAGTGTCAATGACACTGTAGCTCAACTTGTCAAGACAAAGACATGTACATGTATAGTATGTGACACAGCAATGACAAACATCTAGGTAATGACCTGATAACAAAGGTACATATAAAGTATTGTAATGGTCTAAATACTGACCGTTGCCTGTAACAAATGTATAGGTAAAGTATTGTAAAGGTGGGTGACAGTCAGATGCTAAACTAGAAAAAAATCTTTGAGTCCCAGAGTGGGTCTGACTGAACCCCAAAATATTTGTTCTCATTGCACAGTGATAACAAAGGCACCCCAAAACACACTCGTTCCTGTCCCAAGGTGAAGACAAAAGTGCCCAAGAAGTTTTGTGAAGATCAGTTCATAAATACGAGCTGTATAGAACTTGTGACAAAAAACTGATTGGACCTAATTTCGGTACAAAATGGCCACTGGCAGCCATCTTGAATTTTGGACCGCACCCAGAAACACTCGTTCTCGTCCCAAGGTGATAACAAAGGTACCCAAGACATTTCGTGAAGATCAGTTCATAAATACAGACTCTAGTCTGAGCCGTATTGACATGTGTACTTACTGTGTGTACTGAAAAAATCAAAGTTCATATAATTTGCATAATTTCTGCACGAGAAAAAAACCCGTATTATATGTGATGTATCCCTTGGTACTAAACATTCACACAAAAAATTATTCAAATCAGCGCTTTCATATGGAAGTTCTGTGCAAAAATCTGATTGCACCTAATTTTGTACAAAATGGCTGCCATCGGCCATCTTGAATTTCGGACCGGACCCCAAAACACTCGTTCTCGTCCCACGGTGATACCAAAGGTACCCAAGAAGTTTCGTAAAGATCGGTTCATAAATACGGCTTCTAGCCCGAGCCGTATTGGCATTTGCACTTACAGTGCTGAAAGTAACCCCAAAAAAACATCAAAATTAGTCTAATTTGCACAATTTACGCACGAGAAAAAAACCTGTATTATATGTGATGTATCCCATGGTACTAAACATTCATACAAAAAATTATTCAAATCAGAGCTTTTATATGGAAGTTCTGTACAAAAAAACAGATTTCTGCATCGTCGGTACAAAATGGCGGCTGGCAGCCATCTTGAATTTCGGACCGCACCCAAAAACACTCGTTCTCGTCCCACGGTCATAACAAAGGTACCCAAGAAGTTTCGTAAAGATCGGTTCATAAATGCGGCCTCTAGCCCGAGCCATAGCAGCTTGGCACTTACAGCTCTGAAAGTAACACTAAATAAATCAAAGTCAGTCTAATTTGCATAATTTACGCACGAGAAAAAAACCCGTATTATATGTGATGTATCCCATGGTACTAAACATTTATACAAAACTTTATTCAAATCAGAACTTTCATACAGAAGTTCTGTACAAAAAACACAATGTGACACATTGTGACTTTTCACATAGGCACATACGGGTATTTGAGGATACCTATGGCCTGGTATTGTATTATTTGAGGATACCTATCGAGGATACCTACTGGAGAATCCCTTTTTGTCATATGTGCTTATGTGAAAAGGCACAATGTGACACAATATGCCCTATCACATAGGCACATGCTTTATGTGCAGATATGTGCTTATGTGAAAAGTCACAATGTGACACAATATGCCCTATCACATAGACACATACGGGTATTTGAGGATACCTATGACCTGGTATTGTATTATTTGAGGATACCTATCGAGGATACCTACTGGAGAATCCCTTTTTGTCATATGTGCTTATGTGAAAAGTCACAATGTGACACAATATGCCCTATCACATAGACACACACGGGTATTTGAGGATACCTATGGCCTGGTATTGTATTATTTGAGGATACCTATTGAGGATATCTATCGAGGATACCTTTATAGGATACTTATCTGAGGATACTATATAGGCTGTACATATCCCTATAGGTCTCTTGCTGGCCCTTAGTACTATTAATCCACCTGATGCATTATGTTATCCTATGACTGGTATAGGTAGTATGCAATGCTAGGCATAGGGGTATTGTGGGTAGGGGTACTGCCTGGTAGTTTAGAACGGTACTATAGTATGGGCGGTATATACACCTATAGCCCCCTGTTAGTGCTTGGTACTATTAACCAACCGATTGCTTTGTTTTATTATATGGCTGGTATATGTAGTACGTTATGGTAGACCAAATGATTTTGTGGGGGTGGGGGTAATGCTTGGTAGTTTAGAACGGTAGAATAGCATAGGCTGTACATACCCCTGTAGGTCTCTTGCTGGCCCTTGGTACTACTGATCCACCAGGTACTTCATATTATTGAGCGGTATTCTGGGTGGGGGTCAATGCCTGGTAATATAGAACGGCAGCAGAGTATGGTTGGTATATTCCCCTATAGATCCCATCCTAACCGTTGATAGTACTAACCTACCAAATGCTTTGTATCACCCTGTTACTGGTAAGGTGGTACGTAATACCAGTAGTTCCTACCTTATTCCGAGTACTCTTGTTGTTTCATTTATCTAGATCATTTATATAAATTATAATTAACCAATTAGATTGCTTGATTTCCCATAACCTGTACTTAATCGTACAGAGTTATCTCCCTTCTGTATAATAAAAACCTATATCAATGGCCATATTCCCAGGCACCCCAATTTCGGCACCCCTTTTTTGAAAAGCATATGGCCTTCGGCACCCCTTTTTCTGAAATGAGGATAAGAGTCATATTAAAAATCCCACAAAATCACTAGGTCTACCATAACGTACTACATATACCAGCCATATAATAAAACAAAGCAATCGGTTGGTTAATAGTACCAAGCACTAACAGGGGCCTATAGGTGTATATACCGCCCATACTATAGTACCGTTCTAAACTACCAGGCAGTACCCCTACCCACAATACCCCTATGCCTAGCATTGCATACTACCTATACCAGTCATAGGATAACATAATGCACCAGGTGGATTAATAGTACTAAGGGCCAGCAAGAGACCTATAGGGATATGTACAGCCTATATAGTATCCTCAGATAAGTATCCTATAAAGGTATCCTCGATAGATATCCTCAATAGGTATCCTCAAATAATACAATACCAGGCCATAGGTATCCTCAAATACCCGTATGTGTCTATGTGATAGGGCATATTGTGTCACATTGTGACTTTTCACATAAGCACATATGACAAAAAGGGATTCTCCAGTAGGTATCCTCGATAGGTATCCTCAAATAATACAATACCAGGTCATAGGTATCCTCAAATACCCGTATGTGTCTATGCGATAGGGCATATTGTGTCACATTGTGACTTTACACATAAGCACATATCGGCACATAAAGCATGTGCCTATGTGATAGGACATATTGTGTCACATTGTGCCTTTTCACATAAGCACATATGACAAAAAGGGATTCTCCAGTAGGCATCCTCGATAGGTATCCTCAAATAATACAATACCAGGCCATAGGTATCCTCAAATACCCGTATGTGCCTATGTGAAAAGTCACAATGCGTCACATTGTGCCTTGTCACATGAGCACATATCGGCACATAAAGCATGTGCCTATGTGATAGGGCATATTGTGTCACATTGTGCCTTTTCACATAAGCACATTTGACAAAAATGGGATTCCATAGCCACAGGTGTTTTGCAAAAAAATGGGATTCCATGGGATATGGCCATTGGATATAGTCTTTTGTTATACAGAAGGGAGATAACCCTGCATACAGGTTATGGGAAATCAAGCAGCCTGATTGGTTATAAATGATCTAGATAAATGAAACAACAAGAGTACTCGGAATAGGGTCAGAACTAACAAGAATAGACCAGAAATTGCTAAATATAGTAATAATAAGCAAAGCTGTTCCAATTAATAGGATCTTCTACGCTACTGGAGTATACTCTAGAACAAAGGAACATGGCCAGATAGACGTAAACTATTGCATATATAGATAGAAGCAGAGATCTGGGTAAATTTGTCCTATAGCACTACGTGCTATTCTTAATAGGGGAAAAACGTCATGGGATAAGGATCCAAAAAGGGATTCTGGGAGAATTCTAATCCAGAACATTACTCCTGTTCAATCGAATGCACCCCCTTGTACCCCTTAGTACTATAGCACTACGTGCTAAGCTGATAAATTGGGGAAATGAAGTCAATTTCGGTGATATTGGGTGGATTTTGGTGATTTGGGGGATTGTCGGGTTGTTTGTGGTAATCAGATTTACTCCGATTCAATCGAACATACCCTCCGAACATACCCCTATCCTATTGTAGGCCTTAGGTAACATAGCAATCACGTGCTACCATAGAAACCAAGATGGCGGCCTCCAGTATACAAAATGGACGACGGAAGCTCGTATCACCCTAACAACACGCGCTGCGCATGCGCACTAACAACACGTATCACTATGGAGATGACGTCACAACATGGCCGCTCACGCGGGTTACCATGACAACACAACATGGCGCCACTGGATCACGTGACTATGACGTCACATGAGATCCCCCGATGAGATCCCCCAACTGGGCCCTGAAACATACGAGACATACTACTCACGTTGCAATAAAAGTCCAAAGAGTGAATGAATCTATAATAAACATGAGGCTCCGTGAAGACGTCCCACAACTTCGGATGCCTTCCCCATCCTGCCATAATAAACCACAAAAGAGCGATACACCCAAAAGATATCAGTGCACGCACGTTTCTCTCATCCGCCAATGAGCAATGCTGCGAAAGTTGCCTTCTCCCTCTCCCCACACACACTACTCGTCAAGTGCTGCCGGTAAATGTCACCACTGGAGTGGCTCACCCTTACGACTTTCACCCAGTGCAGTCACCCAAAATTACAGCAGAAAATAGAAGGTCGTGGAAATAATAGCCTTCCACCTCTAATTCAACTTCCACCCCACCTAGCATTCCCCCATTTCGAATCCCGACGCACCGACACCCATAATAGATGAAGATCAATCACGAAAGCAAAGTGAAGCGCCATTGTGAGCATAAACAGTAAATACGCAACACCGTTGCAGCTGATAACCAAGTGTACAATAAAAAGTCGAAATTTCGAGATTTTATGTCGAAATTTTGACTTTCTGGGTCTGAGAATTATTTTTTATCATGTCCGTAGTACTCTTCCGTACGCTTCCGTTCGCTTCCGTAATAATACGGAAGCGTATTAGGGACGTGATAAAAAATAATTCTCACACCTAGAAAGTCGAAATTTCGACTTTTTATCTCGAAATTTCGACTTTTTATCTCAAAATTTCGACTTAAAATCTCGAAATATTGACTTTTTATCTCGAAATTTCGACTTTTTATTTCGAAATTTCGACTTTTTATCTCGAAATTTAAACATAAAATCTCGAAATTTCGACTTTTTATCTCGAAATTTAGCCTTTTTATCTCGAAATTTCGACTTAAAATCTCGAAATTTAGACTTTTTATCTCGAAATTTAAACTTTTTATCTCGAAATTTCGACATAAAATCTCGAAATTTCGACTTTTTATCTCGACGCTTCCGTATCATTCTGACTTTCATCAAATTTCCCTGTTTTATATTTTTTGTCTTAACTGTATGCAATAACGTATCACAATGAAAGACCGTTGCCTAAAGAAAATTCTGAAAACAAAAGAAATCAAGTATGTATATATAATATTGGGTCCATGTATGCATATACATGTATGTATGTGTGTCTGTGCATTATATATGTGTATAGACATATACGTATATGTATGTGTATGTATGCGTGGTTTCAGTATATTTTGAATACGGTTGCAATCTACTTGAATTATAATGACAATCCTAGAGGGGGGGATTACAAAACAGCCAGCCTGGCTGTATCACCTACTTGCAGTTGTTTTCCCCATACTTATTACATGGTCCCTTTTATGTATAATTATATGCTTAATTCATGTATCGTCTTTGTAACAATAATACTGCAGAAATAAACTATCTATCTGTCTGTCTGTCTGTCTGTCTGTCTGTCTCTGTCTCTGTCTATCCGTCCGTCCGTCCGTCCGTCCGTCCGTCCGTCCGTCCGTCCGTCCGTCCGTCCGTCCGTCCGTCCGACCGACCGACCGACCGACCGTCCGTCCGTCCGTCCGTCCGTCCGTCCGTCCGTCCGCCCGCCCGCCCGACCGCCCGCCCGCCCGCCCGCCCGCCCGCCCGCCCGCCCGCCCGCCCGCCCGCCCGCCCGAAAGCCCGCCCGCCCGAAATCCCGCCCGCCCGAAATCCCGCCCGCCCGCCGCCCACCCGCCCGCCCGCCCGTCCGTCCGTCCGTCCGTCCGTCCGTCCGTCCGTCCGTCCGTCCGTCCGTCCGTCCGTCCGTCTGTCTGTCTGTCTGTCTGCCTGTCTGTAAATGAATAAATAAATAAATAAAGAAATAAATAAAGAAATAAAGAAATAAATAAATAAATAAATAAATAAATAAATAAATAAATAAATAACCGTAGTACTGAGCTGTTGTTAACTTGTCAGTCACGACTGAAATAGTGGACGATACGGACTGTAACTGATTTCAAAGCGAGTTTTATTTATGTTTAACCTTTTAGAGCCTTGAATAAGACACTTAACCCTTTGGACGCTGATGGTATATTACAGTTCAAAGCTGGTAGAGTCTATATTCGTTAGTTGGGGGAAGACTAATTAATATTTGCAACGTGCAATCTTGGGGCCTGAACGTTGAAACTCCCGTTTGTTCAACCACACATGTTCATTCAGCAACTGTCTACTTTATGAATTCGGATCGTATCACGATCTTGGTCGGTTGAAAGGGTTAATCCCGACTCTGCTCGTGTGGGGACACGGTGGCATTGTGTACTGAGGAGGACTGTACGTCGATGGTGCACTTGAATTCAACTGCTGCTAACTCTGTTTGTGCAGGCTATATATGTTGGAGAGTCTAAACGGTACTTGCCACATTTCGGTGGTTCTCTCCAAGTACACCGGCTACCTCCACCCAGAAAACTGTCCGATCCTATATGAGCTTGACTGTTGAAAGTGTCGTTAACCCTTCACCCAATGTAACGGCCAAAACCGTCCAGCGCTATTCACAAAAATTGCCATTCAATTTTCAATATTTTTCATCTTTTGCCCAAAAAACATTACTTATGACCCCTTGTTGGAACGAGCTTAACGAGCTCGTTCCAATGAGGGGGTCATAATCTATGCAAAAAAATAAAACCCAAAAATAGTTACTCAATAATTTTGTTTGCAAGTGTCGTCTGCTTTTTAAGTTAGGTAAAGGGCTAAGGCCAAAAAAAAAAAAACAAAAAAAAAAAGAAGAAAACCAAAAAAAACAAAAAATGAAAGTGTCAATGACACTGTAGCTCAACTTGTCAAGACAAAGACATGTACATGTATAGTATGTGACACAGCAATGACAAACATCTAGGTAATGACCTGATAACAAAGGTACCTATAAAGTATTGTAACGGTCTGTACATAAATACTGAGCGTTGCCTGTAACAGATGTATAGGTTATGTATTGTAAAGGTGGGTGATAGTCAGATGCTAAACTAGAAAAAATCTTTGAGTCCCACAGTGGGTCTGACTGAACCCCAAAATATTTGTTCTCATAGCACAGTGATAACAAAGGCACCCCAAAACACACTCGTTCCTGTCCCAAGGTGAAAACAAAAGTACTCAAGAAGTTTTGTGAAGATCAGTTCATAAATACGAGCTGTATAGAACTTGTGACAAAAAACTGATTGGACCTAATTTCGGTACAAAATGGCCACTGGCAGCCATCTTGAATTTTGGACCGTACCCAGAAACACTCATTCTCATCCCAAGGAGATAACAAAGGTACCCAAGAAGTTTTGTGAAGATCGGTTCATAAATACAGCCTCTACCCTGAGCCGTATTGACATGTGTGCTTACATTGTGTAAGTAGCACTGAATAAATCAAAGTTCATCTAATTTGCATAATTTCTGCACGAAAAAAAACCCCTTACAATATGTGATGTATTCCATGTTACTAAACATTCATACAAAAATTTATTAAAATCAGAACTTTCATACAGAAGTTCTATACAAAAGACTGATTGCACTAATTTTGGTACAAAATGGCTGCTGGTGGCCATCTTGAATTTTGGACCACACCCAAAAACACTCGCTCCCATCCCACGGTGATAACAAAGGTACCCAAGAAGTTTCGTAAAGATTGGTTCATAAATATGGCCTCTAGTCTGAGCTGTATAGAAGTTGTGTACAAAAAACTGATTAGACCTAATTTCGGTACAAAATGGCCACTAGCAGCCATCTTGAATTTTAGACCGCAGCCAGAAACACTCGTTCTCGTCCCAAGGTGATAACAAAGGTACCCAAGACATTTCATGAAGATCAGTTCATAAATACAGACTCTAGTCTGAGCCGTATTGACATGTGTACTTACTGTGTGTAAGTCGCACTGAAAAAATCAAAGTTCATCTAATTTGCATAATTTCTGCACGAGAAAAAAACCTGTATTATATGTGATGCATCCCATGGTACTAAACATTCACACAAAAAAATTATTCAAATCAGGGCTTTCATATGGAAGTTCTGTGCAAAAATCTGATTGCACCTAATTTTGTACAAAATGGCTGCCATCGGCCATCTTGAATTTCGGACCGGACCCCAAAACACTCGTTCTCGTCCCACGGTGATACCAAAGGTACCCAAGAAGTTTCGTAAAGATCGGTTCATAAATACGACCTCTAGCCCGAGCCGTATTGGCATTTGCACTTACAGTGCTGAAAGTAACCCCCCCAAAACATCAAAATTAGTCTAATTTGCACAATTTACGTACGAGAAAAAAACCCGTATTATATGTGATGTATCCCATGGTACTAAACATTCATACAAAAAATTATTCAAATCAGAGCTTTCATATGGAAGTTCTGTACAAAAAACAGATTTCTGCATCGTCGGTACAAAATGGCAGCTGGCAGCCATCTTGAATTTCGGACCGCACCCAAAAACACTCGTTCTCGTCCCACGGTCATAACAAAGGTACCCAAGAAGTTTCGTAAAGATCGGTTCATAAATACGGCCTCTAGCCCGAGCCATAGCAGCTTGGCACTTACAGCTCTGAAAGTAACACTAAATAAATCAAAGTCAGTCTAATTTGCATAATTTACGCACGAGAAAAAAACCCGTATTATATGTGATGTATCCCATGGTACTAAACATTTATACAAAACTTTATTCAAATTAGAACTTTCATACAGAAGTTCTGTACAAAAAACTGATTTTTGCATCATCGGTACAAAATGGCCACTGGCAGCCATCTTGAATTTCGGACCACACCTAAAAACACTCGTTCCCGTCCCAGGGTCATAACAAAGGTACACAAGAAGTTTCGTAAAGATCGGTTCATAAATACGACCTCTAGCCCGAGCCATAGCCAATTGTTGACGTACGGACAGACGGACAGACGGACAGACGGCCAGACGGACAGACGGACAGACGGACGACGGGCCATGACAATAGCTCAAATTTGACTTCGTCAAAGTTGAGCTAAAAATCAAACAAATCAACAAACGAACTTTTGCGTGGAGTGCTACTGTAAGTTTGTTATACCAAAAGACCCAGACAGTTACGTATATGTCCCAACGTGATTTTTGTCCAATTTGCATCTCAACTGTCATCTCTCCAAAAAACCGTTCGGTGTATTTCAATGTTTTTTTCCCTTGTTTTACGTTTCTTTTGTTGTTGTTGTTGTTCATATTGTAACAAAATTAACGGAACTCTTCCGTCGAGTAGAATCATAATACAGGGTAAAAGAACCTTGGCAAAGAACGAATGAATTCAACCCTCTCACATTTATGCGTTTTATCGATGCATCATAACATTAATTTTGAAGCAGATGTGAATTATAGAATTTACACATTTCAGTGTTATTGGCAACACACTACAAATCTAGGAAAACTTGATTTCATCGCACTGAGCGAACAAAGGGAACTTCAGTATTCTAATAATCATAGTTGGTTCACCTTATTTCGTGTATTTATTTATTGGAGTTTAAGGTCACATACTTATGCACAATGGCTAATCATGACCGTGACAGTTTTATGGGTGGGGGAAGCCGGAGTACCCGGAGAGAACCACCGAGCAACGACGAGCAGCTGCCAGCTCCCCAACATCGTAACTCCGCACAGGCAGGGTTAGATTGGTTGAAGACATGCGCACCATCGACGTGCAGTACGCCTTAGTACACAGCGTCATCGTGCCCCCATGTAAGCAATCGGGGTTAAGTGCCTTGCCCAAGGACACAACGCGGACGCACGAATCAGTTGCTGAAATGGTCACCTATCCAACTACTAACCGCGCTCGACGTTGCTTAACTTCGGTGATCTGACGAGAACCGGTTACTGCGACTCCACCGCGCCCCCTTATTTCGTGTTATAAACTCTACTACCGTACTGGTGTCAACACTTTTGAAATGTTTTTAGACACAGAAAAAAATAAGAAACTGAAGAAAATTAATTTTTTAGCATGCAATTAGCTGGTTGTATTAGGTTTTATCTTACAAGAACGTATTTCCCCCCAACACAAGTAAACGTATTTCCCCCAACATAGACAAAATACAAGTCTGTATCGAGATAGCTGCCGTACGCGTGATCATTCGATTGAGAAAGAGAAACTGTTTACATGCACTTATCGAAAACTGATGACACCGTTTTTATAACAGTAAATAAATGATAAATAAATCACCAGTTCAGCGAAATAAATTAGGCCAAAAATTTTTTTGCCCTGGTGGTATTTTTATACCGGCCTACCAAGCGTTAAACCTGAAAAATAAATTAAAGAAACGGATAGCTGAAACACTATTAGAAATTTCAGCGGCTATAGTCCAAGTGGAACAATGAATGGGGATTACGTCATACCATAACGTCATGAACTTCATTCATAAAAATAAATTAATTCATAGACGCAGAATGACTGTCAAAGCAATGCGAACACGCCAAGAAAGGGAGGGATATTGTAAGATAACTTGGTCATTACCACGAAGAGGGATTCCTAGATGATGTATTGAAGACTCAACCTCGTCTCTGGATTATATATTGATTCGTCATAACGGACTCGTCAGTATCGTCCAGAGACGAGGTTTAGACTTCATCACACCTTCTCGAAATCCCACGTGGTGGTTATATCTGTATTTAACCTTTGAAAGGGTTTGGTGGGGGTATATATAAACTCATTTTATGGCACATGACGTGAACATAAAGCTAAATCTTATCGTTTGATAACCACAGACGACGGCGGTGTTAACTTCAAGGACCGCACATCAAAGTCAGTCGCAAGAGAACTGTATTGCAAATATCTGTAACAGTAAATATGATCCCCCTGGAAAATTTATCCAGCGGACTAGATTTCCTAGGAAATACCATCTGGGAGAATGGATTTCCTAGGACATCCATACCCAAAATAGGAAAGAAAATCCTGGTACAAATGTAAACACTGATTACATAAACAAAAACACTCAAGGAGGTAAATATCATGACTTGGATATTATTTCTTGGTGATTTCAATGGTGGAAATTTTTCCCCTAAGGAAATCCGGTTCTATCCATGAAAAACATGAACAGTTTCCTGAAAATAAACCCTTCAACTCATGTTAGTATTTTTACCATAAAATAATCTTTTGCCTGAAATAATGTTTATTGAAAGATGACGTTGTTTACTCTTTATTCTTATGCCCTTTCTCTGTGACCTATATTGGATTAAAATACACATGATCTAATTTCTGACATCATTATTGGCCTTCTCTGGTTAGCTGTTAACAAAAAATAAAGAACAGTGTTACTGTATTGTTTCCTTGGACAAAATCATGTGGATGAAATACACAAGAAAATCAATAGTTTGTTCCATTTTAATGGTCATAGCACTGAAAATCTGGGTTTTGTGGTTTTTTTTTAAAATTAGAATCATGTTCATGATGTAATGTTTCAAGAACGGGAATGAAAATCCCACCTCTAGTTGGGATGGGTGGGGTAGCATCTTGCTCATTCATGTTAAGACTGATTAGACCCTCTCATTGAAGCCACATTATTTATCCATTGTTGCATGTATAAACTACAAAGAACACACACCAATACCAGCACAAAATTTTCATGGAGGGTAATGACCCATTTTCACCTTAATTTGTTGGTGTTAAAACTAAACAATAATAACAACAACAATACAGGATAAGATTATCAGTGTAGAGAAGCCTCTCTGTGAATTCTATCCCACCCCACATTATTATGTGTTTGTTGTCTTAGAGAATATCAATATTTATATGGGAGTATTGACAAACATTGCATTAATATTAACATTTTTAGAGGATATTTTGTTCTATTTTGAGATGGGATTTCCTAAGGAAATCCTATCTGGGTGGATACTATTTTGGGAGGATAGAATCTCCTCTCACATATCATCCCATGAAGGCATAAAGATGTCAGCTGCAATGCCAAAGCATTGCTATTGACACCTTCATGCTTTCGAGGGACGATATGCTGAAGAAACTTAGTTGTATGAGAGAAAGAAAATCACGGTATGTTGTAAACAAGTCAAGAAAGAGAGTTTAAATTGCTTATAACCTCCAGGAGAGTTTTTCGAGATGTGTCTCGACCTTGTCTCAGGGTCCTATATCGACTCGTCCTAACGAACAAGGTCTCGACTTCAATACACCATCTCAGAAACTCACATGGTGGTAATAACCTATATTTATCATATGACTCGGCCGTTTTGTTCACTTTAAAACATTTGATATTTTGCTTTCATATTAATCAGTGATAAATAAAGCCTTCCGTCGATTTCATTGGTCAGTTTCAAAACTAGACAATTTGATTGGCTGAACAAACTACAACTGGGCCATATTTTCAAAATTTGCATAATTGGGGTTGAAAGATTTTATTGGTCAATTTCAAATATGGATAGTTTGATTGGCTGAACAATATCCAACTAGGTCACATTTGCATAATTTCAGTAGGGAGAATTTACGTTATCTGTCCTATTTTGGGCGGGTTATATTGTATTAATCTTTTACCTACAAGAAAAACAAGATTCATTCTTTTTTATATTTTCACTTTTTGCTTCCAAAACATAGGTTATGACCCCTCATTGGAACGAGCTCGATGAGCTCGTTCCAATGAGGGGTCATAACCTATATTTTGGAAGCAATTATACGAGGATGTTTTTTCCAGGTGCCGTCTGCAGCTCAAGTTAGGTGATGGGTTAAAAAGTCATACTAAGTGGCTAATTTGTGCGTGTGTGTGTCATATGATAAATAGAATATGAAATGAGTGTTTTCTCATATAATATTTACGAAACTCGTCCGAATTTTCCGTTTGGGCTCCCCAGAGGCTCGCCAAAACGGAAAAGTCTCAGACTCGTTTCATAAATATTATATGAGAAAAACACTCATTCCATATCATCTATGTATTAGCAACTTGGTTAATGTGACTATTTCAGCATCCGGGCGGATTAATACTTCTTTCCTTCCCCAGGTTACAACCAAGTAAATCTTAAGACAGAACACAACGAGGGTGAAGTACGGGGGACTGGAATCAACGACCCGGTGTGAAGTTTTTCCTGTATTTCACGAGCACCAAATATCAGCGTCCTCCACATTATTCAAGCTTGATCATGGTATTAATATAGAACACAGCTCAAATGGAGTACGTGGGACAGAAATTAACTCTTAGAAACCGGTAGTCGAGTTTTCTTGCCTGTTGTGTAATACGGTAGGTAATCTGACAGTAACGGTTCGGCTATCTTTGGACTGGGGGATAATTAAACACTGATCAGGTGCTTCTAATCAAGTGTCGTCTGCCTGAATAGGCAGACGACACTTGACTAGAAGCACCTGCTTCACTGAAAGTTTGTTCGCGTTATGTCTTGTTCAAAAAATTCATTCTGATTCCCCGGCTTCTAAGAGTTAATGACCCATGTTGGAGTTTTTCCCTTATTTCACGTGTGTTTTGTTTTATTCTATGAATTCCTCTTAAAACTTACCAAGTTGTTTGGCCAAATATCGATGAAAGGCAACACTTTGACAGTAGGGTGTTCCATCTATTTCCAAAATTGGCAATTGTCCAAGTAATGTTTCTGAAATAAATGTAAACTGTTATTCTCCTTGATATTTTCGACAAATTGAACGCTATGGTTCTGTCCTAAAGCGTTACTCTAGTAAAATGTAAGAATTGTGAAAACATAAAGGGTGGGTACACGAGTTTTTGTGAAAAGGGCGTTAGGTGTTGGAAGTAATTATGGAATGTTCAAAAAACATTTTTAGTTTCAAAAGTATTTATGTTTACAATGTGTGGAAAGAGGATCATGCCTAAAGCGCTATTAATATTGGTTGGAGTTTCCATTCATTAAAAAATCTTTAAAATTCTGAAAGAAAGCACTGGATGTAAAAGCAATTGCTTCATCCAATAGACCCTCGTGTCCAAATCGGAGGTCCGTTGGCTGGAACGTCGTTTCTTGTGATACTGGTGGTTCTTCACGGAAAATGAATTATTTCCGAGATGGAAAATTTACTCCACCGCTGGTGTTTAGCGGCAAGACATTCCATGCATACTGTACATATATACCTTTATGTCTGTGACAGCTGATGTTAAAATATCAAAATTTTTAAAAAGAAAATGTTTTCCATAATGGAACATTAGGAATTTTACCACTTCAATCTTGTTTAACAGAGCTCATTGAGCTCTGCCAAGCAAGACTGAACTGTTTACATTCCGAGTTGCATCATGGCAAAAGATACTGCTTAAAATTTCGGTATTTTGACATCAGAGTGGGGAGGTTAACTACTCTCATGTGTTCATGTACAGAAGGACATGAGGGGAACGAAGAAGTACAAATATACATTCACAAAAGAGCATATTTTGGTTTGTTTAACCATTTACTTATATGAAAAACAGACGACACTTGCAAACAAAATGCTTGAATAACTATTTTGTTTTCATTTTTTGTCTCAAAAGCATAGGTTATGACCCCTCTTTGGAACGAGCTCGACGCGCTGGATCGGGCGATGGATGGTCGTCGTACGAAAATTTTAAATTGCAGGGTCCCAAAACTCCCATTTCCTTGCATCTGAGCGGATATTTTGAGATTTTTCAGATGTATTTGAAAGAATTCGCACTTTGAGAGCCGTTAAAAAACGTCGGTAAAGTATACAGGTCAGGTCTATTTATCAGCTTTGGTCGTAACGACCAAAGCTGGGAAATAGATCTCAACAGTATGCTTTACCAGAGTTTAACAGCAATTATACTGTCTGTGGATTATCTTGTCTGGGTGGATTTGGTACTTGTATGTCTGTAAGATTTATTTCAGTTAACCGATTTTTTAACAGACTGTATACATTTTAGCGTATTCTGCCACTTAGGAAATCCATCGGAACGGAACCAGTACGAGAGAAACATAGCTGGCGAATATATGGGGGAGGCTCTTGATCCTCTTCTTGTTTCACCAGTCACTGCTTGTGTTAAAATATATGCATACAAAAAACAAGGCCCGACAAAAAAGTATGTGTGTGGGGGGGGGGGGGGGGGGGGGGCTGAAGGCTCCCAGTCCCCCCCCCCCCCAGGTTCCACCGGCCCTGACAAGTAACAGCAAACGGATTTACTGTGAAAATCAAAGTCTTAAATTCCATAACATTTGAATAAATGTACACAAAAATGAAGACTGTGGTGTATAGAACAAGATATAAAATATATCTCTTTAAGCCACCAAGCTGATGGCAGGCACAAGATGTTCCTGAAAATCTGCTACCTTATTCGTAGCTGAACTGATAATATAATACTATTTTATGAGAACAACTCGTGATTACATTTGCTGCAGATATCCAAGAGCAATGCTAAGAATTCAAAACACTTCAAGATGCGGTTATGGCTGCTTGGAGGAGAATTCCAGCATCGCCTGCATTTTTTTCTTTAAGAAGTACGCCATACGAAGCATTTGTGTTTGCCGCGCGATATCCTCAATTAAGGTCGGAAAATAATTTCGGAATTCTATGAAATTCAAACAAGGGTTATGATACCTTGAAGATATTACGCCAACTGCTAGGATTTCTGATAATGGCAGTGTGGATGTCAAGGTGATAGCTAAAAGTTGCGATTTTGTTGTATAAAAGTGTAAATATTTTCGATAATATTTCTGACAGGGTTAAATGTAAAGCGTAAAGATAGGTATTTGACGGACCCTGAAAATAGATTTGTCAAAATAAAGTTAATTCAAGAGCTTCTTAATGAAGTATGGAATTTAATGTCCATTATGGCGCACTTGTTGAACGCCGCATGGGCTATCGTATAACAGATCAATAGTAAGAGAGACAATATTCTCTTCTGTATCGTTATCTGGGTATTTAAGACCAGTTAAATTGTAATCGTTGGAAACCAGTGCATCACACATGTTCTGGACAAACACCCATATTACGCATCTATTCTGTCTCCGAAATGTCAAGAGTTTTCATCTCAAACAAAATTCGCATTTTTAGCCTTGGCCGTCGAGGGTCATAGACACCGAAATTGAAAGTCCGCGTATTGTCGTAACCCTGTGAGGGTTGTAAGGAACCGATAGTAGTTTGTTAACGGTTGCGAATCGTAGTGGCATAGTAGCCATGCAAAGAAGTAAAAGCTGTAACGCTGAGGTCTAGAAACCGTACTAAGAGCTTGAGTAAGCGCTTGAATAGCGCGCGAGATAAGACAGTTTTAGGCGGAGCGAGAATTGGTGATGTTGAGAACACTTTGCAGAATATTTTTATGTAGGCTTTGTTAAGTATATATCTGAAGGCGAAGAATAACTTAACCCCGTGAGAGCCAGACAGGGCGCAAAGTGGTCGTGAACTGTGGTAGACGCCGATTGAATTGTGGTTGAACTGTGAGAACGCTGATAGAGTCACACAAGCAGAACATTATATGTGTTAAGCCCGACTGACGGTGAAGTTAACCCTGCGAGGAGGAAGCAGCGAGAAGTGAATAGACACTTTGTATTTATCACAAACCGTGAGAAGATGAAGATGACGTGAGGTCGATCAAGAGGACACAGCTAGGTGTGGGAGACGTCGAGGGCCCTAAAGAATAAACTTTTATCCGCGTAATTGGTGTATTTTGTGAGGTATTTGTTTCGTCTCGTATTTCTTCGTACATGTAAATAAATAATCTTTTCAGTGAATTATCGTTCATCACTCTTTGGCGTTGTAAGCCACAGGCACCTTCAGGAATCCTAAGAGTCCCTAAGCGGATAGGGCATTGATAAGGTGGCAAGGTTTAAGTTCGAACTGGGGTTCAGATGACAGTCACTGGCTGTCGGCTTGAGCACTGATAAGAACATACATTTTCCTCCATCACTTCGAACATCAATTTAACACCGTAATCCTGCGACACTGGCGAGGCGTACACAGGATGTTCTAAAAGGTAACATTTTTAAAGGTAAAGATCAACGATGCACGCAAAGATAATTTATTTCATGGAGCATGCTTTTTAGAGTTTATATGAGTTTTTTGCAAATGGTTATCAACATGATCTGGGGAAATAGTGGAGAGCCGTAAAGGGTTGAAGTTTTGCAATTTTTAAATTTAAGTGGGTTCAGAAGTAAATGACACGGTAGCTAAATAATTATCTGCCGTAGAATTATGGGTAAAGCGCGACGATAGGCGCCAGGAAATTGTTATTTACTGTAACTGTGTAGATTTTAAGCATTTACAAGTGAAATAATGAAGGCTCCCATGGCTTTGGACCAGTTAATTTCGGCGAGGGAACGCCTGGGTTTTTCTGGGAGTGAGCTGCAAAAGTTTGTCACCTATGGACGAACAAAAGCGAGTAGCGAAAGAGTCAGCT
Source organism: Pictodentalium vernedei (assembly GCA_031216915.1). Lineage (NCBI taxonomy): Eukaryota > Metazoa > Mollusca > Scaphopoda > Dentaliida > Dentaliidae > Pictodentalium > Pictodentalium vernedei. The sequence continues at coordinate 313,323,714 of CM062292.1, read as the reverse complement.
GTTGAAAGGGAAAGGGCCTGGGAGGAAGCCGCGTCCGAATTGGAACGGCAGGTGATTTTGAAACGCGAGGAGGTCGCAATAAAGGCGGTCGAGCGTGAAAAGGAAATTGAAAGGGGTGAGAGGCAGGCTGAGATTGAGCGTAAAAGGGGTGAGAGACAGGCTGAGATGGAGTGAGATAGAGCTGACAGAGAGGCAGCATTAACAGCTGCAGACCGAGAGAAAGAAATTCGGGTTGAGAGAGAAAGAGCTGACAGAGGGGCTGCATTCGAGCGGGAAAGGACCGAAAGAGAACACGAGAGAGAGCTCGAATTGATAAGAGCTAGGGCCCAAGTTCAGGAAACCAACGGCAGGTAAGGGGAAACGAATGGGGGTGGTCGGGTGGGGGGGGGCAGGTTGCAAAGGCACCGGTTAGGATTAACCCTCCAGAGCCGACTGGTAACAGGGGTAACACTGGGCCACAGAGCCCTACAGATTTGTCTTGTTTTGTCGATGGGCGGAAGGGGCACCTAGCGAGGGTCTGTTGGGAGAAAACTCCTCCCACAAAGCCAAATGGCGGACCCCATAGGAATGGAAGGACGGACCCTTCACCAAAGAATTGGGGAAACGGAGGTAGCGGCGGTCCGACCTGGGACAAAAAGCAGACTGGCGCGTTCTGCCAGACCATTGGGCCAGAAAGTGGTCCACTCCGGGATGCTATTGAAAAGGGGAAGCTCGTGTTAGAGGGTGGAAAGGTCCTCCCTATAATTAGTGGAATGTGCGAGGAAGCCAGCCTCAGAAGATGGAGGAAAAATGCCCGTGTACCTGGGGTATGTGGGTAAACATGAAGTGCGGATGCTTCGCGACACGGGATGCAGTAGCGTAGCAGTGCGTAGGCAACTAGTCAAGGTCTACCAGCTATTGGGCCGCGACCATATGTGCATGCTAATAGATGGGACGATTAGGAGGTTCCACCGAGCGAGGGTGAGGGTAGATACCCCTTTCTATAGCGGTGAGGTAGAGACAATGTGTATTGGGGCGCCCATCTATAACCTCGTGCTTGGAGTATGTTCAGAACCCGACATGACATGGTCGGAGGGGAAGGCACCCAAAGGGGCATTGGGGCGGTCACCCTAGCCCAAGCCGCAGATGCAAAGCGGCCGGTAAAATCACTGGAGCGACCAGTGGAGTTGAGTAAGGAGGCACAGAATTAATAGGTTTAAACTTTGTGTTCCGACTGTATAAAGAGTGAAGCAGAAGTCTTAGAGAAGGTCCGAATTTAGCCTTGGCCGTCGAGGGTCATAGGCACCGAAATTGAAAGTCCGCGTATTGTCGTAACCCTGTGAGGGTTGTAAGGAACCGATAGTAGTTTAAGGGTTGCGAACCGTAGTGGCATAGTAGCCAAAGCAGTAAAAACTGTAACGCTGAGGTCTAGAAACCATACTAAGAGCTTGAGTAAGCGCTTGAATAGCTCGCGAGATAAGATAGTTTTAGGCGGTGCGAGAATTGGTGATGTTGAGAACGCTTTGTAGAATATTTTTATGTAGGCTTTGTTAAGTATATATCTGAAGGCGAAGAATAACTTAACCCCATGAGAGCCAGACAGCGCGAAAAGTGATCGTGAACTGTGGTAGACGCCGATTGAATTGTGGTTGAACTGTGAGAACGCTGATAGAGTCACACAAGCAGAACATTATATGTGTTAAGCCCGACTGACGGTGAAGTTAACCCTGCGAGGAGGAAGCAACGAGAAGTGAAGAGACGCTTTGTATTTATCACAAACTGTGAGAAGATGAAGATGATGTAAGGTCGATCAAGCGGACACAGCTAGGTGTGGGAGATGTCGAGGGCCCTAAAGAATAAACTTTTATCCGCGTAATTAGTGTATTCTTATGGATAATTTTGTGAGTAATTTGTTTCATATTATATTTCTTCGTACATGTAAATAAATAATCTTTTCAGTGAATTATCGTTGATCACCCTTTGGCGTTGTAAGCCACAGGCACCTTCAGGAATCCTAAGAGTCCCAAGCGGATAGGGCATTGATAAGGTGGCAAGGTTTACGTTCGAACTGGGGTTCAGACTACAGCACTGATAAGAACATAAATTTTCCTTCATCACTTCGAACATCAATTCAACTCCGTAATCCTGCGACAGTGTAGTGTGAAAGCGATCTGTCTCATAATGTCATTTTAGAAGGCAGTATGTCGGCATATTTTTGTCTCTACTGACCTTGAAGTAATCGCAAACAACAAGCATAACCATGATAACGTTCTTCCCGAAACAAACCGACAGTGTTCCGCCATGCAGCCCTGTTGCGGCGCCTTGGAAGTGTTTTGAAATCCTACTTTGTTCTTTGATATCTGAAGCAGATGGGGTCATGATTTGTTCTCGTGAAATATTTCATTATCAGTTCTGGTATGAATATGGTAGCTGACTTTTAGGAGCCGTTTAAGCCTACCCAATTTCTTCATATTTCTTTGAATCTTAAAGAATTTTAAATGACGTGGATGTAGGTAGAATTTATTTATTTATTGGTGTTTAAGGTCACATATTTCTGCACAATGGCTAATCAGGACCACGACAGTTTTACATATGGAGGAAGCCGGAGTACTCGGAGAGAACCACCGAGCAACGGCTAGCAACTGTCAGCTCCCCAACATACTAACTCCACACAAGCAGGGTTAGCAGTGGTTGAAGACAGGTGCACCATCGACGTGCAGTACGCCTTAGTACACAGCGTCACCGTGCCCCCGGATACAGGTAGAAACTAAACAGAATAGTTATGTTGACAGTTTACATTGATATCTCCAACCCGCAACATGCTGATATCATAAATTTACCAACACTGTACGAACGAACTGAGCAACCACTTAACCCTTCACCTAACCCGAAAACCAGACGACACTTGCAAACAAAATTCTTGAATAACTAATTTTTATGCCCACGAAATTTTTTTTGGGGGGGGGGGGGTGCATAGGGCCTATAGTGTTTGTCATTTCCGTCTGTCTGTCCGTCAGGAAGATTTTCGTGCCCGCTGCATAACTTTGAGATGCTTCGATGGATTTTGTTGAAACTTGGCATACATGATGCTTACGGGGGGAGACGATGTATTGCACCCAAATTTTGTTTTGTTCGATGAGGTCAAGGTCACAGATCAAGGTCAAAGGTTGGAGACATCCGTGGTCGTCCGGTCACTTTTAGTCTTGTTTTTCATTTTTTGCATCAAAAACATAGGTTATAAACTCCTCTTTGGAACGAGCTGAACGGGCTCGTTCCAAAGATGGGCCATAAACTATGTTTCTGAGACAAAAAATGAAAAATAATAAAAACTGAATGGCGATTTTTGTGAATATCGCTGGCCGGTTTTGGCTGTATGATGCGTAAAGGGTTAAACATTCAAAATTAATACCAGAGCGGAAACGTGTTATGTCGTTTTCATGTGTGGGATTTACACGTATATCATTTACCAGGGACGTTTCCACATGGGTTTTAGGATAGAGGGTGTCTACTAGAATTTTTCCAAACATATCTAGAATTTGGCCAAAATATGGAGTCTTCAGATTCAAAACTTGACGTGATATCATGATATTGTCATGAAAATATCGATTGAAACATAGTAAAACTCTCACCAAATATCGATATGTCGTTCGAATTTGTTACAACCAAGAGCCTCGGTTGGACAGTTTACAGTGAATGTGGTGGTCTAAATGAAATTCTGCATTTAACCCTTGTAAATCGAACGCATCCGCCGGCATAATTTACGAATGCAGCAGTTGAAAAAAAAGGTTTTAAAAAATGTCAACAAACATTCTAATGCAACCCACTCATTGGAACGAGCTCGCCGTGCCCTTTCCAGTGAGGGGTTATATGATATGGTTTTGTTCAAATGTTTTGAAAAACTTTAAAAAAAAATAATTCAAAATTGATATCGTAAACTGAGTAAATGGTTAAAACCTGTGGCTGGAAAATGTTGACTCTGGAGGTGTGTGTGTGGGAGGGGAGGGGGGTAGGTGTGGGGGGGGTGCTAATGGAAGTTTCCACTTGTTGGAATTGCGTAGTGGTAGTCGGAATTTTGCCTATCTGGTAGGTGCAGTTGGAAATCTGGGGTGAATACCCCCCCCCCCCCCCCCCCCCCACCCGAGATCCCTCATAAACGTCCTTGGGATTTACTAACGTTCACAACACGAAATGCACCATCCGTGGTACAAACGATTGAGCAAACTTGACTTCATACCTATGTTGAGGTTGTGGTTGTGACATAGATGCTGAAAATAATCGTAAACACAAATAAATAGCTACAATATCCACAATAGCTACATTAAATAACGGGAAATGCAGACAACACTTACAAAAACATATCTTGAATAACCTAAATTTTTAATTTTTTTCACTTAACTGGAAGAATGCTAAGTTATTTTTGATCATCAAAATTTGTTCATGTGTTTTTGCCTTGTTACAATTTATTTATTATTTATTTATTTATTGGTGTTTAAGGTCACATATTTCTGAACAATGGCTAATCATGACCGCGACAGTTTTACGGGTGGAGGAAGCCGGAGTACCCAGAGAGAACCACCGAGCGACGGCGAGCAACTGTCAGCTCCCCAACTTACTAACTCCACACAAGCAGGGTTAGCATTGGTTGAAGACAGGTCGACGTGCAGTTCGCCTTTAGTGCACAGCGTCACCGTGCCCCCACATGGGCAATGGGGATGAAGTGTCTTGCCCAAGGACACAACGCAGTTGCCGCAGGTGGGATTCGAACCGAGGACCTCTCGGCTTGCAGCCTGCACCTCTACCTACTGAGCCACCGCGCCCCTGTTACAATTTATGGGAGAGTGCTCTCCCATAAATTCTAACAAGGTAAACCCAAACAGATTAAGTAATTTTACTTCTAAAATAATATCAAGCACGTCCACAGAATATGATAGCTTTAGGTTGGGGTACCTGCTCTTCATACTAAATCCCTGATTGTGGCTTCTAGCACTCTACCAGTTAAAAACATAGCTCATGATCCCTATAGAAACGAGCTCAGCGAGTCGTTTTGGTGCCGCAAATTGAGAGATTAATACTGAATGTTGTGACCAGAGCCCTCCTATTATGGATGTTACGTTGGATAGGTGGTTAATTAATGTCTGAAGTCAGTTTGATCGTGAGTGCATTTGGTCTCAGAGAGGTGAATATGTGGGGTCGGATGTTTAACAATTGGTTCACGGCTCTCCGGAGTTTGAGAGTTCAAATTGTATTTGCAGACTCGTGTTATCAATCAAAACATTGCTCAAAACACATTTCGTTTCAGTTGTGATAAAACAAACATTGCTTTAGAATCATAACAAGAACTATATTTGTGTAGGCAGGGGAGATTATTGACAACAGAAGGCATGTCAATGTGGTGAAGATAAATCATCAACCTGGTTCGCCCTGCCACTAATGTTAACCCTCCAAAGCAACACTACAAACCGAAATACCTTGTGGGTGAGCCCAGGTATACACCAAAAGGACGTAATTTGAAGAATTTAAAATCTTCCCCCACCAAGAATATAATATGCCAAAAAGCCAAATATCAAAAGATTTCGATCGAAAGTTCTGAAAAAGCGGATTAATTTTTAAAAACATATTTCCAGGTACTAACAGAGTTATGCCCGTTATTGTGACCCCTGTGGCGTGGAATTTTCATTTGACCCAACTTGCATTGACATGTGATAAGGAACATGCATACTAGATTTGGACGACGACGGATGGCAAGTGATTTGCCAAGCTCCCTTAGAAAAGAGCTAATAAAATATTGTGAGGGACTGACAGACGCCCCACAATTTTTTTTTTAAAAACTACAAGTGAAAAGATATACAAAATTCTGAGGGGAGCGCGGTGGCTCAGTAGGTAGAGGTGCAGACTGCAAGCCGAGAGGTCCTCGGTTCGAATCCCACCTGCGGCAACCGCGTTGTGTCCTTGGGCAAGACACTTCATCTCCATTGCCTGCGTGGGGGCACGATGACGCCGCGTACTAAGGCGTACTGCACGTCGATGGTGCGCAAGTCTTCAACCAATCTAACCCTGCCTGTGCTGCAGTGCGGGGTTACGATGTTGGGGAGCTGGCAGCTGCTCGTCGTTGCTCGTTGGTTCTCTCCGGGTACTCCGGCTTCCTCCACCCGTAAAACTGTCGCGGTCATGATTAGCCATTATGCATAAATATATGACCTTAAACACCAATAAATAATAAAAAAAATTCTGATGATCTGAAGAACAAATCAAAGAAACCAGAACGATAATCATAAGGAAACTATCCTTTTTGTTTTCTCTGGTGATGAGTTCACCTAGCTACAGACACTGATTCTTGGAATACCTATTGTGAGAGTTTTCAAAGAATCAATATGGAATCTGATATCAATCAAGGCTGAACAGGTTAAATAATAGTTGTGTTGTTTTGGGGGGATGCGGTAGCGTTCCGGTAAACGGTTCTCGTCAGATCACCGAAGTTAAGCAATGTCTAGCCCGGTTAGTCCTTAGACGGGTGACCGTCTGAGCGATCGATTCGGACTCCCGCGTTGTGTCCTTGGGCAAGGCACTTAACCCCGATTGTCCACATGGGAGCACAATCATGCCGTGTACTAAGGCGTACTGTAAGTCGATGGTTCGTATGTCTTCAAACAATCTAACCCTACATGTGCTGCAGTGCGGGATTACGATGTTGGGGAGCTGGCAGCTGCTCGTCGTTGCTCGGAGGTTCTCTCCGGGTACTCCGGCTTCCTCCACCCGTAAAACTGTCACCGACACGATATGACCATGTCTGTTAATGTGTCGTTAAACCATAATAGATAAATAAATAAATAGTTGTTATGGGAAAAAATTGGAGGTTAAAGATTTTGATATTTCGACATCAGTGTGCAAAGAGACATCCATACCGCGTACTCTTAATCTTAATCTTTACTCTTATGTACGTTGTGCACAAAATACAAACTACACAAAGACCTGGGAGCGCGGTGGCTCAGTGGTTACGACATTGGACTTCAAATCAAAAGTCCACGGTTCATTCCGCACCAGCGTTGTGTCCTTGAGCAATGGTAGTTAATCCATATTGCCCACGTGGGGGCTCGGTGGCTCTGTGCACTAAGGAGTACTGCACGTCGACAGCGCACTTCGTCTTCAACCAATGCTAACCCCGCCTGTGCGGTGTCAGTACGTTCCGGAGTCTGTCAGTTACTCGCCGCTGCTCGATGATTCTCTCCTGGTACTCTGGCTTATTCTACTTCTACCTGTCAAACTATCCGACACGAAGTGACCATGGCTGTCGAAAGCGTCGTTAAGGTGCTACATAAGTAAGAGAAATTTGTTCACTTTGAATTTCCCACCTCTGATATTCCATATATTCAAATTAAACATACGCAAATTATACATCAAAATGAAGATTGTGATGTAGGCCTATAGAACACGGAAAATATATGAACTCAACAGAGTTGACAGCAGGAACCAGTGGTTCCTGGAAATCTGCACCCGTATTCGTATCAGAACTAATAGTAAAATAATATTTCAGGCAAACTAATTGTGGCCAAATGTGCTTCAGATATCCAATAATAAAGCAAAGCATTCGAAACACTTTAGGATACAGCGATATGACTGCATTTGGGAAAAGGACAACACTGTCTGCATTTTTTTTTTTTTTTTTTTGGAAGATGGATTCCATGTTCGACGGACATGCGCAAATCACTCGATACCACGAATTTCCATCGAAAAACATAATCGCAATTCTAGGAAATTTCACCAGGTGTCATGATACCTTGAGTAGAATAAGACAACTGTGCCGTCTCTATATAATAATTTATGCTGTATTAAGGCAATCTTTCTCATTATTTGATTTTAGGCGGCGTCGATTTGTTTAATGAATACTTTCTTCTCATCAATATCAACAGCTGATGATTCTAACTCATCCCTTCCAGAGCCCCCACCAACTTCTCAACATACATATTTGATATGTGAAGCACATTTGGCCACAGGTTGTTCTCAGGAAATATTATTGTACAGTGGAGCCCACTTAATTGGATATCTATTAATTGTATATTCCTGTTAATTGAATATAATTTTCAAACACAAAACCATTTAGCATACCTTCAGTACAAATTTTATCTGTTAATTGCATATGGGTTGTAGAGTAAACTTCTGTCAATTGTATATAAATTTTTGTAATATGTCGAAAAAATTACTGTGACACGCATCAAATTCCCTTTATTTATCAACCTTTTTGGCCTCACTACATCCAATACAGACATTTATTCTATTATATCTTGTTTGACAGAGCTCTATGAGCTCTGTCAAACAAGATATAATAGAATAAATGCTCAGTTTACCTCCAGAACACAGGAAACTGACTAAATCCCTGTTAATTGTATACTCCTGTTAATTGAATAATATTCACTGGCAAAATGGTTATTCAGTTAAGAGGATTCTACTGTATTATCAATTCTGGTAGGAATACGGAGACTTTCAGGAACCAGTGGTGCCTGCTGTCAGCTCTATGAGCTGATGTCATATATTTTTCGTGTTCTATACCTCCCAACCTTCATGTTGATGTATATTGTGTGTATATTTAACCCTTTACCTAACATGAAAAGCAGACGACACTTGTAAAAAAATTCTTGAATAACTATTTTTTTCATTTTTTGGTCTCAAAAACATAGGTTATGACCCCTCATTGGAACGAGCTCGACGAGCTCGTTCCAATGAGGTGTCATAACCTATGTTTTTGAGACAAAAAATGAAAAAATAATGAAAATTAATTGGCGAATTTTGAGAATAGCGCTGGCCGGTTTTGGCCGTTACGTTGGGTAAAGGGTTAATTTGAATTTAAGGAATATCATAGGTGTGAATTTCAAAAATAAACAAAATTTCATTACTTATATAGCACCTTTTTTATTTATTTATTTATTTATTTATTGGTGTTTAAGGTCACATATTTCTCTGCACAATGGCTAATCATGACCTAGAAAGTTTTATGGATGGAGGAAGCCGGAGAGAACCACCAAGCAACGGCGAGCAGCTATCATCTCCCCATCATACTAACTCTACATAAGCAGGGTTAGCATTGGTTGAAGACAGGTGCATCATCGGCGTGCAGTAAGTCTCAGTACACAACGTCACCGTGCCCCCACGTGGGCAATGGGGGTGAAGTGTCTTGCCAAGGACACAACGCGGTTGCCGGTTACCTCTCGGCTTGCAGCCTGCGCCTCCACCTACTGAGCCACCGCGCCCCCATATAACATCTTAAGTTTTGTTATTTTCCCCTTCGACCCGAAGTTGATGCTCATCATCTCGTTCATTCATTTGGGAGGTAGAACCAATAATTGTTATGGAAAATAAAATCTCGAGAAGGACGTTAGTTTTTGTTACAGAACCACGGTTGCAAAAACGGTGTCATTCTCGATCAAAGCGCGATCTGGTGGCGATATATTTACCCCAGCGAAACACGTTTTTTTTATAAATAAAAAAATATTGCGCAATTCAAGATTAAATCAAGAAAGTCAAACGAAAATAGCATCTGACATGCAATGTTAACCTTTTACCTAACATAAAAAGCAAACAACACATGCAAACAAAATTATGGAATAACTATTTTTTTCTTTTCATTTTTTTTAGTCAAAAACATAGCTTATGGCCCCCCTCATTGGAACAAGCTCGGTTCAATGGGGGGGGGGGGGGGGGGGGGGGGGTCATAAGTTGTGTTTTGGACGCAAAAAAAAATATTAAAAAAATAACGAAAATTGAATGGCAATTTTTGTGAATGACGTTGGCCTTTTTTGTCCGTGCCGGTAGGTAAAGGGTTAACGACAGGTATTACCCAACTGTAGTGTAGACTGGGCGGCGACGAAAGGACTACGACCAGATTGGGACTGGAGTCGCTATCTGGTCGAAATTCTCCAGCCGCTTTGTAATGACGGAACTCCAGACGTGCAGTCAAACAACCATTCAGAAATTGAGAAAAATTGTATTGTATTGTAAGAAGGGAAGATTACTCACTTTTTTTAAGTTCTGGCCAATCCTGGGGATCTATTGTGACATTTTCGTATTCAATACCGGCTGCAGCAAACATCAGCCTGGTTATCTCTGCTCGTCCCCGAGCATTGAAGTACGTGAGCTTGTACGTCGGCATGCTTTCAGAGGTCTGTGTTCTATGCAGATTTATCACAAGTGCGGTATATGTTTATTATCGTTGTCAATATATGCTTCAGAAGTATAAAATATTGCTAGGTCATTGATTAAACAATGTCAGTTGAAATTCAGTCCAAGTGCGCTTCAAATTAATTACTCGTCAAACAGGGTGACTTAACAATTTCAATAAAACCTCTGTTGTGCAGTCAGTTTGCCTGTCCAGTAAACACAATGGTTGATGGGAACATATACCGCTCAGTCCGAAATATTATCAGTTGACTGAATCCCGTGTAAGAGTAAATAATAGTGTTACCGAAACATTTTTGTGTAGATCAGGTGTAAAACAGGGGGACAATTTGTCGTCGACTTTGTTTACACTTTATATTGATGATCTGGAAAGAACAATTAAATCAGGAGATATTTATTTATTTATTATTTATTGGTGTTTAAGGTCACATACTTATGCACAATGGCTAATCGTGACCGTGACAGTTTTACGGGTGGAGGAAGCCGGAGTACCCGGAGAGAACCACCGAGCAAACGACGAGCAGCTGTCAGCTCTCCAACATCGTAACTCTGAACTCTGCACCGCAGCACAGGCAGGGTTAGATTGGTGGAAGACATGCGCACCATCGACGTGCAGTACGCCTCAGTACACAGCGTCATCGTGCCCCCCATGTAGGCAATCGGGGTGAAGTGTCTTGCCCAAGGACACAACGCGGTTGCCGCAGGTGGGATTCGAACCGAGGACCTCTCGGCTTACAGCCTGCACCTCTAAAATCAGGAGATAGGGGTGTATCTGTCCGAAATGAGAAGGTTGCTAGTCTTTTTGTATGCTGATGACTTGGTACTTTTGGCCGAAAATGAAAGTGATTTGCAGGCACTACTAAACATAACTGCAGAATGGTGTAAAAAAAATGGCGCATGAATGTTGATGAAAATAAAACTAAAATATACTATTCAAAGTTTGCTAAGCACCAAATACTTGACACATCATTGTGAAATTTGCTTGTGACATATTTGCGATATTTTTTGTGGATATGATTGAGGAATGTATTGAGATAGTCCCCAGTGTTTACATTAGCTCTCTTAACAGGCATACTTTTCGTGACAGCCATGTACCCCTTGATTTTCATGATGTTTTCGTATACTGTCTACATGTATCTGACATGTGTAGGGTATTCAATCTTCATTTCAACACAAACCCTTGCGCAGACTATCCGAGCAAGGTTTCACGAAGGTGGTCTCCGATCGAGAAGACCATGTATTCGCATTCCGCTGACTCAGAGCCACCGCCAGGCACGATATTAATGGGTCATGGATCACGTTGGATGGGCCAGAGAAGATTGGCGATCTGTGTTTTTTACAGACGAGTCAAAGTACTACCTAGACCACACAGATGTCTAGGGTATGGAGAAGACCAGGAGAGTGATTCCATGCAGCCAACATGACTGCTGTGGTGGGGGTTCAATCATGGTCTGGGGCTGCATCAGCAGGTATGGACGTACAGAGCTCTGTGTCCATAAAAGTGGTACATTGACTGCACAGCGGTACATTGATGAGATCCTGGATGTCCACGTCAGATTGTATGCATGTGCAGTGGGTGATAGATTCATTCTGATGGACGATAATGCCCGTTCTCATGTTGCCCATGCTGTCGGAGAGTACCGACAGAGGGGGGGGGGGGGGGGATTGAGCGTATGGACTGGCCAGCAAGATCCCCTGACCTCAGTCCAATCGAACATGTCTGGAGTGAGTTGTGGCTTGCAATTTCAGCCCGTCCAGTCCAGCCAAGATGTGTCTAGGAGCTTGGTGCCATGCTTGTCCAAGAATGGAACAACATCCTACAAAGGACCACCAGGAACCTGATTGGGAGCATGAGAAGGCGTTGTCAAGCTGTAATTAACAGTAATGGGTCTCATACTCGATACTGAACCCATACCAGTTCGCTCCGTCAACTTTTGGCATATTGAAAAATTTCCTCTTTTACCAATAATATCCATTTTCCATGGTTATCGTATTCAAAAGCTAAAAAATAATGTCAAACACAACTAAAATCTTAATTTCTGTACTTAAATCATTAAAGATAAAATTAATGAAAAATATATACACTTTTAATTACAATATTTCAACTGAAACGTAAATCAGGTAGTTGGTTATACTTGGTGCTTGGCAAACTTTGAGTAGTATAATACATTTTAGAAAACCTCGTACCAAAAGAAACAATTTCAATTTTAAAATAGGCAATACTCCCTTAGAGATAACTGATAAATATAAATATTTAGGTGTAGTTCTGAGTGAATTCAAGGATTATAATAAAACAGCAGATGTTTTAGCGAAAGCAGGGGGTGGGGGGGGGGGGGGGGGGGGGGGGTATGGCAATAGGGGCGATGATTTCAAAAGTTTATCCTCAAAGGAAGTAGGATTTTCCACATTTGTAAACCTATACAACAGTAATGTGACGTCAGTATTTGACTCTGCTTTGGGGTTAAAAAATATTCGTGTTTAGATTCGATACAAAATAAAGCAACACAATATTTTCTTGGGGTTCATAGATTTACTCCTGCACTTGCTTTAAATGGGGAAATGGGACTTAATTATCAACTGACCGTCGGTGGATTAGTATGCTGGGATTATGGAATACATTTCTTAACCTTGATGATGGACGCCTCACAAAAAGAATTTGTCAATGAGATTATGAAAACTGTGAAAATAGCTGGTGTTCTGAGTTTAAATTTATTTTTCTTGAGATTGATAGGGTAGAAACATATGAAAATTATTTATTTATTGGTGTTTTTTAAGGTCACATATTTCTGCACAATGGCTTATCATGACCACGACAGTTTTACGGGTGGAGGAAGCCGGAGTACCCGGAGAGAACCACCCAGCAACGGCCAGCAACTATCAGCTCCCCAACATACTAACTCCACACAAGCAGGGTTAGCATTGGTTGCTGACAGGTGCACCATCGACGTGCAGTACGCCTTAGTGCACAGCGTCACCGTGCCCCCAGATGGGCAATGGGGGTGAAGTGTCTTGCCCAAGGACACAACGCGGTTGCTGCAGGTGGGATTCGAACCGAGGACCTCTCGGCTTGCAGCCTGCAACTGTACCTACTGAGTCACCGCGCCCCCTCAACATATGAAAATAGAGAACCTTGTGATTTAATGGAAGTTCAAAATTTATTAAAATCAAATTACAACTTCAAATAGCTGAACAGTGTACAATTTGTTCTCAAACTAATGGCTAACACAATTTTTAAAAAATCATTTCAGACGGAGGATTATGTTCGTAAGGGTGTAACCCTTTACCCAACGCAGACGACATCAAAATTTATTATTTTAAATATCATTTTTTTTTTTCAAATTTTTAAAAAAATTTCAACAAAACCATATCATGTGATCCCTCCTTAGAACGAGCTCGACGAGCTCGTTCAAACGAGGGGTCACATAATATGGTTTTGTTGAAAATTTTTTGAAAAATAATATTTTTTCAACTGCTGAATATTCATATTACGCGAGTGGATGCGGCCGATTCGTTGGGTAAAGGGTTAAATCGTCAACAAAGGTCTATGTTGGCCCAATTTAGATGTGGGGTCCTCCCTATTCGGATTGAGATGGGTAGATACAAAAATGAAAAGCCAAATGACAGATTATGTATTTTTTGTGAGGAAAATAGTGTCGAAAATGAAAATCATTTTTAATGAAATGTCCATTTTGCTCTGATTTGAGAGATAAGCTTTTTGAACCTGTAACTGAAGAACATAAATCGAAAATGTTGCACCCATTGACTAAAAGCCAGTGTCTGCTACTTGAAAATTATCCCAGACAATGCTCCATACACCTAGTAAATACCTAGAAACGAAGAAAAAGCAACAGCTTTCAAGATATCATATGACTACATGATATATTGTTCGTTTGATGTGAAATGGGTTTTCAGTGAGGTGGGGGGGGGGGGGGGGGGTAAATGGAGAGAGAAATATATATGTATGTGTATGTGCATGTGTGTTTATGTATGTGTGTGTGTTTGTTTGTATGTATGTATATGTGTGTATATATGTATGCATGTGTACGTATGTGTACATGTGTACCCCCCCCCCCCCCCCCCCCCACACACCTGAAAACGCAAAAAGGCGTGTTGCACGTCAGTGGAACACATGCCTTCAATCACATGCTAACCCTGGTCATTACGTTCAGGGTTTCGGTAATTACTGGCCGTTGCTCGGTGGTTCTCTCCGGCTACCCCGCCCCCCCCCCCCTCACACCCGTAAAACAACCTTACCTGACATGACACTGGCAATTGAAACTACCGTAACACCCCAATAAAGTTTACACAAACAACTGAATTCGATGTGCGTTTCAGCAGACCGAGGGCCCGAATCAAATTATGAATCCGGTTTAAAAAATCACGTATGAGACAGGAACACATTAAAGCCATAGAGAGAGAGAGAGAGAGAGAGAGAGAGAGAGAGAGAGAGTAAATAATCGTGACATATAGGCCAAGATGGCCGGGTGTTCTTTGTTAAAGACATATCCAAATAAATATATGAACGACAACACATGTCACGGAAATAAAGATATTCTACTACCACTACTACTGCTTTGTGTCCTCAATTTTGCTTGATCATAATTTCCAACACAGGGGCCCAACTGGCTCTAGTCGCGTCGTGGAGAGCTATGATGTTGTGTCAGATGTTTTATCACATTTCCTCCAACCCCCCCCCCCCCCCCCCCCCCCCCCCCAGTTTAGAGCATTCCAGTCTCAGATTGTTCGTACGAGAAAAAGGTTTTTATATTGTTGTGAATTTGGTCTAACTGGCTTGAGTGGTTTTGAGTTAATACACTCGTGCGAGTCCACGATGTTTGTGGAGTTAAATACTGGGAACTTCTTTGCTTTTATTTATCTGCCTGGTCTTTTGTGTTTTAGTAAGTCGCGCATCTCGATAGCTGGCAAATCGCTCTCAACCACCTTGGTGCAGAGCTTGATTCTAAGCTTTCTTCGTCTTTCTTGGAGGGTGCCTACTTTTAGGTCAGCAAACATGTTGGTAATTACATCTTTTCTTCTGTCCTCAGAATTGTTGGATATAAATCTTGCCGCGCGGCGTTGCACTTTTTCCAGGGTATTTATTTTGCCCCCGTGATGGGGATCCCATATTTCCGCTCCATATTCCAACGTTGATCTTACTATTGAATCATACGCTTGTTGTTTGTATTTCCTGTCTGCTTGTCTCAGCTTCCTGCTTAAAAATCCCCGGGTACCGTTCGCCTTTTTTGCTGTCTTGTTGATGAGGGAGGTCCAGTTGAGGTCATTACTGAATGTAAGTCCAGGGTACAGATTTTATGAGACAGTCTGGAGGACATGGTTGCATAGTTGATAGTTAAATCATTGCTGTACAAAAACCCTTCCCTGACAAGCGTTCAAAACAGAATTGACAGTATTTTTCTTCAATACGTTTTTTATGATTTTCTCTCCAATACTAACCCTTTGAACTCCAGTGGTATCTTCCAAGCCAGTTCAATGGCAGCAATTTGGAGATTCCATATTCATTATTTGGTGTAGACCAATCAATATTGTCAACGTGCAGCTCTGAGGCTGCACATTGAAAATATTGATTGGTCTTCCCCACACATTTACTGAACAGCCATCCTATATAATGACGTTATGACGTATCATGTTCCTCTAGTGGTATCTTCCAAGCCAGTTCAATGGCAGCAATTTGGAGGGTCCATATTCATTATTTGGTGTAGACCAATCAATATTGTCAACGTGCAGCTCTGAGGCTGCACATTGAAAATATTGATTGGTCTTCCCCATTCATTTACTGAACAGCCATCCTGTATAATGACGTTATGGCGTATCATGTTCCTGGTCGGAAAAACGGCCGCTCGGCTTCAAAGTTTTAATAAGAGAGAACACAGCGTGGGCGGAGTTGGGGGTCTGGAATCAATGGCCCGAGGTGGAGTTTTTACAGTATTTCACGAGTGCTAAAGGCGCGTGTGAAATACAGAAAAAACTTCACAAAGGGTGGTTGATTCCAGTCTCATATATTCTACTGGAGATGTTGTCTGTATTTATATCACGATTAAACAGGAATTAATTGAATGAAGCTGATATTTTTAAGAGAACTTTCTTGCTTGACGCGTGTCGAAGCATTCATTCACTCCCTTATGTAACTCAGATGGTTATGCCCAATCATGTACCTTCTTTCGCGAAATCCGCTTTCCACGCTTGATGTATCAGATTTCCCAGTGTCTGTATTGCATCACGTGACGTTGAATACGCACAGCAATCGTAGTTTTAAGGCCATTTTTAATTATATCCAGTACATTGCTGCCAAAAAAAAATATGCGCTTTAACTCGCACAAGACGAAGAAATAATTTTATTTTAACATCACATACTGTCGAGCCTGGAAATAAGCAGACTGTCATCTGCTGAATGGGGTATCCAGGGGTGAATTTTCTCTCCGTGCACCTCAATCTGAAACAAGGCTTAAACAGAAAGAAGTTCCCATAGGATAAATTGGCCACTGATTGGGATAGAACCAGAAAATGCTCTCCCCTCGGGGGACCTCATTCTGCAAATAACAGTTTGCTTTATTCCAGATTTGCATACTGCTCAAGACTTTTTGTCAGGGATGTATTTTTAAATGGTGTCAATATGGACGACACTCCACTGAAAAACAATCACTCGGGTTTTTACTACTGTCCTTGTTAGGGGCGTGGGTTAACAATCCACAATCCCGACCACAATTTTCGAAAAGTCAGAAATTTTAAACCTCAAACCACCAACATTTGGAGATTTCATGTCTTATATGGAAGTAGATTTCGTGGCATTTTATCTGTGACTGTGACCGTTTCTAATACATTTAATGATTTTTCAACTACATTCTGTTGGATTTTCTAGCTAAAAACAATACATTCCAAACATAAAGGGGAGATGACGCATTTCGAAACTTGGATGTTTGGCAACCGGAGGTGGGGGGGGGGGGGCAGTTAGAAATTCAGAGGGAATATACCCCCCCCCCAAACAAAACCATGTAGCCTCTCCCTGCTCTCTGTTTACTGGTGCACGAGAACCCGACGAGTTACATTGGCGGCTGTGTCGATTCGACTTCTTGTTTAATATATTAATACACATGCACGTCTTGTCGGCAGTTGCGAAATCTGTTATCAACGATTTGTCTGGCAACCGAATTAAAACCCTTGAGATTTGTTGCAGCCACAAACTAGAACGTTTGTTAACCATCGCCTTTCCATGAAGATGGGATTTTCAAAGAGGCGTGGAGGTTATGTTGAGAAATACAGGATGGGCTTCAGGTCGGGCACCATTAAACGTGCTTCATGTCATTGTCTCCTAATAAACATGATTGGACTACTCGATAACAAGTAAAACAGCATGTCATTGACATGGAGAATTGACAACTTTCTGAATGCTACTATGAATGGCTGATAATCAATATTTCAAATGATGGCAAAAATAACCGACAAAATACAGTACATGCCTTTGTGATACTAGCAGTATTTGCTGGAATCTATCACCCAAAATACACGTTTCCAAGCGCTTCACCCTGAGAACATGTACAGCACATGCGTACTCGCACTACAAATCACTCCCACCACCAGGTGGCAACATGACAACTCAAACACTATCTGACCACAGTCCACGTGATAGAATTACGCACACTCATTCCAACTTCACTTTCGAGGTCCTCCCGATCGTGTTATTATAGAGAGTACAAACATGATATTCTCCTCCAAATGGGAATAAATTTGTAAAAACTGTCTTGTAATAAATTGAATATTCAAGTTAGTAAATTGAATAAACAAATTAGTCAACTGAATTAACAGCCTTGTATTAAAGTAAATTAACAGTCTTCGAATAATTTGAATAAAAGGTCTTGAAATAAATTGAATATTCAAATTAGTAAATTGAAAGTACAAATAGGATAAAGGAATCAACTAAATGTTGTACTAAATTGAATTAACAGTCTTCTAATAATTTCAATAAATAGTCTTGTAATAAACTGAATATTGAATTAGTAAAATGAGTGAACAAATTAATAATTGAATAAACAATTTACTAAGTTCTTAACTCAATTTTATTAACTAAACATCGCCTGACGCTCCCACGTTGCCGTATTACTGTGATGCATCCTCGTCACTCTATAGGGTATCTACAATACGTGGAGAGTGTATTTTCACTAAATCACCCGCAGAGTGGAGTTTCCACCCGAGCAATAATTGCAAATTTGTTGAAAAGCATAACCAGCACCAGCAAAGTTTCAGCCAATGGATCTCCGGGTTAAACCCGGAGGTCCATTGGCTGAAACATTGCTCGTGTTTTTTGTCGATATGTACAAAATTTGAAAGTTATAGCTTGGGTGATAACTCCACTCCGCGGGTAATTTAGTTACAATCCACTCTCCACGTACTGTATATGTAGCCTGGAGTAAACGAGGTTCAAGCCCAGGTAATGTTAGAGGATAGAATTATTTTTTGTCCAGAGTCCTTGTGATTATGCGCTAGAAATTGTTATTAATTCTCCAAGCTGGGACACACCTAGAAAAGAACATCTCATATTGCAATCTATTCACCACGAATAATATCCACATCCCTCTTTCTTACATCTCAAGATCCAAATCTCTTCCGTACGGAGACTCCCGGATCGTAGAATGGTGGGAGTGGGTTAAAGAATGACTCGTGATACTTGACCGGTTCAGAAGAAGTGACACAAAACATTGATGTTCAGAAACAACTAGGGACGCAGATAGCTTATGATTGTTAGGATGAGGGGAAGCGCAATCCTTTCCTGCAATTTTTTTTTTCGACAGATTTTCGATTTGGTAACCAGAGGCAACAAATTATCGAGTAAACTGTCTCATGTAAATCGTTTTCCGGCCATCTTAGACTGATGACATTTCGTGGCCTCAAACTGTATATGTTTGTCTTCAGTGGATTTAATGCAATGATGGCTTCATTGTTTGGAAGCATGTCAAACACTGCTTGCGGCAACTGTCAATATTCATGCATGCTGGGTAAATTTATTTTATCAGGATAATACGTCAACTGAATCTCAAAGCTTTAAAGTGTACAACTTTAAAGCTTCATAACACGATTTTTTTTTATCTCCTTATAATGAGATACTTTCTCGTTATAACGAGAAGACATCTCGTTATAACGAGAAGACATCTCGTTATAACGAGAAACGGTTGTCGTTTTAATGAAAAAACATTTTGTTATAATGACTTAGCATCTGGTTATAACAAGATAACATCTTGTTATAACGAGAAGTCATCTCATTATAACGAGAAAACACCTCGTTATAACGACTTAGCATCTCGTTATAACGAGATAACATCTCGTTGTAACGAGAAGGCATCTCGTTATAATGAGAAAACATTTCGCTATTACGACTTCGTAACTCGTTATACGTGAAAGTATCTCGTTTTAACGAGAAAATATCTCGTTATAAGGAGAAAACATCTCGTTATAACGAGACACTATTTATATAATATTTATATAAGGAGCGTCACATAGTTTGGAGATTTCCTACGTATTTGATGTTTCCAGAAATCAATGATAAACTATGGATAAATATCCATTTTGACCGATTTAGAGAGAATAAAAATGAAAATAGCTCAGTCAGTGCAAGCAAGGGTCGATAGATAGATAAATAGATAGATAGATAAATAGATAGATAGATACTTATTTTTATTTAACAACATACAGTGTCACAATATGGAAGCGTATTGGTGTCACAGGAGAAATTTTTTTCCCCTCTTACGTAGGAGTTAGTATCTCTTACGTAAGAGTTAATATGTCTTACGTAGGAGATAATTTCTCTTACGTAGGAGATAATTTCTCTTACGTATGCGTTAGTATGTCTTACGTAGGGGATAGTATGTCTTACGTATGAGATAGTATGTCTTACGTAGGAGTTAGTATGTCTTACGTAAGAGATAATATCTCTTACGTAGGAGTTAGTATGTCTTACGTAAGAGATAATATCTCTTACGTAGGAGTTAGTATGTCAGTTGATTGAGATGGGGAATTCTGTCATATAGTATAAGGTATTCTGTCTTATGGGGCTTTTGTCCGTTGTGATTTCGTCCTTTGAAGACTTTTTCCTATTGTGATGTTGTCCCTCTCCCATAAATTTGCGATGGGCACTCCGTTGGAAGAGTGAGTGTGTGTATTTAAGATTAAAAATTCGCACTGGCACATACATTTCCTACTGAAATGTTTTTTTTCGTGTAATAACCCGCCGAAATATTGTTTTCGTGAAAATATACATTTACTTAACCTTGATGGGTTTCAAGCATGATACAAAATACACAAAATTGTTTAAACTAAGTGATGGGCTTAGGAACTGGTTAAACTGACTGACAATAATTTAAGTTATTCATTGAATGGCTCTAATTTAGTCCTTACAATGATATTACGCAAGCTTTTGTTTTTCTTATATTTCGATATTCGTTCTGTTGTATGTTAAAGTGAAAGGAATGATGGACCCCCTTTCGCATTCTCCCTCTGATATGTTCATATCAAATGGCAAAAGGATAAAAAAAGCTACACGCTTTTTTCTAAATTCATCCGTGTCTTTAAATGGTGATTGTTCAACAGGCTGGATTTCGAAATCATCCAAAGAATGACCTGGGAAGTTAAAATGTTGCGCTACTGAGGCATCAGCATTATGTTTTATATCATGTTTGTATCTAGTTGAACGTTTTCTAAAAGGATGTTGACTTTGACCAACATACTACTTCCGATAGCGTTTACAAGTGATAAGGTAAATAATATTTTGTGAATCACAGTGGAGGGAGTTACGGATCTGATAATGATTTTCCGTTTGTTCGGAGGAAACTTTCTCTTTCTGATCAGGCATAAAAGTATGCAATCTACAACGAGGCGTTTTGCAATTCAATACCGCGCCACCACGGCCGGGGTGGATGGTTGGGTGACAGGGATCGTTGGGTGGAGTGGAGGCTGTGTGGAGGGGGGATCAACTTGAAGGCTATAATTACACATGGAGCATGTCTTAATTCATGATACCATATATTGGCAGAAAGATATGATATACACACTGGTTGAGTTGGGAGTGGGGTTTCAGGTGGGGAACCACTCCGAACGTTTAGTTAGGCATGCCAGATAGAGGTGTACAGTGACCATCTCACAGTAAGTAACCGCAACCGCTGCTAAGGAGTGTTACAAATACGATGAATGTCTGATTTGCAGTCAATATTTTGTGAAAGGGGAGGGATGCGATCCTTTGACGCTCAGTCTCAAGAAGAATCATATACACCCTGACTTATCTGGGCTAGTTGACGCCCAGGTAGATCTGGGTGTATATTTGTCTTCCATAGACTACCAGACCCACACCACACAGAGGGATGGCCGAATCTAAGTGTAGGAGCCTCTCTCTCATCTCCTCTACCAAAATGAATCCATTGCCCACACCCCTGCCAATAAAACCCACCTGCTTACAATTCACACCGCCACCTGTACATTTCCTGTGAGATCTGAAGCTGAAGCTCCGTTGTGGAACTTCTATGTATTTATTTATTGTTGCTTAACGCCACACCAGCAGCTAAGGCTATGTCGTGGCGAGAAAACAGTGGAATGTAAAAAGTCATTATCATTTGAGAAGTAAAAAAGATTGAATAAAAATAGAAAATAACTACAATAGATCTGTCAAAGACCGGAATGATTTAAACAACAATGGGTAGAGAAGAGAAGAGAAGAGAAGAGAAGAGAATAACTTCCAAATTAACCCGAGGAATTGAAACTTGATGAGTCCAGATTAAAAGAGTAAAACAATTTTAAAATTTATTTAAAAGGTTGATTTCCTTCAAGAACGACAGATCTTTATGAGGATTTGTTTTGTAAAATAGGTCTCTAAGGGACACAACATTGAAATACTGTCGTCTACTAAGATTAAAATCAGTACAATGTAAAAGAATGTGTTCCACTGACAGCACCTGCTGGCAGGGAATGCATTCTGGTCGCACAGTACCCTCCAACAAAAAAGAATTTGTTAGTCGTGTATGACCAATATGACACCGTGTCAAAATTGCAAGATCCTTCCTACAAAGATAACTGGACGGGTAGTGATCTGAAATAGTTGGTCGGAAGCGATGAAGCTTGTTATTTGTCGCCTCATCCCATTCCGTCTGCCACATAGATTTGATGTAACTACTGATATGAGGCTTGAAATCACTGAACGGAATCTTAAAATCAGTGAGAGGATAAAACCTTTTTTGCTGCACTGTCTGCTCTGGTGTTACCAGCGATACCTACATGTCCGGGTAACCAGCAAAACACGATATCACATTGGTCAGACATGAGAGTTGGTAACTTCTCACGAAGTTCCAAAATGACAGGGTTCTTCAACCTGGAGCCGAGTCAAGTAATTAAAGTGGAAAGAGAGTCGGAAAAAATAATTGACTTCTTTTCCTATACATTCTCGATGTGTTCAAGTGTGAGTTGTACAGCTTTAACTTCAGCTGTGAAAATAGAACTCTGATTCGGTATTCTGACTGAGGTGATATGATCACCAGTAACAGCAGCTGGTGATACTTTGTCACCATCATTAGATCCATCTGTATAGAACCTTGTATATGCAATATACCTGGACTTTATTTCGGCATATTTTGGTTTAAACTGCAAGGAATTGGTATCAGATTTTTTGAAGAAGCAAGGTCCAAAATAACTGTAGGTTTTCTAAGATGCCGAGGAGGAATATGAGTTTTACGGTTTTCTCTTACAGAATCAGAATCAATTTTGGCAGATTCCATGTGGGGTTTAATTCTAATTCCCAATGGAGGAATATGTTTCTGGTGGCGATTAAAAAATTCAACATTTTGAGGTTCTGAAACACAATTAAAAGTAAGATTTGATTTATTAGCTAAGAGTTTAGTTACATATTGGAGAGATAGTTTAATTCGCCGATGCTCAAGGGACGGCTCCTCAGCTTCAACAAGCATTGAATCTATTGGTGATGTTCGAAATGCACCTAGACTAATTCTAATGCCGCTATTATGAATCGCATCAAGTGGCTTCAGATACGACTTCCTCGCAGATCCGTAAACTACACAACCGTAATCTAATTTAGATCTAACAAATGATCTGTACAGATGAAGTAATGTTTTTTGGTCAGCACCCCAATCAGTGCTACCAACAACCTTCAGGAGGTTTAATGCTCTCTTACATTTAACTTTCAGTTGTTTTATGTGAGAAGTGAAATTCAGTTTTCTGTCAAGCAACTAACCTAAGAATTTCACTTCCTTTACAACTTTAATGCTATTTCCATCCATTTTCAACTCTGGATCAAGATGATGCATCCGAAGCTTACAGAAATGAACACAATTAGTTTTGGTCTTTGAAAACTTAAAATCGTTTTCAGTAGCCCATTTCTGGATTTTGTTTAAACACAACTGAAGTTTGCGCTCTATAGCATTTTTTTTTTGCTTCTGTAGCAGATTAAAAAAAACATCAACATACAATGAAGAATCTACCATATTCTCAATTGCATCGATGATGCTATTGGTTTTTATCGAAACGGGGTAACGGACAAAATGATTAAATAGGGGAGGGCAGTCAACCACCGAGTAGCCCAGAGCAGCCATGGAAGTTTATCAAAGTGAGCACATATGGAATTGATAAGAAAGGGATGGTGAGACCAGTAGGCTCACCTTCAAGCTTCAGGTATGGCATCTGACGGTTGTAAGATGAGGTGGGCACCGGCAGCCCATATCTCTATGCAGCGAAGCGTCTCTGGGGGCGTCTTAAGTAGTGTAGTGAATGAGACCCGCGGTAAGTGGCTGTACACGAGCGTGGCTGGACCACGTAGGGGTATGTCCGTTGTCGAGCATGCTAGTACGCGTCCCAATTCTATGTAGAAATGAGATGGGGGACGCTTGAGTGTGGTCCATAGCTGAATTCCCATGCTTATAGATGGGCGGGGTGCCCATGGATACTACTTCATAACAGACACCGTCGGTGAATATAAGTATGTGGTCACCATAGGTGAATCTGAGGTCAGCCCCTGAGGGCCGATGGCCCGGAGCTCAGAAAGAGGTTAACGCCGCCCTGCATTGTGCAGATGTTTGGGCCTTCATGCAATGGAGACTAATGTGATATAAGTATCAGTCATGAAAGACCTGGTGGGCCTTTGTGGCGTTGGTATATATTTAAGTCCCTTGCCAAGTACAATTTTCTCAAAGAGTTACGTAACTCTTTTCATAGAGCAAAGGATACTGCCACTGGTCCCGATGAAATTCACTACCAAATTTTAAAGCATCTGCCTCAATCTTCACTAGAATTTTTATTATCAGTTTTTAACCCTTTACCCAACGTAACGGCCAAAACCGGCCAGCGCTATTCTCAAAAATCGCCAATTAATTTTCAAAATATTTTCATTTTTTGTCTCAAAAACATAGGTTATGACCCCTCGTTGGAACGAGCTCGTCGAGCTCGTTCCAACGAGGGGTCATAACCTATGTTTTTGAGACAAAAAATGAAAAAATTTAGTTATTCAAGAATTTTTTTTGCAAGTGTCGTCTGCTTTTCATGTTAGGTAAAGGGTTAATGGCATTTGGGTGACTGGCCAGTTTCCACCATCCTGGCGTAAAGCAACAATAATTCCTATTCCTAAGCCTGATAAAGATCACAGCAACCCAAGCAATTACAGGCCTATTGCCTTAACCAGTCGTGAGAAGTTATCAACTCTCATGTCTGACCAATGTGATATCTTGTTTTGCTGGTCACCCGGACATGTAGGTATCACTGATAACACCAGAGCAGACAGTGCAGCAAAACAGGCTTTATCCAAGCCTCTCGCTGATTTTAAGATTCCGTTCAGTGATTTCAAGCCTCATATCAGTAGTTATATCAAATCTATGTGGCAGGCGGAATGGGATGGAGCGACAAATAACAAGCTTCATCGCTTCCGACCAACTATTTCAGATCACTACCCGTCTAGAAACCTTTGCAGAAAGGATCTTGCAATTTTGACACGGTGTCGTATTGGTCATACACGACTAACACATTCTTTTTTGTTGGTGGGTACTGTGCGACCAGAATGTATTCCCTGCCAGCAGATGTTGTCAGTGGAACAAATTCTTTCACATTGTACTGATTTTAAAAGGAAATCAACCTTTTAAATAAATTTTAAAATTGTTTTACTCTTTTAATCTGGACAATTCCTCAGGTTAATTTAGAAGTTATTCTCTTCTCTTCTCTACCCATGGTCGTTTAAATCATTCCGGTCTTTGACAGATCTGTTGTAGTTATTTTCTATTTTTATTCAATCTTTTTACTTCTCAAATGATAATGACTTTTTACATTCCACTGTTTTCTCGCCACGACATAGCCTTAGCTGCTGATGTGGCGTTAAGCACCAATAAATAAATAAATAGAAGTACCACAACGGAGTTTCAGCTTCAGATCTCACAGGAAATGTACAGGTGGCGGTGTGAATTGTAAGCAGGTAGGTTTTATTGGCAGGGGTGTGGGCAATGGATTCATTTTAGTAGAGGAGATGAGAGAGAGGCTCCTACACTTGGATTCAGTCATACCTCTGCGTGGTGCGGGTCTGGTAGTCTATGGAAGACAAATATACATCCAGATCTACCTGGGGGTCAACTAGCCCAGATAAGCCAGGATGTATATGATTCTTCTAGAGACTGTGCATCAGAGGATCACATACCTCCCCTTTCACAAAATATTGACTGCAAATCAGACCTTCTTCGTATTTGTAACACTCCTTAGCAGTGGTTGCGGATCCTTACTGCGAGATGGTCACTGTACACCTCTATCTGGCATGCATAACCAAACGTTCGGAGTGGTTCCCCCACCTGAAACCCCACCCACTCCCAACTCAACCAGTGTATCACATCTTTCTTCCAATATATGGTATCATGAATTATGACATGTTCCATGTTTAATTATAGCATTCAAGTTGATCCCTCCCCTCCACGCAGCCTCCACCTCACCCAACGATCCCTGTCACCCAACCATCCACCCCGGCCGTGGTGGTGCGGTATTGAATTGCAAAACGTCTCGTTGTAGATTGCATACTTTTATGCCTGATCAGAAAGAGAAAGTTTCCTCCGAACAAACGGAAAATCGTTATCAGATCCGTAACTCCCTCCATTGTGATTCACAAAATATTATTTACCTTATCACTTGTAAACGTTGTCGGAAGCAGTATGTTGGTCAAAGTCAAAATCCTTTCAGAAAAGGGTCTACTAGATACAAACATGATATAAAACATAATGCTGATGCCTCAGTAGCGCAACATTTTAACTTCCCAGGTGATTCTTTGGATGATTTCGAAATCCAGCCTATTGAACAACCACCATTTAAAGACACATTAGAAGAAACGGATAAATTTAGAAAAAGATGTGTAGCTTTTTTGATCCTTTAGCCATTTGATATGAACATATCAGAGGGAGAATGCGAAAGGGGGTCCATCATTCCTTTCACTTGAACATACAACAGAACGAATATCGAAATATAAGAAAAACAAAAGCTTGCGTAATATTATTGTAAGGACTAAATTAGAGCCCTTCAATGAATAACTTAAATTATTGCCAGTCAGTTTAACCAGTTCCTAAGCCCATCACTTAGTTTAAACAATTTTGTGTATTTTGTATCATGCTTGAAACCCATCAAGGTTAAGTAAATGTATATTTTCATGAAAACAATATTTCGGCGGGTTATTACACGAAAAAAACATTTCAGTAGGAAATGTATGTGCCAGTGCGAATTTTTAATCTTAAACACACACACTCACTCTTCCAACGGAGTGGCCATAGCAAATTTATGGGAGACGGACAACATCACAATAGGAAAAAGCCTTCAAAGGACGAAATCACAACGGACAAAAGCCCCATAAGACAGAATCCCTTATACTATATGACAGAATTCCCCATCTCAATCAACTGACATACTAACTCCTACGTAAGAGATAATATCTCTTACGTAAGACATACTGACTCCTACGTAAGACATACTATCTCATACGTAAGACATACTATCTCCTACGTAAGACACACTAACTCATACGTAAGAGAAATTATCTCCTACGTAAGAGAAATTATCTCCTACGTAAGACATATTAACTCTTACGTAAGAGATACTAACTCCTACGTAAGAGGGAAAAAAAATTCTCCTGTGACACCAATACGCTTCCATACCTGTTAATGTTATAACTTTAAATAAATTCGTATCATGGGTAATTTATAGTGTTATGGCATCAATTCAAGGGGCTGTGATGCGATATTTTGTTGATTTATGCAGAAATAAAGAAAATAGTGCACATCGCATTGAAGATGGCTATGTGTGGATGCATTGTGTACTGCTAACAGACCGCCTAGGAAACGTCAGACGAACTAGGAGAGAGAGAGAGAGAGAGAGAGAGAGAGAGAGAGAGAGAGAGAGAGAGAGAGAACCTGGCGTATGGAGCAAAATGTCGTGATTGTGGACGTACCTTTATCACGCGTACGATACCAAATGGTTGTCTGGGTCGCACATGAAGTGCATGTTGGTTCGAAACTGGATAACAGAGAGCAAATGAAGAGTGATTTCCCCTGATAACACTTGCCGAGTGAGTATGACTCATCAATTCTGAAACATTAATGTAAAAGGATGGATTTTTGGGTCTTTCCGACACTTTCAACGGCTAAGGTCATATTGGGTCGGTTACAGTTTTACGGGACCACCCTATTGACCGAGTAACATTTTTTACGTTTCACTAGCCTTCGATAAGCAATAATTGCAAACGAAATAAAGGCAAGATAACAAATGAGAAAAAAAAACCCAGAAAAGTTACTGGTTGTTGGGGTGGTCTAGGAGGAGTATGAAAGAGTGAATGGTGCGGAAGGAAGAGCTGACTGGTAGAATATAACATGATGGTAGTGGATGGCAAAGGGTATCGGAGATTGAGAGTCGGAAATGTGGGTGGTATGAATACCATGGAAAGGCGGGCTAAAATGGCATGGTATAATTCATTGTATACTCCTATTATTAATTATTTATATTTATTGGTGTTTAATGTCACACACTTATGCACGATGGCTAATCCTGGCCGTGACAGTTTTACGGGTGGAGGAAGTCGGAGTACCTGGAGAGAATCACCGAGCATCTACGAGCAACTGTCAGCTCTTCAACATTCTAACTCTGTTCAAGCTCTGCTCAAGCAGGGATACAGCGGTTGAAGGCATGTGCACCATCGACGTACAGTACGTCTTAGTACACGGCGTCATCGTGCCCCCGTGTAGGCAACCGGGATAAAGTGTATTGCCAAAGGACACAACGAGGGTCGTCCCGGGTGGGGATCAAACTCGGGGCCTTTAGCATAGAAGTCCAACAGACTGCTACTGAGCCACCGCGGTCCCAAACATACTCCAAAACAAAAAGAAAAAGCAAGAATCAAAATACATCCCTTACATAGGCTAAAAGATGGTGGGTAGCCATCTAAGTGAGAGACAGAATAATGAGATATATATGTGCGAGAAGGAAGAGTAGAAAGAGAGAGAGAGAGAGAAGAAAGGAAATGAAGTAATAAAAATACATGAAAATGCCCAAACGCCTAATACACCACTTCACGTAATCCCAGTCCCAATTCCAATTCTAATTGCAATCCCAATCTTGATCCTAACCACTACGCCCCCTCGTATTCCGCCTCATCCTCCCCTTTCTTCCTCTAATCCTTTGATATCCCACCCCTCCTGCTCCTGCTCCTCCTCCTCCTCCTCCTCCTCCTCCTCCTCCTCCTCCTCCTCCTCTCCTCCTCCTCCTCCCTTCCTCCCCTCCTCCTCCTCCTCCTCCTCCACCAACCCATCCTCCTCATAATCCTTTCTCCGAGTGACCCCACCGCCTCCAAAACATGTAATCCCAAATCCACCACCTCTTCCACTACCTCCCCAACCTCCACAACACTATCATACGATCCAGTATTACACTCCCTTAGCATTTTTCCACGGCTTTCTCTCCGCAATCACCTCGATATTGCAATCCGTGCGCCTCCTCCTCCCCCTCATCATCCTAATCCCTACAGCTCCCCTTTTAATTCTTCTAATCCCCACCCCTCTTCCTGCTCATCGTACCCACTCCTCCGCGTAATCCCTGCTCTAGGTGACTTCACCACCTGTACTCTCGCCGCCACTACCCTTCCACCACCTCCACCATCACTGCTACCTCCAACTCCACCTATTTTTGTTCAATCTTAACTTTTAGAAAAACGTCTTCCAAACAAAATAAACAAATAATTGGATATTGTTATAAGGAGAGAAATAAGCGTAAATTGGGATTAAGTCACTCAATAGAGGCGAAAATTGAGGTATTTGATCCCCAAAAAGGGTCAGATGGCTATGACATAGTACCTTCCTGGAAGAGAAGACTATTTGTGTCGGCAAACATAAGGCTACCTGGATGTATATCACGTGACTAGGTCCCCTCAAAATAAGTCACTCGGGCGGGGTCTCCCACTGAGGTCCGCCTAAGCGGGCAAGAAACCCATCTCATATAATACATACATGTTTAAAATGGTAACTGGAAGCTACGTGGATTCATGTTGAGTTCGTCTGAAATAGTGGTGACCGGGCTGAGTAAATATAAAGATATGATAACATTATCGCTTAATTTGTTTAACATTATACATTGTAAAAAATGTAACAATATGCGCTGATTTTTATAACATTATGCATTAAAAAAAGTTATAACGTAATGCCAAGTTTATAACATTATCGGTTGTTTACAACATTTTTTGTAACATTCTGTGTTGGTGTAACATTATGCGTTGTAAAATTATCAGTTGTAACAAGCAGGTCTTTTTATCGCCCTCCTAACAGAATCCTCTTCAGGACCTCATGCGATGCTTGCCGCGGTGCATGATGGGTATCAAGCTGCTTGTTCTGGTAGCCTGTGTAAGCGGTTATATTGTGACGTCATTGCCATGGTGATGTTAATGCGCATGCACAGCTCGTGTTGTAATGGAGACACGTGTTTCTGTCTTTCATATTTGTGTGTTGTCGCCATCTTGGTTTCTGTGATGTTACATGGTTACTTTGATGCTCAAATACCTATTATATAGTGGGAGTGTGTTCTAAGGGTGTGTTCGTTTGTATAGGGCTACATCTACTTAAAACGCCTTGACCATCTCTGATGATACTCGTTTGGTATGGATGAACGGGGGCGCGGTGGCTCAGTGGTTACGGAATTGGATTTGAAACCGAAGATCCACGGTTCAGTCCCCGCCAGGGGTAACTGCGTTGTGTTCTTGGGCAAGACACTTCATCCCGATTGTCCGCACGAAGGTGGCGCTGTGTGCTAAGGCATAATAATAATGTCTTCAACCAGTGCTAACCCTGCTTGTGTGGAGTTAGAACGTTGGGGAATCTGGTAGTGCTTGCTGTTGCTCGGTGGTTTTCCCCGGGTACTCCGGCTTCCTCCACCCGTAAAACTGTCCGACGCGAGGTGACCCTGGCTGTCGAAAGTGCCGTTAAATCCCAATAAAGAAGTACATATATCGATAGAACGTAGAATTTATAGATATAGGAGCTAGGCTGCCATGCAGGTATTGGTGAGCTAAGAGCTAGAAGCCAAGAAACCCGCGGAATGGTGGAGAAGATAGGCGCTACGAAACCCATAGCATTAGTTTGGAGTGCGCCTTTTGGTCTGAAGTTGATTAACCCTTTACCTAACCTTAAAAGCAGACGACACTTGCAAAAATAATTCTTGAATAACTAATTTTTTTCATTTTTTGTCTCAAAAACATAGGTTATGACCCCACGTTGGAACGAGCTCGTTCCAACGAGGGGTCATACCCTATGTTTTTGAGACAAAAAATGAAAAAATAACGAAAATTAATTGGCGATTTTTGAGAATAGCGCTGGCCGGTTTTGGCCGTTACGTTGGGTAAAGGGTTAATGTGTGCAACTATAGACATTGGCGGACTGGTGTGGGCTTTTCTGGACTGATGTGAACTGTATGGACTGATGTGGACTGATGACAGTGGCTTGGAAACTGCCGGGAACGCTTATGTACTAAAGAGCTTTGATGGCACTGAGGATTTTAGGGAACACTTGGGGCTAAAGGGAACTGAATATGGTGGTGGATGGTGTCGTAGTTATAGTGGTTTGCTTAGTCGTTTAGAAGTTGCAGTAGTTGGAGTAGTAGTGTTAGTGGTTGTCGGTGTCGTAGTTGCAGTGGTTGTTATCCCCGCATTTTAAAAAATGCGGGGATATTGTCATGATCTCCGTCCGTACGGCCGTACGGACTTCCGTATGTCCGGTTTTGTAATTCGAAACGCTGTAACTTTCTACAGTTGTTCGATAGGGTCTGTGCAACCCAAAAATACAACTTTTAAATTTTTGTGCCACCAGGTGGCTTCTGTGGAGCCACTTAAAAAATGCGTTATTTTTTCACTTTGTGGCTGTGCCACCATTGCCACTTTTGTGTTTTCTTAGACCGTTTCCGGCGAAAGGCTCCTAGGGTATGTAATTCGAAACGCTAAAACCATGCTCAAATGTTGCAGTGGGGTCTGTAGATGCGCACGAAGGTTTCGGATTTTTCAGGTGCCACGTGGCTGTGCCACCGTTGCCACTTTTGTGTTTTCTTAGACCGTTTCCGGCGATAGGCTCCTAGGGTATGTAATTCGAAACGCTAAAACCATGCTCAAATGTTGCAGTAGGGTCTGTAGATGTGCACGAAGGTTTCGGATTTTTCAGCTGCCACCTGCCTGCGCCACCATTGCCACTTTCGTGTTTTCTTAGACCGTTTCCGGCGAAAGGCTCCTAGGGTATGTAATTCGAAACGCTAAAACCATGCTCAAATGTTGCAGTAGGGTCTGTAGATGTGCAGAAAGGTTTCCGATTTTTCAGGTGCCACGTGGCTGTGCCACCATTGCCACTTTTGTGTTTTCTTAGCCCGTTTGGGGCAAAAGGCTCCTAGGGTATGTAATTCGAAATGCTAAAACCATGCTCAAATGTTGCAGTAGGGTCTGTAGATGTGCTCAAAGGTTTCGGATTTTTCAGGTGCCACGTGGCTGTGCCACCGTTGCCACTTTTGTGTTTTCTTAGACCGTTTCCGGCGAAAGGCTCCTAGGGTATGTAATTCGAAATGCTAAAACCATGCTCAAATGTTGCAGTGGGGTCTGTAGATGCGCACAAAGGTTTCAGATTTTTCAGGTGCCACGTGGCTGTGCCACCGTTGCCGCTTTTGTGTTTTCTTAGACCGTTTCCGACGAAAGGCTCTTAGGGTATGTAATTCGAAATGCTAAAACCATGCTCAAATGTTGCAGTGGGGTCTGTAGATGCGCACGAAGGTTTTGGATTTTTCAGCTGCCATGTGGCTGCGCCACCATTGCCACTTTCGTGTTTTCTTAGACCGTTTCCGTCGAAAGGCTCCTAGGGTATGTAATTCGAAACACTAAAACCATGCTCAAATGTTGCAGTAGGGTCTACAGATGCGCACGAAGATTTCGGATTTTTCAGGTGCCACGTGGCTGTGCCACCGTTGCCACTTTCGTGTTTTCTTAGACCGTTTCCGGCAAAAGGCTCCTAGGGTATATAATTCGAAACGCTAAAACCATGCTCAAATGTTGCAGTAGGGTCTGTAGATGTGCACGAAGGTTTCAGATTTTTCAGGTGCCACGTGGCTGTGCCACCATTGCCACTTTTGTGTTTTCTTAGACCGTTTCCGGCGAAAGGCTCCTAGGGTATGTAATTCGAAACGCTAAAACCATGCTCAAATGTTGCAGTGGGGTCTGTAGATGCGCATGAAGATTTCGGATTTTTCAGGTGCCACGTGGCTGTGCCACCGTTGCCACTTTTGTGTTTTCTTAGACCGTTTCCGGCGATAGGCTCCTAGGGTATGTAATTCGAAACGCTAAAGCCATGCTCAAATGTTGCAGTGGGGTCTGTAGATGTGCACGAAGGTTTCGGATTTTTCAGCTGCCACCTGCCTGCGCCACCATTGCCACTTTCGTGTTTTCTTAGACCGTTTCCGGCGAAAGGCTCCTAGGGTATGTAATTCGAAACGCTAAAACCATGCTCAAATGTTGCAGTAGGGTCTGTAGATGTGCACGAAGGTTTCGGATTTTTCAGCTGCCACCTGCCTGCGCCACCATTGCCACTTTCGTGTTTTCTTAGCCCGTTTGCGGCAAAAAGCTCCTAGGGTATGTAATTCGAAATGCTAAAACCATGCTCAAATGTTGCAGTAGGGTCTGTAGATGCGCACAAAGGTTTCGGATTTTTCAGGTGCCACGTGCTGTGCCACCGTTGCCACTTTTGTGTTTTCTTAGACCGTTTCCGGCGAAAGGCTCCTAGGGTATGTAATTCGAAATGCTAAAACCATGCTCAAATGTTGCAGTGGGGTCTGTAGATGCGCACAAAGGTTTCAGATTTTTCAGGTGCCACGTGGCTGTGCCACCGTTGCCGCTTTTGTGTTTTCTTAGACCGTTTCCGACGAAAGGCTCTTAGGGTATGTAATTCGAAATGCTAAAACCATGCTCAAATGTTGCAGTGGGGTCTGTAGATGCGCACAAAGGTTTTGGATTTTTCAGCTGCCATGTGGCTGCGCCACCATTGCCACTTTCGTGTTTTCTTAGACCGTTTCCGTCGAAAGGCTCCTAGGGTATGTAATTCGAAACACTAAAACCATGCTCAAATGTTGTAGTGGGGTCTGTAGATGCGCACAAAGGTTTCCGATTTTTCAGGTACCACGTGGCTGTGCCACCGTTGCCACTTTTGTGTTTTCTTAGACCGTTTCCGGCGAAAGGCTCCTAGGGTATGTAATTCGAAACGCTAAAATCATTCTCAAATGTTGCATTGGAGTCTGTAGATGCGCACGAAGGTTTCAGATTTTTCAGCTGCCATGTGGCTGCGCCACCATTGCCACTTTCGTGTTTTCTTAGACCGTTTCCGGCGAAAGGCTCCTAGGGTATGTAATTCGAAATGCTAAAAGCACGCTCAGATGTTGCAGTAGGGTCTGTAGATGCGCACGAAGGTTTCGGATTTTTCAGGTGCCACGTGGCTGTGCCACCGTTGCCACTTTTGTGTTTTCTTAGACCGTTTCCGGCGAAAGGCTCCTAGGGTATGTAATTTGAAACGCTAAAACCATGCTCAAATGTTGCAGTGGGGTCTGTAGATGCGCACGAAGGTTTTGGATTTTTCAGGTGCCACGTGGCTGTGCCACCGTTGCCACTTTTGTGTTTTCTTAGACCGTTTCCGGCGAAAGGCTCCTGGGGTATGTAATTCGAAATGCTAAAACCATGCTCAAATGTTGAAGTGGGGTCTGTAGATGCGCACGGAGATTTCGGATTTTTCAGCTGCCACCTGGCTGCGACACCGTTGCCACTTTCGTGTTTTCTTAGACCGTTTCCGGCGAAAGGCTGCAAGGATATGTAATTCGAAATACTAAAACCATGCTCAAATGTTGCAGTAGGGTCTGTAGATGTGCACGAAGGTTTCCGATTTTTCAGGTGCCACGTGGCTGTGCCACCATTGCCACTTTTGTGTTTTCTTAGACCGTTTCCGGCGAAAGGCTCCTAGGGTATGTAATTCGAAACGCTAAAACCATGCTCAAATGTTGCAGTGGGGTCTGTAGATGCGCACGAAGGTTTCGGATTTTTCAGGTGCCACGTGGCTGTGCCACCGTTGCCACATTTGTGTTTTCTTAGACCGTTTCCGGCGAAAGGCTCCTAGGGTATGTAATTCGAAATGCTAAAACCATGCTCAAATGTTTCAGTGGGGTCTGTAGATGTGCACGAAGGTTTCAGATTTTTCAGCTGCCTAGTGGCTGTGCTGTTGCCACTTTCACATTTTCTAAGACCATTTCCGGTGAAAGGCTCCTAGGGTATGTAATTCGAAATGCTAAAACCATGCTCAAATGTTGCAGTAGGGTCTGTAGATGCGCACGAAGGTTTTGGATTTTTGGGGTGCCACGTGGCTGTGCTACCGTTGCCTCTTTCATGTTCTCTTAGACCATTTCCGGTGAAAGGCTCCTACAGTATGTATTTCAAAATGGTAAAACCATGCTCAAATGTTGCAGTAGGGTCTGTAGATGTGCACAAAGATTTCGGATTGTTCAGGTGCCACGTGGCTGTGCCACCATTGCCACTTTCGTGTTTTCTTAGACCGTTTCCGGCGAAAGTCTCCTACAGTATGTAATTCGAAACGCTAAAACCATGCTGAGATGTTGCAGTAGAGTCTGTAAATGCGTAGGAAGGTTTTGGATTTTTTGGGTGCTAAGTGGCTGTGTCACCGTTGCCACTTTTGTGTTT
This sequence comes from Pictodentalium vernedei, assembly GCA_031216915.1. Taxonomy (NCBI): domain Eukaryota; kingdom Metazoa; phylum Mollusca; class Scaphopoda; order Dentaliida; family Dentaliidae; genus Pictodentalium; species Pictodentalium vernedei. Next base: position 313,288,310 of record CM062292.1, on the reverse strand, counting down.
TCTTAGACCGTTTCCAGCGCAAGGCTCCTAGGGTAAGTAATTCGAAATGCTTAAAACATGCTCAAATGTTGCAGTAAGGTCTGTAGATGCGTACAAAGGTTTCAGATTTTTCAGATGCTACGTGGCGGTGCCACCGTTTTTCTTTCGTGTTTTCTTAGATCATTTCCGGCGAAAAGCTCCCAGAGTATGTAATTTGAAAAGCTAAAACTATGCTCAAAAGTTGCAGTAGGGTCTGTAGATGTGCACGAAGGTTTCGGATTTTTGGGGTGCCACCGTTGCCACTTTCATGTTTTCTTAGACCGTTTCCGGCGAAAGGCTCACAGGGTACATGTATGTAATTCGAAACGCTAAAACCATGCCCAAATGTTGCAGTGGAGTCTGTAGGTGCGCACGAAGCTGTGTCACCTGTGCCACTCAATATGATTTTAGTGTGTCATATAATACATTTCTTCTTTGTATCAAGCATTCATACAAAGTCAAGGATGCAAATGCGGGGATACACTATAGTGTGCTTTGCACACAAGTGACACCATCTAGTTGTTGAAGTTGTAGCCGTTGGTGTTGCAGTAGTTGGTGTTGTAGTTGTCACTATGACACCATACACCACAACATTAAATATAAATACACAATGTGCAATATACAAACAATATCAACAACGGCAACTACTACACCAACAACCACAACAACAAACACCACAACTACTACACGTGACATTACACGAATCACCACAAACACAGCACAAAGAACTGTAATTACAGCACCAGCCACTACAACACCAATTACTACAACTTCAACACCAACAGATACAACACCAACAACTACGACGCCGACAACCACAACAGCAACCACCAGCACTACTACTCCAACTGCTAAATCAACGACTAAGCAAACCACTATAACTACTATACCAACCACCACCATACTCAGCTCCGTGTAGTCCTAAGTGCTCTCCAAAAGTCCTCAAACCGCCACTATCTTCAGTTAACAAAAGTCCCCAGCAGTTTCCAAACCACTGTCATTAATCAATACAGTTCAAATCAGTCCTCAAAAGCCCACATCAGTCCATCAGTGTCCACAGTGGCCTACAGTGGCCCACGTTAGTCAACTTCAGACCAAAAAAGTCGATGGCAGTCCAAAAGGTTCCACATCAGTCTACAAAGGTCCAGGGCAGTCAGAATCGGTTGGAGTGCTATGAGAGTGCTATGAGAAATGGTATTATACTGGTGTATGGACTTGTAGAATAGTAAGATGATATTTGAATTGTCTAACTCAGGTAGTTCTTTGTGTAGTTATACACTGAGGCGGAGGATCTCACAGGGGTGTGTCCTTGAGTGTGTACATAAGAAATAATGAACCAGTACTTGAAGGCGTGGAGGGCAGTAGGAACACATAGAAAAGAGTTTATGTGTGAAGAGATGAAAAAAGAAGCTCTCCAACAACCTGAACAACAGAAGCTTACCATTTACCCACATACAAGTTTTGGAATCAGATGAGTAGATGGCAAAATTCAGTTTAAAATAAGCACACCTTGACACTACACATTGGCACAAGACCGATAACGCAACCAATCCCCCCCCCCCCCACACACACACACATAAACACACACACACCCTCAATCTTATTTAGCTATCGTGGTGAGGATTTGTTTTTTTTCTGTTTTTTTTTTTTGGTGGTGGTGGTGGGGGGGGGGTTGTTATCTGTGAGGATCAATGACATCTAGGTTCCGACAAAATTGGAAAACAAACCCTTACCTATTCTTTCCTCTGAACCTGGAGAAAACAAAGAAATCCTCGAGGGGATGCAATCACGCAAATACTATTGTCTAGCACCCCCTCCCCCCCCCCCCCCCCCCCCACACACACACACACCTCCAGTCACACATACACAACTACCCACAACATTTGCCCGGGAACAAGCAATAACACGCAGGAATGTTACACGTAGGCCTAATGTTTCAAACAAAATCGTGCAGTGATACTGAAGTGATTGTCATTTTGTGTTAACCCTGCTTGCACTGACAGAGCTTTGAGCTATTTTCATTTTATGCCGTCAAAATTAGTCAAAATGAATATTCATCCAAAGTTTATCATTTATTTTTGCAAATATCATATACGTTGAAAGGCTAATAACCGCGCACGCCTCCAAACCATGCGACGCTCCTTTTATAAATATTATCTCGTTACAACGAGATGCTAAGTCGTTATAACGAGATGTTTTCTTATTATAACGAGATGTTATCTCGTTCTACCAAGATGCTAAGTTATTATAATGAGATGTTTTCTCGTTATATCGTGATGTTATCTCGTTGTAAGGAGATGCTAAGTCGTTATAACGAGATGCTAAATCGTAAAAACGAGATGTTTTCTCGTTATATAACAAGAAAATATCTCGTTATATTGAGATACGAAAATCGCTATGTCCTAAATCAGCCACCGTACATCTATTTACCTTCGGCAATAGAAAGATGCATCCAGGGATATCAGAGTCAGAAAACCATAATTTTTTGGCTGCAGCTGAGTGAGGATCAGTTGGCCAACATTTTACCTGAAGGGTATTTAAGCCGACACGAGTTATCTTCCCTGCCCTTGAAGTCGAAACGCCAGCCGTCTGACCCCTTTTGGGGAGACAAATAACCGATTTTTGCTAAAAAGCATCTAAAGTTATGAGAGGAGGGAACAGAGGAAGAAGAGGATGGCAAGGAATGGGGAATGGATGATTGTGAAGTGGGATGAGCGGAGGAGTGATTCACATTCGGATAATACCAAGATCATCCTTGGATCAGCATGGGCTAGTTATTGAGAATCAGGATCACATTAGGGTCAAGATCATCCTAGGATAAGGATTAAAAGGCAGGAGCAGCAACCGCTGCTTTGGGGGATGGCGGTGTTGGTGAGTTGTGAGGGCTTACCCTAACCATGTGGTTATTTTACCAACCCCCAAAAAGGTATTAATCGACAGGTGTATGCTACGTCCAGACCGGGTGAGGGAGGAGAGGGGGGGGGGGGGGGTGAGTGGGGTAACTTATGTCGATACAAATACTAGTACGTCACAACGCTTATCACCATTACGATGGCGTCAAAGCAGGTTACCCGTACTACAGGAGGTAAAGTCACGTGATGAAGTCCACCCAATTAGTTCCACCACGGATAGGACTTCGGTCCAGGCCTCCTCCCCCCTCCCCAGGGCCGGCCTAAGAAGGGGGCGACGGGGGCGGTCGCCCCCCTTGCCCTCGCCCACGGGGGCGAGCGGGGGCGAAAGTGTCCGAAAATAAAAAATTAGCATTGTTATTGATCAACCATCAGAAAAAAACAGGATCATACTGATCAGCCTATTATTCAGTTGTATCTTTGAATAACCAATTCTCCGGCATGGATGTATATGTATACATTAATTGCCCATGGGCATGGCATTCAAGGGATAGTAGGCCTATGAATCAGCAAATTTTGCCTACCTGCTCAGCCTGACTGTTTTATTAGTTAGATGGCCAAAAGCCGAGTTTGTCGACAACAAAACTGGTTCGAAGCCTATGGCACTAGATAATCCGAGACTTATACTAGCACCGAGAGGGGGTAGGTAAACAGGGCAACTGCTCCAGGGTCCGGCCTCCGGCTGTAAAAAAATCATTTTTTTCTATTATAAAAATACAAGAGGAATTTCAGGCCAAAGGCCACCAGAATGCACAATTTGAGAGCTCCATTAAAAATTTCCTGGGGGAAAACCCCTCCACCCCCCCCCCACCCCCACCCCCACCCCCTTCTAATACCTCGTGTCTTCGGCACTCGGTGCAGATGCCTTCAGCATCTGAGGCGTCCCCTCCCAATTTTTAGGCGATATACGTGCATTTGCCTTCATCAGAAAGTTTCGCCCCCCTTGCCCTTTGCTGCTTCCGCCGGCCCTGCCCCTCCCCCACCCAAATAAGGACTGATCAGTCTGTACATAATTATCAATCAATCCTTTTCTAGTTCTTTCCCAAGTAAGAAATGGCGGATAATTGTTACAAACGGCATACCAACACGTTACTATCCACCCCAGGAGGGAGTTGTCGTATAAAGGTTCTTATTGACCATCATTAATTGTGCTATTCGGGAGCGCGGTGGCTCAGTGGTTACAGCATTGAACTTCAAACCGAAAGGTCCACGGTTCGATCCCCGCCAGGGTAACTGCATTGTGTCCTTCAGCAAGACACTTCATCGCGACTGCCCGCGTGGGGGCAAAGTGGTGTTGTGTACTAAGGCGTACTGCACGTCGATGGCGCACGTCAATGCTAACCCTGCTTGTGTGGAATTAGTACATTGGGGAGTTTGGCAGTTACTCGCCGTTGCTCTGTGGTTCTCTTCGGGTACACCGGCTTCGTCCACTGGTAAAACTGTTCGACACGAGGTGACATTGGCTGTCGATAGTATCGTTAAATCCCAATAAATAAATAAATTAAATAAATAAATAAACACATTGAACCATTCCTCTACAGTCATGCTCCTTGATTAGTGTTGCAACCATAAAATAAATTAACATGTCCCTTGTCGGGCGCATGAATTGACTGGTGCGCGCGAGGTGCCAAGAGTAAAAAATCATTGTATATTAATCCGTTCGCTCGGATTAGTAATCCGTGCGCACAGATTACAAAAAAAATGGACCATGTCACCTCTCGAACTCCATAGTTTTGCTGTGTTAAACATTTAGAAAATAACATTTCATGTTCCTCAGCTTGGAAAAAATCTCCAATTGTTTGTGCCACACCACAAAAAGACCCTTATGTAAATATAGTAGAATCCTCTTAATTGAATATCCATTTTGCCAGTGAACGTTTTTCAATTAACAGGAGTATACAATTAACAGGGATTTGGTCCGTTTCCTGTGTTCTGGGAGTAAACTGAGCATTTATTCTATTATATCGTGTTTGACAGAGCTCATAGAGCTCTGTCAAACAAGATATAATAGAATAAATGCCTGTATTGGATGCAGTGAGGCCAAAAAGGTTGATAAATAAGGGGAATTTGGTGCGTGTCACAGTAATTTTTTCGACATGTTACAAAAAATTATATACAATTAACAGGAGTTTACTCTACAACCCATATGCAATTAACAGATCAAATTTGTACTGAAGGTATGGTAAATGGTTTTGTGTTTGAAAATTATATTCAATTAACAGGGATATACAATTAAGAGATATCCAATTAAGTGGCCTCCACTGTACCTCAATTGGATTCAGCTAATCTTCCCATACACACTTTCCCTAGGACGTGGAACAATATTGAACCATTCGTTCAAAATTATTCAAGACCACTATTCAAAAAAATTTATCTGAATTATTTCTAAGCTCATACTCACTACATATCAACTGTAACAATCCAGTATGCCCCGACTGTCGACCGTAGCTCTGTCTAACTCATCGCTACCTTTCTATTGAACTCAATCTTCCTGACATCCCAGAAACATAGAATAGATTTTTCACATTATGGAAAGAACCAGCCTAACATATCCTTTATAGTAAGGACATAAACTGACCTCCTACTGGAGAACACGCTGTTGCCAAGATTGCCTCGATTCTCATGTCTGCTTCTCATTCATTTTTTCTTTTCTTTTCTTCGTATTTGTTTTTTTTTTTTTTTGTTTTTGTTTTGTTTTGTTTTTTTCTCACCTTTTCTTGTTCATCTTTTTTTAAACGGGAATGGCGGGAAGACAGCCACTAGTGGCTACGTCATGTCCCTGTGGTGCAATCATGTAGTTGTGAATAATGTTACCTCTAAGTATATTTTTGGATTTGATTGTATACATGTGGCACTACTGAATAAAACCATTCATTCAGTCTAACTTCTGTTTTAGGGATTTTATGGTATCAGTAAACTGTTGTTAAAACCTATTGAGTCAGAAAAAAATAAATAAATTAGAGTAACAAAAGAATAAAGTTAATCTAATCTGTGTTGTATTCTCACTGTCACATTTTCTCCCTCAATGATTCGTCTGTTGAACGAGTCAATTAGGGAGAAAATGTGACAATGAGAACACGACGTATTCGCTCGCACCTTCGCCGGCTGGACTAATTCTTTTCGACACTCCATAACACATACTAGTAAGAACACACACCATTGTTGAAGATAAATAGCCTGCCGAGCCTGATAGCGCCCCCACAACGCTTTAATAGTAATTTTTCTCATCATATGTGAAAAATAAGATGTTTCATGTTTTATATAAATTACCATAAAAGTGTATAAGCTACGATAAAGTCTGAAAACTATATATACCATTACCCCATCATTAACATTACCGACCGCCCAGGAAAAACTAGAGATAAAACCCTTTCTGCAAATAGATTTAAAAAGGCAACACACTCTAGAAACCTGTGTCCTTTAGCAATTGTCAGGAAAATGTTTCAGGGAAGTTACTGGACTTGTAACTTAATAAAAATAAATTATAAAAGTTGCTTAGCAAATGTTCGCCTGGTATAACTGTATGCAGCAGAAAGTCATGAATTCAAAATAGTGTGCGCGCTCTGAAGACGGCGGCTAGAAATGACAAAACAACGTTCTCACCTATTCACCACAAATCACATGATTAATCGCGGGCCCCCGATTAGTCCTCTCACGATGAGACACACCTCCAACTACATGCATTTATTTCATTGGCTATGCATTGAGACCCCCCCCCCCCCCCACCCCCTTATGTGTTATTACCATCTCGCCAAGAAAAATATTTTCCGCTATTCTTCGGAAACGCGGAAAATTAGTATTAGCGAGACTCCATGGGGGTCACTATTTGATTTCTCTCCCAATGCGACAGCTAAATCACTTTACGCACGAACACAGTAAAATCAATCGGCCGGTTTTTGCGGGAACTTGCGGTTCGGTTTCCCAGTTTGCCGCTAAAACGGGTAGCGGACCGGAAAAGTAAACACCTCTATGGGCTTGCATTTTCGTGATCCCATTATGCTTCAAAACCAGGTTAAAAATAAATGCACAACCCATGATATGTCCCAGTATTTATGAATAATTCATTTCTCTTCATAGTCTTAATAGAAAATGAATCGACTTGTTTTATACGCCGAACTCAATGTGTTTAGTGCAGTCAGACACAATTCAGTTTGTGAAAATAAAAGTGTTGTGCAGATGCAGCACATTTTGTCCACAAGCACAGTGGGTATGCAGAAATGCCACTAATATAATCAGTAATTCTATGGTGAACCAACGGAAGAGATTTGTCTGTGTTTAACTCTTAGAAGCCGGGGAATCAGAATGAATTGATTGAACGTGACATACCGCGAAAAACTTACAGTAAAGCAGGTGCTTTAAGTGTGTAAGCCAATTCTTCGCTTCCTCAAATTACCTAAAATATGCAGATTATGAAAACCCGTGAAACGACAAAAGTGGTAAAGGGAAGGTGAATCAACAGGCAGTGAAAACAGCGAAAGCTGTGACCTTCTAGCAGAAAGGGCTGTCTTCACCTGCCCAACTAAAACATTTTATAACTGACCGCGAAAATAAATCAATACTGGTAAAAGAAAATTGGAAATTATATAATTTTTATATGTCATACTAATTCTGCCTTCTTCTTTTAGTAGTTACACAGAGATGATTTCTTTTTAATAACCAGCACCCCAATAACCGCTATGGAAACTATAACCGTTATGGAAACAGTAACCTCCATGGATCCTGAACATCCCCCACTCCATCCCTTGAAGTGGTCACCCACCTCAAGGGAGGCGAGTGTTGGTTCTGCGTGCCGCCCGGCCCCTTTTTGTAAGCGCCTAGAGCGCATTTCTGACCCAGCCAAATAGGATCACAATGCAGGCCTGCCCCCGAACCAGGGAAGTTCGGGTCTTTCTACTGGTGGTCCCCGAAAGGGGTCGTTGTTGTTGTCAGCTATCTAAAGAGACGTCCTATCGCAAACCTGAAAACCAACTAAGAAAGCCTGAGGCAGACTATACTTGCCAATGATGGACCTCCACCGCTATCATCTCCGAAGTGGCAGACTATACTTGCCCGAAAATATAAGAGCACATCACCCTCAGGGAGAGGTAGTACCTTTGTGAAAGGACCCAACCTCTCACACTGGTCCTCATTTGAGGGATCAGCCAACATCAGTTAACGAAGTCAACCCAACACCCATGACAGCTATCCAGGGACAACTGCCGAATACCCGAACCTCTTCCTCCTTCAACACGCCTAAGACATAAAAGTATCCGATCACAACAGTCAGTATTACATCACAAGCAAGAAAAATCGTCTCCCGGCTTCTAAGAGTTAAACCAATCTAATCAAAATTTTGTGCATTTCAGTTCTGTTGTCGTAATATTTGTTCTCTTGTGTTCCGTTGCCAATATACAGCTGCCACAACTAGATGTTTATAGGGTTGATTATTACACTCAAACTGCAATCATATATATTTATATTCATTCACATGAGGACTCAACTGCCCGTGTGTGTCTCAGTGACAAGCGAGTTGTGCCTAGTCGAGCCTTTCCCTTATTTTACAGTTTTATTTTAAACTTGGCTGTGTTTTGGCCTACATCATCATATTTTATTTTTGTGATGGTCGTTCCACTTTGCTTTTGTAGTTTCTATGCCATAGAAAAACTCGACACATTTTTAAAAGCTGTTAAGGCCTTGAACCAATCCAGGCCCTTCAAAGGGCAACCACCAATTTTAGATTTAATCGGATGAAATGTTTCTATTGGTCGGAAAAGCGAACCTTTCCTCCTTTCCAATTCGCCTTTTCCGATCAAAATGAAACATTTCATCCGATTAAATCTAAAATTGGCGATTGCCCTTTGAAGGGCCTGGATTGGTTCAAGGCCTATTGAATCTAACAATATCATAAGCATTTCATTTTCTTTAATTCAACGCAAAAAATATTTTTGAACTCTTTGCATGCTGCTGGCAGATATTCCTGCCAAAGACAGGATTTCTCTTGTCACTGAAATAAGTATAATTAGGGCACATTTTGTCCAATTTTCTCCCTGTAAATTGAATGGAATTTTTTACCAATGATTTTTGGAGTAAAATTTAGATGATCTTTTTATCAAATCTAGTCAAGGCTGCAACACAGCAGCCATGACTAGATTTGATAAAAAATATATTGAAAATACTCAGCAGGTTAAGAGTTAAGTGAGTCGACATTTGACCGAATCTTTGACATCACGACTAAATTTGTTTATTTTTATAAATATTATAAATGAAGACTCACCGCGGGTTTGGTTTTATGATTACGACGTGTAGTTCCAGCAATTCTGTTAATATATTGACGGTTTAAATGTGAATTAACTACTTATTTATTGGAATATATCTAACTGGGGCACGAAATAATATCCGTACATTTGTCTAAGTGAAGAGACATAAACAGTAGTCTGCGTGCAAACTTCGCGAAAATTACATCCTCTTGTACCTTTTTTACTTTCACCCAAACATTCACCTTTAAAGACAAAATTCAGCATTTTTTGTTGATTAGAACGTATTATAGGCCAATGCAGACCATTAATATGCAGTTTCTAACTACTTGCTCACCAACGCCGCCTGATATAGCCAATTTGATTTTCAAATCAGCAGGACATCCAATTTCACTGCCGGGTGATGCCTCATCCAAAAGCCTAGAGATCCATCTGTATAAACATTTACCAATAGTTTGGGAAAGTTAGATTCTACCTCAGTGGTATTTATCATTCCATCAGATTGTGACAAAGTTTACGGGATATGTTTAGTCTGAAGATAGTTTAGCCAAAACAGAATAACAGGACTTTTAAAAATGTTTTTAAAACTTTGGAAAAATCGCTTTTCGTCCGCTGCGACGACCCACCCATTTTTTAGAAGTAGAGGCGTTGGCCTCCACATATCTACGCCACTGATCAATCGGTCATTCGCTTGTGGTTCACCAGCCAATCTGAGAGGCAGGTGCTTTTATGCCAATTCGCGAGGATCGCAGTTTTGAGTCGGGGAAGGGTATGAAGGTGGTGGCTCTCTTGGTGAGGGTGGGGGGACTTTTCAAAACTTCTCCCCCCCCCCCCCAAGAATGCCTTGAAAAATAATCCCCAAATAGAGATTGTATGATAGAGGGACGTATGGAATCTGGAGCGCACGAATTCGCACTCCCGCGGTTATGCTACTATTTGGAGGTAAAGGCTAGGTTACTTCACAGGGAGCTTCCGTGGGTCAATCACGGGAATTGCCCGATTGCGATCAGCCAAGCTCCAAGCAAATGCCGACACAGGTATGAATTGGTGAATAAATTAAATTTCAGTTTCCTATTGAATGTTAAAAGAAACTGGAAATGGAATATTTTCCACCAGAGCAGCGTGCAAATGTCATTTAGAGGGTGGTTCTTGGGAATTCTGTGCGGTTCTGGTATTTAGGAGAAAAATACTAAATACCAGAATCCCCCAGACCCGCCTAGACAAAGGCGACTATAAGAATGAATTTACTTCTATTCTTCTTTCCTGTAAGGATTATTACATAAAATAAATATATTTCATCGTAAAACGCTGCGCAGATGTAATTTAGAGGGGGGGGGGTTCTGTGCGGTTCCGGGGGGTTCTGTGCGGTTCTGGTGGGTTCTTTTCTGGTATTTAGGAGGACCCTTCTCTGGTTATAAAACTATGCTCACCATTAGCCTTCCAAAATATATTAATAGATTCACGCTTGCACAGCCTACAGTGTCTAGGTAATAATAATAATAACACTTTTCCCGGCCGCTGATTTGTCGCAGTTCTCGGATGAGAAGGCCTTTGTAATAAGATGATACAGATTTCGCGTCGTGGTGGCTGATAAAATGGGCTAGGAAGCCGGCCGAAAGCCAGCGGGGTTCACTGACAATGGAGTCCCATTAACTCAATGTTATTTTACGATCGTTATTGTGTTAAGTCAGATTCGGTCAGATTTGGTCAGATTGGGAACGGGACAACTCGCCGTCGGGACAACTCGCCGTACCCGAGGTCCGGACCGTATGGCCAAAAATGCTCCATTCTGGGAGGCTGAAAGTTGCGGAATCTACCCATTGTCTCTGGACATAGTCCACGAAGTCTCGGAGTTTTCGTCTCTGGCTGAGTTTTGTTGTACAAGGCTTCAAATGTTTACCTGTTTCTAATTTGTTACTTTAATTTATTCATGTATTTATTAAAATAATTATTTACCTGTTTCTGATTTATTCATGTATTTATTAAAATAATTATTTATTACTTACTATTTAGATAATAAATTTATTTATTTACTTATTTATTTATACAATTAGTTACCTGTTTCAAAATCTAAAACGAAATCTGTCACTGATGGATGCTGCAGTTGCTGGGAAATCGTCCTCAATACATGGACATAATCACTTCTTGATCTACCCGACATAAGCACATACACCATTGGAAATTGCTTCTTTTTTCCTTCTTTCTGTACGAAACCGTTTACCGTTAAAAGTTGCCCTGATTGAAATGGAGCTCCAACGATCTGAAATTGAAATTAAATATTTAAATTTCATTCCGCAAGAAACAAACGAGCGACATAGCGACAGCGAGTTTTCAATCAGTTATTCAATTATGTGACAAAGTTAAAGCGACTTCTGACTTTTCAATCAGTTATTCAATTATGTGACATAGTTACAGCGACTTTCTGACTTTTCAATCAGTTATTGAACAGAAAGAGAATAACTAACCTTAAAGGTACCGTCAGTGAACCAGCGACGAGTTCTGTTCAATAAATTGAGCTGGAATGGTGTTGAAAACACTATATGTCTTGCTGTTTCCAGTTTTATGTCCGCTACAAGAAAGGTGTCCAGGTGTAGGAAATCACTGTCTATGGTAAATTGGATGTCAGCTGGTGGAGGCGGACGCTTTTTCTCTCTGTGTCTGTTTACGTATCTTTTTGTTGCAGTGGACAGTTTAGTTCAAGGTGGGACTTTCATAACACGTGGATTTAATTGGATTCAGTTCTGTTCATTTCTTTCAATTCATGGAGGTCGGATTTATTGGTGAAAATACTCTGTAGGTTAGTAAGTGATAAATTTAACAATATTTCACCCCAAAAAATGAAATAATAAAAAAATAAATTAAAAAAACCCAAAAAAAACCCCAAAAACGGGACAAGTCGCCGTAAAAATCGGGACAACTCGCCGTCCGCCGACGGCGAGTTGTCCCGACGGCGACTTGTCCCGTACCCGTCAGATTCGGTATTTAGAGGGACCGAAATGGTATGGTATAGGTATATTTACAACAAGAACATATTTACAAAAAATAGCATTTCTTATGTTAGTTTAAAAATCAAACCGATCATAATCCAAGCCCTATATATACAAACGGAACTTAACAAACAAAATATAATACAAATATAATACCGGTACAAATTATTTCCCCAACTTCAGCATACACACCACCACCACCACACTTGCCTTTTTTAATTTCCAACCAGACACAAGCCGCAGCTGTGTCGGTAAAAGTTTGGTTTCTCAATAGCAATATCACCAAATCGTACATGGGTCAGTTGCTCTTTTTGGCTTGTCTGTTGAGCCGGTAAGTGCAAATGTTTGTGAAAAACACTGTCTTGGTTCGCGTCCAGAAAATATCTAATGGTAATGCGATGGCGGGTGATTTTAAAAGAAAATGTACAGATTTTGATACGGCAAACAACCCTTGGTTTCGTTGAACGGCATTTTCTACCCGTTTTGAAATATTCATGGAACACCAAGTTTACATGTATATATCTGCTTAATATGTTTCACTCTCCATAAAAAGTCAAGGTAGTAGTTGTCAGCCAAACATTTTCCAGAGGAATTTAAATTACCCAAAACTACCGGGTCGGGGAACATTCGGCCCTGGGGGCCTGGGAATTTCGTCCCAGAACCAATTCGTCCCGCAAAATAGACATCGAACCGGGACGATTCGTCTCAAAAAGTAAGTTGGGGGTATCAGGCCTGGCATTCTTTAGGGGGTGCTGCAGGCCTAGAAAAAATAAAAAATTGAGGAGGACAATTTTTTGCACCCCTTGATTTGGATTATGGATGATTCGGACCAGATTTTTTTTGGACGATTCGGACCAGATCTATGGACGATTCGGACCAGATTTCTGGATGATTCGGACCATGCTTATGAACGATTCGGACCATGTTCATGGACGATTCGGACCATGTTTATGGACGATTCGGACATAGTTCTTTGGCAGTTGGGATCAAGTTTTGGATAGTGTTTCTAAGCCATTTGGACCAAATTATGAGACGGTTGATTGATTCGGGGTGAGCAATAAAAAAAAACAACTAATGCCAAAGAAGATTAAACATACTTTTATTCTAGTCAAAAGCACGGTAACTCTCATATTACAAAAAACGAAATGAAAAGATTATAATACATAGATATAAATGTTGCAGACATATAGCACAATTCATTTGAAAAGGAAACATGTAAAGACTACATAAATATCGGTAAAAGGGAGATAGTACATGGATTTTGGGCGAAAATTGAAAGAGACCAGGGAAAGGTCCGCCAAATGTGTGGAGACCCGGTGTAAAAAGAATGCAAGTCCGTATGAAGAGTAGTCCCGCCTTACTACAATTCCGCAAAATAATAGTCTGTGGTCTAACATTTCTAGGAATAGATGTCCACGGGACATCTATTCCTAGAAATGTTAGACCACAGACTATTATTAAATTTAAATTTACTTTTTACTGTGACTAATGAAAGAATACTTTGGTAACCCAGAAGGTGAAACCCTAAAGTATATGTTTTGAAGTACTTTCAAAACATCTCACTATTATACATGTACATATATGTTCATCAGTATTGAAAACTGGATTCGAAACACTCAGCAGGGTCTGAGCAAGGGGAAATGAAGAGAAATTATCTTAATTTCTACCATTCAGTTAGTTTGTTTGAGGTTTGGTTTCAGCCTTAAGTTGGCCTAGTGTAGGACCAAGAGTCACCCCACAGTGTCTTGAAATGGCTACATGTATTTGTCTGACACTGGACCAATGGACTGTAGGCTGTTAGAAGTGGCACATTTGAGATTTAGGGTAGATTTAGTGTTCAATCATGGGCATGATGCAAAGCATCATCTGACTAATGTAACAGTGAGTTGGGGATGAGCACCAGAAGCTTTTTTGCACATGACAATGGATAGTCCACTAGACCCGTAACGATATGCTTTGGCCACGATACGATTCGTATCTCGATATTTTACCCGCGATACGATATGTATCCAGATACATATTTTCAAACTATCTTGATTCAATTTGTATATATACACTGCACCTGTCACTTCAGTATAACTCCCTGAACTGCAATGATTGAGAATGGGTGAACTTGTATGACTTGAACTTCTAAAAGGTCACTCATTCAAAGCCAGTGGGATTCAGGGAGACTGAGGGAGTGGGGTTCTGAACATTTTTCATTGCTTAAAAATTTAAATATTGATTGCATTCTTATATTCTGACAGGGTTATACAGTGTGTAACCCTGTCAGAATATAAGAATACAATCAATGCTTAAATACACATAGGGAATCAGGGATTTGGGGAATTTAATTAATTTTGTTTCCAGGCAAAGCTTGTTCAACTTCAGTGAATTTTATTAATAATAAACTCAAAACATCTGAACTCAATGTCTTTGTATTTTGTGTTTCCTCACACTGTATGTCTGTCTCTGTGACATTACTGGGTCCATTACAGAAGTAACAAGCAGGAATCCAGAACTAGTGTTCTAAGTTTTTCTTCAGAAATATGAGGGAATCAAGTTCAACATACTCAGGTTTCAATGTTGATCGTTCAGCAGTGACAATGTCACCTGCAGTTGAGAAAACCCTCTCACTGGGTACAGATGTGGCTGGAATTGAGAGGAGCGCAGGTGCCAAATTAGACAGTATCGGGTAATCAGATTGATGTTTTCTCCACTGCAACAATGGTGACTCATTCATTCCTATCGTATCTTCCTCTCCATATGACGACAATTCCAACTTAGTAGGAATTTTCGTCGAACTTTGCATGGTTGACACATTTCCTGAGGTAGATTGGCTCTGCTTACCATACAGTGGAGATCTGAAAATACACTCTAGAGCGCACTTGCTCTTTTTCTCCAGCGCACTTGCTCTTTTTCTCCAGCGCACTTGCTCTTTTTCTCTGGGGGTGGCGAATCACTGGAATCGGGCTCATCACCGACAGAAATAGATTCCACTCTTTCCTGATGCTCATCATTCAGATTCTGTTCAATCTTTGGACTGCTCGCCGCTATTTGGCTTCTCCACGTGCATATTGTCCCAAACAAGAGCTGCATGTGTTGCCAAACCTTCGAAAAATTCTTCTCGATCTGCATCAGGGAGGAACGGTAGTATTTTGAACCGTGGGTCGACTGCTGAACTTTCAAGCAACAATTTCTTCAGCTCATCATCATGATACCTCTTGGAAAGGTCCTGATGGATCGCATTCTTGATGTTTTTGACCAATGGGTTATCACCATCATTAGGTTCTGTGGTTGATAGGATTTGGTGTTTGAGAGGCAAAATGAGAGAAACTGTTGGTGTACCCTCATCACACATCAGAGCTGTTATCATCTTTAGGGGTTTTAGCAGTTCAATGACACTCTGAATGTTGACTATATCATCATCGGACAAAGTGACCACATCTGTGAGATTTTTCCGGATGTCAGGGCAGAGCAGTGTCGCATATACTGCTGGTTGCTGCTCTACATATCTTGACAACATATCCTCGGTGCTATTCCACCTAGTTTGAACATCCTTTATAAGCTTATGTTGTGGGAGTGAGAGCAATGATTGTTTCTCCTTCAGCATTGCTGCCCCCGTGGAACTTTTTTGAAAACATCCAACTATTCTTTGCACTCTTCCACAAAGTCAAGACAAAGCTGATACTTGTTAACCTCTTTGCATCGCTAAGTTCAGTGTGTGTGCAAAACAACCTACTTGAACACTTTCTGCCTCTTTCACAGCTGTAGACATGTTAGAAGCATTGTCAGTCTCGATCACTGTTGTTGTCCCTGGTCTTGAGACATCCTAAATTTTAATCGCTTCAGCTAGTTCTCTGCTGAGGTTAATCCCAGTATGAGAAATCGGAAGATGTCTCGTTTGCAGGAGAAAGTTTGCAATCCTCCACTCTTTGGTCATATAGTGGGCTGTGATAGTTACATAGCTCTCAACTGAACGAGACGTCCAGCCATCTGTGGTAAGACTGATGGCTTTAGCACTTTTCAAATGGCTCATCAGGTCTCTCTTGCTGTTCTCATATAGCTCAGGTACAATTTTCGTACTGAAGTACGGTCGACTAGGCATCTCATACTTCGGTTCCAACTCTTCAATGAGGGACATGAAACTTTGGTCCTCCACAATAGAGAGAGGCCTCATACCAGATGCAATGAATAATCCGATGCGCTTGGTTATTGCCTGGTCTTGGGGAGAATCTATTGGCAACTGGGACCTCTGTTTGAATGCGCCTGCAATGTTCAGTTGACCTGGTCCTGCCCCAGCACAACCCAAGGACCAGCCTAGAGCGGAATTTTAGGGAGACTTCATGTCTACCTCCAGAAAAAATAGGGAGACTGCAGAGTCAAATAGGGAGACT
Organism: Pictodentalium vernedei; assembly: GCA_031216915.1. Taxonomy (NCBI): domain Eukaryota; kingdom Metazoa; phylum Mollusca; class Scaphopoda; order Dentaliida; family Dentaliidae; genus Pictodentalium; species Pictodentalium vernedei. The sequence continues at coordinate 313,271,787 of CM062292.1, read as the reverse complement.
TCATAGGCAAATGGAGAAAATTAAGAATAATTATGTACCACCCCTGCCGCCCCTTCATATTTTCAGCTTGTGGTCCTCCATTATCGTCCGATTAATCCAGGCCCAGTTGTCTATGATGCATCTCTGCCAGGTTAAAAAATCACAAAGTAATTATTGACTGAAAATCCACCACTGCTACCCTCTCCTTCATGACTCCTCCCCCCTACTTCGTGCCAACCCCAGCACCCTCCTGTGGTTGCCTTTCACCAAAGTCTACTAAGCCAATAATTTCCTAAGTCTGAAAGTGTGAACAGGACCAGATGTAAGAAGGTTGCTTGGAAGGTACTTTGTTAGTTAATAAACAAAATACATTCTGTGGTCGAGTATTTTTGTAAAATAAATGTCATTTAGCATCATTTTCATTTAGCCCCCAGGTTAACTCTCCCCTGGAAATTTACTCTAAAAGGGTATTACTGGCCATTGTTCTTGACTTTAACAATAAGATTATAAGAAGAAGTGATAGACTGTGGTGTATGTAAGCATTTAATCAAGCGATCGTTACCAATCCAACTGCATCATGATTCCACGATACGACACTTCCCATCTGATACGCGTATCTCGGGGGAGAGTGTATCGCGATGCACCGATGCATCAGTGTATCGTTATGGGCCTATAGTCCACACCCCCACTTCAGGAATAACTTTTTTAAGTTTTTAAAATTTTTTTTTTTTTTTTTTATCCAATTTCAGTCTTTTTCTGATACTTTTTCCAATTTTATTTCTTCAAATTTACATGAAAATTGTCTTTCAGATCATCTTTGTAAATTCAAAAAATAAAAGCTTCCTCACCGCTTTATTTGAACTGATAATTGTTTATATGGGGGCACACTGGCTGTTTTTGATACTTCCCTTCATGCAAATACCAATTTCATTTTACATGTATTTTCAGTCATTTTAGCTCAACTTTGGCGAAGCCAAATTTGAGCTTATGCCATGTCCGTCTGTCCATCAACAATTCAATACGGCTCGGGCTAGAGGCCGTATTTATGAACCGATCTTTACAAAACTTCTTGGGTACCTTTGGTATGATCGTGGGACGAGAACAAGTGTTTTGTGTCCGATCCGAAATTCAAGTTGGCTGCTGGCAGCCATTTTGTACAAAATTAGGTACAATCAGATTTTTGCGCAGAACTTCCATATGAAAGTGCTGATTTGAATAATTTTTTGTATGAATGTTTAGTACCATGAGATACATCACATATAATACAGGTTTTTTTCTTGTGCGTACTTTATGCAAATTAGACTAACATTGATATATTTAGTGTTAATTTCTGCACTGTAAGTGCAAATGCCAATACGGCTTGGGCTAGAGGCCGTATTTATGAACCGATCTTTATGAAACTTCTTGGGTACCTTTGGTATCACCGTGGGACGAGAATGAGTGTTTTTGGGTCCGGTCCGAAATTCAAGATGGCTGATGGCAGCCATTTTGTACAAAATTACATGTAGGTGCAATCAGATTTTTGCACAGAACTTCCATATGAAAGCACTGATTTGAATAATATTTTGTGTGACTGTTTAGTACCATGGGATACATCACATATAGTACAGGTTTTTTTCTCATGCAGAAATTATGCAAATTAGATGAACTTTGATTTTTTCAGTGCTACTTACACACAATACATGTAAGTACACATGTCAATATGGCTCGGGAGAGAGTCTGTATTTATGAACCGATCTTCACGAAATGTCTTGAGTACCTTTGTTATCACCTTGGGATGAGAACGAGTGTTTCTGAGTGTGGTCCAAAATTCAAGATGGCTGCCAGTGGCCATTTTCTACTGAAATTAGGTCTAATCAATTTTTTTGTACACAACTTCTATACGGCTCGGGCTAGAGGCCGTATTTATGATCCGATCTTTACGAAACTTCTTGGGTACCTTTGTTATCACCGTGGGATGAGAACGAGTGTTTTTGGGTGTGGTCCAAAATTCAAGATGGCCACCAGCAGCCATTTTGTACCAAAATGCATGCAATCAGTCTTTTGTACAGAACTTCTGTATGAAAGTTCTGATTTGAATAAATTTTTGTATGAATGTTTAGTAACATGGAATACATCACATATAGTACGGATTTTTTTCTCATGCAGAAATTATGCAAATTAGATGAACTTTGATTTATTCAGTGCTACTTATACACTGTAAGTGCACATGTCAATACAGCTCGGTCTAGAGGCTGTATTTATCAACCAATCTTCACGAAACTTCTTGGGTACCTTTGTTATCACCTTTGGACGAGAACGAGTGTTTCTGGGTGCAGTCCAAAATTCAAGATGGCTGCCAGTGGCCATTTTGTATCGAAATTAGGTCCAATCAGTTTTTTGTCACAACTTCTATACAGCTCGTATTTATGAACTGATCTTCACAAAACTTCTTGGGTACCTTTGTTTTCACCTTGGGACAGGAACGAGTGTGTTTTGGGGTGCCTTTGTTATCACTGTGCAATGAGAACAAATATTTTGGGGTTCAGTCAGACCCACTCTGGGACTCAAAGATTTCTTTTCTAGTTTAGCATCTGACTGTCACCCACCTTTACAATACTTTACCTATACATTTGTTACAGGCTACGGTCAGTATTTATGTACAAACCGTTACAATACTTAAAATGTACCTTTGTTATCAGGTCATTACCTAGATGTTTGTCATTGCTGTGTCACATACTGTACATGTACATGTCTTAACAAGTTGAGATACAGTGTCATTGACACTTTCATTAAGTTATTACAGTTCCATTCCTCGAATGTGAGGTGCATGCTTAGAACACCATGCCCAAGTCTTAAGAGGGCTAAAGTTTAACCTTACACACATAATTTTCTGTGCACCTAACCGTCATAATGTTAAGCTCCTTTGTCACTTTTGCATTCTGAATAAGGTCAAATTTTAGATTGCAAATCCTCAATGAAAAGAAAGTGACATTGTTTTGTCAGTTCACAGCGTGACATGAAGCACCTGAACTGCTCAAAATTGCTCATTTTAGTTTAGGTTTGTTAATGAGATGCAAGTCTATCTCATCCCCTACCTAGGCCAAGGAGCCTCATGACGAACTAGGCAATACGATGATATCCCATATGCGGATACATACCGATACACCAACTCACGATACAGGTACTGGTGTCGACGTCCAAATTTTGTTGTACCCTGATACCACTGTATAGGCCAGTCACCAATCTTAAAATTCAACTGTTTCACTCTCAATATATTCAACACATCAAATTTTAGGCTTGGATGATTTGGCCAACCCAAATACCCTGCAATTCAGATTGTAACACTGGGGTACATCGGAATATTGATTAATGTCAGTTTTGTCAATAACATGGGCAGGTACTCATTCTGATGGATGATGGAACTACCTAGCTGTACTAATTGAAACGGAATGTTCCACTAGCAAGATTGAATGCAGAAATCTATTCCCACCTGCATCTACCTGCCTAATTTGCAAATTAAGCAGTTAAAAAAAAAATTTCAGAAAATTTCAACAAAATCATATTATGTGGAGCCTCATTGGAATAATCTCATTGAGCTCATTCCATTGAGAGGGCACATGATATGGTTTTGTGGAATTTTTTTTTAAAATTTAAAAAAAAACCCCAATAATTAAAATAATAAATTTTGATATTTTGTGTTTGTAAAGGGTTATGGAATCAGTGTCCTTGTTTTAAATAATTACATTTCTTTCCAGACAAGTCCTATGACCTACAAAAAAATAGGCTACAATACATGTAAATGGATGCTAGAGTATGTGACCTTGTTTTAAATAATTACATTTCTTTCCAGACAAGTCCTATGACCAACAATACATGTAAATGGATGCTAGAGTATGTGACTGTAAGGAGCTACCTCAACAAATCATATTCAGTTGGAGAAGTAAGAAAACTGGAGGAAGAGGAGATATATTTAATGACAATTTACAAGCAGGTGAATTGTTGTCAATGAGTGATATTCTCAACTGTCCTAAGAGACTTTAGACTTCGAAAAATACAGGCACACAATAAAATGTGCAACTGGTTTCAAATCCAGACACGCCATTTTGTTTTTGTGCACCCACTTGGATTGACTGAACTCATATTTGTATGTACGGAAATGTTATAAGAATAATTCATGTCGCTTAGGCAGTGTGCAAAATTTGACGAGAACGCTCATTTTGTTCATTTGGTGGTTTTGCAAATTTAAATCTACGCCAACGGATGACCGGTTATACAAAAGTTGCATCTTCAAAGGAAAAGTGTGAGTAACGTAACTGGTAGAGTACTAATTTTTTTCTTGGTTTCAAGATTTGTTCACACATTTTTGTCTTGTTACAATTTATGGGAGAGTGTCTATAGGCACTCTCCCTTAAATCAGGATTTCCGCTTGGGGAAAATTTGTGGGTCTGGTAGTTTAGAGAAAGTGAAACTCAGACGCTGAAGGTGTCTGCCGCATGTGCCGAAGGCATGTGCGTACAGAGGGGGTCTGGGGAAAATTTTGATTTTTAGGTGCCCTCTGGTGGCCTCTGGGGGCATTCTGGTCGCTAAAATGCTAAATAATTGAAGTGGAAAATATGTATCTTTTCCTCCTAGAATTCTCTGAATTCCCATGGGACACACAATGCTGCATCTGGTCGGAGGTTTCATAAAAATACAAACCCAAAACAACACAAAATCCACGAATCCTGACTGTGACTGCGACACTAGACTTCAATTTTTAGCTCAACTTTGGCGAAGCCAAATTTGAGCTTATGCCGTCGTCCGTCTGTCCATCTGTCCATCTGTCCATCTGTCCGTCAACAATTGGATACGGCTCGGGCTAGAGGTCGTATTTATGAACCGATCTTTACGAAACTTCTTGGGTACCTTTGTTATGACTGTGGGACGAGAACGAGTGTTTTTGGGTGCGGTCCAAAATTCAAGATGGCTGCCAGCTGCCATTTTGTACCGACGATGCAGAAATCTGTGTTTTGTACAGAACTTCCATATGAAAGCTCTGATTTGAATAATTTTTTGTATGAATGGTTCGTACCATGGGATACATCACATATAATACAGGTTTTTTTCTTGTGCGTAAATTATGCAAATTAGACTAACTTTGATGTTTTTTGGTGTTACTTTCAGCACTGTAAGTCCAAATGCCAATACGGCTCGGGCTAGAGGCCGTATTTATGAACCGATCTTTACGAAACTTCTTGGGTACCTTTGTTATCACCGTGGGACGAGAACGAGTGTTTTGGGGTCCGGTCCGAAATTCAAGATGGCCGATGGCAGCCATTTTGTACGAAATGTGGTGCAATCAGATTTTTGCACAGAACTTCCATATGAAAGCGCTGATTTGAATAATTTTTTGTATGAATGTTTAGTACCATGGGATACATCACATATAATACAGGTTTTTTCTCGTGCAGAAATTATGCAAATTAGATGAACTTTGATTTTTTCAGTGCTGCTTACACACAGTAAGTATACATGTCAATACGGCTCGGGCTAGAGTCTGTATTTATGAACCGATCTTCACGAAACATCTTGGGTACCTTTGTTATCACCTTGGGACGAGAACGAGTGTTTCTAGGTGCGGTCCAAAATTCAAGATGGCTGCCAGTGGCCATTTTGTATCGAAATTAGGTCTAATCAGTTTTTTGTACACAACTTCTATACGGCTCAGGCTAGATGCCGTATTTATGAACCGATCTTTACGAAACTTCTTGGGTACCTTTGTTATTACCGTGGGATGAGAACGAGTGTTTTGGGGTGTGGTCCGAAATTCAAGATGGCCACCAGCAGCCATTTTGTACCAAAATTAGTGCATTCAGTCTTTTGTACAGAACTTCTGTATGAAAGTTCTGATTTGAATAAATTTTTGTATGAATGTTTAGTAACATGGAATACATCACATATAGTACAGGTTTTTTTCTCGTGCAGAAATTATGCAAATTAGATGAACTTTGATTTATTCAGTGCTACTTATACTCTGTAAGTGCACATGTCAATATGGCTCGGGCTAGAGGCTGTATTTATGAACCGATCTTCACAAAACTTCTTGGGTACCTTTGTTATCACCTTGGGACGAGAACGAGTGTTTCTGGGCGCGGTCCAAAATTCAAGATGGCTGCCAGTGGCCATTTTGTACTGAAATTAGGTCCAATCAGTTTTTTGTCACAACTTCTACACAGCTCATATTTGTGAACTGATCTTCACGAAACTTCTTGGGTACCTTTGTTTTCACCTTGGGACAGGAATGAGTGTTTTTGGGGTGCCTTTGTTATCACTGTGCTATGAGAACAAATATTTTGGGGTTCAGTCAGACCCACTCTGGGACTGAAAGATTTTTTCTAGTTTAGCATCTGACTGTCACCCACCTTTACAATACTTTACCTATACATTTGTTACAGGCAACGCTCAGTATTTATGTACAGACCGTTACAATACTTTATATGTACCTTTGTTATCAGGTCATTACCTAGATGTTTGTCATTGCTGTGTCACATACTATACATGTACATGTCTTTGTCTTGACAAGTTGAGCTACAGTGTCATTGACACTTTCATTTTTATACAACCCGATAACGTGCCAACGTGAATAATTGGAAATGCAGAGAGAACGAAATATTCGAAAAGAACCATGATGCAGACATGTGACGTCATGCACGTGCAATTACATCATTCGAAATAAAAGCCAGTGATTTCAGACCAAACACGACAATTTGAGTCCCAAATTTTATAGGCGACGTTTAGGATTTGAACTTTGTTTCCCTCTCGTCAGGGGGTTATAAAGTATCAGGTTGTCGCCAGTAATAGTAGGCATAGTATACAACATAATTATGCCTATATTACGTGGAAACAAAGGATCCTGAGTGTCGTTACGATACAGCATTGTACTTGACATTTTAACCACCAGCTTTTCTGACTGATCATAGTATGATCGGCGGGGGGAATGGGTCCAGTCGATGAACCCGCAGCCGGTCTAGCGGAAACCCTGCATAAATTGTAACAATGCAAATCGATGGAGATGAAGTAATTTTACTTCCAAGATAATAAGAAGGACATCCACAGAATATGAAGTCTTTAACGTTAACTTTGGGTACCTGCAGTTCAGAATAAAGCCCAAATTTGGCCTTCTAGCACTCTACCAGCCTTCCTTGTGCCTTGATAGATTTTTGGACTTTTGCCTTGAGAGGTTATATATATTTCAATTCCATGCAATATATGGATACTTTTTAACGATAAAAAAGCAGTTTTTCCAAGAGTTTTTTGCATAGCCAAGCATTTGGTTAGCCATCTCCAAACCATGTGAATGGTCAGTCGGTTAGAGTCATTTTTGAAATTTTGCACACAGCTTAAGTAATTGAGTTTCGAATTTACCAACAATTATATGTTCTCATGTTTCTCAGCCTTCAATGACAATTTTTACTCACTAATTTTCTAACTGCACTCAAGAATCCCACCACTAAGACACAGCTATTCGTGCTCATGACAGAAATCATAGCCTTCATGGCTAGATAAAATCACATTAATACAGAGGCTGAATCATTCTGGGGTTAAATCTTCAGATACATGTGCTTCTGATAAAACATGGTTTGCTGCGAGCTGCAATTGTATGGTGATTGATGGTGTTACAATTAAATTAACCGACTCCGACAACACAATATCTGTCATGTTGTCTGCAACATTGTGCATGCTGACAAGTCAAAAATAAATTACTAGGTTACAGTTGGTTCTGATGTAATGGTATCCTGGTGGATAGTCACTAATACCGCTAGTGCCACCTAGTTCAGGCCTTTAAATTCCACCAAATTCTCACTGGTAGCTGGTGTCCCCAAATTACAGGAATGTTCCCAATTTGGAGGGCCTAACATCAGTTACTTGGTAAGGTTTGGGGTTTTTTTGCTTTCATTTTTGTAGAGCTGAAACGATTAACAGATTAATCGATTAATCAATGATCAACATCTTGATCGATCCAAAAAGTAATTGATTGATTAACTGTTACTTTTGAACTACTGTACTGTATTTAATGGGTTAATAAAGGAACAAACTTGCTCCAAAACAGGCAAACATTGTCACACTGACTCACATCAATTGTGAGACAGAGTAAAGCCTGCAAGTTACTTGCTGACATACTTGTTTACTTGCATGATTATCATACTGTATCAGTGGCTGGAAATGGTCATTCTTAACCCTTTAACCATTGCGGATAGCAGACGATACTTGCAAAATAAATTCTTGAATTACTAAAAATTTTTGCCTCAAAAACATAGCTTTTGACCCCTCATTGGAACGGGCTCAATGAGCTCATTCCATTGAGGGGTTCATAATCTATGTTTTTGAGACAAAAATTGAAAACATAATAAATATGAATGGAGATTTTTGGCCCAGTCGGTTTTCTTTGTTACGTTGGTTAAAGGGTTCATGCTGTAAATCAACAGTATGGCAGTTATTCAGATATCTGTTTGGACAAGTGATTAATCGGTTAACCATAGTTAATCCACGGGATTAATAGATCAAGAAAACCCCTTAACTGTTTCAGCTCTGACAGGAATGTTCCCAATATAGAGGGCCTAGCATCAGTTTGTGGTAAGGTTTGGCATTTTTGCTTTCATTTTTAGCTCAACTTGACAAAGTAAAGCTGAGCTATTGCCATCACTTCTCATCCGTCGGTGTTCGTATGTACATATATACATACGTATGTCTGTCCGGGCGTACGTACGTCCACAATTTCCTTTGGCAGACCTCACAGGTCGCATTTATGATCAGATCACTTTGAAACTTGGTATGCTTATTTGGGGTGACCTCTAGATGGGAGCTATCGATTTTCTTCAATTTCTGTCAAAAAATGTTGCAGCGGCCAACGTTCTTAGAATTTAGTTTAGTCAGACGTCAATATTTCCCTTTGGCACACCCTACAGGGCACATTTATGATTGGATTGCTTTGAAGCCTGGCATGCTTGTTTGGGGTGACCTCTAGATGGGAGCTATCGATTTTCTTCCATTTCCGTCAAAAAATGTTGCCGTGGCCAACATTCTTAGAACTTAGTTTAGTCAGGCCTCAATATTTCCCTTTGGCACACGCTACAAGGCACATTTATGATCGGATTGCTTTGAAACCTGGCATGCTTGTTTGGGGTGACCTCTAGATGGGAGCTATCGATTTTCCTTCATTTCCGACAAAAAATGTTGCCGCGGCCAATGTTCTTAGAACTTAGTTTAGTCAGACCTCAATATTTCCCTTTGGCACACTCTACAGGGCACATTTATGATCAGATTGCTTTGAAACCTGGCATGCTTGTTTGGAGTGACCTCTAGATGGGAACTATCGATATTTTTATACTGTACCAATGACCCAGACATAGCTGGTGCTAACTCTTAAAAATATAGGGCCAAACACAAATTTTGCCCCCCAATCCCCAAAATTTGCATCTAAAACCAAAGAAAACATGTCCTGAATGGCCCTCCATACTTCACCTCTACTGCGCATGCGCAGTCTGAAGGACGTCACGAAATTGGCGCCTTTAATCATTTTTGGTTTGGCCCTTCATCAGTTAACATCTGACTGATCTTTGTGCTTGTAAATCTCAGTTTAAATGATGCCAGACACATAAATATTAGTGAAATGGTGATTCTAAGGAGGATATAGAAGGAGGAGAGGAAAAATGAGGGACAGAAAATTATCAGGGCTGTAACTTAAAATTTTTTAATGAAATTATGTTAAGTTACCTATTTCCGAGGCAACAGCCTGTTGTGGTCATTCTTGTTATCAAGTTACACTGCTTGTTCAGTGTTTTCCTCTCTCCCTTTCCTTTAAGTCCCCTCTTGCTATTCTCCCATGCTTTTGGCATATTTTCTGTAATATTATTACTAAAATTTCTTGGGAGTTTTAGCTGGATAACAGAATGAATTCTGTTCTTTTCCCCATGTTTACGTCTTCACCTATGGGTGGTTAGGCGTAGTGTTCTGCATCTACCATCTGATGTTCTGCAGTTTCTTCCTTGGAAGTCTCTGTTTTGCATCAGATAGTGTATTATTGGTAACTGATTTCGGGCCAGGGTGCCTGGAGTCTTGATCTGGTGTTTTTACACTTATTGTTTACATTTCCAACAGCCCTCTGTGTGAGGGGGGATTTCTTGAAAATAATATCTTGATGTTAATTTAATCATAACTAGATACATTATTATTGTTCGTAAGTGTTGCATAAATTGTTTAAAATATTTTTAGAATTTTTGTCCACACTTAGGCTTGGGATCCATTGGGGCTCAACCTTCCTTTTCAGAAACTTGGGCTGTTCTGAAAAAATATTTTTTCATAATTTTTTTGATTTCAATTATTTTTTCTATGTTAATGGATCATGTTATTATGTATTTTGATTGTCAGGGGTTGGTGCGAGTACTAGGACTTTGTTTTCTTTTCACAATGAAAGGATTTTGTTCAATTGTAATAAGAGGAAATCTTCCTCTGACTTTCATAATCATTGTATAATGTAGTCAGTGTACTCGCACTAACTCCTGTTCTGTATGTTTTAATTTCGATGACAACATGGGAAGCGTGTTTCACGGTATGTTAGTGGGGAATTGGCCATTCCGGTCCTTTCCCTGCAGGGTCACTCTACTTTATCAATCTCTATTTCAGACGATCATGATCAGGGTGATGTATCCGTGATGTCTTCCAAAAGTGTGCCTCCGTCATCACAATTAATGAAGAGCTAGCGGAAAAGTGCTCATGTAAATACGTCAATTGCCTAAGAGGACCCTAGTAGGTTCGACGGCCTTTGACGTCCGCTAGCTCGCCCGGTGTAGCGTCCATTCATCGAATAGTTCGGCAGCCGGGTTCGTCCGTTGCGGGCTAGAAGGAGTTTTGGGTGATGCGAGCACTATAAATCAATCAAATGCACACCCAGTGACGGTGGATTAGAGGAGAGAACGGAGGAAGCCTTTTAGTCCGGTTCCTAGCTTGTCCAGATCCATCCGGACTGCGAGCGAGAGAGGCCCCTCTCTTGTACAACAACATCTGGCCCCAGATGTTGTGGTACAAAGTGTTTCGCATTCGGAGCATACGTCCGCCGCTTGGGTCGCTCCGATATATAGTCAGTCCAGAGAGACTGTCAATAAGGCTTCCTCATCCTCATGGTAGCGCACACGACCGCTCTTGGCTATGGGACCTCGGATATCCAGTCAGCTTCGCCAATCAGAGAATCATCGGCGACCAGGTCACACCATCTGGTAGCCAGGGACACGAGGCCTGCAGAGTCTGGACGTTCGCATAAGAAAGTGTGCGGGAGTCAACGTACATGGAGCTTCCAGCAGCAAAGCATCGTAAGACTGCTACTGCACAGGCCTCGGTGACGGACGTGCTATCCCAAATAGCACAGCTTATCGCAGCATCCCAGCAACGACAAAATCTCTGTCGCATTATGTATTATCCGACGACGCTGGGTCGGGACGCTCCGCGGAAGCAGGTACGGACGTCCGAGAATTTCATCCCGTCCGACGGGATACCGAAAGGGATTCGGAGGATTTCGAGCTTTCCCTTTCGGAACAACATAAGCTTCTGTGTATGTCATCTGACTTTATCTTCTAGAGGTTCTTTCGTCGGACCAGAATGCTGCGATGCCGGATAAGAAACTGATAGCGTCGGTGGACACAGAAATTTTTTGGTTCGGTTCAGGGACATCGTCCCTCAGTTCCGACACAGTCCAATAATGTCACACAACTTTCGAATTATTGAACGACGCTATATATATTATTATATGCTTGCTATTAACAAGCATGTCTGGTTTCTTGTTCGCAAAGTTACTGAGATGTCTTTCAAAGTGTGCCTCTGTCGTCATAGTTAATGAAGAGCTAGCGGCAATAAGTGCTCATGGAATACGTCAATCGCCTAAGAGGTCCCTAGTAGGATCGACGGAGTTGACATTCGCTAGCTCACCCGGTGTAGCGTCCATTCATCGAATGGTTAGGCAGTCGGGTTCGTCCGTTGCGGTCTAGGAAGGAGATTTGGGTGATGCGAGCACTATAATAGACTTTAGTACACGCCCAGTGACGACGGATTAGAGGACAAATCGGAGGAAGCCTGTTAGTCCGGTTCCTAGCTCGTCCAGGTCCGTCCGGGCTGCGAGCGAGAGAGGTCCCTCTCTCGTACAACAACATATGGGACCGGATGTTGTGGTACAGACATTTCGCATTCGGAGCATATGTCCGTCGCTTGGGACGTTCCGTTATATTGACAGTCCGAGAGACTGTCGATAATGTTTCCTCATCCTCACAGCAGCGCACATGACCGCACATTGGCTACGTGACCTCGAGTATCCGGCCAGCTTCGTCTTTCAGTGATTCCACGGCGAACAGGTCACGCCATCCGGTAGCCAAGGGACACGAGGCCTATACACTCTGTTCACTCGCATAATAGAGGTATGCACGGGGTAACGAACACGGAGCTTCCAGCGGCAATGCATGGTAAGACCGCTTCTCCACAGGCCTCAGTGACGGACGTGCTATCCAAAATAGCACAGTTTATCGCAGCATCCCAGCAAACGACAATTCTCGGTCGGATCAGGAATAATCCGACGGCGCTGGGTTGGGGCGCTCCGCTGTTGCATCAGGTTCGCACGACCGAACACTTTATAGGGTCCGACAGGATGGCGAAAGGGATTCAGATGATTTCGAGCTTTCCCTTTCGGAACAACAGAAGCTGCCATACATTTCTTCCGGCATTATCTTCCAGAGGTTGTTCCGTCGGACTACATTGCTGCGATGCTGGATAAGAGACTAATAGCGTCATTGGACACGGAGTTTTTGATCGGTTCAGGGACATTGTCCCTGACTTACCGACACAGTCCAATAATGTCTTTAGAACATTCGAATTATTTAACGACGCTATATATAAGCTTGCTACCAAGCATGATAGTCTAGTTTCTTGTCCGCAATGATCTATTCTGCCTTTTTTCAATTCAGGAAATAATTTATATCGGCAGAACAGGGCATACCGAGAGTTCATATGCGTCTAGACGGCGGTGCTGAAGACTGGGAATTATCTTTTTCGCCGTCTATGTCAATTCCAACCACGATATTGGAAACGACAATGTTGTCTAATAGGCTTAACTTAGATGCTTTATCATACGTAGACCACCTTACTGAGGCTTTATCATTACGTCTTCAAGAGAAAGAATTCCAGGATATGATCCTCAATGTGATTTCTTTCAAGGGCAGTAGTTTTTCTACGTATAACTCTGCCCTTCAGTGGCAACCTGGAGTTGGTTAGACGTGACGCAGCCCTAGTTACATCCACGCGCGTGGAAAGTAAGGTGAAGAACTCTCTCAGAGTCGCTTCGGTCTCGGAGAAGCTTCTCTTCGACGGCAACTTTTCAGCAATCTATGAATTGCTCGATATACACGTTCTCTGTCTATCAAGTGTAGCAAGAGATTCAGACTGGGGCAAACATTCGGTGGTTGACTCAGAGAGTGCCACTGCAGTTGCCGGATCCGAGTTTTATGATTATGACGGATGCCAGTCAAACAGGTTGGGGTACAATATTGATCCCAACGGATTCGAAGTGCCAGGGTCTTTGGGTTCCGCAGTTTCTAGGCAAGCACTTAACTTCCAGGAAATGATGTTATTTAGGCTTGCACTATGTCATTGAATGAACATTATTCAGAAACGCATGTCCAAATCCTGTTCGTTAATACGACAGTAGTTGCGTATCTCCGGAACCAGGGAGGCACTCATTCGATTCCGTTATTCAATTTAACGGAAAGAATCCTTCTGTTTGTTATAGTACACCAAGTTCTGCTTCGGTCCGTCATATTCCGGGTCGTCTGATTGTATTAGCAGACTCCTTTTCACGTAAGAGTCGCTTGTTGCCGTCAGAATGGACTCTCATCAAACAAGTATTCAATCAGATTTGCTATCAATGGGAGCGCCCAATGATAATTTATTTGTGACACAACTCACTATTCAATTGCAGACGTATGTGTTTCCATGTCCGGATCCCTGAGCTTATGTTGTTAACGCTCTATTGATCTAATAGGACGGAATGATAGGGTATGCGTATCCTCCAGCGCTGTTGATTCAGCAAGTATTGCTAAGATAAACATCCACAATACAATTCTGTTGATAGCATCTCTGTCTTCACAGAGACCGTGGGTAATTTACTCAGGTGTCTACTATGGGACTTACCGCGAAAACTTCCTCCATGAGAGGATCTTCTTTCGCTGGGGAAATCGTGTCAACTCCATCACAACCCGCAAGGTCTCAACCTTCATGTATTCTGTTGTGTGGTCCTTCTTGCACGTCAAGCATTGTACAGGACGAGTTATGGATGCGATTTCTTACTGTAGGAGAACCTCTTCTTCGCTATACTATGTGGCTAAAGTGGAGGCTCTTTCGTCGTTGGTGTAGGGATCATTATGTTGATATTTTTGATCCCTCCATACTAGACATTGCAACTTTCTAGTATACTTGTTTGACAAGATCAACTGCAGCCTGTTACTATTAAGGTTATAGGTCTATGTTATCTCATACCTATGCACTCTATGATAGTTTACAATTGAGTCTTATGTCTCTTTATCTAAGTCAGTTAGAAACTTTTCGATAAATAGACCTAGAATCCAGGGACCAGCCGTGAGGGCGACTAGGGCGATTAAGTCACCCTTCTAAGCCCAAAGTCGCCTAGAAAAATAGTCAGGGCGATTACAAGTCGCCCTCTAAAAATTGGCCAAAATGAGAAAAGGCTGAACTGAGTGATGCGAGGTTTACATGAAAACGAGTATTTTCAAAAATCGAATGTGCTCGAGTGTGATAAATGGGCATTTTAATTCGTCAAATAAACGTCCATTTATTTGAAATCACACGACAAGCAATTGTCCATTGTCGCTTTTGGCGGATTTTTTTATTTCTATTTTGTTGCGTTCCAGTCGGAGCTTCAAGTGTCGAAACGAAAATAGGTGACTTCGCGACTCAACAAAACAACCCAGTTTGAAAGTAGGTTACGTCGCTTAGGATGCCGAAAATCTATACACAACGGACGTATTTTATAACACATTATTTTCATTTCGATTTGCTGACGACTGTTAACTGTTGGGCTGTCTATTCCCAGAAAAACACGAATGGAATTGAAACACATGAAAAAAAGCTTTAGTGATGTCAAGAAAAGCTTTGTACAGGACACAAGTGTGCATGTGGACGATCTTGAAAAAGGGTCCTCCTAAATATCGGAATGACATGAAATGACGCGGAATGACACCGGAATGCCATAAAAATGATGCGGAATGACATTTCTTTTACAAAATACTCGACCCCAGAATGTATTTTGTTTATTAACTAACAAAGTACCTCCCAAGCAACCTTCTTACATCTGGTCCTGTTCACACTTTCAGACTTAGGAAATTATTAGCTTAGTAGACTTTGTTGAAAGGCAACCACAGGAGGGTGATGGGGGATTGGCACGAAGAAGAGGTGAGGGGTCATGAAGGAGAAGGTAGCAGTGGGGGATTTTCAGTCAATAATTACATTGTGATTTTTTAACCTGGCACAGATGCATCATAGACAACTGGACCTGGATTATTTGTACGTTAATGGAGGACCATAAATTGAAAATATGAAGGGGCGGCAGGGGTGGTACATGAATATTCTTAATTTTCCCCACTTATGAAAGTCTATGAAGTCTCCCTACATGACTCTGCAGTCTCCCTATTTTTTCTGGAGGGAGACTTGAAGTCTCCCTAAAATTCCCCCCTAGGCTGGTCCCTGCTAGAATCCTTAGATTAAATTCCTATACAGAATTTAGCTTCGGTTCTTATTTAGCTAAGTAATCATTTGAGCCTCTGGAAACAGTAGTTTTCAAATTCTGACCTTTTAAGACAGTTATTCTCTTACTCTTCTCTTCTACTGAAGAGTCAGTGAGCTTCATGCACTATCGGTGGACGATTCTCACTTTCGTAGTATCGGAAACACTATTTCCTTTACTACTAATGTTGGATTTTTGGTTAAGAATCAGGCTCCTAATAATATCCGGAACCTATTGTTATTAAGGTCCTTCCGTCTTCGTACGGGCATAGGCTTTTACTCTGTCCGGTTAGAGTTTGCGTATTTATAAACAGATATCAGTTTATTAGTAAGGACGTAAGCTTCTTCTGTCTTTGATGCCTAATAGAAGGACATTACGCTCCATTCTATTGCTAATGGATTCATTTAACTATCGGTACTGCTTATGGTATATCATTAACTCAGCAGTTTGTGCTTGAGATTTCGGCTCATGAAGTAAGAGCTCTTTCTACATCTTGGGCTTACATTAATAGTGTCGCTATTATAGATTTTATGAAGGCTGCACATTGGGCTCGGCCATCCACATTCATGAATTTTTATCTCAGAAATATGGAGTCCATTTCTGGAGGCCTCCATTGTTAGGTCTATTATCTACTGCTCAGAATGTCATTCACTTAACAGTTGCTACTATAGCTAGGTAGGCTTTCTGTTCCGGCAGTGACTCCGTCCTGCTGCCCTCTTCGCTCTGGGCTATTTGACCCAGGGCAAGAAGAAGGGGGGGGGGGGGGGAGGGTGTTCCCTTGGGTCACCTGTTTTATTATGAAAACAAGGGGATACCTCCGGAGTTAGTAATTCTGAGCTGTTACTGGGATGGTTTTTAAGTGATAAGTTTATGTTTTAAAAATTCATTCAAGTCATAGTTTTTAAAGTATAGCTTTTGAATATATCACGTGTCAAACGGGCGTTATTATACAATCCTCAGACACTTTTAAGGAGTATAAAGAGTCTCTATTCTCTAGACTAACTTTATTTATTGGCTTACTTTAAAAATTATTAGTATAAGGATTATACTGGATATTAATAGAGTACATGGATGTTATGATGCTCAATTATGGAAGGTGTTGTGTCTTTCTAATTTATCATAAATAAGAAAAATACATGTAAGGCCTAATACTCCTTTTCCCCTCGACGGGATGACTCTTTTTTATATAATTGAGCTTATTGGAATTTCCTCTATGTCCTAGGCCCTCCAGCCTTTTTACTATTCAGCTATGTCTGGGTCATTGGTACAGTATAAAAATGTTAAAAAATTTATAGTAATTTATATATTTTTTATACTTACCAATGACCCAGACGGGGATGGCCCTCCCAGGAGTTGGGAACTCATACCTCCCCGCTGAGTACATAGCGCTTACCAGGCACTGGTTATAAGAATGATTAATGGCGCCAATTTCGGGACGTCCTTGACATTGCGCATGCGCAGTAAAGGTGAAGTATGGAGGGCCATTCAGGACATGTTTTCTTTGGTTTTAGATGCAAATTTTGGGGATTGGGGGGCAAAATTTGTGTTTGGCCCTATATTTTTAAGAGTTAGCACCAGCTATGTCTGGGTCATTGGTAAGTATAAAAAATATATAAATTTTTTAACTTTCTTCCATTTTCGTCTGTCCAAAAATGTTGCCGCTGGCAATGATCTTTGAACTTAGTTTAGTCAGACATTAATATATTCCTTTGGCATGCCCTACAGGGCACATTTATGATCAGATCGGTTTGAAACTTTGTATGCTTGTTTGTGGTTACCTCAAGGTGGGAGCTATCTATTTTCTTTGATTTCCATAAAAAATATTGCCGCTAGCAATGACCTTCGATGAATGACATTTGATGAACTTAGTAAAAACTTAGTGCAGTTAAGCATCAATATTTCCCTTTGACACACCCTGCAGGGCACATTTATGATTGGACCGCTTGCAAACTTGGTGTGCTTGTGTGGGGTGACATCCATATGGGCGCTGTCGATTTTCTTCCATTTCTGTAAAAAAATGTTGCGTTGACCTTTGATCTTAGTTTAGTCAGACCTCAATATTTCCCTTTAACACACCCTTCAGGGCACATTTATGATTGGATCACTTTGAAACTTGGTATGTGTGTTTGGGGTGACCTCTAAATGTGAGCTACTGCTTTTTTGCTCACCTGACTGAAAGTCAGTGTGAGCTTTTGCCATCACTTGGCGGCCATTGTCTGTCGTCTTAACTTTCGCAACTCGGTCTTCTCCTTCAAAACCACTAGCCCAAACCCAAACAAATTTGACATACAGTATATTGGAGGTATCCTCTTTCCAGTTTGTTAAAATGAACTCGGTGCCCCCCCTCTGGAGTGGGAGTGATGCCCTAAAAGCATCATTTTCTCCTGAAATCTTCTTCTTATGAACCACCAGTCAGAATGCTGTGATATTTGGTATGAAAGCTCCTTTGGTACTGAAGATTCAAGTTTGTTCAAAGAAATTTTCTCGGTCAATATTTGCGCTCGCTATGGGAGGATCCCCATTTTGTGCCCCGCCCAAAATTTCTATATTTTTATACTGTACCAATGACCCAGACTTAGCTGGTGCTAACTCTAACAAAACCAGGGCCAAACACAAATTTTGCCCCCCAATCCCCAAAATTTGCATCCAAAACAAAAAGAAATCATGTCCTAAAGGACCTCCATACTACGCCTCTACTGCGCATGCGCAGTGACGCAGTCGTCCCGAAATTGGCGCCAATTATCATTCTCTGTTTGGCCCTTTATCAGTCAACATCTCACTGATCTTTGTGCTTGTAAATCTCAGTTTAAAGGATGCCAGACACGTAATTTTTGGAGAAAATGTGATTCTAAGGAGGATAGAAGGAGGAGAGGAAAAAGAAGTGGCAAAAAATAATCAGGGCTGTACTTAAAATTTTTTGATGAAATTATGTTAAGTTGCCTATTTTCGAGGCATGGGCCTCTTGTTGTCATTCTTGCTAATTGTTGCACTGCTTATTCAGTGTTTCCTCTCCCCTAGCCTTCTAAAGTCCCCCCTGGCAATTCTCCCATGCTTTTGGCATATTTTTGAGAAATTTCATTTCTAAAATTTCCTGGGAGAGTTGCTTGGTTACAGAATGTTTTCTGTTATTTTCCCCATAGTTACGTTTTCACCCATGGGTGTATAACGTTTGTGTTCTGCATCTTCCATCTGATGTTCTACAGATTCTCCCCTGGGAGTCTCTGTTTTGCATCAGATAGAGTGTAATTGATGACTGATTCCGGGCCAGTTTTTTCAGTGCCTGGAGTCATGTTTTCTAGTGTGTTTACACTGTTTGTTTTCATTGGCAACAGCCTTTTTTGAGGGGTGCTGTTTGCCTTTGTGTTAGTTTATCTCATTATAAGATACATTTATATTATCCGAAAGTGTCTCATTAATTATTTTATATAAATTTAAAATTTTTGACCACACTTTGCCATCGGATCCATCGGGGCTCAACGTTACTTTTCAGCAACTTGGGCTTCTCTGAAAAAATATTTTTTCAAAATTATTTTGTTTTGCAATTGTTTTTTCATTTATTAATGGATCATGTTATTATGTATCTTTGTGTCAGGGGTTTTTGCGAGTAACTAGGACTTATTGTTGTTCTTTCACAATGAAGGGACGTTGTTCAAATTGTAATAGGAAGAAATCTTCCTCTGACTTTCATGATCATTGTATTAATTGTAGTCAGTGTTCTCGCATTAATCCCTGTCCTATATGTGAACATTGGGATGAGAAACATTGGAAACGTGTGTCACGATATGTTGTTTCTGGAGAAAGAGCGATGCCGGCTCTTTCTCCACAAGGTCACTCTACTCTCTCAGTTTCTATTTCAGAGGAACCAGAACAGGGTGATGTTTCCATGTTATCTTCTTCAAGTGTGCGTCCGTCGTCACAAATGAATTCAGAGCTAGCGGCAAAAGTGCTCATGGAGATTAGACAAATGTCGTCCGCTAGCTCGCCCGGTGTAGCGTCCATTCACCGAATGGTTCGGCAGCCGGGTTCGTCCGATGCGGTCCAAGAGGAAATTTTGGGTGATGCGAGCACTATAAACATAATAGATGCACACCCAGTGACGGCGGATAGTAAGCGAGAACGGAGGAAGCCTTTTAGTCCGGTTCCTAGCTCGTCCAGGTCCAGCCGGGCCGCGAGCGAGAGAGGTCCCTCTCTCGTACAACAACATCTGGGACCAGATGTTGTGGTACAAAATGTGTCGCAAGCGGAGCATACGTCCGTCGCTCGGGACGCTCCGTTGTATAAGCAGTCCGCAGAAACTGTTAAGGCTTCCTCTTCTCGTCAGCGCACACGACCGCACCTTGGCTGCGTGACCGCCGATATATTACCAGCTTCGCCGATGAAGGATTCTTCGGCGACCAGGTCATACCATCCGGCAGCCAGGGATTCGAGACCGATGGACTCCGGACGTTCGCATAGGAAAAGTATGCGGGAGCCATCTGATGCGGAGCTGCCCTCGGCGAAGCAGCGAAAGACTGCGCCTCCGCAGGTCTCGACGCCGGACATTCTTGTGCAGATAGCACAGCTTATCGCAGCATCCCAGCAGCCGACAGAAACGGTGTCGGATCGAGAATTATCCGACGGCGCTGGGTCGGTACGCTCCGCCGAAGCATCGGGGGCGGACGACCGGGAACATCGTGAGGTCCGACCGGATGGTGAAAGGGATACGGATGACTTGGAGCTATCCCTTTCGGAACAACATAAAGCTGCCGTGGACTTCATCCGGCACTTTCTCCCTCAAGTTGTTCCGTCGGGCCAGACTGCTGCGCTTCCGGACAAGAGAATTATAGCGTCATTGGACTCTGAATTTTTTGAGCGGTTCAGGGACATCGCTCCCGAGTTTCCGTCGCAGTCCAATAATGTTGCTAGAACATTTGAATTATTGAACGACGCTATATTTAAACTTGCTTCCAGGACGGGGAAAGCAGGTTTCTTGTCCGCTAATACTCTCAACCTGCCTTTCATTAATGCAAGGAATAAATTCGATACGGCAGGACAGGGTATACCGAGAGTTCCTCTGCGTATGGACGACGAGGCGGAAGACTTAGAGCTATCATTACCGTCGTCAGCTTCTATTCCAACCGCGGTGTTGGAAACAGCTATTGCGTCTAACAGAGCCAATTTAGATGCCTTATCTTACGCAGATCACCTTACTAAGGCGTTATCACTGTGCCTTCAAGGGAAAGAGTTTCAGGATATACAATCCTCTTTAAGACTTCTTTCAAGGGCAGTAGCTTATTCCACGTGTAACTCCGCCCTTTCAGTGGCAAATCTGGAGTTGGTTAGACGTGACGCAGCCCTAGCTACATCCACACTAGTGGATTCTAAGGTGAAGAACTCTCTTAGAGTCGCTTCGGTCTCAGGAGAACTTCTCTTTGACGGCAAGCTTTCCGCTATTTATGATAAAATTAAAAAGAAAGCTAATGATTCTCTGTTGTTCAGATCGGCTCCTAAAAAGTCGGATACAGCAGACACGAATAAGACAGGCACTTCTGGGTCTAATGCGCCCAAGAGAGGTTCCTATAGAGGTTCCGGTGCGTCCTCTTGGTCTTATTCGAGAGACCGTCAGGATAGCGACTCTCGTTCGGGACGTCCTTCAGGCCGGGACAATCGGTCGGACGCCCCGAGGTCGACGAGATGAGGTGCGGGTCGTGGAAGACGTGGTTTCTCCTACCGCAGGCCCCGCAGGTCCAGGAGGTGATGGCTTAAACCTCTATCGCGTTCCGGTTGGCGGAAGGTTGTCGAGTTTTTCACAAGAGTGGGCGTCGATTACGGACGACCCTTGGGTGAGAGGAGTGACTTCGGAAGGTCTAAAGATATCCTTCAAACGAAAGCCTCCATTAACTCGAAGTCCAAAGTGGACTCATCTTCCGTCAAATCCACAGAAAAGAGACGCTCTGTTATCAGAGGTGCAGTCTCTTTTAATGAAGAACGCGGTAGAGGTCGTAGAAAACCAGGAATCTCTGGGATTCTACAGCCATCTGTTTCTGGTTCCGAAACCAGACGGCTCGTTCCGTCCAGTCATAGATTTGAGCTGGATAAACAAGCTGATCGTCGCTCCGAAGTTTTATATGGAGACGATTCGATCGGTCAGAGCGAGTATTCGGGTGAACGATTATGCAACGAGCATAGATCTCAAAGATGCGTACTTTCACGTCATGGTACATCCGACATTCCGAAAGTATCTACGCTTTGCAGTCCTGGGAGTGGTGTATCAATTCCGGGCGATGTGCTTCGGATTGAATCTAGCACCCTGGGCTTTCACTCGGGTAATGAACTCGGTAATGATCTACTTCCGAGCTCATTCATCTGCGGTAACGTCGGCCTACCTGGACGACATTCTTCAGAGGTACGGCAACGAGTTAACGCTTCAGAACGATGTTCAGAATCTTCTTCTATTGCTCCGACGTCTCGGTTTTATAGTAAACGAGGAGAAGTCGGATCTGGTGCCGTCCAAGTCATTCACTCATCTGGGAATGAGCTTCGAGACGCACAACAATCTCGTTCGTCTGCCGTTAACCAGAGCGAAATTAGTCAGTTGTTACGCTCGCTATTGTCTGCACGCAGACAAAGTTACGGCGAGAGAATTTATGAGACTGATAGGTCTGTGCGGAGCCGCCGCGGATCTCATTCCGATGGGGCGGCTACGCACACGTCCTCTTCAAATTTTCCTGACTCAGAATTGGAGTGTGAAAATTCATTCGCTCGATGTAGACGTTCTCTTGTCAGGTCAAGTGAAACAAGAGATTCAGACTTGGGCAAACATTCAGTGGTTAACTCAAGGAGTTCCGCTGCAGTTGCCGGATCCGAGTTTTACCGTTATGACGGATGCCAGTCAAACAGGTTGGGGTGCATCATTAATCCCAACGGATTCGAGATGCCAGGGTCTTTGGGATCCGCAATTCCTGTGCAAGCACATAAACATCAAGGAAATGATGTCAATTTGGCTTGCGTTACGTCACTGGATGGACATTATTCACGATGCTCATGTCCAAATCCTATCCGACAATACGACAGTAGTGGCGTATATACGGAATCAGGGAGGCACTCATTCAGTTCCGTTGTTCAATCTAACGGAAAGAATCCTTCTGTTTGCGTTAGAACATCACGTTCTTCTTTCGGTCCGTCACATACCGGGTCGTCTGAATGTGCTAGCAGACTCCCTTTCACGAAAGGGTCGCTTGTTGCCGTCGGAGTGGACTCTCAACAAACAAGTATTCAATCAGATTTGCTACCAATGGGAACGGCCAATGATAGACTTATTTGCGACACATCTCAACAATCAGTTGCAGACGTATGTGTCTCCGTGTCCGGATCCAAGAGCATTTGCAGTAGACACTCTGTCGATCCCTTGGGACAGAATGATAGGATATGCGTATCCTCCAGCGCCGTTAATTCAACAAGTATTGCTAAAGATAAAACAATCTCAATGCAAGATTCTGTTGGTAGCATCTCTGTCGCCACAGAGACCGTGGATAAATCTACTCAGGTGTCTGTTGTGGGACCTACCGCGGAAGCTTCCTCCACGAGAGGATCTTCTTTCGCAGGGGAAATCGCGCCAACTCCATCACAACCCGCAAGGTCTCAACCTTCACGTTTTTCCGTTGTGCGGTCCTTCTTGCATGGCAAGCACTTTACAGGACGAGCAGTGGACGCGATTTCTAACTGTAGGAGGACCTCCTCTTCGCTAAACTATGAGGCTAAGTGGAAGGTTTTTCGTCGTTGGTGTAGGGATCATTCTGTAGATATATTTGATCCCTCTATACCAAACATTGCAAACTTTCTAGTATACTTGTTTGACGAAATCAAACTGCAGCCTGTTACTATAAAGGGTTATAGATCTATGTTATCTGATACCTATGCACATCATGATAGTTTACAAATTGGATCTAATGTCTCTTTATCGAAGTTGGTTAGAAACTTTTCGATAAATAGACCCAGAACTCTTAGATTAATTCCTAAGTGGAATTTAGCTTGGGTTCTCCTTAAATTGAAGGAAAAGCCATTTGAACCTCTTGGGACAGTAGATTTCAAATTCTTATCTTATAAGACAGCTTTTCTCTTAGCTTTCTCTTCTGCCAGAAGAGTCAGTGAGCTTCATGCACTATCGGTGGATGATTCTCATTATCGTAGTGTTGGGAACACTATCACCTTCACTACTAATGTGGGTTTTTTAGCTAAGAATCAGGCTCCTAATAAATATCCGGAACCTATTGTTATTAAGGCTCTTCCGTCTTCAGACGGGCGTAGGCCTTTACTCTGTCCTGTTAGAGCACTACGTATCTATAAACAGAGATCTCAGTTTATCAGAAAGGGACGGAAACGTTTCTTTCTGTCTTTGATGCCTAATAGAAAGGACATTTCAGTCCATTCTATTGCTAGATGGATTCAGTTAACTATCCGTACTGCTTATGAAGATTTATCTTTTTCTCAGCAGTCTGTGCTTAAGATTTCTGCTCATGAAGTTAGAGCTCTTTCTACTTCCTGGGCTTATGCTAATAGTGTTGCTATTGCAGATTTAATGAAGGCTGCTTATTGGTCTCAGCCATCCACATTTACGAATTTTTATCTCAGAAATATTGAGTCCATTTCTGGAGACCTGCATTGTTTAGGTCCGTTATCTGTTGCTCAGAATGTCGTCCACTAAACAGTTGCAACTATAGTTATGCAGGCTTTCTGTTCCGGCAGTGACTCCGTCCGGCTGCCCTCTTCGCTCTGGGCTATTTGACCCAGGGCAAGGGGAAGGGGGGGGGGGGGGGCGGGTGTTCCCTTAGGTCACCTGCTTTATAGTGAAAAGCAAGGGAATGCCTCCTCCAAGTCAGTATTTCTGAGTCGCTTCCGGGATGGTTTTAAAGTGTAATATTAATGTTTAAATTCATTCATGTCTTATTTTTAAAGTGTAGCTCGGTGTGAAGCATTTGTATATGTCAAGTGTCAAACGGGCTTTAATATACAATACTCGGACACTTTTAAATGATTATAAAGAGTCTCAATTCTCTGGACTACTTTATTTATTGGCTTGCTTTAAAAATAATTAGTATAAGGGTTATACTGGATGTTAATAGAGAACATGAATGTTATTGTGCTCAATTATTAAGGGTAGTGTATCTTTCTAATTTAATATTAAATAAGAAAGATACATGTAAAGCCTAATACTCCTTTTCTCCTTAAGGGGTTACCTCTTTACTATATAGTTGAGCTTATTGGATTTTCCTCTATGTCCTAGGCCCTCCAGCCTGTTTACTATTCAGCTAAGTCTGGGTCATTGGTACAGTATAAAAATGTTAAAAAATTTATAGTAATTTATATATTTTTTATACTTACCAATGACCCAGACGGGGATGGCCCTCCCTGGAGTTGGGAACTCTTGCCTCCCCGCTGAGTACATAGCGCTGACCAGGCACTGCCAGTAAGAATGATAATTGGCGCCAATTTCGGGACGACTGCGTCACTGCGCATGCGCAGTAGAGGCGTAGTATGGAGGTCCTTTAGGACATGATTTCTTTTTGTTTTGGATGCAAATTTTGGGGATTGGGGGGCAAAATTTGTGTTTGGCCCTGGTTTTGTTAGAGTTAGCACCAGCTAAGTCTGGGTCATTGGTAAGTATAAAAAATATATAAATTACTATAAATTTTTTAACTTTCTGAACCGAGAGGCCAATTTGAACCAAATTTGCTATGAGATATTATTGGGTCCTAAGTACTTGATTCATGCCAAAAAAAATTTTCCCGCTGCCCCGTGAAAACCTCAGGAGCTAAAAATAGAAAAAAATTAAAACGCCCATATCTCCAAAACTACACTGCACTGAGAATTCTTATTTGGTGTGAAGCTTCCTTTGGATCAACAGAATGGAATGGTCAAAAAAAAAAAAATTGCTATCGGTTTTATCATGGGGTACTTTTTGGGGAAATCAATTCCCTGGGTCCATATTTGGGCTCTCTATGGTAGCTCAAATGTTTAAATTAGTGCAGTATGCGGAATATTCTTTAAAAATCTTCTTCTTCAGATCTACCAATGAGAATCTTTTGATATTTGGTATGCAGCATCCTTCGGGGGGTGAGATTCAAGTTTGTTCAAGCCAAGTCCCCAGGTTCATATTTAGGCTGAAAATTTTGGGTCCCGGTCCGGACTTAGAAATTTTGGACCAAAATCCGGAAATGAGTTTTTTGGTTTTTTTATGCGTTTTGGTCAATTATAAGACAAAAAACAATTTTTTTTTTACACTGAAAAATTTGGGGTCCGGGTGGGACTTTGAAAATTTTTGACCCAAAATCTGGAAATTAGTTTTTTGGTTTTTTATGCGTTTTGGTCAATTTTAAGACAAGATTTTTTTTACACTGAAAATTTGGGGTCCGGGTGGGACTTGGACCAAAATCCGGAAATGAGTTTTTTTTGTTTTTATGCATTTAGGACAATTTGGTCCAGGTGAGCTTTTCAGGCTCTCTTGAGCCTCTAGTTTTCATTTCCATAGAAAATTATTGTCGTTATCACCAGCCTTTGAACTTACTGCATTTGTGCATCAACTTATCCCTTTTGCACTCTCTGCAGGGTATATTTATGAATTTCCATAAAAAAAACCAAAAACATTGCCACAAGCAATGACTTTCTACTTAGTGCATTTGTGCATTTAAACTTCCTTTGGCATGCCTCAGAGGGCACATTCATTATCAGGTTGTTTTGAAACTTTGTATGCTTATGCAGGGTGACAAAGATAGGAGCTATTGATTTTCTTTTCATTTCAATCAAAAACTGTTGCTGTTAGCAACAATCTTTGAATTTATTGCATTTGTGCATCAACATTCTTCTTTGACATGTCCTACAGGCCACATTTATCATAGGATTGTTTTTAGCTCACCTACATCTGTAAGATGTGGTGAGCTATTGTGATAACCTCGGGCGTCGGCATCTGGCGTGTCCAATATTGTAAGATTTAATGTTAAGGTTAATTTCTCAAACATCAGTGGGCTCAGGCCTTTGATATTGCATATGTAGGTTGTAGGGGACTATCAGAACAGTATTTAACCCTGATACTATGACTTTTTTCCAAATTTAACCTAAATTTTTCTGCCAAACGTTGTAAGAATTTGCATTTAGGTGTTGTAAGAATTTGTGTTAAAGTCAGCTTTTGTGCAGATTGTGCTGGTTTAACTTCTCATTACTGTTGATTTTCATATTTCAATAACAACTGTAGGTATTAACCCTACTGTATGCAGAAATTTAATGGAAATTTTCTTTTTTTCAGTCAAAATTTTCATGTTTTTCTCGGACTTAGTAAATTTTAAGTTGTAAAACTTTGTAAACTTTGTGTTTAGGTGAGTTGTGTTTCTATGTGTCTTTCCAAGCGATTAATATTCTACACTTGGGTTACTGAACTCCATTGCAGTAATATTTAACCCTCATTACATGCATATTTGAGGAATTTGAGGCAGATTTTCTGCCAAAACTTGTTGTAAGAATTAGCGTTTTGGTGTTGTAAGAATTTGCGTTAAAGTCAGCTTTTGTGCAGATTGTGGTGCTTTAACTTCTCATTACTCTTGATTTTCATATTTCAATAACAACTGTAGGTATTAACCCGACTGTATGCAGAAATCAACGGAAATTTTCTTTTTTTCAGTCAAAATTTTCATGTTTTTCTCGGACTTAGTAAATTTTAAGTTCTAAAAGTTTGTGTTAAGGTGAGGTGTTAAGGTGAGTTCTCAAAGATCAGTGGGCTCAGGCCTTTGATATTGCATATGTTGGTTGTAGGGAACTATCAGAACAGTATTTAACCCTGATACTACGACTTTTTTCCAAATTTCACCTAAAATTTTCTGCCAAAAGTTGTTGTAAGAATTTGCGTTTAGGTGTTGTAAGAATTTGCGTTAAAGTCAGCTTTTGTGCAGATTGTGCTGCTTTAACTTCTCATTACTGTTGATTTTCATATTTCAGTAACAACTGTATGCAGAAATTTAACGGAAATTTTCTTTTTTTTCAGTAAAAATTTTCATGTTTTTCTCGGACTTAGTAAATTTTAAGTTGTAAAACTTTGTAAACTTTGTGTTTAAGTGAGTTGTGTTTCTATGTGTCTTTCCAGGCGGTTAATATTCTACACTTGGGTTACTGAACTCCATTGCAGTAATATTTAACCCTCATTACATGCATATTTGAGGAATTTGAGGCTGATTTTCTGCCAAAACTTGTTGTAAGAATTAGCGTTCAGGTGTTGTAAGAATTTGCGTTAAAGTCAGCTTTTGTGCAGATTGTGGTGCCTTCACCTCTCATTACTGTTTATTTTCTCATTTCAATAACAACTGTAAGTATTAACCCTACTGTATGCAGAAATTTAACTGATTTCTTTTCTTTTTTTCAGTCACAATGTTCACGTTTTTGTCTGACTTACTCAATTTTAAGTTCTAAAAGTTTGTGTTAAGGTGAGGTGTTAAGCTGAGTTCTGTTTCTATGTGTCTTTCCAGGCAATTGATATTGTACGCATGGGTTACTGAACTACATTGTGGTAACGTTGCGCCCTTATTACATGCATATTTGAGGAATTTGAGGGGGATTTTTGGGACTTATATTCACTTTCTTTAAAAAAAAATTTTTTTAACTTTTTTTTTTTATTTAATACTTTCTCATACTTGTTACTAGTAACATTAAGGCTTATTTTAGGTGTTGATGTGATGTATTTTTGTTGGGACTTATAGTCACTTTTTTGAACGAATGTTTTTCTGCAACTCCTCTTTAACCAATGAATGTACTTCAATTACAATTTCAGTGATTTATGAAAGCCTTTCCTAATTCTTATTTATGATTTAATATCTCGCCTCACGATTCATATTCTTAATCATAAACATTTCTAAAAGAAAAAAATGCTTTTATATCCAATGATTCTATGTTGAATTGATATATAATAAATGCAGAAATATAGACTTTCCAAAGCCATCACATAAACTACATTAATCATTTGATGCCTAGTTAATGATTTATATTAACTAAATATTAAGCATTTTACATTTGAACGACATTATCAAGTGCGAATGTAGGTGAGCGTTGGGATGTAACATCCCTCTTGTTGAACTTGGTGTGCTCATTAGGCAAGACATTTAGATAAGAGCTATTGATTAGCATTCATTTCTGTGAAAAAAGTTGGCATTTACAATAACCTCTGAACATACTGCATTTGTGTATCAACATTCTTCCTTCAGCCAGTCTTACAGATTACATTTAATGCTGTTATGTTGAAATTTCATCAAATAACATTGGTACCAATGATCTTCAATTTTGCCATTTCATTTATAACTTACCAAGTTCAAGTTTGTTAAGTTGAGCTACAGTGTCACTGACACTTTCATTGTTCAAATGATTTACCCACAAAGGCTTGTATATGTGTATTCATTTTCACTACTAAATGATAGTCAACATCCTGTTGCGTTTAGGCCTCTGTAAATATTTGAATATGATAGAATTGAATACCAAATCAAATACTGCACACTATTTGCAAATCGAAACAAATCTAATACAAAACAATCATTTTTATACTGTACCAATGACCCAGACATAGCTGGTGCTAACTCTTAAAATATAGGGCCAAACACAAATTTTGCCCCCCAATCCCCAAAATTTGCATCTAAAACCAAAGAAAACATGTCCTGAAAGGCCCTCCACCCTTCGCCTCTACTGCGCATGCGCAGTGTCAAGGACGTTCCGAAATTGGCGCCATTAATCATTCTAAGTTTGGCCCTTCATCAGTTAACATCTGACTGATCTTTGTGCTTGTAAATCTCAGTTTAAATGATGCCAGACACATAAATATTAGTGAAATGGTGATTCTAAGGAGGATAGAGAAGGAGGAGAGGAAAAAATGTGTGACAGAATATTATCAGAGCTGTAACTTAAAATTTTTTAATGAAATTATGTTAAGTTACCTATTTTCGAGGCAGCAGCCATTTTGTTGTCATTCTGATTATTTAGTTACACTGTTTTTTTTAAGTGTTTTCCTCTCTCCCTGTCCTTTAAGTCCCCCCTTGCTATTCTCCCATGCTTTTGGCATAGTTTTTGTAATTATTATTACTAAATTTTCTTGGGAGTTTTAGCTGAATAACAGAATGAATTCTGTTCTTTTCCCCATGTTTACGTCTTCACCTACGGGTGGTTAGGCGTTGTGTTCTGCATCTACCATCTGATGTTCTGCAGTTTCTTCCCTGGAAGTCTCTGTTTTGCATCAGATAGTGTATTTTTGGTAACTGATTTCGGGCCTGGGTGCCTGGAGTCTTATTTTAGTGTTTTTACACTCATTGTTTACTTTTACAACAGCCCTCTGTGTGAGGGGGGGATTTTTGGAAAATAATATCTTGATGTTATTTTAATCATAACTAGATACATTATTATTGTTCGTAAGTGTTGAATAAATTGTTTAAAATATTTTTAAAATTTTTGTCCACACTTAGGCTTGGGATCCATTGGGGCTCAACGTTACTTTTCAGAAACTTGGGCTGTTCTGAAAAAATATTTTTTCAAAATATTTTGATTTCAATTATTTTTTCTATATTAATGGATCATATTATTATTATGTATTTTGATTGCCAGGGGTTAGTGCGAGTACCAGGACTTGTTTTCTTTTCACATTGAAAGGATATTGATCAATTGTATTAAGAGGAAGTCTTCCTCTGACTTTATAATCATTCTATATGTGGTCAGTGTACTCGCATTAACTCCTGTTCTGTATCGTATGATTTTGATGACAATATGGGAAGCGTATGTCACGGTATGTTATTGGGGAATTGGACACTCCGGTCCTTTCCCTGCAGGGTCACTCTACTTTATCAATTTCTATTTCAGACGATCAAGATTAGGGTGATGTATCTGTGATGTCTTCCAACAGTGTGCCTCCGTCGTCACAATTAATGAAGGGCTAGCGGAAAAGTGCTCATGTAAATACGCCAATTGCCTAAGAGGACCCTAGTAGGTTCGACGGCCTTTGACGTCCGCTAGCTCGCCCGGTGTAGCGTCCATTCACCGAATGGTTCGGCAGCCGGGTTCGTCCGTTGCGGTCTAGAAGGAATTTTGGGGTGATGCGAGCACTATAAATCAACCTAATGCACACCCAGTGACGGCAGATCGGAGGGAGAACGGAGGAAGCCTTTTAGTCCGGTTCATAGCCCGTTCCGGTCCATCCGGACGGCAAGCGAGAGAGGCCCCTCTCTCGTTCAACAACATCTGGCCCCAGATGTTGTGGTACAAAATGTGTCGCAAGCGGAGCATACGTCCGTCGCTCGGGATGCTCCGTTGTATAGGCAGTCCGCGGAGACTGCTAAGGCTTCCTCTTCTCGTCAGCGCACACGACCGCACCTTGGCTGCGTGACCGCCGATATATTACCAGCTTCGCCGATCAAGGATTCTTCGGCGACCAGGTCACACCATCCGGTAGCCAGGGACACGAGGCCTGCGGACTCCGGACGTTCGCATAGGAAGTGTGCGGGAGTCAACGTACACGGAGCTTCCGGCGGCAATGCATCGTAAGACCGCTACTGCACAGGCCTCGGGAACGGACGTGCTTTCCTAAATAGCACAGTTTATCGCAGCATCCCAGCATCAACTGAATCTGTCGCATATTTTTTTATCCGATGATGCTGGGTCGGGACGCTCCGCGGAAGCGGGTACGGACGTCCGAAAGTTTCATCTGGTCCGACGGGATACCGAAAGGGATTTGGAGGATTTCGAGCTTTCCCTTTCGGAACAACATATGCTGTTGTGTATGTCATCTGACTTGGTCTTCTACAGCTTCTTTCGTCGGACGAGAATGCTGCGATGCCGGATAAGAAACTGATAGCGTCGGTGGACTTAAAAATTTTTGGTTCGGTTCAGGGACATCGTCCCTCAGTTCCGACATAGTCCAATAATGTCACGCAAACTTTCGAAT
The DNA here is from genome assembly GCA_031216915.1 of Pictodentalium vernedei. NCBI lineage: Eukaryota > Metazoa > Mollusca > Scaphopoda > Dentaliida > Dentaliidae > Pictodentalium > Pictodentalium vernedei. The sequence goes on along the minus strand of CM062292.1, from coordinate 313,240,078 downwards.
TATTGAACGACGCTATATATATTATTATTTTATGCTTGCTATAACCAAGCATTTCTGGTTTCTTGTTCGCAAAGTTACGGAGATGTCTTTCAAAGTGTGCCTCTGTCGTCATAGTTAATGAAGAGCTAGCGGCAATAAGTGCTCATGGAATATGTCTATTGCCTACAGAGTGGCATTCGCTAGCTCACCCGGTTTAGCGTACATTCATCGAATGGTTCGGCTGCCGGGTTCGTCCGTTGCGGTCTAGGAAGGAGATTTGGGTGATGCGAGCACTTTAATTACTTTAGTACTCACCCAGTGACGGCAGATTGAGGACAGATCGGAGGAAGCCTGTTAGTCCGGTTCCTGGCTTGTCCAGGTCCGTCCGGGCTGTGAGCGAGAGAGGTCCCTCTCTCGTCCAACAACATAGGGGACCGCATGTTGTGGTTCAGATATTTTACATTCGGAGCATATGTCCGTCGGTCGGGACGCTCCGTTATATTGACAGTCCGAGAGACTGTCCTTAATGCTTCCTCATCCTCACAGCAGGGCACACGACCGCACATTGGCTACGTGACCTCAAGTATCCGATCAGTTTCGTCATTCAGTGATTCCACGGCGAATAGGTCGCGCCATCCGGTAGCCAAGGGACACGAGGCCTATACACTCCGTTCGCTCGCATATTGGTAGTATTCACGGAGTAACGATCACGGAGCTTCCAGTGGCAATGCATCGTAAGACCACTTCTCCTCAGGCCTCAGTGACGGACGTGCTATCCGAGTTAGCACAGTTGTTTCGCAGCATCCCAGCCATTGACAGTTTCTCGGTCGAATCAGGAATTATCCGACGGCGCTGGGTCAGTGCGGTCCGCGGTTGCATCAGGTACGGACGACCGAACGCTTTATAGGGTCCGACAGGATGGCGAAAGGGATTCGAAAGATTTCGAGTTTTCCCTTTAGTAGTATCGGAAGCTGCCTTTCATATCTTCTGGCATTATCTTCCAGTGATTGTTATTTCGGACTTCATTGCTGCGATCTTGGATAAGAGACTTATAGCGTCATTGGACTCGGATTTTTCGATCGGTTCAGGGACATTGTCCCTGACTTACTGACGCAGTCCAATATTGTCATTACAACATGTGTTTTATTTTTCGACGCTATATATATATATATACAAGCCTGCTACCAAGCATGATAGTTTAGTTTCTTGTCCGCGTTGCTCATTTCTGCCATTTTATCATTTATACGAATAGTTTATTTTGGCAGAGCAGGGCATACCGAGAGTTCATATGCGTCTAGACGGTGTGGTTAAAGACTGGATATATTCTTTTTCGCCGTTTATGTCTTTTCCAACTTCAATGTTGGAAATGACATGATGTATAGTAGACTTAACTTAGACGCTTTATCATACGTAATCTGCCTTACTGAGGCGTTATCATTACGTCTTCAAGAATAGATTTACGGGATATTATTCTCAATGTAATTTCTTTTGAGGGCAGTATTTTGTTCACGTATAACTCCGCCCTTCAGTAGCTGATTGGAGTTGGTTAGACGTGACGCAGCTCTAGCTACATCCACACACGTGGATAGTAAGGTTAAGAACTCTCTCAAGAGTCGCTTCGTTCTCGGAGGAGCTTCTCTTCGACGGCAACTTTTCGGCAATCCATGAATTGCTCGATTTACACGTTCTCTTGTCTATATAGTGTTACAAGAGATTCAGAATGGGGCAAACATTCGGTGGTTGACTCAGAGAGTGCCACCGCAGTTGCCGGACCCGAGTGTGGCTGTTATGACGGTTGCCAGTCAAACAGATTGGGATATAATACTGATCCCTACGGATTCGAAGTGCCAGGGTCTTTGGGTTCCGCAGTCTCTTAGCAACCAGTTTTCTTCCGCGGAATAATGTTTTTTTAGGCTTGCCTTATGTCATTGCATGAACATTATTCAGAAACGCATGCCCTAATCTTGTCCTTTAATTCAACAGTAGTGGCGTATCTCCGGAACCAGGGAGGCACTCTTTCGTTTCCGTTATTCAATTTAATGGAAAGAATCCGTCTGTTGGTTATAGTACACCAAGTTCTGTTTTGGTCCGTCATATTCCGGGTCGTCTGATTGCTTTACCGGACTCCCGTTCTCTTACGGGTCGCTTGTTGCTGTCAGAATGGACTCTCAACAAACAAGTATTCAGTCAGATTTGCTATCTATGGGAGCGCCCAATGATGATTTATTTACGACACAGCTTGCTAATCAATTGCAGACGTATGTGTTGGCTTGTCCAGATCTCTGACGCTCTATTGATCTATAGGACGGAATGATAGGATACGCGTATCCTCCGGCGCTGTTGTTTCAGCAGGTATTGCTAAGATAAACAACCACAATACATTTCTGTTGATAGCATCTCTATCTTCACAGAGATCATGGGTAATTTACCCTCTTGTCTACTGTGGGTCTTAACGTGAAATCTTCCTCTATGTGAGGATCTTTTTTCACTGGGTAAATCGTGTCATCTTTATCACAACCCGCAAGGTCGCAACCTTTATGTATTCCGTTGTGTGGTCCGTATTGCATTGTAAGCACTGTACTGGACAAGCTTTGGACGCGATTTCTTACTATAGGAGATCGTCTTCTTCGCTATTTTATGCGGCTAAAGTGGAGGCTCTTCCGTCGTTGGTGTAGGGATCATTATGTTCATATTGTTGATCCCTCCATTCTACTCATTGCAATTTTTTAGTATACTTGTTTCACAAGATCTACTGCAGCCTGTTATTATTAAGGTTATAGGTTTATGTTACCTCATACCTATGCACTCTACGATAGTTTACAATTGAGTCTTATGTCTCTTTATCTAAGTCAGTTAGTAACTTTTTGTTAAAATAGACTTAGAATCTTTAGATTAAATTCCTATATGGATTTTAACTTCGGTTCTTATTTAGCTAAGTAATCATTTGAGCCTCTGGAAAAAGTAGTTTTCAAATTCTGACCATTTAGACAGTAATTCTGTTGGTTTCTCTTTTACTGTAGAGTCAGTGAGTTTCATGCACTATCGATGGATGATTTTCACTTTCGTAGTTTCAGAATCACTATTCCGTTACTATTTAGGTTGGATTTTTGCATAAGAGTTAGGCTCCTAATATGCGGAACCTATTGTTATTAAGGTCCTTCCGTCTTCGTACGGGCATAGGCCTTTACTCTTTCCGGGTAGAGTTTATGTTTTTATAAACAGATATCTGTTTATTATTATGGGCGTAAGCTTCTTCTGTCTTTGAAGCCTAATAGAAGGATGTTACGCTCCATTCTATTGTTAATGGATTCTATTAACTATCGGTACTGCTTATGTATATCATTGACTTAGCAGTTGTGCTTTAGATTTCGGCTCATGAAGTAAGAGTTCTTCTACATCTTGGGCTTACATTAATAGTGTCGCTATTATAGATTTTTGAAGGCTGCTCATTGCGCTCAGCCATCCACATTCATGAATTTTTATCTCAGAAATATCGAGTCCATTTCTCGAGGCCTCTATTGTTAGGTCTATTATCTACTGCTCAGAATGTCATTCACTTAACAGTTGCTACTATAGCTAGGTAGGCTGTCTGTTTCGGCAGTGTCTCCGTTCGTCTGCCCTCTTCACTCTGGGCTATTTGACCCAGGGCAAGAAAAAGGGGGGGGGGGGGGGTTCGGAGGGTGTTCCCTTGGGTCACCTGTTTTACTATGAAAACAAGGGGATACCTCCTCCGGAGTTAGTAATTCTGAGCTGTTATTGGGATGGTTGTTTAGTGAGAAGTTTAGGTTTTTAAAATTCATTCAAGTCTTAGTTTTTAAAGTATAGCTTTTGATTATTGCATATGTCAACGGACATGATTATGCAATCCTCAGACACTTTTAGGAGTATAAGAGTCTCTATTCTCTAGACTTACTTTATTTATTGGCTTACTTTAAAAATTATTAGTATAAGGATTATACTAGATATTAATAGAGTACATGGATGTATGATGCTCAATTTTGCAAGGTGTTGTATCTTTCTAATTTAACATAAATAAGAAAGATACATGTAAGGCCTAATACTTCTTTTTCCCTAGAGGGGATGACTCTATTTTATATAATTGAGCGTATTCCAACTTGCTCTATGTCCTAGGCCCTCCAGCCTTTTTACTATTCAGCTATGTCTGGGTCATTGGTACAGTATAAAAATGTTAAAAAATTTATAGTAATTTCTATATTTTTTATACTTACTAATGACCCAGACGGGGATGGCCCTCCCAGGAGTTGGGAACTCTTGCCTCCCTGCTGAGTACATAGCGCTTACCAGGCACTGGTTTTTAGAATGATTAATGGCGCCAATTTCGGAACGTCCTTGACACTGCGCATGCGCAGTAGAGGCGAAGTGTGGAGGGCCTTTCAGGACATGTTTTCTTTAGTTTTAGATGCAAATTTTGGGGATTGGGGGGCAAAATTTGTGTTTGGCCCTATATTTTAAGAGTTAGCACCAGCTATGTCTGGGTCATTGGTAAGTATAAAAAATATAGAAATTACTATAAATTTTTTAGCGTTTTCGGTAGTACCTTGATGGAAAAAGGTGATTTAAATCCAGTGCATATAGTTAAGTTAACCTGTTGCAAGTGGCTTTTCATTAAGTTGTCTTTTCCGCATTGACAGACCAGAATTGGATAATGCGAGTTCACTATAGTCAGATTTATGCAAACATTCTGCTGTAGGTGCCATATTTATTACACAACCAAATTCTCCCTGCATTAAAATATGAAGGAAGTTCGAGGACCTTCCTATTACATCATGGAATAACCGGTGTATTTTTAGAAGTCCCTCGCTGTAACTAAGTGATTCAATCGACTGCTGAAAATTCCAGACTGCTAGCATCATTATTTCTATAAGTTGGTTATTGTAACAGTGCAGGCTGAATGATATACATGTTCTGATGTTGTGATTTGCAATACGCTTCAAAAAGTTTGTTGATAATTTCAACATAGATTTATCTCATTTTCGTTGACATTTGTTGCATTTTGACGACAAAAAAAACATTGAAGAAAATATAGAAGACATTCGATAGATATTCGGTGGCGATTGTCGGATTGAATTCATATTGAATATTGTGATTGAATTGAATATCATTTTGTATACCGAATATTTGCAGGGGCCTACATGTAGTTGCTTTGCAGTTTCTAAGCAAGTCTCGGCTGCCTATATAGCCTGCTGAGACTTGACTATAAACAACTGCCAAGGCTCTTATAATTTAATTTTTAGAGACTGTATGTTGGGACACCTATTCTATTGTAGTAGAAAGTGATCAGAATTGGAATAAGACCTACAAGGGTTACTGCTAATAGATATTTTGAGGCACCAATACAACCAGGAGAAACAAGGAAATGCATTTCGGACATTTGGTATTGCAAAATATCTTCACTGGTACTGAACAGCAGCTGACTTGTCAAGTCTGTGATGTCCCCAAATTAGACCAATCTAAAGGTCTGGCCAAGTTACTTTCCGTCTGCCACATTAAAATAAAATCTCTGCAAAAAATTGAAAGACACAAAGTTTTTTGTGCGCTGCTTCTTTTCGAATCCAGATGTGCAATAGTGTGCAAGTGCAGTTGGGTGGCTAGAAATCAAAAGTCCAACCTAACCAACCGAAAAAAGCTCTCAACCAGTTATCTGCAGTATCAAAAGCAGACCTGTCATTTTTTATCTCCCCAAAATATATGTATATAGATGTGGCACTGTCTGTCCATCTGTATATAGATGTGGCACTGTCTGTCCATCTGTAGACAGATGTTGGTTTCCACTCTCTAACCAAAATTTCACTTGGTTGACTGAAACCAAATTTGGCATGTGGGTTAGGTATGATGAGAGGAAGAAGCCTATTTATTTTGGGATCATTGTGCCAAAGGTCTAGATCACAGTGACCTTGAAATTCAATTTTTATCTGTGTTGGTTTCCTCTGTGTAATTAAAGTTCAGCTTGGTCAACTGAAGCCCAACTTTTCATGTGGGTAAAGAATGATGAGAGGAAGAATCCTATTTATTTTGAGGTAGATAGATACTAAACTTGGCTTATGGGTTCAGCATGATGGAAGGAAGAACCCAGTTTATTTTTTTAGGTCATTATACTGAAGGTCAAGGCCACTGTGACCTTTAAATTGAACATTTATCGGTCAGAGCTTGTTTCGGCTCACTTAATTATAAAACATCATGCATTCCCAGTTGAAACCCAGCTTGGCATGTGGGTTGAGCATGATGAGAGGAAGAACCCTACATATTTTTTGGTCATTGTGCCAAAGGTCAAGGTCACAGTGACCTTGAACTTCAAATTTTATCTGTCCTGATCAAAACCAAACTTGACATGTCATCAAATACAGATAATGTTATCTGTAATATGTGTGGAAATAATACCAACACGGACTGTGTTAATTTTATGTAAAATATTAATAAGGTTACTGTATCGGAATGATTTTTTTTGGCCCCCTCGAGTTATAATCACAGGAGAGTGGCTATTACCATCCTGGGGAGAGGTTCTGCCCTCACTGTTTCATGATCATTTCACTACGATGGGAAAACCTGTACCAAAAAGGCTTTTCTTTGATACCATTCATTTGGAACTGTTAATCATTAAAAAAAGATCTTTATCAGACTTTGACTATGGCAGCCACATTGTGTCCTTGGTCAAGACACTTCACCCCCATTTCACACGTGGGGGCAGGGTGACGTTTTGTACTAAGGCGTACTGCATGTCGATTGTGCACCTGTCTTCAACCAATGCTAACCCGTCTTGTGTGGAGTTCGTATGTTTGGGAGCTGACTGTCTTTTGTCATTGCTCAGTGGTTCTCTTCGGGTACTCTAGCTTCCTCCACCCATAAAACTGTCGTGATGATTAGCCATTTTGCAGAAATATGTGACCTTAAACACCAAAAAATAAATAATAAATAATCCGACTTTGACAAACTTTATAGTCTCAGAACATATACTTTAACAATGGCAATGGTTTCTAGTCAAGTTTTAGTTTCTAAAGTTAGCCAAGACTTAGTTACAAATCACTGGTATGCCACTGGACTTGCGAGGTGTGCTGTCTAGAGAAAGTTCTGAAAAATTACTCAGCCCTTTAAGGGTTAAAGAGACTATATTTCCATTAAATTCATGGTGTGAACACAGCTTTCCCTTAGTTTATTTATGAGATATCATTTTTGGCTTCCCACATTAACCACTCTTACCACACCACACCTCACCACACCCCACCCAGCTATCAACCAACCCTCCCCCCAACCATCCACATCAGCTGTTCAGCTTTGTTTGATAAAAGCATTATTGTTGTTTGCCATATTTCAGCTCTTGGTCCTGTAAGTGAGAATTGGTTTGAAGAAGAATCTAGAAGAAAAAAACATGAAGTGAAGGAGCATCTGCCACAACAGTCCCCTGTCAGTAAGCAAGCAAAAAGAGATTTTCCCTATGGTAATTGTTGAGTAACTACGTTGTCTTTGTGAGCTTAACTGGTAGAGTACTGGAAGCACACATTTGGGTTTTATTCAGAAGTGAAGGTACCCGAGTTTAACCCTTTACCCAATGCAGACGATTTCAAAATTTATTATTTTAACTATCATTTTTTAAATTTTTTCAAAACATTTCAACAAAACCATATCATGTGACCCCTCTATGGAACGAGCTCGAGGAGCTCGTTCCAAAGAGGGGTCACATGATATGGTTTTGTTGAAAATTTTCGAAAAATAATATTTTATCAGCTTCTGAATTTGCATATTACGTGGGCGGATGCGGGCGATTCGTTGGGTAAAGGGTTAAGACTTCATATTTTTTGGATGTGCTTCATATTATCTGTGAAATGGAATTATTTAGTTGATATGGATGTGCCTTGTTACAATTTATGGGAGAGTACCTACAGGCACTCTTCCATAAATTGTAACAAGACAAAAATGTGTGAACAAATTTTGATGACCAAAAATAATTAAGCACTCCACTAGTTAAAATGGATTTTAAAGCTGTTTTGAAAATCAGGGAAAAATGATTTATAAACTTGTTTTCCAGAAATGAATTAAAAAATGCAGCATATTTCTCATGTTGTATGAAAATTGCATGCAGAGCTTCAATGCTTCAAACAAACCATACAAAAAACTGTAGTCACAAAAGAGGTATTTTTCTCGGTCAGATCGTGATCTCTAGAGGCAGTCAAGACTTAACTAAAAATCACTGCTGAACCACGAGACTCACATGGTGTGTTGTTTAGTAAAAATTCTGGAAAATAACCTGTACCTTTAACTGGTTGCGTGCTGGAAGCCCATATTTAGGCTCCTTTCTGAAATGCATATCTTGCAGCTTATCAGCTTCTTTTTCTGTGGATGGGCTTCATATTATTTTTAAAGCAAAATTATTTCATCTGTATAGGCTATATAGCCTCTCTCCCATCAGATGTAACCAGGCAAAGATATATGTACAATTTCTGACAACCAAAAACAATTCAGCTCTTCACCAGTTGTAGGTTAAAAGAGACTTGATTTATTCTGTGAACACATCCTTTAGAACCCCTTAGTTTTTAAATGTTTTTCTGGGTGGGCATTTTCCACTCTCCTTATATTTTTATACTGTACCAATGACCCAGACTTAGCTGGTGCTAACTCTAACAAAACCAGGGCCAAACACAAATTTTGCCCCCCAATCCCCAAAATTTGCATCCAAAACCAGAAGAAATCATGTCCTATAGGACCTCCATACTACGCCCCCACTGCGCATGCGCAGTGTCAAGGACGTTCCGAAATTGGCGCCAATTATCATTCTCTGTTTGGCCCTTCATCAGTCAACATCTCACTGATCTTTGTGCTTGTAAATCTCAGTTTAAAGGATGCCAGACACGTAATTTTTGGAGAAATGGTGATTCTAAGGAGGATATAGAAGGAGGAGAGGAAAAAGGAGTGACAAAAAATAATCAGGGCTGTACTTAAAATTTTGTGATGAAATTATGTTAAGTTGCCTATTTTCGAGGCATGGGCCTCTTGTTGTCATTCTTGCTAAATGTTGCACTGCTTATGCAGTGTTTCCTCTCCCCTAGCCTTCTAAAGTCCCCCCTTGCAATTCTCCCATGCTTTTGGCATATTTTTGAGAAAGTTCATTTCTAAAATTTTCTTGGGAGAGTTGCTTGGATACAGTATGTTTTCCGTTATTTTCCCCATAGTTACGTTTTCACCCATGGGTGTATAAACGTTGTGTTCTGCATCTTCCATCTGATGTTCTGCAGATTCTCCCCTGGGAGTCTCTGTCTTGCATCAGATAGAGTGTAATTTTGGTGACTGATTTCGGGCCAGTTTTTTTCAGTGCCTGGAGTCATGTTTTCTGGTGTTTTACACTCTTTGTTTACATTGGCAACAGCCTTTTTTGAGGGGGGCTGTTTGCCTTTGGTGTAGTTTATCTCACTATAAGATACATTTATATTATCCGTAAGTGTCTCATTAATTATTTAATATAAATTAAAAATTTTTGACCACACTTTGCCATCGGGGCTCAACGTTACTTTTCAGCAACTTGGGCTTCGCTGAAAAAATATTTTTTCAAAATTATCTTGATTTGCAATTGTTTTTTCATTTATTAATGGATCATGTTATTATGTATCTTTGTGTCAGGGGTTTGTGCGAGTAACTAGGACTTGTTGTTGACTTTTCACAATGAAAGGATATTGTTCAAATTGTAATGGGAAGAAATCTTCCTCTGACTTTCATGATCATTGTATTAATTGTAGTCAGTGTTCTCGCACTAATCCCTGTTCTATATGTCAGTATTGGGATGACAAACATTGGAAACGTGTGTCACGGTATGTTGTTTCTGGAGAAAGGGCTATGCCGGCTCTTTCTCCGCAAGGTCGCTCTACTCTCTCAGTTTCTATTTCAGAGGAACAAGAACAGGGTGATGTTTCCATGTTATCTTCTGCAAGTGTGCTTCCGTCGTCACAAATGAATTCAGAGCTAGCGGCAAAAGTGCTCATGGAGATTAGACAAATGTCATCCGCTAGCTCGCCCGGTGTAGCGTCCATTCACCGAATGGTTCGGCAGCCGGGTTCGTCCGATGCGGTCCAGGAGGAAATGTTGGGTGATGCGAGCACTATAAACATTCAATGTGCACACCCAGTGACGGCGGATAGTAAGCGAGATTGGAGGAAGCCTTTGAGTCCGGTTCCTAGCTCGTCCAGGTCCAGTCGGGCCACGAGCGAGAGAGGCCCCTCTCTCGTACAACAACATCTGGGACCAGATGTTGTTGTACAAAATGTGTCGCAAGCGGAGCATACGTCCGTCGCTCGGGACGCTCCGTTGTATAGGCAGTCCGCGGAGACTGCTAAGGCTTCTTCTTCTCGTCAGCGCACACGACCGCACCTTGGCTGCGTGACCGCCGATATCTTACCAGCTTCGCCGATCAAGGATTCTTCGGCGACCAGGTCACACCATCCGGCAGCCAGGGACTCGAGACCGATGGACTCTGGACGTTCGCATAGAAAAAGTATGCGGGAGCCATCTCATGCGGAGCTGCCCTCGGCGAAGCAGCGAAAGACTGCGCCTCCGCAGGTCTCGACGCCGGACATTCTTGTGCAGATAGCACAGCTTATCGCAGCATCCCAGCAGCCGACAGAAACGGTGTCGGATCGAGAATTATCCGACGGCGCTGGGTCGGTACGCTCCGCCGAAGCATCGGGGGCGGACGACCGGGAGCATCATGAGGTCCGACCGGATGGTGAAAGGGATACGGATGATTTGGAGCTATCCCTTTCGGAACAACATAAAGCTGCCGTGGACTTCATCCGGCACTTTCTCCCTCAAGTTGTTCCGTCGGGCCAGACTGCTGCTGTTCCGGACAAGAGGATTATAGCGTCATTGGACTCTGAATTTTTTGAGCGGTTCAGGGACATCGCTCCCGAGTTTCCGTCGCAGTCCAATAATGTTGCAAGAACATTTGAATTATTGAACAACGCTATATTTAAACTTGCTTCCAAGACGGGGCAAGCAGGTTTCTTGTCCGCCAATACTCTCAACCTGCCTTTCATTAATGCAAGGAATAAATTCGACACGGCAGGACAGGGTATCCCGAGAGTTCCTCTGCGTATGGACAACGAGGCGGAAGACTTGGAGCTATCATTACCGTCGTCGGCTTCTATTCCAACCGCGGTGTTGGAAACAGCTATTTCGTCTAACAGAGCCAATTTAGATGCCTTATCTTACGCAGATCACCTTACTAAGGCGTTATCACTGTGCCTTCAAGGGAAAGAGTTTCAGGATATACAATCCTCTTTAAGACTTCTTTCAAGGGCAGTAGCTTATTCCACGTGTAACTCCGCCCTTTCTGTGGCAAACCTGGAGTTGGTTAGACGTGACGCAGCCCTAGCTACATCCACACTCGTGGATACTAAGGTGAAGAACTCTCTTAGAGTCGCTTCGGTCTCTGGAGAACTTCTCTTTGACGGCAAGCTTTCTGCTATTTATGATAAAATTACAAAGAAAGCTTCGGATTCTCTGTTGTTCAAATCTGCTTCTAAGAAGTCGGATACAGCAGACAAGAATAAGACAGGCACTTCTGGGTCTAATGCGCCCAAGAGAGGTTCCTATAGAGGTTCCGGTGCGTCCTCTTGGTCTTATTCGAGAGACCGTCAGGGTAGCGACTCTCGTTTGGGACGTCCTTCGGGCCGGGACAACCGGTCGGACGACCCGAGGTCGACGGGACGAGGTGCGGGTCGTGAAGGACGTGGTTTCTCCTACCGCAGGCCTCGCAGGTCCAGGAGGTGATGGCTTAAACCTCTATCGCGTACCGGTTGGCGGAAGGTTGTCGAGCTTTTCACAAGAATGGGCGTCGATTACGGACGACCCTTGGGTGAGAGGAGTGACTTCGGAAGGCCTAAAGATATCCTTCAAACGAAAGCCTCCATTAACTCGAAGTCCAAAGTGGACTCAACTTCCGTCAAATCCGCAGAAAAGAGACGCTCTGTTATCAGAGGTGCAGTCTCTTTTAATGAAGAACGCGGTAGAGGTCGTAGAAAACCAGGAGACTCCGGGATTCTACAGCCATCTGTTTCTGGTTCCGAAACCAGACGGCTCGTTCCATCCAGTTATAGATTTGAGCTGGATAAACAAGCTGATCGTTGCTCCGAAATTTTATATGGAGACGATTCGGTCGGTCAGAGCGAGTATTCGGGTGAACGATTATGCAACAAGCATAGATCTCAAAGATGCGTACTTTCACGTCATGGTACATCCGACATTCAGAAAGTATCTACGCTTCGCAGTCCTAGGAGTGGTGTATCAATTCCGGGCGATGTGCTTCGGATTGAATCTAGCACCCTGGGCTTTCACTCGGGTAATGAACTCGGTAATGATCTATTTCCGAGCTCATTCGTCTGCGGTAACGTCGGCCTACCTGGACGACATTCTTCAGAGGTACGGCAACGAGTTAGCGCTTCAGAACGATGTTCAGAATCTACTTCTATTGCTCCGACGTCTCGGTTTTATAGTAAACGAGGAGAAGTCGGATCTGGTGCCGTCCAAGTCATTCACTCATCTGGGAATGAGCTTCGAGACGCACAACAATCTCGTTCGTCTGCCATTAACCAGAGCGAAATTAGTCAGTTGTTACGCTCGCTATTGTCTGCACGCAGACAAAGTCACGGCAAGAGAATTTATGAGACTGATAGGTCTGTGCGGAGCCGCTGCGGATCTCATTCCGATGGGCCGGTTACGCACGCGTCCTCTCCAAATTTTCTTGACTCAGAATTGGAGTGTGAAAATTCATTCGCTCGACGTAGACGTTCTCTTGTCAGATCAAGTGAAACAAGAGATTCAGACTTGGGCAAACATTCAGTGGTTAACTCAGGGAGTTCCGCTGCAGTTGCCGGATCCGAGTTTTACCATTATGACGGATGCCAGTCAAACAGGTTGGGGTGCATCATTGATCCCAACGGATTCGAGATGCCAGGGTCTTTGGGATCCGCAATTCCTGTGCAAGCACATAAACATCAAGGAAATGATGTCAATTTGGCTTGCGTTACGTCATTGGATGGACATTATTCACAATGCTCATGTCCAAATCCTATCCGACAATACGACAGTAGTGGCGTATATACGGAATCAGGGAGGCACTCATTCAGTTCCGTTGTTCAATCTAACGGAAAGAATCCTTCTGTTTGCGCTAGAACATCAGGTTCTTCTTTCGGTCCGTCACATACCGGGTCGTCTGAATGTGCTAGCAGACTCCCTTTCACGAAAGGGTCGCTTGTTGCCGTCGGAGTGGACTCTCAACAAACAAGTATTCAATCAGATTTGCTACCAATGGGAACGGCCAATGATAGACTTATTTGCGACACATCTCAACAATCAGTTGCAGACGTATGTGTCTCTGTGTCCGGATCCAAGAGCATTTGCAGTAGACGCTCTGTCGATCCCTTGGGACGGAATGATAGGATATGCGTATCCTCCAGCGCCGTTAATTCAACAAGTATTGCTAAAGATAAAACAATCTCAATGCAAGATTCTGTTGGTAGCATCTCTGTCGCCACAGAGACCGTGGATAAATCTACTCAGGTGTCTGTTGTGGGACCTACCGCGAAAGCTTCCTCCACGGGAGGATCTTCTTTCGCAGGGGAAATCGCGCCAACTCCATCACAACCCTCAAGGTCTCAACCTTCACGTTTTTCCATTGTGCGGTCTTCTTGCATGGCAAGCACTTTACAGGACGAGCAGTGGACGCGATTTCTAACTGTAGGAGGACCTCCTCTTCGCTAAACTATGTGGCTAAGTGGAAGGTTTTTCGTCGTTGGTGTAGGGATCATTCTGTAGATATTTTTGATCCCTCTATACCAGACATTGCAAACTTTCTAGTATACTTGTTTGACGAAATCAAACTGCAGCCTGTTACTATTAAGGGTTATAGGTCTATGTTATCTGATACCTATGCACATCATGATAGTTTACAAATTGGATCTAATGTCTCTTTATCTAAGTTGGTTAGAAACTTCTCGATAAATAGACCCAGAACTCTTAGATTAATTCCTAAATGGAATTTAGCTTGGGTTCTTCTTAAATTGAAGGAAAAGCCATTTGAACCTCTTGGGACAGTAGATTTCAAATTCTTATCTTATAAGACAGCTTTTCTCTTAGCTTTCTCTTCTGCTAGAAGAGTCAGTGAGCTTCATGCACTGTCGGTGGATGATTCTCACTATCGTAGTGTCGGGAACACTATCACCTTCACTACTAATGTGGGTTTTTTAGCTAAGAATCAGGCTCCTAATAAATATCCGGAACCTATTGTTATTAAGGCTCTTCCGTCTTCAGACGGGCGTAGGCCTTTACTCTGTCCTGTTAGAGCGTTACGTATCAATAAACAGAGATCTCAGTTTATCAGAAAGGGACGGAAACGTTTCTTTCTGTCTTTGATGCCTAATAGAAGGGACATTTCGGTCCATTCTATTGCTAGATGGATTCAATTAACTATCCGTTCTGCTTATGAGAGTTTATCTTCTTCTCAGCAGTCTGTGCTTAAGATTTCCGCTCATGAAGTAAGAGCTCTTGCTACTTCTTGGGCTTATGCTAATAGTGTTGCTATTACAGATTTAATGAAGGCTGCTTATTGGTCTCAGCCATCCACATTCACGAATTTTTATCTCAGAAATATTGAGTCCATTTCTGGAGACCTGCATTGTTTAGGTCCGTTATCTGTTGCTCAGAATGTCGTCCGCTAAACAGTTGCAACTATAGTTATGCAGGCTTTCTGTTCCGGCAGTGACTCCGTCCGGCTGCCCTCTTCGCTCTGGGCTATTTGACCCAGGGCAAGGGGAAGGGGGGGGGGGGGGGGCGGGTGTTCCCTTAGGTCACCTGCTTTATAGTGAAAAGCAAGGGAATGCCTCCTCCAAAGTCAGTATTTCTGAGTCGCTTCCGGGATGGTTTTAAAGTGTAATATTAATGTTAAATTCATTCATGTCTTATTTTTAAAGTGTAGTTCGGTGTGAAGCATTTGTATATGTCAAGTGTCAAACGAGCTTTAATATACAATACTCGGACACTTTTAAAAGATTATAAAGAGTCTCAATTCTCTGGACTACTTTATTTATTGGCTTACTTTAAAAATAATTAGTATAAGGGTTATACTGGATGTTAATAGAGAACATGAATATTATTGTGC
This sequence comes from Pictodentalium vernedei, assembly GCA_031216915.1. Classification (NCBI taxonomy): domain Eukaryota; kingdom Metazoa; phylum Mollusca; class Scaphopoda; order Dentaliida; family Dentaliidae; genus Pictodentalium; species Pictodentalium vernedei. Next base: position 313,224,942 of record CM062292.1, on the reverse strand, counting down.
TCAATTATTAAGGGTATTGTATCTTTCTAATTTAATATTAAATAAGAAAGATACATGTAAAGCCTAATACTCCTTTTCTCCTTAAGGGGTTACCTCTTTATTATACAGTAGAACCTGCCATGGGCGACCACCCTTGGGACTTACCAAAAGTGGTCGTTAATGACAGGTGGTCGTTGACGAGAAGTTTGCTGATAGGGGCCCATTTAACCTATTTTCGTTTGAATCATTTTGTTTTGATCACAGATGTACTTGTACCACGTGTAAATGTACTATTAAAACATATATGTCAACAAAGTTTGTTGTTGTTTTCTAAAACGTTGAGGTGAGTATTTAGTTCTTCATTGAATCATTTATATTAAACTATTAAAACATATATGTCAATAAAATTTGTTGTTATTTTCTAAAACGTTGAGGTGGGTATTTAGTTCTTTATTGAATCGTTCATATTAAACTATTAAAACATATATGTCAACAAAATTTGTTGTTGTTTTCTAAAACGTTGAGGTGGGTATTTAGTTCTTTATTGAATTGTTTATATTAAATGATAATTATTTCATGTCATACCACATTATGGGAAGCATAATCGAACCCCAGAATCCAAGGTAAGTCCGTAATGAGGAAGTAAACATCAGAGAAAAGTAGGCTGTGCGTGAATTGCACGTGCTAACAGGCGATCACGAGGTCGGGAGATTCCGTTTCAATCTCTCGCTTAGTGGAGAGAAGGCAACGGAATATACCGACACGGTGAAAGCTGATGGCTTTGGTACAAAGGCACAGCTTGAAAAAGGGCCTCTGGCATCACAATTGACAGAATGTATGCGCGTGTGGGTGGGGGGGGGGGGGGGGCGTTTTTTTCAACATCCTTTGGGTTTGTGTTAAAATAAAGAAACAACAATTTTTTTCATTTTAATTTATTTATCGCAGTACGAGAATACATGTATAAAAATGAAAGCTGATCTTCTACATAAAATGCAACATATTTACAAAAGCACATAACCACACATTAGAAGAATGGACAACGACCATTTTGGGAAGACGTTCAGTGGGAGTTGGCATGAAGAATTTTGATAAGGAAATTAGTACATGGGAATTAGTACATGGTCTCTGAAAAGGGATGTGTGGTTTGGTATCCGAGATGTTTAGTACATGGTCTCTGAAAAGGGATGCGTGGTTTGGTATCCGAGATGTTTCGTACCCTGGTTGTTTCGTTCTGGTATGAAATGACCAAGACTTTGGGAAAAAAAGATTGTTTCTGATCTGAAAAATCTAGTTTATCACGCCTCATAGAGGAGTCATAAAATATATTTTTGAGACAAAAAACATTCCGAATTTACAGATTTATACGTGGTGGGGGTGGGGGGAGGGGCAACAAGAAACAACATGTCTGAGATGTTTCTGATCTGAAAAATCTAGTTTATCACGCCTCATAGAGGAGTCATAAAATATATTTTTGAGACAAAAAACATTCCGAATTTACAGATTTATATGTGGTGGGGGGGGGGGGGGGGGGGGACAACAAGAAACAACATGTCTGAGATGTTTCTGATCTGAAAAATCTAGTTTATCACGCCTCATAGAGGAGTCATAAAATATATTTTTGAGACAAAAAACATTCCGAATTTACAGATTTATACGTGGTGGGGGGGGGGGGGGGGGGGGAGGGGAGGGGACAACAAGAAACAATATGTCTGAGATGTTTCTGATCTGAAAAATCTAGTTTATCACGCCTCATAGAGGAGTCATAAAATATATTTTTGAGACAAAAAACATTCCGAATTTAAAGATTTATATGTGGTGGTGGGGGGGGGGGGGGGGGAGGGACAACAAGAAACAACATATCGTCCACCGTTTGCTCATTTACACCGGCTGATTCTCCACTTAGTACACTGCATTTTATGTTGTGCCGATTCTTAAAACTTTCCAGCCACCCATTTGACGCTGTGAAGTCAATATGTCCCATCTCATATGACGCAATTATCGCCTTTTCTTGAAGAAGTTTCCCGGTTACTGGAATATTTTTGCTTCTAGCTAGACAAAACCAGTTCCAAACAGCCTCATTTAGATCGCTATACTGAGATTTCCTTGCTTGTAGATATTTTCGTTCTATTTGCTGACCATTTTTCCAATCGCTCTTCACATTTTCTTTATCTTTAATTATTGACTGCACCTGTGTTTTACCAACAGCCATTAAACCAGCAATTTTTCTTGCACTCTCACCTCGCTCAGACATATCTATTACTTTAATTCTTTCTTCTAAAGTCAACACTTTCCTCTTTTTCGATGCAGGTTCAGCCATTTTGAAAATTAATTTGTTTATGATCATCATTTGCAAAAATCCTGCTATTTATCTGTACTGGTAGATACAGGTAGCTTACGTTCGAAGCCATCATTGTCTTTTCTTGTCTGTCGGTATGCGTAGAATCAAAGAAGGCCGACAAGCTATTCTGTACCAAACATCTGTTATAGTTCTTTCAGTAATTAAAATTTTTGTGAGCTTGTTTGGGTTAATGACACAAGCTGTGTTTTTACAGCGTTGTAATGAAAATTAGCAGAACTTTGCCCTTTAGTGTTGAAAAAACAAAATCAAGATGACTCAGTTTTTTCAATTGCGGTCAGCTTGTTAGTGCCCTGTTGTGACAGCACTGTCATTGTTGGGTGAATTTTACCCTGCATACAGATTACTTGTCAAAAACAGCTGTTATTCTAAAAGTTCGAGCGACACCTACCGGCGAATCAATGTTTACTGCTGTTTTTTTTCCAAACACATCGACCCAATTCGTCCAGTGAAATTGTGATTTATTCACTGTGCTCTGCCCCGAGCACATCGAAATGTGGATTAAACATTTAGCTTATAGGTAAGGAAAGCATGTTTTATTGAGGGCATTTATAAATAAATAAATTTGACAGTAAATTTCGCCACGTGCAAAGGGAATTAGGATGAAACCGGGAACTGGGAAATGACAAAAAATAAACAAACACAACATAATTAAATAATTCTTTAATTTTTATTCTTTATACCAGTATATGTATAAATATCATAGCATAAATACAAAACAGTCAGATGGGACAGATTTGAAACGTATTTGATAACACAACGATCTTCAAGCTGAAAATGGTCGCAAAATACAGGTAAAAATCGACAAACTGGACACAAAAAAGAGGTCGGTGGTCGCGTCCGGCAGGTGGTCGCTGACGACAGTGACAATATAACGTGAAACCAATCCGTGCATTGCAAATGCGGTCGTAAATAGCAGGTGGTCGCTTACGTCAGGTGGTCGCTCAGGCAGGTTCTACTGTATAATTGAGCTTATTGGATTTTCCTCTATGTCCTAGGCCCTCCAGCCTGTTTACTATTCAGCTAAGTCTGGGTCATTGGTACAGTATAAAAATGTTAAAAAATTTATAGTAATTTATATATTTTTTATACTTACCAATGACCCAGACGGGGATGGCCCTCCCAGGAGTTGGGAACTCTTGCCTCCCCGCTGAGTACATAGCGCTGACCAGGCACTGCCAGTAAGAATGATAATTGGCGCCAATTTCGGGACGTCCTTGACACTGGGCATGCGCAGTGGGGGCGTAGTATGGAGGTCCTATAGGACATGATTTCCTTTGGTTTTGGATGCAAATTTTGGGGATTGGGGGGCAAAATTTGTGTTTGGCCCTGGTTTTGTTAGAGTTAGCACCAGCTAAGTCTGGTTCATTGGTAAGTATAAAAAATATATAAATTACTATAAATTTTTTAACTTTCACATCATGGGGGCCACAGAGGGTGAAGATGATGGCTTATGTCTTAACTGGTATAGTGCCAGATTAACTCTGGTTATTAGAATTGCCATTCTAGTAAACTGTTACATGGTAAATGCATCTGAACAAAAGATATGTCTTCAAGAAAAAAATGAAATGCTTGCATGGGTTGTGAGGCTTTTTCAGTGGACTCCCAAATATGGGCTTCTAGCACTCGGCCATTTAAACTTGTTGAACACTGTTATATTTAAACCTATGCACTTTAAAATAAAATATTGAATAACATTTGTTTTTGAACCTTCTGCTGTGTATTTATTATGCCCCCCAACCTACGAAAGGAGTATTCGTAGGGGTATCTAGTGAAGCCCTCTGTCTGTCCATTCAAACGTTTGCATTGTAATTTCAAAGCCGTAGGTCAGATTTGGATCTCCTTTGGTATTCTGATAGACCGCATGGGGCCATAGGTCAGATTTGGATCTCCTTTGGTATTCTGATAGGCCGCATGGGGGAACGGATATGCACAAGGAAAAGGTTCCGTCCAATAATATCTCCCTGAGTTATGGCCCTTGTTCACTTTTTGGACTTTAGAAAATTTTTCTGTCCCACAATACCTTTAAGGCTACTTCGAACATGTCTACTGGTCGGTGGCAGTGACCCACGCTTTACTTAGCCCTTGTTTTTAATGTGAACAAAAGTTATATTGCCAAATTTTGTACCCCTTCAATATTGTACATTGATTGAACAAGGCCTGGTTCCTAGTTCCAATTTAACCCATTGCATACTGATGTCAGAATACCAAAATTTCAAACAGCATATATTTTTATACGACAACCAATAGCCCAGGCTAGGTGCTGATGCTAACTCAAATTAATCTAGGGCCAAACACAAATTTTGCCCTCCAATCCCCCAAATTTGTATATAAAACTGAAAAAATCAAGTCCTAGATGGTCCTCCATACTTTTTAGATCTGCGCATGTTCAGTATCCAGGAAGGTACCGAAATTGGCATCGACCATCATTCTTTGTTTGGCCCCGAAGTCAGCAACAATGAACTGACATCTGTGCTTTTAAATCTCCTTTTTTGAAGATGCCAGACACAAATCAATGGTAAAATTGGTGGATCCAAGGATATAAATGGAAGATGGAAGTGAACAACGGTGGTTAGAAACGTTCAGGGCGTTCAAGTTTATAATAATTATAAAAATTATTTCATGTTTCCCTGTTTCGGGACATGCGCCTGACGTCATCATTCTTGCTAATGATTTATCCACTGTTTGTTAAGTGTTCCTTCCTATCCCCCCTTGAAGTCCTCCTGTTAACTCCCAAGCTTTTTGGCTTATTGTTATTGAAATGTTTTATTAAATTTCTTGGGAGTTTAACGTGTGTAGCAGAATGTTTATTCTGTTTATCCCATGGTTACGTCCTATCCCTAGGGGTGTTAGGTCTTTTTGGGTCATGCATCTTCTATCCGATGTATGGTTTTTTCTTCGTTGGAAGATCTTGCTTTACATCTGGTAGCTTTAAAATCTGTTACTGACTTTGGGCCTTTTTTCTGTGCCTGATGTCTTGTTTCCGATTTTTTCTTTGATGTTGTTTACATCATTCTGACCGGTAATAGACTTGAGCTGGATAAACAAGCTTATCGTGGCTCCAAAGTTCTGTATGGAAACCATTTGGTTGGTAAGAGCGAGCATTCGAGTGAACGACTACATGTATGCGGCAAGCATAGATCTAAAGGATGCTTACTTTCATGTCCTGGTACATCCGGCATTCAGAAAGTACCTGCGGTTCGCCGTGCAAGGGAAGGTTTATCAGTTTTGAGCAATGTGGTTTGGTCTCAACCTGGCTCCCTAGGCTTTCACTCGAATAATGAACTCGGTAATGTCATACTTCCAAGCTCATTCATCTGCGGTAACGTCGGCTTACTTGGACGACATTCTGCAGAGATACGACAACAGAATTATTCTTCAGAACGATGTTCAGAGCCTGCTACTATTGCTTCGACGTCTCGGTTTCATAGTAAACGAGAAAAAATCAGATCTAGCTCTGTCCAAGTTGTTCACTCACTTGGGAATGAGCTTCGAGACTCACAACAATCTGATCCGTCTGCCGTTACCCAGAGTGAAATTAGTCAGTTGTTATGCTCGCTTTTGTCTACACTCAGACGCAATAACAGCGAGGGAGTTCATGCGACTGATGGGGCTGTGCGGATCTTATTCCGATGGGCTGTCTGCGCGCACGTCCCCTCCAGATATTCTTTACTCAGAACTGGAGTGTGAAGAGTTCAAGACGCATTCCCTCGAAACCAGTATTGTTTTAATGGACCTAGTGAAACAAAAGGTTCAGATTTGGGCAGATCTTCAGTGGTTAACTCAAGGAGTTCCGCTGCAACTGCTGGATCCGGCTTTCACGATTAGGGCGGACGTGAGTCCGACGGGCTGGGGCGCGACCCTAAGTCTTGCAGACTTGGAAGTGTCATGGTCTTTGCGACTCTCATTTCCTAGAGAAGCACATAAATATCAAAGAGAGATGATGTCAATATGGCTAGCACTACAATATTGAATTCGCCAAATAGCGAACGTCCACGTTCAAACTCCGTCGGATAATTCAACAGTAGTTGCTTACCTCAGGAACCAAGGCGGCACTCACTCGATTCCATTCTGCGAATTTACGGAGACGATTCTCCTATTCGTCCTGAATCATCACATTCATCTCTCTGTCCATCATATACCAGGTTGTCTGAACGTAATAGCAGACTCGCTTTTTCAGAAAGGTCACCTGTTGCCTTGGAATGGACTCTCAACAAGCGAATATTCAGGCAGATTTGCTACCAGTGGGATCGTTCCATGATACATCTTTTTGCGACACACCTGAACAATCAGTTACCGACGTTCGTGCCGCCATGCCAAGATCATCGGGCGTATGCAGTAGATGCTCTGTCAATTTCATAGGACGGGATGATAGGATATGCATATCCTCCAGCCCCGTTGATTCAGCAGATTCTGTTAAAGATCAAACAGTCTCATTGCAAAATCCTGCTAGTAGCACCTCTGTCGTCACAGAAACCTTGGATCAGTCTTCTCAGGTGTCTGTTATGGGACGTTCCCCGGAAGCTTCCTCCACGAGAGGATCTTCTTTATCAGGGAAGTCTTGCACTCTGCATCACAACCCGGAAGGTCTCAACCATCACATATTTCCATTGTGCGGTCCTTCTTGCACGGAAAACATTTTACAGGATGCGCAGTGAATGCAATTTCTAACTGTAGGAGGTTCTCCTCTTCGTTGAATTACGCAATGAAGTGGAGGGTTTTCTTCTGTTGGTGTAGGGATCAATCGATAGACGTATACAATCTGTCCATACCAAATGTTGCCGATTTCCTGGTTTACTTGTTTGACGGTCTCAAACTGCAGCCCGGCACTATTAAGGGCTATAGGTCTATGTTATCAGACACTTATGCTTATCATGATAACTTGGCTATTGGATCAAATACTTCATTATCCAAGCTAGTTAGAAATTTCTCTGTCAATAGACCTAGAACCCTCAGATTAATTCCTAAGTGGAATTTGGCTTTGGGTCTGTTGAAGCTCAAAGAAGCTCCTTTTGAGCCATTGAAAGTTGTAGAGTTCAAATTCTTGACCTATAAAATGGTGTTTCTCTTAGCCTTTGCATCTGCTTGAAGAGTCAGTGAACTTAATGCATTATCTGTTGATGAATCTCATTACTGTAGTGTGGGTAATACCAGTACCCTCACTACGGAAGTGGGATTTTTGGCTAAGAATCAGATTCTGGATAAGCTGCTGAAGCCTATTGTCATTAAGGCCTTACCATCCTTGGATAACTGTAGATCTTTTCTGTGTCCAGTCAGGGCTGTGCACATTTATAAACGTCGATCAGATTTTGTTAGAAAGGGAAGAAAATGTTTCTTTCTTTCGTTGATTCCTAACAGAAAATATATTTCTGTTCATGCTGTCGCTAGATGGATTCAGTTGGCAATATGCATTGCCTATGAAAATCTAATGTTACATTTATAAGGTCTTTAGGCAGTTCGTTCCAGCACTGATGCTGTTCTGCTGCCCTCTTCATTCTGAGGAAATTTACCTCAGAACAAGTGGAAGGGGCAGTTTTTTCCCTTATGATCATCTGGCTTTATAATGAAAAGCAAGGGAATACCTCCTCTGGTGTCAGTAATTCTGCGTTGGTGCTGGGATGGTTTTAATGTGTAGCTCGGTGTGAAGCAATAACTATGTCTCATTTATGTACTGTTTTTAAAGTGTAGCTCACTGTGAAGCATTTGTATATGTTACATGTCAAATGGGCGTTAATATACAATCCTCGGACACTTTTAAATGAGTATAAAGAGTCTCATTCTCTGGACTATCTTTATATATTGGTTTTCCTTCACTGAATTAGCATAACAGGTTATGCTGGCATTAAATGGAGAATTATATGTTATGTAATACTCAATTACATTGTTGGTGTTATGTCTTTCTCTTTTCTCGTAAAAGAGAAAGACATATATAATTCCTATCTTCTTCTGTTCTCCTGTGTGAGCTATTCTTTACTGAAGTAATTGAGAGATTGGATTTTCCTTTAAGTCCTAGGCCCTCCAGCCTTTTTATGATTTAGCTAGTCTGGGCCATTGGTTGTTGTATAAAAGTATTATAAATTTAAAGTAATTTGTATATTTTTTATACTTACCAATGGCCCAGATGGGTATGGCCCTCCCATGAGTGGGCACTCATACCTCCCCACTGTTTATAACCTTTAACAGGCAATCTGTAGAAAGAATGATGGTTGGCATTAGTTTCAGTACCTTCCTGGATACTGCGCATGCACAGATCTAAAAAGTATGGAGGACCATCTAGGACTTGATTTTTTTGGTTTTGCATGCTAATTTTGGGGTTTTGCATGCTAATTTGGGGGATTGTGGGCAGAATTTGTGTTTGGCACTGGATTAATTTGGGTTAGCACCAGCAGCTAGTCTGGGCCACTGGTAAGTATAAAAAATATACAAATTACTTAAAATTTATCATTAGCTCAACTTTGGCGAAGCCAAATTTGAGCTTATGCCATGGCCCATTGTCCATCTGTTCGTCAACAATTGGATACGGCTCGGGCTAGAGGCCGTATTTATGAACCGATCTTTACGAAACTTCTTGGGTACCTTTGTTATGACCGTGGGACGAGAACGAGTGTTTTTGGGTGCGGTCGGAAATTCAAGATGGCTGCCAGCCGCCATTTTGTACCGACGATGCAGAAATCTGTTTTTTGTACAGAAGTTCCATATGAAAGCTCTGATTTGAATAATTTTTTGGATGAATGTTTAGTACCATGGGATACATCACATATAATACGTTTTTTTTCTCGTGCGTAAATTATGCAAATTAGACTAAATTTGATGTTTTTTGGTGTTACTTTCAGCACTGTAAGTGCAAATGCCAATATGGCTCGGGCTAGACGCCGTATTTATGAACCGATCTTCACGAAACTCCTTGGGTACCTTTGTTACCACCGTGGGACGAGAACGAGTGTTTTTGGGTCCGGTCCGAAATTCAAGATGGCCGATGGCAGCCATTTTGTACAAAATTTGGTGCAATCAGATTTTTGCACAGAACTTCCATATGAAAGCACTGATTTGAATAATTTTTTGTGTGAATGTTTAGTACCATGGGATACATCACATATAATATGGGTTTTTTTTCTCGTGCAGAAATTATGCAAATTAGATGAACTTTGATTTTTTCAGTGCTACTTACACACAGTAAGTGCACATGTCAATACGGCTTGGGCTAGAGTCTGTATTTATGAACCGATCTTCACGAAACGTCTTGGGTACCTTGGTTATCACCTTGGGACGAGAACGAGCGTTTCTGGGTGCGGTCCAAAATTCAAGATGGCTGCCAGTGGCCATTTTGTACCGAAATTAGGTCTAATAAGTTTTTTGTACACAACTTCTCTACGGCTCAGGCGAGAGGCCGTATTTATGAACCGATCTTTACGAAACTTCTTGGGTACCTTTGTTACCACTGTGGGATGAGAACGAGTGTTTTGGGGTGTGGTTCGAAATTCAAGATGGCTACCAGCAGCCATTTTGTACCAAAATTAGTGCAATCAGTCTTTTGTACAAAACTTCTGTATGAAAGTTCTGATTTGAATAAATTTGTGTATGAATCACATATAGTACAGGTTTTTTTATCGTGTAGAAATTATGCAAATTAGATGAACTTTGATTTATTCAGTGCTACTTATACACTGTAAGTGCACATGTCAATACGGCTCGGGCTAGAGGCTGTATTTATGAACCGATCTTCACCAAACTTCTTGGGTACCTTTGTTAATACCTTGGGACGAGAACGAGTGTTTCTGGGTGCGGTCCAAAATTCAAGATGGCTGCCAGTGGCCATTTTGTACCGAAATTAGGTCTAATCAGTTTTTTGTACACAACTTCTATACGGCTCAGGCAAGAGGCCGTATTTATGAACCGATCTTTACGAAACTTCTTGGGTACCTTTGTTATCACCGTTGGATGAGAATGAGTGTTTTAGGGTGTGGTCCGAAATTCAAGATGGCCACCACAGCCATTTTGTACCAAAATTAGTGCAATCAGTCTTTTGTACAGAACTTCTGTATGAAAGTTCTGATTTGAATAAATTTTTGTATGAATGTTTAGTAAAATGGAATACATCACATACAGTACGGGTTTTTTTCTCGTGCAGACATAATGCAAATTAGATGAATTTTGATCTATTTAGTGCTACTTATACACTGTAAGTGCACATGTCAATAAGGCTCAGGCTAGAGGCTGTATTTATGAATCGATCTTCACAAAACTTCTTGGGTACCTTTATTATCACCTTGGGATGAGAACGAGTGTTTCTGAGTGCGGTCCAAAATTCAAGATGGCTGCCAGTGGCCATTTTGTTCCGAAATTAGGTCCAATCAGTTTTTTGTAACAACTGCTATACAGCTTGTATTTATGAACTGATCTTCACGAAACTTCTTGGGTACCTTTGTTTTCACCTTGGGACAGAAATGAGTGTGTTTTGGGGTGCTTTTGTCATCACTGTGCTACGAGAACAAATATTTTGGGGTTCAGTCAGACCCACTCTGGGACTCAAAGATTTCTTTTCTAGTTTAACATCTGACTGTCACCCACCTTTACAATACTTTACCTATACATTTGTTGCAGGCTACGGTTAGTATTTATGTACAGACCGTTACAATACTTTATATGTACCTATGTTATCAGGTCATTACCTAGATCTTTGTCATTGCAGTGTCACATACTATTCATGTACATGTCTTGACAAGTTGAGCTACAGTGTCACTGACACTTTCATTTTTCCAATATAGCAACTAGTCGTGTTTGACTGTGCTCAATGAGCTCTGTCAAACAAGATTAAATTGGTTAAATTTCCATTTGCATTATGGAAAAATGTTGTACATTAAAATTTTGATATTTCGACATCAGTGTGCGGAGGGTTAAATTTAAATAAATTCAGTAAGTGGCTTATTGATATACAGTACTGTGATCATGCAAGAGGTATTTTTTATGCCCACATCCTCCGAAGAAGTATTCAGGGGTATCTAGTGGAGACCTCCAACCTTCCATCTGTCCCTCCATCTGTCTGTACTCGCAGGAGGAACGGCTATGCACAAGGAATGGGTTCAATAATTTTTCCAAGAGTTATAGCACTTTTTCACTCTTTCAGCTTAGAAAATTTTTTACGACCTCTGTATTGCATTCACTGCATGTTGGATTTAAAAACCGCTTATTTGATCAAATCATAATTTTAGGGGTTTTGAGACAAAAATTGAAAACATAATAAAATTTGAATGGATATTTTGTATGTAGCACTGGCTGGTTTTGTCTGTTATGTTGGATAAAGGGTTAATGCTGTAAATCATCAATGTCATGGCAGTTATTCAGCTACCTATTAGGGCAAGTGATTAATCAGTTAACCAAGGTTAATCCATGTGATTAATCGATCAAGAAAACCCTTCAACCATTTCAGCTCTAACAAGTAAGTATTAATAAAACATGACTTTCTGGTTGTTTTCTGATGGCTTTGTACTTATGCTATATCAGAATTTTTTTGTCTTTTCAGTATCCACACCAGGAAGTGGTCACAAGTTTCCACCAAGTCTTTCAAATGTGTTGAAATCTCAGGAAGAGTCCCCCTTTTCGTCAAGTTTATCATGGCTACAGCCATGTCTTGGTCAGAGGTAAATTTATTTCTTCACCACTCTTCAGAGGGTTGCGGATTGATGTGAGTTGGAAATGCAACTTTAACCCTTAAGGGCCTAGGCAATTGTACAGAATTCACCTGACTGCAACCTGGACATGTCCAGTTGCATAGCTGTGATTTCTAGCCATATCTTGGCTGTCTTATCAGGCAGCCAAGACTTGAATAGAAATATCTGTCCAAGTGATTTGTCTATTGTCAGCAGGACCGCTAATAATGGTATGTTAAAGCCACATGCTCTGTGATTACAAAAGCCTGAAAGAGGCCTTTAAAGGTAAAGTTTTTTTGGGATGAGTGTCTTTAGATTTCATTCTATTTGATGGAAGAGATTGACTGTGAACAAGAATCAGTTTTGATGGATTATTGGAAATGCTATGAGTATGATCTTTTTAGTTTGTACATACACAATCATCTTTTTGTGGGTTGGGTGAGTTGAGCACACTAGGTCCCTATCCATTATCAATGCACCCATTTTGGTTAGATAATTTTTCGTCCATCTGTGATGGAAAAACCCTTCTGTTGGTCAGAATTAACTTGATCAGCAGGGGTTATCTTCAGTATGGCTTTTGTCTTAAAATAGCTCTTCATCCACTGACTGGAAAACAGTATTGTTGACTTGAATCAAATTTTATCACCTTGCGAGAAGTGGGTGGAATAGACATCATCAGAATTTTGAAATTGAGCATCTGTGCAACCACCATTGTTTTGTTTTCATGATTAACTCCTTGCATGCTGTTGGCAGATATTCCTGCCCAGGACAGGATTTTTCTTGCTCTTGAAATAATTAATATTTTTATACTGTACCAATGACCCAGACATAGCTGGTGCTAACTCTTGAAAAACCAGGGCCAAACACAAATTTTGCCCCCCAATCCCCAAAATTTGCATCTAAAACCAAAAGAAATCATGTCCTGAAGGACCTCCATACTTTGCCCTTACTGCGCATGCGCAGTGTCAAGGACGTTCCGAAATTGGCGCCAATTATCATTCTCTGTTTGGCCCTTCATCAGTCAACATCTCACTGATCTTTGTGCTTGTAAATCTCAGTTTAAAGGATGCCAGACACGTAATTATTGGAGAAATGGTGATTCTAAGGAGGATATAGAAGGAGGAGAGGAAAAAGGAGTGACAAAAAATAATCAGGGCTGTACTTAAAATTTTTTATGAAATTATGTTAAGTTGCCTATTTTCGAGGCATGGGCTTCTTGTTGTCATTCTTGCTATAAAGTTGCACTGCTTATTCAGTGTTTCCTCTTCCCTGGTCTTCTAAGTCCCCCCTTGCTATTCTCCCATGCTTTTGGCATATTTTTGAGAAAGATCATTTCTAAATTCTCTTGGGAGAATTAGCTTGGTTACAGAATGAATTCTGTTATTTTCCCCATATTTACGTTTTCACCCATGGGTGTATAAACGTTGTGTTCTGCATCTACCATCTGATGTTCTGCAGATTCTCCCCTGGGAGTCTCTGTTTTGCATCAGATAGTGTGTAATTTTGATGACTGATTTCGGGCCAGTATTGTCAGTGCATGGAGTCATGTTTTCTGGTGTTTTTACACTGCTTGTTTACATTGGCAACAGTCTCTTTTGAGGGGGGGGGGGGGGGGGGGGGGGGGGGGCTGTTTGACTTTGGAGTAGTTTATCTCACTATAAGATACATTATTATTATCCGTAAGTGTTGCATTAATTATTTAATATAATTTTAAAATTTTTGACCACACTTAGCCTTGGGATCCATTTGGGCTCAACGTTACTTTTCAGAAACTTGGGCTTCGCTGAAAAAATATTTTTCAAAAATTATTTTGTTTTTCAATTGTTTTTTCTAAATTAATGGATCATGTTATTATGTATCTTTGTGTTTAGGGGTTTGTGCAAGTACTAGAACTTGTTGTTGACTTTTCACAATGAAAGGATATTGTTCAAATTGTAATAGGAAGAAATCTTCCTCCGACTTTCATGATCATTGTATTAATTGTAGTCAGTGTACTCGCACTAATCCCTGTTCAATATGTCAATATTGGGATGACAAACATTGGAAACGTGTGTCACGATATGTTGTTAGTGGAGAAAGGGCTATGCCGGCTCTTTCTCCGCAGGGTCACTCTACTCTATCAGTTTCTATTTCAGAGGAACAAGAACAGGGTGATGTTTCCATGTTATCTTCCGCAAGTGCGCATCCGTCGTCACAAATGAATACAGAGCTAGCGGCAAAAGTGCTCATGGAGATAAGACAAATGTCGTCCGCTAGCTCGCCCGGTGTAGCGTCCATTCACGGAATGGTTCGGCAGCCGGGTTCGTCCGATGCGGTCCAGGAGGAAATGTTGGGTGATGCGAGCACTATAAACATTCAACGTGCACACCCAGTGACGGCGGATAGTAGGAGAGATCGGAGGAAGCCTTCGAGTCCGGTTCCTAGCTCGTCCAGGTCCAGTCGGGCCGCGAGCGAGAGAGGCCCCTCTCTCGTACAACATCTGGGACCAGATGTTGTGGTACAAAATGTGTCGCAAGCGGAGCACACGTCCGTCGCTCGGGATGCTCCGTTGTATAGGCAGTCCGCTGAGACTGCTCAGGCTTCTTCCTCTCACCAGCGCACACGACCGCACCTTGGCTACGTGACCGCTGATATTTTACCAGCTTCGCCGATCAGGGATCCTTCGGTGACCAGGTCACGCCATCCGGTAGCTAGGGACACGAGGCCGGTTGACTCTGGACGTTCGCATAGGACGAGTATGCGGGAGTCAACAGATGCGGAGCTGCCCTCGGCGAAGCAGCGAAAGACTGCGCCTCCGCAGGCCTCGATGTCGGACGTGCTTGTTCAAATAGCAACTTATCGCAGCATCCCAGCAACCGACAGTAACGGTGTCGGATCGGGAATTATCCGACTGCGCTGGGTCGGTACGCTCCGCCGAAGCATCGGGTGCGGGCGACCGGGAGCATCATGAGGTCCGACCGGATGGTGAAAGGAATACAGATGACTTGGAGCTATCCCTTTCGGAACAACATAAAGCTGCCGTGGACTTCATCCGGCACTTTCTTCCTCAAGTTGTTCCGGCGGGCCAGACTGCTGCGGTACCGGACAAGAGAATTATAGCGTCATTGGACACTGATTTCTTTGAGCGGTTCAGGGACATCGCTCCCGAGTTTCCGTCTCAGTCCAATAATGTCACAAGAACATTTGAATTATTGAACGACGCTATATTCAAACTTGCTTCCAAAACAGGAAAAGCGGGTTTCTTGTCTGCCAATACTCTTAACCTGCCTTTCATTAATGCAAGGAATAAATTTGATACGGCAGGACAGGGTATACCGAGAGTTCCTCTGCGTATGGGCGACGAGGCGGAAGACTTAGAATTATCATTACCGTCGTCTGCGTCTATTCCAACCGCGGTGTTGGAGACGACTATTTCGTCTAACAGAGCCAGTTTAGATGCTTTATCTTACGCAGACCACCTTACTAAGGCGTTATCACTGCGCCTTCAAGGGAAAGAATTCCAGGATATACAATCCTCTTTAAGACTTCTTTCAAGGGCAGTAGCTTATTCCACGTGTAACTCCGCCCTTTCAGTGGCAAACCTGGAGTTGGTTAGACGTGACACAGCCCTAGCTACATCCACACTCGTGGATAGTAAGGTGAAGAACTCTCTTAGAGTCGCTTCGGTCTCCGGAGAACTTCTCTTCGACGGCAAGCTTTCTGCAATTTACGATAAAATTACTAAGAAAGCTTCGGATTCTCTGCTGTTTAAATCTGCTTCTAAGAAGTCGGACATGGCAGATAAGAGTAAGACAGGCACTTCTGGGTCTAATGCGCCCAAGAGAGGTTCCTATAGAGGTTCCGGTGCGTCCTCTTGGTCTTATTCAAGAGACCGTCAAGGCAGCGACTCACGTGCGGGACGTCCTTCGGGCCGGGACAACCGGTCGGACACCCCGAGGTCGACGGGACGAGGTGCGGGTCACGGAGGACGTGGTTTCTCCTCCCACAGGCCTCGCAGGTCCAGGAGGTGATGGATTCAACCTCTATCGCGTGCCGGTTGGCGGAAGGTTGTCGAGTTTTTCACAAGAGTGGGTGTCGATTACGGACGACCCTTGGGTGAGAGGGGTGATTTCGGAAGGTCTAAAGATATCCTTCAAACGAAAGCCTCCATTAACTCGAAGTCCAAAATGGACTCAACTTCCGTCAAATCCGCAGAAAAGAGATGCTCTGTTATCAGAGGTGCAGTCTCTTTTAGGGAAGAACGCGGTAGAGGTCGTAGAAAACCAGGAGACACCGGGATTCTACAGCCTTCTGTTTCTGGTTCCGAAACCAGACAGCTCGTTCCGTCTAGTCATAGATTTGAGCTGGAACAAGCTGATCGTCGCTCCCAAGTTTTATATGGAGACGATTCGATCGGTCAGAGCGAGTATTCGGGTGAACGATTATGCAACAAGCATAGATCTCAAAGATGCGTACTTTCACGTCATGGTACATCCGACATTCAGAAAGTATCTATGCTTCGCAGTCCTAGGGGTGGTGTATCAATTCCGGGCGATGTGCTTCGGATTGAATCTAGCACCCTGGGCTTTCACTCGGTAATGAACTCGGTAATGATGTATTTCCGAGCTCATTCGTCTGCGGTAACGTCGGCCTACCTGGACGACATTCTTCAGAGGTACGGCAACGAGTTAACGCTTCAGAACGATGTGCAGAATCTGCTTCTATTGCTCCGACGTCTCGGTTTTATAATAAACGAGGAGAAGTCGGATCTGGTGCCGTCCAAGTCATTCACACATCTGGGAATGAGCTTCGAGACGCACAACAATCTCGTTCGTCTGCCGTTAACCAGAGCGAAATTAGTCAGTTGTTACGCTCGCTATTGTCTGCACGCAGACAAAGTCACAGCGAGGGAGTTCATGAGACTGATAGGTCTGTGCGGAGCCGCTGCGGATCTCATTCTGATGGGGCGGTTACGCGCGCGTCCTCTCCAAATTTTCTTGACTCAGAACTGGAGTGTGAAAATTCATTCGCTCGACATAGACGTTCTCTTGTCAGATCAAGTGAAACGAGAGATTCAGACTTGGGCAAACATTCAGTGGTTAACTCAGGGAGTTCCGCTGCAGTTGCCGGATCCGAGTTTTACCATTATGACGGATGCCAGTCAAACAGGTTGGGGTGCATCATTGATCCCAACGGATTCGAGATGCCAGGGTCTTTGGGATCCGCAATTCCTGGGCAAGCACATAAACATCAAGGAAATGATGTCAATTTGACTTGCGTTACATCATTGGATGGACATTATTCACAATGCTCATGTCCAAATCCTATCCGACAATACGACAGTAGTGGCGTATATACGGAATCAGGGAGGCACTCATTCAATTCCGTTGTTCAATCTAACGGAAAGAATCCTTCTGTTTGCTCTAGAACATCAAGTTCTACTTTCGGTCTGTCATATACCGGGTCGTCTGAACGTACTAGCAGACTCCCTTTCACGAAAGGGTCGTTTGTTGCCGTCGGAGTGGACTCTCAACAAACAAGTATTCAATCAGATTTGCTACCAATGGGAACGGCCAATGATAGACTTATTTGCGACCAATCTCAACAATCAGTTGCAGACGTATGTGTCTCCGTATCCGGATCCAAGAGCATTTGCAGTAGACGCTCTGTCGATCCCTTGGGACGGAATGATAGGATATGCGTATCCTCCAGCCCCGTTAATTCAGCAAGTATTGCTAAAGATAAAACAATCTCAATGCAAGATTCTGTTGGTAACATCTCTGTCTCCACAGAGACCGTGGATAAATCTACTCAGGTGTCTGTTGTGGGACCTACCGCGAAAGCTTCCTCCACGGGAGGATCTTCTTTCGCAGGGGAAACCGCGTCAACTCCATCACAACCCGCAAGGTCTCAACCTTCACGTTTTTCCGTTGTGCGGTCCTTCTTGCATGGCAAGCACTTTACAGGACGAGCAGTGGACGCGATTTCTAACTGTAGGAGGTCCTCCTCTTCGCTAAACTATGCGGCTAAGTGGAAGGTTTTTCGTCGTTGGTGTAGGGATCATTCTGTTGATATTTTTGATCCCTCCATACCAGACATTGCAAACTTTCTAGTATACTTGTTTGACGAAATCAAACTGCAGCCTGTTACTATTAAGGGTTATAGGTCTATGTTATCTGATACCTATGCACATCATGATAGTTTACAAATTGGATCTAATGTCTCTTTATCTAAGTTAGTTAGAAACTTCTTGATAAATAGACCCAGAACTCTTAGGTTAATTCCTAAGTGGAATTTAGCTTGGGTTCTTCTTAAACTGAAGGAAAAGCCATTTGAACCTCTTGGGACAGTAGATTTCAAATTCGTGTCTTATAAGACAGCTTTTCTCATAGCTTTCTCTTCTGCTAGAAGAGTCAGTGAGCTTCATGCACTGTCGGTGGATGATTCTCACTATCGTAGTGTCGGGAACACTATCACCTTCACTACTAATGTGGGATTTTTAGCTAAGAATCAGGCTCCTAATAAATATCCGAAACCTATTGTTATTAAGGCTCTTCCGTCTTCAGACGGGCGTAGGCCTTTACTCTGTCCTGTTAGAGCGTTACGTATCTATAAACAGAGATCTCAGTTTATCAGAAAGGGACGAAAACGTTTCTTTCTGTCTCTGATGCCTAATAGAAAGGACATTTCGGTCCATTCTATTGCTAGATGGATTCAATTAACTATCCGTACTGCTTATGAAAATTTATCTTCTTCTCAGCAGTCTGTGCTTAAGATTTCGGCTCATGAAGTAAGAGCTCTTTCTACATCTTGGGCTTACGCTAATAGTATTGCTATTACAGATTTAATGAAGGCTGCTTATTGGTCTCAGCCATCCACATTCACGAATTTTTATCTCAGAAATATTGAGTCCATTTCTGGAGACCTGCATTGTTTAGGTCCGTTATCTGTTGCTCAGAATGTCGTCCACTAAACAGTTGCAACTATAGTTATGCAGGCTTTCTGTTCCGGCAGTGACTCCATCCGGCTGCCCTCTTCGCTCTGGGCTATTTGACCCAGGGCAAGGGGAAGGGGGGGGGGGGGTGTTCCCTTAGGTCACCTGCTTTATAGTGAAAAGCAAGGGAATGCCTCCTCCGAAGTCAGTATTTCTGAGTCGTTTCCGGGATGGTTTTAGAGTGTAATATTAATGTTAAAAATTCATTCATGTCATATTTTTAAAGTGTAGCTCGGTGTGAAGCATTTGTATATGTCAAGTGTCAAACGGGCGTTAATATACAATCCTCGGACACTTTTAAAGAATATAAAGAGTCTCAATTCTCTGGACTAACTTTATTTATTGGCTTACTTTAAAAATAATTAGTATAAAGGGTTATACTGGATGTTAATAGAGAACATGAATGTTATTGTGCTCAATTATGAAGGGTATTGTATCTTTCTAATTTAACATAAAATAAGAAAGATACATGTAAAGCCTAATACTCCTTTTCTTCTTGAGGGGTTGACTCTATATTATATAGTTGAGCTTATTGGATTTTCCTCTATGTCCTAGGCCCTCCAGCCTTTTTACTATTCAGCTATGTCTGGGTCATTGGTACAGTATAAAAATGTTAAAAAATTTATAGTAATTTATATATTTTTTATACTTACCAATGACCCAGACGGGGGATGGCCCTCCCAGGAGTTGGGAACTCATACCTCCCCGCTGAGTACATAGCGCTGACCAGGCACTGCTTGTAAGAATGATAATTGGCGCCAATTTCGGAACGTCCTTGACACTGCGCAGGCGCAGTAAGGGCAAAGTATGGAGGTCCTTCAGGACATGATTTCTTTTGGTTTTAGATGCAAATTTTGGGGTTTGGGGGGCAAAATTTGTGTTTGGCCCGGGTTTTTTAAGAGTTAGCACCAGCTATGTCTGGGTCATTGGTAAGTATAAAAAATATATAAATTACTATAAATTTTTTAACATTTGGGCATATTTAGTCCATTTTTATCCCTATAAATTGAAGGGATCTTTTCACCAATGACCTCTTGAGTAAAATTTAAATGAATTTTTATCAAATCTAGTCATGGACTTCATAGTAACCATGACTAAATTTAATGAAAATTATCTTGAAAATACTCAGCAGGTTAAGAGTTAACTAAGTAACACTACAAAACAGCAGTTTACCTTAATAGTTTTGAACTGGTCAGAAAAGCCTTGACACTACAATACTAACCCGAAGCTGTTTGTGCATGAAACCATTAACTTGTAATGCACTGATATCGAAATATAATATCAAGCTGAAAATGTTTGCCATAATTCAACTTTGAATTGAAACATTTCATTTTTGACAGTGCTCATTAACCCTTTAGGGCCTGGACAATTGTCTGAATTCCAGCCAGACCACAACCTGCACATTGTCCAGTGGCTTAGTGATTTCTAGTCAAGTTTTCACTGCCTGTTCAGGCAGCAATGTCTTGACTAGAATCCACTGCTTAGGTAATTTGCCTGTTGTCATCAGGACGGCCTCATGATTGCATGTTAAGGGCAACAATTCTGAGGTCGTGAAAGTTGGAAATAGTCCCTCATGGGTTAACTGGTTGAGTGCTGGATGATTGAGTGTAGGAAGCCCATATTTAGGCTTTATTGTGAAGTGCAGGCTCTACAATTTAAAGGCTTCATATTCTGTAGATGTGGTTCCTATTATTTCATATTCTGTAGAAGTGAAATTATTTCATCTGTGTGGCTTTGCCTTGTTACAATTTATCAGAGAGTTCCTATAGGCACCTTCCTGTAAATTTTAACAAGGAAAAGAGTGGTGAACAAATTTTGACGATCAAAAAGAATTTAACACTCTGGCAGTTAAAAATTTGCATTATGGGACAAAACGCTACATGTACTTGAAAATTTGGCGTTTGACATCAGAGTGCTGGGGGTTAATCTTTTTCCTAATGTTTAATCCAAATCCATCCAAGGCTATAAGAAAATCCCACTTGAGAACCCCTAGAAGTTGATCAGTGCTTGTCTACTGTTGTAAACAAATTTGCTTTACTGGTAAAATACTACCTGGTTACCAATGCCTGGTTTTCGAAGTCCTTTAAATTAGCAGGATAGGAACAAATGATTGGCTAAACATTACATGTATTGTGGTCATGATATAGCCATAGGTGCTGAAAGTGACCTTAAACACCTATAAATAAATACATAAAATAAATAAATAAATCCTCTATTGTCCAATTTTGCTTCTACAATATACCTTATGATCCCTTATTGCAACAAGCTCGTTCTAATGAAGGTCATATATTATGGAAACAGAAAATATGAAAACTAATGATAATTAAAAAAAATATATACAGAGGAACCCTGTTAACTGAATAGACACTTTGCCAGAGAAAATTATTCAATTAACAAGAGTAACAGGGATTGTCACTTTCCTGTATTCTTAGGATTTATTCTATAAGATCTTGTTTGACAGAGCTCCAGGAGCTCTGTCAAACAAGATATAATAGATTAAATGGCTATTGGATGTACTGGGGCCAAATAGGTCCAGAAAAAGAAAACAAAACTGAGGAGAGTCAGGGTAGTTTCTCAACAGGTTGCAGGATTTTTTATTCAATTAACAGGAGTTTACTCCATAACCTATATTCAATTAACAGGTCAAATTTGTACTGGAGGTATGGAAAATGGTAATTATATTCAATTAACAGGGTTATTCAGTTGAGACATATTCAATTAATTGGGCTACACTGTATTATCATCAGCTTGAATGTTGGGTAGTGGCTTAAGTTTTCCTCTTTTTGGGTAGTGTGGTGTTTGTCAAAGAATTTCAGTTGTCATTTTTTTTAAACATGGACATGGCCTAAAAAAGTAAAAAATCTCCTGCATGGTCCTTTTGGCTACCGCATGCTCTCTTTTTATAATAAATGCAAACTTAAAAAATATATAAAATGAAATGTTTATGTCTGATATTTTACCCAAGTTAATAAAATTGATAAATTTGTCCCTTGAGTGCACCAAGGAAGGCTTTACAACGCTTTTGCATTGCAAAACCTTTCTGCACTCAAGGGACAAAATACACCACCACCCATGCTATTCTGTAGATTGTGAGTCATAAAACATAAAACAAACCAAGAACATGAATTATTTATGGCTAAGAAATAATTACAAAAAAAAAAAATTAAATAAAAAAACTGCCTGCCCACATGCAATTTTACAAAAAATGGCCCGAGAAACAAGATCTACTTTGTGGGGCCCAATTGAAAAATATATTTTGTCATCAGCTGGTATGTTGGGTAGTGGGCGAAGTTATCATCTTTTTGGGTCGTGTGGTGCTTGTCAAAGGATTTGATTTGTCATTTTAATGCCCCCCCCCCCCCCCCCCCCCCCCACCACCAATTTGTGGAGAGGCATGTTACCCTTTGCCATCCGTCTGTCCATCAGTCAGTCTTGCCATTTGTCAGTCTGTCCCGAATATGGTTTCTAGATGATAACTTTAATTTGGCTGAACGAAATGAAACAAAATTTTATACATAGGTTTATACATACATAATATGGGGTGAGATTGATAGTGGGCTTGGTCCAATGTTTTTTGGCAGAGTTATGGCCCTTTTCCAACTTAGAAGACATGGTGTTTTCGGATGGTAACTTGAGTTATAGTGACCGATTTCAATCAAACCTGGAATATAGCTTACTGTTGATATTATACCAGATGGGTTTGATTTAGAGTGTAATGTGATAATTTTTATCTGAGTTATGGCTCCTTTTAGACTTTGTTCAACTTTCAATTTTGTTAGAAGTGGTTTCCATTCTATAACTAGAGTTCTGCTTGATCAGTTTTCATCAGATTTGATTTGTGGCTTGTGTACCATGAGACGAAGAACCTTATTTATTTTGTGGCTGTGTTAGTTTGAGTGAACAAAATGTTGATTTTATACTTTTTTAAAATTTAAGATTAGCCTGAAACAAAGTTTATATTTACAAAGGTTTATCATGAAGCGTGGGTATTAGTGTCCCATGGGAGTGCAGTAGCTCAGTGGTTACAGCATTGAACTTCAAACCGAGCGGTCCACAGTTCGATCCCCGCTGGGGTAACTGCCTTTTGTCCTTGGGCAAGTCACTTAATTCAGATTGCTTACATGGGGCACTGTGTACTAAGGCATAATGCATGTCAATGTTGCACCTGTGTTCAACCAATGCTAATCCTGACCGTATGGAATTTGTACATTGGGGAGTCTGGCAGTTGCTTTCCATTGCTCAGTGGTTCTCTCTGGGTACTCTAGCTTCCTCCACTGGTAAAACTGTCTGACCCTGGCTGTCAAAAGTGTCATTAAACTTCAATAAATAAATTAGTGTCTACATTTGATGGCCTGCTGTGTTGGTGCTATGGTTTAATGCAGATGAGATATTTATTAATGCAATATCAACTAAGATAAATGACCAGAAACTCATGCCTGGCAGTGAGGGGCGGGGGGAGGGGGGGGGGGGTAGCATGGCCATCCATGGCTTTGCACCTCTTTTTAAACATAGATTATGAATTCACACTGGAATGTTCTTTACTTTGTATATGTAGTATGAATATATGAACTTATGTCAAGTGTTTGGGTTACCGGTATTAACAAAGTTTGGGGATCGCGCTGTCTCATTGGTTAGGCAGGGTTCAAGTCCTTAAATTTTCTACCTTGGCCCTAAAAAGGCCCTAAAACAAATAAATAAAAAGCTGTTGACAATTGCCAAGCTGCGTCAAAAAGTCCTTAAATTTTATTGGATCTGCAGTGTGGACACCTGTTATGTGGGCATCGTACCTGTTTTATTCACTAAAGTAAGTAAGTCGGTTCCACAAATTACTTTCATTCAAACTGACAAACAGTGCTGTTCCCTTAACCCTTTACCTAACGTAACGGCCAAAACCGGCCAGCGCTATTCTCAAAAATTGCCAATTAATTTTCATTATTTTTTTCATTTTTTGTCTCAAAAACATAGGTTATGACCCCTTGTTGGAACGAGCTCATCGAGCTCATTCCAACAAGGGGTCAAAACCTATGTTTTTGAGACAAAAAATGAAAAATATTAGTTATTCAAGAATTATTTTTGCAAGTGTCGTCTGCTTTTCAGGTTAGGTAAAGGGTTAAGGTCTATACCACCACTTATAATCAACTGCCACTAATAGACATGCCAGTGTGATCAGTAGGAGGTTTACAAAACCCTAAGCAGCCACCTACTTTTTCTTTTTTGTCTCTGCAATTAATAAAAACTGTTTGTCATCCTTTGAGTGCAACAAACCACCATCTGCAATTTAGCAGATGGTGCCTTGTTGTTGTTCTCGAAGTGACAAAGTTTATTGTCATTATTTTTATGTATTACAAAATGATTAAAACAAAATATTACAAACAACATACAGTTAAGAAACAATTTTTACATGCAGAATGTTTTTTTGTGAAGATTTAATAATAAAATTCAGGTGGCTTAATAATTAAAGTTAAAGAGTGGCTCTAAATTTTACACGTCTGGCTCTAAAAAGACCTTGAAAATTCCTTGAATTTCAAAATGATAATAAGCCTATTTCAAAACTGCCATCTTGAATTTTAATCTATGCAAGGTCACAGGGTGTAAACAAAGTGATTTCCTTTTCATTGTGTTGAGTTCTGTACCAGCCAAGCCAACTAGTTTTGTGAAATATTAAGTTTAAATTCGTAGAATCGATGTCATTCAAATTAACTGAAGGGGCAATCCTAGACTATTTTAAACGATGAGATATCGCAGGTTTAAAGACTTTTTGTACGTGGGCTAGAAATTGTTTTGAGTGGCTACAAGGAAACACGTGTTGCACTGAGTTTCTCATCTTTGAAAATCGCCAAAATGCTTAGTATTTTTAAATATACTGTAACTTATCGTTTTTATATAAATTGGAAAAATTATGCGGATCTTCGTCATTCTGAAAAAATGGTTTATGAACCCCAGTCCTCTTATCTAACGTGGAGTGTCCGTTTATCAACATATATTTTTTTCACTGTTACTTTTTCAACAACTTTCTCACCAAAAGTTGTCGAAACAGTGCTCACAGCTACAGGGTCGTGACACAGCATGCATTCAAACATCATTTAAGTCAATAGGAACTCATTTCGAAATGATGACATTTCTTTTCACATGCTCTCTTCTCCCATTGCTTACAACATGCTTTCTTGAAATGTTTACACCTCGCAACCTGTGACCTTGCATACAGTATGTGCCAAGTGTATTACGTCTCAATCACCCGCCCCCGTGCCGAGTGAAAATCGCATTTTTCAGCCAGTGTCACACGGTGTTGAATTTTGGACACCGTGGCGTGGCATGAAAAGGATTATAAAGATCAAATCTTTGTTGCATGAAAACAGTAGTTAATTAAATTTGAGAAAACAAAGAATTTATACATGGGTATTGTTGTGACCTGGTGTTCAACCGTGATGCTTTGAGTATGTGCTTCTGTCAACTCGCAATTCACAAAATAATTCACACGTGGCTATTTTCTCTCGATATTTTGTCACATGAAGAAAAAATAAATAAATAGAAAATGCTTCAAATAAAACAAAGCGCTAACCCAGAGTTGATGTTTTCTTTCCCTGGTACGAAAACTGTGTACGCATTCTGTTTGTCTAACCCAGACTAGCCTACCTAAATATTATTTATGCAGTTGGTAAGTTTACCCACCGAAAATTTATTTATTATAATCAACCTGGACTCTGGGTTCGACTCGTATCTCAACTGCAGTTTTGAAATGTGATTCAGGCGGTGCGAGGGGGAAAAGTGCACCGTGGAGATTTGTTTTCTGTTTAAATCCCAACAATCTGTATCCGTTACAAGGCAGAAACAGAAACAAAAGACAGGCGAGTTGAGATGAGTAGGTACCACGGTGCCGTTCCCTCGGCGAACTGTGAGTGTCCCTATTTGCCCCACTGTCTTTCTTTTCGCCATTTTATGGTAGACCCTTCATGTGAATGAACACTTCCATGTCTAGATCCTAAATAATAATAATAACTCTTTGTCTAAACATAAAATGTCAAGTAAAATCAATAGGCCCTATTTAAGATGGCTCAGAAAAATGATCTAAGGGACGGGACCGTAATATCGGAGACACGTCGACATTTGACAACCTCGGATAAAACGTTTTCTTGAAACGTCACATTTCACCCCCACAACCCGGTGGAAATATGGCCGAGCCTCCGAGGTCATGCCGGAACTTAATTTCTTGAGAGCTGCCCCCTTGAGCAAACCCCCCCATGTCATTTAGTGGTTATGTTGCACGTTATCACTAACAATGATAAAGAAGCATCGCGGAGTCTGTTCTGTTTTGGCCCAGATGCATTGCAAATCAGTGGAAGGGGGGGGGTGGGGGGGGGGGGGGGGTCGGGGCAAGGAAAATCTCGATGGTAGGCCAATTTAAACTTTTGTGTGTAGGCCTAACTCCCCCCCCCCCCCCCCCCCCCCCCATCCCAATCTTCCTTTTTTTGGAAGAGTCATTCAGGTCGGGGGGTGGGGGGGGGGGTGGGAGGGGTGAAAAGAAATTGTATTTATTGGCGGAAACCTCACCCTCGCCCTATCGGCACCATCAATTTGTTCACAAGCCCCATCCTCCATTCTCAACATCGCCATGGGCAATTTTCCGACCACTTAACGATTTCGACACAAGCCCCCCCTACCCCCCCCCCCCCCCCTCCTCTGTCCCGGTCCTATATGCCTATGGTTCTTGGGGAAAAAATGATCACCCCAAACAGCCAACTTTGTGGTGAGAGACCCCCCCCCACCTCCCCCACCCCCCACCCCCACCCCCCACCCCCACCCCCACCCCCCCACCCCACCCCACCCCCCCCAAACCATAAATTTGGCTTTTGACTGATTTCTGATGTTGGGTAATAACTTCTGTTTGAAGTAATTTGGATATCACTGAAGGACATGGCTGCCTTTTTATTTGTTTTTTTTTTATAATAATTTTACCAATTAACAGTAAATGCGGGGGGGGGGGGAAGGAGGAGGGGGGAAGGGAGCAATTCATATACAATTTTTTTTGCCCAACCCCCACTTTTGAAAATGAAAGTAGTTTTCATCATTTAATTATTAGTTAACCCTTGGCTGCATTCAATGGTAGGTTAAACAGATAGATCTGTAATAAGCTCAAACAAGTCCAACTGAAAAAAATCTTTTTTTTTTTTTGGATTAACTTAATTATTAAAGCTCAGGTCGAGAGCTCTCGTTGGACCGAGCTCGTTCCATTTAATAGTCAACAGACACGTTTTTCTGGAAATCATTTTTAAAAAATAATTGAATCTGCCAAGGGATCGGGCAATCATTTTCGGAATTGAAAAAAAAAAATTAAGCCTATATATGATTTCATTTTCACCGAAACTCGGAACCCGGGGCAAAGTAGGCTTGTATGGCTACACCAATCTGTATTGGAGGACGTTTTGTTGGGAGGGGGGCGGGGAGGCAAACTTATCCTGCTGAATCCTTCATGACATTCATAGACCTTGAAATACTCTGCTTCTCTTAGCTACCAGGAATTTCTGAGTAGAAGTGCTCGTCAATTTTACTGCCATAAAAGCAAGATACCATAGGCTATATTTCCATAAAATAAAAGATAGATGGAGTTAAGACTGTGGGCTTAATACATTTCGTTCTGTTTGATGCGCTGAGGATTTACACGCACAGACCGGGTCTATTCTTGTCCAAGTGTTGATCTGTTAACATCCATTTACATCTCCACACACTTGTTTCATTTTTTTTCACTTTTGTCGATTTGAAAAGGGGGTTGGGGGGGGGGGGGGAAATTTGGTTCCTTTAAGTACATGTAGCCTACTCTGTGTTTTCTTTGGAATTACGGTTATGGATTTAACCCTTGTTCTTGTGTTTCCATTTCGTCTGTAAAGTTAACTTTAATGTCGTCACCGTACGTTTGATAAATTGGAACTTTTCGGATCCACGCATCGTCAAATGTCAACATTGTGTCAGTCACGATATTTTTTATTTTCATTTCCGATTTCAATTGCATGTGAGATTGGTGCCTATACTGCCTCAGTCTGTGTATTTTCATTCTGATCACATGTTAGAGGTTGAATAATATCACTTTTTTAAAATCTTTTAAAGTTTTTTTTAAATGCTGACGAGACTCAACCGGCCCACAAACTCGCTCAAAAGCCGATTTCTGAAACCTATAATATGATCAGAAATCTAGTTTACTTACGTTTCCCACGGCGTTTGCAAATGGGTGGCAATGGTGTCTGTTGGTGGAGGGAAGGGTGTCGGAAACAATATCCACGTATCTTTTAATTTTTAGTTTGTTTTATCTCCGGCGGCACTCCACAAGAGTTACGGGAGCACATTGTTTTATTGGTAATCAAGACTTCCAGCGTAAAAAAAAGTCACTAATCTTTTTCACCCTTGAACGCGGTATGGACACGGTGATTTATTCATTCATAATTACATGATGTGACACGGTGTCTGCCGGTGATTTTTTAAAAAACTACCACCGCGTTGGGTGTTTGAGACGTAATACACTTGGCACGTACTGTAGATTAAAATCCAAGATGGCAGTTTCGAAATAGGCTTATTCTGTATGAACCCTGTTGGAATATTGGACTTGAAATTGAAAGGTTGACATTTCGTATCATCCATATTGTGTCTTTGGAACAAGACACTTAAAATCAGTTGCCTGTGTGGGAACATGGTGGTCAGTGTTCATGCTGGGCCAAAACTGTCTGGTGCCACATTTTTAGCCTTTGTGGACATTTTTGTACCAAACAAATTCCGGTGCCAAAATGACAGTGGGAGGGGAGGGGGAATACTTCACTCTCTGATCCAAATAAATTGCTTGAATTTTGAAAAATAGACTGGCATTTTTTTCAAGATTGAACAGACAGTTGGTCAGAAGCAATATGGTCACGAACGAGGCTTTACAAAAGGCAGAATTTAATTAGATAAATACTTCATGTCATTACGATTCGGTTTGAAGTACTTGTATATTGGATCATTCGTTTGACCAATGCCTTCTTGAGTTAAATTTGTTTGATTTTGTCATCAAATCTAATCATTGCTGATGAGGTGACCCTGTTGGCTGAAAGTGTCATTAAACGCCAATACATAAATAAACTGGTAAAATATGACCTGGCAACCAACTTCTAGGGTAGAAGTCTTCTAAAGTGGACGATACAGGTACAGTGGAGCCCACTTAATTGGATATCTCATAACTGAATAACCCTGTCAATTGAATATAATTTCCCAACACAAAACCATTTACTATACCTCCAGTACAAATTTGATCTGTTGATTGAAAATAGGTTATGGAGTAAACTCCTGTTAATTGAATAAAAAATCTTGTAACCTCTCTAGAAATTACCCTGACTTTCCCCAGTTTCCCTTTCTTTATAGAACTATTTGGCCTCATTACAACCAATATAGGCATTTAATCTATTATATCTTATTTGACAGAGCTCATGGTGATCTGTCAAACAAGATGTAATAGAAAAAAATGCTAAGTTTGTCTCTAGAATACAGAAAAGTGACACAATCCCTGTTAATTGAATACTCCTGTTAATTGAATAATTTTCATTGGCAATAAGCAGGGTTCCACTGTATAAACAATTGTCTAAACTTAACATTGTGGTTATGTTGTGCTCATGGTGCCATATCCTCTGAAAGTGATCTAAAACACCAGTGAATAATAATAATATTCTTTTATTCCTCATTCAACTTTTTATACCACCCGCAACAGGTTGGTGGGGGTACAC
The DNA here is from genome assembly GCA_031216915.1 of Pictodentalium vernedei. Lineage (NCBI taxonomy): Eukaryota > Metazoa > Mollusca > Scaphopoda > Dentaliida > Dentaliidae > Pictodentalium > Pictodentalium vernedei. The sequence goes on along the minus strand of CM062292.1, from coordinate 313,195,248 downwards.
TGGAATCACCTTGTCTGTCTGTCCATCATCCATCCATCCGTAGACATAATTTTGTCAGAGATTTTCTCAGACGTTTATAGACCAATCAGCTTGAAACTTGGTATGAATGTTCACCAACATGGGAACCTGTGCACCTGCGATTACAGTTCTGGTTGAATAATTTTGCCAGAATTATGTCCCTTTTTGCCTTGAAAAAGCAGGTCAGAAATTTTGTCCAGAGATTTTCGCAGATGTTTTAGGTCAATTCCTTTGAAACTTAGTATGAATGTTTACTACCATGAGAACCTGTGTACCTGCGATAATAGTTTTGATGTGAATTTTTTTGCCAGAGTTATGCCCCTTTTCATCTTAGAATGTCGAATTTTGTGCGGTGATTTTCTCCATATGTTCAATGGTCGATTCCATTGAAACTTGGTATGGATGTTTACTACTTTAGGCTCCTGTGCGATTATTGTGTGATTATTGTTTTGATCAGTCTTTTTTTGTCAGAGTTATGCCCCTTTGCATCTTAGAATGCCTGAATTGCCTAGAATTTTGTTCGGAGCTTTTCTCAGATTATTATGGGTCGATTTTGTTGAAACTTTGTAAGGTTATTCACTACCATAGGAACCTGTGCACCTGCGATTACGGTTTTGATCAGACTTCTTTTTTCCTGAGTTATGCACCTTTTCATCTTAGAATGCCTGAATTTTGTCCAAGGGATTTTCTCAAATGTTTATGGGCCAATTATTTTGAAACTTGGTAAGGATGTTCACTACCATGGGAACCTGTGCACCTGCACTTATAGTTTCGATCAGACTTTTTTTTCACCAGAGTTGTGCCACTTTTCATCTTAGAATAATCATGGCAGCAGCGGGTATGCACATGCCCATCTGGGACAGTCACACCTCTAGTTCAGCTTGAAGTGTGGTGGAAATTTCCCCTGAATTGATAGTCTGGGAAAGTTTCCTCAAGGTCTTTGAAATGTTTTGGAGAAGTCCTTACAATTTTTTGTTGACATAGTTGTACAAATCTCACAAAACTGGTGTTAATTTGCACTAGAATTATGGTATAAATTACTAAGACATCTTATATGTTGGTATACCTACCTTCAGTTGAAGTGGCTTGAGCTATGTTTGTGTCTAGATAGACAGGGTTCATTAAGGTCATGGAATCCTGGAAGAGTCCTGGAAAATGAAAATATTTTTTTAGCGGCCTGGAAGTCTTGGAAAAATGGAGGGGTGGGGGTGCGTGCTGTAGTCTGGAAAAGTCATGGAAAATTTGTCATGATAATGATGCAATATGCCATTTCCCTGAAAACCCATGCTTAAAAATCCCGAAAAAGAGAGCATGGTGGTCATACTAATAAGGGAAATGTTATGGGAATTGGGTAGAATGTTTTGGAAAAGGCATGGAATTAGATTTTCAAGAAAGTGTACAAACCCTGGATAGAAAGTCTGACCATCATAATTGTTCTGTTATTCTCTCTCATTATTTAACCTAGCTATAAATCTGACATAAAAGTGAAAAACTGAGAAATATGTACCTTTTTTGTCTTACTTTTGTTTCAGTCCTGGCTCTCCAGATCTGACCGGAAAAAGCAGTGGTTTATCAGCACTGTGCTTGGACAATTCAAGTTTAAGCTGGACCAGCTCAATGGCTACTCCACCGATTCTGGGTACACCTGGTGTGTAAAATACTATTTTATTTTTTTGTTTCTCACACAATTACTCACTGAAATTTAACACCCCTCATTGGACATTTTTATTGCCTTGCAGTGTCTTTCAATATAACTACGAAATCAAGGGACTCAAAACTCTTTATGTTTTTAAATGATGTATGTAACTAAAATCTGAAGAGCATAAGTAAAGACAGTCTACATCCTTCGGATTTATAGTTGTTTCTAGGCAAGTCTTGGCAGCACAAATAGGCAATTAGGACTTGCCCAAAAATGACTGCAAGGCACTGAGAATATAACCTGAAAGGTCGCCCAGAGACAGCATGTTGAGACACCTGTTCTGTTGCAGTAAAAAGTGATTAAAGTCAGAATTAGGCCCTTGAGGGTTAATCCTTAAGGGCCTAATTCTGACTTTAATCACATTTTGTTGCCCCCCCCCCCCCCCAAATTTATTTTGGGGGGGTGGGGCTATATAAATAGTCGGTGTCTGTGCATGTGTCTGTGCATCTGTGCATGCATCTGTGCCACTTTGGTTTCCTGATGATAACTTTAGTTACAGTTGGCCAAATCAAATGAAATTTGGTATGTCGGTGTATCAATATTTAATACAGTTGAAGTTTGTATTGGGATGTGTTCCAACAGTTTTTCCCTGAGTTTTACCCCTTTTCACACTTCAAAAATTCATTTTTGGGGGCTTCCTGATGATAACTTCAGTTCTAGTTGTCCAAATCAAACAATATGTTGTATGTAGGTGTATTGACATAAAATACAGGTCAAGTTTGAATTGGGGTTCGGTCCGAGAATTTTTGCCAGAGTTATACCCCTTTTTCAACTTCGAAAATTCATTTTTTTTTTATTTCGCGACGATGACTTAAATTACAGTTGGCCAAATCAAACAAAATTTGGTATGTAGGTGTATCAACTTAAAATACAGGGCAAGTTCGAATCGGGGTGTTGTCCGACAATTTTTCCAGAATTATGCCCGTTTTTCGACTAGAACCTTTTATTTTACGGGGTGTTTACATATAACAAAGGTGTGCATATTGCGAGGAATTTGAATTCGTTCAGTTTTTCACAAAATTATGGGTTTTTGAACTTATTAAATTTTTTGTGAAATTCGAATATAGGGTATAAGGTTTGTCTGCCTAATTCCTCCCACAGTTTTCAAGATAGAACCTTTTTATTCTAAAGGGTATTTATACATATACCAAAGGTAAGCATATTGCCAGGAATTTGTTCAATTTTTCACAAAATTATGGGTTGTTGAACTTGAATATAGGGTACATGATTTGTCCAGCTAACTCCTCCCACGGTACACATGTAAATTAAAGAACATGATAGAAATTGCAGGGGCATCATATGTATCTTAAAGACACAGCACATGTATGAGTAACAAATCACTGTTGGCTCTTCAACCTCCTGTGTCTTTGTGATTTGCAGGGGGGAGGGGGCATACTTCAGTCTTGTTTGAACTCTTTATTGACGCTTTCTCCTCTTGGGTGAGGCAGGGACAAACAAAATGGTTTATAAATATAGCTGGAGACAAACATCTTCCTTGTGGCATGATGGATGTTTAGGAAGAAATTAGTCCAAAACTATGTTATTCTTCTTGCATGTTCTGATCATGCTGCCCTGGGTAGAAAAATGACTGAATGGATTAACCTATTTTTCAGATCTGATTTGCTTAAAAGTTTTTCTTGCTTTTTTCTAACAGTTTGACCTGATCTGCCATTGCTGTCCAAAAATATTAAAAATCAAAATAACTATTTGTTATGCTGTTTTAACTCTGAAGGGCCTTATTCCAACCTTTATTCTTTTTTTTACTACTGATGAACAGATCCCCCAACATGCAGTCTCTGGGTAAATATGAAAGTTACATTTGTGTACCTTGGTATTTTTTTCTAGGTAAGTCTTGGCTGCCTACAAAGGCAACCAAGACCAGCCTTGAAACAACAGCAAAGCCACAGGATGTAGACTGTCACAAAGTGTGGCAGAAATGTATAAACATCTTCAGACCTTTAAGGGTTAATGGTCTTAGTTTGGAACCAACTATTAGGACTCTGTTGAAAAAAAGACTGGGCTCTGTTGAAAAAAGGCTGGTTCTGCAACCATGGCTTCATTTTATCTGCTGGCCATAGGTGCATTAGATATCCAACTGCAAGATTTCATCATTTTATTCAATTGTATATGCCTTTGCCATCCATTCTCTTGATTGTTCATAAGTGATATATGAGCATATGATTCCTGAACAGTAACTGTTCTTGGATTCCAAATTCTTTCTTGAACACATTCGGTTGATATTACTAGCCTTTGTGTTCATGTGTGGTTATCTGAGCGACATTCTACAAATGTGGCATTTAGTCTACTCCGAGTAGTTACACTCAGAGCCGTGTGCTTTTCTTACGATGTATGAGTCTATTCCTCAGGTTAATCACATTAACATCATTTTATTCCTTCGGTTTCCTGGTTAATTTTTGTATCCCTCTGTCACGCCTTCGATACAGTCTGTATTCAGATGAGGGTACTGGCGAGATTCTGTTGATTCCATGCATAATATATATATATTATTAGGCAAATGTATTACGGAATAGATTCTCTTAGTCTGGCTCTGCGTTAGTATAGAGCTTGTAAGAATTTTGGGGCTAGTTGGATCAGTTATGGAGTTTTCAACAAGCCGTCTATGCTTATGTTCTCTAATTTTGGCTTCATTATTCGTAGTGGTATATTCTTTCTCTGAACAGTCATTGGTTTTAACGGACCTAGGGAACAATGAATTATTTGGGGACGGTCAGTGAAGAGTTTTTAGCTCACCGAAGGGAGCTTAACTTATCACTTGCCGTCCGTTGTCGTCCATCGTTGTCCGACATGAACTTCACATTATGGACTTCTCCTACTGGATCAAATTGAACCAAATTTGGTGTGCATGCTCCCTATCATATGTCAATTCAAACTTGTACAGATAAACTTGCCGCACCCAGAGGGGGCACCACAAGGGGCATAACTCTGATAGCACCCATGAATTTTTTCCCAAAATTCAAAAAAATCTTCTTCAGATCCACCAGGCAGAATTCTTTCCTATTTGGTATACATCATCTCTTGGGGAGGGGGGGGGGGGGGGCAGATTCAAGTTTGTTCAAATTGAGTGCCTGGGTAAAAATTTAGGCTCCCTATGGGAGCCCAAATTTTAACTTAGTGCAAAATGAGGATTATTCTTTCAAAATCTTCTTCAGATCCACCAGTCAGAATCATTTCATATTTGGTATACAACATCTCCAGGGAGGTCAGATTCAAGTTTGTTCAAATCGAGTTCCTGGGTTCACATTTGGGCTCCCTATGGGAGCCCAAATTTTAACTTAGTGCAATGTGAGGACTTTTCTTTCAAAATCTTCTTCTTCAGATGTACCAATAAGAATCTTTTGATATTTGGTATGCAGCATCCTTAGGGGGGGTGAGATTCAAGTTTGTTCAAGCTAAGTCCCTGGGTTCATATTTAGACTGAAACTTTGGGGTCCCGTTCCGGACTTAGAAATTTTGGACCAAAATCCAGAAATTAGTTTTTTTGTTTTTTATGCATTTTGGTCAATTTTAAGACAAATTTTTTTTTTTTTTCTGCAATGAAAATTTGGTGTTCGGGTGGGACTTAGAAAATTTTGGACCAAAATCTTGAAATTTTTGTTTTTGTTTTTGTGTCACCGCCCCACGAAGTGGGGAGCGACATATAGGGATTACTTTTGTCGTCTTGCGTCGTCCGCCTTGTCCGCGTCACACTTTCTCTTATCCGCCACTCCTCTTCAACCTATGAATGGATTTTGATGAAACTTTCAGTAATTCTTTATCACATCATGGGATTGTGCACCTCCTATTTTATTTTTTGATCCGCTGTATTTTTTCCAGAGTTATGCCCTTTTTCCACTTAGAATTCTGTCTGAAACGCCAGGCTTCTCTTATCCGCCACTCCTCTTTAACCTATGAATGGACTTTGATGAAACTTCCAGTGATTCTTTATCACATCATGGCATTGTGCACCTCCTATTTTATTTTTTGATCCGCTGTATTTTTTCCAGAGTTATGCCCCTTTTCCACTTAGAATTCTGTCTGAAACGCCAGGCTTCTCTTATCCGTCACTGCTCTTTAACCTATGAATGGATTTTGATGAAACTTTCAGTGATTCTTTATCACATCATGGCATTGTGCACCTCCTATTTTTAGCTCAACTTTGGCGAAGCCAAATTTGAGCTTTTGTCATGGCCCGTCGTCCGTCTGTCCATCTGTCTGTCTGTCCGTCTGGCCATCTGTCCGTCTGTCCGTACATCAACAATTGGATACGGCTCAGGCTAGAGGCCGTATTTATGAACCGATCTTTACAAAACTTGTTGGGTACCTTTGTTATGACCGTGGGACGAGAACGAGTGTTTTTGGGTGCGGTCCGAAATTCAAGATGGCCGCCAGCCGCCATTTTGTACCGACGATGCAGAAATCTGTTTTTTGTACAGAACTTCCATATGAAAGCTCTGATTTGAATAATTTTTTGTATGAATGTCTAGTACCATGGGATACATCACATATAATACAGGTTTTTTTCTCGTGCATAAATTGTGCAAATTAGACTAATTTTGATGTTTTTTGGTGTTACTTTCAGCACTGTAAGTGCAAATGCCAATACGGCTCGGGCTAGAGGCCGTATTTATGAACTGATCTTTACGAAACTTCTTGGGTACCTTTGGTATCACCGTGGGATGAGAACAAGTGTTTTTGGGTCCGGTCCGAAATTCAAGATGGCCGATGGCAGCCATTTTGTACAAAATTAGGTGCAATCAGATTTTTGCACAGAACTTCCATATGAAAGCGCTGATTTGAATAATTTTTTGTGTGAATGTTTAGTACCATGGGATACATCACATATAATACGGGTTTTTTTCTCGTGCAGAAATTATGCAAATTAGATGAACTTTGATTTTTTCAGTGCGACTTACACACAGTAAGTACACATGTCAATACGGCTCAGACTAGAGTCTGAATTTATGAACTGATCTTCACAAAATGTCTTGGGTACCTTTGTTATCACCTTGGGACGAGAACGAGTGTTTCTGGGTGCAGTCTAAAATTCAAGATGGCTGCCAGTGGCCATTTTGTACCGAAATTAGGTCTAATCAGTTTTTTGTACACAACTTCTATACAGCTCAGACTAGAGGCCATATTTATGAACCAATCTTTACGAAACTTCTTGAGTACCTTTGTTATCACCATGGGATGAGAGCGAGTGTTTTTAGGTGTGGTCCGAAATTCAAGATGGCCACCAGCAGCCATTTTGTACCAAAATTAGTGCAATCACTCTTTTGTACAGAACTTCTGTATGAAAGTTTTGATTTGAATAAATTTTTGTATGAATGTTTAGTAACATGGAATACATCACATATTGTAAGGGTTTTTTTTCCGGCAGAAATTATGCAAATTAGATGAACTTTGATTTATTCAGTGCCACTTACACAATGTAAGCACACATGTCAATACGGCTCAGGGTAGAGGCTGTATTTACGAACCGATCTTCACAAAACTTCTTGGGTACCTTTGTTATCACCTTGGGACGAGAATGAGTGTTTCTGGGTACGGTCCAAAATTCAAGATGGCTGCCAGTGGCCATTTTGTACCGAAATTAAGTCCAATCAGTTTTTTGTCACAAGTCCTATACAGCTCGTATTTATGAACTGATCTTCACAAAACTTCTTGGGTACCTTTGTTTTCACCTTGGGACAGGAATGAGTGTGTTTTGGGGTGCCTTTGTTATCACTGTGCTATGAGAACAAATATTTTGGGTTCAGTCAGACCCACTCTGGGACTCAAAGATTTCTTTTCTAGTTTAACATCTGACTGTCACCCACCTGTACAATACTTTACCTATACATTTGTTACAGGCAACGGTCAGTATTTATGTACAGACCGTTAAAATACTTTATATGTACCTTTGTTATCAGGTCATTACCTAGATGTTTGTCATTGCTGTGTCACATTCTATACATGTACATGTCTTTGTCTTGACAAGTTGAGCTACAGTGTCATTGACACTTTCATATTTTTTGATCCACTGTATTTTTTTCAGAGTTATGCCCCTTTTCCACTTAGAATTCTGTCTGAAATGCCAGGCTTCTCTTATCCGCCACTCCTCTTTAACCTATGAATGGATTTTGATGAAACTTTCAGTGATTCTTTATCACATCATGGCATTGTGCACCTCCTATTTTATTTTTTGATCTGCTGTATTTTTTCCAGAGTTATGTCCCTTTTCCCCTTAGAATTCTGTCTGAAACGCCAGGCTTCTCTTATCTGCCACTCCTCTTTAACCTATGAATGGATTTTGATGAAACTTTCAGTGATTCTTTATCACATCATGGCATTGTGCACCTCCTATTTTTGCGTTGCCGCCCCACGAAGTGGGGAGCGACATATAGGGATTACTTTTGTCATCTTGCGTCGTCCACGTCGTCGTCTGCGTCACACTTTCTCTTATCCGCCACTCCTCTTTAACCTATGAATGGATTTTGATGAAACTTTCAGTGATTCTTTATCACATAATGGCATTGTGCACCTCCTATTTTATTTTTTGATCAGCTGTATTTTTTCCAGAGTTATGCCCCTTTTCCACTTAGAATTCTGTCTGAAATATTAAAATATAGTGCAGGCGACACACGTCTTCCATGGAAGACTCACATCTAAGTTTTTGTGTCGCCGCCCCACGAAGTGGGGAGCGACATATAGGGATTACTTTTGTCGTCTTGCGTCGTCCGTGTCATCTGCGTCGTCGTCCGCGTCACACTTTCTCTTATCCGCCACTCCTCTTTAACCTATGAATGGATTTTGATGAAACTTTCAGTGATTCTTTATCACATAATGGCATTGTGCACCTCCTATTTTATTTTTTGATCCGCTGTATTTTTTCCAGAGTTATGCCCCTTTTCCACTTAGAATTCTGTCTGAAACGCCAGGCTTCTCTTATCCGCCACTCCTCTTTAACCTACGAATGGATTTTGATGAAACTTTCAGTGATTCTTCATCACATCATGGCATTGTGCACCTCGTATTTTATTTTTTGATCTGCTGTATTTTTTCCAGAGTTATGCCCCTTTTCCACATAGAATTCTGTCTGAAATGCCAGGCTTCTCTTATCCGTCACTCCTCTTTAACCTATGAATGGATTTTGATGAAACTTTCAGTGATTCTTTATCACATCAAGGCATTGTGCACCTCCTATTTTATTTTTTGGTCTGCTGTATTTTTTTCAGAGTTATACCCCTTTTCCACTTAGAATTCTGTCTGAAACGCCAGGCTTCTCTTATCCGCCACTCCTCTTTAACCTATGAATGGATATTGATGAAAGTTTCAGTGATTCTTTATCACATCATGTCATTGTGCACCTCCTATTTTATTTTTTGATCCGCTGTATTTTTTCCAGAGTTATGCCCCTTTTCCACTTAGAATTCTGTCTGAAACGCCAGGCTTCTCTTATCCGCCACTCCTCTTTAACCTATGAATGGATTTTGATGAAACTTTCAGTGATTCTTTATCACCCTCTATTTTATTTTTTGATCCGCTGTATTTTTTCCAGAGTTATGCCCCTTTTCCACTTAGAATTCTGCCTGAAACGCCAGGCGACACACGTCTTCCATGGAAGACTCACATCTAAGTTTTATCCGTTTCTGTCAATTTTAAGACAAAAAAAATTATTTTTTTTTACACTGAAAATTTGGGGTCCAGGTTGGACCAAAATCCGGAAATTTTTTGTTTGTTTTTTTATGCGTTTCAGTCAATTTTAAGACAAAAAAAAATTTTTTTTTAACACTGAAAATTTGGGGGCTGGGTGGGACTGAAATTCGGAAATTAGTTTGTTGGTTTTTATGCGTTTTGGTCAATTTTAAGAAGAAAACAAAATTTTAGGCTGAAAATATTTTGTTTGGGACTTCGAAAATTTCCAAACAAAAATAAAAAAAAATTGTTTTTTATGCATTTATCTCAATTTTGGGACGTAAAAGTGCAGGAACTGAAAATAGAAGAAAAATCCTATGTATTGTGTGGGCACAATCACTTCATCTAGTTGGTATATGATTTTCTTAGGAGGGGCGTATGCAGCTTATTCAAGTCAAGTCCCTGGTTTGATATTTAGACTACCATGTCAGGTGACCGCCCTCAGGCACCCTGGGGCCTCTTGTTTTTAATCATATCCTATTCCGTGTTCTGAATCCAGTTTTCAACCAAAAGTGGTACACGAGGCATATTCCTACCTTTATATAATCGAATGGTTCCATTTTGGAGGTTCATTATTGGAATTAATTGTACACCTGAACATGGTCGCCTGTATGTTGGCTAAGAAGCGTATACTTTCTATTAGATAACTTTTCATTTGGATTCAATTGGACAAGTTTAAGGTTGTACATATAACACCGGTTTTCGACCTATCTACGCATTCCAGATGCGGCATACATTTTGAAGCTTGCGATTTTAATATCGGGACTGCCATGATATAGCCTCAGCTGCTGAGGTGGCGTTAAGCACCAATAAATTTATAATAATAATAATTAATAGCCAGGTGCCTTTTTGACAAATATATATATTATTCAGTACTGCTTTTTCACTGTTTCCAGACCTCTCCCTTCTTTGTTTTGAAGATTATTCCTTCAAAAAAAAGGGGTGGGTGTGTTTTCCTCTTTACCTCTTCTGGCCTTTTAATAAGTGTGTAACTATGAGTTAAGCTGTTATTGTCTGTAGATTATTCTGATCTTATGTGCAGCTTGTTACATTATATATGGCGTGTGGTTGTGGGCGTTAGTCTCTCACTCTCAGACACACTTTTCCTAATTTTAAGTGTCTTAATCTGGACTAGCCTTAAAATTGGGGGCTTGTTACACCCATTTAGTGTAATCTTTTATGCTAAGTATAGGGAATTACTTGGATATTGCTCCTTATTTCGGTGGTATGTCTTCTCTATTGCTGCATAGAGGGACATATAGGTAATTCCTTAAATTTTTAATTTCCTTGTCACTTTGGGAGTTCTAAAGCAGGCTAAGGAGCTGTATTTCGGTCTGCTATTCTTCAAGTCCTAGGCCCTCTGCCTTTTTAAGATTCAGCTAAGTCTGGGCCATTGGTTTTAGTATAACTTTAGTAAGTAATTTGTATATTTTTCATACTTACCAATTGCCCTAGACGGAAATGGCCCTCCCAAGAGTGGGCACTCATACCTCCCCGCTGAGTTATCACTTCAGTAGGCACAACAAGGAAGAATGAGATTGGCGCCAATTCCAGTCTCTTCCTGGGTACTGCGGTACTAAAGGTATGGAGGGCCAGATAGGACTTTTAATTTTTGGTATTGTATGCAAATTTATTTGATGGGGGGGGGGGGGGGGGGAGGGGGGGGGTTCAAAATTTGTGTTTGGCTCTTAATAATATTGAGGTTGCAACCAGCTAAGTCTGGGCCATTGGTAAGTATAAAAAATATACAAATTACTTAAAATTTATCATTTTTCTTATCTTCAGTACCAGTATGACCTTTTATCCCTTTACCCAACATAATGATCATAACCGGTCAGAACTGTTCACAAAAATCACCATTCAGTTTTCATTATTTTTTCATTTTTTATTTCAAAAACAGCTTATGATCCCTCCATGCAATGAACCCATTGAGCTCGTTCCAGTGAGGAGTCATAAGATATGTTATTGACACAAAAAATGAAAAAAATAAGTTATTTAAAAATTATGTTTGCAAGTGTCAGCTGCCTTTTGTGTTAACCCTTTTCCCAACGTAATGACCCAGACCGGCCAGCGCTATTCTAAAAAATCACCAATTAATTTTCATTATTTTTTCATTTTTTATCTCAAAAACATAGGTTATGCACCTCGTTGGAACGAGCTTGTCAATCTCATTCCAACAAGGGGTCATAACCTATGTTTGTGAGACAAAAAATGAAAAAAATCAGTTATTCAAGAATTTTTTTGTGAGCGTCGTCTGCTTTTCATCTTAGGTAAAGGGTTAAGTGAAGGGTTATCTGCATATAGACTTTAGAGTTAGATCCTGTTAATTGAATGAAAAAATCTTATAATCTATTGAAGAATTACTCTTGTCAGTGGCTGAATTCCACATTTGTTGACCTATTCAGCAGCAGTACATTCAACATAAACATTTAATCCATTATATCTTCTTTGACAGAGCTCCATGAGCTTTGTCAAATAAAAAAATAATGTATAAATGTTACGTTTATCACTACAAAAACAGGAAAATGACCAAACTTCTGTTAATAAAATACTCAGGTTAATTTTTTTCAATGGTTTTTTTATTCAGTGGTTAGGTGTCCCCGTGGGAAATGTTTAAAAATCTTCAAGGGTTAATTGTCTCAGTTCAGAACCAACTATTAGGGCTATGTTGAAAAATGGTTGGTTCTGCAACCATGGCATCAAACCAATAATATGAACTTTTGAGAGCAAAGAAATAATCACAAAAATAAAATATAAAATCAAAAAACCCTGCTCACATGCAGTTTACCAAAAAATGTCCTGAGAAACAGATCTACTTTGCAGGGCCTTAAAATTAATTACGTGTAAAAATAATTGCTTTGAAATTGAAGTTCGGCATTGTCAAAACAAAAGTGGATGGAAGATATTGACTGGATTGTAACCGGATCTTGATTTTGGCAAAATTTTTTCCTGCTTTCCAGCCTACAACACAAAAGAATCTCACCTCTCAAAAAACAAATGCAGTAACATGACATCTCGGTTACTACTTTTGTTTGTTATGCCTCTGATCTCCAAAGGAGGATTCAGGGTATCTAGTGAAGACCTCCGACCATCCGTCTGTCCATCTGTCTGTCTGTACAAACATTTTGGATTGTAATTTCTAAGTCATCGGTCGGATTGGGATCTCCTTTGGTAAGCTGATAGACCTGCATGGGGGAATGGATATGCACAAGGAACGGGTTCCACCCAATAATTTTTCCCTGAGTTATGGCACTTTTTCACTCTTTCAACTTTTTTTTCTCTGTCCCACAATACCTTTAAGGCTACTTTGAACATGCCTACAGATTGGGGGCAGTGGCCCACGGTTTGTGTCGCCCATGTTTTACTTGATTCAGTCTTGATTGAACAATATTTTATTTATGAAATCTCTGCCCACTGATATAAATGTGTTTTAAACAGAATGATGTCTGAATGAGAAAAATATACCCTTGAAATTACAGTACTGTAATAGCCATTTCAACAAGTAATTGTAATGTAACATTAATTACTTTTAGAGATGGGCAATATCTCGAAAAACTGAACCGTTACCAATGTCATTGGGATACCGAAAAACCGAACTGAATCAATTGTTGAATGCTGAAACCATCTGAATTTTCAAATTTCCTACATTCACTGTTTATAAGTCCCTGTTGAGGCTTGATAACAGTTGAAAGGTTCATTTTCAAGAAAGAAGTGACTGATTTTCTTATTACTTTTGTTAACCCTCAATGGACTGGGCAGCTGTTCTGAATTTCCACTAGTCTACATTCTGTACATGTCCATTTGCTAAGCAGTGATTTTTAGCCAAGTCTTGGCTGCCTTGAAATTAAGGTGGCATGCCCTGAGTTCGCAAAAAGCCTGAAATAGGTCTTTAAATTTAAAGGTACATTTAGAACAAGTTACAAAATTACTGTTAATATGATTTGTGGTCATAGAATAATGCACCTGTTGAGCTCATTGGTAGTGTCATTTATAGCATTGTGGTAGAATGATACTACAATAACTTATTCTATTTTTGCTGATCTGAATTCCTCTTTGGTACTATCAGCAAATCTCAATCAAGTCGGATACCGAATACTAAACTGGTACCGAGATATACACCCCTAAAAATACCCAAACCAATACTGAATTCAAAATTCCAATTCCACCCATCTCTAATTACATTGCAAGTTATTTGACTTCAGCCCTGTATGTGGATTGCTTTTGTAACCTGCACAAGACATATAATGCCCCCGACATGAAAGGTCGAAGGGGTATCTAGAGACCTCCATCTGTGTGTTCATCTGTCCATCTGTCTGTGCCAACATTTTCCCTTGTATCTCAGCCACTGCTACTCCAATTGAATGATATTTGGTGTTGTGATAGAGCATCATGGAGGAACGATATCTGTGTAGCATGAATTTCTTCCAGATGTTTTTTCCAAAGTTATGGCACTTTTTAGCTCTTTCAACATGTCAATTTTTTTGCGGTCGGGGGCATTAGAAGTGCTTTGCGATGTGGCCTCATGTTGTAATTCTATTTGATCCTTGTGTTGTTTTTTCAGATAATAGTTACGACCAGTTTGAAGAGAAGAACCGTATTAAGATCAATCAGAAGGTACAGTAGACCTCACTTAATTGAATATCATTAAATTGAATAACCCTGTTTGTTACATTTAATTTTCAAACACCAAACCATTTACCATTTCTTCTATACAAATTTGACATGTTAATTGCATATAGGTTATGAAGTAAATGCCTGTTAATTGAATAAGAAAATTATTTCATATTTCAAAGAATTACTCTTGACATTTACTGAATTCCCTGTTCTTTTAGATCAGTTGTGTCTCAGGACATCCAATTTGGGCATTTAATATATTATATCTTGTTTGACAGAGCTCCATGAACTCTGTCAAACAAGATACAATAAAATAAATACTCATTTTATCACAAGAATACCGGAAAATGACTATTGTTAATTTAATATTTTTGTTGTTGAATAATTTTAACAAAGTTTCAATTAAGGCCTAAGCAAGTTAAGAATCTGTTTCTCAGCCCCTTCCATATGGTCATTTTTGGCTGAGGCATGCTCTCTTTTTATAACCAATGCAAACTTAAAAAATTAAAAATTAAATGGTTTATGTCTGATATTTTACCCAAGTTAATAAAACTGATAAATTTGTCCATTGAATGCAACAAGACTTTGCAGTGTTTTAGCATTGCGAAGTCTTTCTGCACTCAAGGGCGGAAATACACCACCAACCATGCTATTTTGTAAATTATGAGGCCCAAAACATAAAACAAACCAAGAATATGAACTTCAATGGCAAAGAAATAATTACAAAAATAATAAAATAAATTTTACAAAAAAAAAAAAATGGCCTGAGAAACAGAAGATCTACTTTGTGGGGCCTAACAGATATCCACTATATTATCATACGTCAGTATTATACTATGTCAGTTCGTTTAACATAAAAAACTTTGCTTGGTTCAAATCATCCATATTATAAGTATTTGCTCCTCTTCTTTTCATAAAAAAAATTACGAACATTGGTTATGAAAGTATTGTGCCACGCGCACGTTTGTCTTGCACTATTTGGCACAACATGATGGAAATATCGTATTAATGCTGTAGGAATATTGTCATAATAAGGTGCTAATATGGCGTCATTAACAAAAGAATATCACCTAAAAATATACTTTGTTATATTCTGTACTGTGATCCTCATCAGAAGGCAATAGAGGTTGTAGAAAATATTTTGTCTTTAGGTTTTTCATTCAAGAATCTTTCTAGTGCTGAAACCAGATGGTTCCTTCCGGCCAGTCGTAGATCTAAGCTGGATCAACCAGCTCATTCTCGCTCCCTTAACTGGTAGAGTGCTAAATTATTTTTGGCCATCAAATCTTGTGCACATGTGTTTGCCTTGTTACAATTTATGGGAGAGTGCCCCAGGCACTCGCCCATAAATTGCAACAAGGCAAACCCTTACAGACTAAATAATATTACTTCAAAGATAATACAAAGCACATGCATTGAATATGAGCCTTCAAGCTGTGGTACCCACACTTCAGAACAAAGCCCAAATATGGGCTTCCAGCACTCTACCAGTTAAGTTTTGTATGGAAACAATCCAGGAACAGAATCTGGGCAAACAATTTTGCAGCAAGCATCGATTTCAAGGATACTTACTTTTATGTAATGATTCATCCTTCGTTCAGGAAGTACTTGAGGTTTGCTGTAAACAGCAATGTTTATCTATTTCGGGTAATGTGCTTCAGATTAAGTCTTGCTCAATGAGCATTCCACTCGGATTATTAACCCTATTATCTCTCACTTCAGAACCCATTCCACAGTTCTGACACCGGCCTATCTATTTTCTTCAGGATGTTCAGAAGCTTCTACCTCTCTTGCAGTGACTGGGGTTTCTCGTCAACATACAGAAGTCAGATCTAACTTCTTTATTCACCTTTAGGCATCTGGGAATGGAATTTCAGACTCATCTAAATCTTGTCCATCTTCCCCTTGCCATAGCTCTTCTCATAAGAACATTCTTCCTCTATTTTATTCAAGTGGGGATAGTGACTGTGAAAGAATTCATGAGACTTCTAGGTCTGTGCAAGCAGCAACAGAGTTGATTCCGCTCGGATGTCTCTTCACCCATCCTCTCCAGTTTTACTTTCTAGAAAACTGGAAGGCTGTGATCAACAGTCTGGGTCACGTAATTTTCCTTTCTTCGGCTATCAAGAAGAAAATTCAAATTTGGACAAACGTGGACTGGATGACACAGGGGATTCCATTGGTTACCTCTCCTCCGTCATTCACTCAAACATCAGACACAAGTGATCAAGGATGGAGTACGACCTTGGTTCTGGAGAATCTAAATTGCCATGGTCAATGCACTCATCAACAGTCTCTTCTACGCATCAATCAGAGGGAAATGTTGGCTATTCTCCTTAGTCTTTTTCCCCGGAAAAGTCATCTTTCAAACTCTCAGGTTCAGATTCTTTCAGACAACTCAGCAGTTGTAACGTATATGCAGAACCAAGGTGGGACCCACTCCTTTCCAATGTGCAGTCCAACAGAAAAGATTCTTTTGTTCACTCAGAATCAAAACATCTCTCAGTTCGCCACATTCCAAGTTGGCTCAATGTGATCGCGGACTTCCTGCCCAGGCATGGACCTATTTTTCCAACACAATGGACTTTCAACAGGAAAGTCTTTCTAGCTGTCGGCAACCTGCAGTAACATACTATGATAGATCTTTTGCTACAAGATGGAACAAACAGCTCCAGATGTTCGTCTCTATGTGCCCAGATCAGTTAGCTTTTGCAGTAGACTCTCTGTCAATCTCGTGGAACAGAGTCATCTGCTATGCCTTTCCTCTGACTCTGTTAATACCTCAGGTACAGGTACTTTCAAAAATGACAAGCAACTTACAAAATTATTCTGGTCGCTCCTCTGTCTCCTCAGACATTAACCTGCTTAGACCTCTAATGCTCAACATTCTGCATCATTTATCTTTGTGGGAGGACCATCTGTTTAAAAGCAAAACATATAAACTTCACAGCAATCCAAAAGTTTTCAACCTTCTCTTCATTCTGTTGTCGGATCCTTCCTCATACATAAACATTTTCAAATACATAAACATTTTCAAGAAGAGCAATGAACTGCATTTCTGCTTCAATGAGGACCCCCTGTTCTGTAAACTATGCAATGAAGTGGAAAGTTTTCTTTGCTTGGTGCCAAGACAAAGATGTGAATTATCTGCATCCTTCAATTCTTAATGGGCAGATTTTCTGGTGTTTCTTTTTGATGTTAAGAAACTTCAACCTATTACAATCAAAGGATATCATTCTATGTTGTCGGACACTTATGCTCATGAAGGCCATATTAATATAGCTTCGGATCAATCATTGTCAACGTTACTAAAGAATTTTTCCATTAAAAGGCTAAAAACTTTAAGGCTAATTCCTAAGTGGAATCTAGCCTGGGGGTCTTGTTAAAACTTCAAGAAGCCCCATTTGAACCTTTAGATTTTGTGGAGTTTAAGTTTCTGACATTTAAAATGGTATTCTTGCTTGCTTTTGCTTCAGCCTCTGTCTATTGATGATTCTCATTATTGTAGTATGGGTAATTCTGTTACTCTTACTACTCAAGTTGGCTTTCTATCCCAAGAATCAGGTACCAGATAAACTACCTGCTCCTATAATTATTCATGCTTAACCGCCTGTCAATATTTCTAGACCCTTACTGTGTCTTGTAAGGGCTCTAAGAATATATGTGAAGCAGTCTAGTTTCATAAGGAAAGGAAGAAAAAGACTCTTCCTTCTCTCATCCCAGGCAGAAAGGATATTTCAGTTCATTCCATTTCTAGATGGATTCAGTCTGCTTTCCGTATTTTGCTTTTAGAAATTTATCTGATAGGGATAGTAGAATGAATCTCTATCAGATTAGGGCTTTATCATCTTCCTGAGCATATGCTAATTCTAGAGCTCTATCAGGTATCATGAAGCTGCTTACTGGATGCAACCTTCTACCTTAACTTCTTTCCACATGAAGAATCTAGAATCTGTGGCAGGGGATCTAAGATGTCTTGGTCGTCTGTCAGCTGCTCAGAATGTTATAAAATTTAAATTTCAAGTTTTTGCATTGCAACACTTGAATTTATTGTGGCAGGGGTGGGGGCTGGATTCTCACATTCTGTTTGGCTTCAAAGTGAAGTCTGCAATCCTCTTTCTTGGCTATGGTGGACCACAGTTAATGCCAATGTTTGGTATATTGTATATTTGTATATAGTTTTAGAAGTCATGAGCTCATTCCATACATTAAGTCATGATTCGTAATCTTGATATAAATTGTCGCATGTTACCTCTGGATGCATCTATATTTTGTCCCCTTAACGTATATTATTGCATTTGGGTTATGCTATGGGCTTAGAAGTGGTAAACGGTCTCACTTCAATGTGGATTCTTGTATCCAGGTATTGCATCCAACATATAGGTATTGCATCCAACAATGATATTCATCTATCATTCTTGGATGTAAATAATTGCTGTACATTTGTATTATCCTTGACAAGCTTTTTAAAGATTCCTACTGTTTTAAGTAGGCCTGCTTGTTATTGTTTTTTCCTGTAGTCCTGTTTTAGCCCCCCATCCTATTATCTATTCAGCATGTCTTGGTCAGTGGTAATGGTAGATAAATAATGGAAATTTCCAGTATTTTTTGTATTTATCATACCTACCACTCTCCCAGACAGAAAGTGCCTTCCCGTGAGGTATTCTTCACTTGCACCTCCCCACATTAGAACTACTACCCTCAGCAGGCATCGCAAAAGAATGGTTATTGGTGGGAATTGAGGACATGTCCTTGGCTCTGCGCAGAAGCCATGTATGGAGGACTGTACAGAACTCTAGTTTTTTTATTGATTTGGTTTAATTTTTGTGGTATTGGAGGGGAGGATCAAAATTAAACATTTGTCCTGAATTCTGACGAAAAAAGTGCCAGGATGTCTGGGCCAGTGGTAGTTATGATAAATACTGAAATTTCCATTTTTCCCTGCATCCACATGGGAACTGTAGGAGCTAAAAATAGAAAGCTTTTCAAGTGCCCATATTATAGTATCATTAAAAAAATTTTCAAGTAAAAAGAAAGTGATGAAGATTTTCAATTACAAAGATATTGCGGAGAAACGTAATATTTATTAATAGCCTTATCTTTTTCTTTGTCAGATTCTTGCAAGAGCCTTATTTTCACCAAGTGAAAATAATTCCACTATTGACAACAGTCAACTAGACATTTCTACAGATGACACTGAACGAAAAAGAATTGAGTCTGCTGATTCAAGTTTTAATAGTAATTTTCCAGACAGCTGTACAGACATTTTTGATGATAGTTTTTCAGTAAATAAGGACGTCACAAACAAGACACGGGAAACTGAGGCCAGTAGTTTTGTTTGCTCATCACCAGTAGAAAGTAATCCCTCTCCACAAAATGAAGTAAATGGAAATGGAAAAAATGAATTGGCAGTCAATATAAAAGGAGATTGTATAGAGTCATCAAAATTTGAAGGCCATTTGAACAAAAGTGTTGAGAAACTTGAATGTCCAACTTGTGCTGGTGATTACAAAGAGAAATCCCTTCAGTTACGAGATAATGTAAGCCACACTGATATTTGTAATGACTTTATACAAGAGAATAAAAATGAAGAAAATCATGATTCATTTTGCACCGAATCATCAACACATGAAAGTCGGTCTCCAGATGGAGGTGCAGATGATTCAGTTTCATTTTCTTCTCCTTTAGTGTCTGGAGATATCGAAACTGTTTTGCAGAAAAGAAAAGCAAATGAGTCAGGTGTCTATGCAGCTTTATCAGAATTTTTTGATTCCCCACCAAGCACTGCTGCAAAACGACGCCGGGCACCTTTAAAAAGTAGGAAGAGAAAGTCAACAGATAGTGATGAAATTAGTTTACAGTTAACTTCTAGAGATGATTTTTCTCTCTCTGTTGGATCATCAGACCCTATTTCATTATCACAGTCAATCATTCCAAAAGATTCTACTCCTGATGCAAAAGACAGCAGTAATTTATCACAAAAAATACAGTCAATATTATTATCTGATGAAAAACAGAGATGTTACTCTGCCTCCAAAAAAGTAAGATTTGCTGAAAAGTCGGTTGTGTTGCAGTCTGATGGCAGTTGCTTTCAAGATGATGTCAAATTGCAGTCCGATGGGACCTTTTGTACAAAAAGAAAGAGAGTCAGAATGTCTAAAAAAATAAAGACAAAACATGATACTGGAGTTTGTGTGGAAAATTCAGATGTTAGTCTCTCTAAAATTGGAAGTGATTCAAGTTATCAACTAAATTATGAGAAAACTGAGAAAGTGTTAGTTACTCACCAAGACACTCATTTGGACAGTTTTGGCTCACATAATAACTATTCAATGGAAAAATGTGGCTGTATGTGCAGCGGGAACTCGCCTGTAGAACAAAATATCACTAAGGAAAAACAGGTTACAAATACGTGGTCACTTTCTAATACTGATGATACTACATCAGATGAGAGATTTGATATGAAAACAGAACAGAGTAATGAAATATTACTGAAAATCATGGACTGTTCTCCAAAGAATACAATAACATCTTCAGATTCTGGTGAAGTGAATGAAATGCAAGTTAGTATAAACAGTAAAAATAAATTGAAAATTATTGAGAATGAGTTGATTCCAGGTTATGACATGATAGATGGGCAAGACTTACTGAAAAAGAAGAACATTGTTGATGGTGATTCTTTCTGTATATTAACCCATGCTTCTTCCAATGAAGAACGATTGGAAAATGAACAAAACAACAGTGTTTTGAGAAGTAAAGAAACAAATACAAATTTACCAAAAACCCCACCCAATGAAGATCTCTTTTCACAAGTTTCTCCAACAACTTTAGAGACCATGTGTGAGGAGTCACATCTCAATACAGCGGGACGAGTAGATGGCCCTAAGGGAGTATCTCCTTTTGTTTTGGCATCTGTAAATGTCAAAAAGAAACATAATGAACAGCTGGACCAGTGCTCTCAAGATTCAGACGTCAATGGAAATACAAAAAAAAGAGAACTGACTGTTCAAAGTAAAAAGTCTATTAAGTACACTACTCAAAAATCTAAGGTGAAGCGATTCTTGTATCCCTCAACCAATCAGATACATAATGTTTCAGCAGAAAATGTATACAATTTCAAAAGAGAATCAAAGAAAAGTATCTCCAAAGAGAGTAGCACCTTCTCGGAAAAGGACCTTGATATAATGGCAAATGAAGAAAGACGTGGCCATACATCTGATTTCACTGATGTTAAACAAAAAAATATGTGTTTCCAGGAAGGTATGTTGCAAATTGGTTTGAATTTTCACACATTTTTGAGCAATATAGCCCAGTCAAAATGGGCAAAAGGTCGGAAAAAATTAGTAAAAAGCTGAAAGTTGCTGGATGGACTCCTTTCAGTATCCTTGATAATATATTAAAAGTTCCTGGGTATCCTCCTTGAGCTTTCACCATTATGACGTCATGACATATGTATGTGAGAAATTTCCTTAATGATGTATTTTAGTATATACGAGCATATTATTTAATTATTTTTGACTAAACGGCCATACAATGCTTTGGAACATGGCCTTAAATGTAAATAAACACAAGAGCATGAGATCATGATGTCATGACCTCATTTAGGACATCATAATAGGATGACACCATGTTTAATTACCTAACAGTCGGTAATAATAGGGATTTTCACTGTGATGTCGAAAAACAGAAAAATACTCTTTAAACATGATGTTATATAATCCAGGCTAGGAGGTCTACCCAACCTTTCAAACTTGGGGGCTTGAATTCATAAAGTATTATGGTTCGAGTATATAACAGTATCAGACTGCTCCTACATACAGGTTATGATTTACATTTTCGCTTGCGTGGATTGTCAGTTGCTGATGAAAAGTCACCTTCATCAGACAGGGCTCGATTTAACTGGATTAGCATAGCACTTTGCTCTCCAATTTCTGAATTTTGCTATTCAAGATTTATTAGTTTCAAGTGCTTTTGGATCAACTGCTAATCAATATTTTTATACTGTACCAATGATCCAGACTTAGCTGGTGCTAACTCCAACAAAACCAGGGCCAAACACAAATTTTGCCCCCCAATCCCCAAAATTTGCATCCAAAACAAAAAGAAATCATGTCCTAAAGGACCTCCATAGTACGCCTCTACTGCGCATGCGCAGTGACGCAGTCGTCCCGAAATTGGCGCCAATTATCATTCTCTGTTTGGCCCTTCATCAGTCAACATCTCACTGATCTTTGTGCTTGTAAATCTCAGTTTAAAGGATGCCAGACACGTAATTTTTGGAGAAAATGTGATTCTAAGGAGGATAGAAGGAGGAGAGGAAAAAGAAGTGGCAAAAAATAATCAGGGCTGTACTTAAAATTTTTTGATGAAATTATGTTAAGTTGCCTATTTTCGAGGCATGGGCCTCTTGTTGTCATTCTTGCTAATTGTTGCACTGCTTATTCAGTGTTTCCTCTCCCCTAGCCTTCTAAAGTCCCCCCTGGCAATTCTCCCATGCTTTTGGCATATTTTTGAGAAGTTTCATTTCTAAAATTTCCTGGGAGAGTTGCTTGGTTACAGAATGTTTTCTGTTATTTTCCCCATAGTTACGTTTTCACCCATGGGTGTATAACGTTTGTGTTCTGCATCTTCCATCTGATGTTCTACAGATTCTCCCCTGGGAGTCTCTGTTTTGCATCAGATAGAGTGTAATTGATGACTGATTCCGGGCCAGTTTTTTCAGTGCCTGGAGTCATGTTTTCTGGTGTGTTTACACTGTTTGTTTTCATTGGCAACAGCCTTTTTTGAGGGGGGCTGTTTGCCTTTGTGGTAGTTTATCTCATTATAAGATACATTTATATTATCCGAAAGTGTCTCATTAATTATTTTATATAATTTTAAAATTTTTGACCACACTTTGCCATCGGATCCATCGGGGCTCAACGTTACTTTTCAGCAACTTGGGCTTTTCTGAAAAAATATTTTTTCAAAATTATTTTGTTTTGCAATTGTTTTTTCATTTATTTTTGGATCATGTTATTATGTATCTTTGTGTCAGGGGTTTTTGCGAGTAACTAGGACTTATTGTTGTTCTTTCACAATGAAGGGACATTGTTCAAATTGTAATAGGAAGAAATCTTCCTCTGACTTTCATGATCATTGTATTAATTGTAGTCAGTGTTCTCGCATTAATCCCTGTCCTATATGTGAACATTGGGATGAGAAACATTGGAAACGTGTGTCACGATATGTTGTTTCTGGAGAAAGAGCGATGCCGGCTCTTTCTCCACAAGGTCACTCTACTCTCTCAGTTTCTATTTCAGAGGAACCAGAACAGGGTGATGTTTCCATGTTATCTTCTTCAAGTGTGCGTCCGTCGTCACTAATGAATTCAGAGCTAGCGGCAAAAGTGCTCATGGAGATTAGACAAATGTCGTCCGCTAGCTCGCCCGGTGTAGCGTCCATTCACCGAATGGTTCGGCAGCCGGGTTCGTCCGATGCGGTCCAAGAGGAAATTTTAGGTGATGCGAGCACTATAAACATAATAGATGCACACCCAGTGACGGCGGATAGTAAACGAGAACGGAGGAAGCCTTTTAGTCCGGTTCCTAGCTCGTCCAGGTCCAGCCGGGCCGCGAGCGAGAGAGGTCCCTCTCTCGTACAACAACATCTGGGACCAGATGTTGTGGTACAAAATGTGTCTTTAGCGGAGCATACGTCCGTCGCTCGGGACGCTCCGTTGTATAAGCAGTCCGCAGAGACTGTTAAGGCTTCCTCTTCTCGTCAGCGCACACGACCGCACCTTGGCTGCGTGACCGCCGATATTTTACCAGCTTCACCGATGAAGGATTCTTCGGCGACCAGGTCACACCATCCGGCAGCCAGGGATTCGAGACCGATGGACTCCGGACGTTCGCATAGGAAAAGTATGCGGGAGCCATCTGATGCGGAGCTGCCCTCGGCGAAGCAGCGAAAAACTGCGCCTCCGCAGGTCTCGACGTCGGACATTCTTGTGCAGATAGCACAGCTTATCGCAGCATCCCAGCAGCCGACAGGAACGGTGTCGGATCGAGAATTTTCCGACGGCGCTGGGTCGGTACGCTCCGCCGAAGCATCGGGGGCGGACGACCGGGAACATCGGGAGGTCCGACCGGATGGTGAAAGGGATACGGATGAATTGGAGCTATCCCTTTCGGAACAACATGAAGCTGCCGTGGACTTCATCCGGCACTTTCTCCCTCAAGTTGTTCCGTCGGGCCAGACTGCTGCGCTTCCGGACAAGAGAATTATAGCGTCATTGGACTCTGAATTTTTTGAGCGGTTCAGGGACATCGCTCCCGAGTTTCCGTCGCAGTCCAATAATGTTGCAAGAACATTTGAATTATTGAACGACGCTATTTTTAAACTTGCTTCCAGGATGGGGAAAGCAGGTTTCTTGTCCGCTAATACTCTTAACCTGCCTTTCATTAATGCAAGGAATAAATTCGATACGGCAGGACAGGGTATACCGAGAGTTCCTCTGCGTATGGACGACGAGGCGGAAGACTTAGAGCTATCATTACCGTCGTCAGCTTCTATTCCAACCGCGGTGTTGGAAACAGCTATTGCGTCTAACAGAGCCAATTTAGATGCCTTATCTTACGCAGATCACCTTACTAAGGCGTTATCACTGCGCCTTCAAGGGGAAGAGTTTCAGGATATACAATCCTCTTTTAGACTTCTTTCAAGGGCAGTAGCTTATTCCACGTGTAACTCCGCCCTTTCAGTGGCAAATCTGGAGTTGGTTAGACGTGACGCAGCCCTAGCTACATCCACACTAGTGGATTCTAAGGTGAAGAACTCTCTTAGAGTCGCTTCGGTCTCAGGAGAACTTCTCTTTGACGGCAAGCTTTCCGCTATTTATGATAAAATTAAAAAGAAAGCTAATGATTCTCTGTTGTTCAGATCGGCTCCTAAAAAGTCGGATACAGCAGACACGAATAAGACAGGCACTTCTGGGTCTAATGCGCCCAAGAGAGGTTCCTATAGAGGTTCCGGTGCGTCCTCTTGGTCTTATTCGAGAGACCGTCAGGATAGCGACTCTCGTTCGGGACGTCCTTCAGGCTGGGACAATCGGTCGGACGCCCCGAGGTCGACGAGGCGAGGTGCGGGTCGTGGAAGACGTGGTTTCTCCTACCGCAGGCCTCGCAGGTCCAGGAGGTGATGGCTTAAACCTCTATCGCGTTCCGGTTGGCGGAAGGTTGTCGAGTGTTTCACAAGAGTGGGCGTCGATTACGGACGACCCTTTGGTGAGAGGAGTGACTTCGGAAGGTCTAAAGATATCCTTCAAACGAAAGCCTCCATTAACTCGAAGTCCAAAGTGGACTCATCTTCCGTCAAATCCACAGAAAAGAGACGCTCTGTTATCAGAGGTGCAGTCTCTTTTAATGAAGAACGCGGTAGAGGTCGTAGAAAACCAGGAATCTCTGGGATTCTACAGCCATCTGTTTCTGGTTCCGAAACCAGACGGCTCGTTCCGTCCAGTCATAGATTTGAGCTGGATAAACAAGCTGATCGTCGCTCCGAAGTTTTATATGGAGACGATTCGATCGGTCAGAGCGAGTATTCGGGTGAACGATTATGCAACAAGCATAGATCTCAAAGATGCGTACTTTCACGTCATGGTACATCCGACATTCCGAAAGTATCTACGCTTCGCAGTCCTAGGAGTGGTGTATCAATTCCGGGCGATGTGCTTCGGATTGAATCTAGCACCCTGGGCTTTCACTCGGGTAATGAACTCGGTAATGATCTACTTCCGAGCTCATTCGTCTGCGGTAACGTCGGCCTACCTGGACGACATTCTTCAGAGGTACGGCAACGAGTTAACGCTTCAGAACGATGTTCAGAATCTTCTTCTATTGCTCCGACGTCTCGGTTTTATAGTAAACGAGGAGAAGTCGGATCTGGTGCCGTCCAAGTCATTCACTCATCTGGGAATGAGCTTCGAGACGCACAACAATCTCGTTCGTCTGCCGTTAACCAGAGCGAAATTAGTCAGTTGTTATGCTCGCTATTGTCTGCATGCAGACAAAGTCACGGCGAGAGAATTTATGAGACTGATAGGTCTGTGCGGAGCCGCCGCGGATCTCATTCCGATGGGGCGGCTACGCACACGTCCTCTTCAAATTTTCCTGACTCAGAATTGGAGTGTGAAAATTCATTCGCTCGATGTAGACGTTCTCTTGTCAGATCAAGTGAAACAAGAGATTCAGACTTGGGCAAACATTCAGTGGTTAACTCAGGGAGTTCCGCTGCAGTTGCCGGATCCGAGTTTTACCGTTATGACGGATGCCAGTCAAACAGGTTGGGGTGCATCATTAATCCCAACAGATTCGAGATGCCAGGGTCTTTGGGATCCGCAATTCCTGTGCAAGCATATAAACATCAAGGAAATGATGTCAATTTGGCTTGCGTTACGTCACTGGATGGACATTATTCACGATGCTCATGTCCAAATCCTATCCGACAATACGACAGTAGTGGCGTATATACGGAATCAGGGAGGCACTCATTCAGTTCCGTTGTTCAATCTAACGGAAAGAATCCTTCTGTTTGCGTTAGAACATCACGTTCTTCTTTCGGTCCGTCACATACCGGGTCGTCAGAATGTGCTAGCAGACTCCCTTTCACGAAAGGGTCGCTTGTTGCCGTCGGAGTGGACTCTCAACAAACAAGTATTCAATCAGATTTGCTACCAATGGGAACGGCCAATGATAGACTTATTTGCGACACATCTCAACAATCAGTTGCAGACGTATGTATCTCCGTGTCCGGATCCAAGAGCATTTGCAGTAGACGCTCTGTCGATCCCTTGGGACGGAATGATAGGATATGCGTATCCTCCAGCGCCGTTAATTCAACAAGTATTGCTAAAGATAAAACAATCTCAATGCAAGATTCTGTTGGTAGCATCTCTGTCGCCACAGAGACCGTGGATAAATCTACTCAGGTGTCTGTTGTGGGACCTACCGCGGAAGCTTCCTCCACGAGAGGATCTTCTTTCGCAGGGGAAATCGCGCCAACTCCATCACAACCCGCAAGGTCTCAACCTTCACGTTTTTCCGTTGTGCGGTCCTTCTTGCATGGCAAGCACTTTACAGGACGAGCAGTGGACGCGATTTCTAACTGTAGGAGGACCTCCTCTTCGCTAAACTATGCGGCTAAGTGGAAGGTTTTTCGTCGTTGGTGTAGGGATCATTCTGTAGATATATTTGATCCCTCTATACCAGACATTGCAAACTTTCTAGTATACTTGTTTGACGAAATCAAACTGCAGCCTGTTACTATAAAGGGTTATAGATCTATGTTATCTGATACCTATGCACATCATGATAGTTTACAAATTGGATCTAATGTCTCTTTATCGAAATTGGTTAGAAACTTTTCGATAAATAGACCCAGAACTCTTAGATTAATTCCTAAGTGGAATTTAGCTTGGGTTCTCCTTAAATTGAAGGAAAAGCCATTTGAACCTCTTGGGACAGTAGATTTCAAGTTCTTATCTTATAAGACAGCTTTTCTCTTAGCTTTCTCTTCTGCCAGAAGAGTCAGTGAGCTTCATGCACTATCGGTGGATGATTCTCCTTATCGTAGTGTTGGGAACACTATCACCTTCACTACTAATGTGGGTTTTTTAGCTAAGAATCAGGCTCCTAATAAATATCCGGAACCTATTGTTATTAAGGCTCTTCCGTCTTCAGACGGGCATAGGCCTTTACTCTGTCCTGTTAGAGCACTACGTATCTATAAACAGAGATCTCAGTTTATCAGAAAGGGACGGAAACGTTTCTTTCTGTCTTTGATGCCTAATAGAAAGGACATTTCAGTCCATTCTATTGCTAGATGGATTCAGTTAACTATCCGTACTGCTTATGAAGATTTATCTTCTTCTCAGCAGTCTGTGCTTAAGATTTCTGCTCATGAAGTAAGAGCTCTTTCTACTTCCTGGGCTTATGCTAATAGTGTTGCTATTACAGATTTAATGAAGGCTGCTTATTGGTCTCAGCCATCCACATTTACGAATTTTTATCTCAGAAATATTGAGTCCATTTCTGGAGACCTGCATTGTTTAGGTCCGTTATCTGTTGCTCAGAATGTCGTCCACTAAACAGTTGCAACTATAGTTATGCAGGCTTTCTGTTCCGGCAGTGACTCCGTCCGGCTGCCCTCTTCGCTCTGGGCTATTTGACCCAGGGCAAGGGGAAGGGGGGGGGGGGGGTGGGTGTTCCCTTAGGTCACCTGCTTTATAGTGAAAAGCAAGGGAATGCCTCCTCCAAGTCAGTATTTCTGAGTCGCTTCCGGGATGGTTTTAAAGTGTAATATTAATGTTTAAATTCATTCATGTCTTATTTTTAAAGTGTAGCTTGGTGTGAAGCATTTGTATATGTCAAGTGTCAAACGGGCTTTAATATACAATACTCGGACACTTTTAAATGATTATAAAGAGTCTCAATTCTCTGGACTACTTTATTTATTGGCTTGCTTTAAAAATAATTAGTATAAGGGTTATACTGGATGTTAATAGAGAACAAGAATGTTATTGTGCTCAATTATTAAGGGTAGTGTATCTTTCTAATTTAATATTAAATAAGAAAGATACATGTAAAGCCTAATACTCCTTTTCTCCTTAAGGGGTTACCTCTTTACTATATAATTGAGCTTATTGGATTTTCCTCTATGTCCTAGGCCCTCCAGCCTGTTTACTATTCAGCTAAGTCTGGGTCATTGGTACAGTATAAAAATGTTAAAAAATTTATAGTAATTTATATATTTTTTATACTTACCAATGACCCAGACGGGGATGGCCCTCCCTGGAGTTGGGAACTCTTGCCTCCCCGCTGAGTACATAGCGCTGACCAGGCACTGCCAGTAAGAATGATAATTGGCGCCAATTTCGGGACGACTGCGTCACTGCGCATGCGCAGTAGAGGCGTACTATGGAGGTCCTTTAGGACATGATTTCTTTTTGTTTTGGATGCAAATTTTGGGGATTGGGGGGCAAAATTTGTGTTTGGCCCTGGTTTTGTTGGAGTTAGCACCAGCTAAGTCTGGGTCATTGGTAAGTATAAAAAATATATAAATTACTATAAATTTTTTAACTTTCCAGGGTGAATAGTAAATTGCTATTCAAAATTTTCAGATTAAATCAAGCCCTGTCAGAAGGATCCTCCCGAGCAAAATCCTCATCAGCCATCTGCAAATCAAATGCATCATATCCGAGTTCCAGCAAATCGGAATTAAATTCATCTTCACTCTCTTTGGCACCAAAGTCATGATCTCCATCAGTGTCTGATTCACAATTACAATTGGTTTTTCAGAATTACTGCAGCCATTTCCATGGCAATGACCACATATAACTGTACAGAATTGACCTGACTTCTTGCAGCCACACGATTGCTCACAACTGCTCTTACAGTTGCAGGAAATCAAAGTTAAAAGTTTGTCAGGTGCAGGTGGTTGACGCATGAGAACCGGTTGTAGCTTTCCATTTTCAATTCCCAACCCCATTCAGTTGGTGGCAGCTCCACTCCTAACCACTGCAGCACTTGATGATAAACTATGAATGAATGTTCCTTTGCTACTGCTTATGTCTGTGGTAAAGCAGCAAGCTGTATCTTATTTTGAACAGGACAGTTACTTACTGCCTTCATGCATCGTTTGTATCTATGAACATTCAGAGATGTTGTGGTCTCGGGAGCACCATACAAGGCCAGCAGGAACTGTTTTCCTATGGATAACAGAGAATCTCGTGAAGGGGTTGGATCATGGAATACCTTCACCCCGTGGCGCTGTAGTTCCTGATTTTTTTGCAGAATAGTGAATGCCTTCTTGCCTTGTCTGTACATGGCAGAGGTGGTGTCACATCCGGTCATTGCATGCAGGATGAGCAACATGCTAGATGCTTCTGACAAATGCCGCTGAACACAGCTGATGGAAAATATCTTATCAGGACATTTTCCAGATCCTGGTTTGTACAGATAAAGTTGACTGTCTTGCTTAGACAACTGTATCAATGAAATAAGCAAGTCAACATTAGTTCCAACCACAACAACGTTATTGTTGGTTGACAGCTCAATTGCCGTTCTCACAATCAACGTATCTGTGTCTGCTACCACATGTTTTACTTGTATGCCAGCGTGTTCCAGATGTCCGCTTAGATCTTGAATAAACCTGGCTTTATTCTTTCCATTAGTCAGGAATCTTTCTTGATGGATTGTAGCATCTGTAAACAAGATTTCTGTCGACTGTGACTTCATCGCTCAGTGATTTTGCTCCACACCCTTGGTGCATGGAGCATCACTGTAACCATCAAATACAATGATGCCACTATATGTTCCATGGTGTTTCTGCACATATGTCAGATTTGTTAAGTATACGTCACTTTTTGAGCCATATTGAGGCCATATAACTCGTCTGAGTAAATAGTCGCCATCTAGGACAACTGGGCTTTCTGTAGGATATGTCTGTTGACAACTGGCTACTGACTCTCTAACATTATACATGACTGATTTTTGGGTTTGTCTCATGGATATCTCATCAAAACATGATAGAGATCTAGGAGCTAGTTCATACTCTAAACAAGAGGCAAAATCCTCATCAGATTTGATGACACAAACAATTCTGTCGAACAGCTACATGGTGTTCACGTGAATGAGCTCTTCGCGAACTTTGACTGATTTGGTGAGGTTTCCCCAACTTCAATTGCAGAATCACTATTTGTCTTGTTACCACCTACAACGCCAGTTGCTAGCGACGTCAATTCCTGATTTGATTGCATGGGACTATGGGCCATAAGCCATTGTAGTAGAGTATCCACTTCTTTGTTATCGCGCAATTGACGAGACATTCTCAATTCGACATGTTGTTCGGCATGGTACAGGTCACACCACAAAATGTTTCAAAGTGTTGAGTAATTTCGCTGCAACCTGGCATACTCAGCACTCAATGACTGATAATGCTCTCCGTTATCCCACGACCTCTGGTGAGACCTGCTGATGTCCCCATAGCTTGCATTAGCACCTGTTCTATGGTCATGTATGTCCATATTCCTGCCCACATATTCGTTTGCCTGACCGTGAAGTAAGCCCTGGAGGTAAAGGCTTTGAACTCATCTGGTGACATCTTCTCTTCTAATGTTGACATCTGTTGGCGGTATTGGTGAGCACACTTGGCATATGCTAGGTGACCTGATGCCGATACTGCAAAAGATTTGAAAAATCAACATGAAGCTCAACCAGGACATGTTTATAACATGATGTCATGGCACCACGATGGTGTCATGATATCACAATGACATCATGGCATCTATTTGATGCATAATATAACATCTGTTTCATTTTGAAGTAAGCTCATTTATAAAACAATGAATACAGCACTGCAAAGAAGTAAATGATGACTCTCATGGACTGTATTTCTTGGCTCAAACCCAATTTTCGACATCAGTAACACCAATGACATCATGACATCATAACAGGAAAAGCTCAAGGAGGAAACACGGGAACTTTTTGGTATATTGTTGAGGATGGTTAAAGGATTAGATCCAGCAATTTTCAGCTTTTTACTAATTCTTTCCGACCTTGGAAAAAAGGCCTAATATTACTGGACTAATAAGTTAAGCTGTACAACTCCTTGAAAAAATTGACTCTTTTGAAGTTTTCTTTAAAAAAAACACAACCATAGATAGTACATTGCCAAAATTAATTGACCCCCCCCCCTCTCCCCACCACCCATCAAAAACAAAAATTGATCATCCTTCCTGCATCATTTTTTTTATAGAAAATAGTTTGACTTATGCATCAGTCAGTACAATATTCCGTTTTTTTTTTTTTTGCTATTTGCAATTTTTGCCATCATAAAATTAGAATCACATTGAGCTCGACTTCAGCCCCAGGCTTTGGTTACGAGGTAAAATTTTTCCAGTAAAACAGAACTTGTAAATGAGCATTGCTGCCCTTCCTGGGGTGCCAAAGGGGATTAAATGCCTGCACTGGCTGTTCTGATACCAAATGGGCCTATGAACACGGGGAATATGATGGCTGTCGGAGTGTTTTCTCAACATATCACAATTTTTTTTCAACTAACAGAAGTTTACTCTATACCCTACATGTATATGCAATTAATACATTAATTAATAGGTCAAGTTTGTATTAAAGGTAGAGTATGGCTGCCATGGACTGACCACTTTCCATGAGTGGACACTATTTCCACAGATGCAATAATATTAGATTTCAAACACTAATTATAGGAATAATCAAAAATTTAATTATTGAAGCACCAGGCACAACATCACTGCTCACATGTGGATTACGACAAGTCTACGGCAACCACTGGATTTCAATTGGCTGAAACATTGTTTGTGCTTTTTATACCCCCGACCCTCTCTAGGCATTATGTTTTTACCATGTTCATCCTACTGCCCGTTAACTTTTGGTTTCCGTCCAATAACTAAAGAACTGCTTATTTGATCAAATCATTATTTTAGGGGTTGTTTGTGGATGACTAGACAATGCTTCCTTTTGATTTTGGTCCAGTTAGCCAATTCAGTATGGCTGCCATGGTGTTATGACACCATGGGAACCTGTTCACCTGCGATTATAGTTTTGATTGGACCTTTTTTTCCAGAGTTATGTTTACAGGTGGATTGATTTGAAATGTGGTTTGGATGTTCACTACCATGGGGATCTGTGCACCTGTGATTATAGTTTTGATCGGACCTTTTTTTCCAGAGTTATGCCCCTTTTCATCTTAGAATGTGTGCATTCTGTCCAGAGATTTTCTCAGATGTTTATAGGTCGATTCCTTTGAAACTTGGTATGGATATTCACTACCATGGAAACCTGTGCACATGCGATTATAGTTCCGATCGGACTTTTTTTGGCTAGAGTTATGCCCCTTTTAGTCCTAAGTACAAAACAAACAAACAGGGTCAGGTGTCTTTGGTGAATAAAACAGGAGGAGGCAGGTGACCAAGGTAAAAATAAAACAGCAGGGGGCAGGTGTCCCAGGGGTGTGGGGGGGAGGTGGGTGTGGGCAGATGTCCCCTTATTTTAATTTTAATAGGGGGCAGATGTCCAGGGGAGGGGGTAGATGTCTGTATCCCACTTAATTTCTTCTCACCCTTCCTTACAATTGTTTACAACAGGCTTGCATTACAGTGAAGCCCCTAATTCGGACATATACTCTCTATTTTGATCTTTCCCAAGCGATTGGGAGAGTAGAGTGGTGCAAGAGCACCAAGAAAAAATAAGCCAAAACTGGGCCGAGTGCTACCAGTGCACACCCAGTAGGGGACGCTCTTCTAGTACAAATCCATGGCTTCCAGTACCGGTTTGCAGATGTATGACCAACATGCCATTCTTTTTTCTTCTGCCATCTTAGGAAGATGTGCTTTCGTTTGCTCTGATAAAACAGTGATAATTCAACTCATTTGCACCACATTCCTATGACTGAATTATGGATCTGCTGATCTTTTAATAACATGGCTGTGTTTTTTGTATATTCTTGTTACATATATTTTCATATTCTCTGTGTTCGAGCACAACTTTCGTGTACCGTGCGGTTATTGTTTTGGTTGACAATTTATGCTATCCTTTTGGATATTGTTTTTGGAGTTAGGTGTCCATAGGGGGCTGTTCTAGCGGGATTTCTCCCCTCCATTGAGGGTGGAATTTCTGCTTTCAGGGTCCCTTTTGGCTGTTTGGATTCTGTTGTCGTCTCATCGTGCCTTTATTTCCTGCCACCTTCCTCTAGTAGTTGGGGGTGTTCTACTTCTTTTTTTCTGTTGAGTTCACTTTCCCTTCTAATTCTCTCACCCCTGCTATGCTCAGGACTGTTCATTGTGGGCAATACCTTTTGCTGAAGCATGTGGACGATTGTCAAGCTTCATGTTCCACAGGTAATGGGTGTTCTTCTGATTGACCCTGTGGGTCTTGGTTGTCCATTTTGAGCTTCCATGAACTGTGTGGTGCATTCTTCTGACCGTTTTTTCCATGCCCACAGGAAAGGGGAATGCTGTTGTTTTGGGGCTTCCCAACACGACTATGGCTGGTGAGAGTTCTACCCCCTCCGTAGGGCTGGTGCAGTCTTTTCCTGCAGTGGATACTGCAGGAGCTGTTGAAATATCTGGTGAAGAGATGCCTGGTTCTGTGATGGTTGTCCATCTCCAGTCGATATCTGAGGCTTTCACTAGGGTTGTGACTCCTCCTTTGGTGCTGATCTCGGTTGCTCTCTCAGCCTTTTCCACCTGTTTCAACAGCTTCCGACGTATCTTCTGCTACTTCTATTCCATCTGCAACATCCTCGGTCACCATTTCAGCTGGTCTCAGCTTATCCCTGCAGGGGTCTGCAGGGATGTCTGGTAATTTGGACGAGGGATATTGGCCTTGGACTTCCCTAGGGCTGCATGATATTCGGATTTCAATACCGGTAACGGTATTTTAAAAAATATCGCGATATACCGGTATATCATCAAGTTCAAAACACATAAGATTCTCACCCAGATTGTCCCAATATTTGTTTGACATTCAAAGTCAAATAATTATGTTTTAAAAGCATTGAAATAATAAGCCTAGTAACTTGTCTTAATTCATTCTTGTATAAATATTTGGAAATAAATTTCATGATGGCACAACAAATATCGTTTATTTTGAGTTGATAATTTCAAATAAATATATACTATTTGATCCATCACTTTACAAAACAAAAACGCTTAACCTGCGTTTTGTCGTATACATGTGAATAGATCACCACTAGAGGCGTTTGCCATGTACTGGTTAAGCAGGACACCGCTAGAGGGCTAGGAGTTTGTACACTTTTCCACAAATGAAAGCAGTCAGTTTTGTCACGCAGTATCACAAACAGCTGAAACGCACATGCTCGATAGGCACGTTTTGATGTACCGGTGAACCACCTCGTGCAGTGGGTGAATGCTGGCGATGTATAAATACTATTTCAACATTAAATCACTCTTAACAAAGTGAAAATAAACAATATTATTCCCTTTATATTTTTATTAGTGTTTTGATGACTATCTGTCTAATTTTTAAGATGTGGCATACAAGTCAGATCAAAACGTTCACCTACTTTTCAAAACATTAACACGTGCGAACTGGTGTTGACAAAAATGAATATTCATTAACGCAGCGCTTGGAATTGTGGGTTCATTAATACGTATGCGATTTGTTCATATTGAAAAGCACATTCCAAGTGTGCCGGTAATAAAATAAACTTTGAAAATATTACTGCAGTGCTTGGAATTGCGAGAACAAGTGCAATGAAGTGGGAGGAACTATTAGTATTAAACCAGAAATTTCCTGGTCCAACAAAAGCCATTATTTATGGAAATACGGTAATCATTCTCCACGGTTTTCGTTCGAAGCCATACTGTTAGGGGAAAATCTGTACTTACCTGTGTCATCGGAGAAACAAAAATAAAACAGCTTATGGGAGAATATTTACTAGTACCAGGACATGAAGTGTATTGATAAAAAAACAAACAAACTGCTTTCACAGTTTTTGTTTATATACACTTTTTTTCAATCAGCTGTGAGATTAAATAGAATTTTTACGGAAAATGTCTGTCACTAAAAACCGCGACTCGAAATGAATATCGTTACAGACGATATACCGGTATTAAAAAAAAATGGACGATATTTAACTGGTTAAGATTTCAATACCGGTATTACCGGTATATCGAAATACTGTGCAGCCCTAGACTTCCCTGGCTTCAACTCCAGGTAGTTGGAAGGGGCTGCCGGCCGAATCTTTTGCTGTGGTCTCTCAGCCGTCAAGCCGGCCAAGCTAGTTTTTCCTTGGATTCAGATGTACATGGTGGGGTCACCATAGACTCTGTTGCATTTCCATCCATGCACTCTGATCCTTCGGCCAATTTTGTGGGACTGGCTCATATTTTTATACTGTACCAATGACCCAGACATAGCTGGTGCTAACTCTTAAAATATAGGGCCAAACACAAATTTTGCCCCCCAATCCCCAAAATTTGCATCTAAAACTAAAGAAAACATGTCCTGAGAGGCCCTCCACACTTCGCCCCTACTGCGCATGCGCAGTGTCAAGGACGTTCCGAAATTGGCGCCATTATTCATTCTAAGTTTGGCCCTTCATCAGTTAACATCTGACTGATCTTTGTGCTTTTAAATCTCAGTTTAAATGATGCCAGACACATAAATATTAGTGAAATGGTGATTCTAAGGAGGATAGAAAAGGAGGAGAGGAAAAGAATGTGTGACAGAATATTATCAGGGCTGTAACTTAAAATTTTTTAATGAAATTATGTTAAGTTACCTATTTTCAAGGCAGCAGCCATTTTGTTGTCATTCTGATTATTTAGTTACACTGTTTTTTTTTCAAGTGTTTTTCCTCTCTCCCTGTCCTTTAAGTTCCCCCTTGCTATTCTCCCATGCTTTTGGCATAATTTCTGTAATTATTATTACTAAAATTTCTTGGGAGTTTAGCTGAATAACAGAATGAATTCTGTTCTTTCCCCATGTTTACGTCTTCACCTACGGGTGGTTAGGCGTTGTGTTCTGCATCTACCATCTGATGTTCTGCAGTTTCTTCCCTGGAAGTCTCTGTTTTGCATCAGATGGTGTATTTTTGGTAACTGATTTCGGGCCTGGGTGCCTGGAGTCTTATTTTAGTGTTTTTACACTCATTGTTTACATTTACAACAGCCCTCTGTGTGAGGGGGGGATTTCTAAATAATAATATCTTTATGTTATTTCAATCATAACTAGATACATTATTATTGTTCGTAAGTGTTGAATAAATTGTTTGAAATATTTTTAAAATTTTTGTCCACACTTAGGCTTGGGATCCATTGGGGCTCAACGTTACTTTTCAGAAACTTGGGCTGTTCTGAAAAAATATTTTTTCAAAATATTTTGATTTCAATTATTTTTTCTATATTAATGGATCATATTATTATTATGTATTTTGATTGCCAGGGGTTAGTGCGAGTACCAGGACTTGTTTTCTTTTCACATTGAAAGGATATTGATCAATTGTTTTAAGAGGAAGTCTTCCTCTGACCTTATTATCATTCTATATGTGGTCAGTGTACTCGCATTAACTCCGGTTCTGTATCGTATGATTTCGATGACAATATGGGAAGCGTATGTCACGGTATGTTGTTGGGGATTTGGACACTCCGGTCCTTTCCCCGCAGGGTCACTCTACTTTATCAATTTCTATTTCAGACGATCAAGATTAGTGTGATGTATCTGTGATGTCTTCCAACAGTGTGCCTCCGTCGTCACAATTAATGAAGGGCTAGCGGAAAAGTGCTCATGTAATACGCCAATTGCCTAAGAGGACCCTAGTAGGTTCGACGGCCTTTGACGTCCGCTAGCTCGCCCGGTGTAGCGTCCATTCACCGAATGGTTCGGCAGCCGGGTTCATCCGTTGCGGTCTAGAAGGAATTTTGGGGTGATGCGAGCACTATAAAATTAACTTAATGCACACCCAGTGACGGCGGATCGGAGGGAGAGCGGAGGAAGCCTTTTAGTCCGGTTCATAGCTCGTTCCGGTCCATCCGGACGGCAAGCGAGAGAGGCCCCTCTCTCGTTCAACAACATCTGGCCCCAGATGTTGTGGTACAAATGTGTCGTTAGCGGAGCATACGTCCGTCGCTCGGGACGCTCCGTTGTATAGGCAGTCCGCTGAGACTGCTAAGGCTTCCTCTTCTCGTCAGCGCACACGACCGCACCTTGGCTGCGTGACCGCCGATATATTACCAGCTTCGCCGATCAAGGATTCTTCGGCGACCAGGTCACACCATCCGGCAGCCAGGGATTCGAGACCGATGGACTCCGGACGTTCGCATAGGAAAAGTATGCGGGAGCCATCTGATGCGGAGCTGCCCTCGGCGAAGCAGCGATAGACTGCGCCTCCGCAGGTCTCGACGCCGGACATTCTTGTGCACATAGCACAGCTTATCGCAGCATCCCAGCAGCCGACAGAAACGGTGTCGGATCGAGAATTATCCGACAGCGCTGGGTCGGTAGCCGGGGACTCGAGGCCTGCAGACTCCGGACGTTCGCATAGGAAGTATGCGGGAGTCAGCGTACACGGAGCTTCCAGCGGCAATGCATCGTAAGTCCGCTACTGCACAGGCCTCGGGAACGGACGTGCTTTCCTTAATAGCACAGTTTATCGCAGCATCCCAGCATCAACTGAATCTGTCGCATATATTTTATCCGACGATGCTGGGTCGGGACGCTCCGCGGAAGCGGGTACGGACGTCCGAAAGTTTCATCCGGTCCGACGGGATACCGAAAGGGATTCGGTGGATTTCAAGCTTTCCCTTTCGGAACAACATATGCTGCGATGCCGGATAAGAAACTGATAGCGTCGGTGGACATAGAAATTTTTGGTTCGGTTCAGGGACATCGTCCCTCAGTTCCGACATAGTCCAATAATGTCACACAAACTTTCGAATTATTGAACAACGCTATATATATTATTATTTTATGCTTGCTATCCAAGCATTTCTGGTTTCTTGTTCGAAGAGTTATGGAGATGTCTTTCAAAAGTGTGCCTCTGTCGTCATAGTTAATGAAGAGTTAGCGGCAATAAGTGCTCATGGAATATGTCTATCGCTTACGGAGTGACATTCGCTAGCTCACCCGGTGTAGCGTACATTCATCGAATGGTTCGGCTGCCGGGTTCGTCCGTTGCGGTCTAGGAAAGAGATATGGGTGATGCGAGCACTTTAATTACTTTAGTACTCACCCAGTGACGGCAGATTGAGGACAGATCGGAGGAAGCCAACAACATAGGGGACCGCATGTTGTGGTTCAGATATTTTACATTCGGAG
This sequence comes from Pictodentalium vernedei, assembly GCA_031216915.1. Classification (NCBI taxonomy): domain Eukaryota; kingdom Metazoa; phylum Mollusca; class Scaphopoda; order Dentaliida; family Dentaliidae; genus Pictodentalium; species Pictodentalium vernedei. The sequence goes on along the minus strand of CM062292.1, from coordinate 313,156,383 downwards.
CATATGTCCGTTGCTCGGGACGCTCCGTTATATTGACAGTCCGAGAGACTGTCTTTAATGCTTCCTCATCCTCACAGCAGGGCACACGACCGCACATTGGCTACGTGACCTCGAATATCCGATCAGTTTCGGCATTCAGTGATTCCACAGCGAATAGGTCGCGCCATCCGGTAGCCAAGGGACACGAGGCCTATACACTCCGTTCGCTCGCATATTGGAAGTATGCACGGGGTAACGATCTCGGAGCTTCCTGCGGCAATGCATCGTAAGACCGCTGCTCCTCAGGCCTCAGTGACGGACGTGCTATCCGAGTTAGCACAGTTGTTTCGCAGCATCCCAGCAATTGACGGTTTCTCGGTCGAATCAGGAATTATCCGACGGCGCTGGGTCGGTGCGGTCCGCGGTTGCATCAAGCTACGGACGACCGAACGCTTTATAGGGTCCGACAGGATGGCGAAAGGGATTCGAAAGATTTCGAGTTTTCCCTTTAGTAGTATCGGAAGATGCCTTTCATATCTTCTGGCATTTCTTCCAGTGATTATTTTTCGGACTTCATTGCTGCGATCTTGGATAAGAGACTTATAGCGTCATTGGACTCGGATTTTTCGATCGGTACAGGGATTTTGTCCCTGACTTACCGACGCAGTCCAATATTGTCATTACAACATGTGTTTTATTTTTCGACGCTATATATTTATATATATACAAGCCTGCTACTAAGCATGATAGTTAGTTTCTTGTCCGCGTGGCTCATTTCTGCCATTTTATCTTTTTTACATATAGTTTATTTTGGCAGAGCAGGGCATACCGAGAGTTCATATGCGTCTAGACGGTGTGATTAAAGACTGCATATATTCTTTTTCACCGTTTATGTCTTTTCCAATTTCAATGTTGGGAACGACATTATGTGTAGTAGACTTAACTTAGACGTTTTATTATACGTAATCCGCCTTACTGAGGCGTTATCATTACGTCTTCAAGAAAAGATTTACGGGATATTATTCTCAGTGTAATTTCTTTTGAGGGCAGTAGTTTGTTCACGTATAACTCCGCCCTTCAGTGGCTGATTGGAATTGGTTAGACGTGATGCAGCCCTAGCTACATACACGCGTGGATAGTAGGTTAAGAACTCTCTCAGAGTCGCTTCGTTCTCGGAGGAGCTTCTCTTCGACGGCAACTTTCCGGCAATCCATGAATTGCTCGATTTATACATTCTCTTGTCTATCTAGTGTTACAAGAGATTCAGACTGGGGCAAACATTCGGTGGTTGACTCAGAGAGTGCCGCCGCAGTTGCCGGACCCGAGTGTGGCTGTTATGACGGTTGCCAGTCAAACAGATTGGGATATATACTGATCCCTACGGATTCGAAGTGCCAGGGTCTTTGGGTTCCGCAGTCTTTTAGCTATCAGTTAACTTCCGCGGAATAATGTTTTTTAGGCTTGCTTTATGTCATTGCATGAACATTATTCAGAAACGCATGCCCAAATTCCTGTCCTTTAATTCGACAGTAGTGGCGTATCTCCGGAACCAGGGAGGCACTCTTTCGTTTCCGTTATTCAATTTAATGGAAAGAATCCGTCTGTTGGTTATAGTACACCAAGTTCAGTTTTGGTCCGTCATATTCTGGGTCGTCTGATTGTTTTATCGCACTCCCGTTCTCTTACGGGTCGCTTGTTGCTGTCAGAATGGACTCTCAACAAACAAGTATTCAATCAGATTTGCTATCTATGGGAGCGCCCAATGATGTTTTATTTATGACACAGCTTGCTAATCAATTGCAGACGTATGTGTTGGCTTGTCCAGATCTCTGAGCTAATACTGTTAACGCTCTATTGATCTATAGGACGGAATGATAGGATACGCGTATCCTCCGGCGCTGTTGTTTTTAGCAGGTATTGCTAAGATAAACAACCACAATACATTTCTGTTGATAGCATCTCTATCTTCACAGAGATCATGAGTAATTTACTCTCTTGTCTACTGTGGATCTTAACGTGAAATCTTCCTCTATGTGAGGATCTTTTTTCACTGGGTAAATCGTGTCATCTTTATCACAACCAGCAAGGTCGCAACCTTCATGTATTCCGTTGTGTGGTCCGTATTGCATTGTAAGCACTGTACTGGACGAGCTTTGGACGCGATTTCTTTCTATAGGAGATCCTCTTCTTCGCTATTCTATGCGACTAAAGTGGAGGCTCTTCCGTCGTGGTGTAGGGATCATTATGTTCATATGGTTGATCCCTCCATACTACTCATTGCTATTTTTTAGTATACTTGTTTCACAAGATCTACTGCAGCCTGTTGTTATTTAGGTTATAGGTTTATGTTACCTCATACCTATGCACTCTACGATAGTTTACTATTGAGTCTTTTGTCTCTTTATCTAAGTCAGTTAGTAACTTTTTGATAAATAGACTTAGAATCTTTAGATTAAATTCCTATACGGATTTTAACTTCAGGTTCTTATTTAGCTAAGTAATCATTTGAGCCTCTGGAAACAGTAGTTTTCAAATTCTGACCTTTTAGACAGTAATTCTGTTGGTTTCTCTTTTACTGTAGAGTCAGTGAGTTTCATGCACTATCGATGGATGATTTTCACTTTCATAGTTTCGGAATCAATACTTCCGTTACTATTTAGGTTGGATTGTTGCATAAGAGTGAGGCTCCTATTATCCGGAACCTATTATTTTAAGGTCCTTCCGTCTTCGTATGGGCATAGGCCTTTACTCTTTCCGGGTACAGTTTATGTATTTATAAACAGATATCTGTTTATTACAAGGGCGTAAGCTTCTTCTGTCTTTGATGTCTAGTAGAAGGACGTTACGCTCCATTTTATTGTTAATGGATTCTATTAACTAGCGTACTGCTTATGGTATATCATTGGCTTAGCAGTTGTGCTTAAGATTTCGGCTCATGAAGTAAGAGTTCTTCTACTTCTTGGGCTTACATTAATAGTGTTGCTATTATAGATTTTTGAAGGCTGCTCATTGCGCTCAGCCATCCATTCATGAATTTTATCTCAGAAATATCGAGTCCATTTCTGGAGGCCTCTATTGTTAGGTCTATTATCTACTGCTCAGAATGTCATTCACTTAACAGTTGCTACTATAGCTAGGTAGGCTGTCTGTTTCGGCAGTGTCTCCGTTCGGCTGCCCTCTTCGCTCTGGGCTATTTGACCCAGGGCAAGAAAAGGGGGGGGGGGGGGAGGGTGTTCCCTTGGGTCACCTGTTTTTACTATGAAAACAAGGGGATACCTCCTCCGGAGTTAGTAATTCTGAGCTGTTATTGGGATGGTTGTTTAGTGAGAAGTTTAAGTTTATAAAATTCATTCAAGTCTTAGTTTTTAAAGTATAGCTTTTGAATATTGCATATGTCAACGGACATGATTATGCAATTCTCACACACTTTTAGGAGTATAAGAGTCTCTATTCTCTAGACTTACTTTATTATTGGCTTACTTTAAAAATTATTAGTATAAGAATTATTGGATATTAATAGAGTACATGGATGTATGAAGCTCAATTTTTGGAAGTTGTTGTATCTTTCTAATTTATCATAAATAAGAAAGATACATGTAAGGCCTATTACTTCTTTTCCCTACAGGGGATGACTCTATTTTATTTTTATTGAGCGTATTCCATTTTGCTCTATGTCCTTGGCCCTCCAGCCTTTTTACTATTCAGCTATGTCTGGGTCATTGGTACAGTATAAAAATGTTAAAAAATTTATAGTAATTTATATATTTTTTATACTTACCAATGACCCAGACGGGGATGGCCCTCCCAGGAGTTGGGAACTCTTGCCTCCCCGCTGAGTACATAGCGCTTACCAGGCACTGGTTATTAGAATGATTAATGGCGCCAATTTCGGAACGTCCTTGACACTGCGCATGCGCAGTAGGGGCGAAGTGTGGAGGGCCTCTCAGGACATGTTTTCTTTAGTTTTAGATGCAAATTTTGGGGATTGGGGGGCAAAATTTGTGTTTGGCCCTATATTTTAAGAGTTAGCACCAGCTATGTCTGGGTCATTGGTAAGTATAAAAAATATATAAATTACTATAAATTTTTTAACATTTTTATACTTTTAACCAATGGCCCAGACTAGCTGGTGCAAACTCAAAGTCATCAAGGGCCAAACACAAATTTTGAACACCCCCCCCCCCCCCCCCCCAATCCCCAAAATGTGCTTGCAAAACCAAAAATTAAAAGTTCTATCTGGTCTCCATACTTTTACTCTGCGCATGCGCAACCGCCAGGAAGTGACCGGAATTGGCGCAAACATCATTCTTTGTTTGGCCATAAAGTCAGAAAAGGTGAAATGAGATCTGTGCTTTAAAATCTCTTTTTTAGCCTGACTGTTTACAGTGAGGGCTATAGTCATGACTTTTGTCTGTCTGTTAACTTTTAGAGTTTTGGTTAAAGTTTTTTACTGAAGGTTCAAGTTGTTTTTTTTTTCCCTGTTTAGTCATGACTTTTGTCTGTCCGTCTGTTAACATTTGGAGTTTTGGTTAAAGTTTGTGGTAAAAGTTTTTTTTCTTTTAAATTAATATTGCTATTGATTGTATCATTCTCATAATGGTTTTTTATGTTTCATGTTATTTGGGAAAATATTTATCCCTTTTTTGTATGGCAATTTAACTTACAACTTCCAGGTTAAAGTTTTTGGTTAAAGTTTTTTTTTTTGGTGGGGAGGGTTAAAATTACACCTTTAATAATTCAAACAGTTTAGTGGAATGTCACTGTTTCTTATTTGGGACAATGTCTACTATCTACTGAACATTTCCTCAGTGATTTTCATTAATATCGGCATGATTTTAACCCCTTTTAAACATGTTTTCTGACTTACTTTCTTTGTATTTGAAATTAGACTTTGCCACATACTTTCTAACTATAATTCTCTTGGTCAATACAACTTAAAGATTCCATTTACATATCTATGATTTCTTTTATCAATTTTAGGAAATATTTAACCCTTTTTTTGCCAATCAAGTTTACTTATTATTCCCAACTAATAGTTTCGGATTAAAGTTCTGCTTTTCAAAGTTCTACCTTTCATTCTCCAAACACTCTGTTACAACGTCATTTCTCTTTTTCATTTCGGGCAAGGTCTACTGCAGCTGTACACAGTGGTTTCAAATAATATTGGCATTAATTTAACCCTTTTCACAACGCTTTTCGAACTTAGTTTCTCTAAATTTCAAATTAGGCTTCGACCACATACTTTTTTACTTTTTATCCCCTCCCACAACTGAGGGATATAGCACAGAGCTCACTCCATCCATCTATCTGTCAGTCTGTCCATCCATCCGTCAGTCCATCCATCTGACCGAACTTTCTTTATGCCATAACTTGAACAAAAGTTAACGGATTTCAATTCTTTCCAGTACATGTCTCCAGGTCGAGTTTGAGGACCACAATTATCCAATGAAAATTGTTGAAGTTATTGCACTGCCCTGTCCAGCCCCCCACCAATTAGGAATTTTTTTCTTTCTTTCCTTTCCTCCAATATGCATATTGTACTATTTACTGTCACTACATACCCTGGGGGAGCCAATTAGGCCCTTTTTTTTTCTTTCGTCAAAATGGCATTTTTACAGTTTTGTTGAAGTTTGTAGTTAAAAACCCAAACAAACAATATACACCCCTCCCCCTTCTCTTTGCTCAAAACTCAAAATGCATTCTGAAGGATTTGGTCTGATCACATGTGAAAAAAAAATGGACTCCCCTAACCTAACACCCCCACCTCCTCCTCACCCAGGGCCATTTAGTGCAAAATGCATTTTTAGTCTGACTGGTTACAGTCAGGGCTATAGCCATGACTTTCGTCCGTCCATCCATCCATCGGTCCATCCATCAGTTGGTCCATCCATCTCTCTGTAAACAATTGGTTTCAGACCGATAACTCCATTATTTGATTTCAACCAAAGTTGATATGTGTATTTTCCAGCTAGTAATACAGGCCAGGTTTGAATGTAGGTTCCACAACTCGTTGTAACCTCCCCCCCCCCCCAAACACCCCCACCCCCTCCTGACTCCTGATGGTCGTGTAGGCAGTTTTTCCAAAAATGCATTTTGAAGGATTGGGAGTTATTAAATGCAAACAAACAAAAACAGATTACTATAACACACCACCACTGCTAGTTACTAAATGCAAACAAACAAAATTGACTACTATATCCCCCTCCCCCCCCCCCCCCACACACACACACACACACCCCACACACACACACACACACACACACACACACACATGTGTCACTTAGGCAATTATTCCCAAAATGCATTTGAAGCATTGGGAGTTATTACATGCAAAAAAGAAAATTGACCCCCTATAGCCCAACATGTACTGGATCTTTAATCCATTTCCTAACACAAGTTGAATCCAACAGTACAAATTATTTTTTTGAAACATCAGATTTTTTCATTTTTTACTTCTAACCATGGCTTATTAGTCCTTATTGGAACAAGCTCATCAAGCTTGTTCCATTAATAGGTCATGAGGTATGTTTTGAAGTAGAGAAATGAAAAAATAAAATTTGAATAGCAAATTTTGTATATCACGAGTGCAGATATGGCAGATTCGTTATGTAAACGGTTAACAAAAAATGGCTCCGACTATTTTGCATCTAAGCATTGCCATTCCTGGGACAGTCGGTCTGCATGCGTGACATCACTCTAGTTTCAGTTTCTATTTCAGTGGAACATGGACATGGTGATAATATTGTGACACCTATCCAAGTGTGCTACCGTCATCGTGCTCCGTTGAGCAAATAGAGCTAGCTGCAGTGCTCATGATTGCAAGGGTTAAGGCCTCTTATTAGGGGTCTTAATCTCTTGCAAGCAGCTAGCTTGACCGGTGAAGCGGTTACTCCATCCGTGGGAGCCGTGACACTGGGTAAGTCCATTGTGGTCAAAGGAAGTGTAGATGTGGGCAGAGCGAGCAGTTAAATATAAATAAGCTCACCCAGCGACGACGGAAATAGGGAGGAAGTCCGCAAGTTTCTTGTACTCGGCTAGGTCTAATAGACCGCGAGCGGAAGAGGCCCCTCTCTACCCTAACAACATTTGGGGCCAAATGTTGTTTTGAGAAACATGCACGAACTGGAGCATACGTCCGCCTACTGCTCGGGATGCTCTGTCATAGTCTGCAGCCGTGGTCGGCTTCAGTCATGGCTTCCTCTGGTACGTTTCACAAGCCAAAATGAAGTTTTCTTGTTGTAAACTTGCACGAGACAGAGCAATCGTCCGCCCACCGCTCGGGACGCTTCGTCTAGTATGCAGCCTGGATCGGCTTCAGTCATGGCTTCCTCCACTACGTTATTAAAGCACACACGACCACAGGCTAGCTACCCGACTTCAGATAACCAGTCAGCCATGTGAAGATGGAGCCTTTCTTCGCCCTTGAAGTCAGACCATCCAATAGCTAGCGATCTGCGGCATCGATGAACGGGGCGCTCGGAGAAGAGATCTATCTCCGGATCTTTGTCCCAGGAGCAGCAAGTGGTGGGAAAAAACAGAAGATCGCTGCTCCTCAAGCCTTGGGAACGGACTTGCTGTCGCAGTTTCGCAGCTATTAGCAGCATCCAGCTAATGCAAGAGCAGCCTCCCGCAAACTCAAATGTGAGCTGTTGGACGGTGCTGGGTTCGGTCCGGTCAATTGTGCATGTAGTAGAAGCCAGAAGTTTCTCTACGGGACACTCCGCTAGACCTGGGGTCAGATCACCAGCTGAAGAACCCTCTCCATCCTGTTAACAGTCGGGGCCGACTGTGTCCATTGTGAGGAACCTTATTGAGTCAGAACATGCATTGAAACGTTTCTTCCACACTGCAGCTGGGGTCGGCAGCAGTTATAGCTTCTACTTACATGGAAGCGCACAAAAGAGGATTAAGCCCAGGGCTCGATTTAACTGGATTAGCATAGCACTTTGCTCTCCAATTTCTGAATTTTGCTATTCAAGATTTATTAGTTTCAAGTGCTTTTGGATCAACTGCTAATCAATTTTCCAGGGTGAATAGTAAATTGCTATTCAAAATTTTCAGATTAAATCAAGCCCTGATTAAGCCTAGAAGTTTCTAAGCAGGATACTCCACGAGATCTGGGGACAGTCGGGGCCGACTGTTTTGTTTTGTAAGAAACTTCAATTAAGGAGGAGCATCCGTCCTATGTGACGAGTCAGGATGCTTCTCCCGCACTTCAGCCGGGGTCTGCTGTGGTTGTGGCTTCCTTTTCTTCCATGGATATGCACAATAAGGGATAGATACCTAAAAGTTTCTAACGAAACGCTCGATGAGGTCTGGAGCAGACTGCAAGCTGGAGAACCTTCTCCTTTCCGTCAGCAGTCGGGGTTGACTGTTTTTTGGTGCGAGAAACTTTAGTGAGTTGGCACGCCCATTCTCGCTTGCGGTTCAGACCGCTTCTTCCACACTGCAGCCAGATTCGGTGGCAGCTATGGCATCTTTCCTTTCTTCATTAATAAAGCGTGTTGACCACAGACTGGCTATCTGACTTTGCAAGTTTGGGTTGATAGCTAGTCATTTGAGACTAGTACTACCGCTTAACAGACTCCGATGATGAGCTGTCAGTCGGTGCTGCATTGATCCAATCATCCATTTAGTAGGATGGAGTTGACCATATTTGTGGATGGAACATTTGGATGGTGAGATGGATACAGAGTGTGAGTCTCCATCTCTCACCGAGGGCACTTTAAGACTATGAAAAGTCTTAAGCTCTTAAGAATATTGTTCCATCTGAATAAGTCTGCTTTTAGATGAGCAGGCCGGGGATGAAAATATGTCCCTACCTGCATCATTTAATATATGTTCGGAAATAATGGAATGTGCTATTTTATTGAAAATAGCAAATCTGGGTGCAGTGTCCTAAGCAGATCGCCTTACCAGAGCTATGGCGCAACATCTCAATCGAAAGAAATATGAGGCTGTGGTTCCTCGCTAAGAGTTTTTTTCAGGACAGTCATGTATGCCACGTACAACTCTGCACGGACAGTGAATTTGGGGTTGGTAAGACGTGATACTGCCCTTGCGTCGTCATCACTTGTAGATGACAAGGTGAAAAGCTCTCTCTGAGTCGCTCCATTTACCGGAAATGTACTATTTGATGACAAGCTTGCATTGATATATGTGCAGGCTACAAGAAGCTTCAGTGCTCTGCTATTGAAGTTGCTGTCTCATCAACACACTTCAGCAAACCGGGGTAAGCGAGGCTGTTCTGCTTCTAAGAAAACATCATGAGAATGTCTCTCGAGGGTACAAGAACCCTCTTAAATTTACTCTGGAAGTTGTCATTATAGCGACTCTGCACGGACAGTGAATTTGGGGTTGGTAAGACGTGATACTGCCCTTGCGTCGTCATCACTTGTAGATGACAAGGTGAAAAGCTCTCTCTGGTCGCTCCATTTACCGGAAATGTACTATTTGATGACAAACTTGCGTTGATATATGTGCAGGCTACAAGAAGCTTCAGTGCTCTGCTATTGAAGTTGCTGTCTCATCAACACACTTCAGCAAACCGGGGTAAGCGAGGCTGTTCTGCTCCTAAGAAAACATCATGAGAATGTCTCTCGAGGGTACAAGAACCCTCTTAAATTTACTCTGGAAGTTGTCATTATAGCGACTCGGGAAAGGAGTATAGGTCTGATCAAGGCAATGGATCAGACACCCCTAGGCCGACGATAAACGGAAGGTTATCATCTTCATGAGAAACTGGGCGTTAATCATGGAAGTTCCTTTCAAAGAGAGTCGCTTCTAATGGAGGTAAAGGCTATCTTATTGAAGGGAACAATTGAGGTCGACGAGATGAGCTTCTTCGTGGGTTGGATGTAGTTTCTCTTCCCATAAGCATCTTAAGTCATACAGGTGATGGACATGACCTCTATTGCTTGCCAGTTTATGGAGGATTATCAACTTCATGAGAAACTGTACATTAATCACGGAAGTTCCTTTCAAAGAGAGTCGCTTCTAGTGGAGGTAAAAGGCTCTCTTATTGAAGGGATCAATTGAGGTCGTCGAGAATAGATTAGGTTACAAACCTCGCAAAGTGGATAAATTGCGGAAGATTAGTGGATGAGAATGTAGTCTCGGCAGGCCTGCAGCTATCAGCCCGAGCAAGCTCCACTTACAAGAATACTTGTTAGACAAATCTTCCAAGAGAGGCTTTCCTTCTGGAGGTATAAGCTCTCCTATTAAGAAAAAGCATTAGACGTCGTCGAAATTATTCTACAGTTTTTTATTATCACCTGTTTCTCGTCCTGAATCCGGATGATAGTGCATAAATAGGCTGAGATATGTCTGGGCATCAAGACAGTTATGTCATTGTGGACGCCACAGTAGCCTTCTGTACGGTTACAGCGGTCTCTTCGGTTATGCTCTGTCTGCTGTCTTTTGGGATTTCAACCAAAAAAGATACTGTGCTTTTCAGTTTGTTTTTCCTAGGTATCATAGGCTTGAGAATATTGTTACACCATAGTAGCCTAGCTAAAATCTTGAGTGAGATTTTTTCAGTATTATGCAGTGGCATAACTGAATTTATTATCTCTTGGGACTGCGGTCTCTGGGAATTCAGGGCTATTTATATAACGGCTCTTCATTCCCTACCTTGCGCAACGATAACTGTAAGTCTCCATTAAGTGAGCCTTCAGGGTCACAAGTTACACCGATATATCTGTCTTCACATAGATGAAGACTTGATAAGCTATGGCTAGCATTGTAAGTCTCCCTAGTGAGCTTCTAGGGCCTCAGTTTTCAGCTTTTAGTGGTCTTCACGTACAGGAAGACCTTTAGCTGCTTCATCTAGGCTTAGTTAGTTGTTCTATCGGATATGATACCGTTTGTTAGAGGAGGTTATTCTCTTCAAACCGGTATGGTTTGGTGTGAGTTATTATGGAAATACGATGTATTTGTTCATCACGTCCTTCTCCACCCTTAGTGGCATTATGGAGTTGGTCAGACAAGAGGGAGCCTTGCGGTTCCTATATTATTTGATGACTAACACAAGAACGATTCAAGTAATTCGGGTGAGAGGGTTCGATATGAATTTGAATCCCTCCTCTCCCCAATGCCAATGTGTTAAGAGGCGATTGCCGGGCAAGACGTAGTTTTTTTCCCGTAAGCCTCGAATGCATTTAAGTATATACATGCATTTCATGACTTCTCGATTGGCGGCTGGGTCGTGTTCTATGACGACCTCATGGGCAAATCCACTTTTTAGTTGGTTGGTTTCCTGTGGCTGTTTGTCTATATGTCATATACGAGCATATGATTCATCATCAATAAATTGCTAGCCTTTGGGTACCTGTAAGGCTGTCTACTCAGTTAACTGGTATTCAGATGATTACATGCAGGATTTCAATGCTCACGCACATAATAAATTATATATTACGGACCTTAGAAACAATGAATTATTTCGGGGGCAGTCCGTCACGAGTCTGTTAATCATAGCTTGTTCCATTTCTAAATCCGGGTTTCTATTAATTTTGGTCCCCAATCGAATACACCCTGTCTTTACACTCTCGTATATTTGCACATTTCTGGGAGCATAGATATCAGATAGAACACATCTGGGAATGTTATTTATTGGAATTTATTGTACACCTGAATGGGGTCGCCTCTGGGTTACCTCGGAAGTGTGTTTACTCTCCATAGATCATCCATTGTTATTCTATTGGACATGTGTATGTTATATATTATATCACTGGTTTTCAGCCTATCTATGTTACAAGTGGGCGATATTAATTACCTGGATCGCCGCGATAGCCTTAGCTTCAGAAGTGGCATTAAGCACCAATTTATTAATAATAATTAATACCTGGGTGCCTGTTCGACAAATATATATTGTTATTTGGTACCGCTTTTACTGATTCCAGAGCGCTCCCCTCTTTGTTTTTGAAGAAGATTCCTTCAAAAAAGTGGGGGGGGGATTTTTTACCTCTCCTCCGGCTTGATAAGTATGTAACTATAAGTGAAGCTGTTTTGTCTATAGATTATATCCTGGATACAGCTTGTGTTTTTTTGTATATGACGTATGTTTGTGGGGGATATCCTCTCATTCTCAAATACGCCATCCTAATTTTTGGGGCTTAGTCTGGACTAGCCTTAAAAATTGGGTACTTGTTACATCCAATTAGCATAGTCTTCATGCTAAGTATACGGAATTACTTGACTTTGGCTCCTTATTTATGATATGTCTTCTCTATTACTGTATAGAGAGACATACATGTAATTCCTTTTAAATTTAATTTCCTTTCACCTTGGATTACAGGCTTGGAACTTTGTTGGTGTACTAATTCTGAAGTCCTAGGCCCTCCGCCTTTTTTTACGATTCAGCTAGCCTGAGCCATTGGTTTATAGTTTAAAATATAAATTTAAAGTAATTTGTATATTTTTTATACTTACCAATGGCCCAGACAGGTTTGGCCCTCCCATGAGTGGGCACTCGCACTCCCCCGCTGAGTTATTATGTAGCACTCTTCTACAAAAAATTATGTTGGCGTCAATTCCGGTCACTTCCTGACGACTGTGCATGCACGGAGAGTGAAAGTATGGCGGACCAGTTAGGACTTTTAATTTTCGGTTTTGCAAGCAAATTTTGGGGATTAGGGGGTTCAAAATTTGTGTTTGGCCCTTGATAACTTTGAGTTTGCACCAGCTAGTCTGGGCCATTGGTAAGTATAAAAAAATATACAAATTATTTTTGTGCAGCCTGGACCTTATGCCCCTCAGAGGTCCGCAGCGACTCTTATGAGTTCCCGCACTTCAGATCCTCGGGGTATTTCATACCCTTATAAGCATCTGCATTCAGATGTTTCAGCTGCCCCCTGTCACTCCACGTCAGGTGTTCTAGAGGATCGTGACCCTTCGTTGGTCAAGAGGGTCAGCAGTGAAGCCACTTTGCTGGGTCGCTCCCATTTCGAACCGGCTGATACAGGCCGTGAGCTTACGAAGACCATCTCCTTGCTCACGCAGGTTCTTTCCAGAACCTTCTCATTGCCTCCAGCTAGGCTACTAGTGGCTTCCAGGCACCCCCTGTGGCGCCTCCAACCATGGGAGGCATCGGCTGGTTTGCCCCGAGATGGGCTATGTGTCTTCTGACTTGGAGGATGGGCCAGACACTTTCTCCTGGAACTCAAACCGTCAGACCATCTGGAGGTTACAGCTAGGCCGCGATCATCGGTCGCGCACCTACAGTCTGTGGAGCAACCTGCTTCTGGACGCCTTCGACCATATCAGTTGGTGCAAGTGGTCGATCCCTGTGGGAACCCCGGGAAGTAAGCCCACTTGTTTACTGTGGTAAACCAGTTCTGCTTTATTAGTAAAATAGGACCCAGTCACCAATGCTTGGGGTGAAAGTCCTCTAAAATGGGCAACATGTAGATCAACAATTGACTAAACTTGACTTCATCTCCATGTTGTGTCACGATTAGCCATGGTGCATAAATATGTGACGTTAACCACCAACAAACAAACAACAAGTGGTCGAAGCTTTGCAGCATTGGACTCTAAGCTGAGTTCCAATGATATGAAGACTTTGTTCTTCGCCAGGGCTGATACCCTTTTGCCTCAAGCGCGTTATCGTTCCTACGATTCCACCAATCTGTTGGTCTGCCAGACTTCGATGGTCTTGGATCTGGACTCCTCCCTCGGGCTTTCCAAGCCCAAGTCAGCCGACTCTGGAGTGCCTGTTGGGATTATTGAGAGAGATGCTATTCATGCTTTCTCTCTCAGATCATGTCGTCTCTGCCTTGGCTGCTTATCTGCCTCCAGATAAGTTTGACGTTGAAAAGGCTACTTTGTGTGTGATATCTAAGGCGCTTATACATCTTACTCACATGCATGCGTGTAACACGGCTAACTTGGAATTAGTTGGACACAAGTTTTTTTCCTTCCTGAAGGGCAGCATGCTGCTCGTTGATCTGCTTCTTTGGTGAGTCCGTGAATATTCCATGGTTCCGTGGCGACGGTCCGGAATGACATCCTGCGTCATTCCAAAGATCAGCAGGCTGCTTTGCCAGCTTAATCAGCCTTCTGTCATAGGCCGGGGCCATTCTGCTTCCTCTACGAAACCAAGGGCTGATCCTCCTGCCGCCGCTTCTTCCTCTTACTCATGTGGTAAGGGTATGTGTCGACAGACCAGAGGAAGGTCTCAGGATCCTTCATCTAGCAAGGGGGTGGTTTCTCCTCTCACGGGCCACGCCGGGGTTCAAATGAAGGTCCTCACTTCGATTCGTTCCAGGTTGGAGGAAGGATATCAGAGTTTGCAGACCATTGGGCCACGATCACATCCGTTTCTTGGATGTTCGATGTTGTTCTGTCGGGTTTACAGATGTCCTTTCGGAGGCAACCCACTCTGTTGAGAGTGCCTCTTCCAACTCAAGTTCCTTCAGACGTTTCACGTCGGGAACTTCTGATCCCGAAAATAGACAATCTCCTGTCAATGGGGCGATCGAGGTCATTTTATTTCTGCCAGTTCTTGGTGCCGAAGAAGGACGGCCAATTATCGATCTGAGTATCCTGAACCAGTCTATCGTTGCTCCCAAGCTCAGCATGGAGACTTTCAGGTCGGTTCGCCGCTCCATTCACCAGGGAGATTTTGCTTCCAGCATCGACCAGCGAGACGCTTACTTTCACGTTCTGATTCATCAGACATTGTGGAGGTATCTCAGGTTTGCTTTTCTGGGGCGAATTTACCAGTTCAGGGCCATGTCTTTTGGCCTCAACCTGCTCCTTGAGCCAACTGATGTCGAATTTGATAGCCTTCCATCGCGCACAGTCCAGGGTGACTACTTCGGCGTATCTGGACGATATTCTCCAGAGGCACTCAAATGCTGCTCTTTTGGAGTCAGATGTCGACACACTGTTGAGCCTGCTCACGTCGCGGGAGTTCAGAGTTAACGAGAAGTCGGACCTGGTCCCTTCTCAGTTGTTTTGTAATCTAGGAATGGACTTCCATACTCAGCTGAATACTGTGGCGGTTCCCCGAGCGAAGGCTGTTATTCTCTCGGCTTTCGCCCTGACTCTGACCCAGTCCACGTCCGCGACACCTCAGAGTTTTCTCCGGCTACTCGGTCTCTGTGGTTCGGTAACGGATCTCATTCCTTTAGGTCGGCTGCATGTCAGACCTCTCCAGCACTTTCTGCTCAGTCGTTGGAGATCAAATGTCGATCCTCTGATCTGGTGCTTCAGTTACCACTTACGTGATCTTCATCACCTATCCTGCACGGATGTTCAGCAGATTATGCAGGGAGTTCTGCTGGACTTGCCCATGTCAGATTGTGTTCTGACAGCAGATGTCAGCAATCTCGGATGGTGCACGATGTTGGATCCTCTAGGTCTTTCCCTTCACTGTGTTTGGGACCAGGATCAAGCAGATCTTCACATCAACCAGAAGGAGCTTCTTGCTCTTCTTCTGAGTTTCCGGAAGTGGATACCCCATCTTTTGGATCGTCAGATCCTTCTGTTGTCCGACAATTCATCAGTGGTCACTTGCATTCGGAACCATGGCGACACGCACTCGGTTCCCATGTACGAATTGGCTCGGGATCTTCTACTGCTCGCTCAGGATGTCAGCACCGGGGTGGTGGTTCATCACATTCCCGGTCATTTGAACGTCCTAGCCGACTCCCTGTCCTGACGGGGCAGGGTCATTTCCACCGAGTGGATGCTTCACACGGCAGTGTTCTTGTTGCTTTGCGATCTCTGGGATCGTCCCCACATCAATCTTTTTGTGACCCGTTGGAAACATCAGGTGGACACTTTCATGTCCCATGTCCAGATCCTCTGGGTTTCGTCATGGACGTTCTGTCACTCGGAATGGTCTAGTCTGCTACGCCTTCCCACCGGTTCTGATTCTGTCTCAGGTTCTAGCCAAGATACGAACCTTCAGTTGTCGAATGATTCTGATCGCTCACCTGTCTCCTCAGCAGTTGTGGATCAATCAGCTCTGTCGGTGGCGGTTCTGGCACGACTCCCTCAACATTGTTACCTTCTTTGCCAAGGTCACCCAAGGAGGTTTCACGTCCACCTGACTTCATTGTGCCTTCTCGCATTTCTTTTGTCGGGTCCTGTCTCCTCCGTAGAGGTTTTTCGAGACGAGCAGTGGAGAGCATTTCTTCTTCAAGGCGGCACTCCACTGGTTTAGCCTCTGTGGCTAAGTGGAAGGCCATCTATTGATGGTGTGTTGATCACTCTGTTGATTATGCTGATCCTTCGATAACACAGATTGCAGAGCAGCTCAGCTTCTGGTATTCTGTTTGATTCTCAGGGTCTCCAACCTGTTACCATCAAGTGGTACAGGTTCATGCTTTTGGAGATCTTTTCGTATGTGGGAAAACGTCGTATTGGCACTAATCCGTACTTCTCCAAGCTTATTCCACATTTTTCTTTGAAAAGGCCTAGGAATTTGCTGCTTACCCCAGAATGGAATCTTTCTTGGGTGTTGCTTTGCTTGAGGGGTGGGGTGTGGGGGGGTCACCATTTGCACCTTTATCCCAGGTGGATATGCATTTTCTCACATACTAGACCGCTTTTCTGATGGGTTTTGCCTCAGCCAGAAAGGTTAGTGAGCTTCACACCCTCTCGGTTGATCCGGCGTTTTTGAGGAGCTCCGCCAACAGTGTTCTTTTTACCACAGATTACTCCTTTCTGGCCAAGAATCAAATACCAGAAACTACCCCACCTCCTATCTGTATCAGGGCTCTTCCTTCTGCTGAGGGTAATCTACAAAAGCCATTAGGTTTCTTCCAAGATCAGTTCCAGCCAAGTGCTTGGATACTGTCCTTTCTGTCTGTGTTTCACACAGAGCCATACTCCTCATCTCTCATTGTCTTTTACTAATTATCCTCGCATTTTAAAAAATGCGGGGATATTGTCATGATCTCCGTCCGTACGACCGTACGTCCGTAGGTCCATACATCCATACGACCGTACGTCCGTACTTCCGTACGTCCGGTTTTGTAATTCGAAACGCTGTAATTTTCTACAGTTGTTCGATAGGGTCTGTGCAACCCAAAAATACAACTTTTAAATTTTTGTGCCACCAGGTGGCTTCTGTGGAGCCACTTAAAAAATGCGTTATTTTTTCACTTTTTTGCTGAATAGTCCCAACCTATGTAATTTGGAGTTCTAAAATTACACTAGGGTGTTGCTAAATGATCTGTAGATATGTAGGAAGGTTTCGGAATTTTCGGGTGCCACGTGGCTGTGCCACCGTAGCCACTTTTGTGTTTTCTTAGACCGTTTCCGGCAAAAGGCTCGTAGGATATGTAATTCGAAATGCTAAATCCATGCTCAGATGTTGCAGTAGGGTCTATAGATACGCACGAAGGTTTCAGATTTTTCGGGTGCCACGTGGCTGTGCCACCATAGCCACTTTTGTGTTTTCTTAGACCGTTTCCGGCAAAAGGCTCGTAGGATATGTAATTTGAAATGCTAAATCCATGCTCAGAAGTTGCAGTAGGGGCTATAGATGCACAGGAAGGTTTCGGATTTTTTGGGTGCCACGTGGCTGTGCCACCGTAGCCACTTTTGTGTTTTCTTGAACCGTTTCCGGCGAAAGGCTCGTAGGGTATGTAATTCGAAATGCTAAAACCATGCTCATATGTTGCAGTAGGGTCTATAGATGCACACGAAGGTTTCAGATTTTTCGGGTGCCATGTGGCTGTGCCACCGTAGCCACTTTCGTGTTTTCTTAGATCGTTTCCGGCGAAAGGCTCGTAGGGAATGTAATTCGAAATGCTAAAACCTTGCTCATATCTTGCAGTAGGGACTATAGATGCGCACAAAGGTTTCGGATTTTTCGGGTGCCACGTGGCTGTGCCACCGTAGCCACTTTTGTGTTTTCTTGGACCGTTTCCGGCAAAAGGCTCCTAGGGTATGTAATTCGAAATGCTAAAACCATGCTCACATGTTGCAGTGGGGTCTGTAGATGCGCATGAAGGTTTCGGATTTTCCAGGTGCCACGTGGCTGTGCCACCATTGCCACTTTTGTGTTTTCTTAGACAGTTTCCGGTGAAAGGCTCCTAGGGTATGTAATTCGAAACGCTAAAACCATGCTCAAATGTTGCAGTGGGGTCTGTAGATGCGCACGAAGGTTTCCGATTTTTCGGGTGCCACGTGGCTGTGCCACTGTTGCCACTTTTGTGTTTTCTTAGACCGTTTCCGGCGAAAGGCTCCTAGGGAATGTAATTTGAAACACTAAAACCATGCTCAAATGTTGCAGTGGGGTCTGTAGATGTGTACGAAGGTTTCGGATTTTTCAGGTGCCACGTGGCTGTGCCACCGTTGCCACTTTAGTGTTTTCTTAGACCGTTTCCGGCGAAAGGCTCCTAGGGTATGTAATTCGAAACGCTGAAACCATGCTCAAATGTTGCAGTGGGGTCTGTAGATGCGCACGAAGGTTTCGGATTTTTCAGGTGCCACGTGGCTGTGCCACCGTTGCCACTTTTGTGTTTTCTTAGACTTTTTCCGACGAAAGGCTCCTAGGGTATGTAATTCGAAACGCTAAAACCATGCTCAAATGTTGCAGTGGGGTCTGTAGATGTGCACGAAGGTTTCGGATTTTTCAGCTGCCACGTGGCTGCGCCATCATTGCCACTTTCGTGTTTTCTTAGACCGTTTCTGGCGAAAGGCTCCTAGGGTATGTAATTCGAAAAGCTAAAACCATGCTCAAATGTTGCAGTAGGGTCTGTAGATGTGCACGAAGGTTTCCGATTTTTCAGGTGCCGCGTGGCTGTGCCACCATTGCCACTTTTGTGTTTTCTTAGCCTGTTTGCGGCAAAAGGCTCCTAGGGTATGTAATTTGAAATGCTAAAACCATGCTCAAATGTTGCAGTAGGGTCTGTAGATGTGCACAAAGGTTTCGGATTTTTCAGGTGCCACGTGGCTGTGCCACCGTTGCCACTTTTGTGTTTTCTTAGACCGTTTCCGGCGAAAGGCTCCTAGGGTATGTAATTCGAAATGCTAAAACCATGCTCAAATGTTTCAGTGGGGTCTGTAGATGCGCCCAAAGGTTTCGGATTTTTCAGGTGCCACGTGGCTGTGCCACCGTTGCCACTTTTGTGTTTTCTTAGACCGTTTCCGACGAAAGGCTCCTAGGGTATGTAATTCGAAATGCTAAAACCATGCTCAAATGTTGCAGTGGGGTCTGTAGATGCGCACGTAAGTTTCGGATTTTTCAGCTGCCATGTGGCTGCGCCACCATTGCCACTTTCGGGTTTTTTTAGACCGTTTCCGTTGAAAGGCTCCTAGGGTATGTAATTCGAAACACTAAAACCATGCTCAAATGTTGCAGTGGGGTCTGTAGATGTGCAAGAAGGTTTCGGATTTTTCAGGTGCCACGTGGCTGTGCCACCATTGCCACTTTTGTGTTTTCTTAGACCATTTCCAGGCGAAAGGCTCCTAGGGTATGTAATTCGAAACGCTAAAACCATGCTCAAATGTTGCAGTGGGGTCTGTAGATGTGCACGGAGGTTTCGGATTTTTCAGGTGCCACGTGGCTGTGCTACCGTTGCCACTTTTGTGTTTTCTTAGACCGTTTCCGGCGAAAGGCTCCTAGGGAATGTAATTTGAAATGCTAAAACCATGCTCAAATGTTGCAGTGGGGTCTGTAGATGCGCACGGAGGTTTCGGATTTTTTAGGTGCCACGTGGCTGCGACACCATTGCCACTTTCGTGTTTTCTTAGACCATTTCCGGCGAAAGGCTGCAAGGGTATGTAATTCGAAATGCTAAAACCATGCTCAAATGTTGCAGTAGGGTCTGTAGATGTGCACGAAGGTTTCTGATTTTTCAGGTGCCACGTGGCTGTGCCACCGTTGCCACTTTTGTGTTTTCTTAGACCGTTTCCGGCGAAAGGCTCCTATGGTATGTAATTCGAAACGCTAAAACCATGCTCAAATGTTGCAGTGGGGTCTGTAGATGCGCACGAAGGTTTCGGATTTTTCAGGTGCCACGTGGCTGTGCCACCGTTGCCACTTTTGTGTTTTCTTAGACCATTTCCGACGAAAGGCTCCTAGGGTATGTAATTCGAAATGCTAAAACCATGCTCAAATGTTTCAGTGGGGTCTGTAGATGTGCACGAAGGTTTCAGATTTTTCAGCTGCCTAGTGGCTGTGCTGTTGCCACTTTCATGTTTTCTTAGACCGTTTCCGGCAAAAGGCGCCTAGGGTATGTAATTCGAAATCCTAAAACCATGCTCAAATGTTGCAGTAGGGTCTGTAGATGCGCACGAAGGTTTTGGATTTCTGGGGTGCCACGTGGCTGTGCTACCGTTGCCTCTTTCATGTTCTCTTAGACCATTTCTGGCAAAAGGCTCCTACAGTATGTATTTCGAAATGGTAAAACCATGCTCAAATGTTGCAGTAGGGTCTGTAGATGTGCACAAAGATTTCGGATTTTTCAGGTGCCACGTGGCTGTGCCACCATTGCCACTTTCGTGTTTTCTTAGACCGTTTCCGGCGAAAGGCTCCTAGAGTATGTAATTCAAAACGCTAAAACCATGCTGAGATGTTGCAGTAGAGTCTGTAAATGCGTAGGAAGGTTTTGGATTTTTTGGGTGCTAAGTGGCTGTGTCACCGTTGCCACTTTTGTGTTTTCTTAGACCGTTTCCGGCGAAAGGCTCCTAGGGTATGTAATTCGAAATGCTAAACGCATGCTTAAATGTTGCAGTAAGGTCTGTAGATGCGTACAAAGGTTTCAGATTTTTCAGATTTTTCAGATGCCATGTGGCAGTGCCACCGTTTTTCTTTGGTGTTTTCTTAGATCATTTCCGGCGAAAAGCTCCCAGAGTATGTAATTTGAAATGCTAAAACTATGCTCAAAGTTGCAGTAGGGTCTGTAGATGTGCACGAAGGTTTCGGATTTTTGGGGTGCCACCATTGCCACTTTCATGTTTTCTTAGACCGTTTCCGGCGAAAGGCTCCCAGGGTACATGTATGTAATTCGAAACGCTAAAACCATGCCCAAATGTTGCAGTGGTGTCTGTAGGTGCGCACGAAGCTGTGACACCTGTGCCACTCAAAGTCAAGGATGCAAATGCGGGGATACACTATAGTGTGCTTTGCACACAAGTGACACCATCTAGTGTTTGTGATGCTATGGTTTTATAGGCATAGGGAACTCTGTCCACAGTTCCAGCTTAGTCTGGTTTTGTGGGGGTTGGTTATGTGATTCCCTCCTCTTGTCTTTTCAGCCTGTTGTAAACAATTGTAAGGTAGGTTGATAAGAAATTTAAATTTTATAGTAAACTTCCTTTCTTATTATACCTACCACAATTGTTTATGTGGAGGCCCTCCCGTATTCTTCTTCGGGTAAGAATCCTTTCTCCCCTCTGATCACATAACTCCAATGTTGGCAGCTTCAGATAAGAATGACATGTTGGTTATACGTCTGCACACTGGTACCGGAAGCCATGGATTTGTACTAGGAGAAGAGCGTCCCCTACTGGGTATGCACCGGTAGCACTCGAACCAGATTTGGCTTATTTTTTCTTGGTGCTTTTGCACCACTTTTCTCACCCATATCACTTGGGAAAGACCAAAATAGAGATTATACTTCCGAGTTAGGGACTTCCACTGTAATGCAAGCCTGTTGTAATAATTGTGGTAGGTATAATAAGAAAGGAAGTTTACTATAAAATTTAAATTTCTATAAAATTTCAGCATTTGGGGCATGAATTCAATGAAATCCCACCCCTGCAAACAAATAAAGCAACCGAAAAAAAAAATGAGTTGGTTTTTTTATTTTATGGACAAATGAACAAGGAAAAACACACAGCAGTCTGTTTGTGGACGGCTTGAGGACTGAAGTCATTGCATAAATTTTTAAGTGTGTGGGGTAAAAACTTCACTTTGCAGGTGATTTAAAGGCAGTCCACTCTAAATGAAATGTACGCTTATATTAGAGATATGACCGGTAGAGATGGGCGGTTAACCAAAAATTCGGTTTGGTTTCAGTTTTATCAGAACTGGAACCAAAACCGAAACAATTATAGAAAACCTGCCGTCGCAGTTTTCAACTTCAATGTTGAAAAACTCTAATCAGGTCTTCACTTCTCAGAATAAAGAGAGAAACAACCTAAAGTTAACCTTGCTTTCAAACTTTAGAGTTGCGATAGCTCTTTTTCAGAACAACTGCACCATTTTGTATTGCAATCGACCAAGGCATTTACCCTAAAAATAGGTAACAAAATTACTTCTTACGCATCGTGTTTTAAACATTCGTCTGTTTATCAAATGCGATTTCCTGTGCAGAACTGGAACTTGTCACTTGTTCCACATTTATAATGACAAATATATTTCTTTCTGCACGTGATTTTGAAAGCTTGAAGTCCAAAGCCAGCGTCATAATCTCAATAGATGTTGGATGGAAATTTAGGGTTACAGCGACCTATATGAGCGACTTTTAGTCGATAAAATTTTTATGGTCGGCATAAGTTTTTAGGATGTGTCAGGTTACCCTAAACACACGTATTGGGGGGAGGGGGGTGGGGGGGGGGGGGGGGGGCTAATATTTTGCAACAGACTCAAGGCAAAAATCATTTTTCTCAAAAAGGAGTCCCTCTGACACTGACTGGAGCCAAATGCATCTTCTTATATGGAAATGTAATGTTATGTTTGTACAATGAAACACGAAACCAAAAACCCGACTTTGAATGAAACCGAAACCTGAACCGACATGAAATTTGAAAACTGCCTATCTCTAATGACTGGGTCTTGCATGGAATGGGTTTATAAAACTCCCATCCCCACCCACCATTTGGAAAATCAGACTGAAGTCTTACTTTATAAAGTTGAACATTCTGAATTCATATTTCTCTCACAACACTTTCGATACACTGTCAGTTAGGTATTCCGTAGAGAGCGTTCTTTGTTTCCAATCTCACTTGCCTCTCTCATAGTTCCTCCATAAGAGCGGCTGTGATTGATAATAGGCTAAAAATTTTCGAAATGAAAACATCATTACTTCTGCCTTTTCAATGTTAGCAGTCTTGAATCAATTTTCATGATCTTCTCATCAATCTTTGAAAATGAAAATCACGCAATACATGTTTTTGAATACTTCTTGTATTGTCACAAAAGGAATTGATAAAAGGGGAAAACAGATGAATGAACGTCATCTTGTCCTCTGAGTATCTGCATTCTAATATTTAATTGCCACCTTATGTCAGTAGAAGGTGCGACTTAATTACTGTTGATTGCCTGTTACAAGTACTAAATTGATTGCCTGTAACAAGTACTAAAAATCAATCTGTCATGCATAACAATTTTGCAGAAATCAAGATACACAACCGTGCATCAGATGTGATTCTCTGGTAATTTTCTGCGCTAACCTAACACGCTGTTGTTTAAAATTAGTGCAGAATACGAGACAGGACTTTAGTTTTAACTGTAGTTTCTTCATTTTCATTAATTTTTCACAGCAGTTTTGTGGCTCATGCATAAACTTATACACATTCTATTTGCATTGGGTCTCATTCAGCTGTGTCAAACAAGACTGAATTGGTGAAATTTGAAAGTTGCATTAGGCTTAAAAAGGTGAAAAATCTGTTTCTCATGGTCCTGTATAGTCCTTTTGGCTGCCGCATGGTCTCTTTTTATAACTGATGCAAACTTAAAAAAATTAAAATTAAATGGTTTACGCCTCCAAAAGTTAAAAATCTGTTTCTTAAACCCTCCCGCATGGTCCTTTTGGCTGCTGCTTGCTCACTTTTATAACCAGTGCAAACTTAAAAAGATAAAAATGAAATTGTTTATGCCTGATATTCTATCCAAGTTAATAAAACTGATAAATTTGTCCCTTGAATGCAACATGGCTTGACAATGCTTTAGCATTGAAAAGCCTTCTTGCACTCAAGAAATGAAATACACCACTACGCATGATATTCTGTTGATTATGAGGCCTAAAACAGAACAAACCAAGCACATGAACTTTTGATAGCAAAGAAATAATTACAAAAATAAAAAATAAAATAAAAAAACACCTGCCCACATGCAATTTGACAAAAAAGTGGCCTGAGAAACAGACAATACACTTTGTGGGGCCTTATTAGAAAAAGTTTGCAGGTTGAAATTTTGATAATTCAACATTGGTATTGAGAGGGTTGAATACACAGTCTTCACAATGTCAAGTGCCAACATCAGTGTGAAGAGAGTTGAAAGCAGCATTCAGGCTGTTGTTGTCAACATCATTGTGGAGAGGGTTGAAAGCAGCGTTCAGGCTGTCGGGTGTCAACATCAGTGTGGAGAGGGTTGAAAGCAGTGTTCACGTTGTCGGGTGCCAACATCAGTGTGGAGAGGGTTGAAAGTTGCATTGATGTCATGTGCCAACATCAGTGTGGAGAAGGTTGAAAGCAGTGTTGATGCTGTCGTGTGCCAAAATCGGTGTGGAGAGGGTTGAAAGCAGTGGCCACACTGTTGGGTGTCAACATCAGTGTGGAGAGGGTTGAAATCAGTGCTTACACAAGGAAACTGACAGCTAGCAATAAAGTGGGAAACAAAACTGATTTTTACCCTTTACCCAACGTAACGGCCAAAACCGGCCAGCGCTATTCTAAAAATCGCCAATTAATTGATATTATTTTTTCATTTCTTGTCTCAAAAACATAGGTTAAGACCCTTGTTGGAACAAGCTTGTCGAGCCTGTTCCAATGAGGGGTCATAACCTATGTTTTTGAGATGAAAAAAAAAATTAGTTAGGCCTAAAAAAAAAAAAATCTGTTTCTCAGGCCCTCCCGCATGGTCTTTTTGGCTGCCACATGCTCTCTTTTTATAACCAATTTAAACTTAAAAAAAATAAAAATTAAATGGTTTATGTCTGATATTTTACCCAAGTTAAAAAAATTGATGAATTTGTCCCTTGAGTGCAAGAAGGCTTTGCAATGCTTTAGCATTGCAAAGTCTTCTTGCACTCAAGGGATGAAATACACCACCACCCATGCTACCCATGCTATTCTGTAGATTATGAGGCCTAAAACTTGAACCAAGAACATGAACTTTTGATGGCAAAAAGGTAATTACTGAAATAAAAAATAAAATAAAAAACCGCTCGCCCGCATGCAATTTCACAAATAATGGCCTGAGAAACAGAAGATCTACTTTGTGTGGCCTTATTCAAGAAATTTTTTTTTGCAAGTGTCGTCTTTTTTTCATGTTAGGTAAAGGGTTAATGAACCACACTTAAATCCAGTGATTTTGTAAATAAGATGCCACAATAGTGTTTGGCCGAACTTTCAATGTTAATTGTCAGTGACTGGAAATGAGGCATTCTTTTTTGTTCAGTAAAACATTGCAATTTATCAGCTTTACAAAAGGTAGCATTTGATGAGATAAATACTTAACTTCATGCCTGCATCCATCGCGAGTGACTCGCAATGCTATGAAGTATTTATCTAATTGAATTCTGCCTTTATAATAACTCTCAACCTGCTAAACCCAGTGGATTAACAATAATTAGCCGCTTGGTCTGTTTTTATCTAAGTGCAACAACAGTTGTACATACTTATATCATTCAGTCTGACCATTAATTGAATTAATGGCCTAGATATAACCTAGGGGGCTCTTTACATTGCAAAAAATAATCCAAGGTTATTTTTTATTTGGAGAATATAATCTGTCACAATTTTATCTAGGAACAATCTTCCGAAAATGCTCTGCATTCACATGCGTTTTTAGTTATAAAGGTATTTTTGTTGAACTTGGGTCAGTTTGCACGTCAGCATGGATTGGGTAAGGTGCTATCAGAGAAGATCACTGTTATGTGCCTTGGCAGTTGGTTGGAAGGATGAGAGATCATTGTCTCATGCCTTGGCAGATAATGATGGAAGGGCAAAGGCCAAGTCAACTTGGAGGGGTGAGGGAAATCAGACAAAGGTTCACAATGTTCCAATTGGACAATGTAGTACTGTAAATCATGTTTGCAATCATGTTTAGTGCCTCACTAAATTTCCTCTTTGTCGATTTTATATCAAGAGTTCAAAATATTATGTATAAGGTTTGAGGGTCAGCTTAAAAACAAGCACCCTTTTGAGCAGTTGCAAAAATAAAAAAATTGCCCCACAAAGTAGATCTTCTGATTCTTGGGCCATTTTTTATACAATTGCATGTGGGCGAGCAGTTTATTTTATTTTTTTTTTGGTAATTATTTCTTTGCCATCTAAAGTTCATGTTCTTGGTTTGTTTTATGTTTCAGACTTCATAATCTACAGAATAGCATGGTTAGTGAGGTATTTCGTCCCTTGAGTGCAAGAAGTCTTTGCACTGCTTGTTGCACTCAAGTGAAAAATATGAATTCAGGAGGGCCAGTGAAACAGATTCTTAACTTTTTGGGGCGTAATCACAATACATCTTACTACTGCATGAAAGGGCACAGATGCCTCTGACCCCTGTCAAGAGCAAGGTGATGAGTTATCGTCCCCTTCCCGATGTCAGTGGGTCAAATATTAGGGTAGCGGCCACTAAAAATATATTTGGGCTTGTCATGTATGTTTCCTGGTGGGAACTACTTTAATTTTTAGCTCAACTTTGACGAAGTCAAATTTGAGCTATTGTCATGGCCCGTCGTCCGTCCGTCCGTCCATCCATCTGTCCTTCTGTCCGTACGTCAACAATTGGCTATGGCTCGGGCTAGAGGTCATATTTATGAACCGATCTTTACGAAACTTCTTGGGTACCTTTGTTATGACCGTGGGACGAGAACGAGTGTTTTTGGGTGCGGTCCGAAATTCAAGATGGCTGCCAGCCGCCATTTTGTACCGATGATGCAGAAATCTGTTTTTTGTACAGAACTTCCATATGAAAGCTCTGATTTGAATAATTTTTTGAATGAATGTTTAGTACCATGGGGTACATCACATATAATACGGCTTTTTTTCTCGTGCGTAAATTGTGCAAATTAGACTAATTTTGATGTTTTTTGGTGTTAATTTCAGCACTGTAAGTGCAAATGCCAATACGGCTCGGGCTAGAGGCCGTATTTATGAACCGATCTTTACGAAACTTCTTGGGTACCTTTGGTATCACTGTGGGATGAGAACCAGTGTTTTTGGGTCCGGTCCGAAATTCAAGATGGCCGATGGCAGCCATTTTGTACAAAATTAGGTGCAATCAGATTTTTGCACAGAACTTCCATATGAAAGTGCTGATTTGAATAATTTTTTGTGTGAATGTTTAGTACCATGGGATACATCACATATAATACGGGTTTTTTTTCGTGCAGAAATTATGCAAATTAGATGAACTTTGATATTTCAGTGCGACTTACACACATTAAGTACACATGTCAATACGGCTCAGACTTGAGTCTGTATTTATGAACTGATCTTCACGAAATGTCTTGGGTACCTTTGTTATCACCTTGGGAGGAGAACAAGTGTTTCTGGGTGCGGTCTAAAATTCAAGATGGCTGCCAGTGGCCATTTTGTACCGAAATTAGGTCTAATCAGTTTTTTGTACACAACTTCTATACAGCTCAGACTAGAGGGCATATTTATGAACCAATCTTTACGAACCTTGTTGGGTACCTTTGTTATCACCGTGGGATGAGAGCGAGTGTTTTGAGGTGTGGTCCGAAGTTCAAGTTGGCCACCAGCAGCCATTTTGTACCAAAATTAGTGCAATCAGTCTTTTGTACAGAACTTCTGTATGAAAGTTCTGATTTGAATAAATTTTTGTATGAATGTTTAGTAACATGGAATACATCACATATTCTAAGGGGTTTTTTTTCGTGCAGAAATTATGCAAATTAGATGAACTTTGACTTATTCGTGCTACTTGCACAATGTGAGCACACATGTCAATACGGCTCAGGGTAGAGGCTGTATTTATGAACCGATCTTCACAAAACTTCTTGGGTACCTTTGTTATCACCTTGGGACGAGAATGAGTGTTTCTGGGTACGGTCCAAAATTCAAGATGGCTGCCAGTGGCCATTTTGTACCAAAATTAGGTCCAATCAGTTTTTTGTCACAAGTTCTATACAGCTCGTATTTATGAATTGATCTTCACAAAACTTCTTGGGTACCTTTGTTTTCACCTTGGGACAGGAACGAGTGTGTTTTGGGGTGCCTTTGTTATCACTGTGCTATGAGAACAAATATTTTGGGGTTCAGTCAGACCCACTCTGGGACTCAAAGTTTTCTTTTCTAGTTTAGCATCTGACTGTCACCCACCTTTACAATACTTTACCTATACATTTGTTACAGGCAACGGTCAGTATTTATGTACAGACCATTACAATACTTTATATGTACCTTTGTTATCAGGTCATTACCAAGATGTTTGTCATTGCTGTGTCACATACTATACATGTGCATGTCTTTGTCTTGACAAGTTGAGCTACAGTGTCATTGACACTTTCATTTCTCTTTCTCTGGACGCTCTACATCCCCAACACCCCAGTCACAGCTGTCAAGGGTCATCCCGTAATCATACATATTTTATGTTTTTTTATGGGTAGGTTGTTTTTCTCTTATTTTGTAAACATACATACATCTGTGGTAGATTAACACCTCCACATCACACCACCTGTCTTCAATTGATGGCACCCTATTCCCTCAGTAATACCCGTGGTTGGAGGTCCCCTAACCTTACAGTTCTGGTTACATGTATATCCAGCTTCTTTCTCCATTACTAGGTCAAAGAGTTACGCTTTCCGATGAAGCAAAGGTTCCTCAACCAGTTCAAGTTACCTCTGATTATATAGGTTTGTTCTTTGTCCTCACTGTGTACTGGTCTATGTGTTCTGTTTATGTTATAGTAGAGCTAGGCCCATGGTTATACACAAATAATTCTTACACCCATTCTTTTTGGGTGTCTTCAGTTTGCTAGATGTGTGCACTTGTAATTAGAGATGGGTGGTATTGGAATTTTGAGTTTTGTATCGGCTTTGGTATTTTTAGGGGGTATACCTGGGTATCAGTGCGGTATTTTGTTTCTGACTTGACTGAGATTTGCTGATAGTACCAAAGAGGAATTCACATCAGGAAAAACATTAAGTTGTTGTTATATCATTCTACCCCAATGCTATAAAAGAACACTGTCGATGAGCTCAACAGTCTTTTTTAACCCTTTACCCAACGTAACAGGAAAATCAATTAGCTATGGTGAAAATTAACTTCAGATAGATATTTATTGAATAGCAAAATTTTGAAATTGAATTGCAAATGCAATGCTAATCCAGTTAAATTGAGCCCTATTCTTTAACGATCACAAATCATATCTACAGTAATTTTGTGACTTGTTCCAGGCCTGGCATTCTGAAAAATGCAGAAGGGCAAAAAATCGCTCTCCTCAATCAGCGTAGGAGAGCAATTGGCTTTACACAGCATTTTAAGTATCCAGTTGAACGAACTCATTGAAACTGAAACCAACAGACTATTACATCAGTGATTTTATTAATTTTACTAAGGTAAAGCGAAATCTCTTAGACATCAAGATGTCTCACTCAACAATCGAACACACACTTGACAAGACCTGTGTGTGTGCCCAAGTTGGGGGGGGGGGGGGGGGGGGGGGGTTGAAGGTGGTGGTGGTAGGCTATGACTTTATTGGACAACAGGTCTGCTTGAATCTACAGTCACATCCTGGTGCTCGTGCTTCAAGTGACAGGAGTCACAGGATAGTAGTAATGGTAGTATGTTATAGTGTCAATATTCCTTGAATAAGTACCCTTCAAACTGTGATGTCAGTTGTTGAAACTGACAGAAAAAAAATATTGCTGTGACCCATTTTGCTTCAAATGATTGCAACTGTGTTTGAGTATGTACAAAGTACATACCCAAACACAGTTGCAGCCATTACCTTTTACCACTAAACCACTTTCAAAATGAAATTACGTGCATAATACATGTAATCTCAATCATCCCAGACCAAAATATTTAGGAGAGCAATTTTTCGCTCTCCTTAATTCTTTCAGAAGGGCAGTAAGGAGAGCTAAAAAATCGCTCTCCTGAAATTGCCAAGCCTGTTGTTCTGAATGCCCCTTAATGCTAAAAGACCTGTTTCAGTCTTTTGCGATCTCAAAGCATGTGCCCTGACCATGCCATCTGTAAGAGGTCCTGCTGACAATAGACAAAACACCTGGGCAGTGATTTCTTGTCAGGTTTTGGCTGCCTTAACAGGCAGCCAAGACTTGACTAGAAAATCATTGCTTAGCAATTGGACATGTACAGGTTATAGTCTAGTAGGAATTCTGGACAGTTGACTATTCTATTGAGGGTTAACAAAACTGAAAAGAAAATCAATCACTTTTTTCATGAAAATGAACCTTTCAGCTGTTATCAAGCCTCAACAGGGACTTATAAACAGTGAATGTAGGAAAATTTGAAAATCCAGACGGTTTCGGTATTCAGTTGGTTCGGTTTAGTTTTTCGGTATCCCCATGATATAGATATTGGTTTGTATTTTTGGTATATTTTCCCTCTCTACTTGTAATTTTTGTGAATGTTGGTTAGAAAGCCTGACATTACACGGAATATGGTATGAAACGAGGACATCCTTGATTAATCAAGGACATCCATTGTTGGTAAATCACACACTGTGTGACATCTATGCATTGCAAGAGCACTGGGTCCATGGTAATGCACAACTACATGTACATGTAGTAGGCCCACCGATCCCAGGATGGGAAGTCCTAGCTGACCGCACAATGGAAAAGTAGCCCATTGCATATCAAGGGAGATACTCAAAGCTAGAATTTCTTGTTGGATGGAACATGAAGGAATTATCGACCTCCCCTTTTTAGCTTAACTTGACAAAGTCAAGATAAGCTATTGCCATCACACGTGCGGAAGTCTGTTAGTCTGTGAGTCTGTTCACATTTTTCTTTAGCACGGGCTACATCCCGCAGTTCTTGTCTGATCGTCACGAAATTTCATATGCAGGTTTGGGGTCATGTCTAGATGAGAATGTCCCCTGTTGGTCGCGATTGGTCAACCGGTATGGCTGCCTGAGCCCAAAACCCGAAAACCATTAGCACAGTCTACAGGTCGTATTTATGAAGGGATTTCATTGTAACTTGGTAGGATGCCTCTGTATAATGCCTAGATGAGAACGTCCCCTTTTGGGCATGATCTGTCAACCGTGATGGCTGCCCAAGCCCGAAACCCAAAAACTTTTAACACAGTCTGCAGGTCATGTTTAATATGGAGGGATTTCATTGTAACTTGGTAGGATGACTCTTTATGATGTCTAGATGAGAATTTACCCATTTGGGCGTGATCTGCCAACCGTGATGACTGCCAGAGCCCCAAACCCGAAAACCTTTAGCACAGTCTACAGGTCATATTTATTGAGGAATTTCATTGTAATTGGCGGGTTGACTTCATAACATGTTTAGATGAGAAAGTCCCCTTTTGGACGTGATTGGGCAACTGTGACGGCTACAGGGGCCAGAAGCCCGAAAACGTTTAGCACAGTCTACAGGTCATATTTATGAAGGGATTTCATTGTAACTTGGTAGGATGACTCCAAATAATGTCTAGATGAGAACGTCCCATTTTGATCGCGACCATTCAGCCTTGATGGGTGCCTGAGCCCAAAAACCTTTAGCATAGGCAAAAGGTCATATTTATGGAAGGATTTCATTGTAACCTGTTAGGTTGACTCCATATAATGCCTAGATGATGTCATCCCCTCTTGGTCCTGATTGGTCAGCTGTGATGGCTACAGGTGCCCGAAAACCTTGAGCACAGTCTACAGATCATATTTAATAATAATAATAATAATAATAATAATAATAATTTATTTATATAGCGCTTTTCCCAGTGAAACGCTGCTCAAAAGCGCTGAAAACATAGGTGACTGTAACAATGGGATTTCATTGTAACTTTGTAGGATCACTCCAGATGATGCCCAGATGAGATTGTCCCCTTTGGTTGGGATCATTCAGCCATGATGGCTGCCAGAGCCCAAAGCCCAAAAACCTTTAGCACAGTCTGCAGGTCATATTTATGAAGGGATTTCATTGTAACTTGGTAGGTTGACTTCATATAATGTCTAGATGAGAACGTCCCCTTTGGATGCAATTGGGAAACTTGACGGCTACAGGGACCCGAAAACCTTTAGAACAGTCTACAGGCCATATTTATGATGGGATTTCAATGTAGCTTGATAGGATGACTCGTTTTGGAATAATTTTACTGTAACTTGGTAACTTTTGTTGATATACGTTAACTGTGAGGGCCACATACATTAACTGTGAGGTCATATTAACCCACCCCTCAGCTCTTTAGTACCGTGTACACCTCATATTATTTTTATTTAAAACATAGCATACAGGGAACATTTATTAACATATTCCCAATTATCACAATTCTTGTCTTATTTCATAATCCTTTCATAAACATTGAACATTATCCTTTTCATCAAACACAACACACAAGTTAAGCTACTGTGTCATTAGCACTTTCATTTAATAGATTAATACTAACTTGGTCTGTGTGTCTTCAATTTAGTGATAAAATTCAAATATTAAATTTTCAAAGAGTCATTAAGGACAATTTCCAATTTTAAATCTGGATTGACCCTCATTGTATCTATTGATTCTTATTTTCCCACACCATTATCTGGAAATAAGAAAAATACCAAACAAGAATTATATCTGGACTATTTCAAACTACCATTTACATGACTGTGCAGGTCAGATTTATTCCCTGAATATTGCAAAATACTCCCATCTGAATTGCTAGAGTATTTTTCAAAATATATTCCCCCCCAACTCCCCCCCTCCCCCCCTCCCCCCCTCCCCCCCAAAAAAAAAAAAAAAAATTATACATTCCCAGAATAATTGTTCCCTCTTTGGCTAAAATTTGTTCCAGGAATATATTTTTTTATTCCTACAATAAAAAATATTTGGGGAATAATTTCCCTCATTTCAAACGTTTGAGTTCTGTCAGATTTTTCTGTGATCAATTATCTGTTCACTCTTGAAGTAATTGCCAGTTCCTTTTCAAAACCTGATCAGTTTGTTTGCACCGGGCAGCAAAAAATGTCCTCTGCCCTCTCATTAGCATTTTGGAACCAAAGCACTTGTTTGGCACTAAAATATCTAGAATGGCTAATAATTTGGCACCAGGCAGTTTTGGACCAACACTGGTTGAAAGATTGCTTGAGACTTAAATTCCTTAAATCTATTCTGAAGCCCTTTAGATGCTATTTTGATGTGTTTGTTGTTGATAATATAACTTAACTTTCGTTTCAGAAGGTTTTCAAAAATTTTCATCAGTTATCTCAGAAGAAAACACAGCTGCAGGATACAAGGTACTAGTGAAATATACAGTATAGTCACCATGGACTGGTCACTTTCCATGGTGTGGGCAGTATTTCCAAGGATGCAATAATACTAGATTTCAAACACTAATTACAGAAATAATCATCAAAAATTTAATTAATGAAGCACCGGGTTGTACCCAGTGCATCATTAATTAAGATTTTGCTGATGATGATTTTTATTAGCTCAGCAATGAAGTTGTGTGAGCTTATGTCATAGCCTGATGTGCGTCTGCTTCGACACTGGCGTCAGCGTCAGCACTTGTGTTAAAGTTATTGTAAGAGCCCCTTTGACTTTCCCACCTGTTACTATGCACCTCATACTGTTTCTATGGCATACTTGCAATATTACGATTACCCACAGATCCTTACCCAGTGATAGTTTTTGGATTTTTAGAGTGTTTTTGCAATGTTAGACTTTTTTGTAAGAATGGACTTATAAAATTGCTTACCTGTTTTGCTATGCATGTACATGAGTGGAGGCTACCATCAGTATGCTGTAGCTTTTATATTTCATATATGAGTTACATGCATCAATATAAGACG
Source organism: Pictodentalium vernedei (assembly GCA_031216915.1). Classification (NCBI taxonomy): domain Eukaryota; kingdom Metazoa; phylum Mollusca; class Scaphopoda; order Dentaliida; family Dentaliidae; genus Pictodentalium; species Pictodentalium vernedei. The sequence continues at coordinate 313,122,566 of CM062292.1, read as the reverse complement.
ACATTAACCCTTAACCCTTTACCTAACATGAAAAGCAGACGACGCTTGCAATAAAAATTCTTGAATAACTAGTTTTTTTCATTTTTTGTCTCAAAAACATAGGTTATGACCCCTCGTTGGAACGAGCTCGACGAGCTCGTTCCAACGAGGGGTCATAACCTATGTTTTTGAGACAAAAAATGAAAAAATAATGAAAATTAATTGGCGAATTTTGAGAATAGCGCTGGCCGGTTTTGGCTGTTACGTTGGGTAAAGGGTTAACTGGACATTTTTGGTGGCAGATTTTGGAGTTTTTTAATGCGATGTTAGACTTTTTGTAAGTGTGCACTTGGAAATTTCTGACCTGTTTTGCTCTACATGTACACGAGTGGAGGCTACCACCGGCATGCTGTGGCTTCTATATTTCATATATGTATCGCATGCATAAATTAAAGCCAACATTAACTCTTGACCGGACATTTTTGGCAGATTTTGGAATTTTTTAATGCAATGTTAGACTATTTGTTAGTGTGAACTTAGAAAGTTTCTGACCTGTTTTGCTATGCATGTACATGAGTGAGTAACCCATTTACTGAATAAAAAGATTTGTATATTTTGAAAGTTTGATGGGATGCAGACTACTTTAGGTGAGTGTGAACCTGATCTTCCTCTTTTGTAATAAGCCTAGGTTTATTGCATGGCATGCATTTGTGAGGTATCCCAAATGCAATATTAATCTTGACCAGATCTCAATCTGCTTGCAACACATGTAGTGTTTTAGACCCAGTGGATGGAGATTTCATGAATAAAATATTACAAAATGAAGAATGGACAAAAAAAAATACAAATGAAAATAGCTTATTAGATGCATTGTTTTTGCATTTCTTTTTTGACAGATGAGGTTCTGCAGTAATGTGGGCAGAAAAGTGGATACTTTTGTAATGACTGTACTGTGCTTTGAATGAACATCGAATATTTTCCCTGTGGACATTTCTCCAGTGTGGGCAGACATTTTGCCAGCAGACATTTCCCCAGTGTGGGTGCAGATATTTCTCCAGTGTGTGCAGACATTTCTCCAGTGTGAGCAGGCCTTATCCCAGATATTTCCGTTTAGCTTGGCAGACATTATGAGATTTTGTAGATTAGTCCCCCACCCACCCCACAGCCTGTAAAAGCTTTTTTTTATTAACTTTGTAACTTATAATGTCAAGGCTCTTTTTGTTGTGCATTTTCCATTTGATTCAGACCCCCACATACTGTATAAAATATAGGAACCTTTTCAATTACAACCTAAATGCTGCAGCTAATCCTCTTAATTATGCATTGTCAGCATATTTGAGCATTGCATATGACACACAATCCAAATAGCACTCAACATAACTGTCAAACATGTTCCTTCTTTATTATACTTGTGTAAACTACAGTCGAAATTAAAATACATTTCCATCTGAATATGTGTTGTCATTTTTTTCTTCAAAAGAACAACATAAAAACAACATTTTAAAATGTAACAGGTCTTTAAACATTAGAAATAGCATAACCTTAATAAGAGTTATGCAAACAAATTTTGCATAACCTATTTTTAGCTCACATGGCCTAAAAGGCCATGTGAGCTTTTCTCATCACTTAGCGTCTGTCGACGTCCGTCGATCATCGTCCGTCGTCCAGCATCCGTAAACTTTTCACATTTTCGTCTTCTCTGTAACCGCTGAGCCTGTGTGAACCAAACCTGGCAGGAATGGTCTATGGGAGGTTCTCTACAAATGATCCTCATTTTGTTCCCGTCGTTTAAAAAATATGGCTGCCAGAGGCATTCTTTGATTCTGGTTGGTGGATTTTCCAAAATCTTTTCCTCTGAAACTGCCTGGCCAAATTTTTTGATACTTCACATGAGTGATGCCTGGGACCCCCCTCTACCAACGATCCTCATTTTATGTTGATCGGGTTGTAAAAATGGTCACAATTGCGGCTTATATTTTCTATAGAAACCCTATGGGAAATCACATTTTCATCTTCTTCTCTTGAACTACTGAGCCTACGTGAACCAAACTTCGCAGGAATGGTCCATGAGAGAATGGAAATATGTGGGCGCCAGAGTAAAATTTCTATGCTTAACCCAATGCCTCTCCTGTCTGCACGAAGATCGGTACTGTCAAAAAAATGCTTGTTTTTAATTTTTGAAAATCTGGTAAGGGTTGGTTCCAGTTTTCTCCACTGAGAACTTGTTCCTGTGGGTTGAAAAACATGGCCACCAGAGGCTTTCTTTGATTCTGATTGGTGGATTTTCAAAAATCTTCTCTGAAGAAACTGCTAGGCCAAATGTTTTGATACTTCACATAAATGATGACTGGGACCCCCTCTACCAACGATCCTCATTTAATGTTGATCGGGTTGTAAACTTGGCCGTAATTGCAGCTTATAGTTACTTTAGAAACCCTATGGGGAATCACATTTTCATCTTCTTCTCTAGAACTACTGAGCTGACGTGAACCAAACTTTGCAGGAATGGTCCATGAGAGGATGGAAATATGTGGGCGCCAGAGTAAAATTTCTAATGCTTAACCCAATGCCTCTCCTGTCTGCATGAAGATCGGTACTGTCAACAAAATACTTGTTCTTAATTTTTGAAAATCTGGTAAGGGTTGGTTCCAGTTTTCTCCACTAAGAACTGGCGAAAAAACCCAAAAATATTGTATACATTACAGGTCAAAATAAGCTGTAGCATAACTGCAATAAACTAAATAAACTGCTGCTCCTGCACTGACAAGATCAGAATCTGACATTTTCTGGAAAGCTATCAGTGAGATCTTTCCAGAAAATGGTGTCAGCTTCTGGTCTTATCGGTGTAGGAAGAGAAAGATAATAGTTTATAGGATTAACCTACTACTTATTTTGACTTGTACTGTAAACAACTTCAGCTGTAAACTAATTATGTAGTTTCTTAAGTTACTTATCAGAAAATACTGATTGATGACAGTTGTTTGGAAAGCATGGAAGTTTGTTTATATTCTGTTCCCATCATGTCAGCTTAGATGGCAGTAATTATATATATATATATCTTTTAAGATCTGACAAAATTGGAGTAAAATGTGTTTCCTGTAACCCTTTACCTATCCAAAGCTATTTTGAAAGAGAATACTGTCTGGAAAAAATTGTAATGTTCAAAATATTGAACCTTTTTTTAACCCGACTGTTTACAGTGAGGGCTATAGTCATGACTTTCGTCTGTCTGTCCGCCTGACTGTTAACATTTAGAGTTTGGGTTAAAGTTTGTGGTTAAAGTTTTTTACTGAAGATTCAAGTGGGTTTTTTTTTCCTGTTTAGTTATGACTTTCTTCTGTCTGTCTGATAACATTTGGAGTTTTGGTTAAAGTTTGTGGTTAAAGTTTTTTAGTCAGCCTTAAAGTTTTTTTGTTTTTCTTTTTCTTTTAAATTGATATTACTATTGATTGCATCATTCTCATTTTGTTTTTATTTTTTTATGTTTCATGTTATTTTGGGAAATATTTAACCCTTTTTAGCCTGACTGTTTACAGTAAGGGGTATAGTAATGACTTTTGTCCGTCCGTCCGTCTGTCCGTCTGTTAACATTTAGAGTTTTTGGTTAAAGTTTTTTACTGAAGGTTCAAGAGGGTTTTTTTTTTTCTGTTTAGTTGACATTTGGAGTTTTGGTTAAAGTTTGTGGTTAAAGTTTTTTATTCAACCTTCAAGTACAGGCTTTACCCGGTAGTTCTTGTCTGATCGTCACGAAATTTCATATGCAGGTTTTAGGCCATGTCTTCATGAGAACGTCCCCTTTTGGTCATGATCGGTCAATCGGTATGGCTGCCCGAGCCCAAAACCCCCAAAACCATTAGCACAGTCTACAGGTCGTATTTATGAAGGGATTTCATTGCAACTTCATAGAATGCCTCTGTATAATGCCTAGATGAGAGCGTCCCTGTTCTACATGAGAATGCCCCCTTTTGGGCAACTGTGACGGCAACAGGGGCCCGATGCCCGAATACCTTTAGCACAGTCTACAGGTCATATTTATGGAGGGATTTCATTGTAACGTGATAGGTTGACTTCATATAATGTCTAGATGAGAACGCCCCCTTTTGGGCAACTGTGACGGCAACAGAGGCCTGAAGCCCGAAAACCGTTAGAATATTCCACAGGCCATAATTATGAAGGGATTTCATTGTAGCTTGGTAGGGTGACTCCAAGTTTGGGATTAAAAACCCAAACAAACACCACCACCCCCACCCCCCCCCCCCCCCACCCCCAATTAGGCTTTTTTTTCTTCTTTTCTCCAATATGCATTTTGAACTATTTACAGTCACTACATGCAGAACCTTTTTTTAAACTTATGTATCGCCCCCCCCCCCCCCACCCCCCACCCCCCACTTATGTATCCCCCCCCCCCCCCCCCCCCCCCAACATCATCATTCAGAAAGTTTGTGATTCTCTTCCTGTCATCTGAATCCAACACCACACAATTATCATCTTTTCCAACCGGCCACGACTCCACATCTAGCCATTCAAGATGGGCCAGAACTTCAGATTGTGATGTGTTCTCAATTTCCTGAAACAAATCAAACTGTTTTCAATTATTTTCGAACATAGATTTTTTCGCAGCTCACTGACATCAGCCATAACAGAAATTCCCACTTTTATAGCCATCGGTTCTTCATATACTCTGTACCTCCTGGCATCAACGTCAGACTTCTCATCTATTTTTCTTTTTCTCACAAGTTGTTTAGCTTTCACATTGAATTTAACATCTTTGAAAGTATAATTGAGCTCTGATGCTCTTGTGTCTCTTATTCCCAAGGGTGGGTTCAATGAAGGAGGTGATTCAACAAGTAGCTTATTGACACAATTTTCTCTTGTGGAGAAAAGGTTATCATCATTTTCAGCTAACATTTGCAACTTCATTTTCATAGTTTGAATGTTCTGATAAGCATTTGCAATGCTATCAGTTGCTGATTGCAGTGCCACACAGATTTTACTGCAGATGCCCAACACATCAAAATATGCAGCAGTCGAGAGTATGAAATGCCCGTTCATAATTGATTTCAGTAAACCGTCTGCAATGGTGTCTTTCTTGGTTTGAGAATTTGAGAAGTGGAAATATAGTGGCATCAAATTGTCAAAAAAGGCTGTTAAAGCTCGCAGTCGAAACTCAATGAACCTTGTGCCCGAAGGTTTGGGTGGCTGAGTTACTTTGCAGTTCATGGTTTCAGTAGCAATATTCTGAACTAAAGACCACTCTAAAGGTGAATGCTTAAAATGTCTGTAGAGGTCATCAAGGAAAGTGTCAATGTCACTGAACATTTTAACTTCTTTGACTGAATCAGCTATGCATAGTTCGAATTTGTGGCTGAAACAATGAACTGCAATAAACCATGGATATAGTTGTTTTAGCTGTGTCATCAAACCAGTTTACGTTCGTTCCATCGGCACCACCTCCAATAAGTTTCTCTTTATAGGAGTCGAAACTTTCTATAAGCTGCTCTCGCCTGACGTCCAGTTTTTCCCATTTAGACTTTCCTTCAACCACCATGAGCATGTTCAACAACACCGCATGGAATAAGTTATTGGCATTAACACTGTTGTAGGAAATCATAGATTGCAGGCTAAAAAATCAACCTGTACTTTAAGATTGCCGGCTGTGCGGATGTATATAAGTTCCCCTTCATGTGTTAATTTTCTTTAGAAAATAGAACTGCCATCTACAAGAAAACTAAAAAACTTTGCATTTCCGATTATTTGGCGGATGTGTTCGTTGATTTTTTGGGCCAGTAGGCGCATGAAAACATGACAAGCAGTTCTCGACACATAGGCATTTGGGATGGCCACACCAAGCTCAACAGCAAGGCTACATTGTCTGATAAAATTGTCATAGGGAGCCTCATGTTCGGCCATGTCCCATGCAATGATAAGTAATTTGGAAAGTCTTGATATCGCTTCGTTCTCCGCGGATCCGAACGAGGTAGCATTAGTTTGCTGTACAACCTCCGTAACTTTTTCCAAAGGTCTATTCAACGGTTTATTAAACTTCCTTTCATAACACATTTCATGTGCCAAACTTTCATATGCCTCTGTAAGTTTGGTAATAAAAGGCAGTTTGTTCCACTCGAATATAAAGCAATATCATTTGCGATTTTTCCTTTGAATTTTTGAGAGATAGTTCCCCCATATTCTGCACAAACACGGCAAACTGCTTTGGCAAATTTTGTTTTGTCATCGGTGTCCTCAAAAAGTTCATAATTTTCACACACTGTTTTTGGCCATTTCTCTGCTGCCTTTTTTGTTATCTTCTTCGAAGCCATTTCTACTCCGTATTAATTCAATTGCGAGAAACAATACAGTCAGTTCCAATTATGCCGAATGATATTAACTAAAGTCACAGACAGTATTACAATTAAATGACAAGCAACTGTTGAACATGAGATGTCATCGACCGACCGGACGTCACGGTCCTCATTACACAACCGTGTAGCAAAATTATAACATTGCAAGCGGTGACATTCACGTGCAACCGTGTGACAATTTAGACTAACTGATTTATTGTTTAAAGTTACTTTAACCCATTCCGCGGACGCGAATCCAGGCAATAGAGGTACGCAAATCCACTTGGATTTGCGCAGGATTGACTTGCGCGAATATTTACGCGAAAGGATTCGCATCGGATTTTCAGCCCTGCTTTTCGAACTTAGTTTCTCTAAATTTCAAATTAGGCTTCTACCACATACTTTATTACTTTTTATTCTCTCCCACAAGTGAGGGATATAACACAGAGCTCGCTCTGTCTGTCTATCTGTCAGTCCATCTATGAGTCCATCCATCCATCCGTCCATCAGTCCATCCATCTGTTTGCACTTTCTTTATGCCATAACTTAAACAAAAGTTAACAGATTTCAATTAGGCACTTTTTTTCTTTTGTCAAATATGCTTTTTTACAGTTTTGGTTAAAGTTTGTGGTTAAAAACCCAGACAACCCCCCCCCCCCCCCCCCCTCCCCACCCCTCCCACGGTGCCATTTAGGCATTTTTTTTTCTCTTTGCTCAAAATGCATTCTGAAGGATTTAGACTGACCGCATGTGAAAAAAAAATGGACACCCCTACCTTACCCCCCCCCCCCCCCCCTTCTCCCACCTCCTCCTCACCTAGGGCCATTTAAGCAATATTTTTTCTTTGGTACAAAATGCATTTTTAGCCTGATTGTTTATAGTCAGGGCTATAGTCATGACTTTTGTCTGTCTTTCCGTCTGTCCATCCATCTGTCTGTAAACAATTGGTTTCTGACCAATAACTCCAGTTTGGATTATTTGCTTTCAACCTGTATTTTCCAGCTAGTAATACAGGCCAGGTTTGAATATAGGTTCGACAACTCCCCTCCCCCCTCCCCCCCCCCCCCCCCCCCCCCCCCCCCCCCTCCCCACGAACACACACACACACTCATACACGCACATATTGCAGCAATTATTCCCAAAATGCATTTTGAAGGATTGGGAATTATTACATGCAAAAAAGAAAATTGACTCCTATAGCCCAACATTGCTATATGTACTGCATCTTTAATCCTTTACCTAACACAAGTTGAAGCCAACAGTACAAATTATTTTTCTGAAACATCAGATTTTTTCATTTTTTACTTCTAACCATGGCTTATTAGTTCTTATTAAGCTCATCAAACTTGTTCCATTAATAGGTCAAAAGGTATGTTTTGGAGTAGAGAAATGAAAAAAATAAAATTTGAATAGCAAATTTTGTATATCACGAGTACAGATATGGCAGATTCGTTAGGGTAATGGTTAACAAAAAATGGTTCTGACTATTTTGTGTCTAAGCATTGCCATTGCTGGGACAGTCGGGCTGCATGCATGACATCACTCTAGTTACTGATGTTTTTGTTGAAACAAAATTCATAAATGTGTGCATTTTCAAGAAAATCTTCTTTGAAACTACAAGGCCAAATGGTTTGAAAACTTATGTGACTGATGACTGTAACCCCCTCTACCAATGATCCGTATTTAATCTTCATCGGGTTGCAATTACGTCTGCATTTGTGGTTTATAGTTACCCTAGAAACCCTATAGGAAATCACATTTTCATCATCTTCACTGAAGGTACTGAGCCAGTGTGAACCAGACTTGTCAGGCATAGTCTATGAGAGGTTCTCTACAACTGTTACTCATTTTGTTCCTGTTGGGTGAAAAACGTGGCCGCCAGAAGCATCCTTTGATTCTGATTGGTCAGTTTTGAAAACTCTTCTCTGAAACCACAGGGCCAAGTGTTTTGAAATTTTGCATACTTGATGACTGGGACACCCTCTACCAACATTTCTCATTTAATGTTGATCGTTTTGCAAACAATGCCACAATTGCAGTTTATAGTTACTATAGAAACACCCTATGGGAAATCACATTTTCATCTTCTCTCTGGAACTACTGAGCTGACGTGAACCAAAACTTGGCAAGAATGGTCTATAGGAGGCCCTCTACAAACAATCCTCTTTTTGTTCCTGTTGGTTGGAAAATATGGCCACCAGAGACATTCTATGATTCTGTTTGATGGATTCAGATGTTTTGAAACTTCACGTCATTGAAGACTGGGACACCTACCAATGATCCTCATGTAATGTTGATGTGATGTTGCAAACATGGCCACAATTGCAGCTCATAGTTACCATGGAAAGCCTATGGGAAATCACATTTTTATATATAGTTCCAGGTGAGTGATTACAGGCTCTGTGGAGCCTCTAGTTATTAGCAAAACCCCTTTTCCTGTTCAGTATGCCATCGTTCTCTGATGTATCTTGAATCATGAGTTTCCATGAAATGCTGGTGTTCCAATTAAAAGTGTAGATGTTTTTTATTCTTGACCAAAAGAAATTGATTCAAGGACTACTATAGCATATTATTATTTATTAACATTACTTCTGTTACACAATAATGACCTGTCACACAAAGTCAATCTTTAGATATTTAATAATATTTCATGTAAGTCTACGATTGCTTCCAATAACTATCCCGAGTCCCAAAAGCAAATATTTTGATTAATTGGAAGTATGTTTAACTTAACTCTTTGAACTGGAATGAATATGGACTCTTCTAACTGATGCCATTGAACTGGCATGGTATCTGCCATGCCAGTTCAATGGCATCAGTTAGAAGAGTCCATATTCATTATTTGGGGTAGACCAATCAATATTTTCAACGTGCAGCCTCGGGGCTGCACGTTGAAAATATTGATTGGTCTACCCCACACATTTACTGAACAGCCATCCTATTTAATGACGTTATGATGTATCATGTTCCTCGCCAGAAAAGCAGCCGCTAGGGTTCAAAGGGTTTGTAAATTCATAGCCTTCAAGTATAGCTAAAATACACTTTTCTTCAGCACTTTTTACATTTATTTTCATTTTCAATAAATGCTGAAGACACGTCTACTTTACAGACTTATAATCCTTGTTCAACGCTGACAACATGAACTCAGCCATTGGCATTGCATTCTGTTGTGATAATTGCCACTGCAAATTGGTTTTGGTTTGAATCTTTTTGGCTTCTGATTCTGTTGCGATAATTGCCACTGCAAATTGGTTTGGGTTTGAATCTTTTGGGCTTCTGTGACCAATGGTAGAAAATTCAAATGTTATCTGGTATCCATACATTACCATGTTATTGAAATCTGGTAACACAAATTAATTTTTGGTACTGTAGAAAAAACTAACCCCATTGTAGAGCGAGAAAGTGCTTCTCAAAACACACTGTAAGTCAGACCTTATCTGTTGAATTTTCAACAGCCAAGTTATTAATTTGTGAAGACTTGTATAGTATATAATTTATCAAACACTGCACAGTTTGGCAGTCTGAATGTAGTGACCATTCACAAGTGGATGGTCACTTCATTCAGATTACTAAACAGTCATATAAATTCAGAACACCGAGATTCTCTAGAATGGTGCATCTGAGAAATTTTGCACAAGTCAAGTAGACAAATATAAACTTTCCGCTGTGCGGGTGGTTTGGTTGCAATTCGCTCTCCATGTGCCAGTGAAATACTAGCTGGTTTGCTGGAGTGTCCAGCTTGAACACATTCGTGGATAGTGTGAAATCTTGTGGTATTTTACCTCTCTTTACTCCCATAAAAATGCATGAAGATCATTGCATGTTTCAAATTCTTACTGCTGTGCCACTATCAGTAAATATAATAGCTTACACACATATGTGCGTGAAGGGGATTAATTTTCATGCTGAACATCGAACACACAAGAGCTGAGAGAAACCATATTCCATTTTCCTCAGTGTTCAACCGATGATTGGAAATGGGCCACCACAATCGGCCGATTGTGGGCAATCGGATGACAATGGCAAGGGCTCCTGGAACATCGGTTCAACCGATTGTTGCCAAGCATTTTGTGATGCTTTATTAACCGCATTTTATTATCTTCTGCACTTGTTCAATTGTTATTGTAAAATGATGTCAGTGATACCATTCAGTAAAGTTGAGAAGGAACCAGAATGTGTATTCTTAATCTCTCTAGATGCTCCTTTACGGGATATACAAGTTAAACGACACGTAAACAGGCATGCAGATTTCACGGAAAATCTTGTTCCATTTCCCTGCAGGTTCTGTCTGGGCAAAATCACGGAAACAAAAAACAGGTTCCCACAAATTTTTAGCATTATGCTTTTCATCAAGGGGCACAGAAAACATACTAAAAGCTTTCTGCAAAGACTAAAATTGTATTATTTGTTATCAATGAAATGGTGATCATAACCAAGGAGTATGAACATCATTAAAACTCCTTTTCAAAACAGTAACAGTATTGCTCTCGTTTTGACAATCACAGTTCACCCAGATTGTTTAGCATGTGTGTTGCCAAGAGTTTCTAATTCTTAATTACTAAAATCGAATGCACACAATTTCAGCATGTTTGACAACAAAACCACATGAAGCCAAACACACAGAATGGTATCACTGAAAACAATAACAAAATCACTTTTTATCACTGAAACTGATGATGAGAGAAAAATATCTTTGCTGAAATGCAAGATATATTCTTCCAGTTTCACAGCACTCTGTGCAGAACCAAGAAGAGGTGTGTTCATGCTTTCTTTACAATCAAGGTTTACAAACATTTCATCCCAATCAATCAATACTGTTACCTTCCCGAACTGAACAGGACGTTTAGCACTTGGATGATTCTCCCCTCTCGAATAAGAATAAACGAAGAATTTTTATTTATTTTTTTATTTGTTCAACTCTAAAGTAAAAAAAACCAAAATAATTATTTCATTACCCTGCAGTTATGATTGTTTTTTCTTTTCTTTTTCACCTGCAAGTAATGTTGTATTCACTCATCTGACTTATCATTGTCTCAGTTCATCTTTTACAATTAAATGGAGTGTTTAAGGGCACAAAATATACAAATGAAAACAGATAATTTGTTTCACTTATTTATTTCATCAAATGTATTCACCATTTCATTAATAACAATCCACTGCATATTCTAGGTCCTTCTTAAACATTTTCAGGTCTTAAACTGTAAATCAGGACAAGAAAAAGGGCACAGAATCAATAAGAAATAAAAATAGCTTCATCAAATACACGGAACCTGTTTTACGGTTCTGATAATTTCTTAAATCTGCATGCCTGGTAAAGCTTGCAGTTGAGCATACTTGTGGCAGTCACCAGTTCATACCGGAAAAGTGCATTGAAATTACCAGTCACACGCAGTTGGGCGGTAAACATGGCTCTTGAGAGCAACGTTTACTGCCCAAGTGTTCGCAACTTGTAATTTTACTGTAACCCCAGTCAACAAAGTTTAACACTGTGAAACATTTTCAGTTTAATGTAGTTTTTTCGAGCCTCGACTTGTCTAGTGCATGGTGCACAGTATTACAATCAGAATTGGCATCAGAATTGGCTGATTGTGAGCTGGTAATTGGTCAGCGACCATTTTTGGTAATCGGTTGAACATTAATTTTTCTCAATGTTCGTGAATTTAATATTTTACCTGTGGCATTCGTATAGAATGCATGATTACTTTGTAAGCTGCATAATCTGGCATAATAATTAATATAAAAATCACTTGGGATTATCCTATTCACACATTTGCAATTTTAGCATCAAGAAGTTTTTGTTCGATCCCATGTTCCCGTTGTCTTCTAAGGGATCTCCGTTCAAGATCGCTTGCATCTTACATTTTTATACTATAAACCAATGGCCCAGACTTAGCTGGTGCTAACTCAAAGTTATCAAGGGCCAAACACAAATTTTGACCCCCCCCCCCCCCCCAATCCCCAAAACTTTCTTGCAAAACCAAAAATTAAAAGTCCTATCTGGTCCTCCATACTTTTCTCTCCGTGCATGCGCAGTCGCCAGGAAGTAACCAAAATTAGCACCAACATCATTCTTTGTTTGGCCCTAAAGTCATCAACAATGAAATAACATCTGTGCTTTTAAATCTCCTTTTTTGAGGATGCCAGACACAAATCATTGCAAGAATCGGTGGATCCAAGGCTGTTAGTGGATGATGGAAGTGTTCAACGGTGGTTTTTGACGTGCAGGGTTGTAACTTTATAATAATTATAAAATTATTTCATGTTTCCCAATTTCAGGACATCTTCCTGATGTCATCATTTTTGTTAATGATTATTCCACTGTTTGTTAAGTATTCCTTCCCTATCCTTCCATGAACCCTTCCTGTTAAACTCTTAAGCTTTTTGGCTAATTTTTATTGAAATTTTTTATTAAATTTCTTGGGAGTTTAACATTTATTACAGAATATTATTCTGTTTTTTCCCCACGGTTACGTCCTCACCCTAGGGGTGTTGGGTCGTTTAGTCTTGCATCTTCTATCCGATGTATCGATTCTTCTTCGTATGAAGATCTAGCTTTGCATCTGGTAGCATTAAAATTGTTTTCTGACTTTGGACCTTTTTGTGTGCCTGATGTCTTGTTTACATTGACATTGTTTACATTGACAGCATCCTCATATATAGGTAGTTTTTTTATATTCTATTACTGTAGAATTACTGTAGGATACATGGATTGTTATTCCAGTAGTGCAGCTCAAAAAATTTGAATTTTGTCCACACTTAGGCTGTTTTGTGATGCCTTTGGGCTCTTAATGTTCCTTCTGGAAACTTAGGGGTTTTTTTCAAAATTTTTTATTTTTTTTTTCCAAAAAATATTTTGAATTTAATTTTGATTGCTATTATTCATGTATCTTAATTATATAAAATTTGTTGTGGAGTTTGGAGGTCTGATATCGACTTAAGTCGATGCACTCCTGCAGCCTCTTGTCATTCTTGTGTTCACTGGAATAGCTAATGTTGGAGACGGGTGTCGCAGTACATTGTTGGCGGTGAGGTTCTGAGGGCAGGCCTCTCACCGCGTTATAATTCATTTTGTCAGTTTCTATTTCAGAGGAACATGAACATGGTTATGATATTCTGACACCCATCCGAGTGTGCTACCATCGTCACGCTCCATGGGGCATATGGAGCTAGCTGCAGTGCTCATGATTGCAAGAGTTAGGACCTTTTGTTAAGGGTTTTAATCTCTTGCAAGCAGCTAGCTTGACCAGTGAAGCGGTGATCCGTCCTTTGCGATCTAAGAAGTGGATTGGGTAGAGTGAGCACTTTAATGTAAATAGCTCACCCAGTGACAAGGGAAATAGGGAGGACGTCAACAAGTTTCTTGTACTCAGCGAGGTCTATAGACCGTGAACGGGAGAGGCCCCTCTCTACCCTAACAGACATTTGGGGTCAAATGTTGTTATGAGAAACTTGCACGAGCCGGAGCATATGTTCGCCCTCCACTTGGGATGCTCTGTTTAGTCTGCAGCCGGGGTTGGCTCCAGTCACGGCTTTCTCCGCTATGTTTCACAAGCCGAAATGAAGTTTTCTGGTTGGAAACTTGCATGTGACGGAGCATACGTCCGCCCACCGTGCGGGATGCTCCATCTAGTCTGCAGCTGGGGTCGGCTTCAGTCCGATCTTCCTCCGCTACATTATTTAAACACACACGACCGCATCCTAGCTACACAACTTCAGATATCCAGCCTGCTGCACGAAGAAGGAACCACTCTTCACCCCTTAAAGTCGGACCAGTAGCTATGGAAATGAGGCCTCAATCATTGTGATGTTCGGAGAAGGGATCCATCTCAGACACACCGTCCCAGGAGCAGCAAGCGGTTAAGAAACGGAAGACCGCTGCTCCTCAGGCCTCGATGACGGATTTGCTGTCGCAAATTGCACAGCTGATCACAGCATCCCAGCAAGTGCAGGTGCAGCCTCCCTCAGATTCAGAATTTGAGCTGTCGGACGGTGCTGGGTCGGTCCAGTCATCTGTTCATGCAGATGCAATGGACTGAGATTCGGAACTGATTCTCTCGGATGGTGAAAGGGAGAAGGAAGAGAATTACCCTTCCCTTTCGGAACAGCACAGGGTTGCGACGGTTTTCATCCATCAATACTACCCTGAATTTGTTCCGACGAATCAGAATGCTGCGACGACAAGGAAGAAACTGCTGGCATCGTTGGATGCAGACTTTATCCAGACAAAGGAGGAAATTCTTTATTTCCAGTCCAGTCTAGGCAGGTGTCGCAGGCCTTCGGTCATATAGACAACGCCATATTTAACCTCTTGAGTGCAAGAAGGAAAGGCGATTTCTTAGCCATAAACATACCGTTTCATGGACTATGTTCATTTAAAAACAGTTGGAAAAGATGTTCAGAGAGCTCCTCTGCATTTGAATGAGCATCCCGGGAATCTAGATGTATCCTTGCCTGCATCATTCACTATTCGCTCAGACACAATTACAATGGCAATTTCATCAAGTGGAGCGAATTTAGAAGCAATGTCTTATGCAGATCACCTAGCCCGAGCTATGGCGCAATATTTCAACGGGGAGGAATTTGAGGACGTTTGTACCTCTCTTAGAGTTCTTTTCAGGGCAATTTGTAGACCACATATAACTCCTCCCTTACAGTGGCTAATCTGGAGTTAATCAGATGTAGTGCTGCCCTTGCGTCGTCGTCATCACTTATAGATGACAAGGTGAAAAGCTCTCTCCGAGTCACTCCGGTCTCCGGACATACTATTTTGGATGACAAGCTCTCGTCAGCCTGTGATCAGGCTATTTAGAAAGCGTCAAGTGATCTGCTATTGAAGTTGGCGTTTCATCAACCCGCTTCAGCAGACAAGAGTAAAGGAGAACGTTCCAGATCTAAATGTCAAGGGGGAACTCCTCACAAGGGAACTAGAAGCCCTCTTACAATTACTCTGGAGGTCGTCAATATAGCGACTCGGGAAAGGGGTGTAGGTCTGATCCGGACTATTGGTCAGACGCCCCTAGGCCGATGGGACGAGGTTCTTCATGGGAGGACATAGTTTCTCCTCCCGTAAGCCTCGCAGGACTTACAGGTGATGTTCAAGACCTCTATTGCTTGTCAGTTGGAGGAAGGGTATCATCTTTGCGAAAAACTGGACAGCAGTCACGGAAGATCAGTGGGTGAGAAGTGTAGTCTCGAACGGCCTACGCCTATCATTCCGAGCGGCACACCCACTAACAAGATGTCTGTATTGGTCAGATCTTCAGTCGGATCCTATCAAAAGAGAGTCTCTCCCAGCAGAGGTACAGGCTCTATATTAAAGGAAGCAATAGAGGTCGCCGAGAATCAGGATTCTCAGGGTTTTTGCAGTCACCTGTTCCTTTTACCAAAGCCAGACGGCTCGTTCTGACCAGTAATAGACTTGAGCTGGATAAACAAGCTTATCGTGGCTCCAGAATTCTATATGGTGACCATTCAGTCGGTAAGAGCGAGCATTCGAGTGAGTGACTATGTGGCAAGCATAGATCTAAAGGATGTGTACTTTCATGTCCTGGTACATCCGGCATTCAGAAAGTACCTGTGGTTCGCCGTACAAGGGAAGGTGTATCAGTTCAGAGCAATGTGCTTTGGTCTGAATCTGGCTCCCTGGGCATTCACTCGAATAATGAACTCAGTAATGTCATACTTCCGAGCTCATTCATCTGCGGTAATGTCGGCTTACTTGGACGACATTCTTCAGAGATACTTCAACAGAATTATTCTTCAGAATGATGTTCAGAGTCTGCTTCTTTTGTTCCGACGTCTCGGTTTCATCGTAAACATGAAAAAATCGGATATAGCTCCGTCCAAGTCATTCACTCACTTGGGAATGAGCTTCAAGACTCACAACAATCTGGTTCGTCAGCCGTTACTCAGAGCGAAATTTGTCAGTTGTTATGCTCGCTTTTGTCTACACTCAGATGCATTAACGGCGAAGGAATGCATGCTACTGATGGGGCTGTGCAGAGCGGCTTCGAATCTTATTCCGACGAGCCTCCTGCACACGCATCCCCTCCAGATATTCTTTACTCAGAACTGGAGTGTGAAGACGCATTCGCTTGAAACCAGTATTGTTTTAAAGGACCTAGTAAAACGGGTTCAGATTTGGGCAGATATTCAGTGGTTAACTCCGGGAATTCCGCTGCAACTGCCGGATCCGACTTTCACGATTATGATGGATGCGAGTCAGATGGGTTGGGACGTGACCCTAAGTCCTGCAGACTTGAGGCGTCAAGGTCTTTGGGACCCTCGGTTCCTAGAGGAGTGAATAAACATCAAAAGATGATGGTAATTTGATTAGTGCTACAACATTGGATTCACATAATAGAGGACGTACATGTTCTAATTTTGTCGGACAGTTTGACAGTAGTAGCTTACATCAGGAACCATGACGACACTCATTCAGTGCCATTATGCGAATTAACGAGAAGATTCTCCTATACGTCATGAATCATCATGTTTATCTCTTTCTGTCTGTCACATAACGGGTCATCTGAATGTACTAGCAGACTCGCTCTCTCAAAAAGGTCGCCTGTTGCCATTGGATCAGACTCTCAACAAGTGATTATTCAGGCAGATTTGCTACCAGTGGGATTGTTCCATGATAGATCTGTTTGCGACACACTGGAACAATCTGTTACCAACATGCGTGTCGTCATGCCAAGATCTTCGAGTGTACACAGTAGACGCTCTGTTGATCTCATGGAACGGAATGATAGGATAGGCATATCCTCCAACTCCGTTGATTTAGCTGATTCTGTTTAGTTCAAACAGTCTCGTTGGGAAATCATGATAGTAGCACCTCTGTAGTCCCAGAACCTTGGATCAGTCTTCTCAGGTGTCTGTTATGGGACGTTCCCCGGAAGCTTTCTCCACAAGAGGACCTTCTTTATCAGGGGAAGTATTTGTTCTTCACGTCCTTCTCCACCTTAGTAGCATTATGGAGACGATCAGATGCGAGGGAGCCTTGCGATTCCTATACTATTTGATAATGAACACAAGAACTATTCAAGTAAGGCAGGTGAAGGGGGTTCGTTATGATTTCACCCCCCCCCCCCCCTCCCACCACACTGCCAATGTGTTAAAAGGCGATTACCGGGCAAGACATAGTTTTTTTCCCGTAAGCCTCGTATGCATTTAAGTACATACATGCATTTCATGACGTCTCGATTGGCGGCTGGGTCTTGTTCTATGGTGACCTCATGGGCACATCCACTTTCTAGTTGGTTGGTTTCCTGTGGTTGTTCGTCTATATGTTATATACGAGCATACGATTCATTGTCAATAAATTGCTAGCCTTGGTGTACCTGGGAGGCTGTCTAGTCAGTTAACTGGTATTCAAATGATTACATGCAGGATTTCAATGCGCACGTGCATAATAATCGCATTATTAGGCAGACGCATTATTGTATGTTATGGACCTTAGAAACAATGAATTATTTTGGGTGCGGTCCGTGGCGAGTCTGTTAATCATAGCTCGATCCATTTCTAGATCCAGGTTTCTATTAATGGCGGTATCCAATCGAATACATCTTGTCTTACACTCGTACATTCGCACGTTTCCAGGAACATAGATGTCGCATAGAACACGTCTTGGAGTGTTATTTACTGGAATTTATTGTACACCTGAATGGGGTTGCCTGTGGGTTACCTTGGAAGTGTGTTTACTCTCCAGAGATCATCCATTGTGATTCTGTTGGACATGTGTATGTTATATATTATATCATTGGTTTTCGACATATCTGCGTATGCCGACTCCAGTGTCTGTTACAAGCGGGCGACATTAATTACCGGGATCGCTGCTATAGCCTTAACTTCTGAAGTGGCATTAAGCACCAATTTATTAATAATAATTAATACCTGGATATCTATTCGACGAATATTTATATTGTTATTTGTACCACTTTTACTGATTCCAGAGAGCTCCCCTCTTCTTTTTTGAAGATTCCTTCAAAAAACGGGGAGAGGGTGATTTTTTACCTCTCCTCTGACTTGATAAGTATGTAACTACGAGTGAAGCTGTTTTGTCTGTAGATTATATCCTGGATACAGCTTGTGTTTTATTGTATTTGGCATATGTTTGTCGGGCAGCCTCTCATTCTCAAATACGCCATCCTAATTTCTAGGGCTTAGTCTAGACTAGCTTTAAAAAAATTGGGAACTTGTTACATCCAATTAGCATAGTCTTCATGCTAAGTATATGGAATTACTTAAATTTGGCTTCTTATTGATGATATGTCTTCTCTATTACTGTGTAGAGAGACATACATGTAATTCCTTTTAAATTTAATTTCCTTTCACCTTGGATTACAGGCTATGGAACTATGTTGGTCTACTAATTCTGAAGTCCTAGGCCCTCTGCCTTTTTACGATTCAGCCAAGTCTGGGCCATTGGGTTATAGTATAAAAATATTTTAAATATAAAGTAATTTGTATATTTTTTATACTTACCAATGGCCCAGACAGGTATGGCCCTCCCATGAGTGGGCACTCATACCTCCCCACTGAGTTATTATGTAGTACTCTTTTCTACAAAGAATGATGTTGGCGCTAATTTCGATCACTTCCTGGCGACTATGCATGTGCGGAGGGTAAAAGTATGGAGGACCAGATAGGTCTTTTAATTTTCTGTTTTGCAAGCAAATTTTGGGGATTGGGGGGGGGGGGGGGGGGGGGGGGGGGGGTTCAAAATTTGTGTTTGGCCCTTGATAACTTTGAGTTAGCACCAGCTAAGTCTGGGCCATTGGTAAGTATAAAAAATATATACAAATTACTTTAAATTTATATCTCAAATCAGAAAATGAAAAAAACATGTACTGAGGATTGATGGTTTCCAGACTGCAAATTTCTTTATCACTGGATCAAACTTCTTTCACATTAAAAACACAACGATAATGAAATGTCACATTATTTTCCATTGCAAGATTTCATTTTGTTTTGTGTATTTCTCTCCCCAGGCTCTCCAACTTTCCCAACCCTCTTATGTACTCCCCATGTAACGTGTTCTACATTGGCCATCACTGTGCTATGTCCTGCCTCCCTTACTTCTCTAGCAACTGAGGGCTGTCCCCTCTCCCCCCTTCGAATACAAATACTTACAAAAATTTTTTGAAACCTTCAAGCAGTGTATTTGATTGTGTCCGTCAGTATTCCTTGTGTCCATCAGTCCATCCCGAAGTTGTATCATACACTACACTCACACCTTTCAAGACAGCCATCTGAAATTTTGCACAATGCCAAACTACATTCATCACATTACCATGTAAGAAGGTCAGACGACTGTATGTTTTTGTCGGAGTTATTTTCTTTATCCGCTAAGAAAATTTCATGTGTTTTTTAATTGAGGGCACTTTCATGTGTAATCACCTCTCACAGTTGTCAATGTAGAGAGTTGAAGCTTTAACCCTTTACCCAATGAATCGGCCAAATCCACCTGCATAATATGCATATTCAGCAGCTGAAAAAATATTATTTTTCAAAAAATTTCAATAAAACCCATATCAAGTGGCCCCTCTTTGGAACGAGCCCATTCCAATGAGGGGTCACATGATTTGGTTTTGTTGAAATTTTTTTTTAAATTTTAAAAAATGGTATTTAAAATAATAAATTTGATATCGTCTGCATTGGGTAAAGGGGTAAGATATGGTTATACATGCCTTGCAGATATGCAACATCTATAAAATTTGCCGACAAAATATTTTTTAACAAAATTATTGCCCTTTATCAACTTAGAAAATTTTCAGTGTTTTTAGCTCAAAGTCAAGCTGAGCTATTGCCATCACTTCTCGTCCGTCGGCATACGTACATCCACAATTTCCTTTGGCACACCTCACAGGTCGCATTTATGATCAGATTGCTTTGAAACTTGGTATGCTTATTTGGGGTGACCTCTAGATGGAAGCTATCGCTTTTCTTCAATTTCCGTCAAAAAATGTTGCCACAGCCAACGTTCTTAGAACTTAGTTTAGTCAAACCTCAATATTTCCCTTTGGCACACCCTACAGGGTACATTTATGATTGGATCGCTTTGAAACTTGGTATGCTTGTTTGGGGTGACCTCTAGATGGGAGCTATTGATTTTCTTCAATTTCCGTCAAAAAATGTTGCCGTGGCCAATGTTCTTAGAACTTAGTTTAGTCAAACCTCAATATTTCCCTTTGTCACACCCTACAGGGCACATTTATGATTGGATCACTTGAAACTTGGTATGCTTGTTTGGGGTGACCTCTAGATGGGAGCTATCGATTTTCTTCAATTTCCTTCAAAAAATGTTGCCGCGGCCAACGTTCTTAGAACTTAGTTTAGTCAAACCTCAAGATTTCCCTTTGGCACACCCTACAGGGCACATTTATGATTGGATTGCTTTGAAACCTGGCATGCTTGTTTGGGGTGACCTCTAGATGGGAGCTATTGATTTCCTTCCATTTCCGTCAAAAAGTGTTGCCGTGGCCATCATTCTTAGAACTTAGTTTAGTCAGACCTCAATATTTCCTTTTGGCACACCCTACAGGGCACATTTATGGTCGGATTGCTTTGAAACCTGGCATGCTTGTTTGGGGTGACCTCTAGATGGGAGCTATCGATTTTCTTCCATTTCCGTCAAAAAATGTTGCCACGGCCAACATTCTTAGAACTTAGTTTAGTCAGACCTCAATATTTCCCTTAGGCACACCCTACAGGGCACATTTATGATCGGTATGCTTGTTTGGGGTGACCTCTAGATGGGAGCTATTGATTTTCTTCAATTTCTGTCAAAAAATGTTGCCGCGGCCAACGTTCTTAGAACTTAGTTTAGTCAAACCTCAATATTTCCCTTTGGCACACCCTACAGGGCACATTTATGATTGGATTGCTTTGAAACCTGACATGCTTGTTTAGGGTGACCTCTATATGGGTGCTATTCATTTTCTTCCATTTCAGCCCATCAAAAAATGATGCCGCTGGCAACGATCTTTGAACTTTGTTTAGACAGGTATCAATATATTCCTTTGGCTTGCCCTACAGGGCACATTTATGATCAGATCGGTTTGAAACTTTGTATGCTTGTTTGGGGTTTCCTCTAGATGGGAGCTATTGATTTTCTTCCATTTCTGTCAAAAAATGTTGCCGCTGACCTTTGAACTTAGTTTTGTCAGGCCTCAATATTTTCCTTTAACACACCCTTCAGGGCACATTTATGATCAGATCACTTTGAAACTTGGTACGTGTGTTCGGGGTTTACCTCTAGATGTGAGCTATTGCTTTTTTTCATTTCCATAAAAAATTATTGTCTTTATCACCAGCCTTTGAACTTACTGCATTTGTGCATCAACTTATCCCTTTTGAACTCTAAGCAGGGTATATTTATGAATTTCCATAAAAAAACCTCCCAAAAAACCATTGCCACAAAGCAATGACCTTCTTGTGCATTAGCATCTTCCTTTCAGAGGGCACATTCATTAGCAGGTTTTGTTTTGAAACTTTGTATGCTTATGCAGGGTGACAAAGATAGGAGCTATGGATTTTCTTTTCATTTCCATCAAAAACTGTTGCTGTCAGCAACAATCTTTGAATTTATTGCATTTGTGCATCAACATTTTTTGACATGGTCTACAGGCCACATTTATCATAGGATTGTTTTTGAACTCGGTGTGCTCATTAGGCAAGACCTTTAGATAAGAGCTATTGATTAGCATTCATTTGTGTGAAAAAAGTTGCCAGTTGCATTTGTGTATCAACATTCTTCCTTTAGCCAGTCTTAGTATTTACATTTAAAAATTGCATGGATTACTCTGACGTTGTGCACAAACAATGCTGTTATGTTGAAATTTCATCAAATAACATTGGTACTAATGATCTTCAATTTTGCTGTTTCATTTATAACTTACCAAGTTCAAGTTTGTCAAGTTGAGCTACAGTGTCATTGACACTTTCATTTAATTGAAGGTACCTTACTGAGAGTTGCTTCATGGTGTAATCAACTCCTTCCACAGTTTAGTCAAAAGACGAGGGTAGCTTTTTGTGTTACCCTATGATGACACTTAATAGATCTTATGATAATGCCCCAATGGTCTGTAATCTGTCAAAGGTCCATCGCCTGTCATCCTTTATCTGTCGCCCAGTAATAAATATTTCATTTCTGTAAATCTATCCATGGTATTTCAGGCATGGTATTGCAGGCAGGGGCATATGCCACCTTCTGCATTGCTTTAATTATTGACTGATGAGATCATACATCATTGCGTGAATCAAAAGTTGAGAAAGGATCTGATCAAAACTCGGTTTGCTTTTTTAATGACAATACTGTGTGCAATGAGTGTATTACCACTAAACACTGTTGACAGAGTTCATGTAGGTTATGGAAACTCTTGAAAAGTTGCAGAAAGTTGTGTTTTTCCTAATGGGCTATGGAAAAGCTATAGAAATTTGAAAATCACATCAAAGTTCCCTTTCAAGTTATACATTCATACCACTGACAATGTTTTTAAAGCCCTGGTACAGACCTGTCATGATTAATCGAGAAGTTGACTAATCGTCGGAAACACCCAAAATCGACTTCAATTTCAAAGTTGAAGATTATGGGTTTTCATCATTCATTTACTGATGAATTATTAAGTGTCAGAGGCTGTAGAATATCAAAATATATGGTAATTGATGTGGGAAAGAAGTATAAAGATACAACACATGACACCAGGCCTGGTGTTCCAGAAAGAATGGGAGTACAAATAATTGCCCTTCACAGTATGCCAAGTAGTGCAATTGCCTTCTTAAATTTCAATGCAGCTATTATTAGACTCTTGGCCACCCAGGTCCAAACCTGAGCCTAGGCTCAGGTTTGGGCCTGAGATGATCAGGAGTCTGAATTTTCTTCGAAAAGCAGAATGGGCCGCATACCTGTAGGTCTAAAGAATGTCCGGCCCGAGGAACTTTTGACCAAAACTATTGTTTTCTATAAAATTGTTTCTAGAGGTCACAGAGTACAATTAAAGTCAACTTTAATCAATTATTCTTCTTCAAAAATCGATCATGAAACTTCATAATCGTGCCAGCCCCACTCTGGTAGAGGGCTTTTGAAGGAACAGTGAGAGGAGTACAGTACAGTCTATAACAAAGTGTACAGTTAGGCAATATTCTTTTGTTAGTAATGCCATATTTGCACCTTACAGTACATGGAGAGTGGATGGTAACTAAATCACCCGCGGAGTGGAGTTGTCACCCAAGCTATAACTTTCAAATTTTGTACATATCGACAAAAAACACAAGCAATGTTTCAGCCAATAAACCTGGAGGTCCATTGGCTGAAACTTTGCTTGTGCTGGTTATGCTTTGCAACAATTTGCAATTATTGCTTGGGTGGAATCTCCACTCTGTGGGTGATTTAGTGATAATACACTCTCCACGTACTGTATATCCCTATATCAATCGTGTGGTAATTTCAAAATACTATAGTCGTGTTGAAACAATTCGACTAGTTGTAATTGACATGATTAGTACCGGTAAACGATTACAAAATCTCCTCCACCATAATCAACTAGTCATCATTGTTTTGATGATTGTGGGTTGCCATGCAACATCACAGACTGCTTGATCGGGACCTGACTTATTACTGAAGCAGTGCCTTTAATGTCCAAATTGATGTCATGGGTCACTGGCACATGTAGTCTCTTCTTCACTCCTTACCACCTCAGACCTAACTGGGCCCAGTCCGAGCTCATGCTGGCCTGAAATTGTAAGGAGTCTTACAAAGACTTAGCGCAAGCCTCCACTTGCTATTACTGTGTATCTCGATCACTTTTCTACTTACAAACTTTGCAATTAGCACAGTGTCTATGAATTGTCATAGAAAACTTGAAAAGTGAACAAGTTTGCGTTGATAGATGCTTAGCCAATTGCAGAGGCTCTTCTCACTGAAACTATTATGTTTATAGCTTCACATGATTGGGAATGATGAAAATGGTAATCACAGATCGATTTTGGTTTGAAAAACATCAGGAGTGTGAATAATAGTTTGCGACCTGCAAAACATTTTATTAGGAATTTAATCACAGGATATTAGTGAGATGGGAGAGAGGAGTCTTGACTAATCAACTGATGGTGGTTTCAATGAGACAAAATATACTAAAACTTTGTTTACAAGTTCAGTGTGAACAGTTACAATTAAACACACAATATTTCCATGCATCAGCTTTGAATTCAGGAAAGTATGAAGAGTATATCTTGTATTTTATGAAAGTAATTTTACTCTCACAGTCGGTTTTTGCCATGAAATTGTCTGAAAACATCCATTTTTTTAACGTTTTTCAATTCAACTCTCTCATTTCTTTGTGCAGACATTGCTTGATGGCATGGATGCTTTAAAATGGGGTAATCAACTGCAGTGAGAACCAAAATCTGTTCAGAACATGCAATATTCAAAAACAAATGACATAGTCAAAACAAGTATGTGTACCCTTCAGATGTGTGGTAAAAAGATTCCTAATTTCAATGTGTTACTGATGTGATTTGAATTGGCATTTGGCACTTCCATCCAAGATGAATGAACCAGACTTTATAGAAATGAGTTAATTGTTGCTTTAATAAATATATGATATACAACACCCTTGGGGGGGGGGGGGGGGTGGAGATTCAAGCTTGTTCAAATCAAAGCCTTTGATTAATATTTGGGCTCCCTATTGGTATATGTGAAATATTATTTAAAAATTTTCTTTCTCCAACCCTCAATCAGAAACTTTTGGTACATGGTATACACCACCCTTAGGTGAATCAGATTCAAGTATGTTAAAATCAAGTCCCTGGGTTAATATTTGGGCTCCCTATTGGGGTCCAAATGTCAACTTAGTCCATTATGAGGTATAATAGTTAAAAATCAGCTTCTTGAGATACAATGAGAATCTTGATAATTGGACTACAGCATTCTTAGAGGGTTCAGATTCGGTGCAGAAGGAGAGGGGAGGGGGGGGGGGGATAGGTAGTGGGTCGGGAGGGGGGGGGGGGTCTCATTTTAATTTTAACATAGTGTTAAATTGGTAATATTCTCAAACTCTTCTACAACATCCTTGAGGAGGGCGCCAATTTCAAGTTTTTTAGTTTTTTCAAATAAAGTCCCCGGATTAATATTTGGGCTCCCTGTGGAAGCTCTAATTTTAACTCGGTGCAAAAGAGGAATATTCTTTGAAATTTTCTTGAGAACCACCATTCAGAATGTTTTGATACTTGGTATACAACATCCTAGCAGGGCACTGATTTAAGTTGGTTCAAATTAAGTCCCTGGGTTCATATTTGGGCTCCTTGTTGGGGGCCTAAATTTTAACTTTGTGAAATATGACAAATAATCTTTAAAAAAAATCTCCTCCTTCATATCCACCATTCAGAATCTATTGACATTTGGTATATGGCATTCTAGGGGTGAATGGGAAGAGGTCAGATTCAAGTTTGTTCAAGTTAAGTCCCTGTTTTGATATTTGGACTCCCTAGTTTTGCATTACTGGAAATCTGGGCATTATTTCTGTGGCATCATCCCAATACTATAAAAAATTGTCTGGCATGGATAACAGAGTTATAAAATATTGAAATAAATAACTTCATTCCTCTGTAGTGTTAACTAGCCATTGATGATGCAAATTACATCCTTTAAACAACTTTGATCTGGTGAGCCCCTTGGGGCCCCATGGCTTGTTTTCTTAAAGGAATTATCAAAAATACAATCAGCATGTAAAAAATATTTCTTTTTCTGTTTATTGGCATTAATCCACATTCCCGTACTGTATATCAGATAATACTGGTATCAGATAAATTGACAAGGCCTAAAAAAAGTTAAAAATTTGTTTCTTGAGCCCTCATGCGCAGTCCTTTTGTTTGCCGCATGATCTCTTTTTATAACCAATGCAAACTTAAAAAAGTAAAAATTAAATTGTTTATGTCTGATATTTTTCCCAAGTTAATAAAATTAATAAATTTGTCCTTTGAGTGCAACAAGGCTTTACAGTGCTTTAACATTGCAAAGCCTTCTTGCACTCAAGGAATGAAATACACCACCACCCATGCTATTCTGTAGATTCTGAGGCCTAAAACCTATAACAAACCAAGAACATGAACTTTTGATGGCAAAGAAATAATTACAAAAATAGAAAAATAAAATGTATGTACATACACAATTTGCTTTGGCACACCTTATTTATGAATTTCCATAACCCCCCCCCCCCCACCCCCCCCACCCCCCGCCCCCCCCCCCCCCAAAAAAAAAAACAAAAAAAAACAAAACAAAACAACATTGCCATAAAGCAATGACCTTCTACTTAGTGCATTTGTGCATTAGCATCTTCCTTTGGCATGCCTCAGAGGGCATATTCATTATCAGGTTGTTTTTTTAAACTTTGTATGCTTATGCAGGGTGACAAAGATAGGAGCTATTTATTTTCTTTTCATTTCCATCAAAAACTGTTGCTGTTAGCAACAATCTTTGAATTATTGCATTTGTGCATCAACATTCTTTGACATGGCCTACAGGCCACATTTATCATAGGATTGTTTTTGAACTTGGTGTGCTCATTAGTCAAGAACTCTAGATAAGAGCTGTTGATTAGCATTCGTTTCTGATAAAAAAGTTACCATTTACTATAACCTCTGAACATACTGCATTTGTGTATCAACATTCTTCCTTTAGCCAGTCTTACAGTTTACATTTAAAAATGCATGGATTACTCTGACGCTGTGCACACACAATGCTGTTATATGTTGAAATTTCATCAAATAACATTGGTACCAATGATCTTCAATTTTGCCATTTCATTTATAACTTACCAAGTTCAAGTTTGTCAAGTTGAGCTACAGTGTCATTGACACTTTCATTTCTTCTCTTACCATTGTTTGGCGGTATGTGCCGTGGGGTTATGTACTGGAG
The DNA here is from genome assembly GCA_031216915.1 of Pictodentalium vernedei. Taxonomy (NCBI): domain Eukaryota; kingdom Metazoa; phylum Mollusca; class Scaphopoda; order Dentaliida; family Dentaliidae; genus Pictodentalium; species Pictodentalium vernedei. The sequence continues at coordinate 313,095,335 of CM062292.1, read as the reverse complement.
CATGGCCCACTTCTTGTTTTTAAGAATGACTGTGCATTCTTTTAAATAATACTTGGTTATTGTTCTAATGCAAACATTCAATGTGACCTTCTTTTACCTGTGCTTCTACTGGAACATCCATGCTGTTGTTTTCAATGAGTTACCCTGAATGATAATTCACCCTGTTCACATTTTCAATCTTAATTCTCCCCAGTGTGATAAAAGTATGTTATTTTCTTCACATTTTTTTAAACAAGAATTTTATGTGAAGTAGGTTTCAAGTCGGATAATACACTCAACCCAGGGTATTCAGGGCTCTCAAGGAATGGTGAGTGATCACTCGCACTTTGCTATTACTCGCCAAAACATCCGAAACTCCTAATATCTTCCTCTAAAAGGCTGATTGCAGTTTCATTTACTCGCCATCACTCACCTAATCTCAACTGTAGACGAGTGAAGCCCATGGTATTTGGCCCGGGGGGCATGGTGGCTCAGTTGGTAGAGGTGCAGGCTTCAAGCCGAGAGGTCCTCGGTTCAAATCCCACCTGCGGCACCGCGTTGTGCCTTTGGGCAAGACACTTCACCCCGATTGCCTACATGGGGGCACGATGACGCTGTGTACTGAGGCGTACTGCACGTCGATGGTGCGCATGTCTTCAACCAATCTAACCCTGCCTGTGCTGCGGTGCAGAGTTCAGAGTTACGATGTTGGAGAGCTGACAGCTGCTCGTCGTTGCTCGGTGGTTCTCCCCGGGTACTCCGGCTTCCTCCAACCGTAAAACTGTCATGGTCACGATTAGCCATTGTGCATAAGTATGTGACCTTAAACACCAATAAATAAATAAATATATTTGGCCCAAGCCTGGAAATAAGCAATGTGTTATTTGCAGAATGAGGTCCCCAGAGGGTGAATTTGCTGATGCTATCCCATACAGAGGGTCAGTTTATCCTCTGGGTATCCCCGCAAGAACCCCAGGAAGTGAAGCTGTGCCTGTTCATTGCGGTAAACAGGTTCTGTTTACTGGTAAAATAGGACCAAGTCACCAATGCTTGGGAGGTGCAAACCCTCTCTAAAATGGGCAACATGGCTTATTAACGTTCAGCCCTGTTCTTGTGTTGATACTCATGTTGTGATTATGATTAGCCATTGTGCAAAAATATGTAACCTTAAACACAAATAAATAAATAATAAATTATCCTCTGGGTACCTCTTTCTGTTTAGGCTTGACACCTTAATTCAGATTGAGGTTCACAGAGTGTAAATTTAGTGATGCTACCCTGCTGTGCAGGGTAGCATCACCAAATTCACCCTCTGGGGACTACATTCTGCAGATGGCAGTAGTCAGCTTATTTCCAGGCTTGATTTGGCCAGATAATGGTCTCGGGGCTTGCCCACGACGATTATCTGGCCAAATGCTCCGAGTTTCATATATTATCCATTACAGAAAGCTCTGGAATGCACCAGTCATTGTCTTTTAATTTCTGTTCTCACTGTTTATGCCTCTTTGATATTCTATTTTAGACTAAAACTGACCTGAACATTATTACACATATGAGTCAAAGACCAGCCACTGACCACCATAAATCATTAGAAGAAAAGTGTGAATCATTGAATGAAGTCTCTGAAAGAAGTAGTCTCTTACCAGACTGTGAGGCAAAGTTTGAGACTACAAGTGCAATTTGTAGACCAACAGACAAAAATGAAATCAAATATGTATCAAAAGAAAGTGAAGAAGTGGTGAACCTTGAGACAAAACCTAACTCAAAACGCCCTTGTATCAGCTCAGTTCAACATGAGAACAGAAGTTTGTCCGACCCACTGTCATTCAGTAAGCATGTAACACCTTCGTGTGATGCAACAGAATTGATAGATGTGTTGAATGATCTCATAGACAGTAAAAATACAGTCACAAAAAAAAGACAAACTATCAAAGATAGTAACGGTAAATCCTCAGATTTTAAAAAAGAAATAACATCATATGACAAGTCAAATGATGAGTCAGATACCATTAATGTTGTGAAGTGTTATCAAAGAAAATCTGAAACATCAGTAACTATACCAGAACCTAGTCTTCAGCATTCCTTAAACAAAGTGGAAGAGACTTCAAGTATACAAAAAGTCAAGCAAACCTATCCAAATTTACTGCATTCCCTGCAACAACATCATGTGACAACAAAAAATAACATATCAATTTCAACAGGCTTTCAAAAAGCTAAGGAAAAAGACATTTGCTTCCCAGAGGAGAAGATTGAAAATGGAATGTCTCACTTCGGTGATATGATGACGGAAAACCCTGCAGCCAGCTTTTGTGGTTCTTTGTCGCAGGAATCTGATGGACAATCCTTGCCTGCTTTAGAAACTTCCTTTAATAATGACAACATGCCTTTCCCAACAGAATGTGTATTAAAGGACAAATCAACTAGTCATTGCATACATACCAAAGCAATACAGGTTTTACAGCCAAGTATGGGTGAGGAAACACATTCGCTGAAAGCAATGAAGCCTAATAATGTGTCCAGTAATTTTAAAGATTATTCCCTTGTCATACCACCAGAGGCATGTAATAGAACAGACTTACCATCTTTCCAAACAGCAAAAGGAAAACCAATAGTAATTGCAGAAGAGAAGCTGATTAAAATGGAGAGATTCTTTGATGACCTACCAAATGAGGACAATGAATCATCAGATGTTAGGATTACTGAACACAATCCAGTTTCAAATTGTAGAAATGTGTCCGAAAAGCCAGCTTGTGTTGGCAGAGTCAGTGATGGTACATTAAATACCCCAAATAGTCAAAGAAAGAATTTATTAGGTGTGTGTACTTCAAGTAGTTTCACAGCTTCAAACATTCAGGGCTTCCAGACAGCTAGTGGAAGCAAGATATCAATCGAGGTGAACAAGTTAAAAAGAATGAAAGAGTTTTTCAAAGAAGAGCTGTGTGAGGACCCTGAAGGTCGATATGAAGAGAGCAATTTAATGGCACTTGATAACCGATCAAGTAATTTGGTCAATAATGGTAAGAAATTATGTTGATAGGATGATGATTGTCATAATTGTTTTGAAAGTAACAAAGGCAAATCATACTGAATCAAATGAAAAAAATTATTAGATGAAAAACTATAAAACTGCCTAGTGCTTAAATTTTAGGGTTTTGACAGGGCCGGTAAGTATCAAAGTAAAACTGCCAGTGGTATGAAAATGCTACCTGTCTACAATAAATACTGCAAACAGTAGACAAATTACCTTGGTGGTGATTTCTTGTCAAGTCTTGGCTGCTTTAACAGGCAGTCAAGACTTGACTAGAAATCACTGCTTAGCCACTGAACATGTAAAGGATGTGGTCAGGTGTGAATTCAAGACAATTGACCAGGCCCTTAAGTTTTAAACCAATGGCATCCTCAATAAATTCCATTATCACTCAAAAGGCAATTCTATCAAGACTCCCAATAGAGGAAAGTGGCTTGGAATTTCGAAATCACTCTTCAAGGTTCTGAAAGTTATTTGAATTTCAATGGTTCCTTGAAATTCAGGAAAAATAGGTCATTGGTGTATTTTTAGCTCATCTTGACAAAGTCAAGCTGAGCTAATCCCATTGCTCTCCGTCTGTCGTCCATCAACACCATGTTTTGGTCTTCTCCTCCAAAGCCACAAGGCCAATTCAAGTGAAAGTTTGTGTGAGTGATGGTCCCGAAGGGGCATTGCATTTTTGTTCAACTCAGCATGCCCAGCCCCATAGGGAGGGAGTGGGGAAAAATGCTCCAAAATATTTTTAAAATCTTCTTCTCATCAACCAGTGTGTACAATGACTTGATATTTGCTATGGAGCTTCCTTTTGAGGTGTAGAATCAAGTTTGTTCAAACGAAGTTCGTGAAGCAATATTTGGCTTTTTAATGGGAGGGGTAAGATTTTTGGCCCCACCCAAAATTTCTATTTTCTGAACCCATGGTCTGGTTTGAACCAAATTTGGTATGTGGTATTATTGTTGGGTCATAAGTACTTGACTCCTGCAAAAAAAAAAAAAAAAAATTCCTGCATCCCCATGGGCACCCTGGGAGCTAAAAATAGAAATATTTTCAAATGCCTATATTTCCCAAACCGCACGGAACAGGGAGCTGTTATTTGCTATGAAGTATCCCTAGGGCAAGTAGAATTGAATGGTAAAAAAAAATTGCCATCGGTTATGTTAGGGTGTTCTGTAATGGGCATCGAAAAAATGCTGAGTCAGCATATTTTAAAAAATCTTTTCACCAGAACCAATCATCAGATTCTTTTGATATTTGGTATACAGCATTCATAGGGGGGCTGGGGGGGGGGGGGGGGGGGGGGGGTCTCAGATACAAGTTTGTTAAAATAAAGCCCATTCATTCATATTTGGGCTCAATACAGGAGCCCAAATTTTTAACATAGGGTAATATGGGGAATATTCTTTAAAAATCTTCTTCAGAACCACCAGTTAGAATCTTTTAATGTTTAGTATACATCATTGTTATGAGGGTCTGATTCAAGATTGTTCAAACCAAGTCCCTAGGTTAATATTTAGGCTTCCTACGGAAGCCCAAATTTCAACTTTGTTCAATATGGGGGATAAATGGAAGCCCAATTTTTTACTTAGTGCGATATGAGGAAATTTATTTAAAACGCTTCTTCTTAGATCCACCAGTCGGAATGCTTTCATATTTGGTATACAACATCTCTAAGGGGGGCAGATTGAAGTTTGTTCAATTTGAGTGCCTGGGTTAATATTTGGGCTCCATATGGGAACCTGAAAAATTGACTTAATACAATATGAGGGAATTTCTTCAAAAATCATCTTCTTCAGATCCACTAGTCAGAATGCTTTCATATTTGGTATACAACATCTCTAGGGGGGTCAGATTCAAGTTTGTTCAAATCGGATGCATAGGTTAATATTTGGGATCACTATGGTAGCCCAAATTTTAACTTAGTGCAATATGAAGAAATTTCTTTAAAATTTCTCTTCTTCAGATCCAACAGTCGGAATCCCTTCATATTTGGTACACAACATCTCCAGGGAAGTCAGATTCAACTTTGTTCAAATCGAGAGCCTGGGTTAATATTTGGGCTTCCTATGGGAGCTGGAATTGGCCATGTTGCTGAAGAATTAAAAATTTTGTATTCAGTACCCTCTAGAGGTGTGTAACTAAGATTAATCCACATAGGTTGTATCAAGGGGCTTCATAGGGGAGCTCTACATTTTACATTATGATTAACTGAAGAAAAGGCATGATGCCCAGATTATTTTTGTCACTCCTGCGGGGCTCAAGGATTGACAGTGTATCCTATGGAAATGGATTGCTTAATGTAGACTCATTCTTGGACTCTGTTTATATTGTGTTCTGTTCAAGATGAGTGCTTCAGGCCCCGTGGGGCCTCTTGTTTTACATACTGGTGAAATGCTGTTCTGTGATAACAAACTGTTAGAGAGGTTTCACCAACCTTTTCCACTGGGATACCATATAGACATAGCTATAAGTGGATTTTCCTGCCCAACATAAAACTACCCTGTTACATAGTAGAGGTGCTGCTTGTGAACAAAACATACACCCTACAAATAGGTCATCAGTGTATTTTTGTACATACGGTCAACTGCTGTTGTGTGATAAACTGTTGGAAAGATTTCACTATGCTTTTTCCACAGGATGACATATAGCCATAGCCATCAGTGAATTTTTCTATCCACTACAAAAATACCCGGTCATGTAGGATTGGTCCATCAGTCTGTCTGTCCATTCATCTGCCTGTCCAACTTTATTTGTCCTTAACTCTATAATGCTTTGGTGGATTTCCATGAAACTTTACACAAGGGTAAAGACTAATGGACGGTCTTTTGCACAGCAACACCATGCTCAAGTGACAAAGGTCAAAAGTCAGAGTCAGAGGAATGGGAAAACTTAATTCTCTCACAGACTGCGTTTGTCTGTCCAGAGCCATAATTATATAATGTTTGGGTGGATTTCCACAAAACTTCACTCAAAGGAAAAGACCAGTGGAAGGTCTGTTGCATAGCAACACCATGCTCGAGTGACAAAGGTCAAGGGCACAGAAATGTGAAAACTTAATTCTTTCACAGACTGTATTTGTCTGTCCAGAGCCATAATTCTATAATACATGGGTGGATTTCCATGAAAATTCCAATACCAATGGAAGATCTTTTGTACAGCCACATAATGCTCGAGTGACAAAGGTCAAGGTCACAGAAATGTGAAAGCTTAATTCTCTCAGATTGTATTTGTCCATCCGGAGCCATAATTCTATAATGCTGGGGTGGATTTCCAAGAAACTTCACACAAGGGTAAAGAGTTCTAAAGACCAATGGAAGGTCTGATGCTCAGCAACATCATGCTCGAGTGACAAAGGTCAAGTTCACAGGAATGTGAAAAGCTAAATCTCTCATAGAATCCTCCTGAACTACTGGCATTGCAATTTGAAATACATTTTTAGTATGAAGGTGTATAAATATAACATATACAGGCAAAATAACATATATGGGCAACATCATCCTTGAGTGAGAAGGTCATGGTCACAGGCGTGTGAAAACCTAATTCTCTCACAGAACTGGGTTTTCTTCCAGAACAACTGGAAGACACTGTAACTTTAAATAATTGTTTGATATGATATCATATAGAGGCATCACCATCCCGAAAACTTCATTCTCACACAGAATTTAGTTTCTCATCCAGAACTACTGAAAAAGACTGCAACTTCAAATAATTTTTTTCTATTAAGGCGAAGCAAAAACATATACGGTCAAAATCAAGCCTAAGGTACAAAGGTTAGCAACACCATGCTCCAGTGACAGAAAGATCAAGGTAACAGAAATTTGAAAATGTAATTCTCCAGAGTTACGAAGGTCAGCAACACCATGCTTGAGTGACAGGAAGGTCAAGCACCAACTTTATTTTGACTTATACTGTATGCCAATTCAAGTGACATTATGGTTCTGTTGAGAAGGTTCTAACATATTAGTCGCTGTATTGACCTTATGGAAATAAGGTCATTACAGCTTTTGGCTGCTATGTTCAGATGTATTTTATTAAATTCGAAACCTTATGGACTGGAGTGAGCATCAAATTCAACACAAAACTTTTCATCCAAGTATTATAGGTCATTTGGCCATAGTTGGGGGGCATCTGTGGCCAGGCGGTTACCGTTAGTCTTGTTGTATATACTGATAAAATACTTTTGTCTGATAACAAACTGTTGGAAAGATTTCACCAAGCTTTTTCCACCAGGATGCCATATAGTTAAAGGCATAAATGGATTTTCCTGCCCAGTACAAAAATACCGTGTCGTGTAGTAGAGGAACAATTCTGCTGCTTGTTCACAAAATATCCTCCCTACAAATAGGAGTGATCCTCTATCCAGTCTTTTAATTTTGAGGTGAGCCGTCGCTCTTGCACATCATCACACCTGCAATTTTTAGCTTTTTTGAGGAGACCACATCACACCTTTTTTCCTGCGTGTTAGTGATTACAGTACGACCATCGTACACTGGTCACTTTCCACAGATGTACAATATTTCCACATTGCAATAACATTAGATTCCATACACTAGTTATAGGAATAACCATCAAAAATCTAATTAATGAAGCAACATGGTGCTTCATTAATTAAAATTTTGATAATGATGATTTTATTACTTGGTAAATGCATGCGTGGACATCACTGCCAAATCATGAATTATGACCAGACATATTAACCTCCCAAAATTTTTTTCAGGGAGATTGAAGAAAATTTTCAGGGAGATGACATGATTTTCAGGGAGATTTTTTTTTGCGCGTAGAAACCATGTGTGGATCGATCAATTTTAAATATAAATTAATACCAAATACCCCCTCCCCCCCCCACACACACACATAACAGGAAACAGCCCAACAACAATACATCAAAGGAACATACGTCAACGTTCTACTAACTGGTGGTGAGTGACCCAGACCTGTTAACCTCTGGAGGTGACTGTCCATGAGATTTTGATGAGCTCCCAGTGAGACTCGGACGCTTGTCAGTGAGATTTTTGCACGTGGGCAGCACATCAATAATTTCCATGTTACCCCCCCCCCCCCCCCCCTCCACACACATATACATTAAACATTCCACCCTAATGTGTTTTATTTGAACAATTTGTCCTTTCAAAAGCCAAACCATAGAAATATAGAGAAAAACAGAAATCAGAAATATGGATGTGGTCATGTGCCAATATCTGAGCTTGTTCCAATGACATCCATATTTCAATGGTTTTATGTACAAAATGTTTAGAGATATTTTCGACCTTTTCAGCACTATATCAGTTATGGTGCTGTGTTGAAAGTTTTGGATCCATTTGGGTAATTATGGGTACTTGTGGCGACCTGCAGTAACCTGCGACGATCTGTGGTGTTTAGGCACACCCCAGAGCCCGGTTGTTGTGGTAATTCGATCTTCCAAAGCCCAGCGCCCCACCTAACCACACCGGTTACTCACTGGAAGTAGTTGGTCATTTACGAAGGGGATTTGGAATGGGGTGATCATTTTTCAGTGAAACGTGAAAATTATGCCACAGCCAGCCCAGGACGAAACATCTCGGGGTTATTTTGTTGTCCATTTATCACTACGAATGAAATGCCGTAAATTACCAACTTTTTAGAGATTTTTTTCACCAAAAACATAACTTTTTTCACAGCCTGCTTTATAAAACTGCGAATCGGAAATTTTTCCCAATATATTGAAAATTACAGCAACTCATTTGTTTGAGCCGTTTGTCTCCAAAATTGGCTATAATTATCTGAAAGTGAAATCCAAAATGCACAATAAATTTGTGTGTATTTTTGCACATTTTTCGATTGGACAAGATTTTATACGTATGGAATTTATTTTTCGATTTGACTGCTACCTGTATACAAGCAAAGGTGTGCCTTTAATATATAATCAATTTCAGCAATTATCCTGCATCTCAAATTCATTTAATCCGCCTGTCAAACATGTTGCAATAATCACAACACGTCCATTGACAGAAATGAGAATTGGTCATCAGTTCTTACGTAAGTGGTGACGTTTCACACAAACTTAATGACCTTGCCATTGAGAGTAGAGCACATGCTTTTGTATTTGTAAACAAAAGCTGGTGGATTCAGTTTTTGTCTGGTATGTCGACTTTCCGGGAGATTTTTGGTCCAAATTGACTCCCGGGCGGGAGGGGATAGCTAATTCTGGGAGAATCCCGGGCATTCCGGGAGAGTTAACATGTCTGATTATGACCAGTCCACGGCAACTGTACTGTAACCCTTGATAACAAATCCGCTACCTCCGCCATGTAATAAACAAATTGTGCATTTGAACAAAAAATTCAACAAAGCAATGTGATGTGAGCCCACATTGGAATGAGCTAGTTGAGCTTGTTCCAATGAGGGAGTCACATGATATGTTTTTTTAAACTTTTTCAACAATTTGGGGAACAAATTTAAAATAACAAATTTGGATATCATGCGTTTGCTGTCAAGGGTTAAAATCTGATTGTAATACAATACTAATGTTCACTCTGGCTCAAAACTATCAGGCTATTCTTCATGTGCTGCTTTTAGTTTGATTAGATTCAATGTTGATGTTGACATTGGACCCCTGTTTCAATTTGAGGAGGGAAATTCCAATTCAATGGACCCAACTGAACTTAGTTTACCTGGATATATTTGTTCAAAACGAAACCAATTTGTGCAAAAACTAACTTGGTAAAATGATAAAACAGTGGCTAAATGTAATTTATACTGTGCAATTATTGACATATCTTCCATTGACAAATCAGTTTTGCAAAGCAACTCTCCATCCAAAAATAGTCTTGAACACTCGAAGAAGCATTCAGATTCTGTGACAGTTAAAGTATTGTTGAAGACTGACTACTGGAAGTCACTGACCCATCTATATGTATCAGTCTGTCTTTTGATTTTTAGCTCAACTTTGGCGAAGCCAAATTCAAGCTTATGCCATGGCCAGTCATCCGTCTGTCCGTTAGCAATTCAATACGGCTCGGGCTAGAGGCTGTATTTATGAACCGATCTTTACGAAACTTCTTGGGTACCTTTGTTATGACCGTGGAACGAGAACGAGTATTTTGGGGTCCAATCCGAAATTCAAGTTGGCCGCTGGCAGCCATTTTGTACAGAATTAGGTGCAATCAGATTTTTGCGCAGAACTTCCATATGAAAGCACTGATTTGAATATTTTTTGTATGAATGTTTAGTACCATGGGATACATCACATATAATACAGGTTTTTTCCTCGTGTGTAAATTATGCAAATTAGACTAACTTTGATGTATTTAGTGTTACTTTCAGCACTGTAAGTGCAAATACCAATACGGCTCGGGCTAGAGGCCATATTTATGAACCGATCTTTACCAAACTTCTTGGGTACCTTTGGTATCACCGTGGGACGAGAACGAGTGTTTTGGGGTCCGGTCCGAAATTCAAGATGGCCGATGGCAGCCATTTTGTACAAAATTAGGTGCAATCAGATTTTTGTACAGAACTTCCATATGAAAGCGCTGATTTGAATAATTTTGTGTGTGAATGTTTAGTACCATGGGATACATCACATATACTACAGGTTTTTTTCTCATGCAGAAATTATGCAAATTAGATGAACATTGATTTTTTCAGTGCTACTTACACACAGTAAGTACACATGTCAATACGGCTCGGGCTAGAGTCTGTATTTATGAACCGATCTTCACGAAACGTCTTGGGTACCTTTGTTATCACCTTGGGACGAGAACGAGTGTTTCTGGTTGTGGTCCAAAATTCAAGATGGCTGCCAGTGGCCATTTTGTACTGAAATTAGGTCTAATCAGTTTTTTTGTACACAACTTCTATACGGCTCAGACTAGAGGCCGTATTTATGAACCGATCTTTACAAAACTTCTTGGGTACCTTTGTTATCACCGTGGGAGGAGAACGAGTGTTTTGGGGTGTGGTCCGAAATTCATTTTGTACCAAAATTAGTGCAATCACTCTTTTGTACAGAACTTCTGTATGAAAGTTCTGATTTGAATAAATTTTTGTATGAATGTTTAGTAACATGGAATACATCACATATAGTACAGATTTTTTTCTCGTGCAGAAATTATGCAAATTAGATGAATTTTGATTTATTCAATGCTACTTATACACTGTAAGTGCACATGTCAATACGGCTCAGGCTAGAGGCTGTATTTATCAACCGATCTTCACGAAACTTCTTGGCTACCTTTGTTATCACCTTGGGACGAGAAAAATGTTTCTGGGTGCAGTCCAAAAAATTCAACATGGCTGCCAGTGGCCATTTTGTACCAAAATTAGGTCCAATCAGTTTTTTGTCACAACTTCTATGCAGCTCGTATTTCTGAACTGATCTTCACGAAACTTCTTGGGTACCTTTGTTTTCACCTTGGGACAGGAACGAGTGTGTTTTGGGGTACCTTTGTTATCACTGTGCTATGAGAACAAATATTTTGGGGTTCAGTCAGACCCATTCTGGGACTCAAAGATTTCTTTTCTAGTTTAGCATCTGACTGTCACCTTCCTTTACTATACTTTACCTATATATTTGTTACAGGCTACGGTCAGCATTTATGTACAGATGGTTACAATACTTTACATGTACCTTTGTTATCAGGTCATTACCTAAATGTGTGTCATTGCTGTGTCACATACTACACATGTACATGTCTTAACAAGTTAAGCTACAGTGTCATTGACACTTTCATTCATACAATTGCATAATTCATAAATTAACAAAATCTTTTCTCTCAGATGAATCAGTTTAACCCTTAAGGGCCTGGACAAGCATCCTAATTCCCACCAGCCCACAGCTTTAAAACGTCCAGTGGCTTAGCAGTGATTTCTAGTCAAGTCTTGGGAGCCTGTTAAGGCTGTAACTAAAAACCAATACCTAGGTAATTTGCCAATTGTCATCAGAACCTCCTCATGATGGCATGTTAAGGGCACCTGATATGAGGTTGTAAAAGTTGGAAATAGGCCTTTAAGGGTTAACTGACTGCAGCTCAAAATCAGTATGCAGGGAAAAAGCTTGAAACTTATCTGCAAGGTCGTTTAAAATGGCTTAAAAAGGTCCTCACTCCTGGACAGTCCATGATTTTTGTTCATCCTTGAAACAATGACGCCTCTCTTAGCCAGCCTGGATATTTTTGTGTTAAACAAAGTATTTTTATATCAAAATATCAATTAGGGAGGTACAGGTTGAGTGCTTTCACAGTCTGATCATTGAACTTGATCGATTATCATGTTTTTAGCACTCTAAATCAAGCTTGAAGTTATGATTCATTCTGGGGTTGATTACTTATGGTTTAGTTGGGTTTTATGAACTTGTGGCCTACGGGAAACGAATGTGTAGAAAGCCAAAGATTTCACAGTTTTGCAGTGGCAGCAACTGTTAAGACAATTTATCTTATTAAATGGGCACAAGCATAGCATGACGCCATGCGTCACTGGTTGATGGCACACTGTGCAAATGTTCTTTCACCAGAGCAAGCAAGGTCATGTTCAGTGAAACATTCTCCCTCAGTTGTCATACATTCATTTGGAATATTTTTTATACTAAAACAAATGGCCCAGACTTAGCTGGTGCAACCTCAATATTATTAAGGGCCAAACACAAATTTTGAACCCCCAATCCCCAAAATTTGCATACAATACCAAAAATTAAAAGTCCTATCTGGCCCTCCATACTTTTAGTCCTTGCGCATGCGCAGTACCCAGGAAGAGGCCGGAATTGTCGCAAACATCATTCTTCTGTTTGGCCCAAAGTCAGTAACGACTGAACTGACATCTGTGCTTTAAAATCTCATTTTTGAAGATTCCAGACACAAATCAATGATGGTTTTCATGGAATCAACAGTATTGCAGGATGCTGGAAGTGAATAACGGTGGTTTCGGATGTTCAAGGCTGTAACTTTATAATATTTATGTAAAATTATGCCTGTTCCCCAATTTCAGGACAGGGACCAGCCGTGAGGGCGACTAGGGTCATTATGTCACCCTTCCAAGCCCAAAGTAGCCTAGAAAAATAGTCGGGCGATTACAAGTCGCCCTCTAAATATTGGCCAAAATGTGGAAAGGCTGAACTGAGTGATGTGAGGTTTACATAAAAATAGGTGGCTTACTCAACTCAACAAAATAACCCATTTTGAAAGTAGGTTACGCCGCTTAGGATGCCGAAAATTCTCTGCTGAAAATGTATACACAACAGACATATTTTCTAACACTGTATTTTTATTATATCATTTTGCTGACGACTGTTAACTGATGGGCCATCTGTTCCCAGAAAAACATGAATGGAATTGAAACACGTGAAAAAAAGCTTTAGTGATGACAAGAAAAGATTTGTACAGGGGCACAAGTGGTGATTTTGAAAAAAGTACCTTCCAGGCAACCTTCTTACATCTGGTCCTGTTCACACTTTCAGATTTAGGAAATTATTAGCTTAGTAGACTTTGGTGAAAGGCAACACCAGGAGGGTGCTGGGGGATTGGCACGAAGAAGAGGGGAGGGGTCATGAAGGAGAGGGTAGCAGTTGGCGATTTTCAATCAATAATTACTTTGTGATTTTTTAACCTGGCATAGATGCATCAAAGACAACTGGACCTGGATTAATCGGGCGTTAATGGAGGACCATGACCTGAAAATATGAAGGGTTTTGGGATATTCTTCGGAATGTCGTCATTATAATAGGACTCCACTGTTGTTTTATTTGTATTACTTCCCTTCCCTCTCCTGAACCCTCCTGTTATACTCCCAAGCTCTTTCAGCTTTTTTATTGAAGAATTAAATTCTTGGGAGTTTAACTTTTAAAACAGAATAGGTATTCCGTTTATCCCCTATGCTTACATCCTGTTCAATTCTGTTCAGGACTTTTTGTATTCTTGTATCTTCTACCAGATGCATTGTTTTTATGTGTACCCATACCATGTATGGTACACATAATGTCGGAATCCGGGGTGGCCCTCCGTTGTTCATCCATTCTTTGTCTGTCCATCCGTTTGTCTGTCTGTCCATCCGGCATCCATATCCATTTCTTTGGCATTCGATAACTTGAAAAATATTGCTTGGATTGTCATGTTACTTTATATTTGTGTTCAGGTTACTGATGTGCCGAGCTGTATAGTTATTGGTGTAAATCTGATAATTTGATCCTGAGATATTAACCCTTTATCCTTCAAATTGAGAATTCTTCCAATCCCTTTGGCATGAGATAACTCAAAAAATATCAATCCAATTGTCATGTTCCTTTATATATATCTTCAGGTTACTGATGTGCCGCACTGTATAGTTTTTGGTGTAAATCTGATAATTTGATCCTGAGATATTAACCCTTTATCCTTCAAATTGAGAATTCTTCCAATCCCTTTGGCATGAGATAACTCAAAAAATATCAATCCAATTGTCATGTTCCTTTATATATATCTTCAGGTTACTGATGTGCCGCACTGTATAGTTTTTGGTGTAGATCTGATAATTTGATCCGGAGATATTAAGCCTTTATCCTTCAAATTGAAAATTCCTCCTATCACTTTTTGAAAAATATTGCTTGGATTGTCATGTTACTTTATATATATCTTCAGGTTACTGATGTTCTGAGCTGTATAGTTTTTGGTGTAAATTTGATAATTTGATCCTGAGATATTAAGCCTTTATCCTTCAAATTGAGAATTCCTCCAATCCCTTTGGCATGAGATAACTCAAAATATATCAAACGGATTGTCATGTTACTTTATGGATGTGTTCAGGTTACTGATGTGCCGAGCTGTATAGTTTTTGGTGTAAATCTGATAATTTGATCCTGTGAGAGATAATAACAGCTTTCTACTAGTTGTGCGTATGGGTACGCATCTGACGATTTAATCAGCCTATTTTTTCTTCATATGAAGATCTAGCTTTGCATCAGGTGGTTGTTGATCTGTTACTGACTCTGGGCTGTTGTTGTGCCTGTCATTGGTTAGTTTCTGGTTTTACCTCTTGACGTTGTTGTCTGTTCATTAACGTTTTGGATTCGTATTAATTCAGTGTTTAGTTAAAAACAATTACTATACCCCCACTTTCGAAGAAAATGGGGGTATACTGGATTACATGCGTCCCTGTGTCTGTCCATCCGTCCGTCTGTGCATTCGTGTGTGAGTCCGTCCGAAAATATTCATAACTTAAGTAAATTATTATTTTTTTATAAAATTTGTTGGTCATAGGTATGCCCATATTACTTATTTTTTTAGTATTTTTTTTTAGCTCACCTGACTGAAAGTCAGGGTGAGCTTTTCTTATCACTCTTCGTCCGTCGTCTGTCGTCCTGCGTGAAGGTGGTGTTTGAGCCTCTTTCTCCTAAACCACTGGCCACATTTTAATTAAATTTCATGTAAGTGGTGGTTATATAGGGGCATTTTGATTTTTATCCAAATTAGGTTTCAGCTCATATTGAGCAGAGGTGTGGGAAAAAATGGCCAAATCTTTTGAAAATCTTCTTCTAATGAACCACCAGTAACAGAGACTTGAAATGTGGTATACAGAGTCCTTTTGAGGTTTAGAATCAAGTTTGTTCAAGAGAAGTTTGTCGGGCATTATTTGCCTTCGTTATGGGAGGGGCAAAAATTTTGGCCACGCCTAAAATTTCTATTTTCTGAACCGTGAGGTTGATTTGAACCAAATTTGATATGAGATGATAATGGGTCATAAGTAGTTGATTGATGCAAAAAAAAATTTTCTCATTGCCCTGTGGGAACCTCGGGAGCTAAAAATAGGAAAAACCTTAAAACTGCCATATCTCCAAAACTACACGGCACAGAGAATTCTTATTTTGTATAAAGCTTACTTTTATCCAGTAGAATAGAATGGTTAAAAAAAATCCCTATCGGTTTGATCACAAGGTACTTTTTTCAGGACTTTGAAAAAGTGCTGAGTCAGCACTTTTTAACACTGCAGGCAATGGGAAAATCATTAAAAAATCTTCTCCAGATCCAGCAGGCAGAATCTTTTGATATTTGGTATGCAACATTGTAGGGTGGATCTGATTCAAGTTTGTTCAAATCGGCCTCCTGGGTTCATATTTGGGCTCAGTATAGGAGCCCGATTTCGAACTTAGTGCATTTCAGGCAAATTTCTTAAAAAATCTTCTCCAGATTCAGCAGGCAGAATCTTTTGATATTTGGTATGCAACATTGTGGGGTGGATCTGATTCAAGTTTGTTCAAATCGGCCCCTTGGGTTCATATTTGGGCTCAGTATAGGAGCCCGATTTCGAACTTAGTGCATTTCAGGCAAATTTCTTAAAAAATCTTCTTCTCCAGATCCAGCAGGCAGAATCTTTTGATATTTGGTATGCAACATTGTGGGATGGATCTGATTCAAGTTTGTTGAAATCAGCTCCCTAGATCCTCCTATCACTTTTTGAAAAATATTGCTTGGATTGTCATGTTACTTTATATATATCTTCAGGTTACTGATGTTCCGAGCTGTATAGTTTTTGGTGTAAATCTGATAATTTGATCCTGAGATATTAAGCCTTTATCCTTCAAATTGAGAATTCCTCCAATCCCTTTGGCATGAGATAACTCAAAATATATCAATCCGATTGTCATGTTACTTTATGGATGTGTTCAGGTTACTGATGTGCTGAGCTGTATAGTTTTTGGTGTAAATCTGATAATTTGATCCTGTGAGAGATAATAACAGCTTTCTACTAGTTGTGCGTATGGGTACGCATCTGACGATTTAATCAGCCTATTTTTTCTTCATATGAAGATCTAGCTTTGCATCAGGTGGTTGTTCTGTTACTGACTCTGGGCTGTTGTTATGCCTGTTATTGGTTAGTTTCCGGTTTTACCTCTTGACGTTGTTGTCTGTTCAATAACGTTTTGGATTCGTATTAATTCAGTGTTTAGTTAAAAACAATTATTATACCCCCACTTTCAAAGAAAATGGGGGTATACTGGATTACATGCGTCCCTGTGTCTGTCCATCCGTCCGTCTGTGCGTTCGTGTGTGAGTCCGTCCGAAAATATTCATAACTTAAGTAAATTATTATTTTTTTATAAAATTTGTTGGTCATAGGTATGCCCATATTACTTATTTTTTTTAGTATTTTTTTTTAGCTCACCTGACTGAAAGTCAGGGTTCTTATCACTCTTCGTCCGTCGTCTGTCGTCCTGCGTGAAGGTGGTGTTTGAGCCTCTTTCTCCTAAACCACTGGCCACATTTTAATTAAATTTCATGTAAGTGGTGGTTATATAGGGGCATTTTGATTTTTATCCAAATTAGGTTTCAGCTCATATTGAGCAGAGGTGTGGGAAAAAATGGCCAAATCTTTTGAAAATCTTCTTCTAATGAACCACCAGTAGCAGAGACTTGAAATGTGGTATACAGAGTCCTTTTGAGGTTTAGAATCAAGTTTGTTCAAGAGAAGTTTGTCGGGCATTATTTGCCTTCGTTATGGGAGGGGCAAAAATTTTGGCCACGCCTAAAATTTCTATATTTTTATACTGTACCAATGACCCAGACATAGCTGGTGCTAACTCTTAAAATATAGGGCCAAACACAAATTTTGCCCCCCAATCCCCAAAATTTGCATCTAAAACCAAAGAAAACATGTCCTGAAAGGCCTTCCACACTTCGCCCCCACTGCGCATGCGCAGTGTCAAGGACGTTCCGAAATTGGCGCCATTAATCATTCTAAGTTTGGCCCTTCATCAGTTAACATCTGACTGATCTTTGTGCTTATAAATCTCAGTTTAAATGATGCCAGACACATAAATATTAGTGAAATGGTGATTCTAAGGAGGATAGAGAAGGAGGAGAGGAAAAAAATGTGTGACAGAATATTATCAGGGCTGTAACTTAAAATTTTTTAATGAAATTATGTTAAGTTACCTATTTTCGAGGCAGCAGCCATTTTGTTGTCATTCTGATTATTTAGTTACACTGTTTTTTAAGTGTTTTCCTCTCTCCCTGTCCTTTAAGTCCCCCCTTGCTATTCTCCCATGCTTTTGGCATAGTTTTTGTAATTATTATTACTAAATTTTCTTGGGAGTTTTAGCTGAATAACAGAATGAATTCTGTTCTTTTCCCCATGTTTACGTCTTCACCTACGGGTGGTTAGGCGTTGTGTTCTGCATCTACCATCTGATGTTCTGCAGTTTCTTCCCTGGAAGTCTCTGTTTTGCATCAGATAGTGTATTTTTGGTAACTGATTTCGGGCCTGGGTGCCTGGAGTCTTATTTTAGTGTTTTTACACTCATTGTTTACATTTACAACAGCCCTCTGTGTGAGGGGGGGATTTCTGGAAAATAATATCTTGATGTTATTTTAATCATAACTAGATACATTATTATTGTTCGTAAGTGTTGAATAAATTGTTTAAAATATTTTTAAAATTTTTGTCCACACTTAGGCTTGGGATCCATTGGGGCTCAATGTTACTTTTCAGAAACTTGGGCTGTTCTGAAAAAATATTTTTTCAAAATATTTTGATTTCAATTATTTTTTCTATATTAATGGATCATATTATTATTATGTATTTTGATTGCCAGGGGTTAGTGCGAGTACCAGGACTTGTTTTCTTTTCACATTGAAAGGATATTGATCAATTGTATTAAGAGGAAGTCTTCCTCTGACTTTATAATCATTCTATATGTGGTCAGTGTACTCGCATTAACTCCTGTTCTGTATCGTATGATTTCGATGACAATATGGGAAGCGTATGTCACGGTATGTTATTGGGGATTTGGACACTCCGGTCCTTTCCCCGCAGGGTCACTCTACTTTATCAATTTCTATTTCAGACGATCAAGATTAGGGTGATGTATCTGTGATGTCTTCCAACAGTGTGCCTCCGTCGTCACAATTAATGAAGGGCTAGCGGAAAAGTGCTCATGTAAATACGCCAATTGCCTAAGAGGACCCTAGTAGGTTCGACGGCCTTTGACGTCCACTAGCTCGCCCGGTGTAGCGTCCATTCACCGAATGGTTCGGCAGCCGGGTTCGTCCGTTGCGGTCTAGAAGGAATTTTGGGGTGATGCGAGCACTATAAATTAACCTAATGCACACCCAGTGACGGCGGATCGGAGGGAGAACGGAGGAAGCCTTTTAGTCCGGTTCATAGCTCGTTCCGGTCCATCCGGACGGCAAGCGAGAGAGGCCCCTCTCTCGTTCAACAACATCTGGCCCCAGATGTTGTGGTACAAAATGTGTCGCAAGCGGAGCATACGTCCGTCGCTCGGGACGCTCCGTTGTATAGGCAGTCCGCGGAGACTGCTAAGGCTTCCTCTTCTCGTCAGCGCACACGACCGCACCTTGGCTGCGTGACCGCCGATATATTACCAGCTTCGCCGATCAAGGATTCTTCGGCGACCAGGTCACACCATCCGGTAGCCAGGGACACGAGGCCTGCAGACTCCGGACGTTCGCATAGGAAGTGTGCGGGAGTCAACGTACACGGAGCTTCCGGCGGCAATGCATCGTAAGACCGCTACTGCACAGGCCTCGGGAACGGACGTGCTTTCCTTAATAGCACAGTTTATCGCAGCATCCCAGCATCAACTGAATCTGTCGCATATATTTTATCCGACGATGCTGGGTTGGGACGCTCCGCGGAAGCGGGTACGGACGTCCGAAAGTTTCATCCGGTCCGACGGGATACCGAAAGGGATTTGGAGGATTTCGAGCTTTCCCTTTCGGAACAACATATGCTGTTGTGTATGTCATCTGACTTGGTCTTCTACAGCTTCTTTCGTCGGACCAGAATGCTGCGATGCCGGATAAGAAACTGATAGCGTCGGTGGACTTAGAAATTTTTGGTTCGGTTCAGGGACATCGTCCCTCAGTTCCGACATAGTCCAATAATGTCACACAAACTTTCGAATAATTGAACGACGCTATATATATTATTATTTTATGCTTGCTATAACCAAGCATTTCTGGTTTCTTGTTCGCAGAGTTATGGAGATGTCTTTCGAAAGTGTGCCTCTGTCGTCATAGTTAATGAAGAGCTAGCGGCAATAAGTGCTCATGGAATATGTCTATCGCCTACGGAGTGACATTCGCTAGCTCACCCGGTGTAGCGTACATTCATCGAATGGTTCGGCTGCCGGGTTCGTCCGTTGCGGTCTAGGAAGGAGATTTGGGTGATGCGAGCACTTTAATTACTTTAGTACTCACCCAGTGACGGCAGATTGAGGACAGATCGGAGAAAGCCTGTTAGTCCGGTTCCTGGCTTGTCCAGGCCCGTCCGGGCTGTGAGCGAGAGAGGTCCCTCTCTCGTCCAACAACATAGGGGACCACATGTTGTGGTTCAGATATTTTACATTCGGAGCATATGTCCGTCGGTCGGGACGCTCCGTTATATTGACAGTCCGAGAGACTGTCCTTAATGCTTCCTCATCCTCACAGCAGGGCACACGACCGCACATTGGCTACGTGACCTCGAGTATCCGATCAGTTTCGTCATTCAGTGATTCCACGGCGAATAGGTCGCGCCATCCGGTAGCCAAGGGACACGAGGCCTATACACTCCGTTCGCTCGCATATTGGTAGTATGCACGGGGTAACGATCACGGAGCTTCCAGCGGCAATGCATCGTAAGACCGCTTCTCCTCAGGCCTCAGTGACGGACGTGCTATCCGAGTTAGCACAGTTGTTTCGCAGCATCCCAGCAATTGACAGTTTCTCGGTCGAATCAGGAATTATCCGACGGCGCTGGGTCGGTGCGGTCCGCGGTTGCATCAGGTACGGACGACCGAACGCTTTATAGGGTCCGACAGGATGGCGAAAGGGATTCGAAAGATTTCGAGTTTTCCCTTTAGTAGTATCGGAAGCTGCCTTTCATATCTTCTGGCATTATCTTCCAGTGATTGTTATTTCGGACTTCATTGCTGCGATCTTGGATAAGAGACTTATAGCGTCATTGGACTCGGATTTTTCGATCGGTTCAGGGACATTGTCCCTGACTTACCGACGCAGTCCAATATTGTCATTACAACATGTGTTTTATTTTTCGACGCTATATATATATATATATATACAAGCCTGCTACCAAGCATTATAGTTTAGTTTCTTGTCCGCGTTGCTCATTTCTGCCATTTTATCATTTATACGAATAGTTTATTTTGGCAGAGCAGGGCATACCGAGAGTTCATATGCGTCTAGACGGTGTGGTTAAAGACTGTATATATTCTTTTTCGTCGTTTATGTCTTTTCCAATTTCAATGTTGGAATCGACATGATGTATAGTAGACTTAACTTAGACGCTTTATCATACGTAATCCGCCTTACTGAGGCGTTATCATTACGTCTTCAAGAAAAGATTTACGGGATATTATTCTCAATGTAATTTCTTTTGAGGGCAGTAGTTTGTTCACGTATAACTCCGCCCTTCAGTGGCTGATTGGAGTTGGTTAGACGTGACGCAGCCCTAGCTACATCCACACGCGTGGATAGTAAAGTTAAGAACTCTCTCAGAGTCGCTTCGTTCTCGGAGGAGCTTCTCTTCGACGGCAACTTTTCGGCAATCCATGAATTGCTCGATTTACACATTCTCTTGTCTATCTAGTGTTACAAGAGATTCAGACTGGGGCAAACATTCGGTGGTTGACTCAGAGAGTGCCACCGCAGTTGCCGGACCCGAGTGTGGCTGTTATGACGGTTGCCAGTCAAACAGATTGGGATATAATACTGATCCCTACGGATTCGCAGTGCCAGGGTCTTTGGGTTCCGCAGTCTCTTAGCAATCAGTTTTCTTCCGCGGAATAATGTTTTTTAGGCTTGCTTTATGTCATTGCATGAACATTATTCAGAAACGCATGCCCAAATCCTGTCCTTTAATTCGACAGTAGTGGCGTATCTCCGGAACCAGGGAGGCAGTCTTTCGTTTCCGTTATTCAATTTAATGGAAGGAATCCGTCTGTTGGTTATAGTACACCAAGTTCTGTTTTGGTCCGTCATATTCCGGGTCGTCTGATTGTTTTACCGGACTCCCGTTCTCTTACGGGTCGCTTGTTGCTGTCAGAATGGACTCTCAACAAACAAGTATTCAATCAGATTTGCTATCTATGGGAGCGCCCAATGATGATTTATTTACGACACAGCTTGCTAATCAATTGCAGACGTATGTGTTGGCTTGTCCAGATCTCTGAGCTAATGTTGTTAACGCTCTATTGATCTATAGGACGGAATGATAGGATACGCGTATCCTCCGGCGCTGTTGTTTCAGCAGGTATTGCTAAGATAAACAACCACAATACATTTCTGTTGATAGCATCTCTATCTTCACAGAGATCATGGGTAATTTACTCTCTTGTCTACTGTGGGTCTTAACGTGAAATCTTCCTCTATGTGAGGATCTTTTTTCACTGGGTAAATCGTGTCATCTTTATCACAACCCGCAAGGTCGCAACCTTCATGTATTCCGTTGTGTGGTCCATATTGCATTGTAAGCACTGTACTGGACGAGCTTTGGACGCGATTTCTTACTATAGGAGATCCTCTTCTTCGCTATTCTATGCGGCTAAAGTGGAGGCTCTTCCGTCGTGGTGTAGGGATCATTATGTTCATATTGTTGATCCCTCCATACTACTCATTGCAATTTTTTAGTATACTTGTTTCACAAGATCTACTGCAGCCTGTTATTATTTAGGTTATAGGTTTATGTTACCTCATACCTATGCACTCTACGATAGTTTACAATTGAGTCTTTTGTCTCTTTATCTAAGTCAGTTAGTAACTTTTTGATAAATAGACTTAGAATCTTTAGATTAAATTCCTATATGGATTTTAACTTCGGTTCTTATTTAGCTAAGTAATCATTTGAGCCTCTGGAAACAATAGTTTTCAAATTCTGACCTTTAGACAGTAATTCTGTTGGTTTCTCTTTTAGTGTAGAGTCAGTGAGTTTCATGCACTATCGATGGATGATTTTCACTTTCGTAGTTTCGGAATCACTACTTCCGTTACTATTTAGGTTGGATTTTTGCATAAGAGTTAGGCTCCTATTATCCGGAACCTATTTTTTTTTTTAAGGTCCTTCCGTCTTCGTATGGGCATAGGCCTTTACTCTTTCCGGGTACAGTTTATGTATTTATAAACAGATATCTGTTTATTACTATGGGCGTAAGCTTCTTCTGTCTTTGATGCCTAGTAGAAGGACGTTACGCTCCATTTTATTGTTAATGGATTCTATTAACTATCGGTACTGCTTATGGTATATCATTGACTTAGCAGTTGTGCTTAAGATTTCGGCTCATGAAGTAAGAGTTCTTCTACTTCTTGGGCTTACATTAATAGTGTCGCTATTATAGATTTTTGAAGGCCGCTCATTGCGCTCAGCCATCCACATTCATGAATTTTATCTCGGAAATATCGAGTCCATTTCTGGAGGCCTCTATTGTTAGGTCTATTATCTACTGCTCAGAATGTCATTCACTTAACAGTTGCTACTATAGCTAGGTAGGCTGTCTGTTTCGGCAGTGTCTCCGTTCTGCTGCCCTCTTCGCTCTGGGCTATTTGACCCAGGGCAAGAAAAAGGGGGGGGGGGAGGGTGTTCCCTTGGGTCACCTGTTTTACTATGAAAACAAGGGGATACCTCCTCCGGAGTTAGTAATTCTGAGCTGTTATTGGGATGGTTGTTTAGTGAGAAGTTTAGGTTTTTAAAATTCATTCAAGTCTTAGTTTTTAAAATATAGCTTTTGAATATTGCATATGTCAACGGACATGATTATGCAATCCTCAGACACTTTTAGGAGTATAAGAGTCTCTATTCTCTAGACTTACTTTATTTATTGGCTTACTTTAAAAATTATTAGTATAAGGATTATATTGGATATTAATAGAGTACATGGATGTATGAAGCTCAATTTTGGAAGGTGTTGTATCTTTCTAATTTATCATAAATAAGAAAGATACATGTAAGGCCTATTACTTCTTTTTCCCTACAGGGGATGACTCTATTTTATTTTATTGAGCGTATTCCATTTTGCTCTATGTCCTTGCCCCTCCAGCCTTTTTACTATTCAGCTATGTCTGGGTCATTGGTACAGTATAAAAATGTTAAAAAATTTATAGTAATTTCTATATTTTTTATACTTACCAATGACCCAGACGGGGATGGCCCTCCCAGGAGTTGGGAACTCTTGCCTCCCCGCTGAGTACATAGCGCTTACCAGGCACTGGTTATTAGAATGATTAATGGCGCCAATTTCGGAACGTCCTTGACACTGCGCATGCGCAGTGGGGGCGAAGTGTGGAGGGCCTTTCAGGACATGTTTTCTTTGGTTTTAGATGCAAATTTTGGGGATTGGGGGGCAAAATTTGTGTTTGGCCCTATATTTTAAGAGTTAGCACCAGCTATGTCTGGGTCATTGGTAAGTATAAAAAAATATAAATTACTATAAATTTTTTAACTTTCTGAACCGTGAGGTTGATTTGAACCAAATTTGATATGAGATGATAATGGGTCATAAGTAGTTGATTGATGCAAAAAAATGTTTTTCTCATTGCCCCGTGGGAACCTCGGGAGCTAAAAATAGGAAAAACCTTAAAACTGCCATATCTCCAAAACTACACGGCACAGCGAATTCTTATTTTGTATAAAGCTTACTTTTATCCAGTAGAATAGAATGGTTAAAAAAAATCCCTATCGGTTTGATCACAAGGTACTTTTTTCAGGACTTTGAAAAAGTGCTGAGTCAGCACTTTTTAACACTGCAGGCAATGGGAAAAACATTAAAAAATCTTCTTCTCCAGATCCAGCAGGCAGAATCTTTTGATATTTGGTATGCAACATTGTAGGGTGGATCTGATTCAAGTTTGTTCAAATCGGCTCCCTGGGTTCATATTTGGGCTCATTATAGAAGCTCAAATTCGAACTTAGTGCATTTCAGGCAAATTTCTTAAAAAATCTTCTTCTCCAGATCCAGCAGGCAGAATCTTTTCATATTTGGTATGCAACACTGTGGGGTGGATCTGATTCAAGTTTATTCAAATCGGCTTCATAGATTCATATTTAGGCTCACTATAGAAGCTCGAATTCGAACTTAGTGCATTTCAGGCAAATTTCTTAAAAAATCTTCTTCTCCAGCAGGCAGAATCTTTTCATATTTGGTAAGCAACATTGTGGGGTGGATTTGATGCAAGTTTGTTCAAATTGGCCCCCTGGGTTTATATTTGGGCTCAGTATAGGAGCCCAAAAATTTGAACTTAGTGCATTTCAGGCAAATTTCTTAAAAAATCTTCTTCTCCAGATCCAGCAGGCAGAATCTTTTGATATTTGGTATGCAACATTGTAGGGTGGGTCTGATTCAAGTTTGTTCAAATCGGCCCCCTGGTTTCATATTTGGGCTCAGTATAGGAGCCCGATTTCGAACTTAGTGCATTTCAGGCAAATTTCTTAAAAAATCTTCTTCTCCAGATCCAGCAGGCAGAATCTTTTGATATTTGGTATGCAACATTGTGGGGTGGATCTGATTCAAGTTTGTTCAAATCGGCTTCCTAGATTCATATTTAGGCTCACTATAGAAGCTCGAATTCGAACTTAGTGCATTTCAGGCAATTTCTTAAAAAATCTTCTTCTCCAGATCCAGCAGGCAGAATCTTTTCATATTTGGTAAGCAACATTGTGGGGTGGATTTGATGCAAGTTTGATCAAATTGGCCCCCTGGGTTTATATTTGGGCTCAGTATAGGAGCCCAAAAATTTGAACTTAGTGCATTTCACGCAAATTTCTTAAAAAATCTTCTTCTCCAGATCCAGCAGGCAGAATCTTTAGATATTTGGTATGCAACATTGTGGGATGGATCTGATGCAAA
The DNA here is from genome assembly GCA_031216915.1 of Pictodentalium vernedei. Lineage (NCBI taxonomy): Eukaryota > Metazoa > Mollusca > Scaphopoda > Dentaliida > Dentaliidae > Pictodentalium > Pictodentalium vernedei. The sequence goes on along the minus strand of CM062292.1, from coordinate 313,069,530 downwards.
TTTGTTCAAATCGGCTCCCTAGATTAATATTTGGACTCATAATAGAAGCTCAAATTCGAACTTAGTGCATTTCAGGCAAATTTCTTAAAAAATCTTCTCCAGATCCAGCAGGCAGAATCTTTTCATATTTGGTATGCAACACTGTGGGGTGGATCTGATTCAAGTTTGTTCAAATTGGCCCTTTGGGTTCATATTTGGGCTCAGTATAGGAGCCCGATTTCGAACTTAGTGCATTTCAGGCAAATTTCTTAAAAAAATCTTCTCCAGATCCAGCAGGCAGAATCTTTTGATATTTGGTATGCAACATTGTGGGGTGGATCTGATTCAAGTTTGTTGAAATCAGCTCCCTAGATTCATATTTGGGCTCACTATAGAAGCTCAAATTCGAACTTAGTGCATTTCAGGCAAATTTCTTCAAAAATCTTCTTCTCCAGATCCAGCAGGCAGAATCTTTTCATATTTGGTATGCAACATTGCGGGGTGGATCTGATTCAAGTTTGTTCAAATCGGTCCCCTGGATTCATTTTCGGGCTTACTATAGAAGCCCGAATTCGAACTTAGTGCATTTCAGGCAAATTTATTAAAAAATCTTCTTCTCCAGATCCAGCAGGCAGAATCTTTTGATATTTGGTATGCAACATTGTGGGGTGGATCTGATTCAAGTTTGTTCAAATCGGCTTCCTAGATTCATATTTGGGCTCATTATAGAAGCTCGAATTCGAACTTAGTGCATTTCAGGCAAATTTCTTAAAAAATCTTCTTCTCCAGATCCAGCAGGCAGAATTTTTTCATATTTGGTATGCAGCATTGTGGGGGTGGATCTGATTCAAGTTTGTTCCAATCGGTTTCCTAGATTCAGGGTGTGTAATGACCGGGTTCGCATCGCAAAATGCGAACCAAAATTAAGCGCCTGCGAATCGTTTTCCTGTTTTGGATCGCAAATCGCGAATCGTGGATTTCGTTAGTAATACCGAACAGTGGACCCGATAGCCAAACAGAGTTACGCCGCTTCTATCGATCATGCATCGACCGAATGACATGGCGGTTGTATTCATAGAATCGGCAGCTGTTTTCCGGGAATCAGGCAGCCGTTCTATTTTTATACAAATCAATTGTGGTTATGACGTATTAAACGCGTGTTCGGGGGTCTCCTCGTGTCTGATTGGATCAAACTAATAACATTCTCGTTTCTATTGGCCGATGAATACTTACGTCGTCTTACGGGTGATTCCCACTGTAAACTTTAACACGTGAAAATTAACCCACCTGTATTTAGAAATGTCTGTAAAAAAAAGTACAGCCCTATGTTGGAAAACGGAGTTGGATCCAGATGGCACCTGGCTAAACGTGCATCTGGAAACAGATGAGAAGAAAAATGTGATCGCTTCAAAAATTACGTGCAATTTATGCACAGAATTTGAATCAAAAATAAATTTTGAATTCAACTTACCACGATCTTACCTTGAAAACATGCTCTGTGACTTCCAGTCTTTCACCGGCGTGAGTAATAACAAACACGTTTGACATATATCTTTTAATAAATATGATGCATCAAAAGTATCAACAAATTACCTACCTGGCGAAAGTATTAACAAACTCTGTTGACATATATCTTTTAATAAATATGGTACATAGGCTACAACTGTGCTCAAAACGAAGTATAAAAACAAATGTGTTGGGCCGTCGAACCTTCCCGTTCAGCCTGTATCAATACTTAAGATGAATTCGGAAAAATAATTTTTGAACTGTATCAATAATAAGAGTAGTTTTAAAAATTATTTTTCTGAAAAATTAAGGTGTATCAATACAAAGAGTGTAGGCCTATCAATTCTTTGAATAAATATGGTAATGCATAGTACATTTAAAGCTAACATGTCCATGATTGAGCTGATGTATGGGTTTGTTTTGAAAGTCAGATAAGTCTTATATTTAACAATTCTTTAATTTATGTAAAATAGTTGCCCTCTGAAAAACTGCTAATCAAAATCTGGGTATTGCTAATCAATTTCTCCCACCCGCGAGAAAACTGCTAATCAATTATAAAAAAACAAAACACACCCTGAGATTCGTATTTGTGCTCACTATAGAAGCTCGAATTCGAACCTAGTGCATTTCAGGCAAATTTCTTAAAAAGTCTTCTTCTCCAGATCCAGCAGGCAGAATCTTTTCATATTTGGTATGCAACATTGTGGGGTGGATCTGATTCAAATTCGTTCAAATCGGCTCCCTAGATTCATATTTGGGTTCACTATAGAAGCTCGAATTCGAACTTAGTGCATTTCAGGCAAATTTCTTAAAAAATCTTCTTCTCCAGATCCAGCTGGCAGAATCTTTTCATATTTGGTATGCAACATTGTGGGGTGGATCTGATTCAAGTTTGTTCAAATCGGCCCCCTGGGTTTATATTTGGGCTCAGTATAGGAGCCCAAATTTGAACTTAGTGCATTTCAGGCAAATTTCTTTGAAAATTTTCTTCTCAAGATCCAGCAGGCAGAATCTTCTGATATTGGGTATGCACCATGCTTAGGGGGGTGAGATTCAAGTTTGTTCAAGCCAAGTCCCTGGGTTCATATTTGGTAGCCCGAATTATAACTTAGTTCAAAATGAGGAATTTTCTTTAAAAATCTTCTTCAGATCCATCAGTCTGAATGTTTTGATATTTGGTATGCAGCATCCTTAGGGGGTGAGATTCAAGTTTGTTCAATCCATGTCCCTAGGTCCATATTTGGACTCACTGTGGGAGCTCGAATTGTAACTTAGTTCAAAATGAGGAATTTTCTTTAAAAATCTTCTTCTTCAGATCCAGCAGTCGGAATGTTTTGATATTTGGTGTGCATCATCCTTAGGGGGGTGAGATTCAAGTTTGTTAGAGCCAAGTCCCTGGGTTTATATATGGGCTCCCTGTGGGAGCCTGAATTATAACTTAGTTCAATATGAGGAATATTCTTTAAAAATCTTCTTTTTTTTTTGATCCACTGGTCAGAATCTTTGGATATTTGGTATAAGCTTTTCTTAGGAGGAGCAGATGCAACTTGTTGAAATCAATTCTCTGGGTTGATATTTAGGCTACCATGTCAGGTGAGCGCCCTCAGGCCCCTTGTTTTATTACTTGTTCACTTAGAAATTGTGTCCGTCCGAGCTAAATTTTGTCTGTTCAGCCTGTATCTTGGGTATCGAATTTTCTATTGCAATGAAATTTGCCATGAACACTGCTTATGGTATAGGCTTTAAAAAAAGGATTCAACGATATTTCTCACAATCTCCTTTTTAGAGTTATCCCCCTTTTTTGACTTAGAAATTGTAGGAAGTAGACATTATTTGTCTGTTCAGCCTGTATCTCAGGTATGGGTTATCGGATTTTGATGAAATATGGCATGCAGTTTACCTATGACAAAGGCTTCTGCCTCATTGCATAAAACTTCCAAACACCAAACAATTTACCATACCTTTTGACTTAGAAATTGTTGAAAACTTTCGAAGAAAATGGAAGGGGAGGGGGCATGCTGGATTGGGGTTATCGGATTTCAATGAAATATAGAATGCAGTTTGCCTATGACAAAGGCTTCTGCCTCATTGCATAAAACTTCCAAACACCAAACAATTTACCATACCTTTTGACTTAGAAATTGTTGAAAACTTTCAAAGAAAATGGAAGGGTGGGGGGGGTATACTGGATTGCATCTGTGCATCCGTCCGTCAGTCCTTACGAGAATATTCATAAATGATATTTGTTGGTCATAGGTATGCCACACTAGGCGGTACACCATGTGGGGGTATGCACTGGACGAAAGTCCAGCTCTTGTTGTTTTTTCTATTAGGATATATATTATATCTTATTCAGGTATTTTAGCTTTAAGTAGTTAGTGCTTGTCCACACTTAGGCTCTATCGGGATGCCCTTGGGCTCATGAGGTTCCCTTGGGGCACTAAGGTTTCATTCAAAAGTTTTCGAAATTTTTTTAAAAATTTATTTTGAAAATTTTTGTGATTGTCTATGTTATGCATCCTTGCGATGTTTATTCTGTATTTTTGTTGGGAGTGCAGTCGACTTATATTATTATTATTGTATCCATTATAATAATTGGTACTTAGTGTAAGTCCAGGAAGACTCAGGTTTAAAGGCTTGTTGTTTGCCGATAGTTGCGGCACTGCTTCAATACTTGTACTATGGGATGCGAACATTGGAAACGAGTGTCGACCTGTGTGGTGGGTGGTGAAGTTCCGATGTAGGAGCTTTCACCGCTGGCTAATACTAGTCTTTCAGTCTCCTTTTCAGAGGAACAAGAACAAGAACATGGTGATGGTACTTTGACACCTGTCAATTACGTGCTGCCGTCGTCACACTCTGATGAGTCCTGCTCTGATGAGTAAACAGAGCTAGCTGCCAAAGTGCTCATGATATTTGTACAGAATTAAAGCTGTTAGAAGCTTAATTCTCTGCATGCAGGTAGCTCGACTGGTGAAGCAGTTTGTCCCTATATGGGGTAGGTCCGTTGCAGTCGAGTAGTGTAACGTGGGTAGAGCGAGCAGCTCATAATATAAAGCTCACCCAGCGACGATGGCAAAAGGAGAAGAAGCCTGAAAGTTTCTCTGCGGGACGCTTGGTGAGATCTGGGGTTAAATCGCGAGGTGGAGAACCCTCTCCATCCTGTTAGCAGTTGGGGGTCGACTGTGTCCCTTGCGAGAAACTATAATGTGCCGGAACACACTTCGGGATGTTCCTTCCACACTGCAGCCAGGGTCGGCTGTAGTTATGGCTTCTTCTTACATGGAAGCGCATTCCAAGGGGATTAGCCTACAAATTTCTCAACAGGGTACTCTGTGAGATCTGGGGTCAGATCGCGAGTTGGAGAGCATTTTCCATCCCGTTAGCAGTCGGGGTCGACTGTCTTCTGTCGTGAGAAACTTCAATGAGTCGGAGCACTCGTCCGAAATATGTGAGTCAGGATGCTCTTTCCACACTTCAGCCAGGGTCGGCTGTTGTTATGGCTTCCTCTTCTTCCATGGAAAAGCATGCTAAGGGGCAGAAGCCTACAAGTATCTAAACGAACGCTCGGTGAGGTCTGGAGCCAGACCGCGAGCTGGAGAACCCTCTCCGTTCATTAGCAGTCAGTGTCGACTGTTTTCGATTTGAGAAACTTTAGTGAGTTGGGATGCCCGTTCATGCTTGCGGTTCAGGATGCTCCTTCCACACTGCAGCCGGGGCCGGTTGCAGCTATGGTTTCATCCTCTGCTTCATCGATGAAGCACATTAGACCACAGACTAGCTATCCGACTTTGCATGTTCATGCTGTTCCACGGAGATGTTCCCAGTCTACACCACCATAGTCGGATTTACCTGTAGCTTGTTGTTTGAGGCATTTTTATACCCCACACAACAAAGTTGCGGGGTTATAATGTTTTTGACTGGTCAATCTGTCAGTCTGTCAGTCCGTCAGTCAGTCCTACTTGTTTTCTGGACTTTTTTTCTACACGCTTCCAGATATTGAGCTGATTTTTGGTATGTGAGTCTAACATAGTGGCCTACAGATCAACTTTGCATTTTGTTCTGCTCCACTGATTTTTACCAAAATTACGGCCCTTGGACTCTGAAAAATTCATCAAAATTACAGTTTTCCGGACTTTTTTTCTACACGCTTCCAGATATTGAGCTGATTTTTGGTATGTTAGTCTGACATGGTGGCCTACAGATCAAGTTTGCATTTTGTTCCACTCCACTGATTTTTACCGAAATTACGGCCCTTGAACTTTGAAAAGTTCATCAAAATTACAGTTTTGCGGACTTTTTTCCTACACGCTTCCAGATATTGAGCTGATTTTTGGTATGTTAGTCTAACATGGTGGCCTACAGAACAAGTTTGGGTTTTGTTCCGCTCCACTGATTTTTACCAAAATTACGACCCCCATAGACTTTGAAAAGTTCATCAAAATTACAGTTTTCCGGGCTTTTTCTCTACATGCTTCCAGATATTGAGCTGATTTTTGGTATGTTTGTCAAACATGGTGGCCTACAGATCAAGTTTGCATTTTGTTTTGCTCCACTGATTTTTACCGAAATTACGGCCCTTTGACTTTGAAAAATTCATCAAAATTACAGTTTTACGGACTTTTTTTCTACACGCTTTCAGAAATTATCAAAATTACGGCCATTTTAGTATGTGAGTCTACCACAATGACTTACAGATCAAGTTTGCATTTCGTTCTGCTCGGCTGATTTTTGGCGAAATCAGCCCTGGACTCTGAAAAATATAAGTAACAGATTTCCGGGTCATTTTCCTAAAAATTACACTTTTCCGAGCTTGAAACATCGGGGCGCGTGGGGTGTGCTCACTAAGGTTCTATATTTATACGGGACATGTGTTGAATGATCTGGGATCAGATCTCTGTCCCGTGAGCAGCATATGGTGAAGAAGCGGATAATCGCTGCTCTGCAAGCTTCGTTCACGGATCTGCTGCCGCAGAGTGCGCAGCGTATCGCAGCATCCCAGTAGTTGCAGGTTCTATCATCAACAGTATCCAGTAGTGAGTTGTCGAACGGTGCTGGGTTGGTCTAGTCATTTGTACATTCGGTGTACATTCGGATGATGTTGACCATGTTTTCAGATGGTGAGAGGGCTATGGAGGTTGATTCTCCATCCCTCACGGAACGACACATTAAGACTATGAATTTTTATTCATAAGCTCTTCGGATCTTGTTCTATCTGAACAAAAGTCTGCATTTGTTAGGCAAAAAACAGCTTAAGGTACTGGGCGAAGGAAAGACGAAGATATTTCCTTCCCGGATCTTTTGGCTCAGGTGTTGAAGGCTTTTCGTCCGATTAACGATGCCTCCCTTGGCTTAGCAATAGTATAAGAAAGGCATTGATCTATTCCTTACAAATAGAAGATCGATAGCTCATAGATAGGCTGAGACAAATGTCTTGTTTGGAATTGAGCCGTTAGAAGGAATAAGTACGTCTTTTCCTTCTCGGTGTTGTATTCCTAGGTGTCAGAGGCATTTAGTGCTGTTGTGGATGCCATAGTAGCCTTATGTACTGTTTGAGTGGTCTTCTCTTATACATTAGGTTGCTTACGTCGTAAGTCTCTGTTTAGTGAGCTGTCTAAGGCCGCAGGGTAACACACAGACATCTGTCTTCACCGATATATGACTTCTAGGCTGTGTTAGCGACGCTGAGACCGCTAGCTTTTTGGAATAAGGCTGTTAGAAGGAAATATTACATTTTCCTTCTCGGTGTAGTATTCCTAGGCATCACAGGCAATTAGTCCTATTGTTGTTGCCTTAGTTCGGCTTATGTGAATTAAGAGCGGTCTGTGTTTATATAACGTTAGCGGCTAACGTCATAGTGGCCTTATATTTTTTACATCTTTTTTTTTTTTTCTTTTTTTCTTATACATTGTGGCTAATGTTGTAAGTCTCCGTTTAGTGAGCTTTCCAAGGCCGCAGGTGACACAGATATTTGTCTACATGGAGATGAAGACTATTAAACTGCGTTAGATAAGCTGAGACTACTGTCTCTTTGGAATTACGGCCGTTAGAAGAGCGGTCCTTTATTCCTTACCTTGAGTGACTAATGCTGTAAGTCTCTGTTTAGTGAGCTTTCAAAGTCACAAGTTTCACCGAGATATCTGTCTTCACAGGATGAAGACTTATTAGCTGCGCTAACTAATCTGTGACTGCTGTCTCTTTGGAATTAGGGCCGTTAAAAGGAAAGAGTACGTTGTTTCCTTCTCAGTGTTGTATTCTTAGGCATCTGGGGCTTTTAGTCCTTTTGTTGACCCCTTATAAGAATCAAATACAGCCCTTTTTTTCCTTAACTTGAGCGACTAACGTTGTAAATCTTCGTCTAGTGAGCTTTCTAAAGGCGCAAAAATTACACTGAGATATCTGTCTTCATGGTGATGAAGTCTTCTAAGCTTCCTTAGCTAGGCTGAGACCGCTGTCTTTTGGGAATAGAACTGCTGAGGAAAGAGTTCATATTTTTTCTCTCGGTGTTTTCCTAAATGTCACAGACTTCAGTCTTGTTGTTGACACTATAGTAGCCTAGCTAGAAGTATGAGCGGTGTTTTCTTCCGTACCATTAGCGGCTAGCATTGTAAGTCTCCTTTAGTGAGGTTCTAGGGCCGCAGTTAACAGCCATTTAATCGTCTTCACGAATAGGAAGACCTTTAGCTGCTTCAGCCAAGCTGAGACCACTGTCCTATCAGACAAGTTACTGTTACAAGAGAAGAATTTGTTCTCTCCTTAGCGGTATTGTTTTTGTGTTAGTTGTCTGAAGCTTTTAGCCCTATTGATGGCGCCATATTAACCTAGTGTGATTAATGAGCGTTCTTTCGAATGCCTATAGTTAATTCCTTTTCAGGAATATATTTCCTGCTATAATCGAAACGAGGTGCAAGGAGTTCATCTAGGTTTTTATAATCGGGTGCCGGGACATAGTTTTTTGTCTCCTGCTTCATATTTTTATACTGTACCAATGACCCAGACTTAGCTGGTGCTAACTCTAACAAAACCAGGGCCAAACACAAATTTTGCCCCCCAATCCCCAAAATTTGCATCCAAAACAAAAAGAAATCATGTCCTAAAGGACCTCCATACTACGCCTCTACTGCGCATGCGCAGTGACGCAGTCGTCCCGAAATTGGCGCCAATTATCATTCTCTGTTTGGCCCTTCATCAGTCAACATCTCACTGATCTTTGTGCGTGTAAATCTCAGTTTAAAGGATGCCAGACACGTAATTTTTGGAGAAAATGTGATTCTAAGGAGGATAGAAGGAGGAGAGGAAAAAGAAGTGGCAAAAAATAATCAGGGCTGTACTTAAAATTTTTTGATGAAATTATGTTAAGTTGCCTATTTTCGAGGCATGGGCCTCTTGTTGTCATTCTTGCTAATTGTTGCACTGCTTATTCAGTGTTTCCTCTCCCCTAGCCTTCTAAAGTCCCCCCTTGCAATTCTCCCATGCTTTTGGCATATTTTTGAGAAATTTCATTTCTAAAATTTCCTGGGAGAGTTGCTTGGTTACAGAATGTTTTCTGTTATTTTCCCCATAGTTACGTTTTCACCCATGGGTGTATAACGTTCGTGTTCTGCATCTTCCATCTGATGTTCTACAGATTCTCCCCTGGGAGTCTCTGTTTTGCATCAGATAGAGTGTAATTGATGACTGATTCCGGGCCAGTTTTTTCAGTGCCTGGAGTCATGTTTTCTAGTGTGTTTACACTGTTTGTTTTCATTGGCAACAGCCTTTTTTGAGGGGGGCTGTTTGCCTTTGTGGTAGTTTATCTCATTATAAGATACATTTATATTATCCGAAAGTGTCTCATTAATTATTTTATATAAATTTAAAATTTTTGACCACACTTTGCCATCGGATCCATCGGGGCTCAACGTTACTTTTCAGCAACTTGGGCTTCGCTGAAAAAATATTTTTTCAAAATTATTTTGTTTTGCAATTGTTTTTTCATTTATTAATGGATCATGTTATTATGTATCTTTGTGTCAGGGGTTTTTGCGAGTAACTAGGACTTATTGTTGTTCTTTCACAATGAAGGGACGTTGTTCAAATTGTAATAGGAAGAAATCTTCCTCTGACTTTCATGATCATTGTATTAATTGTAGTCAGTGTTCTCGCATTAATCCCTGTCCTATATGTGAACATTGGGATGAGAAACATTGGAAACGTGTGTCACGATATGTTGTTTCTGGAGAAAGAGCGATGCCGGCTCTTTCTCCGCAAGGTCACTCTACTCTCTCAGTTTCTATTTCAGAGGAACCAGAACAGGGTGATGTTTCCATGTTATCTTCTTCAAGTGTGCGTCCGTCGTCACAAATGAATTCAGAGCTAGCGGCAAAAGTGCTCATGGAGATTAGACAAATGTCGTCCGCTAGCTCGCCCGGTGTAGCGTCCATTCACCGAATGGTTCGGCAGCCGGGTTCGTCCGATGCAGTCCAAGAGGAAATTTTGGGTGATGCGAGCACTATAAACATAATAGATGCACACCCAGTGACGGCGGATAGTAAGCGAGAACGGAGGAAGCCTTTTAGTCCGGTTCCTAGCTCGTCCAGGTCCAGCCGGGCCGCGAGCGAGAGAGGTCCCTCTCTCGTACAACAACATCTGGGACCAGATGTTGTGGTACAAAATGTGTCTTTAGCGGAGCATACGTCCGTCGCTCGGGACGCTCCGTTGTATAAGCAGTCCGCAGAGACCGTTAAGGCTTCCTCTTCTCGTCAGCGCACACGACCGCACCTTGGCTGCGTGACCGCCGATATATTACCAGCTTCGCCGATGAAGGATTCTTCGGCGACCAGGTCACACCATCCGGCAGCCAGGGATTCGAGACCGATGGACCCCGGACGTTCGCATAGGAAAAGTATGCGGGAGCCATCTGATGCGGAGCTGCCCTCGGCGAAGCAGCGAAAGACTGCGCCTCCGCAGGTCTCGACGCTGGACATTCTTGTGCAGATAGCACAGCTTATCGCAGCATCCCAGCAGCCGACAGAAACGGTGTCGGATCGAGAATTATCCGACGGCGCTGGGTCGGTACGCTCTGCCGAAGCATCGGGGGCGGACGACCGGGAATATCGTGAGGTCCAACCGGATGGTGAAAGGGATACGGATGACTTGGAGCTATCCCTTTCGGAACAACATAAAGCTGCCGTGGACTTCATCCGGCACTTTCTCCCTCAAGTTGTTCCGTCGGGCCAGACTGCTGCGCTTCCGGACAAGAGAATTATAGCGTCATTGGACTCTGAATTTTTTGAGCGGTTCAGGGACATCGCTCCCGAGTTTCCGTCGCAGTCCAATAATGTTGCTAGAACATTTGAATTATTGAACGACGCTATATTTAAACTTGCTTCCAGGACGGGGAAAGCAGGTTTTTTGTCCGCTAATACTCTCAACCTGCCTTTCATTAATGCAAGGAATAAATTCGATACGGCAGGACAGGGTATACCGAGAGTTCCTCTGCGTATGGACGACGAGGCGGAAGACTTAGAGCTATCATTACCGTCGTCAGCTTCTATTCCAACCGCGGTGTTGGAAACAGCTATTGCGTCTAACAGAGCCAATTTAGATGCCTTATCTTACGCAGATCACCTTACTAAGGCGTTATCACTGCGCCTTCAAGGGGAAGAGTTTCAGGATATACAATCCTCTTTAAGACTTCTTTCAAGGGCAGTAGCTTATTCCACGTGTAACTCCGCCCTTTCAGTGGCAAATCTGGAGTTGGTTAGACGTGACGCAGCCCTAGCTACATCCACACTAGTGGATTCTAAGGTGAAGAACTCTCTTAGAGTCGCTTCGGTCTCAGGAGAACTTCTCTTTGACGGCAAGCTTTCCGCTATTTATGATAAAATTAAAAAGAAAGCTAATGATTCTCTGTTGTTCAGATCGGCTCCTAAGAAGTCGGATACAGCAGACACGAATAAGACAGGCACTTCTGGGTCTAATGCGCCCAAGAGAGGTTCCTATAGAGGTTCCGGTGCGTCCTCTTGGTCTTATTCGAGAGACCATCAGGATAGCGACTCTCGTTCGGGACGTCCTTCTGGCCGGGACAATCGGTCGGACGCCCCGAGGTCGACGAGGCGAGGTGCGGGTCGTGGAAGACGTGGTTTCTCCTACCGCAGGCCTCGCAGGTCCAGGAGGTGATGGCTTAAACCTCTATCGCGTTCCGGTTGGCGGAAGGTTGTCGAGTTTTTCACAAGAGTGGGCGTCGATTACGGACGACCCTTGGGTGAGAGGAGTGACTTCGGAAGGTCTAAAGATATCATTCAAACGAAAGCCTCCATTAACTCGAAGTCCAAAGTGGACTCATCTTCCGTCAAATCCACAGAAAAGAGACGCTCTGTTATCAGAGGTGCAGTCTCTTTTAATGAAGAACGCGGTAGAGGTCGTAGAAAACCAGGAATCTCTGGGATTCTACAGCCATCTGTTTCTGGTTCCGAAACCAGACGGCTCGTTCCGTCCAGTCATAGATTTGAGCTGGATAAACAAGCTGATCGTCGCTCCGAAGTTTTATATGGAGACGATTCGATCGGTCAGAGCGAGTATTCGGGTGAACGATTATGCAACGAGCATAGATCTCAAAGATGCGTACTTTCACGTCATGGTACATCCGACATTCCGAAAGTATCTACGCTTTGCAGTCCTGGGAGTGGTGTATCAATTCCGGGCGATGTGCTTCGGATTGAATCTAGCACCCTGGGCTTTCACTCGGGTAATGAACTCGGTAATGATCTACTTCCGAGCTCATTCATCTGCGGTAACGTCGGCCTACCTGGACGACATTCTTCAGAGGTATGGCAACGAGTTAACGCTTCAGAACGATGTTCAGAATCTTCTTCTATTGCTCCGATGTCTCGGTTTTATAGTAAACGAGGAGAAGTCGGATCTGGTGCCGTCCAAGTCATTCACTCATCTGGGAATGAGCTTCGAGACGCACAACAATCTCGTTCGTCTGCCGTTAACCAGAGCGAAATTAGTCAGTTGTTACGCTCGCTATTGTCTGCACGCAGACAAAGTCACGGCGAGAGAATTTATGAGACTGATAGGTCTGTGCGGAGCCGACGCGGATCTCATTCCGATGGGGCGGCTACACACACGTCCTCTTCAAATTTTCCTGACTCAGAATTGGAGTGTGAAAATTCATTCGCTCGATGTAGACGTTCTCTTGTCAGATCAAGTGAAACAAGAGATTCAGACTTGGGCAAACATTCAGTGGTTAACTCAAGGAGTTCCACTGCAGTTGCCGGATCCGAGTTTTACCGTTATGACGGATGCCAGTCAAACAGGTTGGGGTGCATCATTAATCCCAACGGATTCGAGATGCCAGGGTCTTTGGGATCCGCAATTCCTGTGCAAGCACATAAACATCAAGGAAATGATGTCAATTTGGCTTGCGTTACGTCACTGGATGGACATTATTCACGATGCTCATGTCCAAATCCTATCCGACAATACGACAGTAGTGGCGTATATACGGAATCAGGGAGGCACTCATTCAGTTCCGTTGTTCAATCTAACGGAAAGAATCCTTCTGTTTGCGTTAGAACATCACGTTCTTCTTTCGGTCCGTCACATACCGGGTCGTCTGAATGTGCTAGCAGACTCCCTTTCACGAAAGGGTCGCTTGTTGCCGTCGGAGTGGACTCTCAACAAACAAGTATTCAATCAGATTTGCTACCAATGGGAACGGCCAATGATAGACTTATTTGCGACACATCTCAACAATCAGTTGCAGACGTATGTGTCTCTGTGTCCGGATCCAAGAGCATTTGCAGTAGACGCTCTGTCGATCCCTTGGGACGGAATGATAGGATATGCGTATCCTCCAGCGCCGTTAATTCAACAAGTATTGCTAAAGATAAAACAATCTCAATGCAAGATTCTGTTGGTAGCATCTCTGTCGCCACAGAGACCGTGGATAAATCTACTCAGGTGTCTGTTGTGGGACCTACCGCGGAAGCTTCCTCCACGAGAGGATCTTCTTTCGCAGGGGAAATCGCGCCAACTCCATCACAACCCGCAAGGTCTCAACCTTCACGTTTTTCTGTTGTGCGGTCCTTCTTGCATGGCAAGCACTTTACAGGACGAGCAGTGGACGCGATTTCTAACTGTAGGAGGACCTCCTCTTCGCTAAACTATGCGGCTAAGTGGAAGGTTTTTCGTCGTTGGTGTAGGGATCATTCTGTAGATATATTTGATCCCTCTATACCAGACATTGCAAACTTTCTAGTATACTTGTTTGACGAAATCAAACTGCAGCCTGTTACTATAAAGGGTTATAGATCTATGTTATCTGATACCTATGCACATCATGATAGTTTACAAATTGGATCTAATGTCTCTTTATCGAAGTTGGTTAGAAACTTTTCGATAAATAGACCCAGAACTCTTAGATTAATTCCTAAGTGGAATTTAGCTTGGGTTCTCCTTAAATTGAAGGAAAAGCCATTTGAACCTCTTGGGACAGTAGATTTCAAATTCTTATCTTATAAGACAGCTTTTCTCTTAGCTTTCTCTTCTGCCAGAAGAGTCAGTGAGCTTCATGCACTATCGGTGGATGATTCTCATTATCGTAGTGTTGGGAACACTATCACCTTCACTACTAATGTGGGTTTTTTAGCTAAGAATCAGGCTCCTAATAAATATCCGGAACCTATTGTTATTAAGGCTCTTCCGTCTTCAGACGGGCGTAGGCCTTTACTCTGTCCTGTTAGAGCACTACGTATCTATAAACAGAGATCTCAGTTTATCAGAAAGGGACGGAAACGTTTCTTTCTGTCTTTGATGCCTAATAGAAAGGACATTTCAGTCCATTCTATTGCTAGATGGATTCAGTTAACTATCCGTACTGCTTATGAAGATTTATCTTCTTCTCAGCAGTCTGTGCTTAAGATTTCTGCTCATGAAGTAAGAGCTCTTTCTACTTCCTGGGCTTATGCTAATAGTGTTGCTATTACAGATTTAATGAAGGCTGCTTATTGGTCTCAGCCATCCACATTTACGAATTTTTATCTCAGAAATATTGAGTCCATTTCTGGAGACCTGCATTGTTTAGGTCCGTTATCTGTTGCTCAGAATGTCGTCCACTAAACAGTTGCAACTATAGTTATGCAGGCTTTCTGTTCCGGCAGTGACTCCGTCCGGCTGCCCTCTTCGCTCTGGGCTATTTGACCCAGGGCAAGGGGAAGGGGGGGGGGGGGGGTGGGTGTTCCCTTAGGTCACCTGCTTTATAGTGAAAAGCAAGGGAATGCCTCCTCCAAGTCAGTATTTCTGAGTCGCTTCCGGGATGGTTTTAAAGTGTAATATTAATGTTTAAATTCATTCATGTCTTATTTTTAAAGTGTAGCTCGGTGTGAAGCATTTGTATATGTCAAGTGTCAAACGGGCTTTAATATACAATACTCGGACACTTTTAAATGATTATAAAGAGTCTCAATTCTCTGGACTACTTTATTTATTGGCTTGCTTTAAAAATAATTAGTATAAGGGTTATACTGGATGTTAATAGAGAACATGAATGTTATTGTGCTCAATTATTAAGGGTAGTGTATCTTTCTAATTTAATATTAAATAAGAAAGATACATGTAAAGCCTAATACTCCTTTTCTCCTTAAGGGGTTACCTCTTTACTATATAGTTGAGCTTATTGGATTTTCCTCTATGTCCTAGGCCCTCCAGCCTGTTTACTATTCAGCTAAGTCTGGGTCATTGGTACAGTATAAAAATGTTAAAAAATTTATAGTAATTTATATATTTTTTATACTTACCAATGACCCAGACGGGGATGGCCCTCCCTGGAGTTGGGAACTCTTGCCTCCCCGCTGAGTACATAGCGCTGACCAGGCACTGCCAGTAAGAATGATAATTGGCGCCAATTTCGGGACGACTGCGTCACTGCGCATGCGCAGTAGAGGCGTAGTATGGAGGTCCTTTAGGACATGATTTCTTTTTGTTTTGGATGCAAATTTTGGGGATTGGGGGGCAAAATTTGTGTTTGGCCCTGGTTTTGTTAGAGTTAGCACCAGCTAAGTCTGGGTCATTGGTAAGTATAAAAAATATATAAATTACTATAAATTTTTTAACTTTTATCAAATCTATTGTTGTGAATTATATTTCCACTTGGTGGATTGGATATTATGTCTATATGGTGTATTATTTGTCGCCATGGCGTACTGTCTTGATTTCAAAGGATATGTCAACACTGTTTCAGCGGGTATATTCCTTGCAGTTGTGCCATGTTCATCACGTCCCCCTCCTTCCTTAGTGGCATTCTGGAGTCGGTCAGATGTGAGGGAGACCTACAGTTTCTGTACTATTCTAGATAACTAACACTAATGCGTTACGAGTTGTGCCGGGTTAGTGTGATTATGCTTGCTTTGACTAACTATAAGCTTTTTAGCTGTCGTACTCTTTATTGAGAATAGCAGCAGCAGTATAGCTTTGGGAATGTAGCATGAAGTTTCTTTTTCATAGAGTGAAAAATGAATTTGTCACTATTCCTAGCTTTAATATTACTGCGCCGTCCTTACTTATCTAGCAGTTCAAGTAATGTTGGTGAGGGAGGTTCACACACACACACACACACTCCGCCAATAAGTTAAGAGGCGATTACAGGGCATGACGTAATGCTCTTCCTGTAAGCGTTGTATGCATTCAGTTATATGCATGTCTTTCATTGCTCTTTGATTGGTGGGTGGGTTGTGGTCTAATGGTGACATCAGGGGTGCATTCACTCTTTAGTTGGTTTGCTTCCTGTGGTTGGTCGTTCATAAGTTATATATGTGCATATGATTCCTGAACAGCAACTGCTTTTGAACTCCAAATTCTTTCATGAATTCATTCGGTTGATATTACTAGCCTTCGTGTTCCTGTGTGGCAGGCATGTCGGTTATCTGGGCGACATATTTCAAATGTGTCAATTAGTCCACTCTGAGAAGTTTTGCTCAAAGTTGTCTGCTTTTCTTACTATGTATGAGTCTACACCTAAGGTTAATCGCATTAACGTCATTTTTAGCTGCGACGAGCAGCTCTATATATGGCAGTGTCGTTCCTTTCGGTCGGTCTGTCACCAACGAGTTTAAAAAACACCATAACTCCTAAAATACTTGATGGAATGACACCATACTTGGTATACAAGTGTATCTTCAGGATGTGTACACCCTCTCAATATTGCATGTCATTTGGATAGTTTCTGTCACATTTATGGACTTGTCACCAACAAGTGTTTTGTCACCAACGAGTTTTAAAACATTATAACTCCTAAGATAACTGATGGAATGACACCATAATTGGTGTGCACGTGTATCTTCATAATGTCTACACCCTCTCAATAGTGCATGTCATTCGGATAATTTCTGTCACATTTATGGACTTGTCACCAACGAGGTTTTTTTGTCACCAACGAGTTTTAAAACATCATTGGCGTTGCACAAATCATCGCAGCTTCGGCACTGTGACAGTGCTTCTAGTATTCCTTCAGTTTCCTGGTTAGTTTTTGTATCGCCCAGTCACGCCGTTGATACAGGCTGTATTCAGACGATGGTACAGGCGGGATTCTGTTGATTGCATGCATAATTTGTATAATTAGGCAGATGTATTATTGAATAGATTCTTTTAAATTCTTGCTCTGCATTAGTATAGAGCTTATGAGAATTTTGGGTCTAGTTGGATCAGTTATGGAGTTTCCAACAGGCCATCTATACATACGTTCTCTATTTTGGGCTTCATTATTCGCAGTGGTATATTCTTTCTCCAAACAGCCATTGGTTTTAACGGACCTAGGGAACAATGTATTATTTGGGGACTGTCCGTGACAGATTTTTTAAATGTATCCCATTCCATGTTCTGAATCCAGTCTTCAAGCGGTACTCAAGGGAAATTCCTATTCTCATATAATTGAACGGTTACAATTTTGAGATTCATTTTTGGAATTAATTGTACACCTGAACGTGGTCGTCTGTTGGTTGGCTCAGAAGTGTATAAGTTCTATCAGATTACTTTTCATTGGGATTCAATTGGACAAGTTTAAGGTTGTACATATTAATATCACCGGTTTTCGACCTATCTACATATTCCGGATGCTGCATATGTTTAGAAGCTTGTGATTTTAATAACTGGGATCGCCACGATATAGCCTTAGCTGCTGATGTGGCATCAAGCATCAATAAATTAATAATAATAGCCGGGTGCATTTTAGGCGATTATATATATTATTCAGTACCCGCTTTTTCTCTGATTCCAGACCACTTCCCTCTTTGTTTTGAAGATTATTCCTTCAAAAAAAAGGGGGGGGGGGGGGGGGAGAGGGGATTTTCTCTTTACCTCTTCTGGCCTTATAATAAGTGTGTAACTATGAGTGAAGCTGTTATCGTCTGTAGATTATTCTGATCTTATGTACAGCGTGTTACATTTTTTATGACATGTATTTGTTGGCATTAGTCTCTCACTCTTAGACACGCCTTTCCGAATATTAAGTGTCTTATTCTGGACTAGCCTTATAATTGGAGGCTCGTTAAACCCTTTTAGTGTAATCATTTATGCTAAGTAATAGAGAATTACTTGGATATTGCTCCTTATTTTGGGTGGTATGTCTTCTCTACCGTTGTATAGAGAGACATATAGGTAATTCCTTAAAATTTTAATCTCCTTTTCACCTTGGGAGTTCTGATGCAGGCTAAGGAGATGTATTTTGGTCTGCTATTTCTTTAAGTCCTTTTTACGATTCAGCTGAGTCTGGGCCATTGGTTTTAGTATAAAAATATGATAAATTTAAAGTAATTTGTATATTTTTATACGCCCGTTTGAAAAACGGGACGTATTATAGTATGGCGTTGTCCGTCCGTCCGTCCGTTTGGTTTCCGAACAATAACTTTAGTATTTGTTTTCCGATCGGCTCCAAATGTGGTATGTGGTTTAATCACAACAAAATACAGGTCAAGTTCGAATATGGGGTCGGTCCGAACATTTTTCGCCTGAATTATGGCCCCAGTTGGACTTAGAATTCGTCAAATATTTGGTTTCCGGATGATAACTTTAGTATTTGTTTTCCGATCGGCTCCAAATGTGGTATGTGGTTTAATCACAACAAAATACAGGTCAAGTTCGAATATGGGGTCGGTCCGAACATTTTTCGCCTGAATTATGGCCCCAGTTGGACTTAGAATTCGTCAAATATTTGGTTTCCGGATGATAACTTTAGTATTTGTTTTCCGATCGGCTCCAAATTTGGTATGTGGTTTAATCACAACAAAATACAGGTCAAGTTCGAATATGGGGTCGGTCCGAACATTTTTCGCCTGAATTATGGCCCCTGTTGGACTTAGAATTCGTCAAATATTTGGTTTCCGGATGATAACTTTAGTATTTGTTTTCCGATCGGCTCCAAATTTGGTATGTGGTTTAATCACAACAAAATACAGGTCAAGTTTGAATATGGGGTCGGTCCGAACATTTTTCGCCTGAATTATGGCCCCTGTTGGACTTAGAATTCGTCAAATATTTGGTTTCCGGATGATAACTTTAGTATTTGTTTTCCGATCGGCTCCAAATTTGGTATGTGGTTTAATCACAACAAAATACAGGTCAAGTTCGAATATGGGGTCGGTCTGAACAATTTTTGCCTGAATTATGGCCCCTGTTGGACTTAGAATTCGTCAAATATTTGGTTTCCGGATGATAACTTTAGTATTTGTTTTCCGATCGGCTCCAAACTTGGTATGTGGTTTAATCACAACAAAATACAGGTCAAGTTCGAATATGGGGTCGTCAGAACAATTTTTGCCTGAATTATGGCCCCTGTTGTACTTAGAATTCTTCATCAAATATTTGGTTTCCGGATGATGACTTTAGTATTTGTTTTTCGATTGGCTTCAAACTTGTTAGTCTTTTTCTCAAATGACTGAAAAATTTAGTCATTTCATAAAATCACTGATTTCAAAGTCTGACCGTAACATATATATATATGCCAGTATAAATTTCTCGCACTCTAAAAAAATTGCAAATGTGTTAAAATGGTACAATTTGAACAGTTCACGGGCATATGATGCAATGCCCAGCGGTGCTCTTGTTTATACTTACCAATAGCCCAGACGGGGATGGCCTCCCATGAGAGGGAACTCATACCTCCCCGCTGAGTTATCACTTTAGTAGGCACAACTAGGAAGAATGATGTTGGCGCCAATTTCGGTCTGTTCCTGGGTACTGTGCATGCGCCGTTAATAATATTGAGGTTGCATCAGCTATGTCTGGGCCATTGGTAAGTATAAAAAATATACAAATTACTTTAAATTTATCATTTCTTATCAACCTACCTCAGTTGTTTACTACAAGCTTGCACTACAGTGAAAGAACCTAACTCGGATAAAATACTCTCTATTTTAATCTTTCCCAAGATTTGGGAAAGAAAAGTGGTGTAAAAACACCACGAAAAAAATAAGCCAAAACTGGATCAAGCGCCATCGGCGCACACCCAGTATGGGACGCTCTTCCATAGTACAAATCCATGACTACCGTAAAACAGTGCGCAATGCGTCAATTCGCCATTCTTTTGATTATCCGCACACGTGATGGATGTGTGCCATCATTGCTCAGTAACAGTGATATTTTAACTCGTCGATAATGGTTTTCCTGTGACTGGAATTATGGATCTGAAGATCGTATAATAACAGGATTGTGTTTTATATATTCTTGTTTATATTTTCAACCACATTCTCATTGTATATTATTTTCTATCCCGTTTTCGCGAATGTTTTGTTTTCGACATCACGCGATTCGACAATGAATTTTTCGGTTGATAAATTAATTTTTGGAGTTAGGTGTCAATCTGGGACGGTCTGAACAGGATTTCTTCACTCTGTTGAGGGCTGAATTTCTGTTTTTTCGGTCCCTGTTGACCGTCTGGGTTCTGTCATGTACCCGCCGTTTTTTTTTCTGCCACCTTCTCTCGTAGTTGAGGGTGTTCTTCAACTTTCTGTTTCTGTTGAGTTCACCTTTTTCTTCTACTGCTCTCACCTCTGTTATTTCCAGTTCGGTTCCTTTAGGGCAATTCCTTTTGCCCTTGCCTTGGTGCGTTCTCGTGGCCATTTCTTCCGCACCTGTGGGTGGTGTGGAACACTGTCGTTTCGGGAGCCTCCCCCGACTCGACCACGTCTGGTGTGAGTTTCCCCCTGCGTGGGGGATGTGCAGGGGGGTGGGGAACGCTATCGTTTTGGGGTCGCTCTATTCGACCACATCTGGTGCGAATTGCTCCCCCTCCGTGGGGGATGTGCAGCTCCTCCCGCACCAGCAGGGGGGTGGGGAACGCTGTCGTTTCTGGGCTTCCCGACTTGACCATGTGTGGTGAGAGTTATTCCCCTTCCGTGGGGAATGTGCAGTTTTTTTACCGTGGTGGATACTGCAGGAGCTGTTGGATTTCTGGTGAAGAGATGCCTGGTTCCGGGACTATGCGCCCTCTCCAGTCGACATCTGAGGCTGTCACTAGGGTTGTGACTCCTCCTTTGGAGGGAGAGCTTGGTGGCTCTCTCCACTTTTCAGCCAGTTCCAACAGCTCCCGTCGTATCTGCTGCTACTGCTGTTCCGTCTACAACGTCATTTGGCACCGTTTTTAGCCGGCCTCGGCTTATCCCCGCAAGGGTCTGCAGGGATGTCTGTAGTGTGGTTGTGGGGTTTCGGCCTCAGCCTTCCCCGACTTCCACTCGGCGAAGTCGGGTTGGGCTGCCGACTGAACCCCCTACTGTGTCCTCTCAGCCCTTGAGCACAGTAGTTTTATACCTGCAGTGGTCTGCTGCGGTGTCTGGTTGTGTAGACGTGGGGGTATCGGCCTCAGCCTTCCCTGACTTCAACTTGGCGAAGTTGGAAGTGGCTGCCGGCGGACCCTCTACAGTGTGGTCTCTGCGCCGTCGAGCACCACAGTTGTCATTGGATTTGGATGTTCTTAGTGGGACACTATGAACTCCGTGGCGTTTCTGTCCACTCATTCTGGCCACACGACCAGTTTTGGGGGACCAACGTCTTTTGTGCAGCCTGGACCTTCTGCCCTGCAGAGGTCCGCGGTGACTCTCATGAGTTCCCGCTATGTTGATCCTCGGGGTGTGTCACACCCCTATACACGTCTGCCTTCAGACGTTCCGGCTGCCGCTCGCCGTCCCACGTCAGGTGTTTTGGAGGATCGTGACCCTTCGCTGGTTAAGAGGGTCAGAGGTGAAGCCACTTTGCCGGTTCGTTCCCCTGTCGAACCGGCCAGTACGGGCAGTGAGCTTAGGGAGGCCCTCTCCTTACTCACTCAGGTTCTGTCAAACAGCCTTACCGTTGCTTCCAGCGAGGCAGCGAGTGGTTTCCAGACGCCCCCTATGGCGCCGCCTCCCAGGATTGGAAACAGGCTGCTTTCTGATCCCCCTGGTGTTCTGACACCATGAGAGGCATCGGCTGGTTTGCCCACGATGGGCTATGTGTCTTCCAACTCGGGGGAAGAGTCAGACATGCTTGATGTCGAGAGCCAGCAGTCTTCGGACTTGGGGGCAGCTCTTGATTTCGTGTTTGGGTTCCTTCCAGATCTCAAACCATCTAACCAGTCGACAGTGTCAGCCAGGCCGCGATCATCGGTCTCACGCCAACAGCCTATGGAGCAACCCGCTTCTGGGCGTCTTCAACCATGCCAGTCGGTACAGTTGGTTGAAGCATTTTCAGCCTTGGACTCTAAGCTAAGTTCCAAGGCTATGAAGGCTCCGTTCTTCACCAGGGTTGGCACCTTTTTGCCTCCGGCGCGTTATCGTTCCTACGATTCCGCCAATCCGTCAGCCTACCAGACTATGACGGTTTTGGATCAGGACTTCAATTCCTTCGGGCTTTCCAAGTCTAAGTCTGCCGTCATTCCGAGTGACTACTCTGGAGTCCACATTGGGCTTATCGAGAGAGATGCTTGGTATGCTTTCTCTCACTGATCACGTCGTCTCAGCTTTAGCTGCTTATCTGCCTGCAGATAAGTTTGACGAGGTACAGGCTCCTTTGCGTGTGCTGTCCAAGGCGCTCATGCATCTTACTCACACGCATGCCTGTAACACGGCTAATCTGGAATTAGTTCGAAGGGACTCTGTGTTGGACACAGGCCGATCCCTTCCTGAGGAGCAGTTGTGCTACTCTTCGATCTGCTTCTTTGGCAGGTCCGCAACTTTTCCATGGTTCTGTGTTGACGGTACGGGATGACGTCCTACGTCATTCCAAAGATCAGCTGCTTTTTCTTCAGCTTGATCAGCCTTCTAGGGTAGGCAAGCCTAACAAGTACCCTCTGCTTCCTCTGCGAAGCAAAGGGGTTGATCCTTCTGCCACTGCTTCTACTTCTTACTCAAGGGGTAAGGGTAAGCGTCGGCAGTCTTGAGGGAAGTCCCAGGATTCTTCATTCAGTAGGGGAGGTGTTTTCTCCTCTCGCGAGCCTCGTCGGGGTTTGAAATGAAGGTCCTTTTCCGACTAACTAAAATATTCCATCCGATTGAATGCGAAAAATTTTTCATTTTCTTGGAATCAATTCAAATTTTAAAACTTTACTATCTCTGTTAACCATATGCATACTGCCGTTGAAATATCAAAATTTCAACCTCAAAATGTTTCCCATAAAACAACTAGGAATTTGACCTATTCAGTCTTGTTTGGCAGAGCTCACTGATCTCTGTCAAACAAGATTGAATTGATTAGAGCTGAAGCGGGTAACTGATTAATCGATTAATCAGTGATCAACATCTTGATCGATCCAAAAAGTAGTTGTTTGATTACCCGTTACTTTTGAACTACTGTATTGGGCCAAATAAAAAAAATGAATTGCTTCTCCGGCAATTTTTTTTTTCAAATCAGTGAGGGAGGGAGGGAGGATTTTATTTTTATTTTTTCATTTTTTTTTTTTTGTGTAAAGGGTTGAGTATACTCAGTAAATCTTTTTGCTGTCTTTCCACTTGAAAAAGAGAAAGAATTGTATTTTAGTGTAATTATAGTATACCTTTTATAACTAACTGCCATAACAACAGCTAAAAGGATTTGTATTTTATTGTTCTTTTTAATGGTACAGATCTGTCAAGCATCATGCTCCATTAGAATAGGCCCCAGTAACCAATGCTTGGGGTAGGAGTCCTTTAAAATGGGAAACATGGCTCTAAATGATTGGTTAAACCTGAGTTTATATTGGTGTTGCGGCCATTCTTCGCCATTGTGCAGAAATATATGACCTTGAACACCAGCAAATAAATAAATAATTAAATCATGATCCAGTATATCAGAATTTGCCTTGTTTCAGTTTATGGGAGAGTGCCTCTGGGCACTCTCCCATAAACTGCAACAAGAAAAAACAATTTACTGCAAACACAGCTGAATTATTATATGTCAAGAAATGTGAAAAAATGACCATTCCAAGTTTTCACAAATTCTTTAAAAAACATGACATAATAAAAATGTCTAATGAGGAGGTTCAAATCCAACGAGGGAGGGCCTGAGATTCAAAACATTATTTCTTTTTAGCCTTATATGGGTCAACAAAGGAACAAACTTGCTCCAAAACAGGCAAACATTGTCAAACTGACTCACATCAATTATATGAGACAGAGTAAAGCATGCAAGTTATTTGCTGACATACTTGTTTACTTGCATGATCATCATACTGTATCAGTAGCTGGAAATGGTCATTCTTAACCCTTTACCCATTGCGGGTAGCAGCCGATACTTTTAAAATAAATTCATTAATTCCTAAAAGTTTTCAATTTTTGTCTCAAAAACATAGCTTATGACCCCTTATTGGAACGAGCTCATTCCATTGAGGGGTCATAAGCTATGTTTTTGAGACAAAAATTGAAAACATAATAAATTTGAATAGAGATTTTTGCATATAGGCCTAGTCGGTTTTGTTTGTTACATTGGGTAAAGGGTTCATGCTGTAAATCATCAATGGTATGGGAATTATTCAGATACCTATTTGGACAAGTGATTAATTGGTTAACCAAGGTTAATCCACATGAATAATTGATCAAGAAAACCACTTCACCATTTCAGCTCTAGAATTGATCGAATGTATAGATGCATTATGGAAAAAATTTGTTGCTTAAAATTTCGGTATTTGGACATCAGTAGAGGGTTAACAAGTCTGAAGCTGAACAGGGATATACAATTTTGTCTGCAGATTCTGAAATGTCTAGTGTTTCATAAGATGAACTCTTGATTAGGGCTGCAACGATTCATCATGATTTCAATGCATCGTGATACATTTGTACACAATATGCATATCGTATCGTTTCATGTGTATCACGATTCAAACGATACACTTCCAGAAGGTTGGCATGATGTAGTCAGAAGTTGCACTTTCAGGCCCAACAAGTCTATTTTGTGCTTTTCCAACTTATAATTCCATCACAGGAGTCTGAAATTCTATCAGTATAGCTATAATTCACTTTCAACATGATATTTACATTCCCAACATAATCCCCTTCGGAAGGGATTACGTTGGGAATGTAAATATCACGTTGAAAGTGAATTATAGCTACACTGATAGAATTTCAGACTCCTGTGACTCCACTTGTTCATTTGTATTTCAGTAAAATATCAACTCTGTCCAACTTGTAAGCATAGTTTGAGGCAACAGACCTCTCACCTCTGAGTTGAACCCAGACTCCCAGAGGTCCATTGGCCTTCTCAGACATTAAAAGAGAAATTGGATGTTACTGGTCAAATGAAAGTCTGTGCAGTTTGTGGGCCTTGTATTACTGATAATTCACTCTCAATGTACTGCATGTAATGTATAGTGAAAAAATTGTATCGTGAAAAAAATCGCGATACATATTGTATCGGGAGTGAAACGTATCATTGCAGCCCTACTCTTGATACAGTGTTATCATCATATTCTAGGATCCATGTTTTCATGCTCATTTAATTACTTTCATAGCATCTCTTTATAGGTTCATCAGGGTTTCAGTCTGCTGGTGGCAAGAAGATTTCAGTCAATGAAGTGAATCTAGAAAAAGCAGATAAATTGTTATCTGAAATGACAAAACCTCATAATTCTCCAAAACCTGACAATTTTGATGATGATGAGAATGTTGATAGTACAAAACCCATGTATGATGCCAGGATGTCGACGTCTGACAAAATTATTACAGCTGTTATTGGTAATACAAAACTAATTAAGCAAGGAAATACACAGGAAGTACCAAAAGGATTTAGACCTTTCAAACCTCCAAAAATTACTTCAAAAGCAAGACTGCATGAAAAGGCTCAGGTGAAGGATAATTTCAATGACTTGAAGATGCAAGAAAGAAATACCTTAGCCTGTAAGACAAACGAAGCTCCAATTATGAACAGCTCCATTACAAATGTCAGTTCGATTATAAATGTCAATTGTGAGGACAAAATACAAATGCTCAATAGAATTTTATCTGGTGAACTTGATTTACCAGAAAATAATGAACAGTCCTGCATTTCTAATGATGGTATGAACTTCAGCATAAACAGAGGTGAATGTTCTTACAAACAACTAAATAAAAAGGAATTGAAACCTGAGTTTATGGAAACATCAGATAACTTGAATTGTATTAATCATAAGTTAAGTGATCCATTGAATTGTAGTGACTATGATGGGAATACAGGGCCTAAAATATATCAACATAACTCTGCTTCTGGTAATTCATTGGAGGATGTAGAATGTTTTCACCGAGGTTATCCTAAAGATTCATCACAAGAGTGTGTTTCCATTGATGTTGACTTTGATACCACTGCTTTGGAACTGGACATGCCTAGTCAGATTTTTACAGATTACATAGATGAAGACAGTGTGGAATCAAAAAATCCTTTATCAGATGACATGGCATCATCTGTGATAACACACGTACATCCACTACCGGAGATAGTACCATATGGCAAGACAAATCGAACATTGACACCTTTGGGTAACAATCCCATTAATTCAAAAGAAAATCTCAAATCTGAACCAGGATGTTCTGACGTAGTTTTGAACGAGTCTGTATTCAAATCAGCATCAGGTAAACCTGTTGGTGTGAAACCATCCAGTTTACATGCAGTAAGAAGTAATTTAGGTGAAGGTGAATCAGCAGATGAAATTGTCTATTTTCAATCAAGTTCAAAGCCATCTGTAGAAATAAGAACTTCTGACCTACTGCATGGAAATGAATTGATTCATAATTTATCAAAACTTAAAACCACTATGACTGACATCTCTTCTGAAGTTTTGTTGAAAACTAACAATGAAAACTTGAGTAGTAAGCAGGATGCTTGTGAAAGACATTCTGACAAAAACAGTTGTGATAAAAAAGGAGATGGCTTTCAGACTGCTTTCGGCAATGCCATTACTATTAGTTCTGAAAATCTCAGAAAAAGTGAAGACCTCTTTAAAGAAGCTATTGATTCTGATATATTTTCTGAAGAGAGGACATTATCTTCAAACAACATCAGCAAGAAAGGAAGTAGTTTTTTTCAAACTGCATCAGGAACTGCTGTTCCAGTGAGTGAAAAAAGTCTTGAAATATGTCAACATTTTTTTGGAGACACTCTACAAGCAGAAAATGCTCTGAACATAGGAAGTTTGAATTCTTCATCTAACAAATCCAAGACTGGATGCTTTTTTCAAACTGCATCTGGTGCAAATGTTAATATTAGTGAAGAAAGTCTTAAAAAGAGTAAACAATTGTTTGAGGACACATTGGAAATGGAAAATGTAGACCCCAGACAAACAAGTGTTGATCAGAGAAAATTAAATTGTGAAATCTCTGAGACTTTGCTCCTGGAATGTGACCGACTGTCAAATGACAGTTCCAGAGGCAATAAGGTTACTGGATGTTTATTTCAGACAGCATCGGGAAGTGCAGTTAATATTAGTGAAACATCATTGAAAGAAGGCAAGAAAATTTTAGATCCATTTAACATGAAAGTAGGATGTATTCCTCCATCCGAGCAGATACCAGTTGTGGAAAATTTGTCTGAATCTTTGTCCTGGCTATCAGATCATGGAGAAGGAAGAGAAAGTAGACATCAGAAAAGAACATGCCCAGTGAATAAATCAAAAGACTCCTTGTCTGAAAAGACCACTTGGTGCAGAAAGCAGTGTATCCAGTCTCCAGGTAGTTTGGCGCAAAAGAAAGAGTATGATGCAGAAAAATGCATGAATAACTTGCAAGCTCTGTTTGATGATGATTTTGATATGCCCAGTCAAATTGTTAAAAAGTCTCCAAATTCCAGAAATGAAAGTAAGTACAGGTGAATATTGTGTTCTGTGATTACTGGCTTTGCTAAGAGTCTGGGAGGGGGTGGGGGGGGGAGTGACATCCCCTCCCAATAATTTTTCCAGTCGGTACATTTTTATCAGGATTGGAGTCTTAAGATATTACTATTAATCATGTACTGTCTTGAAAGACTCTAGCTAACTGGTAGAGTTCTTGAAGCCCACTGCTACTCCATTTTGAATGATATTTGATGTTGTGATAGAACATTATGGGGGAACGATACCTGTATAGCATGAGTTTCTTCCACACATTTTTTTCAGAGTTATGGCCCTTTTTCACTCTTTTGACTTAGAAAATGTTTGGTGGGTGCGGACATTGGCACACACTTTGGGTTGTCCCTCTTGTTAATTATCACAAGCTGTACCTATAACATCTGCACTCTTGGAGGAGCTGTCATATTGACCAAGACAGGAATCAAATTTTGTTTATGACATATTGCTCAGTTACATTTGATTGGATAGATAGCCATTTGGCACTATCCAATCAAATGCAACAGGGCAGTATGTGCTGATATGAAATTTCTGATCAAGAAAAATGTAGCACTCTACCAGTTAATACGTGGACTTGTGTGACACACACTGCCACTCCTACAAGTTGAGGTTTGTAGCTCCTGATTCACCATTTTGGGGGACGGAAAGACCAATTTGGAGAACCGGTATAGTACATGTTGATTAAATAAGAAGTTGTATCATGATTACTAATGGTATATTTTATTTATCCCATAAATGGCTGTTTATTCGAACAATAGAAGCCTTGGCTAAATATATGCTTTATCCACCTAGTAGGGTGATAAATTTTCCCTGTAGGCTTAACACTGAAAAGAATTTATTCCTGTGGTCGAGACAGGCTTGTTGACCTCTGACCTCTACCGAATTTGTGTTGTCGTGACCTGTTTTACGCTTGTGGGAGGCATAATGACCCATCGTTTATCAAACGCTGGCCATCACTTAACTGTTTAGTTTTAGAACATGTGACACATTTCAACTCTGCCTAACAATAAAATGAACAACAATTAACAAAAACACAAATTAAATCAATCGAAACCCTGCGTTGAAAAGCATACAAGTTCGATTGTGAAAGGCGGGGGCATGATGGGTGATGTTTCATTTTCCAAATTAGGAAAGTGTAAATAAACAAATGCATGTGTCGTCTGCTTTGTTTATAAAACTCAATTTGAATTGACGAAAAAAACAACAATAAACAACAAAAATAAGAAAGATAAACATTGTTCATTTAATAAAGTATTTTTGCAAGTTTAGCTCAAGTTTGTAGGGACATTATTTTTAGACAGAAATGTATCAGTGCACCTTGTTTATTTTTGGCAGTTTTGCTTGTCAATCAAATTGGGCCAATGTGCTCCTCACTTCTTGCATTGTTTTGTAGTTAGTAACAGCACGATTTTTCCGTGACTGCCCTATAAATGATTTATGGGATAAACAAAATAAAAGTATAATGTTTTCAAGTAAAAAAGTTATTCTACTCATAGGATTAAGAATGAAAAAGACTCGCTAGAGGCTTGTTGGTTTCATTCTTAATCCTACTCGTAGAATAAATTTTTTTACTTAAAAACACTATACGTTTATTCTATATTTATTCACTCAAAAATTTCCAAGAAGTCGTGTATTTTTAGCTCAACTTTGACGTAAGTCAAATTTGAGCTTTTGCCATGGCCCGTCGTCTGTCTGCTTGTCCGTCAACAATTCAATACGGCTCGGGCTAGAGGCTGTATTTATGAACCAATCTTTACAAAACTTCTTGAGTACCTTTGTTATCACCGTGGGACGAGAACGAGTGTTTTTGGGTGCAGCCCGAAATTCAAAATGGCCACCGGCAGCCATTTTGTACTTTAGTTAGTGCAATCAGTTTTTTGTACAGAACTTCTGTATAAAAGTTCTGATTTGAATAAATTTTTGTTTGAATGTTTAGTAACATGGAATACATCTCATATAATACGGGGTTTTTTCTCGTGCAGAAATTATGCAAATTAGATGAACTTTGATTTATTCAGTGCTACTTATACACAGTAAGTGCACATGTCAATACGGCTCGGGCTAGGGGCTGTATTTATGAACCGATCTTCACAAAACTTCTTGGGTACCTTTGTTATCACCTTGGAACAAGAACGAGTGTTTCTGGGTGCGATCCAAAATTCAAGATGGCTGCCAGTGGCCATTTTGTACCGACATTAGGTCCAATCAGTTTTTTGTACACAACTTCTATACAGCTCGTATTTATGAACTGATCTTCATGAAACTTCTTGGGTACCTTTGTTATCACCTTGGGACAGGAACGAGTGTTTTGGGGCGCCTTTGTTATCACTGTGCTATGTGAACAAATATTTTGGAGTTCAGTCAGACCCACCCTGTGACTCAAAGATTTCTTTTCTAGTTTAACATCTGACTGTCGCCCACCTTTACAATTCTTTACCTATACATTTGATACAGGCTACGGTCAGTATTTATGTACAGACCGTTACAATACTTTATATGTACCTTTGTTATCAGGTTATTACCTAGATGTTTGGCATTGCTGTGTCGCATACTGTTCATGTACATGTCTTAACAAGTTGAGCTACCGTGTCATTGACACTTTCATTTAACAATAATCCTGACTGACTAATATTGCAACTAAATCATAAAGGCATGTCCTTGACAGAAGGCATGCTTGATAATGTTGTTGGAATATTAGTAAGTCAGCACTTTAGTCTTCACTGTTGGGACTTATCAGGTTTACATCCTCTCAATCAAGTCATTTTTGCAATACTCCTGTATACATCAGCAGATCGCATTTCGTAATAAAATTTTCATGTCTTGTCCAACCTAATTCGTCCCAAACTTTGATAAGTAATGTCAAAACAAACATCTTGTGTCAAAATAAAATTTAGATTCTCGAGAAATCCCTCACTGAAATTGACCACCATCATTGGAAGTATTTATTGCCTTGCAATCTCGTAATATAGAGTACAAAATCTGAAGACTTGAAACTTTTTACAATTTTTGATTGATATATATTTTGTCCCATGAGTGCAACAAACCACCATCTTCAGTAGTCGGTTCATTGCAGATAGCGACGTGTTGCTCTCAAGGGGCAATTTATTTTTGAGTGTTTGCCACAAAGGAAGATTAAAATACAGTTTGTTTGAAGGGGAAGGGCCCATCAGAGGTGGTGGAGGAGAGATGCCCAAAGTAAAAAATGTTGAGGACAGGAGCAGTTGCTGTCTCTCTGGAAACTAATATTTTTATACTGTACCAATGACCCAGACTTAGCTAAGCTGGTGCTAACTCTAACAAAACCAGGGCCAAACACAAATTTTGCCCCCAATCCCCAAAATTTGCATCCAAAACAAAAAGAAATCATGTCCTAAAGGACCTCCATACTACGCCTCTACTGCGCATGCGCAGTGACGCAGACGTCCCGAAATTGGCGCCAATTATCATTCTCTGTTTGGCCCTTCATCAGTCAACATCTCACTGATCTTTGTGCGTGTAAATCTCAGTTTAAAGGATGCCAGACACGTAATTTTTGGAGAAAATGTGATTCTAAGGAGGATAGAAGGAGGAGAGGAAAAAGAAGTGACAAAAAATAATCAGGGCTGTACTTAAAATTTTTTGATGAAATTATGTTAAGTTGCCTGTTTTCGAGGCATGGGCCTCTTGTTGTCATTCTTGCTAAATGTTGCACTGCTTATTCAGTGTTTCCTCTTCCCTAGCCTTCTAAAGTCCCCCCTTGCAATTCTCCCACGCTTTTGGCATATTTTTGAGAAAGTTCATTTCTAAAATTTCCTGGGAGAGTTGCTTGGTTACAGAATGTTTTCTGTTATTTTCCCCATAGTTACGTTTTCACCCATGGGTGTATAACGTTGTGTTCTGCATCTTCCATCTGATGTTCTGCAGATTCTCCCCTGGGAGTCTCTGTTTTGCATCAGATAGAGTGTAATTTTGATGACTGATTCCGGGCCAGTTTTTTCAGTGCCTGGAGTCATGTTTTCTGGTGTTTTACACTGTTTGTTTACATTGGCAACAGCCTTTTTTGAGGGGTGCTGTTTGCTTTTGCTGTAGTTTATCTCACTATAAGATACATTTATATTATCCATAAGTGTCTCATTAATATAAATTTAAAATTTTTGACCACACTTTGCCATCGGATCCATCGGGGCTTAACGTTACTTTTCAGCAACTTGGGCTTCGCTGAAAAAATATTTTTTCAAAATTATTTTGATTTGTAATTGTTTTTTCATTTATTAATGGATCATGTTATTATGTATCTTTGTGTCAGGGGTTTGTGCGAGTAACTAGGACTTGTTGTTGTCCTTTCACAATGAAGGGACATTGTTCAAATTGTAATAGGAAGAAATCTTCCTCTGACTTTCATGATCATTGTATTAATTGTAGTCAGTGTTCTCGCATAAATCCCTGTCCTATATGTGAATATTGGGATGAGAAACATTGGAAACGTGTGTTACGATATGTTGTTTCTGGAGAAAGGGCTATGCCGGCTCTTTCTCCGCAGGGTCACTCTACTCTCTCAGTTTCTATTTCAGAGGAACAAGAACAGGGTGATGTTTCCATGTTATCTTCTACAAGTGTGCGTCCGTTGTCACAAATGAATTCAGAGCTAGCGGCAAAAGTGCTCATGGAGATTAGACAAATGTCGTCCGCTAGCTCGCCTGGTGTAGCATCCATTCACCGAATGGTTCGGCAGCCGGGTTCGTCCGATGCGGTCCAGGAGGAAATTTTGGGTGATGCGAGCACTATAAACATAATAGATGCACACCCAGTGACGGCAGACAGTAAGCGAGATCGGAGGAAGCCTTTGAGTCCGGTTCCTAGCTCGTCCAGGTCCAGCCGGGCCGCGAGCGAGAGAGGCCCCTCTCTCGTACAACAACATCTGGGACCAGATGTTGTGGTACAAAATGTGTCGCTAGCGGAGCATACGTCCGTCGCTCGGGACGCTCCGTTGTATAAGCAGTCCGCGGAGACTGTTAAGGCTTCCTCTTCTCGTCAGCGCACACGACCGCACCTTGGCTGCGTGACCGCCGATATATTACCAGCTTTGCCGATCAAGGATTCTTTGGCGACCAGGTCACACCATCCGGCAGCCAGGGATTCGAGACCGATGGACTCCGGACGTTCGCATAGGAAAAGTATGCGGGAGCCATCTGATGCGGAGCTGCCCTCGGCGAAGCAGCGAAAGACTGCGCCTCCGCAGGTCTCGACGCCGGACATTCTTGTGCAGATAGCACAGCTTATCGCAGCATCCCAGCAGCCGACAGAAACGGTGTCGCTTCGAGAATTATCCGGCGGCGCTGGGTTGGTACGCTCCGCCGAAGCATCGGGGGCGGATGACCGGGAACATCATGAGGTCCGACCGGATGGTGAAAGGGATACGGATGATTTGGAGCTATCCCTTTCGGAACAACATAAAGCTGCCGTGGACTTCATCCGGCACTTTCTCCCTCAGGTTGTTCCGTGGGGCCAGACTGCTGCGGTTCCGGACAAGAGGATTATAGCGTCATTGGACTCTGAATTTTTTGAGCGGTTCAGGGACATCACTCCCGAGTTTCCGTCACAGTCCAATAATGTTGCAAGAACATTTGAATTATTGAACGACGCTATATTTAAACTTGCTTCCAAGACGGGGAAAGCAGGTTTCTTGTCCGCTAATACTCTCAACCTGCCTTTCATTAATGCAAGGAATAAATTCGATACGGCAGGACAGGGTATCCCGAGAGTTCCTCTGCGTATGGACGACGAGGCGGAAGACTTAGAGCTATCATTACCGTCGTCGGCTTCTATTCCAACCGCGGTGTTGGAAACAGCTATTGCGTCTAACAGAGCCAATTTAGATGCCTTATCTTACGCAGATCACCTTACTAAGGCGTTATCACTGCGCCTTCAAGGGAAAGAGTTTCAGGATATACAATCCTCTTTAAGACTTCTTTCAAGGGCAGTAGCTTATTCCACGTGTAACTCCACCCTTTCAGTGGCAAATCTGGAGTTGGTTAGACGTGACGCAGCCCTAGCTACATCCACACTCGTGGATACTAAGGTGAAGAACTCTCTTAGAGTCGCTTCGGTCTCCGGAGAACTTCTCTTTGACGGCAAGCTTTCTGCTATTTATGATAAAATTACAAAGAAAGCTTCGGATTCTCTGTTGTTTAAATCTGCTTCTAAGAAGTCGGATACAGCAGACAAGAATAAGACAGGCACTTCTGGGTCTAATGCACCCAAGAGAGGTTCCTATAGAGGTTCCGGTGCGTCCTCTTGGTCTTATTCGAGAGACCGTCAGGGTAGCGACTCTCGTTCGGGACGTCCTTCGGGCCGGGACAATCGGTCGGACGCCCCGAGGTCGACGGGGCGAGGTGCGGGTCATGGAGGATGTGGTTTCTCCTACCGCAGGCCTCGCAGGTCCAGGAGGTGATGGCTTAAACCTCTATCGCGTACCGGTTGGCGGAAGGTTGTCGAGCTTTTCACAAGAATGGGCGTCGATTACGGACGACCCTTGGGTGAGAGGAGTGACTTCGGAAGGTCTAAAGATATCCTTCAAACGAAAGCCTCCATTAACTCGAAGTCCAAAGTGGACTCATCTTCCGTCAAATCCGCAAAAAAGAGACGCTCTGCTATCAGAGGTGCAGTCTCTTTTAATGAAGAACGCGGTAGAGGTCGTAGAAAACCAGGAATCTCCGGGATTCTACAGCCATCTGTTTCTGGTTTCCGAAACCAGACGGCTCGTTCCGTCCAGTCATAGATTTGAGCTGGATAAACAAGCTGATCGTCGCTCCGAAATTTTATATGGAGACGATTCGGTCGGTCAGAGCGAGTATTCGGGTGAACGATTATGCAACAAGCATAGATCTCAAAGATGCGTACTTTCACGTCATGGTACATCCGACATTCCGAAAGTACCTACGCTTCGCAGTCCTAGGAGTGGTGTATCAATTCCGGGCGATGTGCTTCGGATTGAATCTAGCACCCTGGGCTTTCACTCGGGTAATGAACTCGGTAATGATCTATTTCCGAGCTCATTCGTCTGCGGTAACGTCGGCCTACCTGGACGACATTCTTCAGAGGTACGGCAACGAGTTAACGCTTCAGAACGATGTTCAGAATCTTCTTCTATTGCTCCGACGTCTCGGTTTTATAGTAAACGAGGAGAAGTCGGATCTGGTGCCGTCCAAGTCATTCACTCATCTGGGAATGAGCTTCGAGACGCACAACAATCTCGTTCGTCTGCCGTTAACCAGAGCGAAATTAGTCAGTTGTTACGCTCGCTATTGTCTGCACGCAGACAAAGTCACAGCGAGAGAATTTATGAGACTGATAGGTCTGTGCGGAGCCGCTGCGGATCTCATTCCGATGGGGCAGTTACGCACACGTCCTCTTCAAATTTTCTTGACTCAGAATTGGAGTGTGAAAATTCATTCGCTCGACGTAGACATTCTCTTGTCAGATCAAGTGAAACAAGAGATTCAGACTTGGGCAAACATTCAGTGGTTAACTCAGGGAGTTCCGCTGCAGTTGCCGGATCCGAGTTTTACCATTATGACGGATGCCAGTCAAACAGGTTGGGGGGCATCATTAATCCCAACGGATTTGAGATGCCAGGGTCTTTGGGATCCGCAATTCCTGTGCAAACACATAAACATCAAGGAAATGATGTCAATTTGGCTTGCGTTACGTCACTGGATGGACATTATTCACAAGGCTCATGTCCAAATGCTATCCGACAATACGACAGTAGTGGCGTATATACGGAATCAGGGAGGCACTCATTCAGTTCTGTTGTTCAATCTAACGGAAAGAATCCTTCTGTTTGCGCTAGAACATCACGTTCTTCTTTCGGTCCGTCACATACCGGGTCGTCTGAATGTGCTAGCAGACTCCCTTTCACGAAAGGGTCGCTTGTTGCCGTCGGAGTGGACTCTCAACAAACAAGTATTCAATCAGATTTGCTACCAATGGGAACGGCCAATGATAGACTTATTTGCGACACATCTCAACAATCAGTTGCAGACGTATGTGTCTCCGTGTCCGGATCCAAGAGCATTTGCAGTAGACGCTCTGTCGATCCCTTGGGACGGAATGATAGGATATGCGTATCCTCCAGCGCCGTTAATTCAACAAGTATTGCTAAAGATAAAACAATCTCAATGCAAGATTCTGTTGGTAGCATCTCTGTCGCCACAGAGACCGTGGATAAATCTACTCAGGTGTCTGTTGTGGGACCTACCGCGAAAGCTTCCTCCACGGGAGGATCTTCTTTCGCAGGGGAAATCGCGCCAACTCCATCACAACCCGCAAGGTCTCAACCTTCACGTTTTTCCGTTGTGCGGTCCTTCTTGCATGGCAAGCACTTTACAGGATGAGCAGTGGACGCGATTTCTAACTGTAGGAGGACCTCCTCTTCGCTAAACTATGCGGCTAAGTGGAAGGTTTTTCATCGTTGGTGTAGGGATCATTCTGTAGATATATTCGATCCCTCTATACCAGACATTGCAAACTTTCTAGTATACTTGTTTGACGAAATCAAACTGCAGCCTGTTACTATAAAGGGTTATAGGTCTATGTTATCTGATACCTATGCACATAATGATAGTTTACAAATTGGATCTAATGTCTCTTTATCTAAGTTGGTTACAAACTTTTCGATAAATAGACCCAGAACTCTTAGATTAATTCCTAAGTGGAATTTAGCTTGGGTTCTTCTTAAATTGAAGGAAAAGCCATTTGAACCTCTTGGGACAGTAGATTTCAAATTCTTATCTTATAAGACAGCTTTTCTCTTAGCTTTCTCTTCTGCTAGAAGAGTCAGTGAGCTTCATGCACTGTCGGTGGATGATTCTCACTATCGTAGTGTCGGAAACACTATCACCTTCACTACTAATGTGGGTTTTTTAGCTAAGAATCAGGCTTCTAATAAATATGCGGAACCTATTGTTATTAAGGCTCTTCCGTCTTCAGACGGCCGTAGGCCTTTACTCTGTCCTGTTAGAGCATTACGTATCTATAAACAGAGATCTCAGTTTATCAGAAAGGGACGGAAACGTTTCTTTCTGTCTTTGATGCCTAATAGAAAGGACATTTCGGTCCATTCTATTGCTAGATGGATTCAATTAACTATCCGTACTGCTTATGAGAGTTTATCTTCTTCTCAGCAGTCTGTGCTTAAGATTTCCGCTCATGAAGTAAGAGCTCTTTCTACTTCCTGGGCTTATGCTAATAGTGTTGCTATTACAGATTTAATGAAGGCTGCTTATTGGTCTCAGCCATCCACATTTACGAATTTTTATCTCAGAAATATTGAGTCCATTTCTGGAGACCTGCATTGTTTAGGTCCGTTATCTGTTGCTCAGAATGTTGTCCACTAAACAGTTGCAACTATAGTTATGCAGGCTTTCTGTTCCGGCAGTGACTCCGTCCGGCTGCCCTCTTCGCTCTGGGCTATTTGACCCAGGGCAAGGGGAAGGGGGGGGGGGGGGCGG
Source organism: Pictodentalium vernedei (assembly GCA_031216915.1). Taxonomy (NCBI): domain Eukaryota; kingdom Metazoa; phylum Mollusca; class Scaphopoda; order Dentaliida; family Dentaliidae; genus Pictodentalium; species Pictodentalium vernedei. The sequence continues at coordinate 313,032,285 of CM062292.1, read as the reverse complement.
GTGTTCCCTTAGGTCACCTGCTTTATAGTGAAAAGCAAGGGAATGCCTCCTCCAAGTCAGTATTTCTGAGTCGCTTCCGGGATGGTTTTAATGTTAATTTCATTCATGTCTTATTTTTAAAGTGTAGCTCGGTGTGAAGCATTTGTATATGTCAAGTGTCAAACGGGCTTTAATATACAATACTCGGACACTTTTAAATGACTATAAAGAGTCTCAATTCTCTAGACTACTTTATTTATTGGCTTACTTTAAAAATAATTAGTATAAGGGATATACTGGATGTTAATAGAGAACATGAATGTTATTGTGCTCAATTATTAAGGGTAGTGTATCTTTCTAATTTAATATTAAATAAGAAAGATACATGTAAAGCCTAATACTCCTTTTCTCCTTAAGGGGTTACCTCTTTACTATATAGTTGAGCTTATTGGATTTTCCTCTATGTCCTAGGCCCTCCAGCCTGTTTACTATTCAGCTAAGTCTGGGTCATTGGTACAGTATAAAAATGTTAAAAAATTTATAGTAATTTATATATTTTTTATACTTACCAATGACCCAGACGGGGATGGCCCTCCCTGGAGTTGGGAACTCTTGCTTCCCCGCTGAGTACATAGCGCTGACCAGGCACTGCCAGTAAGAATGATAATTGGCGCCAATTTCGGGACGTCTGCGTCACTGCGCATGTGCAGTAGAGGCGTAGTATGGAGGTCCTTTAGGACATGATTTCTTTTTGTTTTGGATGCAAATTTTGGGGATTGGGGGGCAAAATTTGTGTTTGGCCCTGGTTTTGTTAGATTTAGCACCAGCTTAGCTAAGTCTGGGTCATTGGTAAGTATAAAAAATATATAAATTACTATAAATTTTTTAACTTTTGGCCATAAATGTTGTTCGCACCTCACCACAGATCAAGGCATTAAAGGAATCAACTCTGTTCTCATTCCCCCATGAATAAAATATTCACCTGGTTTCATCTTTCTGCAAGTAAACCTATAAAGGCTTGGAAATGAAACCCATTGCCAGGCTTGAATAATACCACTTTTCATTATTACAACTTACCAGCATGCTGTCATCACTGTTGTCATTCCAAAGTTGGACACTGGGCTTTAATATATTATTTACACAGAGGGGACTCTGAAACTGAAATATGAAGAGCATAACTTCAGATGCGAAATTGGTGTATTTTTAAAATTAAATGAGTTTATTATACCCCCCCGCAAACAAAGTTTGGGGGTGTGGGGGTATATAGGAATCACCCTGTCCGTCCGTCCGTCTGTCAGTCTGTCCATCCTTATAAGCACAACTCCTCCTAAACCGTTTGAAGAACTTTCATGAAACTTTACACAATGGAAGAACTCATATGAAGATGTGCATGAAGCAATATAATTCCGTTCTGACATTTCCAGGGGAATATAATCTAACTTATACATTTTAATGTACCAAAAAGGCTACAACTGAGGTGCGGGGGGTATCACTTTGTGAGCTTGCTCACAGTACCTCTAGTTTGTATAGTTAGAAAATTTTTTTTAAATAAAACCCACCCTGAGAATCAATTAATTTATTTTGTGTAACCTTACCACATAAATATGATGAAAATTTGAACAAGAACAGCGGATGAATGACTTTAATTTGGGGATGTTATATGAATCACAAATAATATTTTTATGAAGTCAGGAAAAAATACTCAACTTGTTCTTGAGTGAAAGTGTTGTCAACAGTTTGTGGCCTTTCCTACCCATTTTCAGTGCACATAATTAATAATCTGTGATTTATCATCAAACATAGTTCCCAGACCTTTTCTCCGACCAATATTATGTCATCACACAATGCATATGATGGGTTACCATGAAACTTCAGGTCTCAAAGGTTATGTTAAAGTCAGACCAGGAGGGGAATGAGTTCTCTACTTGATGATATTTAAGATTTTTTTTGTTTTTGGTGATACTGCTTGCAACTGGCTATACCAGATTAATTGAGAAACTGCCCTGCACATGGCCAAATCACTTAATTGGTAATAAATTGATAGGTGTGTTAACTTATCAGAGACAAATATGCAGTAGTAGCATCTTATTGATTGTATACCTCAGTCAGCTAATCAAGATTTCTCATTTGTAGTTTTATCTAACATGTTAACCTTTTACCTGACAAAGCAGCCCATATCATTTACAAATTGAGCAGTTAAAAATTAAATTTCAACAAGACCTCATCATGTAACCCCCTCCTGAGGACTTACATGATATGGTCTTATTTAAAGATGGGTAATAAACTGAAAAATCGAACCGATTCCGATATCATGGGTATACTGAAAAACTGAACTGAATCAATCATTGAATATCAAAACCGTCTGAATTTTCAAATTTTCCTTCATTTGCTATTTATAAGTCCCTGTTGAGGCCTAATAAGTGCTGAAAGGTTCATTTTCATGAAAGAAGTGACAGATTTTCTTTTCAGATTTGTTAACCCTCAATGGACTAGGCAACTGTCCTGAATTCCTACTAGACTACAACCTGTACATGTCCCAATTGCTTAGCAGTGATTTCTAGTCAAGTCTTGGCTGCCTATTAGGCAGCTAAGACCTGACTAGAAATCACTGCCCAGGTGATTTGTCTATTGTCCGCAGGACCTCCTAAAGATGGCATGGTCAGGACACATGCTCTGAGATCGCAAAAGCCTGAAATAGGTCTTAAACATTAAGGTGCATAAAGAACAAGTCACAAAATTACTGTAATATAATTTGTGGTCGTAATTTATTTATTGTGGTTTAATGACACTTTAACAGCCAAGGTCATATGTCGGTGACAGTTTTACGGGTGGAGGAAGCCGGAGAGAACCACCCAGCAATGACAAGCATTTGTCAGCTCTCGAATATCCTAACTCTGAACTATGCACCATGGCACATGCAGGGTTAGATTGGTTGAAGACATGCGCACCATCAACGTGCAGTATGCCTTAGTACACAGCGTCATCGTGCCCCCATGTAGGCAATCGGGGTTAAGTGCCTTGCCAAAGGACACAACACGTTAGCATGAACAGTTGCTGAAATGGTCACCCATCCAATTACTAACCGCGCTCGACGTTGCTTAACTTCGGTGATCTGACAAGAACCAGTTACCACGACGCCACCGCGTGAATTGTGGTCGTAAAAGAGTGCCATTGTTGAGCTCATTGGCAGTGTCATTTATAACATTGTGGTAGACTGATACTACAGCTACTTGTTCTGTTTTTCCTCATGTGAATTCCTCTTTGATACTATCAGCATCTCTAGTTTTGTTGTATTTTTTTAAAAAAGGTGGAAAAAAAATAATAAATGATTTTGTGTGCTTTGAGTGAAGGGCTAACCTTTTATATTTTTATACTAGAAACCAATGGCCCAGACTAGCTGGTGCAAACTCAAAGTTATCAAGGGCCAAACACAAATTTTGAACCCCCAATCCCCAAAATTTTCTTGCAAAACCGAAAATTAAAAGTCCTATCTGGTCCTTCATACTTTTACTCTCCATGCATGCACAGCCGCCAGGAAGTGACCGGAATTGGCGCCAACATCATTCTTTGTTTGGCCCTAAAGTCAACAACATTGAACTGACATCTGTGCTTTTAAATCTCCTTTTTTGAGGATGCCAGACACAAATCAATGGTAAAATTGGTGGATCCAAGGACAAAAATGGATGATGGAAGTGAACAACGGTGGTTAGAAACGTTCAGGGCTGTAACTTTGTAATAATTCTAAAAATTATTTCATGTTTCCAATTTCAGGACATGTGCCTGACTTCATTCTTACTTATGATTTATCCACTGTTTATCAAGTGTTCCTTCCCTATCCCTCCTTGAAACCCTCCTGTTAAACTTGCAAGCTTTTTGGCTTTTTTTTATCAAAATTTTTATTAAATTTCTTAGGAGTTTAACGTGTATTACAGAATATTTATTCTGTTTATCCCCATGGCCTTTTTGTGTGCCTGATGTCTTGTTTCCGTTTTTTTTTTATTGACGTTGTTTACATTGACATCCTTACTTATATGTAGTATTTTGTTTTATATTACTGTGGAATTACTGTAGGATACATTGATTATTATTCTGGTAGTGAAGCTCGAAAAATTTGGATTTTGTCCACACTTAGGCTCTATCAGGATGCCCTTGGGCTCATAATGTTCCCTTTGGGTACTTGGACATTTTTTCAAAATTTTTTTGAAAAATATTTTAAATGTAATTTTGATTGCTATTATTCATGTATCTTAATTATATATTTTGTTGTGGAGTTTGTAGGAGTGGTATCGACTTTGGGCGATGCACTCCTGTGGATTCTTGTCCGACTTGTGTACACTGGGATCATTAACATTGGAGACGGGTGTCGCAGTATGTTGTTGGTGGTGAGGTTCATAGACCGGACCTCGCACTGCATTTTAATTCATTTTTTCAGTTTCTGTTTCAGAGGAACATGAACATGGTGATGATATTGTGACACCCATCCAAAGTGTGCTACCGTCGTCGTGCTCTGTTGAGCAAATAGAGCTAGCTGCAGTGCTCATGATAAGCAAAGGATAAGGCCTCTGGTTAGTGTTCTTATCTCTTGCAAGCAGCTAGCTCGACCGGTGAAGCGGTTACTCCATCCTTGGGAGCCGTGACACCAGGTAAGTCTGTTGTGGTTGAAGGAAGTGTAGATGTGGGTAGAGTGAGTACTTTAAAATAAAAAAGCTTACCCAGCGACGGATATAGGGAGGAAGTCAGCAAGTTTCTTGTTGGGAGGCTTGTTGAGGGTCTAATAGACCGCGAGCGGGAGAGGCCTCTCTCTAACCTAACAACATTTGGGGCCAAAAGTTGTTATGAGAAACTTGCACGAGCCGGAGCATACGTCCGCCCGTCGCTCGGTCCAGTCTGCAGCCGGGGTCGGCTTCAGTCACGGCTTCCTCTGCTATGTTTCACAAGCCGAAATCAAGTTTTCTTGTTGGGAGGCTCTGCGAGGTCCGATGTGACCATGACTGAGAGAGGTCCCTCTCTAACCTAGCAACATTTGGGGCCAAATGTTGTTATGAGAAACTTGCATGAACCATAGCATATGTCCACCTGCCGCTCGGGATGCTCTGTCTAGTCTGTAGCTGGGGTCTGCTTCAGTCACGGCTTCCTCCGCTACATTATTAAAGCACACATGACCGCAGGCTAGCTACCCGACTTCAGATATCCAGTCAGCTGTGTGAAGATGGAGCCATTCTTCGCCCATGAAGTCGGACCATCCGGTAGCTAGCGATCCGAAGCATCGATCAACGGGACTTTCGGAGAAAAGATCTATCTCCGGATCTTCGTCCCAGGAGCGGCAAGCGGCGAAAAAACCACTGCTCCTTAAGCCTCAGGAACGGACTTGCTGTCACAGTTTGCGCAGCTATTAGCATCCCAGCAAATGCAAGAGCAGACTCTAGTGGTGAGCTGTCGGACAGTGCTGTGTCGGTCCGGTCAATTGTGCATGTAGAAGAAGCCATAAGTTTCTCTGCGGGACACTCGGCTAGATATGGGGTAAGATCTCCGTTTGGAGAATGCTCTCCGTCCCATTAACAGTCGGGGTTGACTGTGTCCATTGTGAGAAACCTTATTGAGTCGGAACACGCATTGAAACGTTCCTTCCACACTGCAGCCGGGGCCGGCGGCAATTATGGCTTCTACTTACATGGAAGCACACGAAAGAGGATTAAGCCTAGAAGTTTCTAAGCGGGATACTGTGCGAGATCTGGGGACAGATCGCGAGTGCAGAGCGTTTTTGTTTTTCTTCCTGTTAACAGTTGGGGAAAACTGTTTTGTGTTGTAAGAAACTTCAATGAGGAGGAGCATCCGTCCTAGGTGGCGAGTCGGGACGCTTCTTCCGCACTTCAGCTGGGGCCGGCTGTGGTTATGGCTTCCTCTTCTTCCATGGATATGCACAATAAGGGATAGATGCCTACAAGTTTCTAACGGAAAGCTCGGTGAGGTCTGGAGCAGACCGCAAGCTGGAGATTCTTCTCCTTTCCGTCAGCAGTCGGGGTCGACTGTTTTTGATTCGAGAAACTTTAGTGAGTTGGGATGCCTGTTCACGTTTGTGGTTCGGGACGCTCCTTCCACACTGCAGCTGAATTCGGTGGCAGGTATGGCATCTTCCCTTGCTTCATTAATGAAGCACGTTGACCGCAGACTAGCTATCTGACTTCGCAGATCGATAGCTAGTCGTCTGAGGCTTTTTACCTGCGTCGCCAGCGGCAGAGCAGGTCTAGTAACCGCTTGACTCCGTCCATCAGTCCATCCATCTGTCCGTCCGTCCATCCGTCAGTCCATCCATCCGTCAGTCCGTCCGTCCGTCCGAAACACTTCTTCCGTCAAAGTTTTCTTGGCTTCTATGAAAGGGAATGATTTTATATTTGGTCTGCTGCTTCATAAGGATGAGTTGTATCGTGTATCTAATTTTCAGATCTGCCATGCAGCCACTTCCTGTTTGCCGATACTTTGAAGTCTGTTCATCTCTGTAATCAATTGCATGCAGCGACGCAGGTCCAGACCCGGTATTGGTCTTGGCTTGTTTATACGGGACATGTGTAGAGGATCTGGGGGCCAGATCTCAGTCCCGTGAGCAGCTTATGGTAACAAGTGGATTATCATTGCTCTGCTAGCCTCCGTCACGGACCGGCTGCCACAGATTGCTCTGCGTATCGCCGCATTCCAGTAGTCGCTTGTACTACCGTTTAACAGACTCCGAGGGTGAACTGTCGGATGGTGCTGCGTTGGTCCAGTCATCTGTTCAGTCAGATGGATTTGACCATATTTGCTGATGGAACATTTGGATGGTGAGAGGGCTAAGGAGTGTGAGTCTCCATCCCTCGCAGAAGGGCACTTTAAAGACTATGAAATTTCAAGTCTTAAGCTCTTAGAATATTGTTCCATCTGAATATAAGTCTGCATTTAGATGAGCAGGCTGGGGATGAAAATATGTCCCTACCTGCATCATTTAATATATGCTTGGAATAATGAAATCTGCTATTTCATTCAAAAGAGTTAATTGGGACGCAAAATGTCCTAAGCAGATCACCTTACCAGAGCTATGATGCAATGTCTCAGTGGAAAGGAATATGAGGACGTCGTTCCTCGCTAAGAGTTCTTTCCATTATATAAACTTATAAAAGATTCGGGAACATTTTACTTCCCTACAGCATGTTCCAGCAGTCAAGACAGTGGGATGTATATTCCCACTACATAGATAGTTCTAACTGTCATAAACAAGGGCAAATAACTGTATTTCAACAGTTAATATGCATTCCATCTTGTTTCAGCACATTTCCAAGTTGTTTTGAAAATATTTCTGAATATTTGTAAATTTTTGATATAAATCAGTGATTTTTTTTTTTAAAAATTATTGATTTAGGCCATAAAAAAAAGAACCTCTGTTTCTCAGGCCCACGCGCATGGTCATTTATGGTGCGCATGCAACCTTTTTATGACACCAAAAAATCTTCAAAAAAAATTTGAGATATTGTGCTCATTTCGGTAAATCTATATCGATGCAGTCGCAAATTTTAAATTAACACACTTCAAGCTTTTTCTACATCATACTTTAATAAAGTGGATGGGTTTTAGCAATATTCGCGACAGAAAGTGTTTTATTCTGTAAAAGGTAAGTCATAATGACAGCAAGAAGGAAGGTGTCTTTCAGTCTGACAACAAACAATCACAAAGGGGAATGGTCGATTCGCACCACGTTTGATTCGCACCAACCCTCAGAAAGACTGCAAAGTCAGGTGCTTTGTTGAATGGAACACAGTCTCCTGGCATTTATTTTTAGTAACATTTGTGTTGTAAATGGCCGTCATTGGGAATTTGTGTACTGTTATTTGAAACCGTTACGAGTTTCCCAGTTAATTTAAATAAATGCATTTGAGATGCAGGATAATTGGATAACTAATAGTAACCGTTGCTTGATATAAAAGTAACAGTCATAGTTGAAAATAAATCGCATATAGGCAGGTATGTGCAGTCAAATTGGTTAAGGGCCTATAAGTAGTGGAATTTTGTTTATTTTGAAATTCTCACCTCTCATATTCCTTAAATTCAGATTATATATACACAAATTATACATCAAAATGAAGGTTGGGATGTATAGAACACGAAACACATATGTAATCAACTCATAGAGTCGACTGTAGGCACCACTGGTTCCTGGAAGTCTGCTACCGTATTCGCACCAGAACTGATAATGAAATAATATTTCATCAGAACAACTTGTGGCCAAATGTGCTTCATATATCCAAGAACAAAGCTAGGCATTCAAAACACTTTCGAATACGGCGATAGGTCTGCATTTTGGAAAGGGACAACACTGTCTGCATTTTTTATTGAAGATGGTTTCCATGGTCGTCAGACATGCGCAAATCACTCGTTACCACGAATTTCCATCAAAAAACAAAATCGTAATTCTAAGAAATTTCAACAGGTATCATGCTATCTTGCATTGAATATGGCAACTGTGCAATCTTTATCTAATAACAGTATACTGTATGAAGGCGATCTATTTCTTATTTGATTTTAGACAGCGTTTTTACATGCTTTTTTTGTCCGATGACGTCCGGAAATCGAAAGTATACTCAAACGTAAACAAAAGCAAAGGCGTTGGAATTTTCCCCAATGCAGCTCTGTCGCCGTGTTTTGAAGAATTTTTATCCCCAAGCTTTGTTCTTAGATATGTAAAGCACATTTGGCCACAAGTTGTTGTCGTGAAATATTATTAAATTATCAGTTCTGGTGCGAATACGGGAGCAGACTTCCAAGAACCAGTGTTGCCCACAGTCGCCTCTATGAGTTGATTGCACACGTGTTTCGTGTTCTATACATTCCAACCTTCATTTTGATGTACATTTTGTGTATATTTAATTTGAATTGAAGGAATATCGGAGGTGAGAATTTTCAAAATAAACAAAATTTCATTACTTATATAGGCCCTTAATAAAAACGCACATTCGTTTTGTATTTCATTTTCAGATTTCCGAAAAATATGATTTATGGATGAACTGCCCGTTTAAATGGGTTGTGATAATTTTGAATATAATGGGGAAAAATTGCGATTCACGATTTTATTAGGCAGGTTGTAAAAGGATTTTTTTTGGGGGGGGGGGGGGGGGGGGGTAAAATAAATCTCTGAAAGTTGGCACTTCGACATTTGATTTGTCCCAGAGACGTTTCAACCCGAGACGTTTCACCCATGAGGCATTTCATCCTGTGTTATAATTTTCACGTTTCACTGAAAAAACAAACATTCAAACCCCACTTTATTTATGACCCAACACCCCTGTGGTGAATAACCAATATATTTGCGAAATTTTGAGTGGTCCACCAGGCGTTTGGGTGGGCGTCAAATTACCACAAACAACCTCTCGGGGAGAAAATAAAAAGAACCCCCTAAACTCAAATTCAAACGGCATCGACTTTTCTCATTCAAATACCGTATTATACGTTTGACCAACCACTTTATATCAAAGCAGTGGAGATTGTGTCTTCGTCAGATAAGTTAACAAAAGTTTTCGTTAGACTCGGCGGCTTCCATATGATTATGTCATATTTAGGGGCAATTGGTTCGATCATGGCTGGTAGCGGCTTGGATGAACTTTGGGGGACTGTTTATGCTGGTGGGTCAATCCATCATTTGATCAGTGGTCATGCATATTCAAGAGCAGTTCGTGCCCATTTGCTAACACAAATTGCCATTACAAAACTTGTGTTTGAAGAAAGCCGAACACTAGATAACATAGACTGCACAGAAGTCAATGAAATATTCTGTGGACTTGCCAGAGGTGACTGTACAACAGCTGACGCTGTCAATCAAGAAAGTGTCAACCATCTACTGTCAAAATTACACGAACTGCTCCAGAATACGTCCGTAGGACGCACAGGAAAGCTTTGGGTACAATACTACGAGCAAATAGGTCTTCTCCAGTTGTTCTTGAGAGCAGAGCGCACAGGCGACTGGGAACTCCACACATATTGTGTTCGCAATATGATTCCAGTATTTCACGCAGGTGGTCATTTTGCATACGCAAAAAGTTCTCATCTCTATTTGCAGCAGATGAATGAGCTAACAGAAATAATGCAACAGGATGATTTGAAGTTGTTCACTGAGAAAGGTTACTTTACCATAAGGCGCTCAGATAAATTCTGGGACGAGATATATTCTGATCAGACCATAGAGCAGTGTTTAATGAGAATGTTCAAGCTCCCTGGTGGTCTCAAACATGGCAGGGGAATAACCGATAGCACTGTTGCGAAATGGGTACATGGACTACCTCTTTGCCTTCCGATATGTAATGCTCTCGAAAATTTTGTTCATGTTCACACTGGTCATGGCGAACAACATCGGGATCTCCGTCAAAGTTCACAATTGACTAATGCCAATGATATCACCAAATTATTGAACTGGCTCCGAGTGCATTCCCCCTTTCAGAATAGAGATCCACTACAATTAGTCTCTATAGCAACCGGGCTTGTGGCCGACGAAACTGTGAACTGTGACCAAGTTTGCAAAATTGGTGAATGTTGCGTATCGAATGTTGTAAGCAAAACGTTCAACAGCATCAAACTACGACGTGTTGACACTGTGAAGTCTTTCGCATCGATGGCAAATAGCATCAAAGTCCGTGGAAGTAAGGTAGTGATTGACCCCACAATTCTGTTCAACTGCATCACATGTGTTATTCAGTCACAAGCAGAGATGGAAGAGTATCTCAAATATGAACTCGCCCCGAAACCACCAGCATTGTTTGATTCTGCTGGAATGAGGAAGACACAGAAAAGCACGCTCGGTAAGATCCTCAAAACATACGGTTCCGAGCAAACTAAAATCCCAGAACATTCTCTGTTTGTTGTAGATGGTGGATTTTTATTGAGGGCAGTTGTATGGCCTAAACAGTCGTCATATAAGGACATATGTACATCATATTCCAATTATCTAGTGAGACATTTTGGGGCGAACGTCGTGGTTGTTTTTGATGGTTATGCTTGTACAATGTCGACAAAGGGCATGGAACAAGCCCGTAGATCTAAAGACAGGTATTCCATTGATATCAATATCTCACCCGAGTTACCAGCCACCACACCCCAATCCGATTTCCTTGCAAATGCCAAGAACAAAACCCAACTGATCGATCTTCTAATGCAGGAGCTATCTGCTATCAATATTCAGTCCAAGCAGGCCGAGGCTGATGCTGATGTACTGATAGCCGAAACTGCACTTGACATCGCTCAAGATGACAACAATGTTGTCGTTGTGGGAACAGACACAGACTTGTTAGTCATTCTTACCTCTCGAGTTCAACCGGGATGTAATATTCACATGATGTATTCCATTACCCCAAACTTACTAGTTTCAGTTAGTGAAATAGCAACCAAAATGGGTGACCATAGAAGCAACCTCCTTGTAGCACATTCTATAAGTGGTTGTGACACTACTTCTGCACTCTTTCGAGTTGGTAAGAAGAAAGTATTCAGTACAGTTGTCTCCGATGTCACTAGCGACTCACAACAGTATGTCAACACAATTTTGGCAGATGACAGTACACCAAGTGCAGTAGCCGCTGCCGGGGAACAACTTCTCCTGATCTTATACGGGAGTAAAACTGTTTCCTCTCTCGACCAATATAGATATGTCACTTACAAGCATTATGTAGCAAAATCTAAACTGAATAAACCCATCGACCTAGCCTCACTCCCACCAAGCAGTGATGCTGCACAACAACATGTCTACAGATGTTATCTCCAGGTCCAACAATGGCTGGGCACTTCGCTTCCTCCGACGGATTGGGGGTGGTCGCTAGACAATGGACTTCTTGTACCGACTGCAGCCACAAAGCCATGTGCCCCCGATAACCTACTGAATCTGATCAGTTGTGGTTGCAAGAGTGCTTGTACAAAAAGGTGTGGGTGTAAGAAGGCAGGACTCTCTTGCTCAGGTTTGTGTAATTGCAGTTCGGATTCTTGTAACAACCACAGAAACACTGTCCTGTCGGAAATTTCTGAGTTTGATGAATAATATGTATATAGGTCATGTCATTTCTGTATATAGCGTTGATAATAGTCAATGTAACTTAATCCATGTTGATTGATTTGTACATTCTGTAAATATTATTTATTGATTTTTGTACATTCTGTAAATATTATTTATTGATCTAATGCTGCCAGACACAGACGTGCCTGTTCGGTCCCAAGCCCGAAAATAGTTGAGTTCTCATGCTGACGAATTTTATGCCAAAAGGGGAACTCGGCCAGAAGCAGAGGGGGTCTTCCATAATGTCTATTTTGTAAGCAATGATAAAAGTCTTCAAATGGTGGTGGATTTTTTATCGTCTGTCCAACTAACATCCCGTTCTGTACTACGACCCTTTGGGCAAATCCGTTAGGAAAATCGTCATCTTTTGCGTAAATCCGATACTTTTTTGTGAATTTTCAATAATTTTTCGCAGAAATTGTCACAGAATGCACATTTTCCTCTAGGTAAATGTATATTAGACATTATGTAGCTCGAAATACGCGTAAACAAAAAATACAGTTGGATCAATTCGAGGTTACAAAGTTCGTGCGATTTTTTAAAATTTTTTTCAAACGCGTTTTCGAAAAAAGGCTGTAGATAAAAAAGCTCAACTGGGATTTTAGGGGACTTTTGTCTAATCGTTCAGTGACATGTACTCGACATTCCCTGAAAAAATCAGCTTTCTTCGATTTTTGTCCCTAGTGAAACCTAATGTTCTTGGGCTATAGGTTGACGATTAATGGAAGGTTATCATCTTCATGAGAAACTTGATATTAATCATGGAAGTTTCTTTCAAAGAGAGTCGCTCCTTGCGGAGGTAAAGGCTCGCTTATTGAAGAGAACAATTGAGATCGACAAGACAAGCTTCTTCGTGTGGAGGACTTAGTTTCTCCTCCTGTAAGCATTGTAAGTTGTACAGGTGATGGACATGACCTCTATTGCTTGCCAGTTTACAGAGGATTATCAAGTTCACGAAAAACTAGACGTTAATCACGGAACTTCCTTTCAAAGAGAGTCGCTTCTGGTGGAGGTAAAGGCTCTCCTTCCGTAAGCATTGTAAGTCGTTGCTTGCCAGTTGACGGAACGATAATCTTGAGGTCGTCGAGAATAGATTTCGGTTCCTTTCCACTTGGCAATAGGTGATCAGCCTCGCAATTAAGTGGATAAATTGTGGAAGATCAGTGGATGAGAATGTAGTCTCGGCAGGCCTGTGGCTATCAGCCCGAGCGAGCTGCACTTACAAGTTAACTTGTTGGACAAATCTTCCAAGAGAAGCTTTCCTTCTGGAGGTACAAGCTTTCCTATTGAAGAAAAGCATTAGGCGTCATCAAAAATATTCTCCAGTTTTTTATTATCACCTGTTTCTTGTCCTGAATCCGGATGGATAGTGCAGAGATAGGCTGAGATATTCCTTGGTGTCAAGACAATTATGTCATTGTGGACGCCATAGTAGCCTTCTGTGCAGTTACAGCAGTCTCTTGGGTTAGGCTCTGTGCGCTGTCTTTTGGGAATAAAACCGAAAAAGATACTGTGCTTTTCAGTTTGTTTTTCCTAGGTGTCGTAGACTTGAGTCTTATTGTGACACCATAGTAGCCTAGCTAAAATCATGAGCGAGATTTTTTCAGTATTATGCAGTGGCATAACTGAATTTATTATCTCTTGGGACTGCAGATTCTTTGGGAATTCAGGGCTCTTTATATAGCGGCTCTTCATTCCCTACCTTGCACGATGATAATTGTAAGTCTCCGTTAAGTGAACCTTCAGGGTTGCAACTTACACCGGTATATCTATCTTCGCAAAGATGAAGACTTATAAACTATGGCTAGCATTGTAAGTCTCCTTAGTGAGCTTCTAGGGCCTCAGTTATCAGCTTTTAATGGTCTTCACGTACAGGAAGACCTTTAGCTACTTCAACTAGGCTGAGTTTGTTATCCTATTGGATATGATACCATTTGTTAGAGGAGGTTATTGTCTTCAAACCGGTATGGTTTGGTGTGAGTTATTATGTAAATACGGTGTATTTGTTCATTACGTCCTTCTCCGCTCTTATTGACATTATGGAGTCGGTCAGACATGAGGGAGCCTTGCGGTTCCTATACTATTTGATGACGAACACAAGAACGATTCAAGTAATGCAGGTGAGGGGGTTCGATATGATTTCAAATCCCGCCCACCTCCCCACCACCAATGTGTTAAGAGGCGATTACCAGGCAAAACGTAGTTTTCTTCCCTTAAGCTTCATATACATTTAAGTATATACATGCATTTCATGACTTCTCGATTGGCGGCTGGGTCGTGTTCTATAGCGACCTCATGGGCACATCCACTTTTTAGTTGGTTTGTTTCCTGTGGTTGTTTGTTTATATGTCATATACGAGCATATGATTCATCATCAAAAAATTGCTAGCCTTTTAGGTACCTGTAAGGCTGTCTAGTCAGTTAACTGGTATTCAGATAATTACATGCTGGTTTTCAATGCTCGCGTGCATAATAAGTGTATTATTAGGCAGACACATTATTGTATGTTATGGACCTTAGAAACAATGAATTATTTCGGGGGTGGTCCGAGACGAGTCTGTTAATCATAGCTCATTCCATTTCTAAATCCAGGTTTCAGTACCAAAATCGAATATAACTTGTCAATACATTTATCGTATATTTGCACATGTCTGGGAGCATAGATATCGGATAGAACACGTCTGGGAGTGTTATTTATTGGAATTTATTGTACACCTGAATGGGGTCGCCTGTGGGTTACCTTGGAAGTGTGTTTACTCTCCAGAGATCATCCATTGTGATTCTATTGGACATGTGTATGTTGTAATATTATATCACCGGGGGCACGGTGGCTCAGTTGGTAGAGGTGCAGGCTGCAAGCCGAGAGGTCCTCGGTTCGAATCCCACCTGCGGCAACCGCGTTGTGTCCTTGGGCAAGACACTTCACCCCCATTGCCTACGTGTGGGCACGGTGATGCTGTGTACTAAGGCGTACTGCACGTCGATGGTGCACCTGTCTTCAACCAATGCTAACCCTGCTTGTGTGGAGTTAGTATGTTGGGGAGCTGACAGTTGCTCGCCGTTGCTCGGTGGTTCTCTCCGGGTACTCCGGCTTCCTCCACCCGTAAAACTGTTGTGGTCATGATTAGCCATTGTGCAGAAATATGTGACCTTAAACACCAATAAATAATAATAATAATAATATTATATCACCGGTTTTAGACCTATCTATGTATGCTGACTCTGGTATACGTTACAAGCGGTCGCTATTAATTACCGTGATCGCCGCAACATCCTTAGCTTCTGAAGTGGCATTAAGCACCAACGAATATATATTGTTATTTGGTACCGTTTTTACTGATTCCAGAGCACTCCTCTCTTTGCTTTTGAAGAAGATTCCTTCAAAAAAAGTGGGGGGGGGGGGGGGGTTAATTCTCCTTCAGCTTGATAAGTGTGTAACTATGAGTTAAGCTGTTTTATCTGTAGATTATATCCGGGATACAGCTGATGTATTATTTTATATGGCATATGTTTGTGGGGGTTAACCTCTCACTCTCAAATACGCCATCCTAATTTTTAGGGCTTAGTCTGGACTAGCCTTAAAATTGGGAACTCTTTACATCCAATTAGCATAGTCATTCATGCTAAGAATACGGAATTACTTGAATTTGGCTCTTTATTTATGATATGTCTTCTCTATTACTGTAAAGAGAGACATACATGTAATTCTGTTTAAATTTAATTTCCTTTCACTTTGGATTGCAGGCTTGGGAACTATGTTGGTCTACTAATTCTGAAGCCCTAAGCCCTCCGCTTTTTACAATTCAGCTAGTCGGGGCCATTGGCTTATAGCATAAAAATATGATAAATTTAAAGTAATTTGTATATTTTTTATACTTACCAATGGCCCAGACGGGTATGTCCTTCCCATGAGTGGGCACTCATACCTCCCCACTGAGTTATTATGTAGTACTCTCTTCTACAAAGAATGATGTTGGCGCCAATTCCGGTCACTTCTTGACGGCTGCGCATGCGCGGAGAGTAAAAGTATGGAGGACCGGATAGGACTTTTAATTTTCGGTTTTGCAAGCAAATTTTGGGGATTTGGGGGTTCAAAATTTGTGTTTAGCCCTTGATAACTTTGAGTTTGCACCAGCTAGTCTGGGCCATTGGTAAGTATAAAAAATATACAAATTACTTTAAATTTATCATATTTTCAAAGAACATTAGGAACATCCATTCTGAATATGGTTTTGCCATTTCCTTATACAAAACTTTCATAGACCCTGCTTGGTATCGGCAAAATGAATCAATTCTGTTGTTTGTTGAGGTTTAATGGCACTTTCAACAGCCAGGGTCATATCGTGTCGGATAGTTTTACAGGTGAAGGAAGCTGGAGTATCCTGAGAGAGCCATGGAGCAGCAGTGAACAACTTTCAGATTCCCTAACTTACTAACCCAGCACAAGCCAAGTTAACAGCAGTTGAGTCAGCATGGTGGCTTGATAGGTAAAGATGCAGGCAGCAAGCCGAGAGGTCCTCGGTTCGAATTCCACCTGCTGTTGTGTCCTTGGGCAATCAACACTAACCCTGCTTGTGTGGAGTTAGTACATTAAGGAGTCTTCCTCCACCCGTAAAACTGTCCGACACGAGGTGACCCTGTCAAAAGTGTAAATAAAGAAATAAATAACAGCAGTCGGAGGCAAGTGCTCCATGCAGTATGCCTTATTGCATAACACCACTGTGCCTCCGTGTGGGCAATTGGAATTAAATGTCTTGCCCAAGGACACAATGCAGATGTTGCAGTTCAGAATCAAAGCATCAACTTTTCAGTTTAAAGTTCAAAACTCTAACCAATTAGCCACTTTTCTCTTATGATGAAATACAGTACAAGTCAAAATAAGTTGTAGGATAACCACTATAAATTATGTACCTTTCTCTTCCCACACTGATGAGACCAGAAGCTGACATCATTCTCTGGAAAGCTCTCACTTAGAGCTTTCCAGAAAATGATGTCAGAATCTGATCTTATCAGTTCTGGAGCAGCAGTATAGTTTATTGCAGTTATGCTACAACTGATTTGACTTGTACTGTAGTTCTGCTTTGCAGGCTTAACTGGTAGAGTGCTAAATTATTTTTGGTCGGCCAAATTTGTTCACTTGTTCCTTGCCTTGTTTACATTTTATGTGAGAGTGCCTCTAGGCACTTTCCCATAAACTGTAACAAGACAAATCCATGCAGCCAAAGTAATTGCACTTCAAAGAAAGTATAAAGCATCTCTACAGAATATGAAGACTTCAAGCTGTGGTACCTGCACTTCAGAATAAAGCCCAAATATGGGCTTCCCGCTCTCTACCAGCTAAAAGTTCTGTTCTAAAAGAAAAGAATGAAAACTAATTTTCATTGATTTTATTTAGAATTTTGAGTTACTAACTGTTTACCTGGTACTTGGGATCTTTCTGTCTCAACTTGAATAACCTATTCACAAGTAGAGGGATAATTCAAGCTTTTGTTGAATAGCATATATTTATTTAGATTTGATCAACCCATTTGACACTGGTTTGAAAACTTAAATTGGACTTGGTATTTTCATAATTTCTTATCAACCTACCTTACAATTGTTTTCTACAGGCTTGCACAACAGTGGAAGACCCTAACTCGGAAAATATACTCTCTATTTTGATCTTTCCCAAGCGATTTGGGAAAGAAAAGTGGTGCAAAAGCACCAAGAAAAAAACAGCCAAAAATGGGCCGCGCACCATCGGTGCACACCCAGTAGGGGATGCTCTTCTCTTAGTACAAATCCACGACTTCCGGGAACCAGTGCGCAAGCAGTAACTAATGAATCATTCTTTTTTCGTCCGCCCATGTGGTAGGGTGTCCATTTGTATTCAGAAACAGTGATAATTTTCTCTCTCCCCTCCCCCCCCCCCCCCCCCCTTTATCTACACCACTGTCAGATAATTATATTTTTGTAGACGAACGGCTTATTCAAATGAGTTGTGGTAATTTTCAGTATGTTGGGAAAAAATTCTGATTTGTGATTTTCAAAGGCAGGCTGTGAAAGAAATTCTGTTTTTGGCGAAAAAAATCTCTAAAAAGTTGTTAATTTACGGCACTTGGACGTTTTTTTATCAGCGAATTGGTAGTGATAAATGGACAACAACAAATCCACGAGATGTTTCGTCCTGTGGCTGTGGCATAATTTTCACGTTTCACTGAAAAATGATTCACCTCCATTCCAAATCCCTTTCATAAATGACCAACTTCTTCAAGTGAATAACCGGTGTAGTAGTTAGTGGGGGTGGGGGGTGGGGGGGGTGGGGTGGGGAGCAATTGGAGCTTTGGAAGGTCAAAGTACCACAAACAACCAACAAGTACAAAACCATTGAAATATGGATGTCATTGGAACAAGCTCAGATATTGGCACATGGCCATATCCATATTTCTGTTTTGCTCTATATTTTTATGTTTTGGCTTTTGAAAAGACTAATTGTTCAAATAAAACACATTAGGGTGGAGTGTCTCGTGGGGGGGGGGAGGTAACATGGAAATTATTGATGTGCTGTCTGCGTGCAAAAATCTCACTGACAAGCATCCAAATCTCACTGAGAGCTCATCAAAATCTCACTGACGGTCACCTCCAGAGGTTAACAGGTCTGGTTATACCCCCTCGTGGGGGATGTGCAGTCTTTTTCTGGGGTGGATACTGCTGGAGCTGTTGAGTTGTCTGGTGAAGAGACGCCTGTTTCTGGGACTGTGGTCCCTCTCCAATCGATATCTGAGGCTGTCACTTGGGTTCTGACTCCTCCTTTGGAGCCGAGCTAGGTTGCTCTCTCCCCTTTTCCACCAGTTTCAGCAGCTCCTGTCGTATCTGCTGATACTGCTGTTCTGTCTGCAACGTCATCGGTCACCGTTTCAGCCGGCCTCAGCTTATCCCTGCAGGGGTCTGCAGTGATGCATCTCTGGTAGTGTGGATGTGGGGTATCGGCCTCAGCCTTCCCTGACTTCAACTTGGCGAAGTCGGAAGTGGCTGCCAACCGAACCCTCTGCTGTGGCCTCTCCGCCGTTGAGCACAGCAGTTTTATCCCTGCAGGGGTCTGCAGAGATTCTGGTAGTGTAGACGTGGGGTATCGGCCTCAGCCTTCCCTGCCTTCAACTCGGCAAAGTCGGAAGGGGCTGCCGACCAAACCCTCTGCTGTGGCCTCTCAGCCGTTGAGCACAGCAGTTTTATCCCTGCAGGGGACTGCAGAGATGTCTGGTAGTGTAGACATGGGGTATCAGCCTCAGCCTTCCCTGACTTCAACTCGATGAAGGGGCTACCGGCCGAACCCTCTGCTGTGGTCTCTCAGCCGTCGAGCACCACAGTTTTCTCATTGGATTCGGATGTTCATGGTGGGGCCACCATGAACTCTGTGGCATTTCTGTCCACGCACTCTGGTCCCATGGCCAGTTTTGCGGGACCAACGTCTTTTGTGTAGCCTGCACCTTCTGTCCCTCAGAGGTCCGTGGCAACTCTCCTGAGTTTCCGCTCTGTAGATCCTCGGGGTATGTCATACCCCTATACACATCTGCCTTCAGATGTTTCGGCTGCCACCCGCCGCCCCGCGTTGGGTGTATTTGAGGATCGTGACCCTTCGCTGGTTAAAAGGTTCAGGAGTGAAGCCACTTTGCCGGTTTGTTCCCACAGCAAACCGGCCGACACGGGCTGTGAGCTTAGGGAGGCCCTCTCCTTGCTCACTCAGGTTCTTTCCAAGAGCCTTCCCATTGCTTCCAGCGAGGCTTCTAGTGGTTTCCAGATGCACACCCTTCCCCCCCATGCGGCGCCGCCTCCCAGAATCAGAAGCAGGCCGCTTTCTGATCCCTCAGGTGTGCCTACACCATGGGAGGCATCGGCTGGTTTGCCCTTGATGGGCTATGTGTCTTCCGACTCAGAGGATGAGTCCGACATACCTGAGGTTGAGAGCCAACAGTCTTCTGACTTGGGGGCAGCTCTCGACTTTGTGTTTGGGTTCCTTCCAGATCTTAAACCATCAAACCAGCCGACAGTGTCAGCCAGGCCACGATCATCAGTTGCGCGCCTACAGCCTGTGGAGCAACATGCTTCTGGGCGCCATCGACCGTGCCAGTCGGTACAGGTGGTTGAAGCATTTTCAGCTTTGGACTGAATTCCAAGGCTATGAAGACTTCGTTCTTCACCAGGGTTGACACCTTTTTGCCTCCAGTGCATTATTGTTCCTATGATTCTGCCAATCCGTCAGTCTGCCAGACTTTGATGGTCTTAGATCAGGACTCCACCTCCCTCGGGCTTTCCAAGCCCAAGTCAGCCGTTATTCCTATGGCGACTCTGGAGTCCCTGTTGGGCTTATCGAGAGAGATGCTGGGAATGCTTTCTCTCTCGGATCACATCGAATCTGCTTTAGCTGCTTATCTGCCTCCAGATAAGTTTGACGACGTAAGGCTCCTTTGCGTGTGCTTTCCAAGCTGCTCATGCACATGCATGCCTGTAGCACGACTAACTTGGAATTAGTTCACAGGGACACTGTGTTGGACACACACCGTTCCCTTCCTGAGGGGCAGCGTGCTGCTCTTCGATCTGCTTCTTCGGTGGGTCTGCAACTATTCCATGGTTCTGTGGCGACGGTCCGGGATGAAGTCCTATGTCATTCCATAGATCAGCTGCTGCTTCGTCAGCTTGTTCAGCCTTCTGTTGGAGGCAGGGGCTGTCCAAAGCCTAACAAGTACCCTTCTGCTTCCTCTGCGAAGCCAAGGGCTGATCCTCCTGCCACCGCTTCTACTTACTCACAGGGTAAGGGTAGGCATCAGCAGTCGTCACCTCGATTCATCCCAGGTTGAGGCATCCAACTCTGTCGAGAGTGCCTCTTCCAACACAAGTTCCTTTAGACGTTGCACGTTGGGAACTTTTGATCATGGAGATAGGCAATCTCCTGTCAAAGGGGGTGATCAAGGTTGTCAAGAACATTCATTCAATGGGATTTTATTCCCGCCTGTTCTTGGTGCCGAAGAAGGACGGCCAACTGTGATCGGTTATCGATCTGAGTATCCTGAACCAGTCTATCATTGCTCCTAAGTTCAGCATGGAGACTTTCAGGTCGCCTCTCCATTCACCAGGGAGTTTTCGCTTCCAGCATCGACCTGCGAGACGCTTACTTTCACGTTCCGATTCATCGGACATTGCAAAAGTATCTCAGGTTTGCTTTCTGGGGCAAGTTTACCAGTTCAAGGTCATGCCCTTCGGCCTCAACCTGGCTTCTTGGGCCTTCACCCGACTGATGTTGCATGTGTTAGCCTTACATCGCACACAGTCCAGGGTGACTACTTCGGCATATCTAAACGATATCCTCCAGAGGCATTCCAATGCTGCCTTTCTGGAGTCAGATGTCGACACACTGTTGAGCCTGCTCACGTCGCTAGAGTTCAGAGTCAACTAGGAGAAGTCAGACCTGGTCCCTTCTCAGTCGTTTTGTCATCTGGAGATGGACTTCCGTACTCAGCTGAATACGATGGCGGTTTCCCGGCCAAGGCTGTGATTCTCCCTGCTTTTTCCCTGACTCTGTCCCAGTCCACATTCACGGCAGCATGGAGTCTTCTCCGACTGCTCAGTCTCTGCGGTTCGGTGACAGATCTCATTCCTCTAGGGCGGCTGCATGTCAGACCTCTCCAACACTTTCTGCTCAGTCGTTGGAGGCTGATTGTCTATCCTCTGGATCTGGTGCTTCAGTTACCGGAGTCTCTTCATCGTCACCTTCTCCCCTGGACGGATGTTCAGTAGATTATGCAGGGAGTTCCGTTGGTCTTACCCACATCCAATCGTGTTCTGATGGCAGTCGCCAGTGATCCCAGATGGGTGAGACATTGGATCCTCTTGGTCTTTCCCTTCACGGGGCATGGGACCAGGATCATGCAGCTCTTCACATCAACCAGAAGGTGCTTCTTGCTCTTGTTCTGAGTTTCCGGCAGTGGATCCACCACCTTTCGAATCGCCAGGTCCTTCTGTTGTTCAACAATTCAACAGTGGTTGCTTACATTCGGAACCAGGGTGACACACACTCTGTTCCCATGTACAAATTGGCTCGGGATCTTCTACTGCTCGCTCAGGATGTCAACGCCGGAGTGTTGATTCGTCACATTCCCAGTAGTCTGAACGTCCTAGCCGACTCCCTGTCCCGACAGGGCAGGGTCATTTCCACCGAGTGGACGCTTCACAGTGTGGTGTTCCAGTCGCTTTGCGATCTCTGAGGTCTTCCCCACATTGATCTCTTTGCGACTCATTGGAACCATCAGGTGGACACTTTCGTTTTCCCGTGTCCAGATCCTCTGGCTTTCTCCATGGACACTCTGTCACTCGATTGGAACGGTCTTGTCGGCTATGCCTTCCCGCCGATTCCGATTCTGCCTCAGGTTCTAACCAAGATACGAAACTGCAGTTGTCGAATCATTCTGATCGCTCCCCTGTCGCCTCAGTGGTGTGGATCAATCAGCTCCGCTCTGTTGGCGGCGGTTCCGGCACGTCTCCCTCTATGTCACGACCTTCTTTGCCAAGGTCACCCGAGGAGGTTTCACGTCGACCTGACTTCATTTTGCCTTCACCCATATTTTTTGTTGAGTCCTGTCTCCTCCGTAGAGGTTTTTTCGAGACGAGCAGTGGAATGCATTTCTTCTTCAAGGATGCACTCCCCTGGTTTAGCCTATGCTGCTAAGTGGAAGGTCTTCTGTCGATGGTGTGCCGATCACTCAGTTGATTATGCCAATCCTTCGTTTCACAGATTGTGGAGTTTTCTGGTATATCTGTTTGATTCTCAGGGTCTCCAACCTATTACCATCAAAGGGTACAGGTCCCTGCTTTCGGAGACCTTTTCGTATGTGGGACAGCGTCGTATCGGCACTAATCCATACCTCTCCAAGCTTGTTCGGCACTTTTCCTTGAAAAGGCCTAGGACTTTGCAGCTTATCTCAAGATGGAATCTTTGTTGGGTGCTGCTTTGCTTGGGGAGGGGGGGTGGGGAGAGAGGGTGCCGTTCGAACCTTTATCCCAGGTGGATATGCATTTTCTCACATACAAAACGGCTTTTCTGATGGCTTTTGCCTCAGCCAGACGGGTTAATGAGCTTCATGCCCTCTCGGTTGACCCGGCCTTTTTCAGGATCGCTCCCAACAGTGTTACGTTTACCACTGATTGCTCCTTTCTGGCCAAGAATCAGATACCAGAAACTGCTCCACCTCCTATCTGTATCAGGGCTCTTCCTTTTGCTGAGGGTAACCGCCCTTTGCTCTTTTCAGTTCATGCAATTCGCATTTATCTCAATCGGACGCAGTTCATTCGGAAAGGCAGGAAACAATTTTTTCTGTCTCTTATTCCTGGTTGACAGAAGATCTCTTCTCAATCCATTTCTCGATGGATTTGTCTTGCTATTAGCACAGATTATGCTCATCTAGCGACTGATGATTGTATTACCAATCGTATTTCTGCCCACGAGGTGAGTGCATTGTCTGCCTCTTGTGCTTATACTAACTCCGTCATGTTGTTGGATGTTATGCTGGCAGCCTACTGGAGAAATGCTACTTTCTCCACCTCTCTGCGTCAGTTGCAGGAGCAGTCAGAGGACCTTTTTACTTTGTGCCCTCTTTCTTCTGCTCAGGCTGTTGTCTACCCTAGCCATTAGGCTTCTCACAAGGTCAGTTCCAGCTCTGTGCTGTTACTGCCCTTTCTGTCTGTGCGTCGCACAGAACCATACGCCTCTTCTCTCATTGTCTTTTACTAATGATTGTAATGCTATGGTTTGATAGGCCAAGGGACCTCTTCCTCTGTCCACGGTTCCAGTGCATTTGGGTTATGTGGGGGGTTGGTTATGTGATTCCTCCATCCTATTGTCTATTCAGCCTGTAGTAAACAATTGTAAGGTAGGCTGATAAGAAATTTAAATTTTATAGTAAATTTCCTTTCTTATTATACCTACCACAATTGTTTACATGGAGGCCCTCCCGTTCTTCTTATTCGGGTAAGAATCCTTCCTCCCCGCTGATCACATAACTCCAATGTTGGCGGACTGGTTCTTGAAGTCGTTGTACTAAGAGAAGAGCATCCCCTACTGGGTGTGCGCCGATGGTGCTCGACCCAGTTTTGGCTTACTTTTACCTGCGTCGCCAGCAGCAGAGCAGGTCTAGTAACCGCTCGACTCAGTCCGTCAGTCCGTTCGTCCCGTCTGTCAGTCTGTCCATCCGTCAGTCCATCTGAAACACTTCTTCCGTCAAAGTTTTCTTGGCTTCTATGAAAGGGAATGATTTTATATTTGGTCTGCTGCTTCATAATGATGAGTTGTATCGTGTATCTAATTTTCAGATCTGCCTTGCTGGCACTTCCTGTTTGCCGATACTTTGAAGTCTGTTCATCTCTGTAATCAATTGCATGCAGCGACGCCGGTCCAGACCTGGTATTGGTCTTGGCTTGTTTCTTGGTGCTTTTGCACCACTTTTCTTTCCCAAATCGCTTGGGAAAGATCAAAATAGAGAGTATATTTTCCAAGTTAGGGTCTTCCACTGTAGTTCAAGCCTGTAGTAAACAATTGTGGTAGGTATAATAAGAAAGGAAATTTACTATAAAATTTAAATATCTTCTCATAGCCGATTCACAGCCGCTATGACTTGATTTCTTTAGTTCAAGATTTTGTTCTGGTGGTTACAATTAAAAAGTTAACACATAACAGTTTTATCCAGGGCATTGAGGTTTATCGGCAGATCATTACCAAAATATTTCTTTACTGTAAGTTAATTCTGTCAACTTTTTCTCTTAGGTTTATGAACTCCCACAGTGCTGGAGTTTAAATTCATAACACTAGCTGAATTCCCGACATTGCATGTGATAATACGGTGCTGAATTTAAAAATTCTTGTTTCTCAGGTGCCTCCGCTTCATTGAAAATCTGCCTTATAACTTTTTTTTTTACCTCGAAATCTCCTTAGCAATACTATTTTTTACTTGTAGGACTAAAATTTTAATCAACTATATCTTGATTGACAGAGCTTACTCAGCTTTACCAACAACATATAATTGGTTAAATTTGCAACTGCATTATGGCCGCCGGGCAGGGGATGAAAATCTAGGAATTTTTTTATTGTTGCCTTACGGGTTAAATATCAACAGTGAACTGGTTGGGTGGCCATGCTAGAAGCCACTGTCATGGCTTTATTGAAAAGTGTTGAAAGCCATCTTAGTGACTTTTTCACCACATGCATTAGCTTGATGTTTGCTCAGCAAAAGAAAAAAGAATATATATAAAAATTGTTATGTTACAGTTTATTAGAGAGTGCCGGGGGCACGGTGGCATTGCGGTAACCGTTTCTCGTCAGATCACCGAAGTTAAGTAGTGTTGAGTCTGGTTAGTCCTTGGATGGGTGACTATCTTGGTGATCGATTCGGACTCCCACGTTGTGTCCCTTGGGCAAGGTACTTCACCCTGATTGTCCACATGGGGATGTACTGCTTGTCGATGGTGCACATTTCTTCAACCAATCTAACCCTGCCTGTGCTATAGTGCTGAGTTACTAAGTTTGGGAACTGGCAGCTACTCGTCGTTGCTAGGTGGTTCTCTCTGGGGACTCCGGCTTCCTCCACCCGTAAAACTGTCACCAACATGATATGACCTTGGCTGTTAAAGTGTCATTAAACCCTAATAAATAAATTAAGAGTGTCAGCAGGCACTCTCCAGTAAATTGTAACAAATCAATTATCAAGAAAATCTACAAAACTAAGACTTTCCATGCTTGAAACAATAAAATCACACATGTTATAAATTGCCTTTGCAAAATAATTTTTTTTGCATTCTACCAGTTAAGCGCAATTCAAATTTAGTTCATTGTTGTTTATATGAGGTCTGCTGGGGTAGGTGAACAAAAATAGGCCATTGGTGACAATGAAATACATGTACTTGAGTACTGATCAGTTGTTTATAAATGTAAGAAGTAGATCAGAAGGGTGCACCTTTTGATTTGAATTAGAAGCATAGGAAAAATTCTGGTAACCAACAAGTAACTTACCTTAAATTATCACCATTCTAAAGCATAGGTTTGGAGTGATACAAGTTTTCAGTGTCAGGTCCTGCAATCTTGTTGTGATGATTCGTTGATTGATAACTTAATTTTTTTCAGATTGCAAAATCTCAAACAATCGAAGTTTTTGTCCCGTAAAGTCTGTTCCTGAGGGTATGTTTAGTTGAATGTTATAATGCTTTTTCTTATTTTCGAAGAAAGCCCCATCAGACAAATGCTGATTGTTTGAATATTCTGATTTCAGATGGTCAGTGTTGAAGTGCTGAGTATTGAAACTACACGATAATTCAAACTCTAAACTCTCAGTCCCGGTAGGTTTTTTTTTTAATCTCTGAGTTTCAGTTTCATGAATGCGAAAAAGTTGACAGTGCAAATTTTTCTGAAGTTCAAAAATACTTTGAAACAAACTCAAAAATACCCCTCCCAGCCCCATGGTGGAAAAAATATCACAATTTATAGAAGAGCATTGCATGAAGCTATTGGTACAATGATTTTGTGTTTGGTGCTGAGCTTCCTTTTGAGGTGTAGAGTAAAGTTTGTTCAAACAAAGTGTGTGGGGCAATATTTGTCTTTGTAATTGGAGGGGCAAGATTTTTGTCCCTACCCAAAATTTCATTCTCAGAACAGATGAGTTAATTTGAACCAAATTTGGTGTGCAGTATATTTGGGTTGTAAGTATTCATTTGATTCATGCAAAAGAAAAAAAAAAATTCCCACGTCCCTGTGAGAACTCCAGGAACTTGAAATAGAAACATTTTCAAACATCCATATTTCCATGAGAATTGTTATTCTACCTCCCATTCTAACCTAAGGAGGCTACACAAGATAAGTGCATGCACACTGACGCCCTCTTGAGGGTTCCTGCTAGAGGATAGTTCTAAAAGTTTTTTTACTTGCGTGTTTATTACATTTTCTATAGTTACATTGTTCCTAAAAGTTTAAAATTTTGTTTCAATCATTGTGAAATGGATTCCAGAACTTCGTTGAGAAGTTAACAACATCATTTAATACTCTTTTCATTGTCATTTTTAGCTCAACTTTGGCGAAGCCAAATTTGAGCTTATGCCATGGGCCGTCTGGCCGTCTGTCCGTCTGTCCATCAACAATTGGATACGGCTCGGGCTAGAGGCCGTATTTATGAACCGATCTTTACGAAACTTCTTGGGTACCTTTGTTATTACCGTGGGACGAGAACGAGTGTTTTGGGGTGCGGTCCGAAATTCAAGATGGCTGCCAGCCACCATTTTGTACCGACGATGCAGAAATCTGTTTTTTGTACAGAACTTCCATACGGAAGCTCTGATTTGAATAATTTTTTGTATGAATGTTTAGTACCATGGGATACATCACATATAATACGGGTTTTTTTCTTGTGCGTAAATTATGCAAATTAGACTAACTTTGATGTTTTCTGGTGTTACTTTCAGCATTGTAAGTGCAAATGCCAATATGGCTCGGGCTAGAGGCCGTATTTATGAACCGATCTTTACGAAACTCCTTGGGTACCTTTGTTATCAACGTGGGACGAGAACAAGTGTTTTGGGGTCCGGTCCGAAATTCAAGATGACCGATGGCAGCCATTTTGTACAAAATTTGGTGCAATCAGATTTTTGCACAGAACTTCCATATGAAAGCGCTGATTTGAATAATTTTGTGTGTGAATGTTTAGTACCATGGGATACATCACATATAATACGGGTTTTTTTCTCGTGCAGAAATTATGCAAATTAGATGAACATTGATTTTTTCAGTGCTACTTACACACAGTAAGTACACATGTCAATACGGCTCGGGCTAGAGTCTGTATTTATGAACTGATCTTCACAAAACGTCTTGGGTACCTTTGTTATCACCTTGGGACGAGAACGAGTGTTTCTGGGTGCGGTCCAAAATTCAAGATGGCTGCCAGTGGCCATTTTGTACCGAAATTAGGTCTAATCAGTTTTTTTGTACACAACTTCTATACGGCTCAGGCTAGAGGCCGTATTTATGAACCGATCTTTACGAAACTTCTTGGGTACCGAGTGTTTTGGGGTGTGGTCCGAAATTCAAGATGCCCACCAGCAGCCATTTTGTACCAAAATTAGGTGCAATCAGTTTTTTGTACAGAACTTCTGTATGAAAGTTCTGATTTGAATAAATTTTTGTATGAATGTTTAGTAACATGGAATACATCACATATAGTACAGGTTTTTTTCTCGTGCAGAAATTATGCAAATTAGATGAACTTTGATTTATTCAGTGCTACTTATACACTGTAAGTGCACATGTCAATACGGCTCGGGCTAGAGGCTGTATTTATGAACCGATCTTCACAAAACTTCTTGGGTACCATTGTTATCACCTTGGGATAAGAACGAGTGTTTCTGGGTGCGTTCCAAAATTCAAGATGGCTGCCAGTGGCCATTTTGTACCGAAATTGGGTCCAATCAGTTTTTTGTCACAACTTCTATATGGCTCGTATTTATGAACTGATCTTCACAAAACTTCTTGGGTATCTTTGTTATCACCTTGGGACAGGAACGAGTGTGTTTTGGGGTGCCTTTGTTATCAGTGTGCTATAAGAACAAATATTTTGGGGTTCAGTCAGACCCACTCTGGGACTCAAAGATTTCTTTTCTAGTTTAGCATCTGACCGTCACCCACCTTTACAATACTTTACCTATACATTTGTTACAGGCTACGGTCAATATTTATGTACAGACCGTTACAATACTTTATAAGTACCTTTGTTATCAGGTCATTACCTAGATGTTTGTCATTGCTGTGTCACATACTATACATGTACATGTCTTAACAAGTTGAGCTATAGTGTCATTGACACTTTCATTTAGAATTGAAAGCAGCATACTTTGGGTTGCAGGCCCTCTGTCATGAAATTTCTGATTCACATGTACAGCTGCAGATGTATAATGTCACAGCTGTAGCTTATATCAATAACATGGGAGGGACCCACTCATGTAACTGTAATTTTATGGCTAGAGAAATCTGGAACTGGAGTGTTCCGAAGAAAATTTGGTTGTCGGCAACACATATTGCTGGTAAAAGTAATGTGGAGGCTGACAGATTAAGCCGATTAACAAACAGTAGAACGGAATGGAAACTGGAGCCAAAAATATTTTCAGAGATTGTTAACTGGTAGAGTGCTTAGTTATTTTTGGTCGTCAAAATTTGTTCATGTTTCTCTGCCTTGTTTCAATTTATGGGAGAGTGCCACTCTCCCATAAATTGTATCAAGGCTACCCATACAGATTAAGTAATTTCACTTCTAAGATAATATGAAGCACATCCACAGAATATGATACCTTTAGGCTGGGGGTACCCTCTCTTCATATCAAAGCCCTGATAGTGGCTTCTAGCACTCTACCAGTTAAGAAATGGGTCTTACCCAATATTGTTTTGTTTGCATCACGATTGAATTTCTAACCATATGTTTCGTGGCAACCAGATCCAGGTGCTCTAGATCCAGGTGCTCTAGCTGTAAATGCCTTGGTTTAAACTGGGCTAATAAATTTTTATATCTTTTTCCTCCATTTAGCCTTATCCCACAAGCTCTCACAAAAGTAATGAATTGTCAGAGCAAAGCGATTTTTATTGTACCCTTTTGGGAAACACAAGTTTGTTTTCCAGTGTTGATATCACTGCTAATAGATCTGCCAGTTTTGCTGCCCAAGAAAAACATTTTGAAGCTGCCATTCGACCAAGCAGCGAAACATCCACTCGAGGAAAAAATGATTTTGATGGCCTGCCTCTTATCAGGGAGAACATCAGACAGACATGAATTTCATCAGCAGCTCAAGATATCATCTTTTCATCATGGAGAAAAAGTTCAATTTCACAATACAAAGTGTATCTGGATAAATGGATCAGATTTTCCAAACAACAAAATTTCAATACCATGTCTTCGACTGTGAACGTCATTGAATTCTTAACACATCTTTTTCAAAGTGGATTACATTACAGTGCTATCAACACTGCACGCTCTGCATTATTACAATTTATAAACTTTTCAGACTCCGAGTTTGTTGCGGGAGAACATCCGTTAATATGGCTATTTCTCAGAGGCATTTTTGTGAAACGGCCTGTTTTAGCTAGATATAAAGATATCTGGGATGTAGATATTCTACTGACCTACTTGAAAAAATTGTCATCAGCAAAATGTTTAAGTTTGAAACTATTGACTCTAAAAACAGTTGTCTTATGCATGCTGGTTACTGGACAGAAATGTCAAACTATTACTTTTGTGGATTGTGACTACATGGTACGGGGAAAGTGCTCTTATACGTTTCACATACATGACTTGACAAAACATTCAGCACCAGGAAGAGTGCAACCTTCTCTAAAAGTGCAAACTTTCCCAGTGGATAGACGTTTGTGCGTGGTCACATATTTAGATGCCTATATTAAACCGAACTCAGCCTCTTCCATGTTGTGTACGCTGCCCATATGAACACAGAAATAGAGACCCCACTAATTACACTACGAGGTGGGGTCTCAAAACCCCACCACGTGACTTCAGTTTATCTATAATTAACTTTTGTTTTTTGCAAGTGCGGTAATTAGGCTTATTCTTCCACCAAAAATAGTTTCAGTTCATCGTTGTTTAGTGATTGTTAGGTATTGCACTTAAGTATAAATTGAATACATATGCTCCATACAAGTTTTTAGCTGCGACTAGCAGCTCAATAAGTGGCAATGTCGGTCTGTCTGTGACCAACGAGTTTCAAAACTCAATAACTTTTGAAATACTTGATGGAATGACTTTATATTTGGCATGTAAGTGCATCTTATTGATGTCTAGCCACTGTTTAATGCATGTGTTGTTCCAAA
Organism: Pictodentalium vernedei; assembly: GCA_031216915.1. NCBI lineage: Eukaryota > Metazoa > Mollusca > Scaphopoda > Dentaliida > Dentaliidae > Pictodentalium > Pictodentalium vernedei. The sequence goes on along the minus strand of CM062292.1, from coordinate 313,001,377 downwards.
TATTTTTCTTGGAGTTATGGCCCTTGATGAACTTAGAATATTGTGAGATTGCACCACCCGTCGCAGCTACGGCGTCGATGTCGCGATTTTTTGATAATGAAAAGCATTAATATGGCAGAAAAAATGATCAAAATATGGAGTTTGAATCGTGTTTTTAATCTTGCATGAATATGTCAAACTGTGTGATGGGATGTTCGGCTGATGTTGGTTTATCTTTTGATCTCTCAGTCACCGGCTCTTAATTAGATCAAATTTTTTCACAGTCAGTGAAAAATTACTTTTACTTTTACTTGAAATATTAAAAAGATAGTTAAATATTTGAAACAGTTATTAAAAGCTATTGCAATTCCGAATGTTGTTCATCAAAATCGATTCAGAACTCAAGGAATTACGAAAAAATAAATATTGTACCCTACTGAAATCATGGATGTGAGTTGAAAAAATTATAACTTGACCTGCACAATATCTGGACATTCCCCCGACGGTCTTTCACCTAACTGTAGCTATTGACGGAGAAGAATCCTGTTACCGGTACTGAATTTTGAATAAAATGTACATGTTTAGAGTGGAATTAACATAAATAAACTACATTAATGAAAAAGGAATGCTTGTGGTGGCCCTGGGATGTTTCAGCCCAAGACGCTTCGGAATCCACATATTGAAGCACCTGCATGCACTAGCAAGGAAAACTGGCCAAGATTGGGGTGGGGGTTGGGGGCAGATGGGCAGTCAATGATATAGGCCTATTTGTGCGTGTAGGTTTATGTAGGGCTGGGCGATATGGGAATCTGAATACCAGTAACGATATCAGAAAAAATATCGCGATATACCGGTATATCGTGCAGCAGTGTGCGAAACACATATTAAATGCAAGGGATATCATGAATGAAAAAGATAATTTTTGGAGCAAAAGATAGAAGTATCACTTACTGCTCTGGGAAAATGAGTGATTTGAAAGGAAGACCATAATAATCCATGTCTACAAAGTTATTGAATCTATTGTTTAATACGAAAATAAGCCATAAGATTATCATGGGTTTTCTGGCTTTCATCTGAATCTGGGATACAAGTAAATTAGTCTTTGTCAATTTAATTCCTGTAAAAACATTGCCAGCCTCTCTTGACTGATAAGCGTTTAATTACTGAGCCAGTCAACTGTCACATTGTGTTAATTGCGCATGAGTGGCTTCATGAAAACAGTGGCAAACAAAACTTTTTATCAAAACAACGGGTGTCCAGTTGATGGATTTCCGAGGGCCTGGTTTCACAAAGAACCAGTAGTAGCTCCTCCCCTTCTCGTATCTTCCAGCAGTGAACTTCCTCAGATGACAATGTCAAATGTCATCTGTCACATGTCAGGCCAGTCGGTCTGTTGATATTAACCACGCCTCCAAGACGTGATCACCCTTCACTTTCATGATAGTCTGCAGGTGTCAATCACCAGCCAACAATGTTTTCTCCCAGTGATGGCATCACACCTCTGTCATATTTGACAAAAATTGTTGCTCATTTCGCAATTGTGAATATGTGTGATTTGAAACATTTTTGTGTCAGATTGCTGACAACGAATTAAGCGATAAGTATGGCTTGCTGATTACAATTCAAACAAATGCAACCAATAGCAGGTGACTGTGTTTTTACAGCGTGACAGTCGGGTGTGTTTTCCATGTAACAACAAACTATTTGTGTGATGTATGCTACTTTAATTATTCACTAATTAAAAATAATCAAACAAATTTAGCAAACAAGTATTAAATTTTTATTTCATAATTTTTCCATGAATGCTTGCATGTCAGTGATGATAAACGAGATAGAACGTTACTCTCGTCATCTCTCGCTGTTTATCATTTGTTCACGAAATGAGGAAAGATAAACTTCCTGTATTTTCAAAGCAACTCTCTGTGCGATTTTACGAAAAAACTACATGTTGAAATTTTTTTATCATGTGATCCAAACCAATATCGTTACAGACGATATACCGGTATTGCCAAAAAATAGACGATATTTACCCATTACCGATTTCAATACCGGTATTTACCAGTATATCGAAATATCGCCCAGCCCTAGGTTTATGGGAGTCTGGGGTCCAATTGCCTCGTTTCGGTGATAGGGAGGGGGGGGGGGTGGGGGGGGGGGGGGTACTATTTACTTCACCATTTAGGAGTGGTATGGATGAATGAATCTTACACTGCCAAGACCCTGAAATTTTTGATGTGCTGGCTGCACGCAAAAATCAGGGGTGGCGCCAGAAAATTTACGATAGAGGAACTAAAATCTCCAATGGGAGTGGGGTCGTAGTGGCTACTCTCTGACAGTAGTGCAGCCCGGTATGAGAAAATCTGAAAATAAGTCAATAAAATAAAGGCATTTCGGCTCAACAATTTTCTGAAATAGTCACTTTTCAAACATCTTAGTGCTATTCAACGCAAAACTGAACACTCCACTATGAAGATCACAACTTTTTAGGGTGATCTGAGAGTCCTGCACGGCAGATCTGTGGGATCTCCACATGATATGATCTCCCCGACGAAGTGGGCAAATTCCCCGATGGGGGTGGGGAGGTGGGGGTGTATCTCCCCGATGAGGGAGGGGGGGGGGGGGGGGGCTATAGCCCCCTGATCTCATCCCCACACTTTTGTTCCACCCCTGGCAAAAATCTCAAAAACAAGCATCTAAAATTTCAAATCTTACTGAGAGCAACTTTTCGTTTACATTCGTTCCAGTTTTCAGTATGTGACATTCCGCCATAATGTTTTGCTTGACGTCAGAAGTGGAAAAATGATGATGGGTTCAAAAATTCACTGGCAGGTAGTCGATGGACTTGATCGCAAGAAAGAAGGAAAATTATCACTCTATTCTCAAACCATTGACAGTTTTCTAAATAATAAACCAAGCTTTGTAAACTTCTGTGTAAATTTTGCAAGCCATTGACAACACACAGTTTTTACAGTAATAATGCGAGGTCATTGAGCTTCTGTTTCAAGTTCTTGTTGTTTTGATTGTAATTATGAAGTCCTTTGTTTCTATGATCGCAACTGTCTTTAGGTAAGTGTCACATATTTTTCATTCATTGGCGGAAAGTTCAATCATGATGAAATACAAGGTGTGTGGTAGGTGTGGTGACTTCTGTAAGGAATTTAATATGTAGCCAAGTAAATGCTCCAACAATTAAAACAGAAGCTTATTGGCTGCCGATGAGTTTTGACACCTTTCAGTTTGGGTTACAAATACTCCCCAACGAGCTGGCAAATCTGTTTCAAAATTCTACTTGCCAATTCATTCTTAAAGTAGTGCCATATTATGTGTTTTTAATTTAAACCATTATGGAGAAAATGAGGGTAGGATGTAAGGTTCAGGCTGTGGATGAGCTCGGAAGCTGGGAGGACGCCCGTATTGTGAAGATTGATTTACGTAATGCTTCAAGTCTGTGTTTGAAGTCCAGTTCATTGGATGGGGAATGGAATTTAACAGAAGCCGGGAACTAATATCCAGTCTGGAAGTCCTCTAAAATAGGCAACATGGGTATAAACGATTGGTTAAATTTGACTCTAAACCTCTGTTACTATGGCTGCCCTCCCCCTCTTGATTGCCTGCCAATTTTCCCTAATTCAGGCTAATTGCCTTTGGGCAGGTTTCTCTCGTAGGCATTTGGGAAAAATCTGCATCCCCCCCAATAATGCAGGGCCAGGGGTTACTACACCTGTCACTGCCCCATCCCACCCCCACTCCCGGCCGACGACGGCCCTGCTTGCAAGAGAAGAAATTATAGTTAAATTTTATTATTTATTAAACTGATACACTGTCATGTTCTATTTATACAGCTATTATTTTATGTAATGTTAGTTATAAGAAATCAAATGAAGTTAAAAGATTAAAAAAAAGGCAACTCATTTATGTAAATATCTATGTGCAAAAAACAAACTTATTTATGTTAATATCTATGTGCAGTATATTATGTTTCTATAGTTTATTGCTTGTTAAAAGTTGAAACACTTGAATGAAATAAAATATATCAAAGCCAATGTTCTTGTTATTGTTGCTCTGTTGTCAATGAAGATAAGTAATTCATTGTTCATGCCCATTCATAAATAGTTCTGCTATAAATAGACAGCACTAATCTAAATTTAACATCAATAACTGGAGTATTAATTGACCAGTCTCATATGGGTACTGTACATGTAATGTCGTAAAGACAAAAGACTTTTTATTAGTTTGTGCAAACCATATCAGTGGGTTTCAAAAGACACTGTAGCATGCTGGATCCGAACCGTTATGCTTAAGGCAGGCATAGATACTACAGTGTTCAAACCGCATAGTTTGCATGCTGCTTCCACCAGTATAGCCTTGCACAGGAAATGTGACATCAACTCCATCATGGCATCGGCAGGATGGTCAAATTCATCAACATTTGCAAAGTTTTACTGCAAACCAATACAGAAATCAAAAGGATTTGCTGACTATGTGTTGGCAGCACAGTAGAGAGGTATGTGAATTCGGTTTACTTTAGACCATATACACGTAAGAGTTGCATGTTTGATCAGACTCTCAGTTCCGTCTTGTGGGCTTTGAAGTCTCGCATAGCCTCCTTAGGTCAGAATGGGAGGTAGAACTAAAAAATTAAACGAGACTTACCTGTAAGGTGAGTTTTGATTGGAATTCTACCGACTCATGTAGACTAAGGAGGCTAAGCACCCGCCCACGTTCTTTGACAAAAACATTTACCCACCCCATCGATAGTGACCACAAGACTCACATGGTGAATAGGACGTCCGTGGGCATGCACTTATTTCGCTTAGCCTCCTTAGTCTACATGAGTCGGTAGAATTCCAATCAAAACTCACCTTACAGGTAAGTCTCGTTTAATTTTTGATTTTGTATGAAGCTTCCTTGGACCAGTAGAATCAGTTGGGCCCAAAAAGTTGCAGTGTGTTGCATCATGATGTACCATGTAAGGTATTTGCCAATGTAATGATAGTGCCAAGATATTTTGCTCCGATCCAGTCTTCAGTCGTTGGAATTCCAAACTGGATTTGAATGAAATTCAGCATAAAATAGGAGTGGGCTAAAATAAAACAAAACTTCTAATGTCATTTTTCCAAACTGTGTAGAGCAAGTAATTGATATGTGGTATGAAGCATCCTTAGAAGAAGTGTAATCAGAATCATAAAAAAAATCCTGATCTGTTTTATTAGGGGTGGTTCCTTGATGTTAACACTGTGGATAATGGGAAAAGTATTAAAAAATCCTCTCTTTAACCATTGCAACAAAAACTTTCATTTAAAGATAATTGACTGCTTTGTTCAAATCAGGGTGGGGGGGGGGGGGGTGCATAACTAGGAGTGTTATGATGTCTCAGATTTTGAAACTTTGGATGATGAAAAAACATTCAAAAATCTTAGCGATCCTTGGCCTCTGGGAACCCCGATTTTAAGAGTTAGATAATGGAGAAAGTATTTTAAAAATCTTCTCTTCCCTATCTGCTCCTTCAGAAGCTTTTATATTTGATTTGAAATATCCCTATGATTCTCAAATTTAAGTTTGTTCAGCTCAGCTCCTTGGGGCATATCTAGGGGTGTTTTGGGGCACCAGATTTTAACCCTGTAGTTAAAGGAGAAAATCTGCCAAAGCACTCTTCCAAATGCCTTCATATTTGATATATTACATCATAAAAATATTGATTTCTTTTCAACCTACTCACAATTGTTTACAATTGGCTGTAACATAAGTGCAAGCCCTACTTCGGAACTAACTCAAGCTTTTAGAATCTTTTCCAAACGAGTTGGAAAAGTACTAGAGTGCAAAAGCACGAAAAAGATCGAAAAAAGGGTCGAGCGAAACCAGCGCTCGAAATTACAGGTACTCTCTCTGCACACCTCTTGCGTTTACCGAGCGCATGCGCAACAACCGTGACGTCAATTCCTTTATATTTTTATACTGTACCAATGACCCAGACTTAGCTGGTGCTAACTCCAACAAAACCAGGGCCAAACACAAATTTTGCCCCCCAATCCCAAAAATTTGCATCCAAAACAAAAAGAAATCATGTCCTAAAGGACCTCCATACTACGCCTCTACTGCGCATGCGCAGTGACGCAGACGTCCCGAAATTGGCGCCAATTATCATTCTCTGTTTGGCCCTTCATCAGTCAACATCTCACTGATCTTTGTGCTTGTAAATCTCAGTTTAAAGGATGCCAGACACGTAATTTTTGGAGAAAATGTGATTCTAAGGAGGATAGAAGGAGGAGAGGAAAAAGAAGTGGCAAAAAATAATCAGGGCTGTACTTAAAATTTTTTGATGAAATTATGTTAAGTTGCCTATTTTCGAGGCATGGGCCTCTTGTTGTCATTCTTGCTAATTGTTGCACTGCTTATTCAGTGTTTCCTCTCCCCTAGCCTTCTAAAGTCCCCCCTGGCAATTCTCCCATGCTTTTGGCATATTTTTGAGAAATTTCATTTCTAAAATTTCCTGGGAGAGTTGCTTGGTTACAGAATGTTTTCTGTTATTTTCCCCATAGTTACGTTTTCACCCATGGGTGTATAACGTTTGTGTTCTGCATTTTCCATCTGATGTTCTACAGATTCTCCCCTGGGAGTCTCTGTTTTGCATCAGATAGAGTGTAATTGATGACTGATTCCGGGCCAGTTTTTTCAGTGCCTGGAGTCATGTTTTCTAGTGTGTTTACACTGTTTGTTTTCATTGGCAACCACCTTTTTTGAGGGGGGCTGTTTGCCTTTGTGGTAGTTTATCTCATTATAAGATACATTTATATTATCCGAAAGTGTCTCATTAATTATTTTATATAAATTTAAAATTTTTGACCACACTTTGCCATCGGATCCATCGGGGCTCAACGTTACTTTTCAGCAACTTGGGCTTCTCTGAAAAAATATTTTTTCAAAATTATTTTGTTTTGCAATTGTTTTTTCATTTATTAATGGATCATGTTATTATGTATCTTTGTGTCAGGGGTTTTTGTGAGTAACTAGGACTTATTGTTGTTCTTTCACAATGAAGGGACATTGTTCAAATTGTAATAGGAAGAAATCTTCCTCTGACTTTCATGATCATTGTATTAATTGTAGTCAGTGTTCTCGCATTAATCCCTGTCCTATATGTGAACATTGGGATGAGAAACATTGGAAACGTGTGTCACGATATGTTGTTTCTGGAGAAAGAGCGATGCCGGCTCTTTCTCCACAAGGTCACTCTACTCTCTCAGTTTCTAAAACTATTTCAGAGGAACCAGAACAGGGTGATGTTTCCATGTTATCTTCTTCAAGTGTGCGTCCGTCGTCACAAATGAATTCAGAGCTAGCGGCAAAAGTGCTCATGGAGATTAGACAAATGTCGTCCGCTAGCTCGCCCGGTGTAGCGTCCATTCACCGAATGGTTCGGCAGCCGGGTTCGTCCGATGCGGTCCAAGAGGAAATTTTGGGTGATGCGAGCACTATAAACATAATAGATGCACACCCAGTGACGGCGGATAGTAAGCGAGAACGGAGGAAGCCTTTTAGTCCGGTTCCTAGCTCGTCCAGGTCCAGCCGGGCCGCGAGCGAGAGAGGTACCTCTCTCGTACAACAACATCTGGGACCAGATGTTGTGGTACAAAATGTGTCTTTAGCGGAGCATACGTCCGTCGCTCGGGACGCTCCGTTGTATAAGCAGTCCGCAGAGACTGTTAAGGCTTCCTCTTCTCGTCAGCGCACACGACCGCACCTTGGCTGCGTGACCGCCGATATTTTACCAGCTTCGCCGATGAAGGATTCTTCGGCGACCAGGTCACACCATCCGGCAGCCAGGGATTCGAGACCGATGGACTCCGGACGTTCGCATAGGAAAAGTATGCGGGAACCATCTGATGCGGAGCTGCCCTTGGCGAAGCAGCGAAAGACTGCGCCTCCGCAGGTCTCGACGTCGGACATTCTTGTGCAGATAGCACAGCTTATCGCAGCATCCCAGCAGCCGACAGAAACGGTGTCGGATCGAGAATTATCCGACGGCGCTGGGTCGGTACGCTCCGCCGAAGCATCGGGGGCGGACGACCGGGAACATCGGGAGGTCCGACCGGATGGTGAAAGGGATACGGATGACTTGGAGCTATCCCTTTCGGAACAACATAAAGCTGCCGTGGACTTCATCCGGCACTTTCTCCCTCAAGTTGTTCCGTCGGGCCAGACTGCTGCGCTTCCGGACAAGAGAATTATAGCGTCATTGGACTCTGAATTTTTTGAGCGGTTCAGGGACATCGCTCCCGAGTTTCCGTCGCAGTCCAATAATGTTGCAAGAACATTTGAATTATTGAACGACGCTATATTTAAACTTGCTTCCAGGACGGGGAAAGCAGGTTTCTTGTCCGCTAATACTCTCAACCTGCCTTTCATTAATGCAAGGAATAAATTCGATACGGCAGGACAGGGTATACCGAGAGTTCCTCTGCGTATGGACGACGAGGCGGAAGACTTAGAGCTATCATTACCGTCGTCAGCTTCTATTCCAACCGCGGTGTTGGAAACAGCTATTGCGTCTAACAGAGCCAATTTAGATGCCTTATCTTACGCAGATCACCTTACTAAGGCGTTATCACTGCGCCTTCAAGGGGAAGAGTTTCAGGATATACAATCCTCTTTAAGACTTCTTTCAAGGGCAGTAGCTTATTCCACGTGTAACTCCGCCCTTTCAGTGGCAAATTTGGAGTTGGTTAGACGTGACGCAGCCCTAGCTACATCCACACTAGTGGATTCTAAGGTGAAGAACTCTCTTAGAGTCGCTTCGGTCTCAGGAGAACTTCTCTTTGACGGCAAGCTTTCCGCTATTTATGATAAAATTAAAAAGAAAGCTAATGATTCTCTGTTGTTCAGATCGGCTCCTAAAAAGTCGGATACAGCAGACACGAATAAGACAGGCACTTCTGGGTCTAATGCGCCCAAGAGAGGTTCCTATAGAGGTTCCGGTGCGTCCTCTTGGTCTTATTCGAGAGACCGTCAGGATAGCGACTCTCGTTCGGGACATCCTTCAGGCCGGGACAATCGGTCGGACGCCCCGAGGTCGACGAGGCGAGGTGCGGGTCGTGGAAGACGTGGTTTCTCCTACCGCAGGCCTCGCAGGTCCAGGAGGTGATGGCTTAAACCTCTATCGCGTTCCGGTTGGCGGAAGGTTGTCGAGTTTTTCACAAGAGTGGGCGTCGATTACGGACGACCCTTGGGTGAGAGGAGTGACTTCGGAAGGTCTAAAGATATCCTTCAAACGAAAGCCTCCATTAACTCGAAGTCCAAAGTGGACTCATCTTCCGTCAAATCCACAGAAAAGAGACGCTCTGTTATCAGAGGTGCAGTCTCTTTTAATGAAGAACGCGGTAGAGGTCGTAGAAAACCAGGAATCTCTGGGATTCTACAGCCATCTGTTTCTGGTTCCGAAACCAGACGGCTCGTTCCGTCCAGTCACAGATTTGAGCTGGATAAACAAGCTGATCGTCGCTCCGAAGTTTTATATGGAGACGATTCGATCGGTCAGAGCGAGTATTCGGGTGAACGATTATGCAACGAGCATAGATCTCAAAGATGCGTACTTTCACGTCATGGTACATCCGACATTCCGAAAGTATCTACGCTTCGTAGTCCTAGGAGTGGTGTATCAATTCCGGGCGATGTGCTTCGGATTGAATCTAGCACCCTGGGCTTTCACTCGGGTAATGAACTCGGTAATGATCTACTTCCGAGCTCATTCGTCTGCGGTAACGTCGGCCTACCTGGACGACATTCTTCAGAGGTACGGCAACGAGTTAACGCTTCAGAACGATGTTCAGAATCTTCTTCTATTGCTCCGACGTCTCGGTTTTATAGTAAACGAGGAGAAGTCGGATCTGGTGCCGTCCAAGTCATTCACTCATCTGGGAATGAGCTTCGAGACGCACAACAATCTCGTTCGTCTGCCGTTAACCAGAGCGAAATTAGTCAGTTGTTACGCTCGCTATTGTCTGCACGCAGACAAAGTCACGGCGAGAGAATTTATGAGACTGATAGGTCGGTGCGGAGCCGCCGCGGATCTCATTCCGATGGGGCGGCTACGCACACGTCCTCTTCAAATTTTCCTGACTCAGAATTGGAGTGTGAAAATTCATTCGCTCGATGTAGACGTTCTCTTGTCAGAACAAGTGAAACAAGAGATTCAGACTTGGGCAAACATTCAGTGGTTAACTCAGGGAGTTCCGCTGCAGTTGCCGGATCCGAGTTTTACCGTTATGACGGATGCCAGTCAAACAGGTTGGGGTGCATCATTAATCCCAACGGATTCGAGATGCCAGGGTCTTTGGGATCCGCAATTCCTGTGCAAGCACATAAACATCAAGGAAATGATGTCAATTTGGCTTGCGTTACGTCACTGGATGGACATTATTCACGATGCTCATGTCCAAATCATATCCGACAATACGACAGTAGTGGCGTATATACGGAATCAGGGAGGCACTCATTCAGTTCCGTTGTTCAATCTAACGGAAAGAATCCTTCTGTTTGCGTTAGAACATCACGTTCTTCTTTCGGTCCGTCACATACCGGGTCGTCTGAATGTGCTAGCAGACTCCCTTTCACGAAAGGGTCGCTTGTTGCCGTCGGAGTGGACTCTCAACAAACAAGTATTCAATCAGATTTGCTACCAATGGGAACGGCCAATGATAGACTTATTTGCGACACATCTCAACAATCAGTTGCAGACGTATGTGTCTCCGTGTCCAGATCCAAGAGCATTTGCAGTAGACGCTCTGTCGATCCCTTGGGACGGAATGATAGGATATGCGTATCCTCCAGCGCCGTTAATTCAACAAGTATTGCTAAAGATAAAACAATCTCAATGCAAGATTCTGTTGGTAGCATCTCTGTCGCCACAGAGACCGTGGATAAATCTACTCAGGTGTCTGTTGTGGGACCTACCGCGGAAGCTTCCTCCACGAGAGGATCTTCTTTCGCAGGGGAAATCGCGCCAACTCCATCACAACCCGCAAGGTCTCAACCTTCACGTTTTTCCGTTGTGCGGTCCTTCTTGCATGGCAAGCACTTTACAGGACGAGCAGTGGACGCGATTTCTAACTGTAGGAGGACCTCCTCTTCGCTAAACTATGCGGCTAAGTGGAAGGTTTTTCGTCGTTGGTGTAGGGATCATTCTGTAGATATATTTGATCCCTCTATACCAGACATTGCAAACTTTCTAGTATACTTGTTTGACGAAATCAAACTGCAGCCTGTTACTATAAAGGGTTATAGATCTATGTTATCTGATACCTATGCACATCATGATAGTTTACAAATTGGATCTAATGTCTCTTTATCGAAGTTGGTTAGAAACTTTTCGATAAATAGACCCAGAACTCTTAGATTAATTCCTAAGTGGAATTTAGCTTGGGTTCTCCTTAAATTGAAGGAAAAGCCATTTGAACCTCTTGGGACAGTAGATTTCAAATTCTTATCTTATAAGACAGCTTTTCTCTTAGCTTTCTCTTCTGCCAGAAGAGTCAGTGAGCTTCATGCACTATCGGTGGATGATTCTCATTATCGTAGTGTTGGGAACACTATCACCTTCACTACTAATGTGGGTTTTTTAGCTAAGAATCAGGCTCCTAATAAATATCCGGAACCTATTGTTATTAAGGCTCTTCCGTCTTCAGACGGGCGTAGGCCTTTACTCTGTCCTGTTAGAGCACTACGTATCTATAAACAGAGATCTCAGTTTATCAGAAAGGGACGGAAACGTTTCTTTCTGTCTTTGATGCCCAATAGAAAGGACATTTCTGTCCATTCTATTGCTAGATGGATTCAGTTAACTATCCGTACTGCTTATGAAGATTTATCTTCTTCTCAGCAGTCTGTGCTTAAGATTTCTGCTCATGAAGTAAGAGCTCTTTCTACTTCCTGGGCTTATGCTAATAGTGTTGCTATTACAGATTTAATGAAGGCTGCTTATTGGTCTCAGCCATCCACATTTACGAATTTTTATCTCAGAAATATTGAGTCCATTTCTGGAGACCTGCATTGTTTAGGTCCGTTATCTGTTGCTCAGAATGTCGTCCACTAAACAGTTGCAACTATAGTTATGCAGGCTTTCTGTTCCGGCAGTGACTCCGTCTGGCTGCCCTCTTCGCTCTGGGCTATTTGACCCAGGGCAAGGGGAAGGGGGGGGGGGGGCGGGTGTTCCCTTAGGTCACCTGCTTTATAGTGAAAAGCAAGGGAATGCCTCCTCCAAGTCAGTATTTCTGAGTCGCTTCCGGGATGGTTTTAAAGTGTAATATTAATGTTTAAATTCATTCATGTCTTATTTTTAAAGTGTAGCTCGGTGTGAAGCATTTGTATATGTCAAGTGTCAAACGGGCTTTAATATACAATACTCGGACACTTTTAAATGATTATAAAGAGACTCAATTCTCTGGACTACTTTATTTATTGGCTTGCTTTAAAAATAATTAGTATAAGGGTTATACTGGATGTTAATAGAGAACATGAATGTTATTGTGCTCAATTATTAAGGGTAGTGTATCTTTCTAATTTAATATTAAATAAGAAAGATACATGTAAAGCCTAATACTCCTTTTCTCCTTAAGGGGTTACCTCTTTACTTTATAGTTGAGCTTATTGGATTTTCCTCTATGTCCTAGGCCCTCCAGCCTGTTTACTATTCAGCTAAGTCTGGGTCATTGGTACAGTATAAAAATGTTAAAAAATTTATAGTAATTTATATATTTTTTATACTTACCAATGACCCAGACGGGGATGGCCCTCCCTGGAGTTGGGAACTCTTGCCTCCCCGCTGACTACATAGCGCTGACCAGGCACTGCCAGTAAGAATGATAATTGGCGCCAATTTCGGGACGACTGCGTCACTAAGCATGCGCAGTAGAGGCGTAGTATGGAGGTCCTTTAGGACATGATTTCTTTTTGTTTTGGATGCAAATTTTGGGGATTGGGGGGCAAAATTTGTGTTTGGCCCTGGTTTTGTTGGAGTTAGCACCAGCTAAGTCTGGGTCATTGGTAAGTATAAAAAATATATAAATTACTATAAATTTTTTAACTTTCTGCCATTGTACATGGTCGGAAATTTTTGTGACTCGTGCTAATTATGCTATGTATTCTTCGTGAACAACTTATTCTTCATATTTAGTGTGCTAGTGGATTGTATCCTTTTATCAAGCTACCAAATTATTATTATTATTTAATGTTAATTTGTATTTTTATTGCTGTTCTCTTCACACTTTGTCTTGTCTTTCCCCCACGTGTGAACACGACCTTAGTACTGTTTTCCGTCGGCGGGAAGCTTGATTATTGTTTTGATATCATGCCTAAGACTATTCCTTGTACCTCTTGTTTGCAGGTGAAACATGTGGACGATTCTCATGCCACATGTGTCACTTGCAACAATTGCACTCAGGCCCAATCATGTGGTGTCTGTGGGGTTTGGTCCTCTAAATTTTGGGCTTCTGTGAACAAGGCGGTTCTTTCCAGAGCTAGAACCCCTCGTTCTCGGGGTAAGGGTAGCCTTGCCGTAGCAGACATTTCTGCTGGTGCACGTGGTGACTCTGTCACACAGGATTCGGATCTGACTTCTGTGGCGAGTTCCTCTGCAACTGTTGGCGGTGTTAGTTCAGTGATACCTGACGAGGAGACCGTGGTCTCTTTGTCTTCTGATGTCACTCTTGAGGCGTCTGTTTTCGTTGAGAGCTTTTCCGAGGTCAGCTCGGTAACCCTCTCCGATCTGCCTCCTACACCGTCGACCGTTGTTGAGGAGGTTGCTACTCCAGATCCTATTCTGTCTGATGGTGGCTCTTCCATCTCCTCTGGGGATGGTCTGCAGTCTCGGGGGACCGAGGCTGTATCTGCTGGTGTGTCTGTGTGTTCTCAGCCTCCCCGAGCCTCGTGGCGGGGCTGTGCGGGTTTGCTGTCTGCTCCGTCTCATCTGGCTAGGTTTGCTCCTAGTCGGTTGAGCCGGCCGGTCGCTTCGGCAGCGATTCCTCGTCCCTCGAGTGAATCGTTTATTGTTCCACCTTCGCCTGCTAGTGTGCCGCCTAGCGGGATGGTGTTGGGACGTTGGCATCCAGGGCCTGCTGTTCGGCAGCGGTCAGTGACAGCCCCTGTTAGCTGTCACTCTCGGAACCTTCCTCCGGTGATTCCTCACTGTGTTCCGAGTCTGGGTGTCGATCGATGCTTGCCGTCGGTCTCAGAGGATAGGCAGTTGGGGCCGTCTGCTGCGCAGAGGCCAATGACAGGTTCCTGTCATTCTTGGGACAATCCTCCGGTGTCTTCTCACCGTGACTCACGCTCACGCCTGTAACACGGCTAATTTGAAGCTGGCACGCCGGGATGCGGTTTTGGATTCTTTACCATCCCTTCCTTCTGAGCAACGTGCTGTTCTGAGGTCTGCCTCTTTGGTGGGACCTCAGTTGTTCCATGGTTCCGTGGAAGCTGTTCGTGGCGAAGTTCTTCGTCATTCGAAGGACCAGCTTTTGCTGAGACAGCTTGACCCACCTGCTGCTGCGGGTGGGGGTCGTTCCAGGCCCGCCAAGCGTGCTGCTGCGTCTGCCTCGTCGGCGACGTCGGCTACGCCTTCGGCTCCGTCTGCTCCTTCTGCTCATAAGAAGCGCCGACGTGGCCAGGCCTGCTGGCAGCCTCAGGCTGGAAAGTCTCAGGACTTCCCGAGGTGGTTTCTCCTCTCGAGGGCCTTGTCGAGGCCGCAAGTGAAGGTTCTCACCTCGATTCGCCTCCAGTCGGGGGAAGGCTGTCGCTGTTTTACGACCGTTGGACAGAGATAACGTCGGACTCTTGGGTCCTCGACGTCATTCAATCCGGTCTGCGACTGTCCTTCCATCGGCACCCCAGTTTATCTCGGGTGCCCCTTCCGACTCAGGTCCCTTCAGATTCTCTGCATCGGGACCTTCTGGTGCAGGAGATCGACAATCTCACCAAAGGGGCGATCGAGGTGGTCAGGAACACCCTTTCACCGGGGTTTTACTCGAGACTTTTCTTGGTGCCGAAGAAAAACGGTCAATATCGTCCTGTCATCGATCTGAGTACCCTGAACGAGTACATAATTGCTCCTCGTTTCCGTATGGAGACTTTCCGGTCGGTTCGACGTTCAGTTCATCAGGGCGATTTTGCGGCCAGTATCGACCTGAAGGATGCCTACTTCCTTGTACCCATTCATCTGGCGTCACGGAAATACCTTCGGTTCTCGTTTCGGGATCGAGTTTTTCAATTCAGAGCTCTCCCGTTCGGTTTGAACCTGGCTCCTTGGGCCTTCACCCGGCTGATGTCACATGTGCTTGCTTTCCACCGCACTCCGTCGGCAGTGATTTCGTCAGCCTACCTAGACGACATCCTCCAATGGCACCACGATGCTGCTGTTCTGGAGTTCGATGTCCGGCAGTTTCTTTGTCTGCTAGCGTCGCTGGGTTTCAGAGTCAATTGCGAGAAGTCGGATCTTCTTCCTTCTCAGCGATTCCGTCATTTGGGGATGGATTTCGACACTCTTCACAATGTAGTGTCGGTCCCCCAGGCTCGGGCGACGATTCTTTCCGCCTTGACTCGGGACCTGCTTCAATCTTCCTCGGTCTCGGCCAGGACTTTCCTTCGGATGCTGAGCCTTTGCGGTTCGGTGACAGATCTCATTCCGCTCGGTCGCTTGTTTGTCCGACCTCTCCAACACTTCCTGTTGGATCATTGGCGTCCGAATGTAGATCCACTGAACCTGGAACTCACTATTCCTCGGTCTCTGCTTTGTCACCTCCGCCCTTGGGCAGATATTCCCTGGCTGACACAGGGTGTTCTGTTGGATCTTCCTTTGGCCGATCGCATCCTTACTGCGGATGCCAGCGATCGGGGCTGGGGTGCGACGTTGGATCCTCTCGGTCTGTCTACTCATGGAGAGTGGGACAGCGAGCAGGTGGGCCTTCATATCAACCAGAAGGAGCTCCTTGCTCTTCTGTTGAGTTTTCGGCTTTGGATCCCTCATCTGTCGGACCATGTTGTCCTACTTCTTTCGGACAATTCGACAGTAGTGGCCTACATACGGAATCAGGGAGGCACACATTCGATTCCCATGTATCGGCTGTCTCGGGATCTTCTTCTGTTGGCACGGGATGTGAACGCTCGGGTGTCCATTCGACACATTCCCGTGCGTCTCAACGTCCTAGCAGACTCCCTGTCCCGACGCGACAGTGTCCTTCCAACCGAATGGATGCTACATCGGTCGGTGTTTCAGGCGATTTGCGAGCAGTGGGGTCGTCCTCAGGTCGACCTTTTCGCTACTCGCTGGAATCATCAGGTAGAGACTTTTGTCTCCCCTTGTCCAGATCCTCTGGCATTTGCAGTAGACGCTCTGTCTCTGGACTGGACAGGTTGGGTCGGCTATGCCTTTCCTCCTGCACCGATTCTTCCTCAAGTTTTAGCGAAGATTCGTGCTTGCAGTTGCAGGATCATTCTGATCACACCCCTGTCTCCACAGAGGGTGTGGATCAATCTGCTTCGGCCTCTATTGGCCGATCGACCGATTCGTCTACCTCTACGTCGCGATCTTCTTTCACAGGGTTGTCCCAGGAAGTATCACAACAACCTGGCGAGCATGTCCCTTCACGCCTGTCTTTTATCAGGTCCAGTCTCCGACGTAGAGGTTTTTCGAGACAATCAGTGGAGTGCATTTCTGCATCGCGGCGACCTTCCACTGGAATGACTTATGCCGCCAAGTGGAAGGTTTTCTGCCGCTGGTGTTCAGATCACAATGTGAATTACCGTGATCCGTCAATCGCTCAAATTGCGGATTTTCTGGTTTTTCTTTTTGACTCCAAGGGCCTCCAGCCTATTACGATTAAGGGCTATCGGTCTATGCTGTCTGATACTTTCTCTTATGTGGGAAAGCGGTGTATCGGTCGTAATCTTTTCCTCTCCAAACTTATTTGGCACTTTTCTTTGAAGAGGCCTCGAGTTTTGAGTCTTACACCCAAGTGGAACTTGGCATGGGTGTTGCACTGTTTGGAGGGGGCGCCATTTGAGCCTTTATCTGAGACCGACATGCGTTTTCTCACCTATAAGACGGCTTTTCTTCTAGCGTTTGCTTCTGCTCGTCGAGTCAGTGAGCTTCATGCGCCATCTGTTGATTCTGCCTTCTTCCGAAATGAGGCTAACAGTGTCACATTCACTACTGATTGCTCTTTTCTGGCTAAGAATCAACTCCCCAATTCGGTACCTCCTCCCATCTGCATTCGTGCTCTCCCTGCTGTAGATGGACGGAGGCCTCTTCTTTGTCCTGTTCGTGTGGTCAAGACTTACATTACTCGCACTCAGTTCATTAGGAGGGGTCGGAAGAGATTCTTTCTGTCTCTCATTCCTAAGAGGCAGTCTATCTCTTCCCATTCTATTTCCAGGTGGATCTGTCTTGCAATCAAGCTGGCTTATTCTCGCTTGTCTGCATCGGATCTTGTTTCGAACCGGCTTAATGCTCACGAGGTTCGTGCCATTTCTACATCCTGGGCGTTCTCCAATTCTGTTTCGCTCCGTGATGTTATGAATGCGGCTTACTGGAGGAATGCTTCTACCTTTTCCTCCTTTTATCTCCGCCACCTTCAGCAGCAATCTGAGGACCTTTATTCTTTAGGCCCTCTCGTTGCTGCTCAGGCTGTTGTGCACCCTCGTTAAAATTGTTTTTGTCGAGGTTGCGCTTCGCTCAGCCTTGTTCTTTTCAGGTGCCTTCTCTCTATCTTCATTACAGGTTTTCGTTTTTGTTCTCTGCCATCCTTGCTTTCGTTCTGCTACTCTTGTTGGTATTGGTTATGTGATTCACCTCCTCCTATTGTTTATTCAGCCAATTGTAAACAATTGTGAGTAGGTTGAAAAGAAATTAAAATTTTTTAGTAAATTTTGTTTCTTAACATACCTACCACAATTGTTTACCAGAGGCCCACCCTCCTTGGGGATATCTTTGATATCGATGCCTCCCCGCTAAATCACAAACTTCTCATTGGCGGAAATACGGAATTGACGTCACGGTTGTTGCGCATGCGCTCGGTAAATGCAAGAGGTGTGCAGAGAGAGTACCTGTAATTTCGAGCGCTGGTCTCGCTCGACCCTTTTTTCGATCTTTTTCGTGCTTTTGCACTCTAGTACTTTTCCAACTCGTTTGGAAAAGATTCTAAAAGCTTGAGTTAGTTCCGAAGTAGGGCTTGCACTTATGTTACAGCCAATTGTAAACAATTGTGGTAGGTATGTTAAGAAACAAAATTTACTAAAAAATTTTAATTTTCAACTTATTCCAATCAACCCCGTGGGGGTATATTTAGGAGTTTTATTGGGTCTCAGATTTTAGCAATGGACTAACAGAAAAAACATGCAAAACTTTTTGTCTCCCAAACTGCTGCTCAAAAAGCTTTTTAAATATTTGACTTATAACATATTTTTGTCAATGAAATACAGGTTTGATGAATTTGAATTTCTGTGTTCATATTTGTGGGTATTGTGGTTTTTTAAAATCTTGTCTCTGAAGAATGAATGGTGTTTTGTCAGGTGAGTGATTCAGGCTCTCAAAAACCTCCTCTTTGAATATATGTCTGAAAAAATATGGCTCGGCCATGTTTTATTTATCTTACTGTTTGCCAGACACTGGTGAAAATAATAGCATAATAACTTGAAATTGTAGACATCTTGTTTCAAACATGCAAATGTATATTGAGCTTATCTTGGGAAAGAATATTCTAGGATGGCAAGATCAACAATAAGGCCCCACAAAGTAGATCCTCTGTTTCTCAGGCCATTTTTTTGTAAAATTGCATATGGGTGTGCGTTTTATTATTTTATTTTTTACTTAAAATTGCAATTATTTCTTTGCCATCAAAAATTCATATTCTTGGTTTCTTTTAAGTTTTAGGTCTCATAATCTACAGAATAGCATTGGTGGTGGTGTATTTCATCCATTTAGTGCAAGAATGCTTTGCAATGCTAAAGCATTGCAAAGTCTTGTTGCACTGAAGGGACAAATTTACCAATTTTTTTAACTTAGGTAAAATATCAGACATAAACCATTTAATTTTTATTTTACTTTGCATTGGTTATAAAGAGAGCAAGTAATAGCCAAAATGACCATGCAGAGGGAATGAGAAACAGATTCTTGACCTTTTAGGCCCCTGATGAGAGGATATATCCTTTCAAGAGACAACATTAAATCACAAAATTTACTTGGTTTCAATCAAGAAGACCAAGAGTGATAATGTTGCAGCATGCCAGATCTTGTTACAACATTTGCTAGGTCATGTTTGTATAAAGTCATGTCTGAAGTATTGCTTTTGAGTCCTCGAGGATCTATGGTCGTAACTGCTATTTGTTCATCGGGAAGTGGAGGGAGAAGGGATGAATATTTGAATGTCATTTTCATATTTGTGCACTACTTTCTATATATGGATACTCATTTCAGCACGAGATGGTACTAATCAACTTAGAGATCTATTCAAGTTTTTGTATTCTAATCCCCATGGAAACCCCAGAAAGCAGAACAGTGCTTGTTTACTCTGGTATACAAGGTCTGTTTTACTGGTAAAATAGGGCCTAGTAACAAAGTGACATTAAACACACATAAATATATGTATGTTTCTAAGCATAGACATATCTGTTGATGTTTTCAGATGTTTTGTGTGATGAGAAAGTACGATTAGGGAGAAAGATGACACCATTAAGAACTGGTGAGACAAGAGATTCTACTCAGTACGTATATTATCAAAATATATTCTCAGTTCTATAGTAATGTTCCTGATAAGCTTGGAAAGTATGTCATTAAAATGAATTCTCAGTTTAACCGTATGCACACTGAAGTCAACCCATAAAGAAGGAGATTAACCCTTTACCTTACACGATATCAGAATTTATTATTTTAAATATTATTATTTCAGATTTTTCAAAAAAATTCAACAAAAAAACATCATGTGATCCCCTCATTGGAATGAGCTAAATGAGTTCGTTCCAATGAGGGGGCCACATGATATGATTTTGTTGAAATTTTTTAATTTAAAGATAAATGTTTTCCAATGGCTCATTTTGTAAATTATGCAGGCGGATGTGGCCAATTCATTGGGTAAAGGGTTGATTTTTAGGATAATTGTTACCTTATTATATATGTGCTGTAGATGATCTAACAGTGAATCAACATTATTGTTGGCTGCCTGAAAAAGTAGTCAACAATGATGTAAAAACACTTCCCAGATAAATGCAGCCTACCAGTTGGTTTCTCATAGAAGAATACACTTGGGGACAACTTTTTAAAAGCAGTGTAAAAGGGGCAGTCTGTGGCTATATGTGTACTTAACCCTTAAAGGCTTATTTCCGAGTTTTACGGCCTCAGAACAGGACTCCTCAACATGCCATCATGAGGAAATCCTGCTAACAATAGACAAATTACCTAGGCTGTGGCTTCTAGTCAAGTCTTGGCTGCCATAACAGGCAGCCAAGACTTGACTAGAAATCACCGCTGAGCCACTAGCTGCGGACAGGTGTGAATTCAAGACAACTGTCCAGGCCCTTAAGGGTTAAGGCTTAAAATGCTAAAATGTGAAGTTGTAAACTTTTCCCATAATGTAGCCGGATGTAGCAGGGAGTTTAACCAATTTAGTCTTGTTTTGGGTGAGTTCTGTCAAACAAATTGAAGTGCTTAAATTTCTGGTTACATTATGCAGGTATGAGAGAGTTTAGATAATTAGCTGATTTCAGCTAATTTATTATCAAAATACTAAAATTTTATATTCTATAAATTCACATAAAAATAGGTCTTCGAGATCTTTTTCATGTAGATTTATAGAAATAAAATGTCTTCCACTTTATACCTTAACATCATGGCCTAAGATGTTCTGAAGAAACATCATTTTAGAAATTTTCAATTTAAAACATGAGAATTTCAACTTATTTCAGATAATTTAAATACCTTCCTATCGCAACTCTGATTATGGAAAGAATTTGCAGCTTGAATATTTTCAGTAACACTATGTAGAGTGTTAATTGGTTGAGGGCTGGATTAGTTTTGGTTGTCTGAATTTCTTATTCAAAATTTGTTTTATTGCAAACTATTGGAGAGTGCTGACAGGCACTCTCCAATAATTTGTAATAAAACAAAATTATTTTAACCAAATATTATTTGCAGTTGAATAAATATGAAACACGAGCAAGGAAAATGTAGGCTTTTGCTCCAGTACTCAGGGTTTGTACGGGCCTTGGAATCCTGGAAATGTCGTGGAAAATGAAAATATTTTTTTCCAGGCCTGGGAATTTTGGAAAAATGGGGGTTTTTTTTGCTGTCATATGGAAAGGTAATTGAAATCCATCATGATAATGATGCAGTATGCTATTCCCCTGAAAAATCATGATTAACCCTTTACCCAATGCACACAATGTCAAAATTTATTATTTTAAATATTTTTTCAAATTTTTCAAAAAATTTCAACAAAATCATCTCATGTGACCCCTCATTGGGACGAGCTCTATGAGCTTGTGCCATTGAGGGGGTCACATGATATGCTTCTATTGACATTTTTTTTTAAAATAATTTTTTTTCAACTTCTGAATTTAAATTTTATGTGGGCAGATGTGTTAAATAAAGGGTTAAAGGTTCCAAAAAAGAGAATCTGTTGGTCATACTAACAAGGAAAAGGTCATGGAAATCGGGTAAAAAGTTTTGGAAGAGTCAGGGAAAAGTCAAGTAATTTGATTCTCAAAAAAAGTGTATGAACCCTTATTTTTTGTAAAGCCCTTATAGTGGCTTCTAGCACTCAACCAGTTGATGGTGCCCTTCAAAACTGCATGTCTTTGCAACTGCCTAGGTCACAAAGGACCATCCTGCCTAAATTTTGCAGTTGCATACATATATCCGAAAAACAACATCAATTTTGTTTCATAACAACTTCATGATGAAACATGCTATTTCTGTGTTCTTTAATAACACATGCTTACATATTTATGTGCCCTCTGATCAGGGACGTGTCTAGAGGTTTCCGATTGGGGGGAGGTGGGTGTAGGGTAGTGAATTTCTGACTGGGGGAGGGACCAGGAAGGGGAAACCCCCTCCCATTCCCTTCCCCTAGTTGGAAATTCACTACCGAGAAAAAATTTTGAAAAATGAAGCCATGAAAGGGGGCAAAAAATTGATTCTAGTAACAGAAATGCCAACACATTTATGATAGAATTATCGGGTTATTAGTATTTTGCATTCTTCTGGGAACTGAATATGTGCTAAACAAATGCTCAAGCTGAGAACTTTGACCCAATTCACACTGTCCTAGCATTATTAGCTCCGCTGACAAAGTCAGCAGAGCTTTTCTGATACTGATTCGTCTGTCGTCCGTCCGTCCGTCCGTCCGTCGTCAACATTTTATTTGTCCGAGCCATAATTTCTAAACCGCTGAATATTTTTCCACCAAACTTCATAACAATATGTATTATCAATAGACGGTGTGTCATCAATTATTCTGCGGTCTGTAAATCCACAGGGTCAAGGTCACAGGTCACAGGATCAAGAAAATCTTAAGATATTTTTTATATTTGTTTGTCCAAGCCATAATTTCTGAACCGCTGAATATTTTTCGGCTAAAGTTTGTAACAATATTAGTATTAGAAAACATGCCCATGCGATCAGTGGCCCTCAGCGGAGCTCTCTAGGCGTGACAGGCCTCTTGTTATTATTTATTTATTTATTGGTGTTTAAGGTCACATACTTTTGCACAATAATAATAATAATAATAATAATATGGTTTAAAGCCGATTTCCACTGAATGTCTCACAGGCTTTACAATAAGTACATGACATCTAATATGAATATGTAACTAACTAGATATTATGGCGGGATAGGCAAATTTAAACAGATGGGTTTTCAGTGACTTTTTGAACGAAACTATGTCCTGGACGACCTTCAAGTGATCGGGCAGTTGGTTCCACAAATAAGGTCCAGCTACACTGAATGCTCGATCACCGGCAGTTACAAGGTATCCAGGGTTGTATACCAGATTGTTGGCTGACTAAGATCTAAGTGTGACAGTTTTATGGGTGGAGAAAGCCGAAGTTCCCAGAGAGAACCACTGAGCAGTGACAAGCAACTGTCAACTCCTCAACATTCTAACTCTGTTCAAGCTCTGCTCAAGCAGGGTTACAGTGGTTGAAGACATATGCACCATTGACATGCAGTATGCCGTAGTACATGACATCATCGTGCCCCCATGTAGGCAACCAGGATAAAGTGCCTTTCCCAAGGACACAACTCGGGTCATCCCGGATGGGGATCGAACTTGAGACCTCTAGCATAGAAGTCCAACAGTCTACCACTGAGCCACCGCGCACCCTGTCCTAACATTAAATCAGATCTTATGCAGGAATGATCAATTTTCGATGTTTCATCATTTTAAAACTGTGAATGATGGAATTAATTCAGGATAACGATTTTACATGATGCAATTTTCTTGAAGTGCATTTCGAGGATTTTTAGCTCAACTTTGATGTAAGTCAAATTTGAGCTTATGCCATGGCCAGTTGTCCATCTGTCCATCTGGCTGTCTGTCCGTCAACTCAATACGGCTCGGGCTAGAGGCCGTATTTATGAACCGATCTTTACGAAACTTCTTGGGTACCTTTGTTATCACCATGGGTTGAGAACGAGTGTTTTTGTGTCCGGTCCGAAATTCAAGACAGCTGCTGCCAGCCATTTTGTACAAAATTAGGTGCAATCAGATTTTTGTACAGAACTTCAATATGAAAGCTCTGATTCGAATAATTTTTTGTATAAATCGTTAGTACCATGGGATATATCACATATAATACGTTTTTTTTTCTCGTGCATAAATTATGCAAATTAGACTAACTTTGATTTATTTAGTGTTACTTTCAGCACTGCAAGTGCAAATGCCAATATGGCTCGGGCTAGAGGCCGTATTTATGAACCGATCTTTACGAAACTTCTTGAGTACCTTTGTTATCACCGTGAGACAAGAACGAGTGGTTTTGGGTGCGGTCCGAAATTCAAGATGGCCACCAGCAGCCATTTTGTACTTTAGTTAGTGCAATCAGTTTTCTGTACAGAACTTCTGTATGAAAGTTCTGATTTGAATATATTTTTGTATGAATGTTTAGTAACATGGAATACATCACATATAATACAGGTTTTTTTCTCGTGCAGAAATTATGCAAATTAGATGAACTTTGATTTATTCAGTGCTACTTATAAACAGTAAGTGCACATGTCAATACTGCTTGGGCTAGAGTCTGTATTTATGAACCGATCTTTACAAAACTTCTTGGGTACCTTTGTTATCACCGTGGGACGAGAACAAGTGTTTTTTGGTGCGGTAAAAAATTCAAGATGGCCACCAGCGGCCATTTTGTACCAAAATTAGCGCAATCCGTTTTTTGTGCAGAACTTCTGTATGAAAGTTCTGATTTGAATAAATTTTTGTAGGAATGTTTAGTGACATGGAATGCATCACATATAATACAAGATTTTTCTCATGCAGAAGTTATGCAAATTAGATGAACTTTGATTTAAGTGCACATGGGAATACGGCTCAGGCTAGAGTCTGTATTTATGAACCGATCTTCATGAAACTTCTTGGGGTACCTTTGTTATCACCTTGTGGCAGGAACAAGTGTTTTGGGGTGCCTTTGTTATCACTCTGCTATATTTTTGGGTTCAGTCAGACCCACTCAAAGATTTCTTTTCTGGTTTAGCATCTAACAGTCACCCCACTAGTGATGAGCCGATTATCGGTATAGGTTATCGGTATCGGCCGATAAGTGGCATATTGGTACTGTATCGGGGAAAAATAGCAATTCTGCTGATATTGACAGCCGATATGTGCATACCATTTTCAAATCAAGTTTTCACGTCAGTCGCAAGTAATCTCAACTGAATAGCACTATTTACTTGTTTGGGTGCATGGTTTTAAGCAGATACATACCAGTTACCACCGGGGTTACTTGAATGTTAAGACTACTGCCAGAAATGGACACGAAATCGTGAAACACTTGACCATATACACATGGGGCACTCGGTCGCGGGGAAAGTCGATCACAACTGGAGTAATCGATTACATGACAATGAGCTAAAGACTATCTGACCAACACCTTTCGGCCCACCTTTAGGACTATTCGGACTAAAATAGAGACAGGTCAGACTTACAATGAAAGCAAACTGGATTACTCGTCCGACTTGTCTTGCTGTAGGTTCGAGTTGTCCTGATTCTCAGTAAATCGTATGATTGCACTGAAAGTGAAAGTAACTACTCAATATGGAAAAGGAGATTTAGCGGCTCCAGAAAATAGAAACGAAACTAGAATTGGATGATTTACTCATGTTCTACCATTTCTTGAATTTTCTCCAAACTTATAAGTATGCCTTGTATAAGCAAAATATGGGATTATTTTACGATCAAGATTGACGATAACACAAAAGCCCAATGCACGATTTGTCAGGCTTCGGTATCTCGTGGTGGCACATCTGCCTTGTCTTTCACAAATACTAACTTGAAGAGCCACCTTAGGCATAACCGCGCGGTCATTTACAAGCAGTTTGAAGAGGCCCAGTCCATTGCAGACTCAGAAAAACGTAAAACAAATCTTGAAAAGCTATAAGGTGGAACATCAACAACTGCAGCAGCAAAGCGGGTACACCAAATGCAACTGACGGAAATGATTGAAAAAAAATCTCTCTGGCCTGACTCAGATGCCCGATCAGTGAATGTAACTCAGTAGCTGGCAGAAATGATTGCCCTCGACTTACAGCCTTTCTCTATTGTAGATGATACTGGATTTCAGCGATTTTGTTCAGCCCTTGAACCCCGTTACAAATTGCCATCTCGGTTTCACATTAGCCAGACTTTAATACCACACATATATGGACTTATTAAAAACAAATTGAAAAGTCAGTTGCAAAACATGTCTTGCATTGCATTTACAACTGATATATGGTCGTCACAGCATTCCTGTAATTCTTTGATGAGTCTAACAGGACACTGGATAACGGACGATTTTGAAAGACTATAGTGTGTTTTGAACGCTTCTTCATTCGTTGGTCGACATACAGGTGAAGCTATTTGTGCAGATGTGGAACGAATGATGGCCTTATTAATCGCCAGAAAGTTTTGACAATATTACGTGATAATGCAGCCAATGCTGTGTCGGGGTTGGAATACACTGGATTAAATCAACAAGCCTGTTTTATTCATACTCTGCAACTGGTGATCCACGATGGTATCAATACACAACGTGCTGTTAATGACATGCTTGTCATTGGTCGGAAAGTTGCCAGCCACTTTAATCACTCACCCCTTGCACACCATAAGTTACAAGAATTGCAGAAGAAGCATGGCATGAAACTGCACCATATCATACAGGATGTATCAATGCGCTGGAACAGCACGTTCTACATGTTGGAGAGGCTGGTGGAACAAAAACCTGCTTTAGTGGAATATGCAAGCCTGTTTGACATTCCAGTTATGACAGCAAATCAATGGACATTGGCAGAAACTCTTATAACAGCATTGAGGCGATTCGAGGAACTAACCAGAAAAGCTTCTGAAGCTGAAGCTAGCCTGTCAATTCTAATTCCTTCCGTTTCTTTGCTCCAGCGCTCCCTGGCAAAAGACAGCGACGATCGTGGCATTCAAACTTTGACAACTTCAATGCTTGACTCCCTGAACCGTAGATTTGTTGACATGGAGAAGAACAAACTGTTGGTATTAGCAACATTTCTCGACCCCCGATATAAGAGCGTGTTTTATCAGAAAGAGGGTACACAGCAAACCGCCATCAAGGAGCTGGAACATTAGAGATCCACTTTTTAGCTCATCTGACTTTCAGTCAGGAGAGCTATAGTGATCACTCACCGTTCGTCGTCGTCCGTGAACATGGTGTTTGCGTCTTCTCCTCCCAAACCTCTGAACCAATTTAATTGATATTTGAGATAATAGTTTGTTATGACATCGCAATTTGATTTTGTTCAAATCAAGTTGCCTCGCTCGTGGGTAGGGCCACACCCAAAAAGTGTGCTGAAATCTTAAAAAATCTTCTCATGAACCAGCAGTAGCAGAGACTTGATATTTGGTGTGCAGCTTCCTTTTGAGGTGTAGACTCAGATTTGTTCAAGAGAAGTTTGTGGGGCTATACTTGGCGTTGTTATGGGAGGGGCAAAATTTTTGGCCCCGCCCAAAATTTCTATTTTCCAAACCGAGAGGCTGATTTGAACCAAATTTTATGTGAGGGCTTATTGGGTCATAAGTACCTAATTTATGCTGATTTTCTTTTTCCAGTAGCCCCATGGGAACCGCAGGAGCTAAAAATAGAAAAAAATTAAAACGCCCATATCTCCAAAACTGCACGGCACCGAGAATTTTTATTTGGTGTGAAGCTTCCTTAGGACCAACAGAAAGAATTGGTAAAAAAAAATTGCCATCGGTTTTATTATAGGGTACAGTTTCGGGACTTTGAAAAAGTGCTGAGTCAGCACTTTTTAACACTGTAGGCAATGGGAAAAACATTAAAAAATCTTCTTCTCCAGATCCAGCAGGCAGAATCTTTTGATATTTGGTATGCAACATTGTAGGGTGGATCTGATTCAAGTTTGTTCAAATCGGCCCCCTGGGTTCATATTTGGGCTCAGTATAGGAGCCCGATTTCGAACTTAGTGCATTTCAGGCAAATTTCTTAAAAACTCTTCTTCTCCAGATCCAGCAGGCAGAATCTTTTGATATTTGGTATGCAACATTGTGGGGTGGATCTGATTCAAGTTTGTTCAAATCGGCCCCCTGGGTTTATATTTGGGCTCAGTATAGAAGCCCAAATTTGAACTTCGTGCATTTCAGGCAAATTTCTTAAAAAATCTTCTTCTCCAGATCCAGCAGGCAGAATCTTTTGATATTTGGTATGCAGCATCCTTAGGGGGTGAGATTCAAGTTTGTTAATGCCATGTCCCTAGGTCCATATTTGGGCTCACTGTGGGAGCTTGAATTGTAACTTTTTTCGAAATGAGGAATTTTCTTAAAAAATCTTCTTCTTCAGATCCAGCAGTCGGAATGGTTTGATATGTGGTGAGTAGCATCCTTGGGGGGGGGGGGGGGGGGGGGGATTCAAGTGTGTTAAAGCCAAGTCCATGGGTCCATATTTGGGCTCCCTGTGAGCCCAAATTATAACTTAGTCAATATGAGGAATTTTTCTTTAAAAATCTTCTTCTTCAGATTCAGCAGTTGGAATGTTTTGATATTTGTCATGGAGCAACCTTAGGGGCTGAGATTCAAGTTTGTTCAAGCCAAGTCCCTTGGTTCATATTTGGGCTCACTATGGGAGCCTGAATGACAACTTAGTTCAAAATGAGGAATTTTCTTTAAAAATCTTCAGATCCAGCAGATGAATGCTTTTGACATTTTTTATGCAGCATCCTTAAGGGGGTAAGATTCAAGTTTGTTCAAGCCATGTCCCTAGGTCCATATTTGGGCTGATTGTGGGAGCTCGAATTGTAACTTGGTTCAAAATGAGGAATTTTCTTTAAAAATCTTCTTCTTCAGATCCAGCAGTCGGAATGTTTTGATATTTGGTGTGCAGAATCCTTAGGGGTGTGAGTTTCAGGTTTGTTAAAGCCAAGTCCCTGGGTTCATATATGGGCTCCCTGTTGGAGCCCGAATTATGACTTAGTTCAATATGAGGAATATTCTTTAGAAATCTTTTTTCAGATCCACTGGTCAGAATATTTGGATATTTGGTTTCAGCTTTTCTTAGGAGAAGCAGATGCAACTTGTGGAAATCAATTCTCTGGGTTGATATTTAGGCTACCATGTCAGGTGAGCGCCCTCAGGCCCCCTGGGGCCTCTTGTTTAGTTTTAGCCAAAGCCGACAGTGGCAACCAAATCGTGTCACTATAACTGAGTCAGCCAATAGCTGAAGACCAGTCATCAGATACACAAGTGTCTTCTTGTTGAACTTCAAAAAAACATAAAGTCGATCCTTTTGCCAATGAACACACCCAGTTACTGAACAAGAAATAAGTTTGTACACAGCAGAGTCTCTACAGGATCGTACTAGCAACATACTTCAGTGGTGGAAAATTAACTCCCACAGATTTCCTATTTTAGCCAAATTTGCACAGAAATACTCATGCCCTCCAGCATCCAGTGTCCCAAATGAAAGACTATTCAGTGAAGCCGGGGGGTTGTATGATGACAAGCGCAACAGGCTTGCCCCAGAAAAAGCAGAGATGCTCTTAGTTATAAGGGTGAATCTTCCATTGCTGAAGTTTCAGTACTGAATGACAAATTGACAATTGGATATATCGTGTTCTAAGACAGTAGACTGACAGGAAGATTATTTTTGCCGCATTTTGTGCACATTACTTCCACATTACTTCCATCCTCAATTTGACCTCAGGTCATGTAATTGAAAACAGCAGGGTAACCTGTTGTTTTCAATTGCTTGTCTTGGGCCAGGTTGGGCGCTTCTATCAAATTAACTCAGACAATTTTGTGGCAGTTTGATTGGTTGAAACTGAACCAGGTCCCACATACTATACTTTACTTTATGATCATCAGTAAAACTGTTCAGTGTTTTGCCCATTTCATTTTTATTATTCCCCCGAAAAAAATTCGGGGGAATCTAGCCGTGACGTTGTCCGTCTGTCCGTCTGTCTGTCTGTCCATCTGTCCGTCCGGGCGTAGACGGAATTCGTGTCCGCTCCATAACTTCTTACAGCCTTCAAGGATATTAATGATACTTGGTATTATTATTGCCCACAACCAGAGGGTGTGTCGCGAATAAGGTTGGAATGGCTATCAAGGCTTTTTTCGGGGGAATCAGCCACCCTTTGGTGGCCATCCTCTAGTTTGAATAGCTATTCTGTATTGACAGTTGATTTGTTTGTCAACCAATAGGACAACCATAATTTATCACAAACATATATTACATACTGCATGTTTGTTATGTATTATAATTGTCCTTTAAACTCCTTTTCAATTTTCATTGGAATTCCCGAGAGATGGGACTTCTTTAATAAAGGACATCAACAGCCAAAATACATTACAGGGATTTGACATTTTGATAGATAGTAGTACCACTATCATAGTACAAGTAGTACTCAACTTCTTTTAAATCAGTGGCCAGAGACTCAATAAATAAATCATTTGGAATCTGAATCAACCAGTTTAGTTTCTGTCACTACAACTCACTATGACCAGCAAATGCCATCCTCACATATGATTTGCAGCCCTAAAGTACATTGTATTAACGCTTTGTTTTCTCATGCAGCCTAACTTAACTCCTCAAAGTTCTAACCCCTCGGCCTCAAACTTACAGGTGCCACTCATTCCCAACCTCAGCTTGCACAACTTCTCTTTTAATAGGCTAGGCTGTAGGCTTTAACAGAACACAGAGACGGTATTGAACCTTGACACCACATAATGGAAAATGACACAGGAAAGGACAATAATATTAAAGTCCAAACCACATACTATGACTCCTCATTTGGAACGAACTGAACAGGCTCGTTACAACTAGGGATGGAGGTTCAGGTGGGTTCTGGTATTTAGGAGGACCCACACAGAATTGTAAATGGCCATCATTTTCATGAGCACGGGATGACATGTTTCCAAGTTTTACTTCAGTCTTCACCAAATCCACGACTCCTCATTTTATTTCTAGCTTCTCGATAACTGCGTCTGGAA
Organism: Pictodentalium vernedei; assembly: GCA_031216915.1. Classification (NCBI taxonomy): domain Eukaryota; kingdom Metazoa; phylum Mollusca; class Scaphopoda; order Dentaliida; family Dentaliidae; genus Pictodentalium; species Pictodentalium vernedei. The sequence goes on along the minus strand of CM062292.1, from coordinate 312,970,685 downwards.
GTTGGAACTGAAATCGTATGCGTTTGTACTTGTTAGTTTTTTTTTTGATTTGTTGTTTCTCGCAGTTCAATTTTATTTTAAAAGGGAAATATTCTCAGTGGATTGAAGAGATGTTGAACTGTTTTGTTATTGCCCATCGTCATGAAACTCGGAGTTTACTGCTGAACAACAATTTCACGGTTTGTTTGCCATGTTCATATGAATCATGTCAGTGAATATCAATGTACAGAAGTATCACCGTGAAAACTAATATCGGTATCGGTCCGATATTGAATCAAAATATCGGGTATCGGCAAATACCGATAACACTGATATCGGCTCATCACTACACCCCACCTTTACAATACTTTACCTTTTTATTTGTTACAGGCTGCGGTCAGCATTTATGTACAGACCGTTACAATACTTTACATGTACCTTTGTTATCAGGTCATTACCTAGATGTTTGTCATTGCTGTGTCATATACTATACATGTACATGTCTTAAACAAGTTGAGCTACAGACTCGTTGACACTTTCATTTTTATTATGACAAATAAACATACTATAGAAATCTCGTACCAGTTGACATCATGCATACTTATGAAGCTTGATATTGCGTACACTGTAATTATAAATAGTAACAGTTGGAATTTTTGCCGATTTGAAACCAAGTTGGAATTTTGGGAAGCAAAGGAGACAGCATCACCAAAGAAGCTCTAAAGTCCAGATAGATGGAATTTCCAACTACTCATGACTTGCCCTCTGAATTTCCAACTATAGGAAATTTTGGTCAGAGACACACACCCCTGCCTCTGATAAAGCCTGTGTTTTCTTGCTATCCCTAGGATCATGCAGAATATCAATTCAGTACAGAGTTCTGATACAATTCACCATCATGCTGTGAAGTTTGTTTGCTTTCCACCATAATGTACAGAATTAATCATGAAGCTATAATTTAACATGGGCTTTTGATTGGAGACCAAAAGCACTAAAACTAGAAGCACATGTATAATTGTGAACCAGTGCTGTTAGATTATTTGACACACTTTGATTTGATTCTTCTTGTCTAAGAGCAAAAATGGTGCTGAGAAAAATTGGCATCAAACGTTAAGAAGACTTGTTAATGAGATTTCAATTACTACCCAACTGAAGAACAATGTCTGACATGTCCCATTGACTGATAGTGCCAACATTTACCAGTCTATGCCAATTGTTGTGGGAGTGCAGTGGTTCAGTAGGTAGAGATGTAGGCTGCAAGCAAAGAGGTCCTCGGTTCAAATCCCTTCTGTGGCAGCTGCGTTGTGTCCTTGGGCAAGACACTTAATCCCAACTGCCCACATGGGGGCACGGTGATGTTGTGTACTAAGGCGTACTGCATGTCGATGGTGCACTAGTCTTCAACCAATGCTAACCCTGCTTGTGTGGAGTTAGTATGTTTGGGAGACTGAAAGTTGCTCGCCATTGCTCGGCGGTTCTCTCCGGGTACTGCAGCTTTCTCCACCCATAAAACCGTCCAACACGAGGTGACTCTGGCTGTCACAAGTGTCGTTAAACCCCAATAAAATAAATGCTTGCCAATTTTCATTGGTTAAAACACCCAGGTAATTAGCTGCAAATGGGTGCACTGATAGAAGTTAACATACCAATAACTTTCAGTTCTTTGACTGTACATTCATTTAGCTTTCATACACTTCTTTGAATAGGCTGTGTGAGGTTGCTTTCAAGGTCACTTTCTATAAAATGAAATTCCATTTTGGGGTGTCATAGTTCGTTTCCACAGCAATAAAACCCTCATATTTTATCCACAGTTTCTTCTCTATGTGAATGCCAGATTATTTATTTTTTAACAAATTTGACGAATTCCTATAAAAGTATTTTCTGACATTTAATGCACAAGTTATGCACGTTTTTCTGATATACATCACTGGGTGTTCAGAGCATGGTGTTCTGTTAAATGATTTTAGGATATGGTCTAGTTTCTTGAATAATTATTTTTTAGTTAAATTGTCTTTGCAGGACTTATCTTGGAGTTGTATGAAGAGAGCATTTGCCAGCAAAATAAATACATTTGGGGTCTTCAGTGCAGGTTCCATACAATGCAAGTTCGAATAGTAAGGCTGTAATTTATTTTTTGGTGTGATATGCCCTCTGTAAGGACATACCACACCCAAAATTAATTTATGGCTTCTTTGTCAAAGTTTAGGAAAGGTTTTGCCTATATAAGATTCTCAGGCAATTTTCTCTGAATTTTTTACATGTGAAAAAACTATCCAGCATTACCACTGGCCCAGACATTCTGGCACTCTATTCATCAGAATTCAGGCCAAATGCTTAATTTTAAACCCCAAACACCCCCAAAATTAAGCCAAATCAATAAAAAAAAACTAGAGTTCTGTACTCTAGATGATCATGTTTTAAGAAGATACAATACCAACAGGAAGGAGGCAGACTGATTTGTTCAGGGCTGTGCTTTTGAAAAATTATGATTTATTTGATTAAATCTTTGACCCAATTTCGGGTCAATCCCTGAACATCACCATTCATGAACAAAATTATTATATTTCATTAATGTCTGCTTCATGTATCCTTCCCTTCTACTCTCCAGCCATTTCAACGCATTTTGGCTTTATTAAAAATATTTTTTTCCACAAATTATGCCCATTTGTTTATCTTAGAAATGGCTACCCAAGGACACCAGTCTATGGGTACCCACACAAATTGCGCCCTTCTCTAGTGTGTATAGGCTTTTGCCTGTTTGGTTACATGTTCAGATTACTCCAGTTCTATTCACTAGAGCATATTTCACATGGTTACAGTATGCTTACAAATATTTTTTTTTATTAGTCCCCTACCGGCATCGCCGGAGGGGACTATAGGTTTGCACTCCATCCATCCGTCAGTCTGTCCGTCTTGTCAGTCTGTCAGTCACACTTAAGTTTTCTGGAAATTTTTTGGAAACGCTTCAACGGAATGATTTCATTTTTGGCAAACTACTATAGAACGTTGACTTACAGATCAAGTTTGAGTTTTCTGCTGATTGCATTATTCTTGTGTGAGTTACGGCCCTTGGAAATATGGGAAAAAGCACCAAAATATCAGTTTTCCAGAGTTTTTTTGGAAACGCTTCAACAGAATGATTTCATTTTTGGTAAACTACTATAGAACGATGACTTACAGATCAAGTTTGAGTTTCATGCCAATTGTATTATTCTTGTGTGAGTTACGGCCCTTGGAAATAGGGAAAAGCACCAAAATATCAGTTTTCCGGAGTTTTTTTGGAAACGCTTCAACGGAATGCTTTCATTTTTGGTAAACTACTATAGAACGATGACTTACAGATAAGTTTGCGTTTCATGCTGATTGCATTATTCTTGTGTGAGTTACGACCCTTGGAAATATGGAAAAGCACCAAAATATCAGTTTTCCGGAATTTTTTTGGAAACGCTTCAACGGAATGATTTCATTTTTGGTAAACTACTATAGAACGATGACTTACAGATCAAGTTTGAGTTTCATGCTGATTGCATTATTCTTGTGTCAGTTATGGCCCTTGGAAATATGGAAAAGTGCCAAAATTTCAGTTTTCTGGACTTTTTTTGGAAACGCTTCAATGGAGTGATTTCATTTTTGGTAAACTACTATAGAACGATGACTTACAGATCAAGTTTGAGTTTCACGCTGATTGCATTATACTTGTGTCAGTTATGGCCCTTGGAAATATGGAAAAGCGCCAAAATTTCAGTTTTCCGGACTTTTTATGGAAACGCTTCAACGGAATGATTTCATTTTTGGTAACCTACTATAGAAGGATGACTTACAGATCAAGTTTGAGTTTCATGCTGATTGCCGTATTCTTGTGTGAGTTATTGCCCTTGAAAATATGGAAAAGCGCCAAAATATCAGTTTTCCGGACTTTTTCTGGAAATGCTTCAATGGAATGATTTCACTTTTGGTAACCTACTATAGAACGATGACTTACAGATCGCGTTTCATTTACACTCTGTCCATCCATCCGTCAGTCTGTCAGTCAGTCTGTTGGTCGTACTTTAGTTTTCCGGACTTTTTTTGGAAACGCTTCAACGGAATGATTTCATTTTTGGTAACCTACTATAGAATGATGACTTACAGATCAAGTTTCATTTACACTCTGTCCATCCCTCCGTCAGTCTGTCAGTTATACTTTAGTTTTCTGGACTTTTTTTGGAAACGCTTCAACGGAATGATTTCATTTTTGGTAACCTACTATGGAACGATGACTTACAGATCAAGTTTGAGTTTCATGCTGATTGCCGTATTCTTGTGTGAGTTATTGCCCTTGAAAATATGGAAAAGCGCCAAAATATCAGTTTTCTGGACTTTTTCTGGAAATGCTTCAACGGAATGATTTCACTTTTGGTAACCTACTATAGAACGATGACTTACAGATAACGTTTCATTTACACTCTGTCCATCCATCCGTCAGTCTGTCAGTCAGTCTGTTGGTCGTACTTTAGTTTTCCGGACTTTTTTTGGAAACGCTTCAACGGAATGATTTCATGTTTGGTAACCTACTATAGAACGATGACTTACAGATCAAGTTTCATTTGTACTCTGTCCATCCGTCAGTCTGTCAGTCAGTCTGTCAGTCATACTTTAGTTTTCTGGACTTTTTTTGGAAAATGCTTCAACAGAATAATTTCATTCTTGGTAACCTACTATAGAACGATGACTTACAGATCAAGTTTGAGTTTCATGCTGATTGCATTATTCTTGTGTGAGTTATGGCCCTTTGAAATATGGAAAAGTGCCAAAATATCAGTTTTCTGGACTTTTTTTGGAAATGCTTCAACGGAATTCATGCTGATCACATCTAGGTTATAACATATGTATAATTATTAATGCTCACTAGTCCGGTAGGGGATATTGTATTGCTTCAGCGATACGAGCGCTCTTGTTTATTGGAGTACTTAGATTCCATGTTGTGGTAATTATAGACTGTGTACTTGTCTATAATTCTGATATGCTTTAGATATTATCAACTCTGAATGGGTTTATAATATCTATATTCAGTACAAACAGTCTGGCTATCTGTGTAACTAAGTTTTGTTATTACGTTTTTTTCATATTATCAGGCCGCACTTCACTATGGTTCAGCCTTAATAAAGTTTAAGAGAGATATTTATCTTATCCTTTGGATGTAAAATAAATCCTATTTTATCTTTAACAAGCTGTTTTAAGGATTCCAACTGTTTGGAGTAAGCAATAGCCTGCTTGTTATTGTTTTATCTTTCAGTCCTGTTTTAGCCTTCCATCCTATTACATGTATCTATTCAGCATATCTGGATCAGTGGTAATGATGGATAAATAATGGTAAATTCAAGTAATTTCTATATTATCCTATCTACCACTGGACCAGACAGGAAGTGCCCTCCCACGCATTATTCACTCACACCTCCCTGCATTGGAACTATTACACTCAACAGCCATCAGAAAAGAATGGTTATTGGCAGGAACTGAGGACACTTCCCTAGCTCTGAGCGTGTGCAGAAGCTATCTACATAGGACGGTACACCGGATCCTAGTTTTTATGCTCCCATCCCTCTTGTTATGCCCTGACCCTTGGGGGCATTATGTTTTCACCATGTCCATCCATCCATCCATCTATCCATCCGTCCATCTGTTAACTTTTGGTTTCCATCCAATAACTAACGAACCGCTTATTTGATCAAATCATAATTTTAGGAGTTACTTGTGGATGACTAGCGTTGCTCTTGTTTTTAATTGATTTGGCTTTAATTTTTCTTTTGTGGCTGAAGGGTTGGGGGTTGGGGGGGGGGGGGGGGTTGCATTTTGGCCAAAATTAAGCATTTAGTCTGAATTCTGACGAATAGAGTGCCAGCATGTCTGGGCCAGTGGTAGATATGATAAATACAAAAATTAATTGAAATTGAAATTTTTTGAAACTAACCCTTAAAAGGCTTCCAGATTTGAGAGACTTTTACAGTCGATATCCTGTGGCTTTAGAGTTGTTTGTAGACAAGTCTTGGATGCTTATATAGGCATTCAAAACTGTCCAAGAAATAACTTTCAGTATATTTACAATGTAACTTAGAAAATTTTGGACCAAAATCCGGAAATTAGTTTTTTGGTTTTTTATGCGTTTTGGTCAATTTTAAGGGGATGTCCAACCTAACTTTGGTCAAATTTCATGTAATTTCTTTCAAGTCTAAAAAGGCCCAGAATGAATAACCCCAATAAATTATATACCAAAATGCTTGGAATGAAACATAAAACATGTGGAAACTGAAATTTGCCATGGAACTGCTGCTATGTGTAAATAGCACCACCTGAAAGTCTGCTATGGCATAAGTAAGAGAACAAAATTTTTACAATAAAATACCTCAAAATAAAATAACAGCTGTATTCTATAAACATTTAAGTACATACTTGAAGAAATCTTTTCCTAATTCATGAAAGTAATGAAGATTGAGACCAAATGTTATAAGTGGAGTGCTCACTGATTGAAGGCAGACATTTTCTTTTGTTTATGTTTTGATTTGGGGAGTTCAACAAAAGTCAACTTGAAGGAGTCCACCAGAAGAAGTATGGAAGGACAAAAGAGTGTCTCCCAATATAAAGATGTATGTGTCACTGTGGTGGTTTGGAAAGAAACTATGATGTTCTCCAATGTAGAATGCACTGCAAAGTCATACATTGTAGTTGAATAAATATATTTACAAACCCCTTGCACTGTAACCCCTTTTATCCTGCATCAATTTGATAGTGATTAAATTGTTAAATTTGTCTGGTTTATCAATAAGTATAATAGCTTTGTTTACTCTTGGACACCACTACACTCATGATATCTATTGGAGAAGAAATAAGGGTAACTGTAACCTGTCACTGCAATAAAACCATCTCATTGTTATTCAAAACACATCAAATCAACCTTACATAACCATTATTGCATGTACTTTCCCCAAGGAGGCTTATTGGCATATTGAGATCAAAAGGTCACATCCAGAGGGTCTCACATATTTTTTTCAAGAACGCAGTACACAAAGCAACAAAGCAATCCCCAAAAGGTGACAAGTGAGCTCCATTTGACACAAAAAAATTCCCGGGGGGGGGGGGGGGGGGGGGGGAGGGGGGGGGGGGTGCTCTCTTCGTTGTATGACTCTACCTCCGGTACTCAAGGCATATGCCTTTTTTCTCAAAGTTTGACTCTTTTTTTTCTTTTTGAAGATCCTGCCCACACATGTTCCAAACACTATCAGACAGGTAACCCTCCAAATAAGTGTATCTGCAAAAATCATGTTACATTGCAAAACATTCTTTTTGAACTTTAAGTTCTGGACCTTTCATGCTTCTTACTTCCAGCTATAACACTTAATTTATCGATTAATGGGTGAATAGAAAAGTCCTATCATAATCAACATTTTGAGTTCCATAAGCCTTCATAACAGCTCCGATAAAAGTGTCAAACATCAGATTGGTGGCTTTATAAAGAATATTCATTAGGTTTTTGCTTGATAAGTAATAGGAACAAAATCTTCATCAGAAATATTTTGTAGCAATACATTTGAGGGTATCAGCAGGCACTTTCCAACAAATTGTAACGAATAAACTAGTTATAAACAAAATTTTCTAACTCAAAAGAGTGAAAAAGTACCGCAACTCTGAAAAAATGTAGGAAGAAACACATGCCACAGCAGCTACACAGGCATTGTTTCCCCATGATGCTCGATCACAACACCAAATATCCTTCAAATTGGAGTAGCAGTGGTTGAGATACAAGGGAGAATGTTGGTACATGTAATGATGAATGGGTAAGACTAAGAGGACAGAGGTCACTACTGCACGGCCCTAGATGAACCTTTGATTTTACAACTTCTAGGTCTGGGGCATAATAGTTGCAACACACCCACCTTATCAATTCATAATTTCAGTAAAATAAAAGGAATTATCAATTTTAATTAATTTATAGATGATGGGAAATATTTGGCTTCTTTCGCCTTCTCGTACTATTAATTACCACAAACAATATCAGTTTGATGCCGACAAACGAAACTGAACGCATGTGGTCTGGTTAAAAAGTAACTCGGCATGGATAATGAAGAAATTGTGAATATTTCGTGTATTTCATTTGTTTAAAAGCCAATTGCAGCTAATTTTGACAGTGGATTTGATAATTCGTTTCAGTTTTGACCACACTGTCATGCTGACAGCGGTTATGTTTATTGTGATATGCAAATTGGAAGATAGTTTCTGGTGAAGGAGATTTGTCACATTTGTCAGTCTAAAACGATGACAAAAGACACTGATCGACGCATGTGTTAGTATGGTTGGTTGCAAGAAAAAACTAAATTCTCAGCATCCAAACGCACCTTATTTAAAAGCGCAAATGCATCATTTTCAACCCATCTTGAGTCGGTCCTTTGCCGACATCAACACAGTCTGTGGTGAAGATCCATGGTAACTGTGAAGTAAATAACTTCACAACATCGGGGGAAATTAACACGCTCAATATAGTTCCAGGTCACTTGGAATATACTTTGCAAAAAAGTGATTTCTGAAGCATTCTGCTTACTTTGTTATGAATATTGCCTTATTTTATGTGTATCGTCCCGATTTTATACACGCGGTTATTTTTTTACAAGTGGTTCATGTTGTCTTTCTAGTGCGCAGTAATTCAGATTTTTTGTCAACAAAAAAGTTCAGACGGCCTGTAAACACGAGAGGGAATTTCGAACCATATTCTGCAGTTATGACATTAACAGCTCAAGTATTTGCTGTCAACTGTTTGCAAATCCGCTCATACATTGTCTCGAACAAATAAAGGCCGTGATCACGTCCTTGCATTCTTACGATTGCCCAAATTGAGTATTTCTGCAAGAACCACATCGTAATCACATGACCGGAATAAACATCATTGAAACATTGCCACATCCAGAACATCCAAAATTTGTGTTGGTGTTATTACATTCAAACATGAAAACCCACCAGAGTGTGTGTCAAAAAAATGCTTTCTCCGAGTCTGTAGTATGTTATCATTATTTTGAGGACAAGGCTTTAGAATTACCGATTATTTTGTGCTTTTACTGGTTCGTTACTTATGACATTGGCAAATTAATCTTCTTCAAAATGGTGGCGCGGTGGCTCAGTAGGTTGAGGTGCAGGCTGCAAGCCGAGAGGTCCTCGGTTCGAATCCCACCTGCGGCAACCGCGCTGTGTCCTTGGGCAAGACCCTTCACCACCATTGCCCATGTGGGAGCACGATGCCGCCGTGTACTAAGGCGTACTGCACGTCGATGGTACGCATGTCTTCAACCAATCTAACCCTGCCTGTGCTGCAGTGCGGAGTTACGATGTTGGGGAGCTGGCAGCTGCTCGTTGTTGCTCGGTGGTTCTCTCCGGGTACTCCGGCTTCCTCCACCCGTAAAACTGTCACGGTCATGATTAGCCATTGTGCATAAATATGTGACCTTAAACATCAATAAATAAATAAATAAATATCTTCTTCAAAATCATAAAATTAACTTTTTTCCTGAAAAAAATTATATGTACCTTTTCTATGCACGTTACTCATTATTTTGATAATTTGCTTTTCCTTACTTCTCTTATCTGTTTCTGAGGCATTGGGGAAAATGTCAACAAATTGACCGAAGTTAGGTTGGACGACCCCGTAAGACAAATTTTTTTTTTTTTTTTTTACACTGAAAATTTGGGGTCCGGGTGGGACGTGGAAGATTTCCGAACAAAAATAAAAAAATCTGTTTTTATGTGTTTATCTCAATTTTGGGACGTAAAAGTGCAAGAACTGAAAACAGAAGGAAAATCCTGTGTATTGTGTGGGCACAACTGCTTCATCTAGTTGGTATATGCTTTTCTTAGGAGGGGCGTATGCAGCTTATTCAAGTCAAGTCCCTGGTTTGATATTTAGACTACCATGTCAGGTGAGAGCCCTCAGGCCCCCTGGGGCCTTTTGTTATAAATGGTCATTGGTGATAATGCACAATAAGTTGATATGAACAGTTGTAGATGTAATACTGTTTAAAGCAATGTAGCTACAACTGTTGTACAGTTGTAGCTACATCGCTACAAACACTGTTTCCGCTACAAGTCAGTTATGTTTCTACTCAGAACAATACTGAATATAAAATAATGCGATCAATTACAATCTGTAAATATTCACGGTTATGGCCGAAGTATATTCGAAAATATTCAAATTCCCGATTTTGAATCAAACCGAATCGAATATTGACTTTTGAATCGAATTTCAAATTGAATTTCAAATTTTTGCGGGAGCCTAAATTTTGTGACTCAGTTCAAATTGAAAGGCTTGGCACAGGTGTTATGTGGTCTAAAACTAAGGCATAACAGTACATGACACTGACCCAGCTGCTTCAATGGTATGATCTGTGCTGGAGGGAGATTAACAACATTTTGTACTGTTACTTTTCATGAGAATTGCTATTATTATGTGACACACTATTGTAAAGGGCTCTGTGAGCCCTTTCCAACAGAGTGTCAAATAACTTCTCTTTGGTTTAATGGAAGGAATTCCAGACATGAGCTGGAATATTTTGACGCCACCTTGTTCAGATACTGTTCGGATGAGATTTGAGATTGTGTTTTGTCCAAGACTATTTAGCATGTAAACATTTAAGTTTGATTCAAGCAAATATTTTTCCTAACCACCATGCTATCGAAATGAGTGGCTGTGTGGAATTTTTTGTTGTGGTAAAGCAGATAACTTGTAACCAAATAGTAGCTTTTACATGAGAATTTCAGAGTTACTATTTAACTTTTTTTTTACAGGAGCATTCCACACTCAATAAAAACAGAGAGAGTCCTATGTGGGAAACCCAATGTTCCAAAAAAGCCTTCATTCATTACCCCATATAAACAAACTGCAAAAGAAAGTTCAACAGCAGACAAAGAAGAGTTTCATGGCTGCTCTGTGAAAAAGATCAATCCAGTTTTCATTACCTCACACAAAGGCCCGTCTCAGTCCCAGATCTATACAAATAAAAAAAGTGATCGGTGCATTGAAGATAATGGTGTGATATCTGTTCAATCAAATAAGACATCTACTAATGAAACACACATTTCTCAAGTCTGTCAAAGGAGTTTTATGGAAAGGATTAAGGAATGCCGAAAAATTCAGGAGGAGAAAATAATCAGTAAGCAAAGAAGCAAAATTCATCCTGTAGATGGAAGATTGCTTCTGGAAAAGAAAAGTGCGAAAAAGTACTCCTTGAGATCATTGAGCACAATTAGACAACAGAGTTGTGTAAGTATTGTTTTTACTATGAAAATTGATTTAATTCTGAAAAAAATGATTGTATTTTGCACGCTGTATGACAGCATCAGTGGTTGGATTAACACTTTGCATTGTGAATAAGCATAGACCAGTTAGTGTTACTTCAGAATTTTGCATCATCCTGTTTTCGTTGTTTTTATACGCCTGTTTGAAAAACGGTTGTATTATGTAATCAGTCTGTACATCCGTCTGTCCATCTAGGCATCCATCTGTCCATCTGTCCATCCATTAACATTTTTGGCTTCTGACTGATAACTTCAGTTTGTATTATTTGATCTCAACCAAAATTGGTATGTGTATTATACAGCTAGTAATACAGGCCATTTTTCAAGTATAGGTTCCTTCCAATTATTTTTACATGAGTTACAGCCCTTTTTCAACTTAGAACGGGAATATTTAGCCATATCTGGCAGTGCTGTTGTTTGAATTGCTTTTTGCTGAGTACACATTCTTTTTGATATTGATGTAGAAAACCTATGCCCTACTCAATAAAGGACCAATAAGCCTAAAAAAAGGTAAAAATCTATTTCTCAGGCCCTCCCACATTGTTATTTTGGCTGTTGCATGTTCTTTTTTTATAACCAATGCAAACTTAAAAAATAATAAAAATTGAATGGTTTATCTCTGATATTTTACTTCAGTTAATAAAATTGATAAATTTGTCCTTTGAGTGCAACAAGGCTTTGCAATGCTTTAGCATTGCAAAGCCTTCTTACACTCAATGGATGAAATAACCCCCCCTCCCCAATGCTATTTTGTAGATTATGAGGCCTAAAACATAAAACAAACCAAGAACATGAACTTTTGGTGCCAAAGAAATAATTACAAAAATAAGAAATCAAATAAAAAACTGCCCGCCCACAAATTTACAAAAAATGTCCTGAGAAACAAGATCTACTTTGTGAGGCCATAGTGAGTTAGTAACAATGAACTGACATCTGTGCTTTTAAATCTCATTAAATCACAAATCAATGGTAAAATTGGTGGATCCAAGGACATAATTGGTTGATGGAAGTGAACAATGGTGGTTTGGAGTGTTCAGGGCTGTAACTTTATAATTTTTATCAAAATTATTTTATGTTTTCCAATTTCGGGACATGGGCCTGACGTCATCATTCTTATTAATGATTTATCCACTGTTTGTTAAATGTTCCTTCCCTATCCTTCCTTGAAGCCCTCCTGTTAAACTCCCAAGCTTTTTGGTTTATTTTTATTGAAATTTTTTATTAAATTTCTTGGGAGTTTATTGTGTGGGTTACGTCCTCACCCTTGGGGTGTTTGGGCGTTTGGGTCACATGCATCTTCTGTCCGATGTATCGTTTTTTCTTCATCTGAAGACCTTGCTTTACATCGGGTAGCTTTAAAATTTGTTACTGACTTCGGACCTTTTTTTTTATTCAGTGCCTGGGGTCTTGTTACCGGTTTTTCATTGCCGTTTACATTGACAACGTCCTATAAATATATGTAGTTTCATCTTATTATTACTGTAGGATTGTTGTAAGATACATGTTATAATATTCCGGTAGTGTAGCAATTATTTTTGGAATTTTGTCCACACTTAGGCTCTGTCGGGACACCTTTGGGCTCGTCATGTTCCTTTTGGGAACTTGGGCTTTTGTCAAAAATTTTTCGAAAAATTTTTGAATTTAATTTTTTGATTTGTATTTTGAATGCTGATTATTATGTATCTTTATTATGTCTCCCCTTCCCAGAAGGGAGACATATTGTTTTAGTGCATATTTTTCTTCTTCTTCTTCTTCTTCTTCTTCTTCTTCTTCTTCTTCTTCTTCTTCTTCTCATACAAACTTTGTCCGGGCCATAACTTTTTTGACTTTTGACCTACACCTTAGATACTTGGCATGTGAATGTATCACCATGAGCCGGTGTGCAGTGTACCATAGTGACCTTCATGTGACCTTGACCTTTGACCTGAAGGTCAGATTTATGTGTTTTTTAAGGGAAACATCACACAAACTTTGTCCGGCCATAACTTTTTTGTCTTTTGACCTACACCTTAGATACTTGGCATGTGGATGTATCACCATGAACCGGTGTGCAGTGTACCATAGTGACCTTCATGTGACCTTGACTTTTGACCTGAAGGTCAGATTTATGCGCTTTTTTAAGGGAAACTGTCTGGACCAGAACTTTTTTGTATTTCGAGTCAGGCTTTAGATATTTGACCTCAAGGTCAAATTTATGTACTTCATATAGGGAATAATTGTCCAGATCGGAACTTTTTTGTTTTTTGACCTAGGACTTAGATGATTGACATGTGGATGTATCACAATGAGACCACATGTCATCATGACCTTCATGTGACCTTGACCTCAAGGTCAAATTTATGTACTTTAAATAGGGAGTAATTGTCCAGACCAGAATTTTTTTTTTTTGACATGTGTCACCATGAAACCGCATGTCTGCTACCTTGATGAACTGCATGTGACCTTGACCTCTGACCTCAAGGTCAAATTTATGTACTTCAAATAGGGAATAATTGTCCAGATCAGAACTTTTTTGTTTTTTGACCTAGGACTTAGATGATTGACATGTGGATGTATCACAATGAGACCACATGTCATCATGACCTTCATGTGACCTTGACCTCAAGGTCAAATTTATGTACTTTAAATAGGGAGTAATTGTATTTACTTATTTCTCTTTAGAGCTAGACCTTACATATCTTGTATGATTGTCAATATTTTTATGTATATATCATTTGTAGTGCATAAAATAGAAAGTAAGGGGAGACATATGTTTTAGTGTGCTAAAACACTTTCTAGTTATATATTTATTGTGGAGTTGGTGGGAGTTTAATCGACTTTGTTTGATTAATCATGAAAGCTTATTGTTCAAAATCAATGGCGAAGAAGTTTTCCTCAGATTTACATGCTTGTTGCCTTGCTTGTAGTCGATGTACTCCTGCGAATTCTTGTCCTACATGTGTTGATTGGGATGACAAATGTTGGACATGGGTGTCACAGTATGTTGTTAGCGGTGAGAGGCCAATGCCGGTCCTCTCACCGCAGTCATTCAAGTTTCTCATTTTTTTTTTCAGAGGAACAAGAACATGGTGATGATCATGTGACACCTACCAAAAGTGTGCTACCGTCGTCACGCTCTGATGAGCAAACAGAGCTAGCTGCCAAGGTCTGCATGAACATTTGGCAGGGATAAAGCCACTAGCCAGTGGTTTTAATCCCTCGTCAGCAGCTAACTCGACCGGTGAAGCGGTTACTCCGTCTGTGGGTACCGTGATGCCCGGTATGTCCGTTGCATTCGAAAGAAGTGTAGTGGGTAGAGCGAGCACCTTAAAATCCAAACATGCTCACCCAGCAACGACGGAACTAGGGAAGAAGCCAGCAAGTGTTTTGGGGAGCTCGGCGAGGTCTGAAAGGATCGCGAGTGGGCGAGGTCCCTCTCTATTCCAACAACATCTGGGGCCAGATGTGGTGAAGAACTTGCGCAGGCCGGAGCATAAGTCCACACCTTCCGCTCGGGATGCTCCGTATAGATTGCAGCCAGCCTCGGCTACAGTCATGGCTTCTTCCGCTCCATCTGCTAAGCACACACGACCGCATCCTAGCTACCTGACTTCTGCAGCTAGGGAGACGAGGCCTCGATCATCGGGACGTGCGGAGAAGAGAGCCATCTCCGACATACCATCCCAAGAGCAGCAAGCGGCCAAGAAACAGAAGACCACTGCTCCTCAGGCCTCGGTGACGGACTTGCTGCCGCAGATTGCACAGCTGATCGCAGCATCCCAGCAAGTGCAAGAGCAGCCTCCCCCAGACTCAGAACCTGATGGTGCTGGGTCGGTCCAGTCGTCTGTTCACACAGATGCAATAAACCGAGATTCACAACTGATTCTCTCGGATGGTGAAAGGGATAAGGAAGAGGATTACCGTTCCCTTTTGGAACAACACATGGTTGCGATGGATGTCATCAATCAATACTACCCTGAATTTGTTCCGTCGAATCAGAATCCTGCGGCAACAAGGAAGAAACCGCTGGCGTCGTTGGGCGCAGACTTTATCCGGACAAAGGAGGAAGTCCTTTCATTTCCGGTCCAGTCTAGGCAGGTGTCGCAGGCCTTCGGCCATGTAGACGATGCCATATTTAACCTTTTGAGTGCAAGAAGAAAAGGCGGTTTCTTAACTTCATCTTCCATAAACATACCATTTCTTGGACCACGTTCATTTAAAATGGTCGGGGAAGATGTTCAGAGAGTTCCTCTGCATTTGGATGAACAGGCTGAGGATCTAGAGGTATCCTTACCTGATACATTCACAATTCGCTCAAACACAATTGAGATGGCAATTTCTTCAAATAGAGCGAATTTTGGTGCTATGTCTTACGCAGATCACCTTATAAGAGCTATGGCGCAATGTCTCAACGGAAAGGAATTTGAGCATGTACGTACCTCTCTTAGAGTTCTTTCCAGGGCAATTATGTATACCACGTATAACTCCGCCCTTACAGTGGCTAATCTGGAGTTAATCAGACGTGATGCTGCCCTTGCGTTATCGTCACTGATAGATGACAAAGTGAAAAGCTCTCTCCGAGTCGCTCCGGTCTCCGGACATACTATTTTTGACAACAAGCTTTCGTTAGTCTATGATCAGGCTACTAAGAAAGTATCTAGTACTCTGCTTTTGAAGTCGGCGTCTCAAATACCCGCTTCAGCAGACGAGAATAAAGGAGGATATTCCAGACAAAAATCGTCAAAAGGAAGGTCCTCACGAGGGTACAAGAAACCCTCTTATAATTACTATGGAGGTCGTCAGGATAGCGACTCGGGAAAGGGGCAGAGGTCTGATCAGGACTATCGATCAGACACCTCTAAGCCGATGGAATGAGGCTCTTTGCTGGGAGGATATGGTTTCTCCTCCTGTAAGCCTTGCAGGTCATACAGGTGATGGTCAAGACCTCTATTGCTTGCCAGTTGGCGGAAGGTTATCAAGCTTCATGAAAAGCTGGATAGCAGTCACGGATGATCAGTGGGTGAGAAGTGTAGTCTCGGACGACCTACGGCTATCATTCCGAGCGAAACCCCACTAACAAGTTGTCCTTGTTGGACAAATCTTCCATCAGATCCTTTAAAAAGAGAGTATCTCCTAACAGAGGTAAGGCTCTCTTATCAAAGGAAGCAATAGAGGTCATCGAGAATCAAAGTTCACAAGGTTTTTAAAGTCACCTGTTCCTCGTACCGAAGCCAGACGGCTCGTTCTGACCGGTAATAGACTTGAGCTGGATAAACAAGCTTATCGTGGCTCCAATGTTCTATATGGAGACCATTCCGTCGGTAAGAGCGAGCGTTCGAGTGAATGACTATGTGGCAAGCATAGATCTAAAGGATGCATACTTTCATGTCCTGGTATATCTGGCATTCAGAAAGTACCTACGGTTCACCGTACAAGGGAAGGTGTATCAGTTCAGATCAATGTGCTTTGGCCTGAACCTGGCTCCCTGGGCATTCACTCGAATAATGAACTCGGTAATGTCATACTTCCGAGCTCATTCGTCTGCGGCAACGTCAGCTTATTTGGACGACATTCTACAAAGATACAGCAACAGAATTATTCTTCAGAACGATGTTCAGAGTCTGCTTCTATTACTCAAACGTCTCGGTTTCATCGTAAACGAGAAAAAGTCGGATCTAGCTTCGTCCTAGTCTTTCATTCACTTGGGAATGAGCTACGAGAGTCACAACAATCTGGTTCATCTGCCGTTACCCAGAGCAAAATTAGTCCGTTGTTATGCTCGCTTTTGTCTACATTCAGACGCATGAACAGCGAGAGAATTCATGCGACTGTTGGGGCTGTGCGGAGCGGCTGCGGATCTTATTCCGATGGGTTGCCTGCGCACGCGTCCCCTCCAGATATTCTTTACTCAGAACTGGAGTGTGAAGATGCATTTGCTCGAAACCAGTATTGTTTTAACGGACCTGGTAAAACAAAGGGTTCAGATTTGGGCAGATATTCAGTGGTTCTGCTGCAACTGCCGGATCTGGTTTTCACGATTATGGCGGATGCGAGTCAGACGGGTTGGGGCCCGACCCTGAGTCCCGCAGACTTGAAGTGTCAGGGTCTTTGGGACCCTCGGTTCCTAGAGAAGCACATAAACATCAAAGAGATGATGTCAATATGGCTAGTGCTACAACATTGGATTCACATAATAGCAGAACCTCATGTTCAGATTTTGTCGGACAACTCAACAGTAGTAACATACATCAGGAACCAGGGAGGCACTCATTCGATTCCGAATTAACGGAGAAGATTCTTCTATACGTCATGAATCATCATGTTCAGCTTTCTGTCAATCATATACCGGGTCGTCGTCTGAAAGGATAAGCAGACTCGCTCTCCCGAAAAGGTTGCCTGTTGCCATCGGAGTGGACGCTCAACAAGTGAGTATTCAGGCAAATTTGCTACCAATGGGATCGCCCCATGATTGATCTGTTTGCGAAGCACCTGAACAATCAGTTACCGATGTTCATGTCGCCATGTCCAGACCATCGAGCGTATGCAGTAGACGCTCTGTCGATCTCATGGGACGGAATGATAGGATATGCGTATCCTCCAACTCCGTTGATTCAGCAGATTCTGTTAAAGATCAAACTGTTTAACAGTCTCATTGCAAAATTTTACTAGTAACTCCTCTGTCGTCACAGAAAACGTGGATCAATCTTCTCAGGTGTCTGTTATGGGGCATTCCCCGGAAGCTTCCTCCACGAGAGGACCTTCTTTATCGGGAAGTCACGCGCACTGCATCACAACCCGGAAGGTCTCAACCTTTACGTATTTCCGTTGTTTGGTCCTTCTTGCACGGAAAGCAGTTTACAGAACGAGCATTGGACGCCATTTCTAACTGCAGGAGGTCCTCCTCTTCGTTGAACTATGCAGCGAAGTGGGAGGTTTTCTTGCGTTGGTGTAAGGATCAGTCGATAGACGTTTATGTTCCGTCCATACCAAATATTGCCAATTTCCTGGTCTACTTGTTTAACGATCTCAAATTGCAACCCGCCATTATTAAGGGCTATAGGTCTATGTTATCAGACACTTACACTCATCATGATAACTTGGCTAATAGATCTAATGCTCTATTGTCCAATCTAGTTAGAAATTTCTCTGTTAATAGAACTAGAATCTTCAGATTAATTCCTAAGTGGAATTTGACTTGGGTTCTGTTGAAGCTTAAAGAAGCTCTGTTTGAGCCATTGGATGTTGTAGAGTTCAAATTCTTGACCTATGAAACAGCATTTCTCTTAGCCTTTGCATCTTCTAGAAGAGTTAGTGAACTTCATGCTTTATCATTTGATGATTCTCACTACCGTAGTGTGAGTAATGCCATTACCCTAACTATGGAAGTGGGATTTCTGGCTAAGAATCAGACTCCAGATAAACGGCATGAGCCTATTACTATTAAGGCTCTGCCATCCTCGGACGTCTGAAGAACTCTGCTGTGTTCAGTCAGGGCCATGTGCATATATAAACGTTGATCAGATTTTATTAGAAAAGGAAGAAAATGTTTCTTTCATTGATTCCTAACAGAAAGGATATTTCTGTTTAGTCATTTGCTAGATGGATTCAGCTGGCAATATGCATTGCCTATGAAAATCTATCTTCGGATCAACGTTTTGTAAATAGGATATGAGTGCATGAAGTTAGAGTGCTGTCCACTTCTTGGGCTTATTCTAACAGTATAGCCATTACAGCCCTCTACATTTACCAAGTTTTACCTGAGAAATTTCGAGTTCATCTCCGGTGACCTTAAATCTTTAGGTCCTCTTTCTGTTGCTCAGAATGTTGTCCATTAATGGTTACATCGATAGTTATTTAGGCAGCCTGTTCCAGCAGTGACGCTGTTTTGCTGCCCTCTTCGTTCTGCGGTCTCATACCTCAGAACAGGGGGAAGGGTGAGGGACGTTTTTTTCCCTTATGATCATCTGGCTTTATAGTGAAAAGCAAGGGAAGACCTCCTCTGGTGTCGGTAGTCCTGAGTTGGTGCTGGGATGGTTTTAATGTGTAGCTCGGTGTGAAGCAATAACTATGTCTCATTTATGTACTGTTTTTAAAGTGTAGCTCACTGTGAAGCATTTGTATATGTCACGTGTCAAACGGGCATTAATATACAATCCTCGGACACTTTTAAATGAGTATAAAGAGTCTCATTCTCTGGACTATCTTTATGTATTGGCTTTCCTTCAACGAATTAGCATAATGGGTTATGCTGGCATTAAATGGAGAATTATATATTATGTAATACTCAGTTACATTGTTGGTGTAATGTCTTTCTTGTTTCTCGTAGAGGAGAAAGACATATATCATTCCTTTTTTCTCCTGTTCTCCTGTAGGAAATATCGTTTACTGAAGTGATTGAGAGATTGGATTTTCCTTTATGTCCTAGGCCCTCCAGCCTTTTTACGATTCAGCTAGTCTGGGCCATTGGTTGTTGTATAAAAATATTATAAATTCTAAGTAATTTGTATATTTTTTATACTTACCAATGGCCCAGACGGGTATGACTCTCCCACGGGTGGGCACTCATACCTCCCCGCTGTTCATAACATTTAACAGGCAATTATAGAAAGAATGATGGTTGGCGCCAATTTCAGTGTCTTCCTGGATACTGCACATGTGCAGATCTAAAAAGTATGGAGGACCAGATAGGACAATAAATTTTCGGTTTTGCATGCAAATGTTGGGGATTGGGGGGCAAAATTTGTGTTTGGCCCTGGATTAATTTTTGAGTTAGCACCAGCTAGTCTGGACCATTGGTAAGTATAAAAAATATACAAATTTTAATACTTAGAATTTAAATTTTTCAACTGCTTAATTTGTAAATTATGAAGGTGTATGCATCCAATCCGTTAGATAAAGGGTCAAGAAATACTGTCCACCCTGACACAGCACTCATCCCTTGACTTGGCACTGGTGAGAGTAAGCCAGCACCTCAGGTGCTTTGCAATCTCTTGTCTTAACTGGTTGAGTGCTGGAATCCCAAATTTAGGTTGTATTAA
The DNA here is from genome assembly GCA_031216915.1 of Pictodentalium vernedei. Taxonomy (NCBI): domain Eukaryota; kingdom Metazoa; phylum Mollusca; class Scaphopoda; order Dentaliida; family Dentaliidae; genus Pictodentalium; species Pictodentalium vernedei. The sequence goes on along the minus strand of CM062292.1, from coordinate 312,950,376 downwards.
TAGCAGGCACTGCAACTTAAAATTAATAATAGAATTTAATTTAAATAATAAAATTATGGAAAAAAACAAGCAACAACTAATGCATGATCTTACTTTGGCGAGATTACACCTTAGTTGTTGCTATTTATTTTGTCTGAAAAGAACCTTTGCGCCAAGTTAGTCCCAAAAAATTGTCAAGTTTAACTGTCAAAACTTGTGGAATTAGAAATTTAATTTAAATTGTATTACTTTATTGTAACCTGAAGTCTGTTAGTATATTTTACAATTTTAGTCACCCCTATGTAACCTAAACAGTGGTTCACATGTTATTTCCAGGCCTGCAATTATCAGGATTTAACCCTTTACCTAACATGAAAAGCAGACGACACTTGCAAACAAAATTCTTGAATAACTATTTTTTTTCATTTTTTGTCTCAAAAACATAGGTTATGACCCTCGTTGGAACGAGCTCGATGAGCTCGTTCCAACTAGGGGTCATAGCCTATGTTTTTGAGACAAAAAATAATGAAAATTAATTGCCGATTTTTGTGAATAGCGCTGGCCAGTTTTGGCCGTTACGTTGGGTAAAGGGTTAAGAAGTGTAAAAAAGCTTTTCCAGTACTGTTATCAAAGTGGACAAAGGATTTCTTCCAAATCGTGACTGATTCATAATCTGATCACAATTCGCTCTCTGCTATCAGCCCACAATACTTTAACCCTTAAGGACATAGAGATTTTTTACATATTTTTGCTACACTTTGAAGTCTACATCCCGCGACTTTGCTACTGTTTTTTGGCAAGTCATAGCTGCCTATATAGGCCACCAAGACTTGTCTAAAAACAATTTCCAAGCTACTTAGAATGTAACTTGTGGGTTAACAAAAAGATTACATGTGGGGTTCGCCTGTTCTGTTGCAAAAATTGTGATCAAAGTCAGAATTAGTAGTCCCTTAAGGGTTAAAATCTCATCTGTCACAAAAATAAAGTAGACAACATTTCATATCGTGAGCTATTTTTGTTTGTGTCTCCTAATTCAGTCGTGATTTTGCCATATTTTATTTATGAAATCTCAGTCTGCCAGTGAAAAAATATTGCGATCAGACAATAATACTGTCGTGAAACAATTGTGAAAGAGACAGTTTTCGCACTTACACTACTGTGCTTGAGTTATCCTTCCATACATTTCACTGATACTATAGGTCATTTTATGACATTGTTTTGAAATCATGCTGTTTTTTAGATAAAAACTCCAAATCTATTTTTTAACTAGTTGAGTTCTAGAAGTCACTAAGTGGCTTTTACACTATTTTAGCGCAAGAACATTAGGTTTCACTGGGGAAAAAAATCGGAGAAAGCTGATTTTTTCAGGGAATGTCGAGTACATGTCACTGAACGATTAGACAAAAGTCCCCTAAAATCCCAGTTGAGCTTTTTTTTCTACAGCCTTTTTTCGAAAACGCGTTTGAAAAAAATAAAAAAAAATCGCACGAACTTTGTAACCTCGAATAGATCCAACTGTATTTTTTGTTTACGCGTATTTCGAGCTACATAATGTCTAATACCTAGAGGAAAATGTGCATTCTGTGACAATTTCTGCGAAAAATTATTGAAAATTCACAAAAAAGTATCGGATTTACGCAAAAAATGACGATTTTCCTAACGGATTTGCCCAAAGGGTCGTAGTACAGAACGGGATGTTAGTTGGACAGACGATAAAAAATCCACCACCATTTGAAGACTTTTATCATTGCTTACAAAATAGACATTATGGAAGACCCCCTCTGCTTCTGGCCGAGTTCCCCTTTTGGCATAAAATTCGTCAGCATGAGAACTCAACTGTATTTTTATACTGTACCAATGACCCAGACATAGCTGGTGCTAACTCTTAAAATATAGGGCCAAACACAAATTTTGCCCCCCAATCCCCAAAATTTGCATCTAAAACTAAAGAAAACATGTCCTGAAAGGCCCTCCACACCTCGCCCCCACTGCGCATGCGCAGTGTCAAGGACGTTCCGAAATTGGCGCCATTTATCATTCTAAGTTTGGCCCTTCATCAGTTAACATCTGACTGATCTTTGTGCTTTTAAATCTCAGTTTAAATGATGCCAGACACATAAATATTAGTGAAATGGTGATTCTAAGGAGGATAGAAAAGGAGGAGAGGAAAAGAATGTGTGACAGAATATTATCAGGGCTGTAACTTAAAATTTTTTAATGAAATTATGTTAAGTTACCTATTTTCAAGGCAGCAGCCATTTTGTTGTCATTCTGATTATTTAGTTACACTGTTGTTTCAAGTGTTTTTCCTCTCTCCCTGTCCTTTAAGTTCCCCCTTGCTATTCTCCCATGCTTTTGGCATAGTTTCTGTAATTATTATTACTAAAATTTCTTGGGAGTTTTAGCTTAATAACAGAATGAATTCTGTTCTTTCCCCATGTTTACGTCTTCACCTACGGGTGGTTAGGCGTTGTGTTCTGCATCTACCATCTGATGTTCTGCAGTTTCTTCCCTGGAAGTCTCTGTTTTGCATCAGATGGTGTATTTTTGGTAACTGATTTCGGGCCTGGGTGCCTGGAGTCTTATTTTAGTGTTTTTACACTCTTTGTTTACATTTACAACAGCCCTCTGTGTGAGGGGGGGATTTCTAAATAATAATATCTTTATGTTATTTTAATCATAACTAGATACATTATTATTGTTCGTAAGTGTTGAATAAATTGTTTAAAATATTTTTAAAATTTTTGTCCACACTTAGGCTTGGGATCCATTGGGGCTCAACGTTACTTTTCAGAAACTTGGGCTGTTCTGAAAAAATATTTTTTCAAAATATTTTGATTTCAATTATTTTTTCTATATTAATGGATCATATTATTATTATGTATTTTGATTGCCAGGGGTTAGTGCGAGTACCAGGACTTGTTTTCTTTTCACATTGAAAGGATATTGATCAATTGTTTTAAGAGGAAGTCTTCCTCTGACCTTATTATCATTCTATATGTGGTCAGTGTACTCGCATTAACTCCTGTTCTGTATCGTATGATTTCGATGACAATATGGGAAGCGTATGTCACGGTATGTTGTTGGGGATTTGGACACTCCGGTCCTTTCCCCGCAGGGTCACTCTACTTTATCAATTTCTATTTCAGACGATCAAGATTAGGGTGATGTATCTGTGATGTCTTCCAACAGTGTGCCTCCGTCGTCACAATTAATGAAGGGCTAGCGGAAAAGTGCTCATGTAATACGCCAATTGCCTAAGAGGACCCTAGTAGGTTCGACGGCCTTTGACGTCCGCTAGCTCGCCCGGTGTAGCGTCCATTCACCGAATGGTTCGGCAGCCGGGTTCGTCCGTTGCGGTCTAGAAGGAATTTTGGGGTGATGCGAGCACTATAAAATTAACTTAATGCACACCCAGTGACGGCGGATCGGAGGGAGAACGGAGGAAGCCTTTTAGTCCGGTTCATAGCTCGTTCCGGTCCATCCGGACGGCAAGCGAGAGAGGCCCCTCTCTCGTTCAACAACATCTGGCCCCAGATGTTGTGGTACAAATGTGTCGTTAGCGGAGCATACGTCCGTCGCTCGGGACGCTCCGTTGTATAGGCAGTCCGCTGAGACTGCTAAGGCTTCCTCTTCTCGTCAGCGCACACGACCGCACCTTGGCTGCGTGACCGCCGATATATTACCAGCTTCGCCGATCAAGGATTCTTCGGCGACCAGGTCACACCATCCGGCAGCCAGGGATTCGAGACCGATGGACTCCGGACGTTCGCATAGGAAGTATGCGGGAGCCATCTGATGCGGAGCTGCCCTCGGCGAAGCACCGATAGACTGCGCCTCCGCAGGTCTCGACGCCGGACATTCTTGTGCACATAGCACAGCTTATCGCAGCATCCCAGCAGCCGACAGAAACGGTGTCGGATCGAGAATTATCCGACTGCGCTGGGTCGGTAGCCGGGGAATCGAGGCCTGCAGACTCCGGACGTTCGCATAGGAAGTGTGCGGGAGTCAACGTACACGGAGCTTCCAGCGGCAATGCATCGTAAGTCCGCTACTGCACAGGTCTCGGGAACGGACGTGCTTTCCTTAATAGCACAGTTTATCGCAGCATCCCAGTATCAACTGAATCTGTCGCATATATTTTATCCGACGATGCTGGGTCGGGACGCTCCGCGGAAGCGGGTACGGACGTCCGAAAGTTTCATCCGGTCCGACGGGATACCGAAAGGGATTCGGTGGATTTCAAGCTTTCCCTTTCGGAACAACATATGCTGCGATGCCGGATAAGAAACTGATAGCGTCGGTGGACTTAGAAATTTTTGGTTCGGTTCAGGGACATCGTCCCTCAGTTCCGACATAGTCCAATAATGTCACACAAACGTTCGAATTATTGAACGACGCTATATATATTATTATTTTATGCTTGCTATCCAAGCATTTCTGGTTTCTTGTTCGAAGAGTTATGGAGATGTCTTTCAAAAGTGTGCCTCTGTCGTCATAGTTAATGAAGAGTTAGCGGCAATAAGTGCTCATGGAATATGTCTATCGCTTACGGAGTGACATTCGCTAGCTCACCCGGTGTAGCGTACATTCATCGAATGGTTCGGCTGCCGGGTTCGTCCGTTGCGGTCTAGGAAGGAGATTTGGGTGATGCGAGCACTTTATTTAATTTAGTACTCACCCAGTGACGGCAGATTGAGGACAGATCGGAGGAAGCCAACAACATAGGGGACCGCATGTTGTGGTTCAGATATTTTACATTCGGAGCATATGTCCGTTGCTCGGGATGCTCCGTTATATTGACAGTCCGAGAGACTGTCTTTAATGCTTCCTCATCCTCACAGCAGGGCACACGACCGCACATTGGCTACGTGACCTCGAGTATCCGATCAGTTTCGGCATTCAGTGATTCCACAGCGAATAGGTCGCGCCATCCGGTAGCCAAGGGACACGAGGCCTATACGCTCCGTTCGCTCGCATATTGGAAGTATGCACGGGGTAACGATCTCGGAGCTTCCTGCGGCAATGCATCGTAAGACCGCTGCTCCTCAGGCCTCAGTGACGGACGTGCTATCCGAGTTAGCACAGTTGTTTCGCAGCATCCCAGCAATTGACGGTTTCTCGGTCGAATCAGGAATTATCCGACGGCGCTGGGTCGGTGCGGTCCGCGGTTGCATCAAGCTACGGACGACCGAACGCTTTATAGGGTCCGACAGGATGGCGAAAGGGATTCGAAAGATTTCGAGTTTTCCCTTTAGTAGTATCGGAAGATGCCTTTCATATCTTCTGGCATTTCTTCCAGTGATTATTTTTCGGACTTCATTTGCTGCGATCTTGGATAAGAGACTTATAGCGTCATTGGACTCGGATTTTTCGATCGGTACAGGGACTTTGTCCCTGACTTACCGACGCAGTCCAATATTGTCATTACAACATGTGTTTTATTTTTCGACGCTATATATTATATATATATACAAGCCTGCTACTAAGCATGAGAGTTTAGTTTCTTGTCCGCGTGGCTCATTTCTGCCATTTTATCTTTTTTACATATAGTTTATTTTGGCAGAGCAGGGCATACAGAGAGTTCATATGCATCTAGACGGTGTGATTAAAGACTGCATATATTCTTTTTCGCCGTTTATGTCTTTTCCAATTTCAATGTTGGGAACGACATTATGTATAGTAGACTTAACTTAGACGCTTTATTATACGTAATCCGCCTTACTGAGGCGTTATCATTACGTCTTCAAGAAAAGATTTACGGATATTATTCTCAATGTAATTTCTTTTGAGGGCAGTAGTTTGTTCACGTATAACTCCGCCCTTCAGTGGCTGATTGGAGTTGGTTAGACGTGATGCAGCCCTAGCTACATCCACGCGTGGATAGTAGGTTAAGAACTCTCTCAGAGTCGCTTCGTTCTCGGAGGAGCTTCTCTTCGACGGCAACTTTCCGGCAATCCATGAATTGCTTGATTTATACATTCTCTTGTCTATCTAGTGTTACAAGAGATTCAGACTGGGGCAAACATTCGGTGGTTGACTCAGAGAGTGCCGCCGCAGTTGCCGGACCCTAGTGTGGCTGTTATGACGGTTGCCAGTCAAACAGATTGGGATATATACTGATCCCTACGGATTCGAAGTGCCAGGGTCTTTGGGTTCCGCAGTCTTTTAGCTATCAGTTTAACTTCCGCGGAATAATGTTTTTTAGGCTTGCTTTATGTCATTGCATGAACATTATTCAGAAACGCATGCCCAAATTCCTGTCCTTTAATTCGACAGTAGTGGCGTATCTCCGGAACCAGGGAGGCACTCTTTCGTTTCCGTTATTCAATTTAATGGAAAGAATCCGTCTGTTGGTTATAGTACACCAAGTTCAGTTTTGGTCCGTCATATTCTGGGTCGTCTGATTGTTTTATCGCACTCCCGTTCTCTTACGGGTCGCTTGTTGCTGTCAGAATGGACTCTCAACAAACAAGTATTTAATCAGATTTGCTATCTATGGGAGCGCCCAATGATGTTTTATTTATGACACAGCTTGCTAATCAATTGCAGACGTATGTGTTGGCTTGTCCAGATCTCTGAGCTAATACTGTTAACGCTCTATTGATCTATAGGACGGAATGATAGGATACGCGTATCCTCCGGCGCTGTTGTTTTAGCAGGTATTGCTAAGATAAACAACCACAATACATTTCTGTTGATAGCATCTCTATCTTCACAGAGATCATGAGTAATTTACTCTCTTGTCTACTGTGGATCTTAACGTGAAATCTTCCTCTATGTGAGGATCTTTTTTCACTGGGTATATCGTGTCATCTTTATCACAACCAGCAAGGTCGCAACCTTCATGTATTCCGTTGTGTGGTCCGTATTGCAGTGTAAGCACTGTACTGGACGAGCTTTGGACGCGATTTCTTACTATAGGAGATCCTCTTCTTCGCTATTCTATGCGACTAAAGTGGAGGCTCTTCCGTCGTGGTGTAGGGATCATTATGTTCATATGGTTGATCCCTCCATACTACCCATTGCTAGTTTTTAGTATACTTGTTTCACAAGATCTACTGCAGCCTGTTGTTATTTAGGTTATAGGTTTATGTTACCTCATACCTATGCACTCTACGATAGTTTACAATTGAGTCTTTTGTCTCTTTATCTAAGTCAGTTAGTAACTTTTTGATAAATAGACTTAGAATCTTTAGATTAAATTCCTATACGGATTTTAACTTCGGTTCTTATTTAGCTAAGTAATCATTTGAGCCTCTGGAAACAGTAGTTTTCAAATTCTGACCTTTTAGACAGTAATTCTGTTGGTTTCTCTTTTACTGTAGAGTCAGTGAGTTTTCATGCACTATCGATGGATGATTTTCACTTTCATAGTTTCGGAATCAATACGTCCGTTACTATTTAGGTTGGATTGTTGCATAAGAGTTAGGCTCCTATTATCCGGAACCTATTATTTTAAGGTCCTTCCGTCTTCGTATGGGCATAGGCCTTTACTCTTTCCGGGTACAGTTTATGTTTTTATAAACAGATATCTGTTTATTACAAGGGCGTAAGCTTCTTCTGTCTTTGATGTCTAGTAGAAGGACGTTACGCTCCATTTTATTGTTAATGGATTCTATTAACTAGCGTACTGCTTATGGTATATCATTGGCTTAGCAGTTGTGCTTAAGATTTCGGCTCATGAAGTAAGAGTTCTTCTACTTCTTGGGCTTACATTAATAGTGTTGCTATTATAGATTTTTGAAGGCTGCCCATTGCGCTCAGCCATCCATTCATGAATTTTATCTCAGAAATATCGAGTCCATTTCTGGAGGCCTCTATTGTTAGGTCTATTATCTACTGCTCAGAATGTCATTCACTTAACAGTTGCTACTATAGCTAGGTAGGCTGTCTGTTTCGGCAGTGTCTCCGTTCGGCTGCCCTCTTCGCTCTGGGCTATTTGACCCAGGGCAAGAAAAGGGGGGGGGGGGAGGGTGTTCCCTTGGGTCACCTGTTTTTACTATGAAAACAAGGGGATACCTCCTCCGGAGTTATTAATTCTGAGCTGTTATTGGGATGGTTGTTTAGTGAGAAGTTTAAGTTTATAAAATTCATTCAAGTCTTAGTTTTTAAAGTATAGCTTTTGAATATTGCATATGTCAACGGACATGATTATGCAATTCTCACACACTTTTAGGAGTATAAGAGTCTCTATTCTCTAGACTTACTTTATTATTGGCTTACTTTAAAAATTATTAGTATAAGGATTATTGGATATTAATAGAGTACATGGATGTATGAAGCTCAATTTTTGGAAGGTGTTGTATCTTTCTAATTTATCATAAATAAGAAAGATACATGTAAGGCCTATTACTTCTTTTCCCTACAGGGGATGACTCTATTTTATTTTATTGAGCGTATTCCATTTTGCTCTATGTCCTTGGCCCTCCAGCCTTTTTACTATTCAGCTATGTCTGGGTCATTGGTACAGTATAAAAATGTTAAAAAATTTATAGTAATTTATATATTTTTTATACTTACCAATGACCCAGACGGGGATGGCCCTCCCAGGAGTTGGGAACTCTTGCCTCCCCGCTGAGTACATAGCGCTTACCAGGCACTGGTTATTAGAATGATAAATGGCGCCAATTTCGGAACGTCCTTGACACTGCGCATGCGCAGTGGGGGCGAGGTGTGGAGGGCCTTTCAGGACATGTTTTCTTTAGTTTTAGATGCAAATTTTGGGGATTGGGGGGCAAAATTTGTGTTTGGCCCTATATTTTAAGAGTTAGCACCAGCTATGTCTGGGTCATTGGTAAGTATAAAAAATATATAAATTACTATAAATTTTTTAACTTTCGTGCTTGGGACCGAACAGACACGTCTGTGTCTGGCAGCATTAGATCAATAAATAATATTTACAGAATGTACAAAAATCAATAAATAATATTTACAGAATGTACAAATCAATCAGCATGGATTAAGTTACATTGACTATTATCAACGCTATATACAGAAATGACATGACCTATATACATATTATTCATCGAACTCAGAAATTTTCGACAGGACAGTGTTTCTGTGGTTGTTACAAGAATCCGAACTGCAATTACACAAACCTGAGCAAGAGAGTCCAGCCTTCTTACACCCACACCTTTTTGTACAAGCACTCTTGCAACCACAACTGATCAGATTCAGTAGGTTATCGGGGGCACATGGCTTTGTGGCTGCAGTCGGTACAAGAAGTCCATTGTCTAGCGACCACCCCCAATCCGTCGGAGGAAGCGAAGTGCCCAGCCATTGTTGGACCTGGAGATAACATCTGTAGACATGTTGTTGTGCAGCATCGCTGCTTGGTGGGAGTGAGGCTAGGTCGATGGGTTTATTCAGTTTAGATTTTGCTACATAACGCTTGTAAGTGACATATCTATATTGGTCGAGAGAGGAAACAGTTTTACTCCCGTATAAGATCAGGAGAAGTTGTTCCCCGGCAGCGGCTACTGCACTTGGTGTACTGTCATCCGCCAAAATTGTGTTGACATACTGTTGTGAGTCGCTAGTAACATCGGAGACAATTGTACTGAATACTTTCTTCTTACCAACTCGAAAGAGTGCAGAAGTAGTGTCACAACCACTTATAGAATGTGCTACAAGGAGGTTGCTTCTATGGTCACCCATTTTGGTTACTATTTCACTAACTGAAACTAGTAAGTTTGGGGTAATGGAATACATCATGTGAATATTACATCCCGGTTGAACTCGAGAGGTAAGAATGACTAACAAGTCTGTGTCTGTTCCCACAACGACAACATTGTTGTCATCTTGAGCGATGTCAAGTGCAGTTTCAGCTATCAGTACATCAGCATCAGCCTCGGCCTGCTTGGACTGAATATTGATAGCAGATAGCTCCTGCATTAGAAGATCGATCAGTTGGGTTTTGTTCTTGGCATTTGCAAGGAAATCGGATTGGGGTGTGGTGGCTGGTAACTCGGGTGAGATATTGATATCAATGGAATACCTGTCTTTAGATCTACGGGCTTGTTCCATGCCCTTTGTCGACATTGTACAAGCATAACCATCAAAAACAACCACGACGTTCGCCCCAAAATGTCTCACTAGATAATTGGAATATGATGTACATATGTCCTTATATGACGACTGTTTAGGCCATACAACTGCCCTCAATAAAAATCCACCATCTACAACAAACAGAGAATGTTCTGGGATTTTAGTTTGCTCGGAACCGTATGTTTTGAGGATCTTACCGAGCGTGCTTTTCTGTGTCTTCCTCATTCCAGCAGAATCGAACAATGCTGGTGGTTTCGGGGCGAGTTCATATTTGAGATACTCTTCCATCTCTGCTTGTGACTGAATAACACATGTGATGCGGTTGAACAGAATTGTGGGGTCAATCACTACCTTACTTCCACGGACTTTGATGCTATTTGCCATTGATGCGAAAGACTTCACAGTGTCAACACGTCGTAGTTTGATGCTGTTGAACGTTTTGCTTACAACATTTGATACGCAACATTCACCAATTTTGCGAACTTGGTCACAGTTCACAGTTTCGTCGGCCACAAGCCCGGTCGCTATAGAGACTAATTGTAGTGGATCTCTATTCTGAAAGGGGGAATGCACTCTGAGCCAGTTCAATAATTTGGTGATATCATTGGCATCAGTCAATTGTGAACATTGACGGAGATCCCGATGTTGTTCGCCATGACCAGTGTGAACATGAACAAATTTTTCGAGAGCATTACATATCGGAAGGTAAAGAGGTAGTCCATGTACCCATTTTGCAACAGTGCTATCGGTTATTCCCCTGCCATGTGTGAGACCACCAGGGAGCTTGAACATTCTCATTAAACACTGCTCTATGGTCTGATCAGAATATATCCCGTCCCAGAATTTATCTGAGCGCCTTATGGTAAAGTAACCTTTCTCAGTGAACAACTTCAAATCATCCTGTTGCATTATTTCTGTTAGCTCATTCATCTGCTGCAAATAGAGATGAGAACTTTTTGCGTATGCAAAATGACCACCTGCGTGAAATACTGGAATCATATTGCGAACACAATATGTGTGGAGTTCCCAGTCGCCTGTGCACTCTGCTCTCAAGAACAACTGGAGAAGACCTATTTGCTTGTAGTATTGTACCCAAAGCTTTCCTGTGCGTCCTATGGACGCATTCTGGAGCAGTTCGTGTAATTTTGACAGTAGATGGTTGACACTTTCTTGATTGACAGAGTCAGCTGTTGTACAGTCATCTCTGGCAAGTCCACAGAATATTTCATTGACTTCTGTGCAGTCTATGTTATCTAGTGTTCGGCTTTCTTCAAACACAAGTTTTGTAATGGCAATTTGTGTTAGCAAATGGGCACGAACTGCTCTTGAATATGCATGACCACTGATCAAATGATGGATTGACCCACCAGCATAAACAGTCCCCCAAAGTTCATCCAAGCCGCTACCAGCCATGATCGAACCAATTGCCCCTAAATATGACATAATCATATGGAAGCCTCCGAGTCTAACGAAAACTTTTGTCAACTTATCTGATGAAGACACAATCTCCACTGCTTTGATATAAAGTGGTTGGTCAAACGTCACTGGACAAACGTTCAGATGAGAAAAGTCGATGCCGTTTGAATTTGAGTTTAGGGGGTATGGTTAATATTTCACACGTTTCACCAGTTCATTATGGAATAAATGACTATTGTTATATATCATTATAAAGCCACTGCTTTTCTGCAATTTTTGATATATAATTTAGCTCCCAAAGTAGTCGTAGATTTGATTTAATGGACGTTGTGTACCATTGTGTGTATGAAAACAATAAAAATTTTTTCGTAATTTTGTACATTTTCGTGAATATTTCACCATTGAGTGTGAGGATTGGTACAAAGTTGGCATTTTCTGTTGGGGATATGTATTCTCAATATAATTCAGCACGATATTTATGATTCTCACCCTACTAAGGCGAATAAGAATGAGAAATATGGAGCTGGGTCGAATTTTTTTAAAAAAATTTTTTTTCATCAAAAAAACGCTATAACTAAAAAAGCTCAACTCGGATTCGCGGGGACTTTTCACACTTTATCCGCAATGTGTGTCCCGGAAACATATAAAAAAATCAGCTTTCTCCGATTTTTTTCCTTACTTTCTCATTTTTATGTCTAATGTGCCTGGACTAATTTGCTCTAATTTGATGTTGGCTCACCAGCAGAAAAAAATTATTCAAATAAAATTGGTTTGTTACAATTTACTGGAGAGTGCCAACTGGCACACTCCATTAAATTGCAACAAAACAATTATGAGCAATATCTTGCTAAACCAATTCTCCTTTTAAGGTAGTGTGATGTCTTAGAAAAAAATGCTCACGTTACAAATCACTGTTCAAAAGTAATTTAGCACTCTAGCAGTTAACAAACAGAAATCGAGACCAAAACAAAACCAACATATCAAAAATAGAATGGAAAGTTTAAATTCTCAACAAAAACATTTGGGAATTTTGTTGTATGTAGAGTGTTTGGTGTAAAAGTGATTTGTGTTATCTGAATTGTCCAGTGATAGTTTTTTTCATTCTGTAGAATTCCAAGAAAGGGGTGTTCCCTCATATTTTGAGTGTCAAATCAGAGAATGCAGGAAGTTTCAGATTTCTGATTGGAAATTTTTTTACTGACGAGTTAACTCGTGTTATTCTTGGAGATGGTGCTTACTTGGTGCCTGATGACAAAGGTCAGGCTGGAAAAGAAGAATTTTACAGGTATGTATTGCACATGTTAACTCTACACACACTGTGGCCATTTAGGGTCAGTAGACTTCCTACTATATCTAGTTTTTTAGAGAGCAAAAGTTTAATAACTTGGTTAGCTTAGAATATAGTGGAATCCTGTTAATTAAGTAGCCACTTTGCCAATGAAAAATATTCAATTAATATAAGTATACAATAAGTAGAGATTTAGTCATTTTTTGTACACTAGAGATATATAGAATAAATAGGTACATGGGCCAGTAATCAAATTTAAACCACGAGTAGGATAAAGCCTCGTGGTTAAAACCCTTATTCTATGAGTGGTTTAAATCTGATTACTGGCCCTAGCACCTATTTGTTTTATTTATACCATGCTGTTAATAAATAATCAACTTTGTCGCCCAAAATGGAGAAAAAACAATATTTTCGATCAGTAAAGAAGCGAATACATGGGCTTGTTTTGTTTAAATCTATAGTAATTAATTGTAGGTATTTAAACTTAATAAGTCATTGCATGTAGTAGATAGTATCGCAAAACATTGTATGTTTGAATGAAACATCGTGAAGTGTGACTGTGTGGAAGTTGGCAAATTGGGTCATGTCAGAGGTCAAGTTGGATGTAGTTCCTACTATAGGTGTAAATTTTTTTGTGATGGAATTCCCATTGAAAACATTTTAACCGCAGTACATGTAGAAGCTTTGTACCGGTAGTGGGGTTAAAAGCTCAAATTTAACATACAGGCTTTTCACAGGTAATAACATAGGTGAGCATGGTATAAAATCTGAACATTCTATTATATCTTGTTTGACAGAGCTCATAGAGCTATGTCAAACAAGTTGTAATTCATTAAATACCTCTGTTGGACATACAGAGGCCAAATAGGTCTATGGACAAGGGGATTTGGGTGGTTGGCAGGGTATTTTCTTCTGATGTTACAAGTTTTTTTATTCAATTAATAGGCATTTTCTCTAGGTCTAATTTATTCTGAAAGTATGGCAAATGGTTTTGTGTTTGGAAGTAATATTCAGTTAATATGGATATTCAAAGTAAGAGATATCCAATGAAGTAGGCTTGCTTCACTGTGTATACTAGTGATAGCGGGGGAGGAATTCGTCACATACAGGTGAATTGTGCACTTGGTGATACCTTCTTGAAATTTGGCACACTGTTAGTGTAGGCTATGAGGTTCTCAAAAACGATCGGCTACAAGTTGACACCGACCGGTGGCGACCAGTAGCGGCACAATCCAAAATGGCCGCCAGCGGCTGAAGGGAACCTCCTTTTCGACGGTCTACCGACTATACATCCGATTGTAAGGGCGCGAAAGTGAACTCTGATCCACGCACGTGTTGGAAACAGACGTGGGAGATGATGTAGAATAAAACGAGATTCTCTATACGGACGCATCAATTTCTTGGAACTTGAAAAGAGCGTTGTTTCTCCGGGATCAGCGTCATTCAGGCAAACCTGAATGACGCTGATCCCGGAGAAACAACGCTCTTTATGAAGCAGTCTCTTTGCCATACAATCTCTTGTTTGGCGTAATTCCGCAAGCAATTCTGATTTGTCTGTCGAAATTAATTCGAGAACGCGATTGTTCACAAAAATCATTCACAGAATGAGTGAGAATCCTCTTCGTGTACGGACTAGTACTGACTGGGAACGTTGTTGCTTTTGCCAGCAAGACAGTTCCAAGAAATTGATGCGTCCGTATAGAGAATCTCGTTTTCATGACGCCTATAAAGCTATTGAGGAAGACATAACGCGCTTCCTAGATAATGGCGTTGAGCTTCCATATAATTTGACCATTGATTGTTTGATGAGAGAGAGTGATGAGTGTATGTCGATGTCACTGTTGACGAATAAGGCAATATATCATAAGACATGCCGTGACAGTATTCGGACTCACATCGTACAGCGCGTGCTACACAAGCGAGAGCGAAATGAGGCAGTGGCATCCTGCTCCACGCTGAGTCCTAAAAGAACACGGACAAGTTTTGAATCTGGCTGTGACAGGAAACTGCCCCAGTGTGTTTATTGTCACAAACGCGAAGGTGACAGCAGTGAGCCTATTTGCAGATCAATGTCTGATAACAATAAACTCAAAATTATGGCAAAGGAAGCCGAGAACTGGGTTGTTTTTTCTCGGGTCAATGCAGCATTTGATTCCGCTGCTAGTGATCTTTACTATCACAAAACCTGTTATTGTAAGCTTGCCAATGAAGCACGAGCGGCTAAATCTAAAAAGTCGAAGAACGCCGAACATTCCGCGTCAGGCCTGCCCTATGACCCTCTCGTTATGGCAGAGCTCATAACATTTGTTGAACACAACGATTCCGCGATGAAGCTTGTCGATCTCAAGAATCTGTACAGTCGGAGGTTGAAGCAAGTCGGTTCTGATTGGCTTAGTGAAGAAATACATTCCACTCGATTCAAAGAACATTTGTTGCAGAAATTGGGCGATGGCTGGGACGCCTTCACACAGGGTAGAGATGTGTTTATTTCAAGTAGGTTTCGAGTTGGCTCCTTGTTGTCCGAATCTTTAACTCGTATAGTGTCTGAGGAAGAGGCAAAAAAGATAGTTGATGTGGGTCTTCTTCTGCGTAAACACATACTCATATCTCAAGCTCCTTTCACGGGATCATTTTCATCTTATTGCTTGAGCGAGCCTGTACCCAACTCACTCCTGACTCTTCTTAGAGTTCTACTTGAGGGCACATGTAGTATACAGAACTTAGGCGATGATGAGACTGTTAATGCCAAGACTCGAGTGGCTTGTACTATTTCACAGATGTTGATCAGCAATTCAGCGAAACGCTCCGAACATGCACAAAATGTTCACCAGAGACGTGACAGAGAAACTCCAATGCCTCTTTATGTGGGTTTGAAGTTGCATGCCCATGATCGTATGAAAAATCTTATCAGAGATTTTCATCAAATGGGACTCTCTGTCTCTTATGATCGCGTAATGGATGTTCGCAGGAGTTTCGCGAGAGCTGTTTCACTGCGGTTCAAGAACGAAGGTGTTGTAGTCCCAGCTAACTGCAAACGTAATGTTTTCTCGATAGGAACCACTGATAACATTGATGTATCTGGTAGATCTGATATGCATGGTACGTCCATCACACTCATTGGTCAACTGAGCAGGGACAATGTGGGTACTGATCCCCCACCACTGAGTTTAGATGTTCCAGAAGACACACAAATTGAACTCCCAGACGACTATGCATTTGTTCCTTTCGTTGAAGACTTTGGTGGGGACATCAGGCTTGAATCTCCAGATGAATGTAATGTACGGCCCAATGAATATGCAGATTTGAACGTGGGAGAGAATGACTGGTTGTCTCATGTGTCACAGATCAGCAATAAAGGGAAGGTTGATGGCAGCTGGCAGCTTGATGAAGTCCCTGTGACCTTTTCAGGCTTCTTTTCAAAACATGAAGATCAAGACAATGTCAAACCTCGTGCAGTTATTGGGGTATTCCCTGTTTTCAGTGAGCAGAAAGCGGACTCACTCAGTATGCAGAAGCATGCTATGTATGTGGTCAGGGAAGCTACTGCTTTCGTAAACCCCGGCCAGATACCTGTCATTGAAGGTGACTGTCCGTTGTATGCCAGGCAGAAAAAATGTCAATGGCTGTTCCCAGAGGAGATAGGTGAGGATCGAATGGTGTGTATGATTGGATTCCTGCATCTTGAAATGTGCACCCAAGAAGCTGGTGGTAAGCTTATGGGTGGCTCTGGTTGGGAGCGAATGTTTCACCTCGCAAAGATATTCACACCCGGTGTAGCATCATCCCTACTTGGTGGGAAACATGTCAAGAGGACGCGACAGGCATATCTTCTCACTCTAGCTTGGCTTGAGATCCTCAGAAAGAATGCTTATGAGATTTACTGTCAGCAGACTGGGCCCCATGAGTCATTTGAAATGTGGGAACAGAGGATTCTTTCACAATCTCCAACTGCGCGCTATTGGGGTGAAATCGTTCGGAACTTTCTCTTGACAAGCTGTCAATTCGTTCGGAACCAACGAATCGGTAACTGGCCTGGTACACTGTGTTCTATCGATGAGTTGTGCAGTTACTTTTTTGCCCTAGGACATACAAATTATTGTCGGTGGGTCCCCGTATTTCTGAGAGACATGTCTCAGCTACCCAGGCGGCATCCTTCAATCCACAACAAATTCATGGAAGGCCATTTTGTGGTCCAGCGTAGTGAGAGGAAGTTCAGTATGATGGGTTTAGATCAGAGCCAAGAACATAGTATCCAACTACTCAAAGAAGACAGTGGTCCAAAAGGTCTCTATGGCCAGGCTGAAGAGAAAGTCGTTATTGAGCTTTCAAGGTCAGAAGTTCTGCGTGTTATAGATGAGTATGAATATGCAAGTTTCCACACAACATCATCAGATAACACGGAACACCCGGAAAGTTCGGTATCAGAGCAGAAAAAATTTCTGAATCAATTGAAATCTCTCCTCGATCTGGTGAATCAGGGACTCATTATCAACCCTTATGATGAAACTAGTGGTCAGCTGGTGACATTAGATACTGGTGAATATATGGACCCCGAAGTTAGTAAGAGTTTACGGTCATTACCCGAAAGGGGCAAGCATTTATATTCCACTTTCTTGAAGGAAAGGCTTGTGGAATGCACCGTACCCCTGAATGATGTTATTCCCAAGGCAAATATATATACCTTCCTTAACCCACCCCCAGCCAACCTGGACAAAGGCCGAGACAAACTCATGTCAAGTAAAGCAACTGCCGCAATAGTTACCCAGATGTTCGTTTCACTGCAAGCCCGGCCTGATTCAAACATGGATGAGTTTTTCATGCACGAGAATGCACGTGATCCGCCAGCATTATCCGATAGAGGTAAGCTACGGAGTGGGACAAAATCTCAAATTCTCAATTGTTTACCAGCTATTCCTGCACAAGGGAAGAATTCAGCAGCTAGACAAGCTTCAGTTGTCATCTTGGATATGCCTGCTGTAGTCCATGTAATCAAACCACAGAAAGCGGATCTGTTTGGAGAATATGCTCGATTGCAATTATTGCCATACATCGAATCTCTGATTAACACGAACACCACAAGGGTTGATGCGATCTATGACTGTTACCCCGAAGGCAGTTTGAAGAATCAGACGCGAGCAAAACGCCTCGGTGAGACAGCAGTTAGGTTGATACGGGTGTCCGAGAACGTCCCTTTACCTAAAGGGAAGAATTGGCAGGCATTCTTGAAAGTTAGTGAGAATAAAGACGAATTTTTCAAGTTCCTGTCTGCTGAACTGCTGAAATTAACATCAACATCCGAGTACCAGTTGTTAACGACATCAGGAGAATATGTACTATGCAATAAGGATGTTAGCTTATGTGACATATCTCCATCGAACCACGAGGAAGCAGACACGCGCATGATGCTTCATCTCAACCATGCAGTCTCACAAGGTCACAAAATAGCTTTTCTTCGCACGGTTG
The DNA here is from genome assembly GCA_031216915.1 of Pictodentalium vernedei. Classification (NCBI taxonomy): domain Eukaryota; kingdom Metazoa; phylum Mollusca; class Scaphopoda; order Dentaliida; family Dentaliidae; genus Pictodentalium; species Pictodentalium vernedei. Next base: position 312,932,180 of record CM062292.1, on the reverse strand, counting down.
ATTCTGATGTCGTCATTCTGTCTTTGCACCATTTCGCAACATTCCGTGACCTTGGACTCAGTGAGCTGTGGATTGGGTTTGGAATTGGAAAGGCATATAAAGATATGCCAATTCATGAGATAGCTTCACAACTTGGACCTGATTACTGTAAGGCCCTGACTTTCTTCCACGCCTTCACAGGTTGTGATGTAACATCCAGCATGCTCGGCATTGGGAAGAAGACAGGATGGAATGCATGGATGAATTTTCCCGCATCAACTGAAATGATGATAGAATTGACTGAGAATCCGCAAGTCTTTTCAGAGGATTCCCCTCATATGCAGCATATCGAAAAACTCACCATACAGATGTACAGTAACAGTTGTGTCAGTACACGTGTCAATGATGCGAGACGGCATATGTTCACACATGGCCTTAAGTCTATGGAAAACATCCCGCCCACCAAAGCAGCTCTGTATCAACATGTAAAAAGGGTAATTCTTGTGTCATCTTTCATTTGGCATCGTGCTCTGCAGAAACACTTATGTGTGCCAGACCCATCACAGTACGGATGGGAGTGGAATCCACGTCTCAATATTCTGGTCCCATTTTGGACTCACCTAGGAGACGCAAGTGCTGCATGTGCACTGATGCTCCACTGTAGTTGTGCCAAGGCCTGCAAGGGCAATTGCAAATGCTTGAAAGCTGGATTAAGGTGCACACCTTTGTGTAAGTGTGAAGGTGGCTGTTGTAACAATATTGAGTAGTATACTGTCATGTTAGGACCAGTCATCTCCTATTCTGGTATTTTTTTTTCCATTTTCGGCCAGTTAACACATGTCATGTTTCTAGTTGAGTTGATTTTGCTAACAAATGTTCATCCCATGTGGCTTGCTACATTGTCCGGGGTATAGGAATACAGTTTTAGATTTCGGAAAATAGTCTGTTATTTACTGCACAAGACGGTGTTAATTCATGCATAGCATGATACAATATCCCCAACTATTTTGCCTCTGTACAACAGTTGATACCTTCGTTCACCCGTGTGTTCATCTATGGTATCCTTGTCTTTCTCTGGCCATAGGCCACATGTGACTAGTCAGTTCCTACTCCATAGCAAATCAACTTGGAAATCCTTCATCTTGTAGCGCACTCATGTCTCAATGAATCCATACCTGAGTTGATCTAATAAATCTAACGTAAGGTATCAAATTGCCATACCGGATCATATTTCGATAAGTTATTCGCTAAAACATTTCGACCACTCATCGACATCAAAGGTCATGTTTTGGCTCCCAGTGGTGGCTATATCTCTATATCCCTGGTAAAGTAGCATACCATGAGGGATGGGCATTAAGTGTCGGCAACATTAATCCTGACTTGGAACACACCACATCTTAACTGGCCGAAAATGAAGAATACTACTTGTAGTCAAAAAATATTCCTGTACCTCGAATGACTGCAAACATACACTCACCCCTTCTAGTCCCATTTTGCCAATGTTCTATACTGGCAAGATAACATTGTATAATTAACAACGGGAACTAATGCATCCCGAGTTCATTCCAGCACTGCCCTTGCTGGCAGACGTGTCGCTATGGTGTTGAGATTGAACCAGAACTCCTCTAGAAATTTGATAGTTTTATTTTCTTAGAAAATAAATCTATCGAAAATGCCGGAAGTTGAGAATAGACTGTCACTTTAATTGGATTATCAAATGTCCAAGTATCCCCACTGCTGCATACTATCGAGTACCCTTGTTCATGTGTTGACAGGAATCTCTCATACCATGTTCATTTGACCATTGCATTCCCGAGAAACATTCAACACTAATTTATCTACGGACGGACGATCATACTGACAGTCAGACACACAGACGCACACATCGACGGAAATTCTGATCCCATTATCCATTAATCTTCCCCCCAACTTGTTCCAAGGGCTTCACTCCATCATTCACATCAATTACAGCACATGTATGGTGTTAGGTTTGGAGCTTCAGTTGTGCGATCGGCGAAAATAGCTTTTTTTCGATCCGCTTGGCGGCCATTTTGGATTTCGCTGCTAGTGGTGGCTAGAGGATGGTGCCAACTTGTAGCCGATCGATTTTGAAATCTCTGATGCCTACCCTTACATCATGCCAAATTTCAGGAAGGTATCACCAAGTGCACAATTCTAGCGAATTCCTCCCCCGCTATGAGAACCAAGCCTGAACTTCTGATGCAGCATCTTTTTTTTATTCATTAATCAGGAATGTGTTTCATAACTGATATGCAAATAATGGGTAAAATTTCCAGTGTAGGTAAGACCAGTAGTCTTGTGTTGGAGAGTTGTAAGAGATAACTGGAATAAGTAAGTTAAGGCTATAAAAAAAATTCTTGTTTCTCAGCTCCCTCATCTCTGAAAATCTGCCTCGTCACTTTTTTTTTACCTAGAGATCTCTTCAGTAATACTATTTTACACTTGTAGAACTTGAAATTTAACCAACTACATCTAGTTTGACAAAGCTCAAAGAGCTCTCTCAAACAATATTTAGTTGGTTGAATTCACAACTGCAGTATTGGAAATTTCACTGCTTAGAAGATTGTTTTTTCCACAAAATAGTGTAAGGAGTTAACTTAATAACTCCAATTACTTTAACTCTTTTGGCGCAACAGGCGACTAAAGTCGACAGACGGCAGACCGTGGGAAGGTTCTGCAGTAGTCATTTTAGCCAACTGTGTGTGTCCATTTCCAAGTGCTTTTAACCCTTTACTCAATGCAGACGATATCAAAATTTATTATTTTAAATACCATCTTTTCAAATTATTCAAAACATTTCAACAAAACCATATCATGTGACCCCTCGTTGGAACGAGCTCGTTCCAACGAGGGGTCACATGATATGGTTTTGTTGAAATGTTTTGAAAAATAATATTTTTTCAACTGCTGAAGTTGCATATCTGTTTCTCAGATTATTCTGTGCCAAAAGAGTTCAAGACTATTTTGTGCATTAAAAAAGCCTTTCTCTCTCATTATTAAATTGAGGGAATATATCTGAGAAACAAGAACTATTTTTAATAGGCCTTGTTTATTGGTTTTTTTTTTACTTTCTGATTGCTTGATCAACTCCAGTGGTATAATTTTCTGTAGCAGAATTTCTAGAAAACTTCCAGCTCCTTCCATTGTACATATTCCAGCTCCTTTCATTGTACATGATCTGTCTGTACTAGTAGTACCCATCAAGCTATAGTAGGAAGAGATAAACAGTTAAAGTATTTCTTTCTAAAATTTTCTATCTTTGCATCAAACCTGTGAATTTAATAGTTTATTTTCTTAATATTTTGTGGATTATTTTTTTTACTAATACAGTGGAGTCCACTTAATTGGATATCTCTTAACTGAATAACCCTGTTATTTGAACATAATTTCCCCACACAAAACCATTTACCATACCTCTAGTACAAATTTGACCTGTTCATTGAATATAGGTTATAGAGTAAAAAAAATAAAAAATCTTGTAACCCTGTCAAGAAATTACCCTGACTTTGCCCAGTTTCCCTTTGTTTATAGACCTATTTGGCCTCAGTACATCTATTTCAGGTATTTAATCTAGTGTATCTTATAAGATATAATAGAATAAATGCGAAGTTTATCTCTAGAATACAGGTAAGTGAAACAATCCCTGTTAATTGAAACTCCTGTTAATTGAATAATTTTCATTGGCAAAGTAGTTGCTATTCAATTAACAGGGTTCCACTGTACCAGAACACTTTATGCTTCGCAAATATTTTTCTGGGGGAGCATATAATAATCACTTTGTCCATCCATATTTCTGTCCATCTAGCTGTTCATGCATTCAGGCATTTGTCCCCACTTGGTCCTGTCAAAATTATTTAATCGCCTCATCTTGTTCATACTTCACACAATGATTGCTTATAACACAAGGGTGTCTGATGACCTTGACCCAAGGTCATAACTCCAAGGTCAAGGTCACAGGCTGTTTGTTTCTTTCTCTATTCCAACTTTGTCCGATCTATTTCATGGACTGATTTTGTTCGTACTTCATACAAAGATTGCTCATGACCCAAGATCATAGCTCCAGAGTCAAGGTCACAGACCATTCGTTTGTTTCTCCATTCTAAGTTTTTCTGGTCCATAAAAAATTATTCACTAAATTCTTTTTCTTGCTACTTCCCACAATGATTGTTCATGACCCAAGGGTGTGTCATGACCTTGAACCAAGGTCATAGCTCCAAGATCGAGGACACAGACCATCCATTTGTTTGTTTCTCCATTCTAACTTTGTCTGGTCCATAAAATAGTATTCAATGGACCGATCCTGTTTGTACTTCACATGATGATGGCTTTCTACTCAAGTGTGTGTCATTACCTTGATGCAAGGTCATAGCTGAAAGATGAAGGTCAGAGACTATTTGTGTGTTTGTTCCTCCATTCTAACTTTGTCTGGTCCATAAAAAGTCTTCAGTTGACTGATCTTGTTCATACTCCACATTGATTGCTTTTAACTCAAGAATGTTTCATGACCTTGACCCAAGGTCATAAAAGTAAGGTCAAGGTCAGAGACTATTTGTGTGTTCTAACTTTGTCTGTTTCAGACAAATTGATTCAATGGACAGGTCATGTTCATGCTTTATTTAATGATTGCTCATGACTGAAGTTTGTCATTCATACTTTATACCATGCTTGCTCTTGAATCGAGTGTGTCATGACTTATCCCCAACTTTTAAACTACAAGGTCACAGACTCACCTCTCATGACATACACCAAACCAAAACAAAAAAGGCATTTACAGCCCTGTATACAATCTGTTACTTTTTGACAGCTGCACTTGCTTGAGTTTATCTCCATTGTATTACAAACTATCCCTATCATGCCTTAGGCGTATAAAAAAACTTTCTTGTTTCTCAGGCAGTTTTTCCTCAATTTTATGATGAGGGCGGCGGGAGGCTTTTTCTTTCTTTGTTTTTTCACAAAGCAGTTCTGAAAATAGTTGGAATCAGAAATTTAACTACTTACACTATTATGTGGCAAACCAATGTTTTCAGCAGTGAAAATTCCCATTTTGTAGTTGAAAATTTAACCAACCATATTTTGTTTGACAGAGCTCTGTGAGCTTTGTCAAACAAGGTTTAGTTGGTTAAATTTTTTTCCTACAAGTGCAAAACAGTGTCATAGAAGAGATTTCCAGGTGAAAAAAGTTGATGAGGCAGATTTTCTCTGATGAGGGAGGTGCCTGAGAAACAAGAATTTTTTTTTCAATAGCCCTACCATTGCACTCATATTCAGGGAGCATCCGTCAGCTCTACTGATATTTTCTTGTTTGTTTTATCTTGTAAGGGCATTTCTAACAATAGCTGGAGTTGATCCAAAGCTTGTCTCAGAAGAATGGATCTACAATCACTTTAGATGGATTGTTTGGAAGCTAGCTGCTTATGAATTTTCACTTCCATTCACTTTTGGAGGCAGGTAAGAATAGGCATATACACGATATGCATTCCTGTTGAAGGTGTTTCATCATCTGTAAACTGAATAATTCATTCTGTAGGATTTTGTTAGTTACTTATTGTCTGAAAACGAGGTAATAATTTCATTTGTAATACAGTTGAATAGTCACTTTACCATTAAAATATATTCAAATAACCGGATGTTATTTTAAAACAGGATGTTCCTCATGAAAACCCATATTTTAACTTGGTGCAAAACGAGAAATATTCTTGAAAAATCTTCTTCTTCATTTCTAACACCCAACCTTTATTTTCTTTGTGGAGAAGAACAAACGCAGATTAGGTAAATTGCCGAATTTTAATTCATAAAACAGAGACGAAAGACGAAGCTATCAATTCCGATCAGCAGTTCAGTACACGTGTGTGCAGTGTTGATAAATAAAGCCGGTTTGTGCAGGGGGGGTCTTCAAAAAATTCCTGTACACAGGGCTGAATTTTTTTTTTTTTTCTCCCGAAGACCACCCACCACCACCCTTTTTCAAGGAATTTTTTCCGGTTTCAAATGGTACACCCACCCCCCACTAACCACCAATCTGGTCTAAATTGTCCAAATTTTAAATGCTTTCACTTGCATTTCATCTTCCTATTTCATTCTAACATTCAGTCCAATTTTTTAAGCTGTCCAAAGGGAGGTAACTAACAAAACAAAGACATATGCAACTTGATGCAGCTCTATCAGTGTCGGTGCAAATTTTACTTTAATTACTTCTGGTTTCAGCTTTCCAAACAACATAAAGGGTAAGTAGATGGTACAATATCATATTTGGTGCTCAATAGTCATGAATTCATCAGAATTCATGAGCACAAAAACCTGATTTCATGTATCCATTTATTTTCACAACGTCCTGCAACCTCGAGCGGGCTGACATAACAACATGTGTACTTTCTGAGTTTTCTCAGTGAGTTTTCTGTGAGCTTTAGCTTACAACTGAAGGATGAGTATTTTACAGGGGAGTAGGAAGGTAAAAATATTTGGGGAGGGGTGGGGTGGTCACTGACTATATTCATTAATTGTGATTGCTTTTTATCTCTAAAACCTAATTCACCCGAACACAATAACCATTTTCTGTTTTCTTTTATGTTAGTTCCAATGCTTCTGGATGCTTTATGTTTTACCTGTTTTCACAAGTTTTATATTCATTTTATCCTTCATTTCTGACCTTAGTTTTAACCCTAGTTCTTTTTTAGTTAATTTTCTCTGAGGCAGAACCATTTTCTGTTTTAAATATCATCAGCGAGGATTGAGGATGATGCCCAAAGCAGCTATAACCTGCTATAACCAGATATAAATGTTCATTTTATTTACTTTGTTGCATTTACTCACAGAGTCAAAGACATTGTGGAAGTCATTCAACCCATTTCCCAATGTAACAGTGAATGTAACGGCAAACACTGGCCAGCATTATTCACTAAAACTGCCATTCAAATTTTATTATCTTTTCACTTTTTGGTTTCAAAAACATAGCTTATGACCCCATCATTAGAATGAGTTCCTTGAGCTTGTTCCAATGATGGGTCATAAGCTTTGTTTTTGAGACAAAAAATGAAAAATTTTAGTCAGTTAACAATTTTTATCCAAGTGTCGTCTTCTATCCACATTGGTTAATGGGTTAATCTGGTGTCTGAGAGCCATAGGTGACCTCCCAATTCATAATAACTACCCCAATATATTGTAAAATCATCCCAAAATGCGTCCCTAACAAATTCCAACTATAATTATCTGTTAAAAGTATGTGAGGAAAAAATTTGGACCACCTTGAAAAAAGTGAGTTTTGGAGCTGCTGGACCTCCCACCCCGGCCTTGTGCATCAGAATTTTTTGAAGACACCCCCCCCTCCTCCCTGAAGTCTTGGATGTAAGATGGCACTATGTAAAAATGGTCTATTGTCAAATTTAGTCAGATGTATATGTGGGTGGGTAAGATGAACTTTGGTTCAAATGGAACTAAAAGACCACATGAGACCCTTGGAGTTGGTGGGTGGGTGGGTGGGGGAGGGGAGGGGTGTTAAAAGTTGTTTTTGCTTTAAAATGAGTTTTGAAGGATTTTGAGTGATTTTTTCCAGATGACCCCATGGGGTGGGTGGATGGTGTGGAATCCATTGGCTGAATTTAGAAATATTTCTGTTTTAAAATGAGTTATAAGGTTTTCAAGTGATTTTATGCAAGAAAAAAGAAACAAATTTCCCAGATAGCCCCATTTGCAAAAAAATCACTTGAATTCCTTCAGAACTCATTTGACAAAACCACATGTGACCCCCATCATTAAAATAAGTTTATTGTGCTTTTTCTAATGAGGAGGCCACATGATATGGTTTGGTTGAAACGTTTGAAAAATTTAAAAAAAAAAAATTCAAATAAAATTTGATAGCGTGTGTGTTGGTTAAAGAGTTAAAAAGGTTAGTTTGAGACATTTTATAGATAACATAACTTTTATCAATAATATGTTGGGTAACCAGTTCAAAACATTTAAAATAAAACTAAGGTGATCTTGAGTGTGAGGACAATTTAATTTAACAGCTTTTCTTCTTATTAAGATTTAAGTATTTTTTCATCAGGCTTGTAATCATTTTATTACTAGCATCTGCTGATATCCTTTTTAGAGCATTAACTCCTGACATGGTGATGTTACAGCTCAAGTACAGATATGACAGAGAGATTGACATGTGCCAAAGGTAATATCAGTTGCCAACTGCCACTCTATAGAGCAGCAATGGGAAAGTAACTGTGATGAAAATACAGTTCCCATCTTTTCGTTGAATACTGCTGGATGAAACTATATAATAAATATAGGTCATCCCCACCATGTAGGTTTCTGAGATGGTGTATTGAAGTTGACACCCTGTTTCTGGGCGTATATCAACTAGAGCTGAAATGGTTAATCGATTAATCAATGATCAACATCTTGATCAATCCAAAAAGTAATTGATTGATTAACTGTTACTTTTGAACTACTGTATTATGTGGGCTAACAAAGGAACAAACTTGCTCCGAAACAGGCAAACATTGTCACACTGACTCACATGAATTATATGAGACAGAGTAAAGCATGCAAGTTACTTGCTGACATACTTGTTTACTTGCATGATCATCATACTGTATCAGTAACTGGAAATGGCCATTCTTAATCCTTTACTCATTGCGGGTAACAAACGATACTTGCAAAATAAATTTATGAATTACAAAAAAAAATTAAATTTTTGTCTCAAAAACATAGCTTATGACCCCTCATTGGAACAAGCTCAGTGAGCTCGTTCCAATTAGGGGTCATAAGCTATGATTTTGAGACAAAAATTGAAAACTTAATAAATTTGAATGGAGATTTTTGTGTATAGGCCTAGTCGGTTTTGGGGGGGGGGGGGGGGGGTTGTTGGGTAAAGGGTTCATGCTGTAAATAATTAATGGTATGGCAATTATTCAGATATCTATTTGGACAAGTGATTAATCGGTTAACCAAGGTTAATCCACGTTATAAATTGATCAAGAAAACCCCTTAACTGTTTCAGCTGTAATATCAACATATCTGTTATGGAGAGTTAATATATGACCCAGAGACAAAGGCAAGACTTCAATACCCCATCTCCAAAACCCAGATGGTAGTAATAACCAATTTATCTCACAACAAATGTTTGCACAGTGAAGTGATTGGGTACAGTTTTTAACAACATCTGTTTTGACAAGCATTCACTGTCTATGGATTGATTTATGAATGAAGAGCATGACTTCATGGTATTGCGTTTTTGCACTGTGTATGCCACAATCCCTATTCATTTTTAGTCCCCTACCGGCATCGCCAGAGGGGACTATAGGTTTGCACTCCGTCCAGACATGTTAACTCTCCCGGAATGCCCGGGATTCTCCCGGAATTAGCTATTCCCTCCCGCCCAGGAGTCAATTTGGGCCAAAATCTCCCGGAAAGTCGACATACCAGACAAAAACTGAATCCACCAGCTTTTGTTTACAAATACAAAAGCATGTGCTCTACTCTCAATGGCAAGGTCATTAAGTTTGTGTGAAACGTCACCACTTACGTAAGAACTGGTGACCAATCTCATTTCTGTCGATGGCCGTGTTGTGATTATTTGCAACACGTTTGACAGGTGGATTAAATGAATTTGAGATGCAGGATAATTGCTGAAATTGATTATATATTAAAGGCACACCTTTGCTTGTATACAGGTAGCAGTCAAATCGAAAAATAAGTTCCATACGCATAAATTTTGTCCAATCGAACATGTGCAAAAATACGCACAAATTTATTATTGTTCATTTTGGATTTCACTTTCACTTCAGATAATTATAGCCAATTTTGCAGACAAACGGCTCAAACATATGAGTTGCCGTAATTTTCAATATATTGGGAAAAATTTCCGATTCGCAATTTTCTAAAGCAGGCTGTGAAAAAAATTATGTTTTTGGTGAAAAAAATCTCTAAAAAGTTGCTAATTTACAGCACTTGGACGTTTTTTCATTCGTTGTGATAAATGGACAACAAAATAAATTAAATATCCCGGAGATGTTTCGTCCTGGGCTGGCTGTGGCATAATGTTCACGTTTCACTGAAAAATGATCACCCCATTCCAAATCCCCTTCGTAAATGACCAACTACTTCCAGTGAGTACCCGGTGTGGTTAGGTGGGGCGCTGGGCTTTGGCAGATCGAATTACCACAACAACCGGGCTCGGGGTGTGCCTAAACACCACAGATCGCTGCAGGTTACCGCAGGTCGCCGCAAGTACCCATAATTTCCCAAATAGATCCAAAACTTTCAACACAGCGTCAAAACTGATATAGTGCTGAAAAGGTCGAAAATATCTCCAAACATTTTGTACATAAAACCATTGAAATATGGATGTCATTGGAACAACTCAGATATTGGCACATGACCACATCCATATTTTTGATTTCTGTTTTTCTCTATATTTCTATGTTTTGGCTTTTGAAAGGACAAATTGTTCAAATAAAACACATTAGGGTGGAATGTTTAATGTATGTGTGTGGGGGGGGGGGGGGGGGGGGGGGGGGGGGGGTGGTAACATGGAAATTATTGATGTGCTGCCCACGTGCAAAAATCTCACTGACAAGCATCCGAGTCTCACTGGGAGCTCATCAAAATCTCACTGACAGTCACCTCGAGAGGTTAACAGGTCTGGGTCACTCACCACCGGTTAGTAGAACGTTGGCGTATGTTCCTTTGATGTATTGTTGTTGGACTGTTTCCTGTTATGTCTATGTGTGTGGGGGTGGGGGGGGGGGGGAGGGGGTATTTGGTATTAATTTGTATTTAAAATTGATCCACACGTGGCTTCTACGCACAAAAAAAAATCTCCCTGAAAATCATGTCATCTCCCTGAAAATTTTCTTCAATCTCCCTGAAAAAAATTTTGGAAGGTTAACATGTCTGACTCCGTCCATCCGTCTGTCAGTCTGTCAGTCACACTTTAGTTTTCCGGAGTTTTTTTGGAAACGCTTCAACAGAATGATTTTATTTTTGGTAAACTACTATAGAACGATGACTTACAGCTCAAGTTTGAGTTTCATGCTGATTGCATTATTCTTGTGTGAGTTACGGCCCTTGGAAATATGGAAAAAAGCACCAAAATATCAGTTTTCCGAAGTTTTTTTGGAACGCTTCAACGAAATGATTTCATTTTTGGTAAACTTCTATAGAACGATGACTTACAGATTAAGTTTGAGTTTCATGCTGATTGCATTATTCTTGTGTGAGTTATGGCCCTTGGAAATATGGAAAAGCACCAAAATATCAGTATTTTTATACTGTACCAATGACCCAGACATAGCTGGTGCTAACTCTTAAATATAGGGCCAAACACAAATTTTGCCCCCCAATCCCCAAAATTTGCATCTAAAACTAAAGAAAACATGTCCTGAAAGGCCCTCCACACTTCGCCCCTACTGCGCATGCGCAGTGTCAAGGACGTTCCGAAATTGGCGCCATTTATCATTTCTAAGTTTGGCCCTTCATCAGTTAACATCTGACTGATCTTTGTGCTTTTAAATCTCAGTTTAAATGATGCCAGACACATAAATATTAGTGAAATGGTGATTCTAAGGAGGATAGAGAAGGAGGGAGAGGAAAAGAATGTGTGACAGAATATTATCAGGGCTGTAACTTAAAATTTTTTAATGAAATTATGTTAAGTTACCTATTTTCAAGGCAGCAGCCATTTTGTTGTCATTCTGATTATTTAGTTACACTGTTTTTTCAAGTGTTTTCCTCTCTCCCTGTCCTTTAAGTTCCCCCTTGCTATTCTCCCATGCTTTTGGCATAGTTTCTGTAATTATTATTACTAAAATTTCTTGGGAGTTTTAGCTGAATAACAGAATGAATTCTGTTCTTTCCCCATGTTTACGTCTTCACCTACGGGTGGTTAGGCGTTGTGTTCTGCATCTACCATCTGATGTTCTGCAGTTTCTTCCCTGGAAGTCTCTGTTTTGCATCAGATAGTGTATTTTTGGTAACTGATTTCGGGCCTGGGTGCCTGGAGTCTTATTTTAGTGTTTTTACACTCATTGTTTACATTTACAACAGCCCTTTGTGTGAGGGGGGGATTTCTAAAAAATAATATCTTTATGTTATTTTAATCATAACTAGATACATTATTATTGTTCGTAAGTGTTGAATAAATTGTTTAAAATATTTTTAAAATTTTTTTCCACACTTAGGCTTGGGATCCATTGGGGCTCAACGTTACTTTTCAGAAACTTGGGCTGTTCTGAAAAAATATTTTTTCAAAATATTTTGATTTCAATTATTTTTTCTATATTAATGGATCATATTATTATTATGTATTTTGATTGCCAGGGGTTAGTGCGAGTACCAGGACTTGTTTTCTTTTCACATTGAAAGGATATTGATCAATTGTTTTAAGAGGAAGTCTTCCTCTGACTTTATTATCATTCTATATGTGGTCAGTGTACTCGCATTAACTCCTGTTCTGTATCGTATGATTTCGATGACAATATGGGAAGCGTATGTCATGGTATGTTGTTGGGGATTTGGACACTCCGGTCCTTTCCCCGCAGGGTCACTCTACTTTATCAATTTCTATTTCAGACGATCAAGATTAGGGTGATGTATCTGTGATGTCTTCCAACAGTGTGCCTCCGTCGTCACAATTAATGAAGGGCTAGCGGAAAAGTGCTCATGTAATACGCCAATTGCCTAAGAGGACCCTAGTAGGTTCGACGGCCTTTGACGTCCGCTAGCTCGCCCGGTGTAGCGTCCATTCACTGAATGGTTCGGCAGCCGGGTTCGTCCGTTGCGGTCTAGAAGGAATTTTGGGGTGATGCGAGCACTATAAAATTAACTTAATGCACACCCAGTGACGGCGGATCGGAAGGAGAACGGAGGAAGCCTTTTAGTCCGGTTCATAGCTTGTTCCGGTCCATCTGGACGGCAAGCGAGAGAGGCCCCTCTCTCGTTCAACAACATCTGGCCCCAGATGTTGTGGTACAAAATGTGTCGCTAGCGGAGCATACGTCCGTCGCTCGGGACGCTCCGTTGTATAGGCAGTCCGCTGAGACTGCTAAGGCTTCTTCTTCTCGTCAGCGCACACGACCGCACCTTGGCTGCGTGACCGCCGATATATTACCAGCTTCGCCGATCAAGGATTCTTCGGCGACCAGGTCACACCATCCGGCAGCCAGGGATTCGAGACCGATGGACTCCGGACGTTCGCATAGGAAAAGTATGCGGGAGCCATCTGATGCGGAGCTGCCCTCGGCGAAGCAGCGATAGACTGCGCCTCCGCAGGTCTCGACGCCGGACATTCTTGTGCACATAGCACAGCTTATCGCAGCATCCCAGCAGCCGACAGAACGGTGTCGGATCGAGAATTATCCGACGGCGCTGGGTCGGTAGCCGGGGACTCGAGGCCTGCAGACTCCGGACGTTCGCATAGGAAGTGTGCGGGAGTCAACGTACACGGAGCTTCCGGCGGCAATGCATCGTAAGTCCGCTACTGCACAGGCCTCGGGAACGGACGTGCTTTCCTTAATAGCACAGTTTATCGCAGCATCCCAGCATCAACTGAATCTGTCGCATATATTTTATCCGACGATGCTGGGTCGGGACGCTCCGCGGAAGCGGGTACGGACGTCCGAAAGTTTCATCCGGTCCGACGGGATACCGAAAGGGATTCGGAGGATTTCAAGCTTTCCCTTTCGGAACAACATATGCTGCGATGCCGGATAAGAAACTGATAGCGTCGGTGGACTTAGAAATTTTTGGTTCGGTTCAGGGACATCATCCCTCAGTTCCGACATAGTCCAATAATGTCACACAAACTTTCGAATTATTGAACGACGCTATATATATTATTATTTTATGCTTGCTATCCAAGCATTTCTGGTTTCTTGTTCGAAGAGTTATGGAGATGTCTTTCAAAAGTGTGCCTCTGTCGTCATAGTTAATGAAGAGTTAGCGGCAATAAGTGCTCATGGAATATGTCTATCGCTTACGGAGTGACATTCGCTAGCTCACCCGGTGTAGCGTACATTCATCGAATGGTTCGGCTGCCGGGTTCGTCCGTTGCGGTCTAGGAAGGAGATTTGGGTGATGCGAGCACTTTAATTACTTTAGTACTCACCCAGTGACGCCAGATTGAGGACAGATCGGAGGAAGCCTGTTAGTCCGGTTCCTGGCTTGTCCAGGTCCGTCCGGGCTGTGAGCGAGAGAGGTTCCTCTCTCGCCCAACAACATAGGGGACCGCATGTTGTGGTTCAGATATTTTTCATTCGGAGCATATGTCCGTTGCTCGGGACGCTCCGTTATATTGACAATCCGAGAGACTGTCTTTAATGCTTCCTCATCCTCACAGCAGGGCACACGACCGCACATTGGCTACGTGACCTCGATTATCCGATCAGTTTCGGCATTCAGTGATTCTACGGCGAATAGGTCGCGCCATCCGGTAGCCAAGGGACACGAGGCCTATACACTCCGTTCGCTCGCATATTGGAAGTATGCACGGGGTAACGATCACGGAGCTTCCAGCGGCAATGCATCGTAAGACCGCTTCTCCTCAGGCCTCAGTGACGGACGTGCTATCCGAGTTAGCACAGTTGTTTCGCAGCATCCCAGCAATTGACAGTTTCTCGGTCGAATCAGGAATTATCCGACGGCGCTGGGTCGGTGCGGTCCGCGGTTGCATCAGCTACGGACGACCGAACGCTTTATAGGGTCCGACAGGATGGCGAAAGGGATTCGAAAGATTTCGAGTTTTCCCTTTAGTAGTATCGGAAGATGCCTTTCATATCTTCTGGCATTATCTTCCAGTGATTATTATTTCGGACTTCATTGCTGCGATCTTGGATAAGAGACTTATAGCGTCATTGGACTCGGATTTTTCGATCGGTACAGGGACATTGTCCCTGACTTACCGACGCAGTCCAATATTGTCATTACAACATGTGTTTTATTTCTCGACGCTATATATATATATATATACAAGCCTGCTACTAAGCATGATAGTTTAGTTTCTTGTCCGCGTTGCTCATTTCTGCCATTTTATCATTTTTACAAATAGTTTATTTTGGCAGAGCAGGGCATACCGAGAGTTCATATGCGTCTAGACGGTGTGATTAAAGACTGCATATATTCTTTTTCGCCGTTTATGTCTTTTCCAATTTCAATGTTGGGAACGACATTATGTATAGTAGACTTAACTTAGACGCTTTATTATACGTAATCCACCTTACTGAGGCGTTATCATTACGTCTTCAAGAAAAGATTTACGGGATATTATTCTCAATGTAATTTCTTTTGAGGGCAGTAGTTTGTTCACGTATAACTCCGCCCTTCAGTGGCTGATTGGAGTTGGTTAGACGTGACGCAGCCCTAGCTACATCCACACGCGTGGATAGTAAGGTTAAGAACTCTCTCAGAGTCGCTTCGTTCTCGGAGGAGCTTCTCTTCGACGGCAACTTTCCGGCAATCCATGAATTGCTCGATTTATACGTTCTCTTGTCTATCTAGTGTTACAAGAGATTCAGACTGGGGCAAACATTCGGTGGTTGACTCAGAGAGTGCCGCCGCAGTTGCCGGACCCGAGTGTGGCTGTTATGACGGTTGCCAGTCAAACAGATTGGGATATATACTGATCCCTACGGATTCGAAGTGCCAGGGTCTTTGGGTTCCGCAGTCTTTTAGCTATCAGTTTAACTTCCGCGGAATAATGTTTTTTAGGCTTGCTTTATGTCATTGCATGAACATTATTCAGAAACGCATGCCCAAATTCCTGTCCTTTAATTCGACAGTAGTGGCGTATCTCCGGAACCAGGGAGGCACTCTTTCGTTTCCGTTATTCAATTTAATGGGAAGAATCCGTCTGTTGGTTATAGTACACCAAGTTCAGTTTTGGTCCGTCATATTCCGGGTCGTCTGATTGTTTTATCGGACTCCCGTTCTCTTACGGGTCGCTTGTTGCTGTCAGAATGGACTCTCAACAAACAAGTATTCAATGAGATTTGCTATCTATGGGAGCGCCCAATGATGATTTATTTATGACACAGCTTGCTAATCAATTGCAGACGTATGTGTTGGCTTGTCCAGATCTCTGAGCTAATAGTGTTAATGCTCTATTGATCTATAGGACGGAATGATAGGATACGCGTATCCTCCGGCGCTGTTGTTTTAGCAGGTATTGCTAAGATAAACAACCACAATACATTTCTGTTGATAGCATCTCTATCTTCACAGAGATCATGAGTAATTTACTCTCTTGTCTACTGTGGGTCTTAACGTGAAATCTTCCTCTATGTGAGGATCTTTTTTCACTGGGTAAATCGTGTCATCTTTCTCACAACCAGCAAGGTCGCAACCTTCATGTATTCCGTTGTGTGGTCCGTATTGCATTGTAAGCACTGTACTGGACGAGCTTTGGACGCGATTTCTTACTATAGGAGATCCTCTTCTTCGCTATTCTATGCGACTAAAGTGGAGGCTCTTCCGTCGTGGTGTAGGGATCATTATGTTCATATTGTTGATCCCTCCATACTACTCATTGCTATTTTTTAGTATACTTGTTTCACAAGATCTACTGCAGCCTGTTATTATTTAGGTTATAGGTTTATGTTACCTCATACCTATGCACTCTACGATAGTTTACAATTGAGTCTTTTGTCTCTTTATCTAAGTCAGTTAGTAACTTTTTGATAAATAGACTTAGAATCTTTAGATTAAATTCCTATACGGATTTTAACTTCGGTTCTTATTTAGCTAAGTAATCATTTGAGCCTCTGGAAACAGTAGTTTTCAAATTCTGACCTTTTAGACAGTAATTCTGTTGGTTTCTCTTTTACTGTAGAGTCAGTGAGTTTCATGCACTATCGATGGATGATTTTCACTTTCATAGTTTCGGAATCAATACTTCCGTTACTATTTAGGTTGGATTGTTGCATAAGAGTTAGGCTCCTATTATCCGGAACCTATTATTTTAAGGTCCTTCCGTCTTCGTATGGGCATAGGCCTTTACTCTTTCCGGGTACAGTTTATGTATTTATAAACAGATATCTGTTTATTACAAGGGCGTAAGCTTCTTCTGTCTTTGATGTCTAGTAGAAGGACGTTACGCTCCATTTTATTAATGGATTCTATTAACTATCGGTACTGCTTATGGTATATCATTGACTTAGCAGTTGTGCTTAAGATTTTCGGCTCATGAAGTAAGAGTTCTTCTACTTCTTGGGCTTACATTAATAGTGTCGCTATTATAGATTTTTGAAGGCCGCTCATTGCGCTCAGCCATCCACATTCATGAATTTTATCTTAGAAATATCGAGTCAATTTCTGGAGGCCTCTTTTGTTAGGTCTATTATCTACTGCTCAGAATGTCATTCACTTAACAGTTGCTACTATAGCTAGGTAGGCTGTCTGTTTCGGCAGTGTCTCCGTTCGGCTGCCCTCTTCGCTCTGGGCTATTTGACCCAGGGCAAGAAAAGGGGGGGGGGGGGGAGGGTGTTCCCTTGGGTCACCTGTTTTACTATGAAAACAAGGGGATACCTCCTCCGGAGTTAGTAATTCTGAGCTGTTATTGGGATGGTTGTTTAGTGAGAAGTTTAAGTTTTTAAAATTCATTCAAGTCTTAGTTTTTAAAGTATAGCTTTTGAATATTGCATATGTCAACGGACATGATTATGCAATTCTCAGACACTTTTAGGAGTATAAGAGTCTCTATTCCCTAGACTTACTTTATTATTGGCTTACTTTAAAAATTATTAGTATAAGGATTATATTGGATATTAATAGAGTACATGGATGTATGAAGCTCAATTTTGGAAGGTGTTGTATCTCTCTAATTTATCATAAATAAGAAAGATACATGTAAGGCCTATTACTTCTTTTCCCTACAGGGGATGACTCTATTTTATTTTATTGAGCGTATTCCATTTTGCTCTATGTCCTTGGCCCTCCAGCCTTTTTACTATTCAGCTATGTCTGGGTCATTGGTACAGTATAAAAATGTTAAAAAATTTATAGTAATTTATATATTTTTTATACTTACCAATGACCCAGACGGGGATGGCCCTCCCAGGAGTTGGGAACTCTTGCCTCCCCGCTGAGTACATAGCGCTTACCAGGCACTGGTTATTAGAATGATAAATGGCGCCAATTTCGGAACGTCCTTGACACTGCGCATGCGCAGTAGGGGCGAAGTGTGGAGGGCCTTTCAGGACATGTTTTCTTTAGTTTTAGATGCAAATTTTGGGGATTGGGGGGCAAAATTTGTGTTTGGCCCTATATTTTAAGAGTTAGCACCAGCTATGTCTGGGTCATTGGTAAGTATAAAAAATATATAAATTACTATAAATTTTTTAACTTTCCGGACTTTTTTTGGAAACGCTTCAACGGAATGATTTCATTTTTGGTAAACTACTATAGAACGATGACTTACAGATCAAGTTTAAGTTTCCTGCTGATTGCCTTATTCATGTGTGAGTTATGGCCCTTGGAAATATGGAAAAGCGCCCCAATATCAGTTTTCCAGACTTTTTCTGGAAACGCTTCAACCGAATGATTTCATTTTTGGTAACCTTCTATAGAATGATGACTTACAGATCATGTTTCATTTACACTCTGTCCATTCATCCGTCAGTCTGTCTGTCGGTCATACTTTAGTTTTCCGGACTTTTTTTGGAAACACTTCAACGGAATGATTTCATTTTTGGTAACCTTCTATAGAACGATGACTTACAGATCAAGTTTTATTTGCACTCTGTCCATCCGTCAGTTTGTCAGTCAGTCTGTCAGTCATACTTTAGTTTTCAGACTTTTTTTGGAAATGCTTTAACCGAATGATTTCATTCTTGGTAACCTACTATAGAACAATGACTTACAGTTCAAGTTTGAGTTTCATGCTGATTGCATTATTCTTGTGTGAGTTATGGCCCTTGGAAATATGGAAAAGTGCCAAAATGTCAGTTTTCTGGACTTATTTTTTGGAAATGCTTCAACGGAATTCATGCTGATCACATATAGGTTATAACATTTGTATAATTATTAATACTCATTAGTCCGGTAGGGGACATTGTATTGCTTCAGCGATGCATGCGCTCTTGTTTTACTTGTACTATAACCATCGAAGTTTATAGTAGTGTTTCAGCAGTGTGTTTTTAAGCTCCCCGAAAAAATTTTGGTTGAGCATATAGTTGCGGCCCTGTCTGTCTGTCCATCTGTCCATCTCTCCGATCTTCTGAAACAAATGGTTTCCAGATGGTAACTCTAGTTTGCTTTGATATATGATCTTATAATTTTGCAACCTTACCACCTACAATGAAATGCAGGTCAAGTTCGATTTTCACCTTTATAGCATTTACTATTCCAGAGTTATGCGCCTTGCAAAGTTGAAAAATGGTAAAATCACTGTTTCCGGATGATAACTCCTGTTTGCTTTGATGTACAACCTTATAATTTTGCAACATTACCACTTACCATCAAAGATAGGTCAAATTCACCATCATGCCATATACCATTCCAGAGTTATTCCCCTTGAAATGTGACAAAATGGTAAAGTGATAAAACATTTCTTATGGTATGTTATTAAAAGCCCAGGGCATGTATAATCAAAGCTGTTCATACATTCACCCTAATTAATCAGAGATCTGTATTCAAAGGCCTGTTTAATTTCCTTCCCAAGGAGCTTTTAATACAGGTTTACTGTGCACTGTTACCCTTGTCCTTCCACACATTTTAGTACTTTTTTATATGGCTTAAACCATTTCACAGTTCTACATTTGAAAAAATCAGTATGTTGTTACCATTAATTTGCATTTCTGGGAGCATCTGTTGGCTGTTCCAACTTAAAACTTGTTTTGTTTTATTTTTCCAGTTTAACCCTTTACCCAACGAATCGCCCGCATCCGCCCGCGTAATATGTAAATTCAGCAGTTGAAAAAATATTATTTTTCAAAAAATTTCAACAAAACCATTTCATGTGACCCCCCGTTGGAACGAGCTCGTTCCAACGAGGGGTCACATGATATGGTTTTGTTGAAATTTTTTGAAAAATTAAAAAAAATTATATTTAGGCCTAAAAAAATTAAAAATCTGTTTCTCAGGCCCTCCCGCATGGTCCTTTTGGTTGCCGCATGCTCTCTTTTTATAACCAATTTAAACTTTAAAAAAATAAAAATTAAATGGCTTATGTCTGATATTTTACACAAGTTAAAAAAATTGATGAATTTGTCCCTTGAGTGCAAGAAAGCTTTGCAATGCTTTAGCATTTCAAAGCCTTCTTGCACTCAAGGGATGAAATACACCACCACCCTTGCTATTCTGTAGATTATGAGTCCTAAAACTCGAACCAAGGACATGAACTTTTGATGACAAAGAAGTAATTACTGAAATAAAAAATAAAATAAAAAACCGCTCGCCCGCATGCAATTTTACAAATAATGGCCTGAGAAACAGAATATCTACTTTGTGTAGCCTTAAAATAATAAATTTTGATATCATCTGCGTTGGGTAAAGGGTTAATGCATGTAGGCCTATTAAAAAATATCATCGTTACAGAAAAGTATGTAGTCTAATTTATTTTGTGAAGCTGGTAATCTATTTATCATTTAGTTATTGTTATCAAAAATGGTGGCCTGAACATGTATAATAACTCGATGCCAATTGAGTATGGGTAAGAAACATTGTCTTTCTCAAACAAATGATTGTATGTGTGGTTGCTACCCTCAAAAACAGATTTGTATTTTAGCTAGATGGTTTTACTTGCATTGAGGGAAATAAGGTCTGGTAAGATAAAGAAACAAAATTCTGTTGCATTTCATTGAGATCAGGTGTGCACTTTTCAATGAACTGCAATATCGTGATACTTGGAAAAACATAACTGCACTGATCTTTGTGGGAAAATACTGAAGTTTCATATGAGTCATCAGAAATTAAATTATTGCTGAGATCGTACCACTTCTAACTTCAGGGATTCTTCTGCCTTCTTTGAGAAAAGGTCTGGGGCCCATCCATTTGGAAAAATTCATGTCATGAAGGCTCCAATTGGGAATTTGTTTGGGAGAAGAAACACACAAAATATAAGAAATGTTACCTTTATATTGAACTGAGAGCATTAATGCAGAAGCTACTACATGTGCAGTAGTACATGTAAAACATTTTATAACAAATAGACTCCCCGTGGGAACCTCGGGAAGTGAAACAGTGCCTGTTCACTGTGGTAAATGCTCTGTTTTACTAGTAAAATAGGACCCAGTCACCAATGCTTGGGAGATGCAAACCCTCTCTAAAATGGACAACATGGCTTACTAACGCTCAACCCTGGTCTTGAGTTGATTTATTTATTTATTTATTGATGTTTAAGGTCACATACTTATGCACGATGGCTAATCGTGATCGTGACAGTTTTATGGGTGGAGGAAGCCGGAGTGCCCAGAGAGAACCACCGAGCATCGACGAGCAACTGTCAGCTCCTCAAGTCTTGAGTTGATACTCCTGTTGTGGTCATGATTAGCCATTGTGCAAAAATATGTGACCTTAAACACCAATAAATAAATAAATAACAAACAGTCGCATGAAATAATGATCAGTCTCTGCAGTCTCCATCAAATAAATTCCTATTCTATTAATGATGAATATATTTATGTGATAGTCTACATTCTGTGGCTTTGAAGTTATGTCTAGGCAAGTTTTGGCTGCCTATGTAGGCAGCCAAGACTTGACAAGAAACAACTGACAAGGTTCCCCAGATTTAACTTGCAAACATATCTAAAAACTACCTGCTGCGGCACCTATTTCTGTTACAGTAAAAGCTGTGAAAGTCAAAATTAGACCTTCAAGAATTAAATTTTTATTTGAATGAGAACAGGGATTGGGAATTTTTGGTTTGAATTGGGGAAAAGTCCTGCCAAAATGCCATTGGGAAAGGGTGCCATATTCGTCCCCGTGTAGACACCCAAAATAACTCCTGAACTTATACAAAAGTGATTACTTCATAACATCCGTTATTACCCTTTTAAAATTATACAAGCTACCTGATTGATCAGTAATCAGTGCATCCAGTACAGTACATTTAACTCCAATGGGGTGTGTGAGAATATCATGTGACGGCTAAAAAAGGTGTACAAACATTCTATGGTACATTTCGCCAATTTCCCTTTCACCCATCACCTCAAACATTTTTGTCAGTAATAATAAACATTCAGACTCACAAACAAAATGAGAACAATATTGCTTCATGAGAATATTTCCAAAAACTTGAAATAAAACGTGTACATACCCCCAATGTCTGATTTTACTGTCGAGTGTACATACCCCCAATGTCCGATTTTTCTGTCGAGAAAAGGGATTGTGTTGTGGGGTTTTTACTCAACAGATCTGTTGCGGTTTCAAGAAATATGCAACCTCGTTATATGAATTGTCTTTTCAGTGAAACTTATTAAAGCACTCGTACATGTTTGAATATAGTGTCTCCAATTCTCAATGACACTCTGTTCACCACTGTATTGAATAAAACACTTTTAAAGTCAACTTGTGTCCCACAATAAAAATGACACGTCATTTTCCAATGTCCTTGAATTGAAGTCTCCCAAATGTTTGAGTTCAATCGAAGGGAAATAAATCCAAACCCTTCTTGTTCAATAATAAAGAAAGATACCTTTCTTTCAGTTTCTCTAATTATTACTTTTTCAAGGTTTTCATCACTGGAATACCATTTTGGGATTACATAATAAAACAAAACTCGACATACTGAAGGGACAGGGTAATAAATTCATCACTCACTGTTTCAGCAAGGTGTAGAGGACTGTACCACCCTTCTGAGATTCGTATTTCCTCCGACTCTCAGCCTCAGGAAATACAGATCTCAGAAAGGTAGCAAAACTTTTTCATTTAAGATGGCATCCAAGATGGCACTAAAAGTGGGTAAATGTTTGATTGTGCCATTTATGGGTCAATTTCTCCCATTAGAAGCATAATACTACCCTGAAGAACGACAGCAACTGACACATGAGTGCTATCTAAATTATTGTATAGGATATTGATGGTCAATGTCCAAGATGGCTGTCAATATGGTAGCTGGAAATCGTGTACTTTCAATTTTCTTTTTCTTTGGCAAAAATCCACTTGAAATACATATAAAACTCATGCACATTGGGTGACTGATGTGGCAACTATTCCTGAGAAGAAAGGAATTTATGATAAATGAAAAAGCAAAACTGAGCACCTGGCCTTTTATGCTCGATATTCAAGCAGTATACTCAACAGCCGAACCATCTGTATCATCCTCAAACATGACCTCCTCACAATTTTTACCTCCTTACCCTCTCTCATCACCACAACTCTTCACACATTTCAGGCTGTTTGAATCTGTTTGTTGCCTCAACAATCACACCAATCCTACAGGATTATCATTTAACCTTTTACAAAATGTAAAGGCCAAACCTGTCCTGTACTATTTACAGAAATCAACAAATTTTATGATTCTTGTATTTTTTGCCTCAAAGACTTAACTTATGTCCCCCTCCCTCCCCATTGGAACAGGCTCATTTGCAGTTATTCAAAGAATCAGAGTCTTGTATTACTAATGTGTTTATGTTACTTATGTATAGAAGACAACTTACAGAAGCTTTAAGCTTTCTGTCAATATACAGTCTGTATTTCAAATACTAAGCTAGGTGCAATATTGTTTGAAAAATAACCATGTACTTGTATAGAAATTATTTTTTCTTTTAAAAAAAAAATATTGTTTACAGTAAGAATTTTTTTTATTGGTGTTATTGGTATTCATGTTTGTTTTAAAAGAAGATAATTTATCCCTAAAAAAGTTAAAAATCTGTTTCTCAGGCCCTTCTGCATGGACCTTTTGGCTGCCACATGTTCTCTTTTTATAAACCTATGAAAACTTTAAAAAATAAAAATAAAATGGTTTATGTCTGAAATTTTACCCAAGTTAATAAAACTGATAAATTTGTCCCTTGAACGCTACAAGCATTTCTAAAGCATTGCAAAGCCTTCCTTCACTCAAGAGACGAAATACACCCCCACCCATGCTATTCTATAGATTATGAGGCCTAAAACACAACAAACCAAGAACATGAACTTTTGATGGCCAAGAAATAATCACAAAAATAGAAAAAATAAAAAATCGCTCGCCCACATGCAATTTTACAAAAAATGGCCTTTGTCCAATTCTTTATCATTTACTCTAGTGTATTATTACTTTATGGAGGTGATAAATAATGTATTTTCTCAGATCTGCAATTAAGAAGATACTGGAAAGAGACGACACTCCATGTAAAAGAATGGTGCTTTGTGTATCTGGCATAAATACTCAGTTCAGAGGCGAATCGAACCAAGACAAAAGGCAGACAATAGAGGTAAATTTTAAGAACACAAGATAAGTTCCTTTAACCCTTTACCTTATGACATGGCAAGGGTCCTGCGAATATTCAAGATTCAATTCAATATCAATATCATACGTTGTGCAGTTTGTTACATTTCCAACAAGAATTGAATAAAATTGACATTAGACAATTCATTCATGTAGGCTCTCAATTCATTTTTAATTGAGTAATTGACAATGCTTAATTGTTACGTTAGTACTATAGACTATAGAACGTCCAAGGGCCATGCACAACATGCAGCTAATTTCTCAGACCGACTTATCAATGAATAATGAGCTTCGCTTTGGAAAAAGTTCAGAATATCCAGTTTGATTTGACTAATTGTGCATTTTTGTTGTGATAGTAACACTTTAATGAGGCGAACTATACAATTCCATTCGCGAAAATAGATTCAAAATTAAAAGTCAGGCAGTGCCATCGACTGTAATCAACAGTATTAACAAAGCGATGCATTACAAAGACTGGCACCAGGCATGATCGACTAATAGGGTGATCTGTAATAGCCATTGTCACGCTCTGAAGATCAAACAGAACTGGCTGCTAAGGTGCTCCTTAATATTAAACAAGGAATAAGACCTCTTATTCCAGCAGCCAGTTCGACCGCTGAAACTGCCAACCCGACACTGGAAACCGTAACACCGGGTAAGTCTATTGCGGTCGAAGGAAGTGTAGAATTGGGTAGAGCGAGCACCTCAAAAACTAAAGCTCACCCAGCTACGAAAGAAAAAGGGAAGAAGCCTGCAAGTTTCTTTTCGGGAAGCTCGGCGAGGTCTAATAGACTGCCAGCAGCAGAGCCTTCTCCAACCCAGCAACATTTGGGGCTAAATGTTGTTTTGAGAAATTTGCCTGAGTCGGAGCTAACGTCAACACTCGCTGCTCGGGATGCTCAATCTAAACTGCAGCTGGGTTCGGCTTCAGTTACGGCTTCTTCCTCAGGTTCAGATTGGCACACACGACCGTACACAAGCTACCCGACTTCGGATATCCAGGCACCCACCCAAAGACGTACCCAGTCTTCGCCCGTAAAGTCGAAATATCCGGTAGCTAGTGATCCAAGGCTTCATTCATTGGGACGTTCGGAGAAGAGATCTACGCCTGGCTCTCTGTCCCAGGAGCAGTGAGAAAACAGAAGAGTGCTGCTCCTCAAGCCTCTGTAATGGACTTGCTGTCACAAATTGAACAGCTTGACAGCAAGTCCAAGCGCAGCCTTCCGCAGACTTCTGGGGTGAGCTGTCGGACAGTGCTGGGTCAGTCCGGTCATCAATATATTCAGATGCTGTTCACCAAAATTCTCAGTTGAAACAGTCGGATGGTGAAAGGGAGCAGGAGGAGGATTACCCTTCCCTTTCGGAACAACATATGGTAGCGATGAATTTCATTCAACAACACTATCCTGACCTTGTTCCACCTGATCAGCAAGCTACATCTGCTAGGCAGAAACCGTTGTCGTCTCTAGACAGAGATGCCATGTGAAGGAAAGATGATGTTCTTTCCTTCCCTGTACAATCTTGGCAGGTGTCTGAGGCCTTCGGCCGCATTAACAACGCCATATTCAACCTCACAAGTTCGAATAAGAAAGGTGGTTCCTTATCGGCATCTTCAATCAGTATACCGTTTCCTGGATCATGTTAAAATGGTCGGAGAAGATGTTGAGAGAGTTCCTCTGCATCTGGATAAGAAGGCTGCAGATTTGGATATATCCTTGCCTACATCATTCAAGTTTCGCTTGAATGTGATGGAATCTTCTATTTCATCTAATAGAGCGATTCTGGACACTATGACCTACGCAGATCATGTCACCAGGGCTCGGGTGCAGCGTCTAAATGAAAAGGAATTTGAGGATGTTCCTCACTAAGAGTTCTTTCCAGGGCAGTCATGTATGCCACATACCACTCCGCCCTTTCATTGGCAAACTTGGAGATGGTTAGATGTGATGCAGACCTTGCGTCGTCATCATTTATCGATGACAGTGAGAAAAGCTCTCTCTGAGTCGCTCCGGCCTCCGGACACACACTGTTTGCCGACAAGCTTTCCCAAGTCTATGAAGAAGCTTCCAAAAAAGCTTCCAGCGCATTGTTACTGAGATCAGCTTGTCAGCAGCATGCATTAGCTGGCTGGAGTAGGCGAGGTCGTTCCTGCTCCCAATCATCGAAAGGTAGCTCCTCGCGAAGGTCTAACAAACCCCCTTACAGTTACTCTGGAAGTCGTCAATATAGCGACTCAGAAAAGGGGTGCAAGGCTTATCAAGACATAAGTCAGATGCACCTAGGCCGACGGGCCGAGGTTCTTCACAGGGAAGTTGTAGTTTCTCCTCCTGCAAGTCGTTCAGGTGATGCTCTAGACCTCTGTTGCTTTCCAGTTGGCGGAAGGTTATCAAACTTTGTGAAAAACCAGATGGAAATTACAGAAGATCAGTGGGTGAGAAATGTAGTCTCAGCAGGCCTAGGGCTATCATTCCGTGCAAAGCCCCCACTTACAAGGAGTCCGCGTTGGACAAATCTTCCGGCGAATTCTTCCAAAAGAGAGTCTCTCCTTGCAGAGGCACAGGCTCTCCTATCAAAGAAAGCAATAGAGGTCATCGAGAATCAAAATTCTCCGGGTTTTTACTGTCGCCTGTTTCTTGTACCGAAGCCAGATGGCTCGTATCGAGCGCTAATAGACTTGTGCTAGATAAACAAGTTGATCATAGCTCCAGAGTTCTATATGGAAACCATTCAGTTGGTAAGAGCGAGCATTCGAGGACGACTATGTGGCAAGCATAGATCTAAAGGACGCATACTTTCATGTCCTGGTACAGCCGGCATCCAGAAAGTACCTGCGTTTTGCCGTGCAAGGAGAGGTTTATCAGTTCAGAGTGATGTGCTTTGGTCTGAACCTGGCTCCTTGGGCTTTCACTCGAATAATGAACTCAGTAATGTCTAATACTTCTGAGCTCATTCGGCTGTGGTAAAGTCGACTTACTTGGACGACATTCTTTAGAGATACGTCAACAGTATTATTCTTCAGAACGATGTACAGAGTCTACTTCAGTTGTTCCGACGTCTCGGTTTCATAGTAAAGGAGAAAAAGTCGGATCTAGCTTTGTCCAAGTCCTTCATTCACTTGGGAAAGAGCTTCAAGACTCACAGCAATTTGGTATGTCCTTCTACCCAGAGCGAAATTAGTCAGTTGTTATGCTCGCTTTTGTCTAAACTCTCCCCCAGCCACAACAAGGGAGTTTATGTGACTGATGGGGCTGTGCGGAGTGGCTGCGGATCTTATCCCGATGGGGCGCCTGTGCACGCGTCCCCTCCAGATTTTCTTTATTCAGAACTGGAGTGTGAAGACGAATTCGCTCGAAACCCAGATTGTTTTAACGGACCTAGTAAAACAAAAGGTTCAGAGTATGCGAGTCAGACAGGCTGGGGTGCATCCCTAAGTCTTGCAGACTTTGAGTGTCGGGTTCTTTAGGACGCTTGGTTCCTAGAGAAGCACATAAACATCAAGGAGATTATGTCTATCTGGCTAGCACTACAACATTGGATTGCTCAAATATCAAACGTCCATGTTCAGATTCTGTTGGACAGCTCGACGGTAGTGGCTTATCTCAGGAACCAGGGAGGCACTCATTCGATTCCGTTTTGTGAATTAACAGAGAAGATTCTCCTATTCGCTCTGAGTCATCAAGTTCATCTCGCAGTCTGTCATATACTGGGTCGTCTGAACAGAGTGGACTCTCAACAGGTGAGTATTCAGTCAGATCTACCAGTGGGATCGTCCAATGATAGGTCTTTTTGCGACACACCTGAACAATCAATTACAGACATTCGTGTTGCGCCCAGATCATTGAGTGTACGCAGTAGACACTCTATCGATCTCATGAGACGGAATGATAGGATATGCATATCCTCCTGCTCCGTTGATTCAGCAGATTCTTTTAAAAATCAAACAGTCTTACTGCAAAATCCTGCTAGTAGCAACTTTGTCGTCACAGAAACCTTGGATCAATCTTCTCAGGTGTCTATTAAGGGACATTCCCCGAAGCTTCCTCTTCGAAAGGGCCTTCTATATCAGGGGAAGTCCCGTGCACTGCATCACAACCCGGAAGGTCTCAACCTTCACGTATTTCTGTTGGCGGTCCTTCTTGCACGGGAAACATTTTACAGAACGAGCAGTGGATGCAATTTCTAACTGTAGGAGGGCCTCCTCTTCATTGAATTATGCAGCAAAGTGGAGGGTTTTCTTCCATTGGTGTACAGGCCAGTCTGTAGACATTTACAATCCGTCCTTTCCTCAGATTGCCAATTTCTTGGCGTATTAAATTTGCAGCCCGTCACAATTAAGGGCTATAGGTCTCTGTTATCAGACACTTATACTTATCATGATAACTTGCCTATTGGATCAGATTCTTCTTTATCCAAGCTACTTAGAAATTTCTCTATTAATAGATCTAAAATCCTCAGATTCGTTCCAAAATGGAATTTGGCTTGGGTTCTGTTGAAACTTCAAGAAGCCCTGTTTGAGCTGTTAGACAATGTAAAATGGTCTTTCTCTTAGCCTTTGCATCTGCCAGAAGAGTGAGTGAACTTCATGCATTATCTGTTGATGATTCCCATTACCATAGTGTGGGTAATTCTGTTACCCTCACTATGGAAGTGGGATTCTTGGCTAAACATCAGATTCCAGATAAGTGGCCGGATCCTATTATCATTAAGGCTTTACCATCCTCGGACAACCGTAGACCGTTGCTGTGTCCATTCCGAGCAATGCAAATTTATAAATGTCGATCAAGTTTTATTAGAAAGGGAAGAAAAAGATTCTTTCTTTCCCTCCTGGGTTTGGAGGGGGTGCACAGGCACTTTTTTCTCTTATGTTATCTGGCTTTATAGTGAAAAGCAAGGGAATACCTCCTCCAGAGACAGTAGTCTAGCGTCGGTGCTAGTTGGTTTTAATGTGTAGCTCGGTGTGAAGCAATAACTACATTACGTGTACATTGCATTCAAAATCTTGAGTCCTGTGAATCAAGGGTAATTATGATCAGTCAGCCTATAAATAGATACTGTCAATCATTGACTGCACTGGAACTATTTCAGTCTCCATGGTAATAAACAAGCTGGCTGTCCGTGTTGAGGTGAGTGAGGAAATGTTTATTATTTATACCAGAGAGAAAACTGGGATTGTTGAGGGTATTATAACATAATACAAACCAGTAATTTACATTAATTAATTAAATTAAGCCTACTCGTAGAATAAAAGCTTTAATTCCGACACAAGATGTTCATTAATTGGCCGCTCCCCTCTACAAAGGAGGCCTCCATTCCCCCTGTCCTACACGTGTCATCTCAACCCAATTGTCCCTTCTAATCTCCCAGTACTCGTTATATAATATTTCTCACTGGCACTCTCTTCATTTCCCCAAATATAATATTAATATTAATGCTCAACAAGTAAAAGTTGCGTAACATGTTGGGCCGTTATTGAATATAAGAGCCAAGCAAGCCTATAATGGCCCAATGCGTCTAAATATGAATAATGACTTTACATTAATTTAATTCTGAAACTTACGCGTATAAAAATTCCGAATGCAGACGGCAACGTATTTACTCTACTGAAAAAAAATCCAACCTCCGCCCTCAAAATTATTATGGATTGTGACTCCACACTGGAATGAGCTTTTGTCAATGAGTGTCAGTCTATGTTTTTAGGGCAAAAAAAAAAATTCAGGTATTTTGTAACTTTGTTCAGACCGGACATACAAGTGAGTGTACTGTTCATAGTCTTCCATTTACATGTATGTAAGGAAAGTGTTAAACAATTATAAACAATAAATAAACAAACAGAAAAAAACATTGTGTTGAACAGTTGGGGGTGGGGGGTATGGAACCTGGTGAGGTCGTGCCCTCTTCCAGCACCCCTCCCACTCATTTCCGTGTGTCAGCATCGCTGCTGTGATCGAGAAATTATCAAGCAAGAATTAAGGAAGAAAAATACATTTTGAAAACGCCATTTCCACCAGTTGTGTGGTTCTGGTGTTTAACTGTTTGTTTGCCTGCCTGTACAAAAGTACGCTTTTTATCCCTAAAGCAAAAAATCAGAGGGTCACCAACCAGACAATAGTCTATCAGTCAATCAGTGTTTGTACACCCAATCACCAGAAAGACGGTCCTTTGGGGTTATTCAACATTCTGATAATCGCATACACTTTGAGCTAAATAGTTAGTTAAAGGAAGGTGGATATCCATAGGACAGAAAACAAAGAAAAAAAATTACAACTTTTTATTCAGCAATAACACTGAGTAGCCTGTGTTTTTTCACGAGTGCAAAGTGTTTCACATGGTCATGTCGAACTTGTGCACAAAAATCCAGACATTTTGCTGTTTGGTGCATGTACATTTCACACCTTTGCAGACCGCCCAATTCTGTTAAATTGAATGAAACGTCATATGATATGCGCGGACAACCTATATTTTTATACTGTAAACCAATGGCCCAGACTTAGCTGCTGCTAACTCCAAAATATCCAGGGCCAAACACAAATTTTGCCCCTAAATCCCCCTCCAAAACCAAAAAATAAATGTCCTATTTGGTCCTCCATACTTTTGACCACTGCGCATGCGCAATGTCCAGGAAGTACCGAAATTGGCGCAAAGCCCCATTCTTTGTTTGGCCCTCTGTCAGATAACAACAAAATTCTGTCTGCCCGGACCGTGAGCAAGAGAGGCCCCTCTCTCTTTCAACAACGTCTGGGGCCAGATGTTGTTGTACATAACTTGCGTCAGTCGGAGCGTACGTCCACGCCTCCTGTCCGGGACGCTCCGACAAATAGGCTGCTGGGGTTGGCTAGTCTATCAGCTTCCGTATCGTCTTCTAAGCACACATGACCACACCTTGGCTACGTGACTACAGAAATCCAGCCTGCACTGCCGATGAGGGATTCGATGTCGTCAAAAAAGACACGCCATCCGGTAGCCAAGGAGACGACGCATGAATTAGAATGCCCACATAAGAGGATTATGTCGGACACGCTGCCCCAGGAGCAACCAGCGGCTAAACATCAAAGAACTGCTGCTCCACAGGCCTCTATTACAGACTTCACGTCGCAAATAGCGCAGCTCATCGCAGCATCCATGCAGGTTCTGGAACATTCTACGACAGCTTCTGATGTTGAACTGTCGGATGAAGCTGGGTCAGTTCATTTGTCTGCTCGTTCAGATATGGATGACCGAGAATCTATTCTGATCCAGTTGGATGGTGAAAGGGAACTGAATGATTTGGATCATTCCCTTCTGGAACAACACAAGGTAGCGATGGAGTTTATTCATTAATACCTTCCAGAGGTTGTTTCGTCTGATCAGAATGCTACGACTACTGATAAAAGATGCTAGCGTCGTTAGGTACCGACTTTTTCAGCTCGGTTAAGGAAGATATTCCTGTTTATCCAGTACAGTCTGATAATGTGTCTCGGACTTTTGATCTATTAAATGACGCTATATTTAATCTTTCCTCGGGGAAGAGGAAAGGCAGTTTTTATCATCAAATGCCCTACAATTGCCGTTTATTAGTAGTAGAAGTAAATTTAAAATGGCAGGTCAGGGTATTCCGAGAGTTCCTCTGCGTTTGGACGAGCAGGCTGAGGACTTAGATATGTCCTTACCTGCGTCCTTTTGAATTCATTTGAATACAATGGAGACAACGATTTCTTCCAATAGAGCAAATCTACACACTGTCTTATGCAGATCACCTTACGATAGCGATGGCGCAATGTCTCAGTGGAAAAGAATTTGAGGACGTTTGTACCTCATTGTTCTATTAAGGGCTATTGCTTATACCACGTATAACTCTGAATTATCAGTAGCTAATTTAGAGTTAGATGTGATGCAGCCCTGGCGTCATCCCTAGTGGATGATAAGGTGAAAAACTCTCTTCGAGTCGCTCCGGTATCCGGTGATAATCTATTTGACGGAAAGCTTTCTTTGATCTATGATCAAATTACTAAGAAAGCATCTAATGCTCTGCTTTTGAAGTCAGTTTCCAGTAAAACTGATATAGCAGAAAAGGGTAAAGTAGGAGCTTCAGGACCAAGGTCGTCCAGAGGAAACTCCTCTAGAGGGTATAAGAAACCCTCAAATAATTACCCTAAGGATCATCAATATAGCGACTCAGGTAAGGGACATGGGTCTGGCCGAGACCACCGGCCAGATGGCCCCAGGTCGGCGGGTCGAGGCGCTGCACAGGGAGGACGTAGTTTCACTTCCCATAGGCCTTGCAGGTCCAGAAGGTGATGGTCAGGACCTCTATTGTGCTCCTGTTGGCAGAAGATTAACAAGATTTCTGGAAAATTGGATCACATTTACAGAAGACCAGTGGGTCAGAGGGGTTATCTCGGGCGGCCTGAGGCTATCATTCTGAGAAAAGCCTATGTTAACACGGGGTCCATGCTGGATTCAGCTTCCAACCAACCCTCTAAAAAGAGATTCACTTCTATTGGAGATAAAATCTCTTTTAGAGAAAAATGCAATACAGGTCGTAGAAAAACCAGGAATCACTAGGTTTCTACAGTCACCTGTTTTTGGTACTGAAGCCAGATGGCTCGTTCCGTCCAGTAATAGATCTAAGCTGGATAAACAAATTGATCGTGGCTCCAAAGTTTTTATATGGAGTCCATTTGATCAGTAAGGGTGAGCATTCAGGTGAACGACTATGCAGCAAGCATAGATCTAAAGCATGCATACTCTCATGTTATGGTGAATCCAGCATTCAGAAAGTACCTTCGGTTCGCCGTCCTGGGGGTTGTTTATCAGTTCCGAGCAATGTTCTTCGGACTCAATTTAGCACCATGGGCATTCACTCGAATAATGAACTCGGTAATGGCGAATTTCCGGGCTCATTCATCTGCGGTAACGTCGGCCTATGCGGACGACATTCTTCAGAGACACGGCAACAAACCGGTTCTTCAGAACGATGTTCAGAGATTGCTATTATTGCTCTGACGTCTCGGTTTCATTGTAAATGAAAAGAAGTCTGAGCTAGCTCCGTCCAAGTTGTTCATTCACTTGGGAATGAGCTTCGAGACTCACAACAATCTGGTTTGTCTGCCGTTACCCAGAGCGAAATTAGTCATTTGTTATGCTCGCTTTTGTCTACACTCAGACGTATTAAAAGCGAGGGAATTCGGATGGGGCTGTGCAGAGCAGCTGAAGACCTCATTCCGATGGGCCGCTTACACACATGTCCACTCCAGATATTTTTTTACTCAAACATGGAGTGTGAAAACGCATTCACTCGAAACAAATATTGTTCTAATGGACCAAGTAAAACAAAAGATTCAGAAATGGGCAGACATTCAGTGGTTAACTCAGGGAGTTCTGCTGCAGCTGCCAGATCCGGCTTTTACAATGATGATGGACGCAAGTCAGGTAGGCTGGGGTGCAACCCTGAGCCCAACAGCCTCGAAGTGCCAGGGTCTTTGGGACCCTGCGTTCCCGGAAAAACACATAAACATCAAAGAAATGATGTCAATATGGTTAGCTTTCTGTCATTGGATGAACATAATTCAGAATTCGCATGTTCAAATACTGTTGGACAACTTGACAGTAGTAGCGAATATAAGGAACGACTGGGTCATCTGAATGTTCTATCAGACTCGCTCTCTCGGAAAGGTCGCATGTTGCCTTTGGAATGGACTCTCAATAAGCGAGTGTTCAGGCAGATTTGCTACCAATGCTATCGACCAATGATAGACTTGTTTGCGACACATCTCCACAATCAATTGCAGACTTATGTGTCACCATGCCCAGATCCTCGAGCATATGCAGTGGACGCTCTCTCAATTTCATGGGATAGGATATGCTTATCCTCCAACTCCGTTAAATCAACAGATCTTGTTAAAGATCAAGCAATCGCAGTACAAGATACTGCTGGTAGCATCTCTGTCGTCTCAGAAACCATGGATAAATCTTCTCAAGTGTCTGTTATGGGACCTTCCCTGGAAGCTTCCTCCACAGGAGGACCTTCTCTTTTAGGGGAAATCTTGCACACTGCATCACAACCCGCAAGGTGTCAACCTTCACGTATTTCCATTGTGCGGTCCTTCTTGCACGGGAAGTGCTTTACAGGACAAGCAGTGGACGCAATTTCTAACTCTGGGAGGGCCTCCTCTTCGCTGAATTATGCAGCAATTTCGTTGTTGTAAGGATCGGTCGATAGTCATTTATGATCCATCCATTCAAGACATTACAAAATTCTGGTCTACTTGTTTGATGTTCTCAAACTGCAGCCAGTCACTATTAAGGGTTATAGGTTTTTTTCTGTTCCAGCAGTGACTCTGTCCTGCTGCCTTCTTCGTTCTGTGGTGATTTGACCCAGAGCAAGGGGAAACGGAGGGGGGGGGGGGCAGTTTTCCCTTACATCACCGGCTTTATAGTGAAAAGCAAGGGAATACCTCCTCCGGTGTCAGTAATTCCAAGTCAGTGCTGGGATGGTTTTTAAATGTAAAGCAAATATATATCTCATTTATGTAATATTTTTAAAGTGTAGCTCACTGTGAAGCATTTGTACATGTCACGTGTCATTCGGGCGTTAATATACAATCCTCGGACACTTTTAAATGAGTATAAAGAGTCTCACTCTCTGGACTATCTTTATTTATTGGCTTCCCTTTATTAAATTAGTATAATGGGTTACACTGGCTGTAAATAGAGAATTATATATGCTATAATGCTCAATTATATTGTTGGTGTTGTGTCTTTCTTATTTCATGTAAATAAGAAAGACATATATAAATTCATTTTCTCCTTTTCGCCTTGAGGAGATATTCTTTTATAAGTAATTGAGTTATTGGATTTTCCTTTATGTCTTAGGACCTCCAGCCTTTTTACGATTCAGTTAAGTCTGGGCCATTGGTTTACAGTATAAAAATATGAAAAAATTTAAAGTAATTTATATATTTTTTATACTTACCTATGGCCCAGACGGGGATGGTCCTCCCATGAGTTGGGAACTCATACCTCCCTGCTGACTATGTAACATTTAGCAGGCACTGTTTGTAAGAATGAGGCTTGGCGCCAATTTCGGAACTTCCTGGACACTGTGCATGCGCAGTGGTCAAAAGTATGGAGGACCATATAGGACATTTATTTTTGGGTTTTGGATGCAATTTTTGGGGATTTGGGGGACAAAATTTGTGTTTGGCCCTGGATATTTTGGAGTTAGCACCAGCTTAGTCTGGGCCATTGGTAAGTATAAAAAATATATAAATTACTTTAAATTTTTTATTTTTTGACGGTTCAGTAAGTTCAGTGTGAAACTGGAAAAAAACTATTTTAAAAAAAAAAGGAACTGTGCGAGAGGGGGGGAAACAACACTGAGTGTTTGCATTATAAATAACCTATGTCGTCCATCATTTCATTCAACATATTGAAGACAAATTATTAACCTTTCAATAGAGTCCTGCAAACCAAGAATGTAACAAATTTGTCACAAACTCCCAGTAAAAATTGACGGTGGATACAGAAGTTACACCTCACAAAGTCTATTGAACTTGCA
Source organism: Pictodentalium vernedei (assembly GCA_031216915.1). Taxonomy (NCBI): domain Eukaryota; kingdom Metazoa; phylum Mollusca; class Scaphopoda; order Dentaliida; family Dentaliidae; genus Pictodentalium; species Pictodentalium vernedei. Next base: position 312,896,295 of record CM062292.1, on the reverse strand, counting down.
CATGCAGGTGAAGATGATTACAATAGTTTGTTCAGTAATTAAAACCTGCAGCAATAATCTTTTTATAAAACAATCACGGCAGGGGTATTTGTTATTGTTTAAAGCTTCTTTTGTTCACCGACTCTCCGCAGCCTATTGTTTTGTACATGTTAACTTTAAATTTATAGTCGAACAGGATCACTTGGCAATGTGAATAACCTAGCTATACATTCATTTAACAGAGAAAATGAGTTTTTTAGACCTCTCTCTCAAAAATCAACAATGGAGGCGGGGAGGGGGCGATGAAAGTAACAAGAGTGTGGTTATTTATTTTTTAAGCATTCTGGGGTTTTTTTTGTTTTTTGGGGGGGGGGGGGGGGGGGGGGGGGGGGATTTCCACGTCACTGGTTGTGGTGACTAATTCTTAAAATTAAAGTCACGAGAGTGTGGTAATTTCTTATTTTTTATTTATTTATTTTTTTGTGGGAGGGGGATTTCCACTTCACTGGTTGTGGCGACTAACTCTTTGAAGATTTCTGGATAAAATCTAAGGAGCCACCCACCACCATTGAAGGATGGTGAGCCCTTTTGGTAATCTATCAAACTTATAAACCTTATAAATAATTGTTGCCCTCCCCCCCACCCCCCCCCCCCCCCCCCCCCCCCACACACACACACACTGTGATTTAATGTAATCAAACTAAAATGGCCCTGATGAGCAACGACTACTACGTAAGGTCTACGTTGAACTTGCAGACTGCGTTTTTGAACTCTGGAATTCAAAATTTTTCGTGGTATCAACGACCCTTGGCCGCCCCATATCAGACATATTTATTTTCGTCTAGTGGAAACCCTGATTATTGTTACCTTGGTTACCTAGCTCAAACATTAGGGACGCAAAAATCAGATGTGAAGGCTTGGAAAGCTTTTCCTGCATATACTCCTTCCCTATTAAAATGGTGCTAAGCCAGGCTCTGTGAGTTTGTCCCCTCCCCTACCCCCCCCCCCCCCCCCCCCCCAAAGACCCCCCTCCCCCAACCACACACACACATTTGCTTTGGGCTGGCTATGCGAAAGAGTGCTGCTGACCCCTAGATAAAGTTTACCATTCCCACGTGCATATTTTTCCACAGGTAAAATAAAAACAAAAGCGTGAATGAATTTAAATGAACTGCATTGAACACAAACACAACCAATTAATGTTTTTAAAGACACAAATTTATTATTTGAATGAAAACCATCATGGATCTGCGCTGAGATGTTCTACGAATTGTTTTTCTTTCAGTATGCAGTGAGCATTGTGGGATGTTACACATATTTGTGCCGGCATCTCATTGGTTGGTAATAATTAATGTGCAGGACTACTGTCATGTCAGTGTGTCGAAAACAGAATAGCACTCCACTGATTAAAAGTTGTATTATTGACACTTTTTCGACACGTAGGCCTGTCAAATTAATAATTTTCTTATGGTTATCCATTTTCGAACAAAATACTTTTCTTTTGATTGATACAAATCATTCCTGTTCGACATTTGTCATGCCGTACTGATAGCATGGTTAATTGGTTACACTCAGTATTTTCCCAGTGCTATAGATAGTAACGTCTCATTCTCTGGACTAGCTTTATAATTGGTTTCCTTCACCGAATTAGCATAATGGGTTATGCTGGCATTAAATGGAGAAATTGTGTAATTCTAAATTGCATTGTGGTTGTTATGTCATTCTCTTTTTTTATGAGAAGGATGTATGTAATTCTTCTGTCTTCTCCTATTCTCCTGTAGGAGCTATTCTTTATTGAAGTAATTGAGAGATTGGATTTTCCTCTAAGTCCTAGGCCCTCCTGCCTTTTTACTATTCAGCTATGTTTGGGCCATTGGTTATTAGAATAAAAATATAAAATTAAAGCAATCTGTATATTTTTTATACTTACCATTGGCCCAGACGGGGATGGCCCTCCCATGAGTTAGCACTCATACCTCCCCGCTGATTATAACATTTAGCAGGCACTATAGAAAGAATGATGCTTGGCGCCAATTTTGGTACCTTCCGGGTTACCGCGCATGCGCAGTTAACAAAAGTATAGAGGACCAGATAGGACTTAAATTTTTTGGTTTTGTATGTAAATTTGGGGGATTGGGGGGTTCCAAATTTGTGATTGGCCCTGAATTATATTGAGTTTGCACCAGCAAAGTCTGGGCCAGTGATAAGTATAAAAAAATATACAAATTACTTTAAATTTATCATTTTTCAATAAAATCATACAAATATGGATATCATTAGAACCAGCCCGATAAGCTGGTTCTGATGATATCCATATTTGTATGGTTTTATTGAGAAACTTCCAAGATATTTTAGGCTGTGGTAGGCTTATTCTTGTTAATTTTCTGGCCGTTCTTGGCCGCTATGTTAGTTAGGTAAAAGGTTAAACTTTTACCTGACATAACAACCTTAATCAGCCAGCATGATTCACAACAATTGACATTTTGATTGTATTATTTTAAAAAATTTTGGCCACAAAAAGATCATATATGAAATGTGAATGGAACAAGCCTGTTGAGATCGTTCAATAGGGTTCTTTTAGCTGTTCTATTGAGGCAAAAAATGTAAAATATTTGTAATTCAGGAAATTTGTTTAGAGAGGTGTTGTCTCTTATTCATGTTTGGTAAAGTTTTAAATAAGTATGTTCGATGCATTATTGTAGTGCAAGTTGCCTTCCAAAATTGTGTGTTTGTTTTAGGATTTTGTATATTCTAAGTAATTCTCTATCTTTATGCTGTCCTTGCTGAACACTTGCACACAGGGTTCATACATGCCCTTTGAAACAGGCCTGGCATTCTTTAGGAGCGCAGGAGTGCTGCCAGCCTACTGCACGCCTAGAAAAAATTGAGGAGGACAATTTTTTGCACCCCTTGATTTTCTTGAAATCTGTTCAGTTGTTTAAGAGGAGTTGCGGATAGCAGATCTGTACAGAATGTGAATTGAATTTTAGAAAATTCATAATAAAAAAGAAAATATCTGAAAACAAAATAGGAGGTGCACATCTTCAATGTATGTAAAAGAATGTCTGAGAGTTTCAATGAAATCCATTCACTGGTTTAAGAGGAGTTGCAGATAGCTGATGTGTACACTCCCCCCCCCCCCCACCCCTTGCCCCCCCCCCCACCTCCCAAGTGTAACACCCCAATAGCATAACGGATGGATGTATGTCGGAATATGAAAATATCTGAAAGAAAAATAGGAGATGCACAGCTTCAGTGTATGTAAAAGAATGTCTGAGAGTTCCAATGTGTTGTTCAATGGTTTAAGAGGAGAAGCGGATAGCAGATCTGTACAGAATGTCAATTGAATTTGACAGAGTTCATTTTTCAATATGGGAAACTGTAAAAATGAAAATATCTGAAAAGAAAATAGGAGGTGCACATCTTCCATGTATGTAAAAGAATGTCTGAGAGTTTCAATGAAATCCATTCACTGGTTTAGGAGAAGTTGCGGATAGCAGATGTGTACCCCCCTAAAGAGTAACGGCCGCATATTAATGAAATTTCATGTGATTAGGGGTTATATAAGGGCATTTTGATTTTTTGTCAAATTAGGTTTCGGCTCATATTGAGTAGAGGGATGGGGCAAAAATGCTCCAATTCTTAAAAAATCTTCTTCTCAAGAACCAGCAATAGCAGAGACTTGATATTTGGTATGCAGCTTCCTTTTGAGGTGTAGACTCAAGTTTGTTCAAGAGAGGTTGGAGGGGCTATATTTGACGATGTTAAAGGAGGGGCAAAAATTTTGGCCCCGCCCCAAATTTCTATTTTCCAAACCACGAGGCCGATTTGAACCAAATTTTACGTGAGTGCTTATTGGGTCATAAGTACCTAATTTATGCAGAAAATCTTTTTCCCATAGCCCCGTGGGAACCACAGGAGCTAAAAATAGAAAAAATGAAAACGCCCATATCTCCAAAACTACATGGCACTGAGAATTCTTATTTGTTGTGAAGCTTCCTCAGGACCAACAGAATGGAATGGTAAAAAAAAATTACCATCGGTTTTATCATGGGGTACTTTTTGGGGACTTTGAAAAAGTGCTGAGTCAGCATTTTTTAACACTGTGGGTAATGGGAAAAACATAAGACTACTTTTCTCCCAAAGCACTGCTCCGAAAGCTTTCAAATTTCACATATAACATCTTTGGAAGATTGATTTTTTAAAAAAATTTTTTTTTTTACCCTGAAAATTTGGGGTCCAGGTCGGACTTTGAAAATTTTGGACCAAAATCCTGAAATTTTGGGGTTTTTTTTTTATGTGTTTCTCTCAATTTTAAGACAAAAAAAAAAAAAAAATTTTTTCCCTGAAAATTTGGGGTCCGGGTGGGACTTTTATTTTGGACCAAAATTCTGAAATGTTTTTTTTTTGTTTTTTATGCATTTCTCTCAATTTTAAGACAAAAAATTTTTTTTTTCTTTTCCCCTGAAAATTTGGGGTCCGGGTGGGACTTAGAAAATTTTGGACCAAAATCCCAAAAAAATTTTTTTTGTTTTTTCTGCGTTTTGGTCAATTTTAAGACAAAAAAAAATTTTCACCTGAAAATTTGGGGTCCAGGTGGGACTTATAAAATTTTGGACCAAAATCCGAAAAAAAATTTTTTTTGTTTTTTTTGCGTTTAAGACAAAAAAAAAAAAAAAATTTTCACCTGAAAATTTGGGGTCCCGGTGGGACTTATAAAATTTTGGACCAAAATCCGAAAAAAATTTTTTTTTGTTTTTTATGCATTTTGGTCAATTTTAAGAGAAAATTTTTTTTTTTATCCCTGAAAATTTGGGGTCCGGGTGGGACTTATAAAATTTTGGACCAAAATCTGAAAAAAAATTTTTTTGGTTTTTTTATGCGTTTTGGTAAATTTTAAGAAAAAAAAAAAAAAAATTTTTTACCCTGAAAATTTGGGGGCCGGGTGGGACTTAGAAAATTTTGGACCAAAATCCTGAAAAATTTTTTTTTTGTTTTTTATGCATTTCTCTCAGTTTTAAGACAAAAAAAATTATTTTTTTTACACCGAATATTTGGGGTCCAGGTGGGACTTAGAAAATTTTGGACCAAAATCCGGAAATTAGTTTTATCGTTTTTTATGCGTTTTAAGAAGAAGAAAAAAATTTAGGCTGAAAGTATTTTGTTTGGGAAAAAAATCTGTTTTTTGTGCGTTTATCTCAATTTTGGGACGTAAAAGTGCAGGAACTGAAAATAGAAGGAAAATCCTGTGTATTGTGTGGGCACAATCGCTTCATCTAGTTGGTATATGCTTTTCTTAGGAGGGCCGTATGCAGCTTATTCAAGTCAAGTCCCTGGTTTGATATTTAGACTACCATGTCAGGTGAGCGCCCTCAGGCCCCCTGGGGCCTCTTGTTTATAGACCCATTTGGCTTCAGTACATCCATCACAGCTATTTAATCTATTATATCCCATGAGCTCTGTCAAATAAGGTATAATACAGTAATTGCTCAGATTATCTCCAGAATACAGGAAAGTGACCAAATCCCTGTTAATTAAATACTCCTGTTAATTGAATAATTTTCATTGGCGAAGAGGCTATTCAATTCACAGGACTCCATTGTACTAAGTTAACCCTTTACCCAATGAATCGGCCACATCTGCCTGCGTAATATGCAAATTCAGCAGATGAAAAAATATTTTTTTTAAAAATTTCAACAAAACCATATCATGTGACCCCTGTTTGGAACGAGCTTGTTGAGCTCATTCCAATGAGGTGTCACATGATATGGTTTTCTTGAAATCTTTCAAAAATTTTTTAAAAATTAGATTTAAAATAATAAATTTTGATATCGTCTGTGTTGGGTAAAAGGTTAATTTGCTTGTCATGTTTTGGTTAAAACTTTCACTGATAAGTTATCATATGTTTGTGGGTTTTTTTTGTAAATTGGGTCCCTTATCCACTAAAATAATATCTATCTGTAACTAATCTCTGGAAAGCTTTAATTTAAGGCAAAGGTGCTAAAAAGATTTGGAAAATTGTCTAAAAAGTCATTGAAAGTATTTTTTTAGTGGGATGGATATAGGGAAGGGAGGGTACAAAACCAGTTGTCCCTGTGTTGTGGAGTAAAATGTCTAGGAACTAATCATACATCTTGATGGAATTTTTTTTCTGTTGTTACATATAAAATATACCCATGGACGCTTGGTGTACCAAATGTTCACCACAAGTGGTGAAGTGGTGTTAACCACGAGCCTTTGGCACGTTGTTAACACCACTTCACCACGAGCGGTGAACATTTGGTACACCAAGCTACTTTGGTTTTATTTTATTTATACCATGATCATTTGATTATTAAGAGTCGCTTATTTTTTCTCAATTTTACTGAGCAGCAGCCATACACACAGGCAAATTTGTTTTTGTTTACATGAGCATCAGTGGGCGGTACTTCCGCTGCCCATTTTATCACCGAAACGAAATGGAAAAAGAAACAGGGCCTTTTTCATTTTAATAACATAATAACATACTATTTCAAATTATGGATGCTTTATCAACATGAGACAACTCATGTTTGTTAATTTTTGGTGTTTTATGGGGTAAACTCATTCAAAAACATAATAAATAATTGCCACGTTAAGTTCACTCTTGTAAAAAGTCATCCCCTCGTGAGTACAGGGGAGCCCACATAATTGTACATCTTTTTATAGAATAACCTTATTAATTGAATATCATTTCCAAACACAAATCCATTTACCATACCTGTAGTGCAAATTTGACCTGTTAATAGCATATAGGTTATAGAGCAAACTCCTGTTAACTGAATAAAAAATCGTGAAATTTGTCTAGAAATTAGCTTGACTCTTACCAATTTCACCTTGTTTATAGACCTATTTGGAATCAGTCCATCCAATGCAGGCATTTAATTTATTATATTTTGTTTCACAGAGCTCTGAGTTCTTTCAAACAAAATATAATTGTATAAATGCTCAGTTTATCTCTCGAATATAGCAAAGCGACCAAATTCCTGTTAATTGAATACTGTACTACTGTTAACTGAATAATTTTCATTTGGAAAGTGGCTATTCAATTAACAGGGCTCCGTTCTAGTGCAAAGACTGTAGAGACTATAGAGTGTGAATTAGCTGAGTATAAGAATCTTTTGTATTAACATACTGTATATTTTAGGGTTGTTGTTATATGCTAGTGTTTTCATTTCTTCTGTTTTTCTCCACCATCCATCTTTTTTAATCTAAGTTTCTTTCTTTTTAACAGCAAACTTTAGAGCTGACAGATGGATGGTATAAATTAAATGCCACATTAGATCCTCAGCTGATGGATCTTGTTCAAAAACAGAAACTCACAGTTGGTGATAAAATCATAGTGAGTGGAGCAGAGCTTACAGGTTCTCAAGATGGATGTGACCCACTAGAGGTATGGTATTCATACACTCTACAACCTGTATTTTCATTAAGATTTCAAAACCCAACCACGTACCCTTATCTTGTAACCAGCCTGGATATAAACAATCGGTACCTTGCAGATGGAGGTCCCCAGAGGGTGAATTTGCTGATGCTATTCCAAACAGTGGGAGTGCAGTGCACAGTGGTTACGGCATTGGACTTCAAACCGAAAGGTCCATGGATTGATCCCTGCTAGGGGTAACTGCGTTGTGTTCTTGGGCAAAGCACTTCGACCCGATTGCCCATGTTGGGGCACTGTGGTGCTGTGTACTAAGGCGTTCAGCACGTCGATGGTGCACTTGTTTTCAACCAATACTAAACCTCCTTGTGTGGAGTTAGTACGTTGGGGAGTCTGACAGTAACTTGCCATTATTTAATAGTTCTCTTTCTGGGTACTCCAGCTTCCTCTGCCCTTAATACTGACCGACATGAGGTGACCCTGGCTGTTGAAAGTGTAAACCCCAATAAATCCATGATTAAATCCCATACAGTGGTCTACAAATCCCCCAGTATATCCTCTGGATCTCTCTTTCTGTTTAAGCCTGAGACCTTGATTCAGACTGGTTCATAGAGGGTAAATTTGGTGATGCTAAATTTACCCTCCCTCTGAGGACCTAATTCCCCAAATAACAGTCTGCTTAGAAAATTTGATATTTCCTGTTAAGTATCTGGAAAGTCCTTGTGTATTCAGGACTTATATTTTCGTATATTTGGGGGGGGGGGGGGGGAATCTAGTTGGATTCATGCAAATTTCTTGTGCGTGAATCCACCCAAATTCAATAGTTTGAGCAGACCCAAACGCACTGTTCTGACTATGGCTCAGCCCAGTGCCAAAAGTTGGGAAATTAACCCCTATTCATTGGGTGGAGGGGTGGTAGGTAATGAGGATGGGAGATGACGAGGAAATGGGTTGTGACAGTGGGAGTTATTGGCCTTTTCATCGAGAGAACTATGGCATATCAGTGCATACAAATATGTGGTCTGAGAGCCCAGAGGTAACAGACATGGAGATTGATGAGGAGGGTAAACAAGAATTAGATAGCAACCACAACATGATTATGTTATCAATCAGAGTAAAACAGATACCAAAACAGAAGTGAAAATCTCTAAGCCAAAAATAGAAATAAAAATATGAAATCGGGAACAAAAATATGAAAAGTTTTGTGGGGACGACTTGACCCTTGATGACTTCATGCAAGGGCAACTGACCTGTTTCCTCTGTTTTCCCCAGTTCGTATATATGTGTTCCACCCATCCTCTAGCTTTGACATTCAGTACATATAATTTCAGTTTTTAATTCTTTGAGCTTGACATATACAATGATCATATTACGAAATTAGGTGATATGTAACTCGCCTATTATCTAGTTGGATAGATATTGTTAATGTCATACCTCACACCTGTATTGGATCTAAATATTGTGGGTATGTAATTGATAATCCTTTTTTACTTAGAAAAATTCCATTTACAATCTGCAGCATTGTAAATATCAATGTGACATTTATTTTTGCATTATTGCTTGTCTAATTAATGTTGCTATTCATTGTTGGTGCAACATGGCCAAATAATCATATCACTCTCCAGTCAGGAAGCCTAAATACCATTTAGGGAATTCCAAGTCACATGCTACTTGACACATGACTGCACTGTGTAGTTTGATTAGTCCAACACCAATACTGCAGCCAATCACAACACTATAGTAGGAATAATATATGCAATTTATCAATGAAATATTTACCGGGTGAAATTCCAAAACAGAAATCTGAAGCAATTTTGGAGACTTCGTAAACTTAACTGAACAGGCCCAGAAAACAGCATTGCGAAATTGAACAAAAATAAACTTTACATTTGAACAACGGGAATCCACTTGGATTCCCATAGTTTCAATTTACCATAATATTACAATTATTGGATTCCCATCAAAAAACGAGACATAGTATTTGAAGCTTCATAGAAATGCTCTGTAAAATGAGGGATCAGAGGAGATTCATTTGAGCAATATACAGCTTGCTGAAGAGTTCTGGGATGAATCTTCTTTGCCAAATAAATATCTGTCAAAACACCTGGAAAGTGACTTTTGGTTAGGTCTTGGCTTCCTCAACTGGCAGCAAGACTACTAGAAATCACTGTTAAGCAGGCGGACATGTACAGGTTGTAGTCAAGTGGGAATTCAGGACAGCTGTCCAGTCCATTGAGGGTTAACAAAACTGAAAAGAAAATCTGTCACTTCTTTCATGAAAATGAACCTTTCAACTGTTATCAAGCCTCAACAGGGACTTATAAATAGCAAATGTAGGAAAATTTGAAAATTCAGATGGTTTCGGTTTTCAGCGATCGGAGCCTGAAATAACGGTCGGACATCATATGTTTCAGATCAAATTTGCAGTCGGACAGAAATAAAAATCCACACAAAATCAAACCAATTTTAGCCAAGTTGTATCCATACACAGTCGAGTAATGATCAAGAAACTTCAAAGGCCATGCATTGGCATATTTCTATTGTCTATAAGCGGCTCAACTGCTTTGATCTAATTCACCAGTGTGTGGGCGTAAGTTAAATTGCCATCATTGAGTACTGGCGTGTCGTAAAAGTTACAGAGTAACAGACAATCAAACATGTACTCGAGAACTTTTCCTACATGTCAACACATCACTCACTGCAATTTTAGACAAACACCAACATCGTCTGTCTTGACTGTTTGTATGCAAGAGTATTAACTCCTCCATAAGTACACAAACCTCAGAATTTCAGAAACCTGCGCAATGACGGAACAAAAATTTCCCAAAATTGTTTCCTAACAGAAATGGTAAAGCGTGCACAACTGGCATGATTTTTCAGAACAAAAACTCAGGTTTTCTTTGTGTACAAAATTTAATGAAAAGTTACTGGATTGCAGGAATTATAGCTGTACAATGATGGACAGTAGCATGAATTATGGCCTCAGTGTAATAAAAATCCATCAAGTCAGCCAAATGCATGAAAAAGCATGTGATTATGAGAGTGGTGAAAAATTTGAAATTGTGCCTAAAAAGCATATCAAAAAATTTGTTACCAGGAGACTGTGCTATGATGACAGACAGAGAATGAAACGTTTGTTTGAAATAGGATATAATGGGCATACCAGTCACCCTTACTCTGATTTTCTTGGAATTATCGAATTGGAATGACTGCATGGGGTCGATTTGTCATCAGCTTACTTGAATGGAAATGCTTGTAAAGATTTTTTGCTTCAAATAGCAGGTACACTGTTTGACTTAAATATCAAGTCCAAAATCAAGCGTGCCAATTTTATTTCAGTTCTGTGTGATGTCACAACAGATCTGCTGAAGGTATCCTAGTCTGTATCGAGACAGCTTTTTGGAAAGCTGATCTAAGTTTCAAATTAGGCCGCTTAGTGTTTTTAACGTCCGATGGTGCAGCTGCTAAAAGTGGCATGTACAATGGCCTGATAGCTAAACTTTAAATAAAATACCCATGGGTTGATTTCATTTGGTGTGCTTCGCAGCATTTGCAACTGGCATTGAAAGAGAGTCTGAAAGACCCCATTCAAATTGTGGAAGAACCTCTACAAGATCTATATTCCATATACCACTGGTCTTCAAAGAAGTTACGAGAGCTAAAAAAATTGCATGAGATTTTGAAAAATATGTACAATTTCGAACATGGGCAAGTACGCCCATCCAAATTCTTGGGCACACGGTGGATCGACCACAAGGTGCGTGCAATGGGTTGTTTTGTGGTCAAAAATGGCCTGAACATTCAACACATTGAAAATGTGGTTTCTGACACAACTAAACCAACAGATAAAGCTTCTCTCACAGGAAAACTTAAATGGATGAAATCTGCAAAAGTGTTGCTACTAAGTGCTTTATTTGTTGATTTATTAGATCTTGTTAAGCGGTTGAGTTTGCACACGCAGAAGCAATCAGAAATGCTCCTCAGCATGGTTGAGTATGTGAGCAATACCATTTTGCACTATCAAATATTAAAGTTTGAGAAGCAGCCAGACCAAGTTTTTAGTCTTCTGACACTAAGTCCGTAGTTGGGAAGATAAATGATAGACACCTACTAAGATTTCAAACTAACAGATTTTGCTGAAGGCAAATGTTATATACAGAAACATGTTTGTGATTATGTATGTGCTATAGTTAGGCGTTTGCATGAGATATGGGATCCCTGTTTCTAATTCTTGGGCTCCTGAGGATGAGAAACAAGCATTGAAGCAGTGACAGCCGCTATGAGGTCGGGAGACGCTAGAACGCGGCATATCTGCACTTTGTTGGATACAGGCATGTGAGTTCTCCCTGAGCTATCAGAAACAGAGATGATGGAGATCAAAGCAGGCACTAGCTAAGTTGTCCTGATGGAACACACAAAAGCATTGCCGTGTGGCACGTAATTGCTTTCGAATGTTCTGTCAAGGCACCTTGGAGCAATCGATGCCTTGCATGAGCATAATAAAGCTGTGCTGTCAGCTCCGTCCCCTGATGTATTAAAAGAACAATATTTATCAATAGTTTTGTATTCAACTGCACGCAACGAGTGCCAGCTATACAGTGCAATGCAGATGTGGCAAATTCTCAAAAAAACCAAAGGAGACTCGTACCCATGGGCAGGGGAGCAGGGGAGGGGGAGGGGCAACTGCCTTCCAAAATGCAGGCAAAAGAGTGGGAAAATTTCAGGCAAAGCAAGAAGAAAAAATCGGACAGCAAAAGCAAAAATATTAACAAAATAAAGGTCATTCGGATGTACACATAAAATTCATTCGTTTTCTGGAAAAGAATCAAATGCAAATTGGTATTGTTGATCGTCGAGAAAAATACAGAAAACTGATAGTTCCGGCTGCAGTGCTATTGTTGGAAAAGATTGCAAGCCAAACGTAAAATTTCTCAACTTTATTTGATGGCATGACGTGGATGTCGTTATCGTCAGTTGTGTCTTGCAATATTATCGTGAGTTCTAATCTGCAGCTCGGTTCAGAACTCACGATAGTATCTCAAGACACCGCTGGCTGTAACGACAACCACGGCATGCCATCAGACAAAGATGAAAATTATACTTTCCTCTGAAAGTATCCTCACCAAGTGGTTTGACATGCACATGCATGGGTCTCAAGAGTAGAATTTAATTCAATAGATATGTGTTAAGAAATTTTCTGTTAAAAATAAGGCCATATGCCCCTTCTGAAAATACCTTGACGAAGTACTTAGAAAGCCTCAAAATTGCCCTCAGTGCCACAAATTTTTCACAATTTTATCGGGGGATGGCCCCTGCCCTCTCCCCAACCTGGACCCCCACCAATGGAAGGGGACACCCTCTCCCATGCCTACCCCCATCTCGGGTCTCCAGCTCTCGGGAGATGCCTTTGGCGATTCGTTGCAATGCTGTATTGACCCCCCCCCCCCCCCAAATTCTACCTCCCGTTCGCCTAGGCTCATACCCCTTTTTAATTGAAATGGTTGAACTATGTTTGTGCTGTCCGTTCTGCAACGCAGAACTGGAGTGATTTTCTTACGCATAGGAAATGTGAAAACTGATATTTGTAATAGTTTAAAGCCAGAAAATCTGCAAGATCTGTGTAGGATTCCTCCTTTAAAATCATTCTCATTGAATATAGCCATGAAAGCAGTAGATAGATGGTTTAATTCAAAAGAGAGGCGATGAAATCAAAGTAAACACAAAAAATATGCAAAACGTGCAAGCAAACACATGCATGCTTCAGAACTCACGATAGTATTTCAAGACACAGCAAACGCATGCATGCTGGGACGAGTTCAGGGTACATGGAAATTTCAGTTATGGAACTCTTTGATTCCGAACCTAATTGCTCTTAAGCCTCGGGCCTTTCAGGTTCCGATGTTAGTGACAACGAATGATAGTTTTATGAAACACCCATTGACTTGTTTCCGCTAAGATAATGCCACACATTCAGTTTTGTTATGTCTCCCCTTCCCAGAAGGGAGACATATTGTTTTAGTGCATATTCTTCTTCTTCTTCTTCTCATACAAACTTTGTCCGGGGCATAACTTTTTTGTCTTTTGACCTAGACCTTAGATATTTGGCATGTGGATGTATCACCATGAGCCGGTGTGTCGCATACCATAGTGACCTTCATGTGACCTTGACCTTTGACCTGAAGGTCAGATTTATGTGCTTTTTTAAGGGAAACTTCGTCCGGACCAGAACTTTTTTGTCTTTTGACCTAGTTTCTCTTTTGAGCTAGACCTTAGATATTTGGTATGATTGTCATTATTAGTCATGTATATATAATTTGCAGTGCATTAAATAGAAAGGAAGGGGAGACATATGTTTTAGTGTGCTAAAACAGTTTCTAGTTTTATTTAATTTATCAACAGTATATCGACGTACGGCGATCGACTGACAAAATTGGATTAATTGATTCAAATTTGTGTGGGTGGTAGAAATGGCAGACCAGGATATTTTCATCATGAATCTTGAAGTTGATGCTATAAATTATAGCATCAACTTCAGGATTCATGACGAAATATTCTCGTAGAAAACAATGTGGTTTCATGGAATTCACTATTACAGTTACACTAATCACCATACAAACACTCATCTGCATAGCTAATAATGCCTTCATTTTCGTTCGTTCAATAAAATTTATGAAACGTGAAAAACTGTTGTTGAATGTCTGAGAATGCACCAGAGATTTGCAGAGAACACCATTTACAAAGTAAGTTTTACAATTTCTTATCAACCTACCTTACAATTGTTTACTACAGGCTAGCACTGCAGTGGAAGTCCCTAACTCAGAAAATATACTCTCTATTTTGATCTTTCCCAAGCGATTTGGGAAAGAAAAGTGGTGCAAAAGCCCCAAGAAAAAATAAGCCCAAACTGGGTCGAGTGCTACCAGCACACACCCAGTAGGGGACACTCTTCTCTTAATACAAATCCCAGGCTTCCATCAACCAGTGCGCAAGCAGTAACTAACGAATCATTCTTTTTTTGTCCGCCCATGTGGCGTGACATCCATTTGCATTCAGAAACAGTGATAATTTAACTCGTTGATAATGGTTACCTGTGACTGGAATTTTGGATCCGAGGATCGTATAATAACAGGGCTGTGTTTTATATATTCTTGTTATTATTTTCAACCACATTTTTATTGTATTTTATGTATTCTCCGTGTTTGCATGCGACTTTTGCACACCGTGTGGTTCGGACAAAAAAATTTTTGTTTGATAAATTTGTTTTCCTTTTGGATATTATCATTATTATTGAAGTTTGGTGTCAATGAAGGGCTGTATGGACAGGATTTCTCGTCTCTGTTGAGGGCAGAATTTCTGTTTTTTGATCCCTGTCGGCCATCTGGGTTCAGTTGTGTTCCCGTTGGTTCTTTATTTTCTGCCACCTTTCTCTTGTAGTTGGGGGTGTTCTTCTACTTTCTGCATCTGTTGAGTTCACCTTTTTCTTCTACTTCCCACACCTCTGTTATGCCCAGACTTCCCACACCTCTGTTATGCCCAGGACTGTTCCTTGACGGCAATGAGATGGTGGTCGAAGCATTTAAAGCTGAGTTCCAAGGCTATGAAGACTTCATTCTTCACCAGGGTTGACACTTTTTTGCCTCTAGTGTGTTATCGTTCCTACGATTCCACCAATCTGTCAGTCTGCCAGACTTTGACGGTCTTGGATCAGGACTCCACCTCCCTCAGGCTTTCCAAGCCCAAGTCTGTCGTTGTTCCTATGGCGACTCTGGAGTCCCTGTTGGGCTTATCGAGAGAGATGCTGGGCATGCTTTCTCTCTCGGATCACGTCTCTGCTTTAGCTGCTTATCTGCCTCCAGATAAGTTTGATGACGTACAGGCTCCTTTGCTTGTACTGTTCAAGGCGCTCATGCATCTTTCTCATATGCATGCCTGTAACATGGCTAACTTGGAATTAGTTCGCGGGGGCGCTGTGTTGGACACAAGCCATTCCCTTCCTGAGGGCACCATGCTGCTCTTCAATCTGCTTCTTTTGCATGTCCGCAACTGTTCCATGGTTCCGACAGTCCAGGATGATGCCCTACGTCATTCCAAAGATCAGCTGCTGCTTCGTCAGCTTGATCAGCCTTCTGTTGGAGGCAGGGGCCATCCAAAGCCTAACAAGCACCCTTTTGCTTTCTCTGCGAAGCAAAGGGCTGATCCTCCTGCCGCCACTTCTACTTCTTACTTACGTGGGTAAGGGTAAATGGCGGCAGGCTAGAGGGGGGACTGAGGATTCTTAATATAGTAGAGGAGGTGGTTTCTCCTCTCGCAGGGCTTGAAATGAAGGTCCTCAACTCGATTCGTCCCAGGTTGGAGGAAGGATATCAGAATTCGCAGACCATTGGGCCACCATCACATCCGATCCTTGGGTGTTCGATGTTTTTCAGTCCGGGTTGTGAATATCCTTCCGGAGGCACCCCACTCTGTCGAGAGTGCCTCTTCCAATACAAGTTCCTTTAGACGTTTCATGTTGGGAGCTTCTGATCACAGAGATAGACAATCTCCTGTGAAAGCGGGCGATCAAACATTCAGTCAGTGGGATTTTATTCCCTCCTGTTCTTGGTTCTTTCTCCCGAAGAAGGACGGCTGACTCCGACCAGTTATCGATTTGAGTATCCTGAACCAGCCTCTCATTGCTCCCAAGTTCAGCATGGAGGCTTTCAGGTCGGTTCGCTGCTCCATTCACCAGGGAGATTTCGCTTCCCGTATTGACCTGCGAGACGCTTACTTTCTCTTTCCGATTCAATGGACATCGCGAAAGTATCTCAGGTTCACTTTTCTGGGGCAAGTTTACCAGTTCAAGGCCATGCCTTTCGGCCTCAACCTGGCTCCTTGGGCCTTCACACAACTGATGTCGCATGTGACAGCCTTCCATCGCTCACAGTCCAGGGTGACTACTTCGGCATATCTGTACGATATCCTCCAGAGGCATTCCAATGCTGCCTTTCTGGAGTCAGATGTCGACACACTGTTGAGCCTGCTCACGTCGCTAGGGTTCAAGTCAACGAGGAGAATTCTGACCTGGTCCATTCTCAGTCGTTTTTGTCATCTGGGGATGGACTTCCATACTCAGTTGAATATGGTGGTGGTTCCCTGAGCAAGGGCTATGATTCTCTTAGCTTTTGCCCTGACTCTGTCCCAGCCGACGTCCGCGACAGCTCGGAGTATTCTCCGACTGCTCCGTCTCTGCGGCTCAGTGTCGGATCCCATTCCTCTAGGTCAGCTGCATGTCAGACCTCTCCAACACTTTCTACTCAGTCGTTGGAGGCCAAATGTCAATCCTCTGGATCTGGTGTTTCAGTTACCAGAGTCTCTTCATCGTCACCTTCTCCCCTGGACCGATGTTCAGTGGATTACGCAGGGGGTTCTGTTGGACTTACTCATGTCCGATTGTGTTCTGACGGCAGACGCCAGCGATCTCGGATGGGGTACGATGTTGGATCCTCTAGGTCTTTCCCTTCACGGGGCATGGGTCCAGGATCAAGCAGCTCTTCACATCAACCAGAAGGAGCTTCTTGCTCTTCTTTTGAGTTTCTGACCGTAGATCCCCCACCTTTCGAATCGCAGGGTCCTTCTGTTGTCCGACAATTCGACAGTGGTTGCTTACTTTCGGAACAAGGGCGGCACTCACTCGGTTCCCATGTACGAATTGGCTCGGGTTCTTCTACTGCTCGCTCAGTATGTCAAAGCCAGAGTGGTGGTTCATCACATTCCCGGTCGTCTGAACGTGCTAGCCGACTCCCTGTCCCGATGTGGCAGGGTCATTTCCACCCAGTGGATACTCCACAGGGCAGTGTTCCAGCCGCTTTGCGATCTCTGGGGTCATCCCCACATCGATCTCTTTGCGACTCGTTGGAACCATCAGGTGGACACTTTCGTGTCCCCGTGTCCAGATCCTCTGGCTTTCACTGTGGATTCTCTGTCACTCGATTGAAACGGTCTTGTCGGCTACGCCTTCCCACCGGTTCTGATTCTGCCTCAGGTTCTAGCCAAGATACGAACCTGCAGTTGTTGAATCTTCTAGTCACTCCCCTGTCGCCTCAGCGGGTGTGGATGAATCAGCTCCGCCCTCTGTTGGCGGCGGTTCTGGCTCATCTCCCTCTATGTCGTGACCTTCTTTGCCAAGGTTACCCGAGGAGGTTTCACGTCGACCCGACTTCGTTGTGCCTTCACGCATATCTTTAATCAGGTCCTTTCTCCTCTGTAGAGGTTTTTTGAGACGAGCAGTGGAGTGCATTTCTTCTTCAGGGAGGCAATCCACTGGTTTAGCCTATGCTGCTAAGTGAAAGGTCTTCTGTCGATGGTGTGCCGATCACTCTGTTGATTATGCCAATCCTTTGATTTCACAGATTGCAGGGTTTCTGGTAGATCTGTTTGATTCTCGGAGTCTCCAGTCTGTTACCATCAAAGGGTACAGGTTCATGCTTTCGGAGACCTTTTTGTATGTGGGACAGCATCGTATCGGCACTAATCCATACCTCTCCTAGCTTGTTCAGCACTTTTCCTTGAAAAGGCCTAGGACTTTGCAGCTTACCCCAAGATGGAACCTTTCTTGGGTGCTGCTTTGCTTGGGGGGGGGGGGGGGGGGGGGGGCACCATTCGAACCTTTATCTCAGGTGGATATGCGTTTTCTCACATACAAGATGGCTTTTCTGATGGCTTTTGCTTCAGCCAGATGGGTTAGTGAGCTTCACCCCCTCTCGATTGACCCAGCCTTTTTCAGGAGCTCTCCCAACAGTGTTACTTTTACCACTGATTGCTCCTTTCTGGCCAAGAATCAGATACCAGAAACAACTCCACCTCCTATCTGTATCAGGGCTCTTCCTTTTGCTGAGGGTAACCGCCCTTTGCTCTGTCCAGTTCGGGCTATACGCATTTATCTCAATCGGAGGCAGTTCATTAGGAAAGGCAGGAAACAATTTTTTCTGTCTCTTATTCCTGGTCGACAGAAGATCTCTCCCCAATCCATTTCTCGATGGACTTGCCTTGCTATTCATGCGGCTTACGCTCATCTAGCGACTAATGATTGTATTACCAATCGTATTTCTATCCACGAGGTGCGTGCATTGTCTACCTCTTGGGCTTATTCTAACTCTGTCAAGTTGTCGGATGTTATGCAGGCAGCCTTCTGGAGAAATGCTTCTACTTTCTCCATCTTCTATCTGCGTCAGTTGCAGGAGCAGTCAGAGGACCTTTTTTGTTTTGGGTCCTCTTTCTTCTGCTCAGGCTGTTGACTACCCTAGCCATTAGGCTTCTTACAAGATCAGTTCCAGCTCTGTGCTGTTACTGCCCTTTCTGTCTGTGCATCGCACAGAACCATAGCCTCATCTCTCATTGTCTTTTACTAATGTTTGTGATGGTATGGTTTGATAGGCCTAGGGAACTCTTCCTCTGACCACGGTTCCAGTGCAATTGGGTTATGTGGGGCTTGGTTATGTGATTCCCTCCTCTTGTCTATTCAGCCTCTAGTAAACGATTGTAGGGTAGGTTGATAAGAAATCTAAATTTTATAGTAAATTTCCTTTCTTATTATACCTACCACAATTGTTTACATGGAGGCCCTCCCGTCTTCTTATTCGGGTAAGCATCCTTCCTCCCTGCTGATCACATAACTTCAATGTTGGCGGATTCAAAAGAATGATTTATTAGTTACTGCTTGCGCACTGGTTAACGGATGTCGTGGAATTGTACTAAGAGAAGAGCATCCCCTACTTGGTGTGTACCGATAGCACTCGACCCAGTTTGAGCTTACTTTTTCTTAGTGCTTTTGCACCACTTTTCTTTCCCAAATCGCTTGGAAAAGATCAAAATAAAGAGTATATTTTCTGAGTTAGGGACTTCCACTGTAGTGCAAGCCTGTAGTAAACAATTGTGGTAGGTATAATAAGAAAGAAAATTTACTATAAAATTTAAATTTGTTTCAACCTCACGAGGGGACACCCCTCCCGAATCTACCCTGACTCGGCACTGGGTGCCTCAACCAACACTACACATTGGGTGGCCTGATAAACATTTTGTTCCCCAATTCCATTTTTAGCTCAACTTTGACGTAAGTCATATTTGAGGTTATGCCATGGCTGCCTGTCCGTCCATCCGTCCGTCCGTCCGTGTCCGTCTGTCTGTCCATCAACAATTCAATACGGCTTAGGCTGGAGGCTGTATTTATGAACTGATCTTTACGAAACTTCTTGAGTACCTTTGATATCACCATGGGATGAGAACAAGTGTTTTTGTGTGCGTTCCAAAAAAATTCAAGATGGCCACCAGCAGCCATTTTGTACTTTAGTAAATGCAATCAGTTTTTTGTACAGAACTTCTGTATGAAGGTTCTGATTTGAATAAATTTTTGTCTGAATGTTTAGTAACATGGAATACATCACATATAATATGGGTTTTTTTCTCGTGCAGAAATTCTGCAAATTAGATGAACTTTGATTTTTTCAGTGCACTTACATACAGTAAGTACACATGTCAATATGGCTCGGGCTAGGGGCTGTATTTATAAATCGATCTTCACAAAACTTAGTGGGTACCTTTGTTATCACCTTGGGATGAGAACGAGTGTTTCTGGGTGCAGTCCAAAATTCAAGATGGCTGCCAGTGGCCATTTTGTACCAAAATTAGGTCCAATTAGTTGTTTGTACACAACTTCTATACGGCTCAGGCTAGAGGCTGTATTTATGAACCAATCTGTACGAAACTTCTTGGGTACCTTTGTTATCACCTTGGGACGAGAATGAGTGTTTTTGGGTATGGTCTGAAATTCAAGATGGCCGCCGGCAGTCATTTTGTACCAAAATTAGTGCAATCAGTTTTTTGTACAGAACTTCTGTATGAAAGTTCTGATTTGAATAAATTTTTGTATGAATGTTTAGTAACATCGAATACATCACATATAATACCGTTTTTTTTTCTCCTGCAGACATTACTCAAATTAGATGGACTTTGTTTTATTCAGTGCTACTTATACACAGTTAGTTCACCTGTCAATACGGCTCTTGCTAGGGGCTGTATTTATGAACCAATCTTTACAAAACTTCATGGGTACCTTTGTTATCACCTTGGGACGAGAATGAGTGTTTTCGTGTGGATGCGGTCCAAAATTCAAGATGGCTGCCGGTGGCCATTTTGTTCCAAAATTAGATACAAACAGTTTTTGGTACAGAACTTTTATATGAAGGTTCTGATTTGAATAAATTTTTGAATGAATGTTTAGTAACATGGAATACATCACATATAATACAGGGTTTTTTCTTGTGCAGAAATTATGCAAATAAGATGAACTTTGATTTATTCTGTGCTACTTATACACAGTAAGTGCACATGTCAATACGGCTCGGGCTAGAGGCTGTATTTATGAACCGATCTTCACAAAATTTCTTGGGTACCTTTGTTATCACCTTGGGAGAGGATCAAGTGTTTTTGGATGCCTTTGTTATCACTGTGCTATGAGAACAAATATTTTGAGGTTCAGTCAGACCCACCCTGGGACTCAAAGATTTCTTTTCTAGTTTAGCATCTAACTACACAAGTTGAGCTACAGTGTCATTGACACTTTCATTCCTTATTTCAGGCACTATTAACGAGTGGTTATGTTCAGTTTTTCGATATCCACATGATATCATTATTGGTTCAATTTTTTGGTATATTGCCCATCTCTGTCTAACAAATGAGAGTCATGCATTGGATTATGGATATGTTGTGATATTACATTAAAATTGGAAATGTGCATATTAAATTCCAACAGCTTTACACGTACTTGTTCATGTAGCATTGTATAGCTCTTGGAGGAGGGCTCTCCTGTTTTTACCCTAGAACATCCTTGAAATTCCTTGAATTTCACATCATTAGCTCCATGAAAACGCTTGAAAATTTGCCATAAAGGTCCTGGAAGACCCTTGAATTAACTATTAACTAAATTGCAGGAATCCTGGGAACAAAGCTTGATTAATATGGATGTTTTACTGGTATTGTAGGACTTCATAGCTAATGCCTAGGGTGACAGTTCACTTAACCCTCACCAAGCTGGTGTCAAACATCAAAATTTTAAACAGCATTTTTTACTATAATGTCACTAGGAATTTAACCAATTCACTCTTGTTTGACAGAGCTCAGTGAGGTTTGTCAAACAAGATTGAATTGGTTAAATGGGGGGTGCAGTGGCTCAGTAGGTAGAGATGCAGACTGCAATCCGAGAGGTCCTCAGTTCAAATCCCACCTGTGGCACAGCATTGTGTCCTTGGACAAGACAATTCACCGCCATTGCCCTATGGGGGCACGGTTGCTTTGTGTACTAAGGTGTACTACACGTCGATGGTGCACTTGTCTTCAACCAATGCTAACCCTGCTTGTGTGGAGTTAGTATGTTGGGGAGCCTGATAGTTGCTTGGTGGTTCTGTCCGGGTACTCTGGCTTCCTCCACCCGTAAAACTGTCCGACACGAGGTGGCCCTGGTTGTCGAAAGTGTTGTTAAAACCCCAGTAAATAAATAAACTGGTTAAATGCCTTGTCGCATTATGGGAAATAATTGCTGTGTGAAATTTTGCTATTTTGACATTAACCCTTTACCTAACATGAAAGGCAGACGACACTTGCAAACTAAATTCTCGAGTAACTAAATATTTTCATTTTTTGTCTCAAAAACATAGCTTATGACCCTTCGAACGAGCTCATTGGGTCATAAGCTATGTTTTAGAGACTAATAATGAAAATAATGAAAATTAAAAAATGATTTTTAGCTCAACTTTGACGAAGTCAAATTTGAGCTATTGTCATGGCCCGTCGTCCGTCTGTCCGTCTGGCTGTCTGTCCGTCTGTCCGTACGTCAACAATTGGCTATGGCTCGGGCTAGAGGTCGTATTTATGAACCGATCTTTACAAAACTTCTTGTGTACCTTTGTTATGACCCTGGGACGGGAACGAGTGTTTTTAGGTGTGGTCCGAAATTCAAGATGGCTGCCAGCGGCCATTTTGTACCGATGATGCAAAAATCAGTTTTTTGTACAGAACTTCTGTATGAAAGTTCTGATTTGAATAAAGTTTTGTATAAATGTTTAGTACCATGGGATACATCACATATAATACGGGTTTTTTTCTCGTGCGTAAATTATGCAAATTAGACTGACTTTGATTTATTTAGTGTTACTTTCAGAGCTGTAAGTGCCAAGCTGCTATGGCTCGGGCTAGAGGCCGTATTTATGAACCAATCTTTACGAAACTTCTTGGGTACCTTTGTTATGACCCTGGGACGGGAACGAGTGTTTTGGGGTGTGGTCCGAAATTCAAAATGGCTGCCAGTGGCCATTTTGTACCGATGATGCAAAAATCAGTTTTTTGTACAGAACTTCTGTATGAAAGTTCTGATTTGAATAAAGTTTTGTATAAATGTATAGTACAATGGGATACATCACATATAATACAGGTTTTTTTCTTGTGCGTAAATTATGCAAATTAGACTAACTTTGATTTATTTAGTGTTACTTTCAGAGCTGTAAGTGCCAAGCTGCTATGGCTCGGGCTAGAGGCCGTATTTATGAACCAATCTTTACGAAACTTCTTGGGTACCTTTGTTATGACCGTGGGACGAGAACGAGTGTTTTTGGGTGCAGTCCCAAATTCCAGATGGCTGCCAGCAGCCATTTTGTACCGACGATGCCGAAATCTGTTTTTTGTACAGAACTTCCATATGAAAGCTCTGATTTGAATAATTTTTTGTATAAATGTTTAGTACCATGGGATACATTACATATATTACAGGTTTTTTTCTTGTGCGTAAATTATGCAAATTAGGCTAACTTTGATTTATTTAGTGTTACTTTCAGCACTGTGAGTGCAGATCCCAATACGGCTCGGGCTAGAGGCCGTATTTATGAACCGATCTTCACGAAACTTCTTGGGTACCTTTGTTATCACTGTGGGACGAGAAGGAGTGTTTTTGGGTCCAGTCTGAAATTCAAGATGGCCGCTAGCAGCCATTTTGTTCAAAATTAAGTGAAATCAGATTTTTGCGCAGAACTTCCAAATGAAAGATCTGATTTGAATAAATTTTTGTATGAATGTTTAGTACCATGGGATACATTACATATAATACAGAGTTTTTCTCGTGAATAAATTATGCAAATTAGGGGTCCGGGTGGGACTTAGAAAATTTTGGCCCAAAATCCGGAAAATAGTTTTTTGTGTTTTGATGCATTTTGGTCAATTTTAAGAAGAAGAAGAAAAAATTTTAGTCTGAAAATATTTTGTTTGGGACTGAAAATTTCCACACAAAAATAATAATCTACAATGATTGGTCTTAATCTGTAGTCCACTACAGTCACCTTGTAATTCTTTTATTATTGTTGACTGGGCCAAAACAAATACTAATTCCTGTCATATTCATTATTCAGTTGTCTTGGTCACAGCAAGTACTAATTCCTGTCATATCCAAGTTGAGCTACAGAGTCATTGACTCTTTCATTGTAAATAACGCAGGCCGGTTTTGGTCGTTACATTGGGTAAAGGGTTAATATGCTGAGGGTTAATAACTTTGAATGTCCAATGACTAGATATCTTTTGTACAGTAAAGAAATTACAGGAATTTTGTTTGATTGAACAGCATCGCATGTGGTCTGCTGTCAGTATTTGTAAATTCTGTGATTCAGAGAGTACGTTGACAAATTTGCTGCTTGGAATTTCATCATTTTGACATAGATCTG
The DNA here is from genome assembly GCA_031216915.1 of Pictodentalium vernedei. NCBI lineage: Eukaryota > Metazoa > Mollusca > Scaphopoda > Dentaliida > Dentaliidae > Pictodentalium > Pictodentalium vernedei. Next base: position 312,872,181 of record CM062292.1, on the reverse strand, counting down.
CTGTTTTTGAGCAGAGATTTAAAAGGCAGCATAGGTTCAAATGATTGGCCAAACATGACTTATGGTGGTCACAATATACTTATTACACTGAGAGTGTCTTTGGAAGTCCCCATAGATACCCCCAATAAATTGTAAAATCATTGATGAACAATATCTTGACTATAAAATGTGGTAGAAGTATATAAGGGAATTTTACTTTTTATTTTGAATTACTAACAACAGGTACCTGGTCCAGATTTTTATGTGTCTTCTGTTATTTTTTCTTTCCTTATGATTGCAAGGTTCCAGACTCGTTGATACTCAAGATATCTGCAAATTCTACAAGGCCAGTGAGCTGGGATACAAGATTGGGATATCAGAAGGATCCTTGCCCTCTTTGTGTTCCACTTTCTACCCTGTCGGCAGTGGGTGGTACTGTTGGCTGTGTTGATGTTGTAATCGCAAGAATATACCCAATTATGGTGAGTACAGTAGTGGCCACTTGAGGCTGTAACTCTTAACCTGCTGAGTGTTTTAAAAATATTTTCATCAAATCAAGACTTCGCTGCTTCAAAGCAGCCATGATCAGATATGATGAAAAATTCCTTGGAATATAACTAAAAAAATCACTGAGTAAGAAATTTATTCAATTTACAGAATAAAATTTGGGTAAAAGTGCTCAAATTATACTTATTCAAGTGCAATGAGATTTGTTGTCTGATCAAAATTTCTGCCAGAATCATGTGTGGAGCTTAAGGCGTACTGCACATTGATGGTTCACTTGCCCTCAACCAATGCTAACCCCACATGTGTGGAATTAGTAGGCAACTGCTCGTTTTTAGCTCACCGAAGGGAGCTTAACTTATCACCGGCCGGCCGTCGTCCTGTGTCCGTCGTCTGTTGTCCTCCGTCGTCGTGAACATTTTCATGACTTCTCCTCTGAAACCACTGGCCCGATTTTCACGAAACTTCATGTGGATGTTCATTACTATATGGCAATTCAGGTTTGTTCAAATGAAATGGCCACGTCCCTTGGGGGCTCTGTATTCAAGTTTGTATGGGGCATAACTGATAGCACCGTATGAATTATAGAAAAATTATTAAAAAAATTTCTTCTCCAGAACCAGTGGGCAGAATCTTTTGATACTTGGTATGCAGCATCTTGGTATGGGTCTGATTCAAGTTTGTTCAAATCGGCCCCCTGGATTTATATTTGGGCTCACTATACAAGCCCAAATTCGAACTTAGTGCATTTCAGGCAAATTTCTTAAAAAAATCTTCTTCTCCAGATCCAGCAGGCAGAATCTTTTGATATTTGGTATGCAACATTGTGGGGTGGATCTGATTCAAGTTTGTTCAAATCAGCTCCCTGGATACACATTTGGGCTCAGTATAGAAGCCCGAATTCGAACTTGGTGCATTTCAGGCAAATTTCTTAAAAAATCTTCTTCTCCAGATCCAGCAGGCAGAATCTTTTGATATTTGGTATGCAACATTGTGGGGTGGATCTGATTCAAGTTTGTTCAAATCGGCCCCCTGGATTCATATTTGGGCTCACTATAAAAGCTAAAATTCGAACTTAGTGCATTTCAGGCAAATTTCTTCAAAAATCTTCTCCAGATCCAGCAGGCAGAATCTTTTGATATTTGGTATGCAACATTGTGGGGTGGATCTGATTCAAGTTTGTTCAAATCGGCCTCCTGGGTTCATATTTGGGCTCAGTATAGGAGCCCAAATTTGAACTTAGTGCATTTCAGGCAAATTTCTTTAAAAATCTTTTTCTCAAGATCCAACAGGCAGAATCTTTTGATATTGGGCATGCAGCATGCTTAGGGGGGGTGAGATTCAAGTTTGTTCAAGCCAAGTCCCTGGGTTTATATTTGGGCTCACTGTGGTAGCCCGAATTTTAACTTAGTTCAAAATGAGGAATTTCCTTTGAAAATCTTCTTCTTCAGATCCAGCAGTCAGAATGTTTTGATATTTGGTATGCAGCATCTTTAGGGGGGTGAGATCCAAGTTTGTTCAAACCATGTCCCTAGGTCCATATTTGGGCTCACTGTGGGAGCCCGAATGATAACTTAGTTCAAAATGAGGAATTTTCTTTAAAAACTTCTTCTTCAGATCCAGCAGTCGGAATGTTTTGATATTTGGTATGCAGCATCCTTAGGGGGTGAGATTCAAGTTTGTTCAAGCCATATCCCTAGGTCCATATTTGGGCTCACTGTGGGAGCTTGAATTGTAACTTAGTTCGAAATGAGGAATTTTCTTTAAAAATCTTCTTCTTCAGATCCAGCAATCGGAATGTTTTGATATGTGGTGTGTAGCATCCTTGGGGGGGGGGGGGGGGGGGAATTCAAGTTTGTTAAAGCCAAGTCCCTGGGTCCATAATTTAGTCAATATGAGGAATTTTTCTTCAGATTCAGCAGTCAGAATGTTTTGATATTTGGCATGAAGCATCCTTAGGGGGTGAGATTCAAATTTGTTCAAGCCAAGTCCCTGGGTTCATATTTGGGCTCACTTCTTCAGATCCAGCAGATGAATGCTTTTGATATTTGGTACGCATCATCCTTAGGGGGGTAAGATCCAAGTTTGTTCTTACAATAATACAATTGAATACACTTTTATATAGTGTCAGTCGTTTTTGACATTCGTGCTGTGTAAAAGGTTAAATAATACTAACAGAGTGGAAGAAATGCATGAGCTGTTTACGTAAACAATCTGGACACATCGTTTGTTTACAACCAGCAATCACTTATCTGAATCTTGTTGTAATGTAGAGCACGCCCACGTAATCATGCAGTACAATAGATTTTATTTGCGAAAGAGACAATGATGTTCACAGTGCATGATTGAAGCGTGAAAGTGGCCTCTAAAACTTTATACAGTTGGAGCTCTCTGGAGAGACAACCATTCCCGCCGGACGGAGGTGGTCTTTCAGGACGGGTGGTCTTTCAAACCACTTGTCTTGAAGGACCGCCTTTGTCCGGCGGAAATGGTGTGTTGTTAGTATTAAACATGCCACATTAAAACGAGACGATACTTTAAAAAGGTGGTCTTTAGAAGGCGGTTCCATTGTACCGTTATATATTTTCACAACCAAATAAATTACAAGTTATCATTTTTTATAAATAGAGGACTAGTCCAAAATTGAGATCTAATGCCTCTAGGCATTAAACCTCAATTTTGGAGTAACACTCCACCAATATTATAGATTTAAAAGGGTTAATTTTCGAAATTTTTCTTTTTACATACCATCTTTACGTAAATAAAATCGCAAAATTTTATTACCAGACCATGCTTTTCCACACTATGAGAGTATGATAGGGTGATAGAATGAGAGAAAGGGGGGTAGGGTGGGTGGGTGGGAGTGAGTATGTGTGTGCAGATGAGGTGGGGGTGGGGGAGCATGCGCTATTAGAAAAATTGTACACAATACATATGTGACATATAGGCCAAATTGGCCGGGTGCTTTTGTTTCATCTTTTTAATATGTACCTGTATTAATATGCACATGTCACAAAAATAAAGATTATCTATCTATCTATCTATGTTCAAGCCATGTCCCTAGTTCCATAAAATTTGTCTCTCATGACTTCATTCCTTTGTAGTGTTGATGAACCATGTCTGACTGAATGTGACCCCAAATACTTCTTTGAACCACTTTGTTTGAATCACTTTGCCCGGTGAGCGATTAAGGCCCCTTGGGGCCTCTTGTTTCTCTCTGGGAATTCCGGTTCCTCCATCCATAAAACTGTCCAACATGAGGTGATCATGACTGTCAAAAGTGGTTCATTAAACCCAAATAAATAAATCAATCAATCAGTCAATCAATCAATAAATAAATAAAGGCCTGCTGACAAGATAAATATATAATTGAGAGTATTCCTCTGTTAACCCTTTACCCAACGCAGTCGATATCAAAATTTATTATTTTAAATATCATTTTTTTTAATTTTTCAAAAATGTCAACAAAACCATATCATGTGACCCCTCGTTGGAATGAGCTCAACGAGCTCGTTCCAACGAGGGGTCACATGATATGGTTTTGTTGAAATTTTTTGAAATATTTTTTTTTTTCAACTGCTGAATTTGCATATTACGCGGGCAGATGCGGCCGATTCGTTGGGTAAAAGGTTAAATACAGGTAAGTGATAAAATTCCAGTTCATGGAACATCTATATCTGTCCCTTGACATGACATTTCTTCAAATGAATGTTGATCACTTAGAAACAGATAAGTTTCTTGAACCTGGTAATCAGAAAACTATATAAGATACAATCATTATTTTAAAACTCTAAACAGAAAAACTCTACAAAAACGACTGTAACTCTAAAATATAAGTGGCGATTGTCCTGAATTCAAAGATTATTGTGTCGCTAGTATGCAGGGCTTACGTAACAAGGTAAGCCCTACATACTAGGTTCAAAATAATCTTTGAATTTAGGATAATCTCTTGTTATATTATTTTATTATATAGTTTTTCAATATTTAAAAAATGCCTCAGAGAGATCCGATTGGACATCTGTGTTCTGCCAGTAACCAGAAGGTGAGGAACTAAAGCTTTTCATTTGGTTCAGGGATTGTACAGGTCATTGAAGGTGCTAAACCCAACATGAGGACTTCATCTGTAAAGTTAGATTCCAGCCATAATTTTTTAGCTGGAGTGTGATGGTCCAGTGGTTTAGGTGTTATATTCGTGATTGCAGTGTTGGCGAGGATTTGAATCCCGGGAAGGTGGGGGGGGGGGTGGGGGGGGGGACCACGGGGATCAGAAACCAAGATTCCAAATTCCTCTAAAACATGATTGTGTCATTTGAAAAACACACAATATATCAAAATTAGTTATTTTACTTTTTTTTCAAATTTTTCACAAAATTTCAACAATACCATACCATGTGATCCCTCATTGGAACGAGCTTGATGAGCTTGTTCCAGTGAGGGAGTCACATGATGTGGTTTTGTTGAAATTCTTTTTTTTTAACCTTTTGAACCCTAGTGGTATCTTCCATGTCAGTTCAATGGAAGCAATTGGAAGAGTGAATATTTCATATTTGGGGGTAGATCAATTAATATTTTCAACGTGCAGCTCTGCTGCACGTTGAAAATATTGGTTGGTCTACCCCACACTTTACCTTTTCAGACACCTTACTTAATAAAAGTATGACGTATCATGTTCCTGGGCTGGAAAACATTTCTCTCCTATTCAAAGGTTTGAAAGCCTATTTCTAACTTTTACCATCTCAGAAGAGATGCCCTTAACATTCCATCATGAGGAGATTCTGCTGATAATAGACAACTTACCTAGGTAGTGGTGTCAAGTCTTGGCTGCTTCAACTGGCAGTCAAGACTTGATAAGAAATCACTTCTAAGCCTCTGGATGTATAGAGGCTGAAGGCTTGTGGGAGTTCAGGACCCTTGCTCGACCCTTGAGGGTTAACTACTCAATTTGTATATTACTGGCCGGATGTGGCCAATTCATTAGGTTAATGGTAAAACTGACATCCCAAGCTCTTGAAAGAATTAAATAATAATAATAAAATGTTAAGCATAAAAATGTTAAAAATCTGTTTCTTAGGCCCTCCCACATGGTCCTTTTGGCTTCGGCATGCTCTCTTTTTATTACCAATGCAGACTTAAAAAAATAAAAATTAAATGGTTTAACATGTCTGATGCTTTACCCAAGTTAATAAAATTTATAAATTTGTCCATGAGTGCAATAAAGCTTTGAAATGCTGTAGCATTGCAAAGTCTTCTTGCACCCAAGGGAAGAAATACACCACCAACCATGTTATTCTGTAGATTATGAGGCCTAAAACATAAAACAAACCAAGAACATGAACTTTTGATGGCAACAAAATAATTGCAGAAATAAAAAATAAAATAAAAAAAATGCATGCCTGCAAACAATTTTACAAAAAAATCTATTTAGTGGGGCCTTATTAACCTTCTGCACACTGATGTCGAAATATCAAAATTTCTACCTGCTAATTTTACCCATAATGCAACTAAGAATGTAACCAATTTAGTCTTGTCTGACAGAGCTCATTTGAGCTCTGTCAGACAAGACTGAATTTGTTACATTATTAGTTGCATTATGTGCAAAAATTGATGCCTGAAATTTTAGTATTTTGACATCAGAGTGCAGAGGGTTAAAAAATGTCTTAAGGGTAAATTCTCTCTGTCAAAATTGGTGCAAGGCAAAACATATTTCCCACCACATTTTTGCCTCTATCACTTGTATTTTCAGGTGATCTGTCCATAAGAGTCTTGGAAATATATTATGCTGAAGCTGCATGTATTTCAAAATTTCCCATTTGTGTTGATTTGCTTATTAACTTTATAAACAGTCTTTTTATAAGCTAATCTAGTCTCAATTTCCTCTAATCAGAGGAATGTAAAACCAGAAAAGAAATGATTTGATTCTTCATTGTTTTTAAATCATGATCTGGTTTTTCAATCAAGTCTCTTTAATTAGGTTTTATTATTAATCTTTCAATATCACTGATGATAATATAAACATCAGCCCGTTTGAGAATAATAACCTCCCAAGTATGTGTCTTTTTAATCTCGTCATTAAAGAATCTCAACTTTTTTGACTTAAGATCATACAGCTGCAGTTTGTAATGCTGACAGGGTGATTCAGAAAAGGGTTATTCACACTGAATGCTATCTGCTAATGCATAGAATATAATTAAAGTCAGTAGTTAGCTACATTACAAAAAAGCAGTGCTCAGAAAAAAACCCAGAACTTTTTACTCTAAAGGTCTGCAAAGATAAAAAACATATCCTGATAAAAAAACTATAAAATTATTATCCCCACACTTTTGAAAAAAAGTGTGGATTTTGTGGTGATCTCCGGCCGTCCCCTCCGGAGGTCCATCCCATTCCGTCCGTATGTCTAAATTTCATATCACCAAGAGTATGTAATTCGAAACATTTAAACTGTGCTAAGGTGTTCAGGTAGTATCTGTAGATCTGCATAAAGGTTTCAGAATTTTGATTTATCCCTGCATTTTCAAAAATGCGGGATATAGAGATGATGTCCGCCTGTACATCGGTTTTTTGAGCTATTATTTTGAAACTTACCATACTGCTTAAGCATTGTATAGAGATAACAAAATAGTTTTAGTTTGAATTTTTGTCACCAGATGATGCCAGTGGCACCACTTAAAAGACAGCTACAGTGCTGCTTTCCAATGAAAGGCTCCTAGGCTATGTAATTTTGATTGTTGAAAGATGTACATGAAGGTTTCTGATTTTTGATTTGGCACCATGACCACTTTTGTCGTTAGAGAATCAGTTTCCAGCGAAAGGCTCATAGGGGTTTTAATTTGAAACATTGAAAGTGTGTTCATATACATGTTCAGATAGGGTCTCTCAATGTGCACAAAGGTTTCAGATTTTAATCTGGACCCTTGAGGCACCCGCATTGCCACTTTTGTCATAACAGAATGTGAATTGATTTGTTACTATCGTGATAGCAAACTGAAAATGCGGGGATACACCATAGTGTGCTATGCACACAAGGGCAGCCGTTATAGTTATTATTTTGGTTTAGCAGAAAAACTGAATTTATAAAGGATTTCCAGTTTGTTGGATTATAAGATTAAAACTATTTCCTTTATATTTGCATACCAGTGAGGAATCATTCTCTATGTGGAGCCAGGATAACTTGTAGAGTGCTGTTATTTTTGGTCATTTGTTCATGTGTCTTTGCCTTATTACAATTTATGGAAGAGTGCCGGCACACTCCCACACACTGTAACAATGCAAATCTATATAGACCAAGTAATTTCACATCTAAGATAATATGAAGCATAGCGACAGAATATGAGACCTTTAGGCTAGGGTATCTGCTCTTCATATGAAAGTCCAAATATGGGCTTCCAGCACTGTACCAGTTAAATACCATATTTAGCTCACCTGGCCCAAAGGACCACGTGAAGTATTGCCATCACTTTGCACTCGTCATTGTCCATAAATCTTTCACATTTTCATCTTCTTCTCTGGAACTGCTGAGAGGATGGGAACCAACTGGCAGGAATCGTCCATGTGAGGCCCTCTCATTACGTGTACAGTCCATTTAAAATATTCTCTCCTCTCCACTAGTCGATTGCATAATAGGGTGTTTAAAAATAGGATAAGCTAATTGGCTTTGATCCATGGTAATTACTTCAACAATAACAAGTGCAGTTGTCAATGATGATCTTATGGACAGTCAGCTGTGTTGACTGATTATATGGGACAAATGATTTTAACAAACAATACTTTATTAAGCAATTTTTTTTTATTGATGATATCTGACTTTAATGCTTTGCAAATATCTACAAACATTTGCACACACAAATAACAGAATATATTATCTTTAAAAAATATATATACGCAAGAACTCTTTCAAAGTACTGTAATATCGATCGGGTTTTGTGATTAATGATATGTGACTTTAATTCTTTACAGGTGTCTATAAACATTTGCACACATGAATGACAGAATATATTATCTTGTAAAAAAAAATATATATACACAAGCACTCTTTCAAAGCACTATATATATATTATATCGATCAGGTTTTCTTTGCACTTTTGAATAAAAAATCTCTGCTAATATTCCATGGAGTTAGCACTCAACTACTAATGGGTAAAAATACACAGTACGTGACAGGTGGTCTACTACCAAATCACTTGTCAAGTGAATGTTTTACAGAACTCATATTTATTTTACACAAACTGATTTTTTAAGGGCTACCAGATTTATCTACACATCCATCAAGAGACCATTTGCTTGCTTGTCTGCTGTTTATCGGCGCCTGTAAGTTGAAGTTGAGTGGATAATTCACTCTGTGTGTGATTTGGTTGTAATCCACCCTGCACTTATCTACACACACGAAATAAATTGTGTGAACAAACTAGACACTTTGCAAGAAGCATTAGCTATTTATTTATTTATTTATTTATTGGTGTTTAAGGTAACTTTTCATCAGCTATGGCTAATTGTGCCCATCGGTCGCAATAGGCCATATTTGCAGAAAAGTGACATTAAACACCAATAAATAAATTGTGACCACAACAAAGGTCTAAAGTCAAGTTTAGCCGATCGTTTACCCCCTTTGGTGCCCATTTTAGTGGACATCCATCCCAGGCACTGGTGACTGGGTCCTATTTCACCAGTAAAGCGGAACTTTCTTACCATAGTAAATAAGCACTGCTTCACTTCCCGTTGCAACGGGGAAAGAAGCACTATTAAATATTATCACAGTGTACATTATTGTCTAAGAAATTCTGTGGAAATGCAATGAACCTCCCCCCCCCCCCCCCCCCCCCCAGAGAAAAAAAAATATTCATTTCAGACAGCACACCTCTTGAGCGAGGTAGTGATCCATTGAACATGTGTTTGTTTAAACACACGAGAATAATTTAACTGTTTTTTTTTAACAATTGTTTTGTGGTTGGGAGACGTGATTTGGTTATACTCACGCAACTCGTGTTTTTTTTTATCTTGTTTAAAAAATAGCTTTCTCTGGTTAAACTTTCGTTTCTCCATTGCTGGCGACATTTATCTTTTTGGCGAGGAGATAACTGCTTCCAATTTTCGTGAAGTGACACAAACAATTCAAGAGTCTCTTTAAAATTTAATCGGGGTCCTTTTTTAGAATTTCACTTGTTTGTTTTTGAAAACAAAGTACAAAGAACTGATTCCACCAGGGGAGATATGTTTGACCGGTGTTATTATTTTTTTCTTCTTGGTTTTTTTTTCATGTCACTGAGCATTTTGCGTGTCCTGCCAAAATATTTTTTTTCAAGGGTGGTATCTTTTAAAATAGACACATTTTTCGGTAAATTTAACTGATAATTTTCTGTTGGTAAACAATTTTTACTGCCAATGCAGTCCAGGATGTGATGGAGGCACATGATGGGAAAACCCCTTCGAAGTGCTTGCCTTATCGGAATGGGAATCTTTTTCCCTTTCACGGCAACCGCGTTGTGTCCTTGGGCAAGACACTTCATCTCCATTGCCCGCGTGGGGGCACGATGACGCCGTGTACTAAGGCGTACTGCACGTCGATGGTACATATGTCTTCAACCAATCTAACCCTGTCTGTGCTGCAGTGCGGGGTTACGATGTTGGGGAGCTGGCAGCTGCTCGTCGTTGCTCGGTGGTTCTCTCCGGGTACTCCGGCTTCCTCCACCCGTAAATCTGTCACGGTCATGATTAGCCATTGTGCATAAATATGTGACCTTAAACATCAATAAATAAATAATAAATAAATATATCTTTTTCCCTTTCAGTGCTCCATCGCAGGTCAAAAGAACATAAACCTTGGGTGACATTCCTTCACCGCGATCATCGAGATTGTTCCAATGAGAGGTCATAAGCTATGTTTTTTTTAACAAAAATTTAAAACATAATAAAATTTGAATGGAGATTTTTGTGTATAGTGCTGGCCGTATTTGGCTGTTGACGTTGGGTAAAAACAGAAAGCTTGCTGGCGGTTTTCATGCTTTTTCCCGCATATTGGACGATTAATTTTTTTAATGAATAATACATTCTCATTTTAGTTCATCTAAACTATTTCGGTAAAATGCTTATGCTACAATAAAAATTAAATCACCGGGTTTTAACTTTGAAATGTTCGGGCACTCGGCACAGTATATAATCCATAATCCGGAATAATATCGGAAGAGCTATTGCCGCAGAGAAATGCCAGGATGTTTCGCCAAGACTGTCACGTTGTTGTTTCAAAAACACCGTACACCAAGAACATGTTTTATTCACTGAAATACTCGTTCTATTCCATAATTTCATTTAAAAAATACAGATGAAGCGTTATGAGAATGAATGAAGACAAGATCATTTCGACGGAGACAATCCGACCTTCAATTATACGGAGGGGGGGGGAATCCAAATCATATATCAGCGAAAATTTTATTTTAATATGAAAACAAATCGAAAATCTCAAGAATTAACAAACGGATTTTTTCAATTCCCATATTAAACAGCAGTACAGAGTTCTGGAAATGACAGATATTGCATTTGTATCTGAATATTTTATTAAATGTAGGGTTTAGAAATTTTCTGACTGAACAGTATAATTGCTAATCAGGGACAGTCTGAAAGATTTTTCTCGCCAAACATTAATTGGTTATGTAATCCTTCTCACATGACCGCACTAAAACAGCTTTTCATACCCGGTCGTTTCTACACAAACAACGGGGGTAATTAACAAGTGCAGTTTTGTATGCAATGTACACGTAATGCAAAGATGAGGGAGTTCTTGTTATCAATGTGCTTGAAATTAATTCGCATTCACAACAAACTTGTTGTCCATCATTTATGCTGTATTTGTGTTTAAATAAATAGTTTATTCATATTGGGGGACAAATAATGAATTAGTCTACATTCATTTTTATTATGTTTGAAAACGAATCGATATATTAATTGCATAAACACAGAATGTTTTTCATATGCGACTGGATATTAGTAATTCGGTTTCATCAAGAAACGAACCGCCTTTGATGTCTGGATTTTCCCGTCGTCTTTAATTAGCCTCGCAAAGGGGGTTGTGGACCCGTGAAGACAATGTGTTCACCGGGTGTGACGAAAGGGGGTTTTAAATGGAGCGTACACGTAATGCTACAAAAGATCCTCATTTTGTTCCCATCAGATGAAAAACATAACTGCCAGAGGCATTCTTTGATTCTGATTGGTTGATTTTTAAAAATCTTCTCATCTGAAACTACAAGACCAAATGTTTTGAAACTTTGCATGACTGATGACTGGGACACCCTCTACCAATGATCCTTATTTAAAGTTGATCGGGTTGCAAACATGGCTGCAGTTGCAGCTCATAGTTACTGTGGAAACCCTATGAGAAATCACATTTTCATCTTCTCTAGAACTTCTGAGATGATAGGCACCAAACTTGGCTGGAATGGTCTATGGGAGGTTCTCTACAAACTTTCCTCATTTTGTTCCTGTGGGATGAAAAACATGACCACCAGAGGTATTCTTTGATTCTGATTGGTTGATTTTCAAAATTCTTCTCCTCTGAAACTGCAAGGCCAAATGTTTTGAAACTTCACATGATTGATGACTGGAACACCATCTATCAACGATCGTCATTTAATGTTGATCATGTTGCAAATATGGCTTCAATTGTGGCTCATAGTTACAATGGAAATCCTATGGGAAATCACATTTTCATCTTCTTTCTGAAGCTACTTGGCCAATGTCAACCAAACTTTTCACAAATGATGTATGGAAAGTCCTCTGAAAACAATCATCATTCTGTTTTGCTGAGATGAAGGAGCATGGCAGCCAGTTGCATTCTTTGATTCTGATTAGAATAATTGAGGGATATGTAGTTCTTCCAGGTGAGCCTCTTGTTCCCAATTTTTTTCCAAATATTTAGCCACATCTAGTCAATTCTTTTTATGTAATTCCAGAATTTTTTTTCATTTACAGTACATGGAAAAATTAAATGACTCCACAATTTTCAGAACTAAAATGGCCAAAGAAAAAGAACTGCAGTCATTTCAACAGAAGAAGCAGGAGAGAATAGAAATAATATACAACAGAGTTCAATCTGAGATAGAGGATGAAGAAATAAAAGGTAATGAGTTCTCTTCTTTCGCAGAAAAGACATTTCTAAACAGGTCAGCAGGGCAGGTTAAATTTTGTTTTCAAAAGGATTTGGTAGTATTTTTTGTACTTTTATCTGTATTTTGCAATATCTGTGTGATGCTGTACCTTAAATAATGAGAAGCTTTCAATTTCTTGGAGTAATGAGAACCTTTTCCCTAAAGTACCTAATGATGCAGCTGATAAGGAAAATGTTTATGAATCCTGATGAATCTTTCAAAATTTTTGCATTTGATATTATGTCAGATGCTTGTTCTTAAAGCTTAAATGTTCTTCGTGTACTGCTTGCTCGGTAATCAAATTCTGAACGATTTTTAAGGAAATTCTATAATAGTGGGAGATGTAGGCAGCTTTTCCTATGGTAATCTATTTTTGACAGGTACACAAGAATTTAACGGTATTTAAACATCATAGAAAAAATTATTATTATTTGCTAACCTTTTTGGAAGAATGTATCTAAGTAATTCAAATTATTTTTCCTTTACTTTATATTATCAGACAACTGTATGATTCAGACTTGGGAACTGAAAAAACAAATACCCAATTATTGTTGTGATTTAATTGTTTAGAAAGAAAAAGTAAAGGAAGGAAAAAGTGGTCTCAAAAAGGCATAGAGAAGTTACTGACTGGAGATGAAATTTATAATGCAATAAAGGATGCTGCCCAGCCAGATCTTATTCAGGTACAGTCATGTGTTGATCCTTTTTATAATGCAGTTTGTGGGCAAGCCTAAAAATAATATTTTGGGGTGCTGTCATTGTGACAGGAATAGCAGAACCCTGTTAAATTAATAGCCACTTTGCCGTGGGAAAAAATCAACAGTCATTGGCTCATTTTCAGCTGAACTTGACAAAGTCAAGATAAGCTATTGCCATCATGCGTGCAGAAGTCAGTTAGTATGTGAGTCTTTTCACATTTTCCTTTAGCACAGGCTACACCCCGTAGTTCTTGTCCGATCATCACAAAATTTCTGATGCAGGTTCGGGGTCATGTCAGGATGAGAATGTCCCATTTTGGTCATGATCAGTCAATCGTGATGGCTGCCTGAGCCCAAAACCCCAAAACCTTTAGCACAGTCTACAGGTCATATTTATGAAGGGGTTTCATTGTAACTTGGTAGGATGCTTCTTTATAATATCTAGATGAGAACATCCCCTTTTGGTCATGTTCTGTCAGCCATGATGGCTGCCCAAGCCCGAAACCGAAAAACTTTTAGCATAGTCTGCAGGTAATATTTAATATGGAGGGATTTCATTGTCACTTGGTAGGATGACTCCGTATGATGTCTAGATGAGAAATTCCCCATTTGGTCGTGATCTGTCAACCTTGATGACTGCCCGAGCGAAAACCTTTAGCACAGTCTGCAGGTCGTATTTATGGAGGGATTCATTGTAATTTGGTAGGTTGACTTAATATAATATCTAGATGAGAACATTCCCGTTTGGTCGCGATTGGTCAGCTGTGACAACTACAGGGGCCTGAGGCCCGAAAATCTTTAGCACAGTCTACAGGTCACATTTATGAAGGGATTTCATTGTAACTTGGTAGGATGACTCCAAATAATGTCTAGATGAGAACATCCCCTTTTGGCCACGATCATTCACCTGTGATGGCTGCTCAAGTCCAAAACCCGAAAACCTTTAGCACAGTCTATAGGCCGTATTTATGGAGGGATTTCATTGTAACTTGGTAGGTTGTCTCCATATAATGTCTAGATGATAATGTCCCCTTTTGGTCGTGATTGGTCAACTGCGATGGCTACAGGGGCCCAAAGCCTGAAAACCGTTAGCACATCTACAGGCCATATTTATGAAGGGATTTTATTGTAACTTGCTGGGATCACTCCAGATAATGCCCAATCAAAAACATCCCCTTTTGTTCGCAATCATTCAACCATAATGGTTGCCAGAGCCCAAAACCTGAAAAAACTTTAGCACAGACTACAGGTCATTTCTTATCAACCTACCCTACAATTGTTTAATACAGGCTTGCATTACAGTGTAAGTCCCTAACTCAGAAAAATATACTTGCTATTTTGATCTTTCCCAAGCAATTTGGGAAAGAACAGTGGTACAAAAGCACCAAGAAAAAATAAGCCAAAACTGGGTCGACTGCTACTGGCACACACCCAGTATGGGATACTCTTCTCTAAGTACAGGTCCACGGCTTCCAGTACCAGTGCGCAGACATGTGATAGATGACTCATTCTTTTGTCTCCCATCATCATGAGGAAATGTGCGTTTGAAAACAGTGCCACTAGCTCATTGATTACTTGTTCCTGTGTCAAGAATTATTGATCTGAGGATCTTCTAATATCAGGACTGTGTTTATATATTCTCGTTTCTTAATTTCATCCACATTTTTATAGCATTCTCCGTGTTTGAGCGTGACTTTTATGTACCATGCGATTTAGTCATGTCATATTTTTATTATTGATTTATATTATCCTTTTGGATAGTGTTATTATTGTTGGAGTTAGGTGTCTGTGGAGTGGGGGGGGGGGGTGGAGGCTGTATGGGCATAATTTCTCCTCTCTGTTGAGGGTGGAACCTTTACTTTTTTGGTCCCCGTCGGCCATCTGGGTGCTGTTGTGTGCCCGCCGGTCTGCTTTTTTCTGCCACCTTTCTCTCCTTATTGGGGGTGTTCTTCTACTGTCTCAGTCTGTTGAGTTTACCTTTTTCTCTGCAGCTCTCACGTCTCTTATGCCCAGAACTGTCTATTGGTAATGCCTTTTGCCCAAGCATGTGGTGGACTGCCATGCTTCTTGCTCTACTTGTAATGGGTGTTCGTCAAATCAACCCCGTGGGCTCTGTGGGTCTTGGTCATCCACCTTTTGGGCTTCCGTAAACTGTTCTCATGGCCATTCCTCCTGCACTCGTGGGAAAGGGGAACACTGCAGGGGTCTGCAGAGATTCTGGTAGTGTAGACATGGGATATCAGCCTCAGCCTTCCCTGACTTCAACTCTGCGAAGTTGGAAGGGACTGCTGGCCGAACCCTCTGCTGTGGTCTCTTAGCCTACAAGCCCAGCAGCCTTCTCTTTGGATTTGGATGTTCCTGGTCACCATGGACTCTGTTACATTTCTCTCCTGAGTTCCCGCACTGTTGATCCTCGCGGCCTGGTATACCCCTATAAGCATCTGCCTGCATATGTTTCGATTGCCACCCGTTGTCCCGGATGTTGCATCGGGTGTTCTGGAGGATCGTGACCCTTCGCTGTTTAAGAGTGTCAAGAGTGAAGCCACTTTGCTGGTTTGTTCCCACATCGAACCGGCTGCCACGGGCCGTGAGCTTAGGGAGGCCCTCTCCTTGCTCACTCAGGTTCTTTCCAAGGGCCTTCCCATTGCCTCCAGTGAGGCTACTAGTGGTTTCCAGATGCCCCCACGGCACCGCCTCCCTGGATTGGGAGAAGGCCGCTTTCTGATCCCCTGGTGTGCCTACACCATGGGAGGCATCGTCTGGTTTGCCCATGTGTCTTCCGACTCAGAGGATGGGCCCGACATACCTGACATTGAGGGTCAGCAGTCTTCTGACTTGGGGGCAGCTCTTGACTTTGTGTTTGAGTTCCTTCAGGATCTCAAGCCATCAGACCAGCTGTTGCACCTCCAGCCTGTGAAGCAACATGCTTTTGGGTGCCTTCGACCATGCCAATCGGTACAGGTGGTTGAAGCGTTTGCAGCTTTGGACTCTAAGCTGAGTTCCAAGGCAATGAAGACTTCGTTTTTCACCAGGGCTGACACTTTTTGCCTGGAGTGCGTTATCATTCCCAGGATTCCACCAATCCATCAGTCTGCCAGACTTTGACGGTCTTGGATCAGGACTCCACCTCCCTTGGGCTTTCCAAGCCCAAGTCGGCCATTATTCCTATGGCGACTCTGGAGTCCCTTTTGGCTTATCGAGAGATGCTGGGCATGCTTTCTCTCTCAGATCATGTCGTCTCTGCTTTGGCTACTTATCTGTCTCCAAATAGGTTTGGCGATGTACAGGCTCAAGAGGGAGGACTCAGGATCATTCATCTAATAGAGGAGGTGATTTCTCCTCTCGCAGACCTCGATTTGTTCCAGGTTGGAGGAAGAATATCAGGGTTCGCAGACCATTGGGCCACAATCATATCCAATCCTTGGGTGTTAGATGTTGTTCGGTCTGGGCTGTGAATATCCTTCTGTAGGCACCCCTCTCTGCCGAGAGTGCCTCTTCCAAAACAAGTTCCTTCAAACGTTTCACGTCAGGAGCTTTTCATCCCATAGATAGACAATCTCCTGTCAAAAGGGGTGATCGAGGTCGTCAAAAACATTCATTCAGTGGGATTTTATTCCCGCCTGTTCTTGGTGCTGAAAAAGGACAGCCGACTCCGACTGGTTATCAATCTGAGCATCCTGAACCAGTCTATCCTAGCTCCCAAGTTCAGCATTGAGACTTTCAGGTCAGTTTGCTGCTCCATTCACCAGGGAGATTTCGCATCCAGCATCGACTTGCGTGACGCTTACTTTCACGTTCCGATTCATCGGACATCCGAAAATATCTCAGGTTTACTTTTCTTGGGCGAGTTTACCAGTTCAAGGCCATGCTTTTCGGCCTCAACCTGGCTCCTTCGGCCTTCACCCAACTGTGATAGCCTTCCATCGCACACAGTCCAGAGTGACTACTTCAGCATATCTGGACGATATCTTCCAAAGGCACTTCTGGAGTCAGATGTCGTCACACTGTTGAGTCTGCTAGGGTTCAGAGTCAACGAGAAGTCAGACCTAGTCCCTTCTCAGTCGTTTTATCATCTGTGGATGGACTTCCGTACTCAGCTGAATACGGTGGTGTTCCCCGGGCAAGGGCTGTGATTCAGCTTTCGCTCTGTCCCAATCCACGTCCTCGACAGCTCGGAGTATTCTCCGGCTGCTCGGTCTCTGCAGTTCGGTGACAGATCTCTTTTCTCTCAGTCGGCTGAATGTCAGCCTTCTCCAGCACTTTCTGCTCAGTCGTTGGAGGCCGAATGTTGAGCCACTGGATCTGGTGCTTCCATTACCAGACTCTCTTCATCGTCACCTTCTTCCCTGGACGGATGTTTAGTGGATTCTGCAGGTAGTTCCATTGGAGTTGGCCACATCTGATCGTGTTCTGACGGCAGATGCCAGCGATCTCGGATCGTCCTTCTGTTGTCCGACAATTCGACAGTGGCTGCTTACATTTGGAACCAGAGCAGCACGCACTCGGTTCCCATGTACGAATTGGCTGAGGATCTTCTACTGTGGTTGTTCATCACATTCCCAGTCATCTGAATGTCCTAGCCGACTCCCTGTCCCGATGGGGCTGGGTCATTTCCATCAAGTGGATGCATCACAAAGCAGTGTTCCAGTCGCTTTGCGATCTCTGGGGTCGTCCCCACATTGATCTCTTTGCAACCTGTTGGAACCATCAGGTGGACACTTTCATGTCCCCATGTCCAGATCCTCTGGCTTTTGCCGTGGATGCTTTGTCACTCGAATGGAACGGTCCAGTCATCTACGCCTTCCCACTGGTTCCGATTCTGCATTAGGTTCTGGTCAAGATCAGAACCAGCAGTTGTCGAATCATTCTGATTGCTCCCCTGTCGCCCCGATGGGTGTGGATCAATCAGCTCCGCACTCTGTTGGCGGCGGTTCCAGCACATCTCTCTCTACATTGAGACCTTCTTTGCCAAGGTCACCCATGGAGGTTTCATGTCAACCCGACTTCATTGTGCCTTCACGCATATCTTTTGTCAGGTCCTGTCTCCTCCGTAGAGGTTTTTTGAGATGAGCAGTGGACATTTCTTCTTCAAGGCGGCATTCCACTGATTTAGCCTATGCGGCTAAGTGGAAGGTCTTCTGTCGATAGAGTGCTGATCACAGATTGCGGAATTTCTGGTATATCTGTTTGATTTTTATGGTCTCCAGCCTGTTACCATCAAAGGGTACAGGTCCATGCTTTGGGAGACCTTTTCGTATGTGGGAAAGCATCATATCGGCACTAATCTATACCTCTGAAAAGACCTAGGATTTTGCAGCTTACCCCAAGATTGGAATCTTTCTTGAGTGCTGCTTTGCTGGGGGGGGGGGGGGGGGGGGGGGGGGGGGTGGGGGAGTTCTCCATTTGAACCTTTATCCCAGGTGAATATGCGTTTTCTCACATACAAGATGCCTTTTCAGATGGGTTTTGCTTCAGCCAGACAGGTTAGAGAGCATCACGCCCTCTCGATTGATCCTGCCTTTTTCAAGAGCTCTGCCAAAAGTGTTACTTTTACCTCTGCCCAAAGATACCAGAAACAACTCCACTTCCTATCTGTATCAGGGCTCTTCCTTCGGCTAAGGGTAATCGCCCTGTGCTCTGTCCGGTTCGTCAGGGCTCAAAATAAGTGGTTTCGCATCGCTATTTGCTATGCAAAACATGCTAAAAGCTACACAATTTTCAGTTATGTATAGCATTTTGCGATACAATATATATTTATAGGCTGCAGTTGAATATCTTGTATTGCAAAATGTAAAAATGAAAATTTGCAACAAACTTTTCAAGCTGGTTCACTGATGCTTTACTCCTGATATAAGATTAACTCTCTGTCTCGCATTAGCAACTTCATATGTAACGTGAATTTTATTGGTTTAAATTCATCCTGCATTGTTTCTGGATTTTGCATAAAGTACCCAGTCAAAGTAACTTTAAGCCCATCAAATTAAGAAATGTTACGCATTTGGAAATATCTTGAGTCCATGCAGTTGTTAAAGGCAGTTCGGTTGAAAAACAAAGCTGGAATGGATGGACATTATTCTATCTGCTCAGAAGAGTTCAAAACAAAACAGTATGGCATAACTCTGGTATACAAGAACTGCTATGCAATTTAAACAAAATGCTATTCATTTTCGGAAATGTGTTGCATTTTGCTACGCATAGATCCCTGCGGTTCGTGCACTTCGCATTTATCTCAACCGGACGCAGTTCATTAGGAAACGATTCTTTCTGGCTCTTATTCCTGGTCGACAAGATCTCTCCTCAGTCCATTTCTTGATGGATTTGTCTTGCTATTCATGTGGCTTATGCTCATCTAGAACTGATGATTATATTACCAATCATATTTCTGCCCACGAGGCACATGCCTTGTCTACCTCCTGGGCTTATGCTAACTCTGTCAAGTTGTCGGATGTTATGCAGGCAGCCTACTGGAGAAATGCTTCTACTTTCTCCACCTATCTGCATAAGTTGCAGGAACTGAGGACCTTTTTTCTCTGGGCTCTCTTTCTTCTGCTCAGGCTGTTGTCTACCCCAGCCATTAGGCTTCTGCAAGGTCATTTCTAGCCCTGTGCTGTTTTACTGACCTTTCTGTCTCTGCGTCACACAGAGCCATATGCCTCATCTCTTATTGTATTTCACTAATGTTTGTGATGCTATGGTTTGATAGGCCTAGGGAACTCTTCTTCTGTCCATGGTTCCAGTGCAATTGGCTTATGTGGGGGTTGGTTATGTGATTCCCTCCTCCTATTGTCTATTCAGCCTGTAGTAAACAATTGTAGGGTAGGTTGATAAGAAATTTAAATTTTATAGTAAATTTCCTTTCTTACTATACCTTACACATTTGTTTACATCAAGGTCCGCCCTTCTTCTAATTTGGATAAGCAATCCTTCCTCCCCACTGATCACAATGTAACTCCAATGTTGGCGGCTCCAAAAGAATGAGTCATTAGTTACACATCTGCACACTGGTACCGGAAGCCGTGGATCTGTACTAGGAGAAGAGTGTCCCTACTGGGTGTGCGCCGGTAGCACTCGACCCAGTTTTGGCTTATTTTTTCTTCCCACCAAATTGCTTGGGAAAGATCAAAATAGAGAGTATATTTTCTGAGTTAGGGACTTCCACTGTAGTGCAAGCCTGTAGTAAACAATTGTGGTAAGTATAATAAGAAAGGAAATTTGCTATAAAATTTAAATTTCTTTAAAAATCTTCTTTTTCAGATCCACCAGTTGGAATGCTTTCATATTTGGTATACAGCTTCTATGGCAGGGAAGGGGGAGGGGGGGGGGGGGGCAGATTCAAGTTTGCTAAATTTGAGTGCCTGGTTTAATATTTGGTCTCCATATGGGGACCTGAAATTTAACTTAGTACAATATGAGGGAATGTCTTCAAAAATCTTCTTCTTCACCTGTCAGAATCCTTTCATATTTGGTTTATAACATCTTTAGGAGCGTCAGATTCATGTTTGTTCAAATTGGTTTCCTGGGTTAATATTTGGGCTCCCTATGGTAGCCGGAGTTTTAACTTAGTGCAATATGAGGAAATTCCTTTTAAAATCTTCTTCTTCAGATCCACTAGTCAGAATGCTCTCATATTTGGTAGACAACATCTCTAGGGGGGCCAGATTCAAGTGTATTCAAATCGGGTTTATAGGTTAATATTTGGGCTTGCAGTGGTAGCCCAAATTTTAACATAATGCAATATGAAGAAATTTCTTTAAAATTATTCTTCTTCAGATCCAACAGTCAGAATGCTTTCATATTTGGTATACAACATCTCTAGGGAGGTCAGATTTAACTTTGTTCAAATCGAGTGCCTGGGTTAATATTTGGGCTCCATACGGGAGCTGCAATTGTCCATGCAGAAATAGAAATTTTGTATTCAGTACCCTCTAGAGGCGTGTAACTAAGATTAATCCACATAGGTTGTACCAAGGGGCTTCATATGGGATCTCCACATTTTGCATTGTGATCAACTAAAGAAAAGGCATGATGCTCAGACTATTTTAGTCACTTCTGAGAAGCTCAAGCATTGATAATGTTTCGTATGGAGATGGATTGCTTAATGTAGACTTATTCTTGTTTATATTGTGTTATGTTCAAGGTGAGCACTTCAAGCCCCATTGGGGCTTCTTGTTTTTAGGAAAATCTGGCTGCCTATATAGGCAGCCAAGACTTTCCTAGAAACAACGGCAAAGCCACAAGTTGCAGATTATCAAAATGTAATTATCACTGAGCAAAAATGTATAAAAATATCTAGGCCTTTAAGGATTATAATGCCTAAAAAAGTAAAAAATCTGTTTCTCGGGCTCTCTGGCAAGGTCCTTTTGGCTGCTGCATGTGCTCTTTTTATAACCACTGCAAACAACAATAAAAATTAAATGGTTTTTGTTTGATATTTTACCCAAGTTAATAAAATTGATAAATTTGTCCCTTGAGTGCAACAAGGCTTTGAAATGCATTAGCATTGCGAAGCCTTCTTGCACCCAAGGGATGAAATACACCACCACACATGCTATTCTGTAGATTATGATTCCTAAAACATAAAACAAACCAAGAACATTAACTTTTGTTGACAAAGAAATAAATACAAAAATAAAAAATAACATAAAAAACCACCCACCAACACGCAATTTTACAAAAAATGGCCTGAAAAACAAGATCTACTTTGTGGGGCCTGATTCTGAGGCTTTTTTTTTCAGAGCTACTTGAATGATGATCAGATTAGCTCATTATTGTGTTATCAACAAAAACGGAATGAAGAAAAACAACTGCAACTACAGAGAATGGTTCAGGATACATTAAAAGAACAAGAAGAGGTAACAATACAATCACCCCTTGATAGATACTGCAAAATTTAATTCAGTTGTTATGAACAATAGATTTTGTTACTGTGATCATTGAGAACTGTTCCTAAACTGTTCAAGTGCCATGCTCCATTCTAGAATTGTAAGCACATCTTTGTTATAGGTGATGGAATGCTGTTTTGTGATATAGGGAAACATTGCCATGGTCCTTTTTAACAGTGCTTCACATTACATCATAAATTAGAAACCTCTTAATCAAATGGCCTCTTGACCTTTTGACTGGTCAAGAATGAAACAAGGATAAAAAATTGGACAGAATTTTGATGATGGAGGTTTTTTTCCTGAATTGTAATGCTGAGAGAGGTGCCTGTGAAACTAGATCTTTTTTTTTAACTCTCAACCTGCTGGGTGTTTTCAAGTTATTTTTATCAAATCTAGTCATGGCTGCTGTGAAGCAGCTATGACCAGATTTGATGAAAAATTGAACAAAAATTTAATGCACAAAATCATTGTTGAAAACATCCATTCAGTTTACCGGGGGCAATATTGAATTAAATGCGTCCAAATTATTTTTATTTCAGTGGCAAGAGAAATTCTGTGTAGGACAGGTATTATAACTCTCAGCAAGGAGTTAACCCTTTACCTAACATGAAAGGTTGACGTCGCTTGTAACTAAAATTCTCGAATGACTAATTTGTTTCTTGATTTGCATCAAAAACATAACTTTTGACCCCTCACTGGAATGAGCTCAATGAGTGTTCCATTGAGAAGCCATAAGCTATGTTTTTGCTGTTACTTTGGGTAAAGGGTTAATAACCTTACACAAATGTTTTTTTTTTTAAATGAAGAGATTGAAACCACATATCTTTTCTAGTACGCAAGTTTACCTTAAGAATTTTTGTGCAATTTCCAGTTTTGCTTGAGGACAATGAATCTAAAGGAATGAAATTTGTGCAGAAGTTTTAATGAGGCCTGAATTTTAATGAGGCCTGAATAAATCTCTCAAGATTTAGACACCATTTTAAAAATCTTTTAAAAAAAACTCATTGCATTAAAATTAATAAAAAAGTACTGATCTGTTTCTTAGCTCTTGGATTTTTCTAATATTTTAACATGGTTAACAGGTTTGGGTAATTTCAGTTTCTTACTATGAGATCAGTCTGATCAGAACAATAATAACTGCAATTGACATTAACCCTTTACCAAATGAATTGGCTGTATATGACTAATTTACAAATTCAGCAATTAACTGGTAGAGTGCTAAATTATTTTTGTCCATCAAATCTTGTACACATGTCTTTGCCCGGTTATAATGTATGTGAGAGTGCCTATGGGCACTCTCACATAAATTGTGGCAAGGCAGACCCTTAGAGACTGAATAATATCACTTCAATGATAATACAAAGTACATGTACTGAATATGAGTCTTCAAGCTGTGGTACCTGTACTGCAGAATAAAGCCCAAATATGGGCTCCCAGCACTCTACCAGTTAAAGAAAAATATTTAAAAATAATTTCAACAAAAGCATGCCATGTGACCCCTTATTTGAATGAGCGTGTTCCAATGAGGAGTCACATGATATGATTTTGTTGAAATTTTTTGTTAAATTTGAAGAAAAAAAAAATAAAAAGAACAAGTTTTGATATTGTGTGCATTTGGTAAAGGTTAAAAGTTTGTTAAGTATTGGGGGCAAAGTAGAAAGTGAAAAATAAGTCATTTGACTCATTACTTTTAATTGCGTTATTAGTTTAGAATAGACCAGATCAAAATTCAGTCTCAGGATAGATAGAATTACAATGGAGTCCTGTTTATTTGAATAGCCACTTTGCCACTGAAGAAATATTCATTTAATCCTTTAAATAACACAAAAAGCAGAAGTCACTCGAAAACAATATTCTTGAATTACTAAATTTTTATACTGTACCAATGACCCAGACATAGCTGGTGCTAACTCTTAAAATATAGGGCCAAACACAAATTTTGCCCCCCAATCCCCAAAATTTGCATCTAAAACTAAAGAAAACATGTCCTGAAAGGCCCTCCACACTTCGCCCCTACTGCGCATGCGCAGTGTCAAGGACGTTCCGAAATTGGCGCCATTTATCATTCTAAGTTTGGCCCTTCATCAGTTAACATCAGACTGATCTTTGTGCTTTTAAATCTCAGTTTAAATGATGCCAGACACATAAATATTAGTGAAATGGTGATTCTAAGGAGGATAGAAAAGGAGGAGAGGAAAAGAATGTGTGACAGAATATTATCAGGGCTGTAACTTAAAATTTTTTAATGAAATTATATTAAGTTACCTATTTTCAAGGCAGCAGCCATTTTGTTGTCATTCTGATTATTTAGTTACACTGTTTTTTCAAGTGTTTTCCTCTCTCCCTGTCCTTTAAGTTCCCCCTTGCTATTCTCCCATGCTTTTGGCATAGTTTCTGTAATTATTATTACTAAAATTTCTTGGGAGTTTTAGCTGAATAACAGAATGAATTCTCTTTCCCCATGTTTACGTCTTCACCTACGGGTGGTTAGGCGTTGTGTTCTGCATCTACCATCTGATGTTCTGCAGTTTCTTCCCTGGAAGTCTCTGTTTTGCATCAGATGGTGTATTTTTGGTAACTGATTTCGGGCCTGGGTGCCTGGAGTCTTATTTTAGTGTTTTTACACTCATTGTTTACATTTACAACAGCCCTCTGTGTGAGGGGGGTTTTTCTAAATAATAATATCTTTATGTTATTTTAATCATAACTAGATACATTATTATTGTTCGTAAGTGTTGAATAAATTGTTTAAAATATTTTTAAAATTTTTGTCCACACTTAGGCTTGGGATCCATTGGGGCTCAACGTTACTTTTCAGAAACTTGGGCTGTTCTGAAAAAATATTTTTTCAAAATATTTTGATTTCAGTTATTTTTTCTATATTAATGGATCATATTATTATTATGTATTTTGATTGCCAGGGGTTAGTGCGAGTACCAGGACTTGTTTTCTTTTCACATTGAAAGGATATTGATCAATTGTTTTAAGAGGAAGTCTTCCTCTGACCTTATTATCATTCTATATGTGGTCAGTGTACTCGCATTAACTCCTGTTCTGTATCGTATGATTTCGATGACAATATGGGAAGCGTATGTCACGGTATGTTGTTGGGGATTTGGACACTCCGGTCCTTTCCCCGCAGGGTCACTCTACTTTATCAATTTCTATTTCAGACGATCAAGATTAGGGTGATGTATCTGTGATGTCTTCCAACAGTGTGCCTCCGTCGTCACAATTAATGAAGGGCTAGCGGAAAAGTGCTCATGTAATACGCCAATTGCCTAAGAGGACCCTAGTAGGTTCGACGGCCTTTGACGTCCGCTAGCTCGCCCGGTGTAGCGTCCATTCACCGAATGGTTCGGCAGCCGGGTTCGTCCGTTGCGGTCTAGAAGGAATTTTGGGGTGATGCGAGCACTATAAAATTAACTTAATGCACACCCAGTGACGGTGGATCGGAGGGAGAACGGAGGAAGCCTTTTAGTCCGGTTCATAGCTCGTTCCGGTCCATCCGGACGGCAAGCGAGAGAGGCCCCTCTCTCGTTCAACAACATCTGGCCCCAGATGTTGTGGTACAAATGTGTCGCTAGCGGAGCATACGTCCGTCGCTCGGGACGCTCCGTTGTATAGGCAGTCCGCTGAGACTGCTAAGGCTTCCTCTTCTCGTCAGCGCACACGACCGCACCTTGGCTGCGTGACCGCCGATATATTACCAGCTTCGCCGATCAAGGATTCTTCGGCGACCAGGTCACACCATCCGGCAGCCAGGGATTCGAGACCGATGGACTCCGGACGTTCGCATAGGAAAAGTATGCGGGAGCCATCTGATGCGGAGCTGCCCTCGGCGAAGCAGCGATAGACTGCGCCTCCACAGGTCTCGACGCCGGACATTCTTGTGCACATAGCACAGCTTATCGCAGCATCCCAGCAGCCGACAGAAACGGTGTCGGATCGAGAATTATCCGACAGCGCTGGGTCGGTAGCCGGGGACTCGAGGCCTGCAGACTCCGGACGTTCGCATAGGAAGTGTGCGGGAGTCAACGTACACGGAGCTTCCAGCGGCAATGCATCGTAAGTCCGCTACTGCACAGGCCTCGGGAACGGACGTGCTTTCCTTAATAGCACAGTTTATCGCAGCATCCCAGCATCAACTGAATCTGTCGCATATATTTTATTCGACGATGCTGGGTCGGGACGCTCCGCGGAAGCGGGTACGGACGTCCGAAAGTTTCATCCGGTCCGACGGGATACCGAAAGGGATTCGGAGGATTTCAAGCTTTCCCTTTCGGAACAACATATGCTGCGATGCCGGATAAGAAACTGATAGCGTCGGTCGACTTAGAAATTTTTGGTTCGGTTCAGGGACATCGTCCCTCAGTTCCGACATAGTCCAATAATGTCACACAAACTTTCGAATTATTGAACGACGCTATATATATTATTATTTTATGCTTGCTATCCAAGCATTTCTGGTTTCTTGTTCGAAGAGTTATGGAGATGTCTTTCAAAAGTGTGCCTCTGTCGTCATAGTTAATGAAGAGTTAGCGGCAATAAGTGCTCATGGAATATGTCTATCGCTTACGGAGTGACATTCGCTAGCTCACCCGGTGTAGCGTACATTCATCGAATGGTTCGGCTGCCGGGTTCGTCCGTTGCGGTCTAGGAAGGAGATTTGGGTGATGCGAGCACTTTAATTACTTTAGTACTCACCCAGTGACGGCAGATTGAGGACAGATCGGAGGAAGCCAACAACATAGGGGACCGCATGTTGTGGTTCAGATATTTTACATTCGGAGCATATGTCCGTTGCTCGGGACGCTCCGTTATATTGACAGTCCGAGAGACTGTCTTTAATGCTTCCTCATCCTCACAGCAGGGCACACGACCGCACATTGGCTACGTGACCTCGAGTATCCGATCAGTTTCGGCATTCAGTGATTCCACAGCGAATAGGTCGCGCCATCCGGTTGCCAAGGGACACGAGGCCTATACACTCCGTTCGCTCGCATATTGGAAGTATGCACGGGGTAACGATCTCGGAGCTTCCTGCGGCAATGCATCGTAAGACCGCTGCTCCTCAGGCCTCAGTGACGGACGTGCTATCCGAGTTAGCACAGTTGTTTCGCAGCATCCCAGCAATTGACAGTTTCTCGGTCGAATCAGGAATTATCCGATGGCGCTGGGTCGGTGCGGTCCGCGGTTGCATCAAGCTACGGACGACCGAACGCTTTATAGGGTCCGACAGGATGGCGAAAGGGATTCGAAAGATTTCGAGTTTTCCCTTTAGTAGTATCGGAAGATGCCTTTCATATCCTCTGGCATTTCTTCCAGTGATTATTTTTCGGACTTCATTGCTGCGATCTTGGATAAGAGACTTATAGCGTCATTGGACTCGGATTTTTCGATCGGTACAGGGACTTTGTCCCTGACTTACCGACGCAGTCCAATATTGTCATTACAACATGTGTTTTATTTTTCGACGCTATATATTTATATATATATACAAGCCTGCTACTAAGCATGATAGTTTAGTTTCTTGTCCGCGTGGCTGATTTCTGCCATTTTATCTTTTTTACAAATAGTTTATTTTGGCAGAGCAGGGCATACCGAGAGTTCATATGCGTCTAGACGGTGTGATTAAAGACTGCATATATTCTTTTTCGCCGTTTATGTCTTTTCCAATTTCAATGTTGGGAACGACATTATGTATAGTAGACTTAACTTAGACGCTTTATTATACGTAATCCGCCTTACTGAGGCGTTATCATTACGTCTTCAAGAAAAGATTTACGGGATATTATTCTCAATGTAATTTCTTTTGAGGGCAGTAGTTTGTTCACGTATAACTCCGCCCTTCAGTGGCTGATTGGAGTTGGTTAGACATGACGCAGCCCTAGCTACATCCACGCGTGGATAGTAGGTTAAGAACTCTCTCAGAGTCGCTTCGTTCTTGGAGGAGCTTCTCTTCGACGGCAACTTTCCGGCAATCCATGAATTGCTCGATTTATACATTCTCTTGTCTATCTAGTGTTACAAGAGATTCAGACTGGGGCAAACATTCGGTGGTTGACTCAGAGAGTGCCGCCGCAGTTGCCGGACCCGAGTGTGGCTGTTATGACGGTTGCCAGTCAAACAGATTGGGATATATACTGATCCATACGGATTCGAAGTGCCAGGGTCTTTGGGTTCCGCAGTCTTTTAGCTATCAGTTTAACTTCCGCGGAATAATGTTTTTTTTAGGCTTGCTTTATGTCATTGCATGAACATTATTCAGAAATGCATGCCCAAATTCCTGTCCTTTAATTCGACAGTAGTGGCGTATCTCCGGAACCAGGGAGGCACTCTTTCGTTTCCGTTATTCAATTTAATGGAAAGAATCCGTCTGTTGGTTATAGTACACCAAGTTCAGTTTTGGTCCGTCATATTCTGGGTCGTCTGATTGTTTTATCGCACTCCCGTTCTCTTACGGATCGCTTGTTGCTGTCAGAATGGACTCTCAACAAACAAGTATTCAATCAGATTTGCTATCTATGGGAGCGCCCAATGATGTTTTATTTATGACACAGCTTGCTAATCAATTGCAGACGTATGTGTTGGCTTGTCCAGATCTCTGAGCTAATACTGTTAACGCTCTATTGATCTATAGGACGGAATGATAGGATACGCGTATCCTCCGGCGCTGTTGTTTTAGCAGGTATTGCTAAGATAAACAACCACAATACATTTCTGTTGATAGCATCTCTATCTTCACAGAGATCATGAGTAATTTACTCTCTTGTCTACTGTGGATCTTAATGTGAAATCTTCCTCTATGTGAGGATCTTTTTCACTGGGTAAATCGTGTCATCTTTATCACAACCAGCAAGGTCGCAACCTTCATGTATTCCGTTGTGTGGTCCGTATTGCATTGTAAGCACTGTACTGGACGAGCTTTGGACGCGATTTCTTACTATAGGAGATCCTCTTCTTCGCTATTCTATGCGACTAAAGTGGAGGCTCTTCCGTCGTGGTGTAGGGATCATTATGTTCATATTGTTGATCCCTCCATACTACTCATTGCTATTTTTTAGTATACTTGTTTCACAAGATCTACTGCAATCTGTTGTTATTTAGGTTATAGGTTTATGTTACCTCATACCTATGCACTCTACGATAGTTTACAATTGAGTCTTTTGTCTCTTTATCTAAGTCAGTTAGTAACTTTTTGATAAATAGACTTAGAATCTTTAGATTAAATTCCTATACGGATTTTAACTTCGGTTCTTATTTAGCTAAGTAATCATTTGAGCCTCTGGAAACAGTAGTTTTCAAATTCTGACCTTTTAGACAGTAATTCTGTTGGTTTCTCTTTTACTGTAGAGTCAGTGAGTTTCATGCACTATCGATGGATGATTTTCACTTTCATAGTTTCGGAATCAATACTTCCGTTACTATTTAGGTTGGATTGTTGCATAAGAGTTAGGCTCCTATTATCCGGAACCTATTATTTTAAGGTCCTTCCGTCTTCGTATGCGCATAGGCCTTTACTCTTTCCGGGTACAGTTTATGTATTTATAAACAGATATCTGTTTATTACAAGGGCGTAAGCTTCTTCTGTCTTTGATGTCTAGTAGAAGGACGTTACACTCCATTTTATTGTTAATGGATTCTATTAACTAGCGTACTGCTTATGGTATATCATTGGCTTAGCAGTTGTGCTTAAGATTTCGGCTCATGAAGTAAGAGTTCTTCTACTTCTTGGGCTTACATTAATAGTGTTGCTATTATAGTTTTTTGAAGGCTGCTCATTGCGCTCAGCCATCCACATTCATGAATTTTATCTCAGAAATATCGAGTCCATTTCTGGAGGCCTCTATTGTTAGGTCTATTATCTACTGCTCAGAATGTCATTCACTTAACAGTTGCTACTATAGCTAGGTAGGCTGTCTGTTTCGGCAGTGTCTCCGTTCGGCTGCCCTCTTCGCTCTGGGCTATTTGACCCAGGGCAAGAAAAAGGGGGGGGGGGGGGGAGGGTGTTCCCTTGGGTCACCTGTTTTTACTATGAAAACAAGGGGATACCTCCTCCGGAGTTAGTAATTCTGAGCTGTTATTGGGATGGTTGTTTAGTGAGAAGTTTAAGTTTATAAAATTCATTCAAGTCTTAGTTTTTAAAGTATAGCTTTTGAATATTGCATATGTCAACGGACATGATTATGCAATTCTCACACACTTTTAGGAGTATAAGAGTCTCTATTCTCTAGACTTACTTTATTATTGGCTTACTTTAAAAATTATTAGTATAAGGATTATTGGATATTAATAGAGTACATGGATGTATGAAGCTCAATTTTTGGAAGGTATTGTATCTTTCTAATTTATCATAAATAAGAAAGATACATGTAAGGCCTATTACTTCTTTTCCCTACAGGGGATGACTCTATTTTATTTTATTGAGCGTATTCCATTTTGCTCTATGTCCTTGGCCCTCCAGCCTTTTTACTATTCAGCTATGTCTGGGTCATTGGTACAGTATAAAAATGTTAAAAAATTTATAGTAATTTATATATTTTTTATACTTACCAATGACCCAGACGGGGATGGCCCTCCCAGGAGTTGGGAACTCTTGCCTCCCCGCTGAGTACATAGCGCTTACCAGGCACTGGTTATTAGAATGATAAATGGCGCCAATTTCGGAACGTCCTTGACACTGCGCATGCGCAGTAGGGGCGAAGTGTGGAGGGCCTTTCAGGACATGTTTTCTTTAGTTTTAGATGCAAATTTTGGGGATTGGGGGGCAAAATTTGTGTTTGGCCCTATATTTTAAGAGTTAGCACCAGCTATGTCTGGGTCATTGGTAAGTATAAAAAATATATAAATTACTATAAATTTTTTAACTTTTTTTCATTTTTTGTTTCAAAAACATAGCTTATGACCCCTCACAGGAATGAACTTATGAGCTTGTTCCAATGAGGTGTCATAAGCTATGTTTTTGTGACAAAAAATGAAAGAGTAATGAAAATTGAATGTTGAATTTTGTGAATAGTGCCGGGCGGTTTTGGCCATTACATTGAGTAAAGGGATAAAATGAGTATTTAATTGACAGGAATTTTGTCATTTTCCTGCATTCTAGTGATACAATTAGCTTCAGTTCTGTTCTATCTTGGAGCTCTCTCTAAGAAGATATAATAAAAACATGGTTAATTCCTTCATTTTTCAGTAATTTTTTTATACTTCAGCCACCTTTACGTGAAGGATGCATCAAGTGGTAGGTATGTTTATCCCTTTACCCAACGCAGATGCTATCAAAATTTATTATTTTAAATATAATTTTTTTTAAATTTTTCAAAAAATTTCAACAAAACCATATCATGTGACCCCTCATTGGAACGAGCTCAATGAGCCCGTTCCAATGTGGGGTCACATGATATGGTTTTGTTGAAATATTTTGAAAAATTTAATTTTTTCAACTGCTCAATTTTCATAATATGCGGGCGGATGCGGGCAATTCGTTAGGTAAAGGGTTATACATCATTTTACATTCAACTATTTGCATTACATGTGGTAACTTTAGTTCCTCTAAGGTCGAATGTTTTCAGTGAGTGTTTACTACTGTACTTAGAACCATATCCCGGAAGCTCTGTGGCTCAGTGGTTAAAGCATTGTACTTCAAACCAAAAGGTACTCCATTCCTGACCAGCAGTAACTGCATTGTGTCCTTGGGCAAGACACCTTATTCTGGTTGCCCACATAGGGGCACTGTGGCACTGTGTACTAATGTATACTGCATGTCATTGGTGCACTTGTCAAGCATTGCTAGCTTGGCTTGTGCAGAGTTTGTAAGTTGAAGAGTCTTGACAGCAACTGTTGCTCTGTGGTTCTCTCTGGGAACGCCAGCTTCCTTCACCCATAAAACTGTCTGAGACAATATGACCATGGCTGTTGAAAGTGTCAATAAACCCCATAGAACAAACAAACAGAACTGTATTTCAAAGGTAAAATTTGGTTGTCAGAATTCTTGCTGTGGTAGTTTCAGAGTTATGGCTCTTGATTATTCAAAAGCTATGTTATTGTGGGGTTTACACATGACATCTTTTCCCCTCTTGGAAGATTGATCTGAAATTTGAACGTTTTCTTGTCACAAATGGAATATATGTTTGATTTTTTCTAGTGCACATTATTCCGAGGTTATAACCCTGGATGGTGCTTTTTAGGCATGAACTGACATTTCATATTCACTTGTCATTACTTTAACCTGAATATTTAGGGTGGGGGTGGGGGGGGGTCCCCACAAGGTTGGTTGGGTGAGAATGGGTATTAGTGTCTCAAGGACATGTTCATTCCAGTTTATTAAATTAATTGTACTTGACTCCTTTTCCCATATCAATTAACAAGGCAAATTTGTCTTGTAGATGTGGTAAATGGTTTGGTGTCCAGAGGTTATGTGCTATTTACAGCATGATTAAGTCATGTGGGCCCATTGTATCAATTTCATTTTTCTTATCTAAACAGTCAGTCCTGAGTACTGAATGTGTACTTTGATGAAATTTCAGGAATATCCAGACAGAAATGTAACACCAGTAATGAAGATTAGAATAGTTGGATGTGCAAGAAAAGATCTGGATTTGAAGCAGTGTTAGTATCTTTTATTTTGCTAATTCAAAGACCTTGACAGAGGCCTTCAAAGTATTATTTTTTTTTAAATTGATTTTGTTTTCGTTCCCACACCTCCTAGAATTCCTGAAAACTACTGTATTTTGAAAATATATTCCAGGGCTCTTGGAACTCATATTGCAACTTCTATGACAACATTAATAATGTATAGGTGGGTAGCTTTGGCTATGAAACACAAATTGATTCATATTGATGAAGCGATAGATCCCAACTGCAAATTTTATGGTGATTTTGAAATGGACATGCAGTCAGAAATTGATATTTAGGGTTTCCCAGCTTGACATATTTCTGGTATGTAATGCAGACCAAGCCAGAAAATAAGCAGACTGTCATCTGCAAAATGAGGTCCCAAGAGGGTGAAATTAGTGGTGCTACCCTGCACAGCAGGGTAGCATCACTAAATTTACCCTCTGTGAACCTCAATATGAATCAAAACTAAACAGAAAGAGGTACCCAGAGGATAAATTGATCCACTGTATGGGATAGCATCAGCAAATGCACCCTCTGGGGGGACCTCATTCTGCAAATGACAGATTGCTTATTTTCAGGCCTGATGCAGACCTGACTGGCAGAGGCCCCTCTTTGCATGGTGAAAGTCCATGGGGGGCTTACCTGAGTTATATTCGAAAATATGCTCCAAATGACAATATTTGGGTACATTTTGACGTCAACAGGCAGTCATTTTACACAATTGTGTCCTCTCCACTCATATCGTTTGCTCGTAAACTTTGCCTGCTACTAAATATGGAGAACGGCAAATTGTTATTGGTGGGCCAATGAAAAAATGTAGCTGTCTTAAAAAATAATGTTATTATTATGAATTGTAATGTTGGTAGACCAGATAATGTTTATTATGCCGCCATTTAAATTTTAGGCTACCAAAAACAAAACTTGAAGTGCAACATTTAATATTACAGTGAAACCTGTTTTGAGAGACCACTGTCATGAGAGACCACCTGTCATAAGAGACTGCTGTGACCTTGTACGATTTGGTTGTTTTACTCTGTAATGGGCTTGTCATGAGTGAGAACCTGTTTTGAGAGACCACTTTTGCCTGGCAAAAAGGGTGGTCTCTGAAGACAAGCCTACTGTTGTCAAAACTTGCACACAAGGGCTGTAAATCAATTTTGGAGTATGGTTCAGCCTCTTAGGCAGGGTTGTCTTCAGCACCTTAAATTCCTTGTAAGTTCTGGAATTAAGAACTCCCTTTCTAAGGACCTGTAAAGTTCTTGGAATACTGGGACTTTCATTGAAAAGCCTTGAAACTGATATACAAGACAATCAGATGAAATCCATTTCAGAAAGATCCAGCTTTTCTTAACAGCAAACTACCTAATAGAATAAAAATCATGCATTAGATTGAGGATACGATTGTAACACAGTAGTACCCTGTTAACTGAATGGCCACCTAGTGCAAGAACAATATTCAGTTAACAGGAATATACAATTAACCCTTTACCCAACATAATGGCCAAAACCGGCCAGCGCTGTTCACAAAAATCACCAATTAATATTTTTATACTGTACCAATGACCCAGACTTAGCTGGTGCTAACTCTAACAAAACCAGGGCCAAACACAAATTTTGCCCCCCAATCCCCAAAATTTGCATCCAAAACAAAAAGAAATCATGTCCTAAAGGACCTCCATGCTACGCCTCTACTGCGCATGCGCAGTGACGCAGACGTCCCGAAATTGGCGCCAATTATCATTCTCTGTTTGGCCCTTCATCAGTCAACATCTCACTGATCTTTGTGCTTGTAAATCTCAGTTTAAAGGATGCCAGACACGTAATTTTTGGAGAAAATGTGATTCTAAGGAGGATAGAAGGAGGAGAGGAAAAAGAAGTGACAAAAAATAATCAGGGCTGTACTTAAAATTTTTTGATGAAATTATGTTAAGTTGCCTATTTTCGAGGCATAGGCCTCTTGTTGTCATTCTTGCTAATTGTTGCACTGCTTATTCAGTGTTTCCTCTCCCCTAGCCTTCTAAAGTCCCCCCTTGCAATTCTCCCATGCTTTTGGCATATTTTTGAGAAATTTCATTTCTAAAATTTCCTGGGAGAGTTGCTTGGTTACAGAATGTTTTCTGTTATTTTCCCCATAGTTACGTTTTCACCCATGGGTGTATAACGTTTGTGTTCTGCATCTTCCATCTGATGTTCTACAGATTCTCCCCTGGGAGTCTCTGTTTTGCATCAGATAGAGTGTAATTGATGACTGATTCCGGGCCAGTTTTTTCAGTGCCTGGAGTCATGTTTTCTGGTGTTTTTACACTGTTTGTTTTCATTGGCAACAGCCTTTTTTGAGGGGGGCTGTTTGTCTTTGCTGTAGTTTATCTCACTATAAGATACATTTATATTATCTGAAAGTGTCTCATTAATTATTTAATATAAATTTAAAATTTTTGACCACACTTTGCCATCGGATCCATCGGGGCTCAACGTTACTTTTCAGCAACTTGGGCTTCGCTGAAAAAATATTTTTTCAAAATTATTTTGTTTTGCAATTGTTTTTTCATTTATTAATGGATCATGTTATTATGTATCTTTGTGTCAGGGGTTTTTGCGAGTAACTAGGACTTATTGTTGTTCTTTCACAATGAAGGGACGTTGTTCAAATTGTAATAGGAAGAAATCTTCCTCTGACTTTCATGATCATTGTATTAATTGTAGTCAGTGTTCTCGCATTAATCCCTGTCCTATATGTGAACATTGGGATGAGAAACATTGGAAACGTGTGTCACGATATGTTGTTTCTGGAGAAAGAGCGATGCCGGCTCTTTCTCCGCAAGGTCACTCTACTCTCTCAGTTTCTATTTCAGAGGAACCAGAACAGGGTGATGTTTCCATGTTATCTTCTTCAAGTGTGCGTCCGTCGTCACAAATGAATTCAGAGCTAGCGGCAAAAGTGCTCATGGAGATTAGACAAATGTCGTCCGCTAGCTCGCCCGGTGTAGCGTCCATTCACCGAATGGTTCGGCAGCCGGGTTCGTCCGATGCGGTCCAAGAGGAAATTTTGGGTGATGCGAGCACTATAAACATAATAGATGCACACCCAGTGACGGCGGATAGTAAGCGAGAACGGAGGAAGCCTTTGAGTCCGGTTCCTAGCTCGTCCAGGTCCAGCCGGGCCGCGAGCGAGAGAGGCCCCTCTCTCGTACAACAACATCTGGGACCAGATGTTGTGGTACAAAATGTGTCTTTAGCGGAGCATACGTCCGTCGCTCGGGACGCTCCGTTGTATAAGCAGTCCGCAGAGACTGTTAAGGCTTCCTCTTCTCGTCAGCGCACACGACCGCACCTTGGCTGCGTGACCGCCGATATATTACCAGCTTCCCCGATCAAGGATTCTTCGGCGACCAGGTCACACCATCCGGCAGCCAGGGATTCGAGACCGATGGACTCCGGACGTTCGCATAGGAAAAGTATGCGGGAGCCATCTGATGCAGAGCTGCCCTCAGCGAAGCAGCGAAAGACTGCGCCTCCGCAGGTCTCGACGCCGGACATTCTTGTGCAGATAGCACAGCTTATCGCAGCATCCCAGCAGCCGACAGAAACGGTGTCGGATCGAGAATTATCCGACGGCGCTGGGTCGGTACGCTCCGCCGAAGCATCGGGGGCGGACGACCGGGAACATCATGAGGTCCGACCGGATGGTGAAAGGGATACGGATGACTTGGAGCTATCCCTTTCGGAACAACATAAAGCTGCCGTGGACTTCATCCGGCACTTTCTCCCTCAAGTTGTTCCGTCGGGCCAGACTGCTGCGCTTCCGGACAAGAGAATTATAGCGTCATTGGACTCTGAATTTTTTGAGCGGTTCAGGGACATCGCTCCCGAGTTTCCGTCACAGTCCAATAATGTTGCAAGAACATTTGAATTATTGAACGACGCTATATTTAAACTTGCTTCCAGGATGGGGAAAGCAGGTTTCTTGTCCGCTAATACTCTCAACCTGCCTTTCATTAATGCAAGGAATAAATTTGATACGGCAGGACAGGGTATACCGAGAGTTCCTCTGCGTATGGACGACGAGGCGGAAGACTTAGAGCTATCATTACCGTCGTCAGCTTCTATTCCAACCGCGGTGTTGGAAACAGCTATTGCGTCTAACAGAGCCAATTTAGATGCCTTATCTTACGCAGATCACCTTACTAAGGCGTTATCACTGCGCCTGCAGGGGAAAGAGTTTCAGGATATACAATCCTCTTTAAGACTTCTTTCAAGGGCAGTAGCTTATTCCACGTGTAACTCCGCCCTTTCAGTGGCAAATCTGGAGTTGGTTAGACGTGACGCAGCCCTAGCTACATCCACACTAGTGGATTCTAAGGTGAAGAACTCTCTTAGAGTCGCTTCGGTCTCAGGAGAACTTCTCTTTGACGGCAAGCTTTCCGCTATTTATGATAAAATTACAAAGAAAGCTAAGGATTCTCTGTTGTTCAAATCTGCTCCTAAGAAGTCGGATACAGCAGACACGAATAAGACAGGCACTTCTGGGTCTAATGCGCCCAAGAGAGGTTCCTATAGAGGTTCCGGTGCGTCCTCTTGGTCTTATTCGAGAGACCGTCAGGATAGCGACTCTCGTTCGGGACGTCCTTCAGGCCGGGACAATCGGTCGGACGCCCCGAGGTTGACAGGGCGAGGTGTGGGTCGTGGAAGACGTGGTTTCTCCTACCGCAGGCCTCGCAGGTCCAGGAGGTGATGGCTTAAACCTCTATCGCGTTCCGGTTGGCGGAAGGTTGTCGAGCTTTTCACAAGAATGGGCGTCGATTACGGACGACCCTTGGGTGAGAGGAGTGA
The DNA here is from genome assembly GCA_031216915.1 of Pictodentalium vernedei. Classification (NCBI taxonomy): domain Eukaryota; kingdom Metazoa; phylum Mollusca; class Scaphopoda; order Dentaliida; family Dentaliidae; genus Pictodentalium; species Pictodentalium vernedei. The sequence goes on along the minus strand of CM062292.1, from coordinate 312,834,537 downwards.
CTTCGGAAGGTCTAAAGATATCCTTCAAACGAAAGCCTCCATTAACTCGAAGTCCAAAGTGGACTCATCTTCCGTCAAATCCACAGAAAAGAGACGCTCTGTTACCAGAGGTGCAGTCTCTTTTAATGAAGAACGCGGTAGAGGTCGTAGAAAACCAGGAATCTCCGGGATTCTACAGCCATCTGTTTCTGGTTCCGAAACCAGACGGCTCGTTCCGTCCAGTCATAGATTTGAGCTGGATAAACAAGCTGATCGTCGCTCCGAAGTTTTATATGGAGACGATTCGATCGGTCAGAGCGAGTATTCGGGTGAACGATTATGCAACGAGCATAGATCTCAAAGATGCGTACTTTCACGTCATGGTACATCCGACATTCCGAAAGTATCTACGCTTCGCAGTCCTAGGAGTGGTGTATCAATTCCGGGCGATGTGCTTCGGATTGAATCTAGCACCCTGGGCTTTCACTCGGGTAATGAACTCGGTAATGATCTACTTCCGAGCTCATTCGTCTGCGGTAACGTCGGCCTACCTGGACGACATTCTTCAGAGGTACGGCAACGAGTTAACACTTCAGAACGATGTTCAGAATCTTCTTCTATTGCTCCGACGTCTCGGTTTTATAGTAAACGAGAAGTTGGATCTGGTGCCGTCCAAGTCATTCACTCATCTGGGAATGAGCTTCGAGACGCACAACAATCTCATTCGTCTGCCGTTAACCAGAGCGAAATTAGTCAGTTGTTACGCTCGCTATTGTCTGCACGCAGACAAAGTCACGGCGAGAGAATTTATGAGACTGATAGGTCTGTGCGGAGCCGCCGCGGATCTCATTCCGATGGGGCGGTTACGCACACGTCCTCTTCAAATTTTCCTGACTCAGAATTGGAGTGTGAAAATTCATTCGCTCGATGTAGACGTTCTCTTGTCAGATCAAGTGAAACAAGAGATTCAGACTTGGGCAAACATTCAGTGGTTAACTCAAGGAGTTCCGCTGCAGTTGCCGGATCCGAGTTTTACCGTTATGACGGATGCCAGTCAAACAGGTTGGGGTGCATCATTAATCCCAACGGATTCGAGATGCCAGGGTCTTTGGGATCCGCAATTCCTGTGCAAGCACATAAACATCAAGGAAATTATGTCAATTTGGCTTGCGTTACGTCACTGGATGGACATTATTCACGATGCTCATGTCCAAATCCTATCCGACAATACGACAGTAGTGGCGTATATACGGAATCAGGGAGGCACTCATTCAGTTCCGTTGTTCAATCTAACAGAAAGAATCCTTCTGTTTGCGTTAGAACATCACGTTCTTCTTTCGGTCCGTCACATACCGGGTCGTCTGAATGTGCTAGCAGACTCCCTTTCACGAAAGGGTCGCTTGTTGCCGTCGGAGTGGACTCTCAACAAACAAGTATTCAATCAGATTTGCTACCAATGGGAACGGCCAATGATAGACTTATTTGCGACACATCTCAACAATCAGTTGCAGACGTATGTGTCTCCGTGTCCGGATCCAAGAGCATTTGCAGTAGACGCTCTGTCGATCCCTTGGGACGGAATGATAGGATATGCGTATCCTCCAGCGCCGTTAATTCAACAAGTATTGCTAAAGATAAAACAATCTCAATGCAAGATTCTGTTGGTAGCATCTCTGTCGCCACAGAGACCGTGGATAAATCTACTCAGGTGTCAGTTGTGGGACCTACCGCGGAAGCTTCCTCCACGGGAGGATCTTCTTTCGCAGGGGAAATCGCGCCAACTCCATCACAACCCGCAAGGTCTCAACCTTCACGTTTTTCCGTTGTGCGGTCCTTCTTGCATGGCAAGCACTTTACAGGACGAGCAGTGGACGCGATTTCTAACTGTAGGAGGACCTCCTCTTCGCTAAACTATGCGGCTAAGTGGAAGGTTTTTCGTCGTTGGTGTAGGGATCATTCTGTAGATATATTCGATCCCTCTATACCAGACATTGCAAACTTTCTAGTATACTTGTTTGACGAAATCAAACTGCAGCCTGTTACTATAAAGGGTTATAGATCTATGTTATCTGATACCTATGCACATCATGATAGTTTACAAATTGGATCTAATGTCTCTTTATCGAAGTTGGTTAGAAACTTTTCGATAAATAGACCCAGAACTCTTAGATTAATTCCTAAGTGGAATTTAGCTTGGGTTCTTCTTAAATTGAAGGAAAAGCCATTTGAACCTCTTGGGACAGTAGATTTCAAATTCTTATCTTATAAGACAGCTTTTCTCTTAGCTTTCTCTTCTGCTAGAAGAGTCAGTGAGCTTCATGCACTATCGGTGGATGATTCTCATTATCGTAGTGTTGGGAACACTATCACCTTCACTACTAATGTGGATTTTTTAGCTAAGAATCAGGCTCCTAATAAATATCCGGAACCTTTTGTTATTAAGGCTCTTCCGTCTTCAGACGGGCGTAGGCCTTTACTCTGTCCTGTTAGAGCATTACGTATCTATAAACAGAGATCTCAGTTTATCAGAAAGGGACGGAATCGTTTCTTTCTGTCTTTGATGCCTAATAGAAAGGATATTTCAGTCCATTCTATTGCTAGATGGATTCAGTTAACTATCCGTGCTGCTTATGAAGATTTATCTTCTTCTCAGCAGTCTGTGCTTAAGATTTCTGCTCATGAAGTAAGAGCTCTTTCTACTTCCTGGGCTTATGCTAATAGTGTTGCTATTACAGATTTAATGAAGGCTGCTTATTGGCCTCAGCCATCCACATTTACGAATTTTTATCTCAGAAATATTGAGTCCATTTCTGGAGACCTGCATTGTTTAGGTCTGTTATCTGTTGCTCAGAATGTCGTCCACTAAACAGTTGCAACTATAGTTATGCAGGCTTTCTGTTCCGGCAGTGACTCCGTCCGGCTGCCCTCTTCGCTCTGGGCTATTTGACCCAGGGCAAGGGGAAGGGGGGGCGGGTGTTCCCTTAGGTCACCTGCTTTATAGTGAAAAGCAAGGGAATGCCTCCTCCAAGTCAGTATTTCTGAGTCGCTTCCGGGATGGTTTTAAAGTGTAATATTAATATTTAAATTCATTCATGTCTTATTTTTAAAGTGTAGCTCGGTGTGAAGCATTTGTATATGTCAGGTGTCAAACGGGCTTTAATATACAATACTCGGACACTTTTAAATGACTATAAAGAGTCTCAATTCTCTTTACTACTTTATTTATTGGCTTGCTTTAAAAATAATTAGTATAAGGGTTATACTGGATGTTAATAGAGAACATGAATGTTATTGTGCTCAATTATTAAGGGTAGTGTATCTTTCTAATTTAATATTAAATAATAAAGATACATGTAAAGCCTAATACTCCTTTTCTCCTTAAGGGGTTACCTCTTTACTATATAGTTGAGCTTATTGGATTTTCCTCTATGTCCTAGGCCCTCCAGCCTGTTTACTATTCAGCTAAGTCTGGGTCATTGGTACAGTATAAAAATGTTAAAAAATTTATAGTAATTTATATATTTTTTATACTTACCAATGACCCAGACGGGGATGGCCCTCCCTGGAGTTGGGAACTCTTGCCTCCCCGCTGAGTACATAGTGCTGACCAGGCACTGCCAGTAAGAATGATAATTGGTGCCAATTTCGGGACGTCTGCGTCACTGCGCATGCACAGTAGAGGCGTAGTATGGAGGTCCTTTAGGACATGATTTCTTTTTGTTTTGGATGCAAATTTTGGGGATTGGGGGGCAAAATTTGTGTTTGGCCCTGGTTTTGTTAGAGTTAGCACCAGCTAAGTCTGGGTCATTGGTAAGTATAAAAAATATATAAATTACTATAAATTTTTTAACTTTCATTATTTTTTCATTTTTTGTCTCAAAAACATAGGTCATGAGTCCTCTTTGGAACGAGCTCACTGAGCTCAGTCCAATGAGTGGGTCATAACCTATATTTTTGAGACAAAAAATGAAAAAATTAGTTATTCAAGAATTTTGTTTGCAAGTGTCGTCTGCTTTTCATGTTCAGTAAAGGGTTAACAGAAATTGGCCATTTTCATTTCTTGTAGTTTTAACCCTTTACCTAACATGAAAAGCAGACGACACTTGTTAACAAAATTCTTGAATAACTTTTTTTTTTCAGTTTTTTTCTCAAAAACTTAGGTTATGACCCCTCTTTGGAACGAGCTCGACGAGCTCGTTCCAAAGAGGGGTCATAATCTATGTTTTTGAGACAAAAAGTGAAAAAAATAATGAAAGTTAATTGGCGATTTTTGTGAATAGCGCTGGCCGGTTTTGGCCGTTACGTTGGGTAAAGGGTTAAACTGAGCATTTATTCTATTTATCTAGTTTGATCTAGCTCTTTGAACTCTTGTCAAATAACTGTCGAAGAAACAATATATAATAGATAAATGCCTCTATTGGATGTATTGAAGCTCAAAATGTGTATAAATATGGGGAATTCATTGGGTGTTGGTGTAATTCTTGGACAGATTACAATCAGATTACAATGTTTTTGTTTGATTACTCTATAATAAATATAGTTTACTTTATAATCTATATGCAATTGACAAGTCAAATTTGTATTGAAGGTATGGTGAATGGTTTGGTGAGTGTAAGTTATATAGAGTTAACATGGTTATCTAGCTAAAAGATACGCAGTTGACTGCTGGAATGCTGGAAGCCCATATTTGAGCCTTATTCTGTAGTGCTGTTATAGCCACATAAAGGCTTCATATTATGTGGATGTGTTTCATATTATCTTACAATAAAATTATTATACCCTCACTTTTTTTTCAAAAGGTTGGGGGTATACTGGATTGTGCCTGTCCATGTAGCTGTGCGTCCATGCATCTGTGCATCCGTAGGTCTGTCCGTCCACACTCAGATGTCTATTCACGTTATAACTTCAACATTTCTGCTCAGATCTCGATGAATGTTCATTATCATGAGATCTTTAAGCAGCATCAGCCCTTTTGTTGTTGGAATATTTTTTCTGTGAGTTATGGCCCGTTGAATATTCAAAAATAGGATATTTTTTGTCTTTTCGCATTGTATCTCAAGTTTGGGTTATTGGATCTCAATGAAATTTGGTATGAAAATTGTTATGGGAAAGGCATTCAAATGAGTCTGTAATAATATTTCTTAATTTTCACTTTTTATGCTTATCACCCCTTTTAACTTAAATTATAAATTTTTATACTGTACCAATGACCCAGACATAGCTGGTGCTAACTCTTAAAATATAGGACCAAACACAAATTTTGCCCCCCAATCCCCAAAATTTGCATCTAAAACCCAAGAAAACATGTCCTGAATGGCCCTCCACACTTCACCTCTACTGCGCATGTGCAGTGTCAAGGACGTTTCGAAATTGGCGCCATTAATCATTCTTAGTTTGGCCCTTCATCAGTTAACATCTGACTGATCTTTGTGCTTGTAAATCTCAGTTTAAATGATGCCAGACACCTAAATATTAGTGAAATGGTGATTCTAAGGAGGATATAGAAGGAGGAGAGGAAAAATGTGTGGCAGAAAATTATCAGGGCTGTAACTTAAAATTTTTTAATGAAATTATGTTAAGTTACCTTTTTTCGAGGCAGCAGCCATTTTGTTGTCATTCTTGTTATCAAGTTACACTGATTGTTCAGTGTTTTCCTCTCTCCCTTTCCTTTAAGTCCCCTCTTGCTATTCTCCCATGCTTTTGGCATATTTTCTGTAATTTTATTACTAAAATTTCTTGGGAGTTTTAGCTGAATAACAGAATGAATTCTGTTCTTTTCCCCATGTTTACGTCTTCACCTGTGGGTGGTTAGGCGTTGTGTTCTGCATCTACCATCTGATGTTCTGCAGTTTCTTCCCCGGAAGTCTCTGTTTTGCATCAGATAGTGTATTATTGGTAACTGATTTCGGGCCTGGGTGCCTGGAGTCTTATTTTAGTGTTTTTACACTTATTGTTTACATTTACAACAGCCCTCTGTGTGAGGGGGGATTTCTTGAAAATAATATCTTGGATGTTAATTTAATCATAACTAGATACATTATTATTGTTCGTAAGTGTTGCATAAATTGTTTAAAATATTTTTAAAATTTTTGTCCACACTTAGGCTTGGGATCCATTGGGGCTCAACGTTACTTTTCAGAAACTTGGGCTGTTCTGAAAAAATATTTCTTCAAAATATTTTGATTTCAATTATTTTTTCTATGTTAATGGATCATATTATTATTATGTATTTTGATTGTCAGGGGTTGGTGCGAGTACTAGGACTTTGTTTTCTTTTCACATTGAAAGGATTTTGGTCAATTGTAATAAGAGGAAATCTTCCTCTGACTTTTATAATCATTCTATATGTAGTCAGTGTACTCGCACTAACTCCTGTTCTGTATGTGATGATTTCGATGACAACATGGGAAGCGTGTGTCACGGTATGTTAGTGGGGAATTGGACATTCCGGTCCTTTCCCCACAGGGTCACTCTACTTTATCAGTTTCTATTTCAGACGATCAAGATTAGGGTGATGTATCCGTGATGTCTTCCAAAAGTGTGCCTCCGTCATCACAATTAATGAAGGGCTAGCGGAAAAGTGCTCATGTAAATACGCCAATTGCCTAAGAGGACCCTAGTAGGTTCGACGGCCTTTGACGTCCGCTAGCTCGCCCGGTGTAGTGTCCATTCATCGAATGGTTCGGCAGCCGGGTTCGTCCGTTGCGGTCTAGGAGTTTTGGGGTGATGCGAGCACTATAAATCAACCAAATGCACACCCAGTGACGGCGGATTAGAGGGAGAACGGAGGAAGCCTTTTAGTCCGGTTCCTAGCTCGTCCAGGTCCATCCGGACGGCGAGCGAGAGAGGCCCCTCTCTCGTACAACAACATCTGGCCCTAGATGTTGTGGTACAAAATGTTTCGCATTCGGAGCATACGTCCGCCGCTCGGGACGCTCCGACATATAGTCAGTCCGGAGAGACTGTCAATAAGGCTTCCTCTTCTCATGGTAGCGCACACGACCGCTCTTGGCTACGTGACCTCGGATATCCAGTCAGCTTCGCCAATCAGAGAATCATCGGCGACCAGGTCACACCATCCGGTAGCCAGGGACACGAGGCCTGCAGACTCCGGACGTTCGCATAAGAAAGTGTGCGGGAGTCAACGTACACGGAGCTTCCGGCGGCAATGCATCGTAAGATTGCTACTGCACAGGCCTCGGGGACGGACGTGCTATCCCAAATAGCACAGCTTATCGCAGCATCCCAGCAACAACTGAATCTGTCGCATAATGTATTATCCGACGATGCTGGGTCGGGACGCTCCGCGGAAGCAGGTACGGACGTCCGAAAATTTCATCCGGTCCGACGGGATACCGAAAGGGATTCGGAGGATTTCGAGCTTTCCCTTTCGGAACAACATATGCTGTTGTGTATGTCATCTGACTTGATCTTCTACAGGTTCTTTCGTCGGACCAGAATGCTGCGATGCCGGATAAGAAACTGATAGCGTCGGTGGACTTAGAAATTTTTAGTTCGGTTCAGGGACATCGTCCCTCAGTACCGACATAGTCCAATAATGTCACACAAACTTTCGAATTATTGAACGACGCTATATATATTATTATATGCTTGCTATTACCAAGCATTTCTGGTTTCTTGTTCGCAAAGTTACGGAGATGGCTTTCAAAGTGTGCCTCTGTCTTCATAGTTAATGAAGAGCTAGCGGCAATAAGTGCTCATGGAATATGTCTATCGCCTAAGAGGTCCCTTGTAGGATCGACGGAGTGACATTCGCTAGCTCACCCGGTGTAGCGTATATTCATCGAATGGTTCGGCTGCCGGGTTCGTCCGTTGCGGTCTAGGAAGGAGATTTGGGTGATGCGAGCACTATAATATCTTTAGTACTCACCCAGTGACGACGGATTGAGGACAGATCGGAGAAAGCCTGTTAGTCCGGTTCCTGGCTCGTCCAGGTCCGTCCGGGTTGTGAGCGAGAGAGGTCCCTCTCTCGCCCAACAACATAGTGGACCGCATGTTGTGGTTCAGATATTTTGCATTCGGAGCATATGTCCACGGCTCGGGACGCTCCGTTATATTGACAGTCCGAGAGACTGTCGATAATGCTTCCTCATCCTCACAGCAGTGCACACGGCCGCACATTGGCTACGTGACCTCGAGTATCCGACCAGTTTCGTCATTCAGTGATTCCACGGCGAACAGGTCACGCCATCCGGTAGCCAAGGGACACGAGGCCTATACACTCCGTTCGCTCGCATAATAGTAGTATGCACGGGGTAATGATCACGGAGCTTCCAGCGGCAATGCATCATAAGACCGCTTCTCCACAGGCCTCAGTGACGGACGTGCTATCCAAGTTAGCACAGTTTTTCGCAGCATCCCAGCAATCGACAGTTTCTCGGTCGGATCAGGAATTATCCGAGGGCGCTGGGTCGGTGCGGTCCGCGGTTGCATCAGGTTCGGACGACCGAACGCTTTATAGAGTCCGACAGGATGGCGAAAGGGATTCGGACGATTTCGAGTTTTCCCTTTCGGAACATCGGAAGCTGCCATACATTTCTTCCGGCATTATCTTCCAGTGGTTGTTCCTTCGGACTACATTGCTGCGATGTTGGATAAGAGACTTATAGCGTCATTGGACACAGAATTTTGGATCGGTTCAGGGACATTGTCCGTGACTTACCGACACAGTCCAATAATGTCATTAGAACATGTGTATTATTTATCGACGCTATATATATATATAAGCCTGCTACCAAGCATGATAGTTTAGTTTCTTGTCCGCAATGCTCAATTCTGCCTTTTATCATTTATAGGAATAATTTATTTTGGCAGAACAGGGCATACCGAGAGTTCATATGCGTCTAGACGGCTTGGTTAAAGACTGGAAATTATCTTTTTTGCCATCTATGTCTTTTCCAACAACAATGTTGGAAACGACAATGATGTCTAATAGACTCAACTTAGACGCTTTATCATACGTAATCCACCTTACTGAGGCGTTATCATTACGTCTTCAAGAGAAAGAATTCCGGGATATGATCCTCAATGTGATTTCTTTTGAGGGCAGTAGTTTGTTCACGTATAACTCCGCCCTTCGGTGGCTACCTGGAGTTGGTTAGACGTGACGCAGCCCTAGCTACATCCACGCGCGTGGATAGTAAGGTGAAGAACTCTCTCAGAGTCGTTTCGGTCTCGGAGAAGCTTCTCTTCGACGGCAACTTTTCAGCAATCCAGGAATTGCTCGATTTACACGTTCTCTTGTCTATCTAGTATAGCAAGAGATTCAGACTGGGGCAAACATTCGGTGGTTGACTCAGAGAGTGCCACAGCAGTTGCCGGATCCGAGTTTTATAATTATGACGGTTGCCAGTCAAACAGGTTGGGATACAATATTGATCCCAACGGATTCGAAGTGCCAGGGTCTTTGGGTTCCGCAGTCTCTAGGCAAGCACTTATCTTCCACGGAATAATGTTTTTTAGGCTTGCTTTATGTCATTGGATGAACATTATTCAGAAACGCATGTCCAAATCCTGTCCGATAATACGACAGTAGTGGCGTATCTCCGGAACCAGGGAGGCACTCATTCGTTTCCGTTATTCAATTTAATGGAAAGAATCCTTCTGTTTGTTATAGTACACCAAGTTCTGCTTCGGTCCGTCATATTCCGGGTCGTCTGATTGTATTACCGGACTCCCTTTCACTTGTGGGTCGCATGTTGCCGTCAGAATGGACTCTCAACAAACAAGTATTCAATCAGATTTGCTATCAATGGGAGCGCCCAATGATAATTTATTTACGACACAACTTGCTAATCAATTGCAGACGTATGTGTTTACATGTCTGGATCTCTGAGCTTATGTTGTTAACGCTCTATTGATCTAATAGGACGGAATGATAGGAAATGTTGTTTCAGCAAGTATTGCTAAGATAAACAACCACAATACATTTCTGTTGATAGCATCTCTGTCTTCACAGAGACCGTGGGTAAATTTACTCAGATGTCTACTGTGGGACTTAACGCGAAAACTTCCTCCATGAGAGGATCTTTTTTCGCTGGGTAAATCGTGTCATCTTTATCACAACCCGCAAGGTCTCAACCTTCACGTATTCCGTTGTGTGGTCCTTATTGCATTGTAAGCATTGTACTGGACGAGCTTTGGACGCGATTTCTTACTATAGGAGAACCTCTTCTTCGCTATACTATGCGGCTAAAGTGGAGGCTCTTCCGTCGTTGGTGTAGGGATCACTATGTTGATATTGTTGATCCCTCCATACTAGTCATTGCAACTTTCTAGTATACTTGTTTGACAAGATCTACTGCAGCCTGTTACTATTAAGGTTATAGGTTTATGTTATCTCATACCTATGCACTCTATGATAGTTTACAATTGAGTCTTATGTCTCTTTATCTAAGTCAGTTAGTAACTTTTCGATAAATAGACTTAGAATCATTAGATTAAATTTCTATACGGAATTTAACTTCGGTTCTTATTTAGCTAAGTAATCATTTGAGCCTCTGGAAACAGTAGTTTTCAAATTCTGACCTTTTAGACAGTAATTCTGTTGGCTTCTCTTTTACTGAAGAGTCAGTGAGCTTCATGCTCTATCGGTGGATGATTCTCACTTTCGTAGTTTCGGAATCACTACTTCCTTTACTATTTAGGTTGGATTTTTGCATAAGAGTCAGGCTCCTAATAAATATCCGGAACCTATTGTTATTAAGGTCCTTCCGTCTTCGTACGGGCATAGGCCTTTACTCTGTCCGGTTAGAGTTTACGTATTTATAAACAGATATCTGTTTATTACTACGGGCGTAAGCTTCTTCTGTCTTTGATGCCTAATAGAAGGACGTTACGCTCCATTCTATTGCTAATGGATTCAATTAACTATCGATACTGCTTATGGTATATCATTGACTAAGCAGTTGTGCTTGAGATTTCGGCTCATGAAGTAAGAGTTCTACATCTTGGGCTTATATTAATAGTGTCGCTATTATAGATTTTTGAAGGCTGCTCATTGCGCTCAGCCATCCACATTCATGAATTTTTATCTCAGAAATATCGAGTCCATTTCTGGAGGCCTCTGTTGTTAGGTCTATTATCTACTGCTCAGAATGTCATTCACTTAACAGTTGCTACTATAGCTAGGTAGGCTGTCTGTTTCGGCAGTGACTCCGTTCTGCTGCCCTCTTCGCTCTGGGCTATTTGACCCAGGGCAAGAAAAAGGGGGGAGGGGGGGGGGGGGGTGTTCCCTTGGGTCACCTGTTTTTCTATGAAAACAAGGAGATACCTCCTCCGGAGTTAGTAATTCTGAGCTGTTATTGGGATGGTTTTTTAGTGAGAAGTTTATGTTTTAAAAATTCATTCAGGTCTTAGTTTTTAAAGTATAGCTTTTGAATATAGCATGTGTCAACGGACGTTATTATACAATCCTAAGACACTTTTAAGGAGTATAAAGAGTCTCTATTCTCTAGACTTACTTTATTTATTGGCTTACTTTAAAAATTATTAGTATAAGGATTATACTAGATATTAATAGAGTACATGGATGTATGATGCTCAATTTTGGAAGGTGTTGTATCTTTCTAATTTATCATAAATAAGAAAGATACATGTAAGGCCTAATACTTCTTTTTCCCTAGAGGGGATGACTCTATTTTATATAATTGAGCGTAACTTGCTCTATGTCCTAGTAATTTATATATTTTTTATACTTACCAATGACCCAGACGGGGATGGCCCTCCCAGGAGTTGGGAACTCATACCTCCCCGCTGAGTACATAGCGCTTACCAGGCACTGGTTATAAGAATGATTAATGGCGCCAATTTCGAAACGTCCTTGACACTGCGCATGCGCAGTAGAGGTGAAGTGTGGAGGGCCATTCAGGACATGTTTTCTTTGGTTTTAGATGCAAATTTTGGGGATTGGGGGGCAAAATTTGTGTTTGGCTCTATATTTTAAGAGTTAGCACCAGCTATGTCTGGGTCATTGGTAAGTATAAAAAATATATAAATTATTATAAATTTTTTAACATTCATGGTAATTTGTATATTTTTTATACTTAACCAATGGCCCAGACTAGCTAGCTAAAAATATCTAGAGCCAAACACAAATTTTGACCCCACAATCCCCAAAATTTGCATGCAAAACCGAAAAATAAAAGTCCTATCTGGCCCTCCATACATTTACTCTGCGCAGACGTCAGGAAGTGACCGGAATTGGCGCTAACATCATTCTTTGTAGAAGAGAGTACTACATAATAATTCAGGGGGAGGTATGAGTGCCCACTCATGGGAGGGCCATCTCCAGCTGGGCCATTGGTAACTATAAAAAATATACAAATTACTATGAATTTATAATATTTTTTAGCTGCGATGAGCAGCTCTATATGTGGCAATGTCTGTCTGTCTGTCGTCTGTCTGTCTGTTGGTCGGTCGGTCTGTCACCAACGAGTTTAAAAAACACCATAACTCCTAAAATACTTGATGGAATGACACCATACTTGGCATGCAAGTGTATCTTCATGATGTCTACACCCTCTCAATAGTGCATGTCATTCGGATAATTTCAGTCACATTTATGGACTTGTCATCAACAAATTTTTTTGTCACCAACAAGTTTTTTGTCACCAACGAGTTTTAAAACATCATTGGCGTTGCACAAATCGTTGCAGCTTCGGCACTCTGACAGTGCGCTCTAGTTATACTATAACCCAATGGCCCAGACTAGCTGAATCGTAAAAAAGCTGGAGGGCCTAGGACTTCAGAATTAATAGATCAACATAGTTCCAATTCTGTAATCCAAGATGAAAGGAAGTTAAAATTATTAGGAATTACATGTATGTTTCTCTATACAGTAATAGAGGAGACATATCCTAAATATGGAGCCCAATTTAAGTAATTACGTATTCTAAGCATGAAAACTCTGCTAATTAGGATGTAACGAGTTCCTAATTTTTAAGGCTAGTCAGGACTAAGCTCCAAAAATTAGATGGCGTATCTGAGAATGAGAGAAAATCCCCCACAAACATATGCCATACACAATGAAACTCCACCTGTATGCAGGATATAATTACAGACGGAACAGCTTCCTTCATGGTTACATACCTATCAAGCCAGAGGAGAGGTAAAAATCACCACCCCCCCCTTCTTTTGAAGGAATCTTCAAAAGGAAAGAGTGGAGCGCTCTGGAATCAGTAAAAGCGGTATCAAAAAACAATATAAATTTTCGTCGAACAGGCACTCGGGTATTAATTTATAATTAATAAATGTGCTTAATGTCACTTCAGATGTTAAGGCTTTAGCATCGATCCCGGTAATCAATATTGCCCACTATATAACATACGCCGCAGACAGCGTGTGCAGATCTGACAAAAACCGGTGATATAATATATAACATACACATGTCCAATCGAACCACAATGAATGATCTAGTGGAGAGAAAACACACTACCGAGGTAACCCACAGGCGACCTCATTCAGGTGTACAGTAAATTCCAGTAGCAACATTCTCCGACATGTACAATCCGATATCTATGACCGTATGCGCGTGTAAATATGCGATTTGAGTATGGACATTAATAGAAACCTAGGTCTAGAAATGGAAGTAGGTATGATTAACAGGCTCCGATACGGACCACTCCCAAAATAATTCATAATTTCAAAGGTCCATAATATACAATAAAGCATCAGCCTAATAATGCCTAATAATTATAATTCGCGAGAGCATTAAAATCCTGCATGTAATCATCTGAAAACCAGTTAACTGGTTATGCAGCCTCCGAGGTATACAAAGACTAGCAATTTAATTATGATGAAGTATGTGCTCGTATATAACAAATCAACAAATAATCACAGGAAACTAATCCAACCAAAAAGCGGAGATGCTCATGAGGTTGCCATAGAACACGACCCAACCGCCAATTGAAAAGTGAAGAAATACATTGCATCTATGTATTAAACTAGACAAGGCTTGCAGAAAGAAAACAATGTCTTGCCCGGTAATTGCCTCTAAACAAATTGGCAGTGTGTGTATGTGGGGAGGGGGATTCGAAGTCCTATCGGAATCTCCTCGCCCACATTACTTAATCGTTCCTCTGTTAGTCATCAAATAATATAGGAACTGCAATGGTTTCCTCACGTCTAACCGACTCCATTATGCCACTATGGGCGGAAAAGGGCATGAAGAACAAATACTTCCCCCGATAAAGAAGGTACTCTCATGGAGGAAGCCTCCGGAGAGCATCCCAAAACAGACACTTGAGAAAACTGATCCAAGGTTTCTGTGACGACAGAGGTGGTACTACTAGGATTCACAATGAGACTGTTTGATCTTAAACAAATGAATTGGAGGATACGCGTATCCTATCATCTATCCCCATGAGATTGGCAGAGCATCTACTGCATGTGCTCAATGGTCTGGGCATGGCAACACAAATGACGGTAACTGATTGTTCCAGTGTGTCTCAAACTGATCTATCATGGGTCGAGCCCACTGGTAGCAAAACTGCCCAAATAATCGCTTGTTGAACGTCCATTCCAATTGCAACAGGCAACCTTTCCAAGGAGCGAGTCCGATAGTACGTTCAGATGACCCGGTATATGACGGATAGACAGATGAACATGATGATACATGACATAATAGGAAAATCTAGTTGGCATAACGGAAATGAATGGGTGCTGCCCAGGTTCCTGATGTACGCTACCACAGTCAAGTTGTCCGACAATATCTTAACATGCGCATCCGCTATAATGTGAAACCATTGTTGTAGCCCTAACCAAATTGACGTCATTTCTTTGATGTTTATTTGTTTCTCCTGGAACTGAGGGTCCCAAAGACCCTGGCATTTCGAGTCTGTCGGGCTCAGGGTCCCACCCCAACCTGGTGGACTTGCATCCGTCATAATCGTGAAAGCTGGATCCGGCAGCTGCAGTGGAACTCCCTGAGTTAACCACTGAATATCTGCCCAAATCTGGACCTTTTGTTTACTAGATCCGTTAAACAATACCGGTCTCGAGCGAATGCGTCTTCACACTCCAGTTCTGGGTAAAGACTATCTGGAGGAGACGTGTGCGTAAGTGACCCATCAGAATAAGATCCACAGCCGTTCCTCACAACCCCATCAGTCGCATAAATACCCTCGCTGTTAATGCGTCTCAGTGTAGACAAAAATGAGCATAAGAACTGAATAATTTCGCTCTCTGTGATGGCAGACAAACCAGATTGTTGTGAGTCTCGAAGCTCATTTCCAAGTGAATGAACGACTTGGACAGAGCGAGATCTGACTTCTCATTACAATGAAGCCGAGACGTTGGAGCAAGAAAAGCAGACTCTAAACATTGTTCTGAAGAGTAGTTGTTGCCGTACCTCTGAAGAATGTCGTCCAAGTAAGCCAACGTTACCACAGGTGAATGAGCTCAGAAGTAAGACATTACCGAGTTCATTATTCGAGTGAACGCCCAGGGCGCTAGATTCAGACCGAAGCACATCACTTGGAACTGATATACTATCCCTTGAACGGCGAACCGTAGGTACTTTCTGAATGCCGGATATACCAGGACATGAAAGTACAGATCCTTAGATCTAAGCTTGCTGCATAGTCCATCACTCGAATGCTTGCTTTTACCGACTGAATGATTACCATGATAAACTTGTTATCCAGCTCAAACCTGTTATTGGTCGGAATGAGCTGTCTGGCTTCGGTACGAGGAACAGGTGACTGTAGAATCCCAGAGAATCTTGGTTCTCGATAACCTCTATTGCTTCCTTGCCAAGAGAGCCTTTACCTCCGATTGGAGAGACTCTCTTATGAAAGGCTTTGACGGAAGTTTTGTCCATCGCAGAAATCATGTTAGTGATGGTTTCACTTGGAAAGATAGCCATAGGCCGTCCAAGATCACACTCCAGTTTGATGCGAATCTTGATAACCTTCCTCCAACTGCAAGCAATAGAGGTCCTGACCATCACCTGTTGTACCTGCGAGACTTACGGGAGGAGAAACCACGTCCCCCTCACGAAGAGCCTCGACCGAGGCTTAGAGGCTTCTGACCGTCTGACCGATTGTCTCGATCAGACCTACGCCCCCTTCCCGGGTTGCTGTATTGACAATCCCTAGAGTAATTATAGGAGGGTTTCCTATACCCTCGCGAGGAGTCCCCTTTAGACGATCTCTGTCTAGGACGTCCTCCCTTACTCTTTCCTGCTGCTGCAGATCGATTAGACACCGACTAAAGGAGCAGAGTATTGACACTTTCTTTGTAGCTTGGTCATAAACCAATGAAAGCTTACCGTCTAAAAACTTTAGTGTCCGGATACCGGAGCGACCCGTAGAGAGTTTTTCATCTTGTCATCTATCAAAGATGACGAGGCAATGGCTCCCTCACGTCTGATTAACTCCAAATTAGCCACTGTTAAGGCAGAGTTATATATGGTAAACATAATAGCCCTGGAAAGGACTCTTAAAGAGGTACGAACGTCCTCAAATTCCTTTCCATTGAGACGTTGCGCCACAGCTCTTGAAGGTGATGTGAAAAAGACAATGCGTCTAAATTCGCTCTGATTGAAGAAATTGCTGTCTCAATTGTGTCTGAGCGAATCATGAATGACGAAGGTAAGGACTCCCACCAACTCCACAATAAATATATGAAAAAGATACATAATAAATAACATTCATAATATAAATCAAAAAATAAATTACACAAAAAAATTTTTTGAAAAATTTTGACAAGAGCCCATGTCCCCAAAGAGAATGAGCCCAAATGTATCCCGATAGAGCCTAAGTGGGGACAAAATTTTTTTTATTATCCAAAAAATTAATTGCTACACTACCAGAATATTTAATGTATCTTACAACAGTCCCACCATGATAATAAATAGGAAACTACATATATTAATAGAACGTTGTCAATGTAAACAACGTCAGTAGAAAAACCGGAAACAAGACTCCAGGCACTGAATAAAAAAGGCCCGAAGTCAGTAACAGATTTTGAACAATACGATGTAAAGCAAGATCTTCATCAAAAGAGAAAACAATACATCGGATGTATGATGCATGACCAAAAATGCCCAAACACTCCAAGTATGAGGACGTAAGCATGGGAATATACAGAATAAACATTCTGTGTAACATGTCAAACTCCAAAGAAATTTATGAAAAAATTTCAATAAAACAAGCCAAAAAGCTTGGGAGTTTGACAGGGGGGCTCAAAGGAAGGATAGGGAAGGAACACTCTGAACAATCAGCGGAAAAATCATTAGTAAGAATGATGACGACAGGCCCTTGTCCCGAAATTGGGGAACATGAAATAATTTTGATAAAAATTATAAAGTTACAGCCCTGAACGTTTCAAACTACCGTTCCTTTCTTCCATCATCCAGCTGTGTCCTTGTATCCACCAAATTCACCATTGATTTGTGTCTGGCATCATTAAAACTGAGATTTAAAAGCACAGATGTCAGTTTGTTATTATCTGACAGAAGGGCCAAACAAAGAATAATGTTGGCACCAATTTCGGTCACTTCCTGACGTCTGCATATGTGTAGAGAGTAAATGTATGGAGGGCCAGAAAGAACTTTTATTTTTCGGTTTTGCATACAAATTTTGGGGATGGGGGGGGCAAAATTTGTGTTTGGCCCTGGATATTTTTGAGTTAGCACCGGCTAGCTAGTCTGGGCCATTGGGTTATAGTATAAAAATTTTGCTGTTTGCCTCATAAAAGAGCCAATTTTTTGTCTGTTCACCTCATATTTCAGTCTTGGGTTATCAGATTTCAATGAAATTTGGAATGAAGTTTGTTTACGGGAAAGGCTTTCGAGTTATGTCCCTGCAGTAAAACAGAATATACATGTAAATCACCTCCCCACATGTGGCATTATGTCTTTGTTCTATAAGGTTTGGGTTATCAGATTTCAATGAAATAATTTGGAATGAAGATTGCTTAACTGGTAGAGTGCTGGAAGCCCTATTTTGGGCTTTACTAAAAGTGACAGGCAATAACTGTCTGTAGTTGCATTCTGCCTGAGGAAGCCTTTATTGTCCCTGATATGAATCAGATTTTTTATACAATACCTTGCTCTCTGACATTTAATTGGATAGTGCCTATAAGGCACTATCCAATTAAATGTGATAGAACAGTATATGATGAGCTTTGATTTGTTGTCAGAAAAAACTCAGCACTTTACCAGTTAAAGGAAAGGCTTTCAAGTGAGGTATGTCCCTGCAGAAAAACAAAAAAAATACTTGCAAATCACCTCCCCACATCTGTCATTGTGTCTTTGTTCTAATCCCCTTATGTGGATGGTCTAATTGTCACTAAACTTCAGTAACAGGTGTTTCTGGCCTTCACAATTACCTTGCTGTAAAACAAAGTCAATGATTTTTCTGATTGGTAAAATAGCAATTTTTTGTCTGTTCGCCTCATATCTCCGCTCTGCTTTGGGTTTAGCAGCTCTCATTAAAATTACGAAGGAAGATTCTTTATGGAAATAGCTTTCACAGTATCCTGGTTCATTTCCTGTCTTGTCATTGTTTGGCGGTATGTTTCATGCCGAAGGTGTGTGCCCTCCCACCCCACCCACCCCCTGTTTAGTCTGTATAGCTTCGTCTTGTTATAATTTATGGGAAAGTTCCTGAAGGCACTCTCCCATATATTGAAATAATGGAAAGCCATATGAACAAATTTTGACACCCAAAAATAATTCAGCACACTACGACTTGAGTGGGTTGCACTGTATGACCTTAAAGTAGAATATGAGTGCAGATTCCCTCAGCTTAAATGTTCATGTAACTATGTGTAGTTCCAAGAGGGGAACGCCCTTGTTTTTGTCCCAAAAAATTCTTGAAAATCTTGAATTTCTTATCTCCAACTCCTTGAAAACTTTTAAATATATACAGGAGGGTCCGAGAAACTCTTTTTATTGACAAGTAATTCATCGGTGTGCAGGAATCCAGGAATACAATGAAATTGTTTTTCATAATTGGTCTGATGCCCTTCATATTATGCAACTTTAACATGTCACTTAAAATGGCTATAATCAGCTAGCTTTATTCAGGAGAATCACAATTCAAATATTATTATTTTTATTAGCTGCGACTAGCAACTCTATAAGTGGCAATGTCGGTCGGTCGGTCTGTCTGTGACCAACGAGTTTCAAAACTCATTAACTTTTGAAATACATGATGGAATGACTTTATATTTGGCATGTAAGTGTATCTTATTGATGTCTAGCCACTGTTCAATGCATGTGTTGTTACAAATATTTTTCTTGGAGTTATGGCCCTTGATGAACATAGAATTTTGTGAGATTGCACCACCCGTCGCATCTACGGTGTCGATGTCGCGATTTTTTTATAAATAAATTCATATATTAAATGCTTATAGGGGTTCTCAACAGTGTCGTTAGTGCACAAGGATGTACATATACAGATCCCCCCCTGGATCAAGTGCATTTGAGTATTTTAATCATCCCAAGGTCATAGTTCTAGTTTTACCCCTACTCTCAAAGAAAATGGGGGGGTATACTGGATTACATCCATCCACAGCGATATCTCCGCAGTGTGTGGATGGATTTCAGTGAAATTTGGTATAAGGGATCCTTGTGACAAACCTCTCCTGCACATGTTATAAAAAAGTTGCCTGCATATTTTTCACCAGAGTTATGGTCGTTACCTTACTTATGCTTCATCGTTGCAGTGGGGGTATAATTGTCTTCAGCAATAGCTTTTATTTGAATTAACAAATTTCCATTTGCCTAACATGTCCAGAAGAGGAAGCTGGAAAAAAACACTTTTATAACTAAAATTGTTTACCTTTTTCCTAAAAAAAATCATGGCTGATGACCCATCATTGGAAAAAACTCAGTGAGCTTGTTCCATGGAAGGATTATAAGCTATGTTTTGGAGGCAGAAGCTGAAAAAGAAAAAAATTGTAGAGATGGTTTTTATGAATAGTTCTTGGCATTTTGTGGTGTATATGTCATTCTGTTCAGTAAAGGATTAAAATATTTGTGACGACAATACTGAATTTTCATAGTTTGTATATCATATTCATTACAGCTTCATTGCTGACGATATGGCGACCTGCACCAGAGTTGTTCAACTTAGAAGAGGGCAAGAGATATAAGATTTATTCCTTGAATGCTTCTGCAAGCAGGTATTCACAATAAGCATTTTTTTTAAAGAGCATTTGATGTTTTATATTGATGTGATAACTGGTTCAATGCAAGATAATAGTAATTTGAAAATGGCATATATTTACAATGTGTCACACTCCCATAGCAGTGCTCTAAATGAAATTTGGGTGTAAGGGACTTTTTTCCTGGAAAATATAATATATATTCATATTTGAAATTCCTAATAAGGATTTATGTACTCCCACACTGATATTTCTTGGGTTGTTTTGCTCAGGAGTGGACTGGGACAAGAGAGAAGTTTCTGGAAAATGCACCAGGGGACTTCCGGACAAGGACTAAATTTTGATATTTTTATACTGTACCAATGACCCAGACTTAGCTGGTGCAAACTCTAATTAATTCAGGGCCAAACACAAATTTTGCCCCCCCCCCCCCCCCCAATCCCCAAAATTTGCATCAAAAACCGAAAATTAGATGTCCTAGTAGGTCCTCCATATTTTTACTCCACTGCGCATGCGCAGTGTCAAGGAGGTCTCGAAATTGGCGCCAAAATGTCATTCTTTGTTTGGCCCAGAAATCAGTCTCACCTCGCTGATATTTGTGCTGTAAATCTCAGTTTTAATGATGCCAGACACATAATTATGAGAGAAATGGTGGATATGAAGTGGATATAGGATGAGGAGAGGAAAAACAGTGGTTTCAGATGTTCAGGCTGTAACTTATAATTATTTTACGAAATTATTTCATGTTGCCTATTTTCGAGGCATGGCCCTGTTGTTGTCATTCTTGCTAAGAATGTTCCATTGTTTGATCAGTGTTTCTTCTCTCCCTTTCCTTCATTCCCCCCTAGCTATTCTCCCATGCTTTTGGCTTATTTTTTGTAATGTATATTACTAAAATTTCTTGAGAGTTTTGGCTTGGAAACAGATTTATTTTCTGTTTTTTCCCCATGTTTACATCCTCACCTTTGGGTGTTTAGGCATTTTGGTCTGCATCTACCATCTGATGCTCTGCAGTTTCTTCTTGGGAAGGCTCTGTTTAGCATCAGATAGTGTTTAAATTAGTCACTGATTTCAGGCCATGTTTACCAGTGCCTGGAGTCATGTTTCTGGTTTGTTTACACTTTTTGTTTAGGTTGACAACAGTTACTTCTGATAGTGATTTCTTGTCTTCTACCTAGTTTACTTCATAGTAAGATACATTAATATTGTCCATAAATGTTACATTAATTTTTCAAAATGATTTAAAATTTTTGTCCGCACTTAGGCTTTTTTGGGATCCATTTGGGCTCAGGGTTCCCTTTGGGAACTTGGGCTTTTTTGAAAAATTTTTTTCAAAATTTTTTCTTTTTGAATTATTAAAAAGTGCGCTTCCGTCGTCACAGTCTAGAGAAGAGCTTGCGGCTAAAGTGCTCATGTATATACATCAAGAGGCCCCAAGTAGGATTGATGGCATTGATGTCAACGTCCGCTAGCTCGCCCGGTGTCGTGTCCATTCACCGAATGGGTCAGCACCCGGGTTCGTCCGTTGCAGTCCAGGAAGGAATTTCGGGTGTTGTGAGCATTATAAACTTTCCACATGCACACCCAGTGACGATGGAACACAGGATAGGACGGAAGAAGCCTTTGGGTTCGGTTCCTAGCTCGTCCAGCTCCGCACGGCTGCGAGCGAGAGAGGTCCCTCTATCGTACAACAACATCGCAGTCCGGATGTTGTGGTACATAACGTTCCTCAGTCGGAGCTTAACGTCCACCCCTCGGGACGCTCCGGTGTATAGACAGTCCGGCGAGACTGTTTCTTTGGCTTCTTCATCCTCACGACAGCGCACATGACCGCACCTTGGCTACGTGACCGCCGATATCCAGCCAGCATCGCCATCCAGAGATTCCACGACAGCCAGGTCACGCCATCCGGTAGCCAAGGACACGAGGCCTTCTTCTTCCGGACGTTTGCATAAAAGGAGTTTGCAGGAGTTAACGTCCACCGAGCTTCCGGCGGCAAAATCCCTTAAGACCGCAGCTCAGCAGGCCTCGTTAACAGACGTGCTATCGCAGATAGCACAGATCATTGCAGCATCCTAGCAGCCGGCAGAAGCTCTGTCGGAGAAAGAATTATCAGATGATGCTGGGTCGGTTCGTTCTGCAGCTGGATCTGGGGCGGACGACCGAGACGTTCATGAGGTCCGTCAGGATGGTGAAAGGGATACTGACGAGTTGGAATTTTACCTTTCGGAACAACATAAAATCGCCGTCGAGTTAATCTGGCATTCCCTTCCGGAAGTTGTTCCAGCGGACCAGGATGCTGCACAGCTGGATAAGAGGCTTATAGCGTCACTGGACACCAAATTTTTCAATCGGTTTAGGGACTCCGTCCCTGAGTTTCCGTCTCAGTCCAGGAATGTCTCACGAACATTCAAGCTTTTGAACGACTCTATCAGTAAACTTGCTTCCAAAACGGGCAAGTCAGCCTTCGTTACGGCAAATGCTCTTAATCTGCCATTCATCAATTCAAGAAATAGGTTTGAAACGGCAGGATAGGGCATTCAGAGAGTTCCTCTGTGTCTAGACGACCAGGCTGAAGACCTTGAATTATCCATGCCGTCGTCTATGTCAATTCCAAGCTCGACGTTGGAAACAACAATTTCGTCTGATAGAGCTAATTTAGACGCACTTTCGTATGCAGATCACCTTACCAGAGCATTGTCATTATGCCTTGAGGGACAAGAATTTCAGGACATACAAACTTCCTTGAGAGTTTTGTCAAGGGCTATTGCTTTTTCCATGTATAACTCCGCCCTTTTAGTGGCTAATCTAGAGTTGGTTAGATGTGACGGAGCCCTAGCTACGTCCACGAGAGTAGACAGTAAGGTGAAAAATTCTCTCAGAGTCCCTCCGGTCTCCGGAGAACTTCTCTTTGGTGGCAAGCTTTCTGCTATTTATGATCAATTAACTAAGAAAGCTTCAGACTCTGTACTATTTAAGTCTGCTTCTAAAAAGTCGGAATCAACGGAGAAGAGTAGGCCAGGAACTTCTGGGATGGGAAGTTCCTATAGAGGTTTGTACGCGTCCTCTAGGCCTTATTCTAGAGACCGTCAAGGCAGCGACGTTAGTAGGGGCCGTAACGCTGGCCGTAATAACAGGTCAGATGCCCCTAGGTCAACGGCACGAGGTGCGGGACGTGGTTCCTCCTTCCCCAAGCCTCGTAGGTCCAGGAGGTGATGGTGTAAACCTCTGTCGCATCCCAGTGGGCGGAAGGTTGTCGAGTTTCTTAGAAAATTGGGAATTAATTACGGAGGACCCATGGGTTTGAAGGGTTATAGTGGAAGGACTGAAACTGTCCTTCAAAGGAAAACCTCCATTAACTCGAAGTCCAAGATGGACTAAACTTCCGTCAAATCTACAAAAAAGAGACTCGCTTATTTCAGAAGTCCAGTCTTTCTTACTGAAGAACGCGATAGAGGTCGTAGAAAACCAGGAATCTCCAGGTTTCTACAGCCATCTTTTTCTGGTTCCGAAACCAGACGACTCGTTCCATCCAGTAATAAATTTAAGCTGGATAAACAAGCTGATTGTGGCTCCAAAATTTTATATAGAGACCATTCGATCGGTCAGAGCGAGCATTCGAGTGAACGACTATTCCGCGAGCATAGATCTCAAGGATGTGTACTTTCACGTCATGGTACATCCGGCATTCAGAAAGTATCTTCGTTTCACTGTCCTAGGTGTCGTATATCAGTTCCGTGCAATGTGTTTCAGTCTGAATCAAGCGCCCTGGGCTTTCACTCGAATAATGAACTTGGTAATGACTGACTTCCGAGCTCATTCATCTGCGTAACATCGACCTACCTGGACGATATTCTTCAAAGGTACGGCAACGAGTTAATGCTTCAGAACGATGTGCAGAATCTGCTTCTATTGCTCCGATGTCTCGGTTTCATAGTAAATGAGCAGAAGTCAGATCTGGTGCCATCCAAGTCATTCACCCACCTGAGGATGAGCTTCGAGACGCACAACAATCTTTTTCGTCTGCCGTTAACCAGAGCGAAGTTAGTCAGTTGTTATGCTCGCTATTGTCTAAACTCAGAGAAGGTTACAGCGAGAGAATTCATGAGACTGATAGGTCTGTGCGGAGCTGCCGCGGATCTCATTCCAATAGGGCGGCTACGCACTCGTCCTCACCAAATCTTTCTGACTCGGAATTGGAAGGCGAAGACTCATTCGCTCGATACAGACATCCTCTTGTCAAGCCAAGTGAAACAAGAGATTCAGACTTGGGCAGACATTCAGTGGTTAACTCAGGGAGTTCCACTGCAATTGCCAGATCCGAGTTTTACTATTATGACGGATGCCAGTCAAACAGGTTGGGGCGCAACACTATGCCCTTCGGATTCGAGGTGCCAGGGTCTTTGGGATCCACAGTTTTTAATCAAGCACATAAATATCAAAGAAATGATGTCAATTTGGCTTGCGTTACATCATTGGATGGACATTATTCAGAATGCACATGTGCAAATTCTATCCGACAATACGACGGTGGTAGCGTATATTCGGAATCAGGGAGGCACTCATTCCATTCCGTTATTCAATTTAACAGAAAGAATCCTTCTGTTTGTACTAGAACATCAGGTTCTCCTATCGGTCCGTCATATTCCGGGTCGTCTGAATGTGTTAGCAGACTCCCTTTCACTGAGGGGTTGCCTGTTGCCATCGGAGTGGACTCTCAACAAACAGGTATTCAATCAGATTTGCTACCAATGGGAGCGGCCAATGATAGATTTGTTTGCGACGCATCTTAACAATCAGTTGCAGACGTATGTGTCGCCATGTCCGGATCCTCGAGCGTTTGCAGTAGACACTCTATCGATCTCGTGGGACGGGATACTAGGATATGTGTATCCTCCAGCGCCGTTGATTCAGCAGATATTGCTCAAGATAAAGCAATCACAATGCAAGATTCTGTTGGTAGCGTCTCTGTCACCACAGAGACCGTGGATAAATCTACTCAGGTGTCTGTTGTGGGACATGCCGCGGAAGCTTCCTCCACAGAAGGTTCTTCTGTCGCAGGGGAAATCGCGCACTCTTCACCACAATCCGCAAGGTCTCAACCTTCACGTATTTCCATTGTGCGGTCCTTCTTGCACAGCAAACATTTTACAGGACGAGCAGTGGACGCTATTTCTAACTGCAGGAGGACCTCCTTTTCGCTAAATTATGCTGCTAAATGGAAGGTCTTTCGTCAATGGTGTAGGGATCACTGTAGATATTTATGATCCCTCCATTCCTGACATTGCAAATTTTCTTGTATATTTGGTTGATGAGATCAAACTGCAGCCTGTTACTATCAAGGGTTATAGGTCTATGTTATCTGACACCTATGCACACCATGATACATTAATGATTGGATCTAATGTCTCTTTATCTAAATTAGTAAGAAACTTTTCGATAAATAGACCTAGAACCCTAAATTAATTCCAAAGTGGAATTTAGCATGGGTTCTTCTTAAGTTAAAAGAAGCACCTTTTGAGCCTCTTGACACAGTGGACTTCAAATTCTTAACTTATAGACAGCTTTTCTCTTAGCCTTCTCTTCTGCTAGAAGAGTTAGCAAGCTTCATGCATTATCTGTGGATGATTCTCACTATTGTAGTGTCGGTAATACTATTACCTTTACTACTAATGTTGGATTTTTGGCTAAGAATCAGGCTCCTAATAAGTATCCTGAACCTATTGTTGTTAAGGCCCTTCCGTCTTCCGACGGGCGTAAGCCTTTACTCTGTCCTGTTAGAGCAATACATATTTATAAACGTTGGTCTGAGTTCATTTGAAAGGGACGTAAGCATTTCTTTTTGTCTTTGATGCCTAATAGAAAGGACATTATGGTCCATTCTATTGCTAGATGGATTCAATTAACCATAAGTACTGCTTATGAAAAGTTATCTTCTTCTCAGCAGTCTGCGCTTAATATTTCGGCTCATGAAGTAAGAGCTCTATCAACATCTTGGTCTTATGCTAATAGTGTTGCTATTACAGATTTAATGAAGGCTGCATATTGGTCTCAGCCTTCCACTTTCACGAATTTTTATCTTAGAAATATTGAGTCCATTTCTGGAGATCTTCATTGTTTTGGTTCGTTATCAGTTGCTCAGAATATCGTCCACTGAACAGTTGCAACTATAGTTATGGAGGCTTTCTGTTCCGGCAGTGACTCTGTCCTGCTGCCCTCTTCGCTCTGGGGTATTTGACCCAGAGCAAGGCGAGGGGGGGGGGGGGGTCCCTTAGGACACCTGCTTTATAGTGAAAAGCAAGGGAATACCTCCCCCAGAGTCAGTAATTCCAAGTCGGTACCGGGATGGTTTCAAAGTGTAAAGCTAATGTTTACTCATTTCATGTAATATTTTTAAAGTGTAGCTCGGTGTGAAGCATTTATATATGTCACGTGTCAAATGAGCGTTAATATACAATCCTCGGACACTTCTATTGAGTATAAAGAGTCTCATTTCTCTGGACTGCCTTTATTTTATTGGCTTACCTTTAAAAATAATTAGTATAAAGGGTTATACTGGATATTAGTAGAGATCATTGATGTTATTGTGCTCAATTACAGAATGGTATTGTGTCTTTCTTCTTTGATAAGAATAAGAAAGATACATGTAAATCCTATCTCTCCTTTTCTCCTTGAGGGGATAATTCTGTTTTTATGTGATTGAGCTTATTGGATTTTCCTTTATGTCCTAGGCCCTCCAGCCTTTTTACTATTCAGCTAAGTCACATGGAGGACATTTCATCTGGCCTATTTATATCTTCTTTGCTCATTCGGAGAAATTGTTGCACCGGGGGGGGGGGGGGGGGGGGGGGTGCTTTGCATTTTGATAGTACACCTACCTTCTTAACCCTTAAGAGGACAATTTCTGACTTTTACGACCTCAGAACAGGTGACTTAACATGCCATCATGACAAATTAGGTAGGTAGTGGTTTCTAGACTTGACTAGAAATCACTGCTAAGCCACTGTAGATAGCTGGTGGGAATTCAGGACACATGTCCAGGCCTTTAAGGGTTAAATAGTCTATCACCAATATTTATATTCAGTTGTCTGGAATTTTTCCATTTGTTGGAAAAGTAAACTGCAGGTTCACTTTTCCGACCAACCATCATAAACATCTCTTTTTTTATATTTTATACAACAACCAATGGTCCAGACTAGCTGATGCTAACTCAAAAATTAATCCAGGGCCAAACACAAATTTTGCCCCCCAATCCCCAAATTTGCATGCCAAACCAGTCCTATCTGGTCCTCCATACTTTTCATATCTGCGCATTCACAGTATCCAGGAAGACACCAAAATTGGCGCAAACCATCATTCTTTGTTTGGCCCTGAAGCCAGCAAAAATGAACTGACATATGTGCTTTCAAATCTCATTTTTGAGGATGCCAGATGCAAATCAATGGTAAAATTGGTAGATCCAAGGACATAATTGGATGATGGAAGTGAACAACGGTGGTTTGGAACGTTCAGGGCTGTAACTTGATAATTTTTATCTAAATTATTTCATGTTTCCCAGTTTCGGGACATGGACCTGACGTCATCAGTCTTGCTAATGATTTATCCACTGTTTGTTAAGTGTTCCTTCCTATCCTTCCTTGAAGCCCTTCTGTTAAACTCCCAACCTTTTTGGTTTATTTTTATTGAAATTTTTATTAAATTTCTTGGGAATTTAAAGTGTATTACAGAATGTTTATTCTGTTTATCCCCATGGTTACGTCCTCACCCTAGGGGTGTTTGGGTCATGCATCTTGTGTCCGATGTATTGTTTTTTCTTCATCTGAAGATCTTGCTTTACATCAGGTAGCTTCAAAATCTGTTACTGACTTCAGACCTTTTTTATTCAGTGCCTGAGGTGTTGTTTCCGGGTTTTTTCATTGACTTTTACATATAAATAAATATATGTAGTTTCATCTTATTATTACTGTAAGATTGTTGTAAGATACATGTTATAATATTCCGGTAGTGTAACAATTATTTTTGGAATTTTGTCCACACTTAGGCTCTATCAGGATACCTTTGGGTGCGTCATGTTCCCTTTGGGAACTAAAGCTTTTGTCAAAAAAATTTCAGAAAATTTTTTGAAATTAATTTTTAGCTTAACTTGACATAGTCAGGATAAGCTATTGCCATCACGCGTGCGGAAGTCTGTTAGTCTGTGAGTCTGTGACGTCTGTTCACATTTTCCTTTAGCACGGGCTACACCCCGCAGTTCTTATCTGATCGTCATGAAATTTCATATGCAGGTTTGGGGTCATGTATAGATGAGAACGTCCCCTTTTGGTCGCGATCAGGCAACCGGTATGGCTGCCTGAGCCCAAAACCCGAAAACCATTAGCACAGGCTTCAGGTCGTATTTATGAAGGGATTTCATTGTAACTTGGTAGGATGCCTCTGTATAATGCCTAGATGAGAACGTCCCCTTTTGGGCATGATCTATCAACCGTGATGGCAGCCCAAGCCCGAAACCCAAAAACTTTTAGCACAGTCTCCAGGTCATGTTTAATGTGGAGGGATTTCATTGTAACTTGGTAGGATGACTCCTTATGATGTCTAGATGAGAATTTCCCCATTTGGGCATGATCTGCCAACCGTGACGACTGCCCGAGCCCAAAACCTGAAAACCTTTACCACAGTCTACAGGTCATATTTATTGAGGAATTTCATTGTAACTTGGTGGGTTGACTTCATACAATGTCTAGATGAGAAAGTCACCTTTTGGGCATGATTGGGCAACTGTGACGGCTACAGGGGCCCAAAGCCCGAAAACCTTTAGCACAGTCTACAGGTCATATTTATGAAGGGATTTCATTGTAACTTGGTAGGATGACTCCAAATAATGTCTAGATGAGAACGTCCCATTTTGATCGCGATCATGCAGCCTTGATGGGTGCCCGAGCCCAAAAACCTTTAGCATAGGCAAAAGGTCATATTTATGGAAGGATTTCATTGTAACCTGTTAGGTTGACTCCATGTAATGCCTAGATGATGACATCCCCTTTTGGTCGTGATTGGTCAGTTGTGATGGCTACTAGTGCCCGAAGCCCGAAAACCTTGAGCACAGTCTACAGGTCATATTTATGAAGGGATTTCATTGTAACTTCTTAGGATCACTCCAGATGATGCCCAGATGAGATTGTCCCCTATGGTTGCGATCGTTCAGCCGTGATGGCTGCCTGAGCCCGAAGCCCGAAAACCTTAAGCACAGTCTACAGGTCATATTTATGAAGGGATTTCATTGTAACTTGGTAGGTTAACTTCATACAATGTCTAGATGAGAACGTCCCCTTTGGACGCAATTGGGAAACTGACGGCTACAGGGGCCCGAAGCCCGAAAACCTTTAGCACAGTCTACAGGCCATATTTATGAGGGGATTTTGATGTAACTTGATAGGATGACTCGTTTCGGAATAATTTCACTGTAACTTGGTAACTTTTGTTGATATACGTTAACTGTGAGGGCCACATACATTAACTGTGAGGTCATATTAACCCACCCCTCAGCTCTTTAGTACAGTGTACACTTCATATTATTTTTATCATAAACATAGCACGCAGGGAACAGAAATGAACATATTCCCAATTATCACAATTCTTGTCTTATTTCATAATCCTTTCATAAACATTGAACATTAACCTTTTCATCAAACACAACACACAAGTTAAGCTACAGTGTCATTGACACTTTCATTCAGTTTGTATTTTGAATGTTGATTATTATGTGTCTTTATCATATATTTATTGTGGAGTTGGTGGGAGTTCTATCGACTTTGTTTGATTAATGATGAAAGCTTATTGTTCAAAATGCAAGCCGGGGAAGTCTTCCTCAGATTTACATGCTTGTTGCCTTGCTTGTAGTCGAGGTACTCCCACTAATTCTTGTCCTACATGTGTTGATTGTGATGACAAATGTTGGACACAGGTGTCACGGTATGTGGTTAGTGGTGAGAGGCCAATGCCGGTCATCTCGCTGCAAAGTCTTTCAAGTTTCTCAGTTTCTATCGACAGAACAAGAACATGGAGATGGTTATGTGACACCTACCAAAAGTGTGCTATTGTTGTCATGCTCTGATGAGCAAACAGAGCTAGCTGCCAAGGTGCTCATGAATATTAGGCAGGGGATAAATCCACTAGCTGTTGATTTTAATATCTTGTCAGCAGTTACTCCGTGAGTACCATGATGCCGGGTATGTCCGTTGCAGTTGAAGGAAGTGTTGTGGGTAGAGCGAGCACCTTAAAATATAAACATGCTCACCCAGCAACAACGGAACTAGGTAAGAAGCCAGCAAGTGTTTTGGGAAGCTCGGCGAGGTCTGAAAGGACTGCAAGAGGGAGAGGTCCCTCTCTATCCCAACAGCATCTGGGGCCAGATGTTATTGTGAAGAACTTGTGCGGGCCGACGCATACGACCACACCTGCCATTCAGGACGCTCCATATAGATTGCAGTCGGTCTCGGCTTCTTCAGCTTCAACTACTAAGCGTACACAGTTGCATCCTAGCTACCAGACTTCTGATTTCCAGCCTTCTACACAAAGAAGGGACCACTCTTCACCTGTGAAGTCGGATCATACGGTAGCTAGGGAGACGAGGACTCGATTATCGGGACATGCAGAGAAGAGAGCCATCTCTGACACACTGTCCCAGGAGTAGCAAGCGTCGAAGAAGCAGAAGACCTCAGGCCTCGTTGACAGACTTGCTGTTGCAGATCACAGCAACCTAGCAAGAGCAGGTGCATCCTCCCTCAGACTCAGAACCTGAGCTGTCTGACAGGGCTGGGTCGGTCAAGTCATCTGTTCTCGCAGATGCAATGGACCAAGATTCACATCTGATTCTGTCGGATGATGAAAGGGATAAGGAAGAGGATTGCCCTTCCCTTTAGGAACAGCAATGGTTGTAGTGGATTTCATCCATCAATACTACCCTGAATTTGTTCCGCCGAATCAGAATGCTGTGTTGACTAGGAAGAAACCGCTGGTGTCATTGGGCACAGACTTTATCTGAACAAAGGATGAAGTCCTTTCTTTTCCGGTTCAGTCTAGGCAGGTGTCGCAGGACTTCAGCCATATAGACGACGCCGTATTTAACCTCTCGAGTGCGAGGAAGAAAGGCGGTTCCTGAACTTCATCTTCCATAAACGTACCGTTTTTTATACCACGTTCATTTAAAACAGTCAGGAAAGATGTTCAGAGAGTTCCTCTGCGTTTGGATGAACAGGTCGAGGATCTGGAGGTATCCTTACCTGTATCATTCACAATTTGCTCAGACACAATTGAGATGGCAATTTCTTCAAATAGAGCGAATTTGGACACTATGTCTTATGAAGATCAACTTACAAGAGCTATGGTGCAACTTCTCAACGGAAAGGAATTTGAGGATGTTCGTACCTCTCTTAGAGTTCTTTCCAGGGTAATTATGTATACCGCATATAACTCCACCCTAACAGTGGCTAATCTGGAGTTAATCAGATGTGATGCTGCCCTTGCGTCGTCATCACTGATAGATGACAAGGTCAAAAGCTCTCGGAGTCACTCCAGACATACTATATTTTTATACTGTACCAATGACCCAGACATAGCTGGTGCTAACTCTTAAAATATAGGGCCAAACACAAATTTTGCCCCCCAATCCCCAAAATTTGCAAATAAAACATGTCCTGAAAGGCCCTCCACACTTCGCCCCCTACTGCGCATGCGCAGTGTCAAGGACGTTCCGAAATTGGCGCCATTAATCATTTCTAAGTTTGGCCCTTCATCAGTTAACATCTGACTGATCTTTGTGCTTATAAATCTCAGTTTAAATGATGCCAGACACATAAATATTAGTGAAATGGTGATTCTAAGGAGGATAGAGAAGGAGGAGAGGAAAAAAATGTGTGACAGAATATTATCAGGGCTGTAACTTAAAATTTTTTAATGAAATTATGTTAAGTTA
Source organism: Pictodentalium vernedei (assembly GCA_031216915.1). Classification (NCBI taxonomy): domain Eukaryota; kingdom Metazoa; phylum Mollusca; class Scaphopoda; order Dentaliida; family Dentaliidae; genus Pictodentalium; species Pictodentalium vernedei. The sequence goes on along the minus strand of CM062292.1, from coordinate 312,802,451 downwards.
CCTATTTTCGAGGCAGCAGCCATTTTGTTGTCATTCTGATTATTTAGTTACACTGTTTTTTAAGTGTTTTCCTCTCTCCCTGTCCTTTAAGTCCCCCCTTGCTATTCTCCCATGCTTTTGGCATAGTTTTTGTAATTATTATTACTAAATTTTCTTGGGAGTTTTAGCTGAATAACAGAATGTATTCTGTTCTTTTCCCCATGTTTACGTCTTCACCTACGGGTGGTTAGGCGTTGTGTTCTGCATCTACCATCTGATGTTCTGCAGTTTCTTCCCCTGAAAGTCTCTGTTTTGCATCAGATAGTGTATTTTTGGTAACTGATTTCGGGCCTGGGTGCCTGGAGTCTTATTTTAGTGTTTTTACACTCATTGTTTACTTTTACAACAGCCCTCTGTGTGAGGGGGGGGATTTCTGGAAATAATATCTTGATGTTATTTTAATCATAACTAGATACATTATTATTGTTCGTAAGTGTTGAATAAATTGTTTAAAATATTTTTAAAATTTTTGTCCACACTTAGGCTTGGGATCCATTGGGGCTCAACGTTACTTTTCAGAAACTTGGGCTGTTTTGAAAAAATATTTTTTCAAAATATTTTGATTTCAATTATTTTTTCTATATTAATGGATCATATTATTATTATGTATTTTGATTGCCAGGGGTTAGTGCGAGTACCAGGACTTGTTTTCTTTTCACATTGAAAGGATATTGATCTATTGTATTAAGAGGAAGTCTTCCTCTGACTTTATAATCATTCTATATGTGGTCAGTGTACTCGCATTAACTCCTGTTCTGTATCGTATGATTTCGATGACAATACGGGAAGCGTATGTCACGGTATGTTATTGGGGATTTGGACACTCCGGTCCTTTCTCCGCAGGCTCACTCTACTTTATCAATTTCTATTTCAGACGATCAAGATTAGGGTATCTGTGATGTCTTCCAACAGTGTGCCTCCGTCGTCACAATTAATGAAGGGCTAGCGGAAAAGTGCTCATGTAAATACGCCAATTGCCTAAGAGGACCCTAGTAGGTTCGACGGCCTTTGACGTCCGCTAGCTCGCCCGGTGTAGCGTCCATTCACCGAATGGTTCGGCAGCCGGGTTCGTCCGTTGCGGTCTAGAAGGAATTTTGGGGTGTTGCGAGCACTATAAATTAACCTAATGCACACCCAGTGATGGCGGATCGGAGGGAGAACGGAGGAAGCCTTTTAGTCCGGTTCATAGCTCGTTCCGGTCCATCCAGACGGCAAGCCAGAGAGGCCCCTCTCTCGTTCAACAACATCTGGCCCCAGATGTTGTGGTACAAAATGTGTCGCAAGCGGAGCATACGTCCGTCGCTCGGGACGCTCCGTTGTATAGGCAGTCCGTGGAGACTGCTAAGGCTTCCTCTTCTCGTCAGCGCACATGACTGCACCTTGGCTGCGTGACCGCCGATATATTACCAGCTTCGCCGAACAAGGATTCTTCGGCGACCAGGTCACACCATCCGGTAGCCAGGGACACGAGGCCTGCAGACTCTGGACGTTCGCATAGGAAGTGTGCGGGAGTCAACGTTCACGGAGCTTCCGGCGGCAATGCATCGTAAGACCGCTACTGCACAGGCCTCGGGAACGGACATGCTTTCCTTAATAGCACAGTTTATCGCAGCATCCCAGCATCAACTGAATCTGTCGCATATATTTTATCCGACGATGCTGGGGCGGGACGCTCCGCGGAAGCGGGTACGGACGTCCGAAAGTTTCATCCGGTCCGACGGGATACCGAAAGGAATTTGGAGGATTTCGAGCTTTCCCTTTCGGAACAACATATGCTGTTGTGTATGTCATCTGACTTGGTCTTCTACAGCTTCTTTCGTCGGACCAGAATGCTGCGATGCCGGATAAGAAACTGATAGCGTCGGTGGACTTAGAAATTTTTGGTTCGGTTCAGGGACATCGTCCCTCAGTTCCGACATAGTCCAATAATGTCACACAAACTTTCGAATTATTGCACGACGCTATAGATATTATTATTTTATGCTTGCTATAACCAAGCATTTCTGGTTTCTTGTTCGCAGAGTTATGGAGATGTCTTTCATAAGTGTGCCTCTGTCGTCATAGTTAATGAAGAGCTAGCGGCAATAAGTGCTCATGGAATATGTCTATCGCCTATGGAGTGACATTTGCTAGCTCACCCGGTGTAGCGTGCATTCATCGAATGGTTCGGCTGCCGGGTTCGTCCGTTGCGGTCTAGGAAGGAGATTTGGTTGATGCGAGCACTTTAATTACTTTAGTACTCACCCAGTGACGGCAGATTGAGGACAGATCGGAGGAAGCCTGTTAGTCCGGTTCCTGGCTTGTCCAGGTCCGTCCGGGCTGTGAGCGAGAGAGGTCCCTCTCTCGTCCAACAACATAGGGGACCGCATGTTGTGGTTCAGATAGTTTACATTCGGAGCATATGTCCGTTGGTCGGGACGCTCCGTTATATTGACAGTCCGAGAGACTGTCCTTAATGCTTCCTCATCCTCACAGCAGGGCACACGACCGCACATTGGCTACGTGACCTCGAGTATCCGATCAGTTTCGTCATTCAGTGATTCCACGGCGAATAGGTCGCGCCATCCGGTAGCCAAGGGACACGAGGCCTATACACTCCGTTCACTCGCATATTGGTAGTATGCACGGGGTAACGATCACGGAGCTTCCAGCGGCAATGCATCGTAAGACCGCTTCTCCTCAGGCCTCAGTGACGGACGTGCTATCCGAGTTAGCACAGTTGTTTCGCAGCATCCCAGCAATTGATAGTTTCTCGGTCGAATCAGGAATTATCCGACGGCGCTGGGTCGGTGCGGTCCGCGGTTGCATCAGCTACGGATGACCGAACGCTTTATAGGGTCCGACAGGATGGCGAAAGGGATTCGAAAGATTTCGAGTTTTCCCTTTAGTAGTATCGGAAGCTGCCTTTCTTATCTTCTGGCATTATCTTCCAGTGATTGTTATTTCGGACTTCATTGCTGCGATCTTGGATAAGAGACTTATAGCGTCATTGGACTCGGATTTTTCGATCGGTTCAGGGACATCGTCCCTGACTTACCGACGCAGTCCAATATTGTCATTACAACATGTGTTTTATTTTTCGACGCTATATATATATATATATATATACAAGCCTGCTACCAAGCATGATAGTTTAGTTTCTTGTCCGCGTTGCTCATTTCTGCCATTTTATACGAATAGTTTATTTTGGCAGAGCAGGGCATACCGAGAGTTCTTATGCGTCTAGACGGTGTGGTTAAAGACTGCATATATTCTCTTTCGCCGTTTATGTCTTTTCCAATTTCAATGTTGGAAACGACATGATGTATAGTAGACTTAACTTAGACGCTTTATCATACGTAATCCGCCTTACTGAGGCGTTATCATTACGTCTTCAAGAAAAGATTTACGGGATATTATTCTCTATGTAATTTCTTTTGAGGGCAGTAGTTTGTTCACGTATAACTCCGCCCTTCAGTGGCTGATTGGAGTTGGTTAGACGTGACGCAGCCCTAGCTACATCCACACGCGTGGATAGTAAGGTTAAGAACTCTCTCAGAGTCGCTTCGTTCTCGGAGGAGCTTCTCTTCGACGGCAACTTTTCGGCAATCCATGATTTGCTCGATTTACACGTTCTCTTGTCTATCTAGTGTTACAAGAGATTCAGACTGGGGCAAACATTCGGTGGTTGACTCAGAGAGTGCCACCGCAGTTGCCGGACCCGAGTGTGGCTGTTATGACGGTTGCCAGTCAAACAGATTGGGATATAATACTGATCCCTACGGATTCGAAGTTCCAGGGTCTTTGGGTTCCGCAGTCTCTTAGCAATCAGTTTTCTTCCGCGGAATAATGTTTTTTAGGCTTGCTTTATGTCATTGCATGAACATTATTCAGAAACGCATGCCCAAATCCTGTCCTTTAATTCGACAGTAGTGGCGTATCTCCGGAACCAGGCAGGCACTCTTTCGTTTCCGTTATTCAATTTAATGGAAAGAATCCGTCTGTTGGTTATAGTACACCAAGTTCTGTTTTGGTCCGTCATTTTCCGGGTAGTCTGATTGTTTTACCGGACTCCCGTTCTCTTACGGGTCGCTTGTTGCTGTCAGAATGGACTCTCAACAAACAAGTATTCAATCAGATTTGCTATCTATGGGAGCGCCCAATGATGATTTATTTACGACACAGTTTGCTAATCAACTGCAGACGTATGTGTTAGCTTGTCCAGATCTCTGAGCTAATGTTGTTAACGCTCTATTGATCTATAGGACGGAATGATAGGATACGCGTATCCTCCGGCGCTGTTGTTTCAGCAGGTTTTGCTAAGATTAACAACCACAATACATTTCTGTTGATAGCATCTCTATCTTCACAGAGATCATGGGTAATTTACTCTCTTGTCTACTGTGGGTCTTAACGTGAAATCTTCCTCTATGTGAGGATCTTTTTTCACTGGGTAAATCGTGTCATCTTTATCACAACCCGCAAGGTCGCAACCTTCATGTATTCCGTTGTGTGGTCCGTATTGCATTGTATGCACTGTACTGGACGAGCTTTGGACGCGATTTCTTACTATAGGAGATCCTCTTCTTCGCTATTCTATGCGGCTAAAGTGGAGGCTCTTCCGTCGTGGTGTAGGGATCATTATGTTCATATTGTTGATCCCTCCATACTACTCATTGCAATTTTTTAGTATACTTGTTTCACAAGATCTACTGCAGCCTGTTATTATTTAGGTTATAGGTTTATGTTACCTCATACCTATGCACTCTACGATAGTTTACAATTGAGTCTTTTGTCTCTTTATCTAAGTCAGTTAGTAACTTTTTGATAAATAGACTTAGAATCTTTAGATTAAATTCCTATATGGATTTTAACTTCGGTTCTTATTTAGCTAAGTAATCATTTGAGCCTCTGGAAACAGTAGTTTTCAAATTCTGACCTTTTAGACAGTAATTCTGTTGGTTTCGCTTTTACTGTAGAGTCAGTGAGTTTCATGCACTATCGATGGATGATTTTCACTTTCGTAGTTTCGGAACCACTACTTCCGTTACTATTTAGGTTGGATTTTTGCATAAGAGTTAGGCTCCTATTATCCGGAACCTATTATTTTAAGGTCCTTCCGTCTTCGTATGGGCATAGGCCTTTACTCTTTCCGGGTACAGTTTATGTATTTATAAACAGATATCTGTTTATTACTATGGGCGTAATCTTCTTCTGTCTTTGATGCCTAGTAGAAGGACGTTACGCTCCATTTTATTGTTAATGGATTCTATTTACTATCGGTACTGCTTATGGTATATCATTGACTTAGCAGTTGTGCTTAAGATTTCGGCTCATGAAGTAAGAGCTCTTCTACTTCTTGGGCTTACATTAATAGTGTCGCTATTATAGATTTTTGAAGGCCGCTCATTGCGCTCAGCCATCCACATTCATGAATTTTATCTCAGAAATATCGAGTCCATTTCTGGAGGCCTTTATTGTTAGGTCTATTATCTACTGCTCAGAATGTCATTCACTTAACAGTTGCTACTATAGCTAGGTAGGCTGTCTGTTTCGGCAGTGTCTCCGTTCTGCTGCCCTCTTCGCTCTGGGCTATTTGACCCAGGGCAAGAAAAAGGGGGGGGGGGGGGAAGGGTGTTCCCTTGGGTCACCTGTTTTACTATGAAAACAAGGGGATACCTCCTCCGGAGTTAGTTATTCTGAGCTGTTATTGGGATGGTTGTTTAGTGAGAAGTTTAGGTTTTTAAAATTCATTCAAGTCTTAGTTTTTAAAGTATAGCTTTTGAATATTGCATATGTCAACGGACATGATTATGCAATCCTCAGACACTTTTAGGAGTATAAGAGTCTCTATTCTATAGACTTACTTTATTTATTGGCTTACTTTAAAAATTATTAGTATAAGGATTATATTGGATATTAATAGAGTACATGGATGTATGAAGCTCAATTTTGGAAGGTGTTGTATCTTTCTAATTTATCATAAATAAGAAAGATACATGTAAGGCCTATTACTTCTTTTTCCCTACAGGGGATGACTCTATTTTATTTTATTGAGCGTATTCCATTTTGCTCTATGTCCTTGGCCCTCCAGCCTTTTTACTATTCAGCTATGTCTGGGTCATTGGTACAGTATAAAAATGTTAAAAAATTTATAGTAATTTATATATTTTTTATACTTACCAATGACCCAGACGGGGATGGCCCTCCCAGGAGTTGGGAACTCTTGCCTCCCCGCTGAGTACATAGCGCTTACCAGGCACTGGTTATTAGAATGATTAATGGCGCCAATTTCGGAACGTCCTTGACACTGCGCATGCGCAGTAGGGGCGAACTGTGGAGGGCCTTTCAGGACATGTTTTCTTTGGTTTTAGATGCAAATTTTGGGGATTGGGGGGCAAAATTTGTGTTTGGCCCTATATTTTAAGAGTTAGCACCAGCTATGTCTGGGTCATTGGTAAGTATAAAAAATATATAAATTACTAAAAAATTTTTAACTTTCGCCGACTAGCTTTTACTAAGAAAGCGACTAGTGCTCTGCTTTTGAAGTCTGCGTCTCAATAACCTGCTTCAGCAGACAAGAGTAAAGGAGGGCGTTCCAGACAAAAATCGTCTAAAGGAAACTCCTCACGAGGGTACAAGAAACCCTCTTATAATTACTCTGTAGGTCATCAGTATAGCGACTTGGGAAAAGGGCGAAGGTCTGATCGGGACTATTCGTCAGATGCCCCTAGGCCGACGGGATGAGGTTCTTCACGGGTAGCACATGGTTTCTCCTCCTGTAAGCCTGGCAGGTCATACAGGTGATGGTCAAGACCTCTATTGCTTGCCAGTTGGCGGAAGGTTATCAAGCTTCGCAAAAAACTGGATAACAGTCCTGGAAGACCAGTGGGTGAGAAGTGTAGTCTCAAACGACCTACGGCTATCATTCCAAGCGAAACCCCCCTTAACAGGATGTCCACGTTGGTCAATCTTGCAAAAGAGAGTCTCTCCTAGCGAAGGTATAAGCTGGCTTATCAAAGGAAGCAACAGAGGTCATCGAGAATCAGAATTCTCAAGGTTTTTAGTCACCTGTTCCTCGCACCGAAGCCAGACAGCTCGTTCCAACCGGTAATAGACTTGAGCTGGATAAACAAGCTAATCGTGGCTCCAAAGTTCTATATGGAGACCATTCGGTCAACAAAGGCGAGTATTCGAGTGAATGACTATGCGGCAAGCATAGATCTAAAGGATGCATACTTTCATGTCCTTGTACATCCGGCATTCAGAAAGTACCTGCGGTTCGCTGTACTAGGGAAGGTGTATCAGTTCAGAGCAATGTGTTTTGGCCTGAACCTGGCTTCCCGGGCATTCACTCGACTAATAAATGCGGTAATGTCACATTTTCGAGCTCATTCGTCTGTGGTAACGTCTGCTTACTTGGATGACATTCTACAGAGATACAGCAACAGAATTATTCTTCAGAACGATGTTCAGAGTCTGCTTCTATTACTCCGATGTCTCAGTTTCATCGTAAATGAGAAAAAGTCAGATCTAGCTCCGTCCAAGTCATTCATTCACTTGGGAATGAGCTTCGAGACTCACAACAATCTGGTTCGTCTGCCGTTACCCAGAGCGGAATTAGTCAGTTGTTATGCTCACTTTTGTCTACACTCAGATGCATTAACAGCGAGGGAATTCATGTGACTGTTGGGGCTGTTCGGAGCAGCTGTGGATCTTATTCTGATGGGCCGCCTGTGCACCCGTCCCCTCCAGATATTCTTTACTCAGAACTGGAGTGTTGACGCATTCGCTCGAAACCAGTATTGTTTTAAAGGACCTGAAAAAACAAAGGGTTCGGATTTGGGCAGACATTCAGTGGTTAACTCAGGGAATTCCACTGCAACTGCCGATTCCGGCTTTCACGATTATGATGGATGCGAGTCAGACGGGTTGGGGCGCAACCCTAAGTCCCGCAGACTTGAAGTGTCAGGGTCTTTAGGACCCTCGGTTCCAGGAGAAGCACATAAACATCAAAGAGATGATGTCAATATGGCTAGCGCTACAACATTGGATTCACATAAAAGTGGACATTCATGTTCAGATTTTGTCGAACAATTCGACAGTAGTAGCGTAGCGTTCATCAGGAACCACGGCGGCACTCATTTGATTCCGTTATTCAAACTAACGGAGAATATTCTTCTATGCATCATGAATCATCATGTTCAGCTTTTTGTCCGTCATTTCCCTGGTCATCTGGATGTACAAGCAGACTCGCTCTCTCAGAAAGGTCGCCTGTTGCCATCGGAGTGGACGCTCAACAAACGAGTATTCAGGCAGATTTTCTATCAGTGGGAGATCTATTTGCGACACACCTGAACAATCAGTTACCGACATTCTTGTCGCCATGTCCAGACCATCGAGCCTACGCTGTAGACACTTGTCGATCTCATGGGACGGATTGATAGGATATGCATATCCTCCGTTATTTCAGCAGATTCTGCTAAAGATAAAACAGTCTCTCTACTAGTAGCACCTCGGTTGTCACAAAAACCTTGAATCAATCTTCTCAGGTGTCTGTTATGGGATGATTCCCAGAAGTTTCCTCCACGAGAGGACCTTCTTTATCAGCGGAAGTCATGTGCACTGCATCACAACCCGGAAGGTCTCAACCTTCATGTATTTCCATTGTGTGGTCCTTCTTGCACAGAAAACAATTTACTGGACGAGCAGTGGATGCAATTTCTAATTGCAGGAGGTCCTCGTGTTCATTGAATTAACGCATCAAAGTGGAGGGTTTTCTTCCATTGGTGTCAGGATCAGTCGATAGACATTTATGATCCGTCCATACCAAATATTGCCAATTTCCTAGTCTACTTGTTTGATGATCTCAAACTGCAGCCCATCAGTATTAAGGGCTATAAGTCTGTTATAAGACACTTATGCTCATCATGATAACTTGGCTATTTGATCAAATGCTTCATTGTCCAAGCTGGTTAGAAATTTCTCTATTAATAGACCTAAAACCCTCAGATTAATTCCTAAATGGAATTTGGCTTGGTTTCTGTTGAAGAGTAACTGTAAAGTGCTGAAAGCCCATATTTGGGCTTTATTCTACAGTGCAGGTACTGCAATTTGAGGCATCATATTATGTGGATGTGCTTCTTATTATCTTTCAAGTGAACTTATTTGGTCTATATGGATTTGCCATGTCACAATTTATGGGAGAGTGCCTATAGGCACTCTCCCATAAATGGTAACAAGGCGGAGATATGTGAACAAATTTTTATGACCAAAAATAATTTAGCACTCTACCAGTTAAAGAAGCTCCGTTTGAGCCGTTAGACGTTGTAGAGTTCAAATTCTTGACCTATAAAATGGCGTTTCTCTTAGCCTTTGCATCTTCTAAAAGAGTTAGTGAACTTCATGCTTTATCGGTTGATGATTCTCACTACCGTAGTGTGGGTAATACCATTACCCATGCTATGGAAGCGGGATTTCTGGCTAAGAATCAGACTCCGGACAAACTACCTGAGCCTATTATCATTAAGGCTCTGCCGTTCTCGGACAACCGTAGACTTTCGCTGTGTCCAGTCAGGGCTATGCGCTTATATAAACGTTGATCAGATTTTGTTAGAAAAGAAAGAAAACGTTTCTTTCTTTCATTGATTCCTAACAGGAAAGATATTTCTGTTCATTCAGTTTCTAGATGGATTCAGTTCGCAATACGCATTGCCTATGAAAATCTATCTTCGGATCATTGTTCTGTTAATAAGATATCAGCACATGAAATCGGCGCGCTGTCCACTTCCTGGGCTTATTCTAACAGTACATCCATTACTGATCTCATGAAGGCTGCGTACTGGACACAGCCCTCTACATTTACCAAGTTTTACATGAGAAATTTAGAGTCCATCTCTGGTGACCTTAGATCTTTAGGTCCTCTTTCTGTTGCTCAGAATGACAGCCTTTAATAGTTACATCTATAGTTATTTAAGCAGCCCGTTCCAGCAATGATGCTGTTCCACTGCCCTCTTCATTCTGAGGACATGTACCTCAGAACAAGGGAAAGGGTGGGGGATGTTTTTTTTCCCTTATTATCATCTGCCTTTATAGTGAAAATCAAGGGAAGACCTCCTTCGGTGTCAGTAGTCCGGAGTCGGTGCTTTGATGGTTTTAATGTGTAGCTCGGTGTGAAGCAATAACTATGTCTCATTTATGTAAAGTTTTTAAAGTGTAGCTCACTGTGAAGCATTTGTATATGTCACGTGTCAAACAGGCGTTAATATACAATCCCTGGACACTTTTAAATGAGTATAGAGAGTCTCATTCTCTGGACTGTCTTTATATATTGGCTTTCCTTCACCAAATTAGCATAACGGGTTATGCTGGCATTAAATGGAGAATTATATATTATGTAATACTCAATTACATTGTTAGTGTTATGTCTTTCTCGTTTCTTGTAAAGGAGAAAGACATATATAATTCCTATCTTCTTGTATTCTCCTGTAGGAGATATCCTTTACTGAAGTGATGGAGAGATTGGATTTTCCTTTATGTCCTAGGCCCCCCAGCATTTTTACGATTCAGCTAGTCTGGGCCATTGGTTGTTGTATAAAAATATTATAAATTTTAAGTAATTTGTATATTTTTTATACTTACCAATGGCCCTCCCATGAGTGGGCACTCAGTCCTCCCTGCAGTTTACAACATTTAACAGGCAATTATAGAAAGAATGATGGTTGGTGCCAATTTCGGTGTCTTCCTGGATACTGCACGTGCACAGATCTGAAAAGTATGGAGGATCATATAGGGCATTATTTTTTCGGTTTTGCATGCAAATTTTGGGAATTGGGGAGCAAAATTTGTGTTTGGCCCTGGATTATTTTTTGAGTTAGCACCAGCTAGTCTGGGCCATTGGTAAGTATAAAAATGTACAAATTACTTAAAATTTTTAATTTTTCAATAAATATTGTTTAAACTAAACTAAACATAAACCAAGAACATGAACTTTTGATGGCAAAGAAATAATTTCAGGAATAAAAAATAAAATTAAAAAATGCTTTCACTTACGCAATTTTACAAATAATGGCCTGAGAAACAGAAGATCTACTTTGAGGGACCTGATCAAAGTTCGCAAAAAATACATTTGACAACTTTAAAATGATCCATAGATTTGTTTCATCTTGTGAAACAACTCTCGGGTTTTGTGTACTGTCTTTGATCAGCAAGAGAGACAAAGAATTTGCAATGAACTGTAGTTGCAGTGATAAAAGGTGTGTTCGAAAATGAAATGCACAAACTTTAAAGGCAAATGCTCTGTCAAAGTTACATTTCATTTATTGTACCACACTCAAATAAATCTGAGTACTGCAGGGGTAAGCTTATTTGAAAAAAAAAGATAATTATTTTTTAATCCTTATTTATTGTGCATCAGTAAAGTGAACAAAATCACAGAAAAACTTTTTGGAAATGAATAACACTGAATTGTGTTGTAATTTAGTTCCGAAAAAAAGGTAAGTTGCAATGTCTGGAAGTGTCTACTTCCAGATGGTCAGTATCAATGTCCTTTTAACTGTATGTACACAGCACACTTCCTAGTAGTTTCTAAGATGCAGGAAAATCATGTTCATTGATGTTTTTCTTGAAACATTTTCCTGATGCCTGGACTCAACAGTAGCGTACCTCACTTCAAATAATATCAAGCAGTAAACAGCATACCTCCCAATTTCAATTTAATGACTTCACCAACAGCATCAGACATACTTGCTTATAAACTGGTTGAGTGCAAGAAGCCACTATCACGTCTTTCAAAAAAATGAGGGTACCAGAGCAAGAAACAACTTTTTCCTTGCTCATATTTCATATTCAGTCAAATGCATATAATATTTTTTTTATAGAAATTGGTTTTATTACAAATTATTGGAGAGTGTCTGTGGACACTCTCCAATAATTTGTGATAAAACACGCTTTGAATAACAAATTCAGCACACCCCAAATAATCTAGCCATCAACCAGTTAAATAATTATGACTGAAGACTCATCAGAGCTGTAGTTTTACAGTTATGCTGCATAGTTCCACCAATTGTGTTAATATCTTGATGTTAACAAAATGAATTAAACACTTACTGATTGGAATACCAATAACTGGAGCATGCAAGAATCTTTGTATCTTTGTGTATGAGAGAGCGTCATATTACATCAACAGTAGTCTGCATGCCACATATAGTGGGTGAACAAATAGCTCATAACACCATCAATTTCCTAACAGAATTAGACTAGTGACCTGCGAGCTTGCATTAGTACTTGCCATAAGTAAGTCAAGAAGTCACAGAATGAAATTTGGTAACATTTTTTGATTGATTCTGCACAGAAGTGATCAAAAATGTTATCATATATCATGTTTTGCCCAAGTTCAAAAGTCACAGTGATCTCTCAAAAATTGAGATAGTTATTTTCCTATGTCTGTTTTTGATTCATTTACCTTTTAATGTTTATGTAATAACTTAAAAAGTAATTATTAGATTTTAAAAAAAAAAATTCTGTGCTCCTTTATTATAGGGCCCTGTTCATTTTAAATTTCTGTTTGAATCAAAGTGGGTAGAAGAGTTTAAATTGAATCGAATCAAAGTTCACAGCAGCAAGCTGTTGATATTGCACCTTCTCATAGCCGTAAATAGTCTCCACTCAAGTGTCGTATGCAACGATGACTTGTCAGTTTGAGTAAATCAATCAAAAAGCAAAATATTTTAGAACTGAATCAAAGTAGTTTTGGAGGCAGAAGCCCCTTTAACTTTTCTATCATCAAGTTTCCTGTACAGGGGACCTGATGATAGAAGAAGAGATCAAGAGGAGATACTTCGTAGCATTTTGAGAACATGTCAATGTTTCCATAATTTCCTAATCGGCATGACTTGAACTGAATTATCTTAATGTTTCAAATCACGTCAAAGCTTCATATGGTGTTACTTTATTTTAAGATTGTCTTGAACAGATTTAAAAGTCATGGCAATTTGTCAAAACTTTAGAGAGTTTTTCTGTTTTGTAAATTTTGATGTTTAACTCTTACCCCACTGAGTATTTTCAAAATATTTTTCATCAAATCAAGTCATGGCTGCTGCAAAGCAGCCATGACTAGATTTGATGAAGAATTCATCTAAATATAGCTCAAGAAGCTATTGGTGAAAAATCTATAAAATTTACAGAGAGAAAATTGTATTAAATGTGTCCATATTATAGTTATTTTCAGTAGCAAGAGAAACTCTGTCCTGGGCAGGAATATCGGCTAACTGCATACAAGGGGTTAACAATAACTTGAAGAGTAATTTTAAGAATTCAGTAACTTTAGGTGCACTGCTTTACGTTGGCATTGTCTCAAAAAAGGTTAAAAACCATTGCGATTTGTTGAAAATTGAGAGATGATTATTTGGTAACCTGAACAGTAATAGAGCAGAAACAGTTATCCGATTAATCGATTAATCAATGATCAGCATCTTGATCGATCCAAAAAGAAATTGATCGATGAACCGTTACTTTTGAACTACTGTATTAATGGGTTAACAAAGGAACAAACTTGCTCCAAAACAGGCAAACATTGTCACACTGAATCACATCAATTAAATGAGACAGAACAAAGCATGCAAGTTACTTGCTGACATACTTGTTTACTTGCATGGTTACCATACTGTATCAGTGGCTGGAAATGGTCATTCTTAACCCTTCACCCATTGCGGGTAGCAGACGATACTTGCAAAATAAATTCATGAATTACTAAAAAATTTCAATTTTTGTCTCAAAAACATAGCTTATGACCCCTCATTGGAACATGCTCAATGAGCTCGTTCCAATGAGTGGTCATAAGCTATGTTTTTGAGACAAAAATTGAAAACATAATAAATTTGAATGGAGATTTTTGTATATAGGCCTAGTCGGTTTTGTTTCTTACTTTGAGTAAAGGATTCATGCTGTAACAGTATGTTTTTGAGACAAAAATTGAAAACATAATCAATTTGAATGGAGATTTTTGTATATAGGCCTAGTCGGTTTTGTTTCTTACGTTGGGTAAAGGATTCATGCTGTAACGGTATGGCAATTGTTCAGATATCTATTTGGGCAAGTGATTAATCGGTTAACCAAGGTTAATCCACATGATTTATCGATCAAGAAAATCCCTTAACCGTTTCAGCAATATTAGTAATTATTAGATTTGAATAATTATTAGTTGTTCATTTCACTTTTGCTTGTGTCATGGTTCATCGGGGACAAAGGAGATTTGCTTTGCAATGTGATGCTTTCTTGTTCTTGTTCTTCTTAGCTAAGGATGGTAACAGGTTTTTTGCCAACAAAAAGCACATTACCTTGCTTTGCAACTCCCACTGGTTATTGATTGGGCAGTTTAGCAGGGTGAGTAAGCCAGGGAGCCAGAGAGAACTTCCGTGTTGCACTGTGCAACTATTAGACATTTGTGCATTCTATCCAAGCTGAAGAAAATCTGTGACAACATTTTGATCAGAAGTCTACTCTGCTGAACAATGAGCTCCTCCTTCTGTCTCTGGTCTTTGCTTCCCCAGAGAATATTTTTATATTTTCTACTGCAGTCTAAATCGACTGTGCTATTTTTCTATAGGTCTAGACATGGAGGAAGTGATGTACAATTAACAGCTTCTAAACAAACTCGATTCAAACAGATGAGTGTTGACGAGAATTTTCTTGACTTGGTATTTGAACCTCGTGAGGTAAGCAGATTCAGTACATTTCTGGAAAATCAATTTAACTCTTTATCTAATGTAACATCCACAGCAGGCCAGTTCTGGGTGAGTACCCTTCACAAAAATTGCTGTTTAGATTTTACTATTGTTTCAATTTTTGCCCCCCCCCCCCCCCCCATGCCATATAGTTTATGCATAGAAATGAGCCCATTCCAGTGTGAGGTCATAAGCTTTGTTTTTGAAACAAAAGATGAAATTATTAATTAGATAGGTTTTGCCTGGAACCTTATATCTACCTTCCTTGGTACATACTGAGCTTCAGCTGATATACTCCCAACTAGGTTGCTACAGGTTTCACAGGCAATTATCAAGCATGACTCTTCTTTTACCAGGCACTGTCACCAACAAAATTGTTTATGCTTTTCTCTGTGTTTCTTTATATTTCAGGATGGTAAATTTAAACTCCTACCTCGTATTAAGTAATATTTATGAAAATATTAGATGCAATATCGTATTCTTTCCTGCAATCAAATGCATAAGATCTGTGCGTCTTCAATATGTTGATTTCAATTCTGGTAAAATGGTTCTTTTATTTTTTGTTTTTTTTTTAAATTAATTTTTTTAAATCTGTGTATAAATTTCAAAATCGTGTGCTGTATCGGTGAAATAAGTGGAAGGATAACCAACAAAATTATTTTTCTCTTATCCTGATAAAAAATACAGTGGAGCCCACTAAAATGGATATCTCTTAATTGTATATCCCAGTTAATTGAATATAATTTTAAAACACAAAACCATTTATCATACCTTCAGTACAAATTTGATCTGTTAATTGCATATGGGTTGTAGAGTAAACTCCTGTTAATACAGGCCTTTATTCTATTATATCTTGTTTGACAGAGCTCTGTGAGCTCTGTCAAACAAGATATAATAGAATAAATGCTCAATTTACCTCCAGAATACAGGAAACTGAACAAATTCCTGTTAATTGTATACTCCTGTTAATTGAATAATTTTCACTGGCAAAATGGATATTCAATTAAGAGGATTCTACTGTACCACTGATACACTGATTCTTTCTGTGGGTTCTTGGCACCTCCAAGGTTTGTGAACCTATTTCAGTTAAAAAAAATTTCACATGGTCACAAGCAAGAGGACATGCAAAGTTTAGACTAAATTATTTCCTGTTACACACAAGAGTTTTCCCTGCGCGAACCCCAGGGAGAAGAGAAATACTTTTTACTATGGTAAACAAGGGTTGCTCTACTGGTAAAAGAGGACCTGGTAACTATTGTCTAGGGTAGAAATTCTTTAAAGTGTGCTACATAGGTGTAATCAATTGACTAAACTTGACTTTTTACTTGTGTTTATTTATTGGGGTTATATGACACTACCATGTCTTGGCTTACAGTGTCATCCAAAATTAGTATGAAATCTTGAGACTTTAAAATTTTACCTCTTGATTGATGTATAAGCCCATTCAGTGGATGTGCTTCATAATAATATGAATTATTTAGCCTGTAGGCTTGTGGATTTGCCTTGTTACAATTAATGGGTGTCTACATGGAAACAAATTTTTCTGACCAAAAATAATTTAGCACTTCACCAGTTATCAAACACAAAAAATAAAAATAAAAGCTTCCCTCCCTTGTTGATTTGAAAAATCAGTTGCCACGAACCAAATATATTTTTTTATTTGACCTAACAAACACCTGGGGTCGAAGTCCTCTAAATTGAACATCATAAGAGTAACAGTTGGCTCAACCTGACTTTATACCTATCCTGCAGTCCAAGAAATAACTTACAAATGATCGTTTAGATTACGATGAGATTGCATCAATCATAAAATATGCAAACGAACTTCAGGTTACAACAAAGTAATACAATACATCTTTATTAAATTGCTAATCTCACATATTTTGCCAGAAAGACTTAACAACTTTTAGGACCTTTCTCAGCTCAAAGGTTGGAGATTGCATCCACATTATGAATAGAATGGCATGCTATTGCCAACTTAAAAGAATTTCTGCCTAAATAAATAACAACGAATGTGGGATCTCGTTTTGGTGAGATTGTACATTCGTTGCTACTATTTATTTTGGCGGAAATCCCATTAAGACGTAAACAGCATGACTGGCGAAGTGAAACCGAGAAGGCAAAGAAGCATCTCAACACTTTTTTTCCTGTGGGTTACTACCATGCTATATAGAATAAACTGCTGATGAGCTATAATGTGATCCCTTGATTTCCAGGCTTGTCTTACCATCATGATGTGGTCATAGATGCTGAAAGTGAAATTGCACACCAACAAAAAAATAAATCACCAAAGGTGATACTTTCAGTTTCAACTCCTACCCTACAAAATCTAGTAATTCTATTGTTGATAAGATTTCTTATGTGGTGTAATCTGATTCTATAAACAGAGGAGTCCACTTAATTGAATATCTCTTTGTTGATTAACCCTGTTAATTGAATATAACTGTCAAACACAAAACTATGTACAATATCTTCAGTACAAATTTGACCTGTCAGTTGAATATCGAGTAAACTCCTGTTTAATTGAATAAAAGTTTTATAATATGCCAAGAAATAACCCTGACAGTCATCTAATTCCCGATGTTTATAGACTTATTTGTCCTCAGTACATCCAACGTAGTCATTTTAATCTGTTATATCTTGTTTGACAGAGCTATGAGCTCCGTCAAACAAAATATAATAGAATAAAAGCTCAACTTATATCCAGAATAGAGGAAAGTGACACAATCCCTGATAATTGAATACTCCGTTAAATGAATAATTTTCACTGACAAATTGCCCCTTCAATTAACAGGACTCAACTGTATTTAGTATAAGAATGCATTTCATTTTCCTTTCTCAAGTTATCATAGTGTGTTAAAACTGGAGTTTCTTCTAACTGTTTAACCCTTTACCTAACATGAAAAGCAGACGACACTTGCAAAAAAAATTCTGGAATAACTAATTATTTTCATTTTTTGTCTCAAAAACATAGGTTATGACCCCTCATTGGAACAAGCTTAATGATCTCATTCCAATGAGGGGTTATAACCTATGTTTTTGAGACAAAAAATGACTATTAATTGACGATTTTTGTGAATAGTGCTGGCCGGTTTTGGCCATTGCATTGGGTAAAGGGTTAACAAATTTTTGGACTTTGGTAATCATATGTTAAAAAACATATCTTCTGGTTATGTTTGCACTTTCTTTGGTTGTTGTGTTTAATTTTTTTAAGAAATTTGCAGGCATGTTTTTGTTCTGATAAACTACATATCTCAGTTTGGGATAAGCTAATTTTAAATTTTGTTTCTCATATGATTACATTTCAAAGCTTGTTAATGGATGGTCTTCTTATTTTTTTTACTTAAAAGCTATTTTTTTAGAACCCTCAATAGGTAAACTATCAAAAATGGCATAGTACCTCTCAGCCAATTAGAGGAACCAAAGTTACTTGGGATGAAATTTTTATATCAAAAGATAACTTCAGTTAAGTCTAATTCCATTTGGGTTTTATTATGCCCCCAACCTCCGAAGGAGGATTTGGGGGGTATCTAGTGTATCCCTCTGTCTATCTGTCTGTCCACCTATCTGTCTATCCTCCTGTCTCCATCTTTCCATCCAAACTTTTTACATTGTAATTTCAAAGCCATTGGTCAGATTTGGATCTCCTTTGTTATGTGGATAGACCCACATGGGGGAACAGATATGCACAAGGAACGGGTCCTGTCCAATACTCTTTCCCAGAGTTTTGGTCCTTTTTCACCTTTTGGACTTAACATGTTTTTCTGTTTTCACACTTTTCACTTAGAAATTTTTTCTGTCCCACAATACCTTTAAGTCTACTTCGAACATGCCTATGGGGCGGGGGCAGTGGCACACACTTTGTGTAGCCCTTGCTAATTTACAGAAATGAAGTGTTCCGAGAAATTGATATTATAAGTTGGGTTGACTTGATTGACAGTATACTATTCTGGCTATATTCTTTGATCAGCCATCTGATATAGAATCCAAAAACTACTGAATATGATCTAGCAATTAATATTTAATAGGCAAAGAATGCATCACATAAATGTCAGGAATACAATAATGGCTGACTTATATTCATAAACCAGATCACGGAAAGGAGTATTGCCAATTAAAAACAGGTTTGACTTCAGGATCCTGTGACATACAGTAATTTATAATTGCATTTTGGCTCTGATCATGGAACTGGCAGACTTAAACAGGTTTATGCATTCTCAATAAGCATTCATTGGAATCCATTCTAATTTTTAGGTACAAACAGTGGATGATTTGAAGACCAGGATGCCAGTGTTTGGTGAATTTGATTTTGTTGGTATGGTTGTGAGGATTTCACATATGGAATTTGCAGACAGGTATAACAAGACTCAAAGCGGCTTCATAAATTCTTAAAATTTCAAAAATTTACCTAGATCAGAAGCATGTCTGTTATGATTATAAATCGCGAGCTGATATATCCAGCACCCTGGCTGTGGGAACCCTGGAAAGTGGAACAGTGCTTGTTTACTATAGTAAACAAGTTCTGTTTTACAGATAAAAAAAAGGACCCAGAAATGTATGCCTGGGTTGGAAGTGGGCAACATACAACACCAATAAGTAGAGAAATAAAAATACCTGGAATTGTATGTGATATAGAAGGCACTTAACCCCTTCAACACTGGTGGTATCTTCCATGCCAGTTAAATGGCAGAAATTGGAAGAGTCCATATCCCTTACTTGGGGGTAGAGCAATTAATATTTTCAACGTGCAGCCTTCAGGCTGCATGTTTAAAATATTAATTGTTCTACCACACATGTTCACTTAGTAGCCATCCTACTTATTGAAATTATGACTATTGTGTTCCTGGACCGGAAAAGCGGCCTCTCATGTTGAAAGAGTTAACTCAGTAATATTATAAACTGCATCAGGCTTTTGAGTTATCCGAGTGAGATGAACAGAACTGTATGTAAATTAGTTGACCTTGTTAATGTCTGCTTAACCCACTTGAAAATGATATCAAAATGCAACCAGGAATTTAACAAATGCAATCTTGTTTTACAGAGCTCAGTGAGCTCTGTCAATCAAGTTTAATTTGGTTAAATTCCATGTTGCATTGTGGGAAAAATTTGCAGTTTAAATATTATATTCCCAGTGTACAGAGGGTTAAATGGATTCACATAATGAATGGAAAAAATCCCAAAATGTTGGTTAACCACAATCGGATTTGATCAACGATGACCAAAACTACAATAAAATTTCTCGACTCATGTTAGGTAAAGGGTTAATATGTCAGCTTCTATCAAGGTCCCAGCATCTCTCAAAGATCATGAAAATCATTGTTAATTCCTCTGCTTGAAAATACCTGTTTTTTCACATTGGGGTAATTTAACCTCTTACCTAACAAATCGGCCACATCCGTCCACATAATTTACAAAGTAGTTGAAATGTATTGTTTTTAAAAAACATGTGACAAAAACAAATCATGTGACCCTGCATTGGAACAAGCTTGTCAATGCTGACTTGTTTTTTTTTTCACATTTTGAGTAATTTAACCCAACGAATCGACCGTATCCGCCCACTTAATTTACAAATTAAGCAGTTGACAAAATATTATTTTAAAAAAACTGTGAAGAAAAACAAATCATGTGACTCCTCATTGGAACAAGTTTGTCAACGACGACCAAACCCACAATAAAACTTCTCTACTCATGTTAAGTAAAGGGTTAAGATGTCTGCTTCTGTCAAGTCCCCAGCATCTCTCAAAGGTCATGAAAATCGTTACTTTCTTTTTTCACATTTTGGGTAATTTAACCCCTTAACTAACAAATCAGCTCCATCTGTCTGTATAATTTATAAATTAAGCAGTTAAAAAAATATTATTTAAAAAAAAACAACTTCTTGTCAAGCTCGTTCCAATGAGGTGTCAAGTGATATGGTTCTGTTGAATTCTTATGAAAAACAAAAAACAATAATTAGGCCTAAAAAAGACAAAAAACAATAATTAGGCCTAAACTAAAAAAGTTAAAAATGTGTTTCTCAGGCCACCAGCATGGTCCTTTTGGCTGCCACATGCTTTCTTTTTATAACCAAGTAGTAAATGGTTTATGTCTGATATTTTACACAAGTTAATAAAATTGATAAATTTGTTCCTTGAGTGCATCAAGGCTTTGCAATGCTTTAGCATTGCAAAGCCTTTGTGCACTCAAGGGATGAAAAACACCACCACTCATGTCATTCTATAGATTATGAGGCCTAAAACAAACCAAAAACATGCACCTTTGATGGCAAAGAAATAATTACAAAAATAAAATAAAAAAACACCCGCCCACATGCAATTTTACAAAAAATGGCACGAGAAACAGAAGATTTACTTTGTGGTGCCTTAAAATAATGAATTTTGGTATCCTTTTGCATTGAGTAAAGGATAAAAATGAAAATGACTTTCTAATACTAAACAGAAGTTATGTTGCATTCCTGTGATCTATACAGTACATGGCCCACGATCAATTCACTACATGGCTAAAAGCTTGGCCCTTGCTTGAGCATAACAATACCAAACCTTAGTGGAAAAGATTCTCTTCCACATAACCTCATTTTGTTTTTTTTCTCAGTTTAAGTTGAAAAGTGAGCTGGAGTTTTTTGCTTCAAAAATAAAATAAAATAGTTGATGTATTGATTCTCTCATTTCAATTTTTGATGTTATTTGTTTCAAACATGGAAAATCATTCCAGTTTACCCAAAATTATTAAATAAAATATAATATATGATGGAGGTTAGCCTTAGATCAAAGGTTATTGGGTTGCTAAGTCAAGATTGCTTAGCCAAACTAGTTTCGAACTCTTGCGTTCTTCTTCAGTGGCATGAAAGCTAGAGGTCAGCATTGCTCGCTCCCTTTTATACCCCCAAGAGAGGGTGTCATGTCCCGGTCAAGTGAGGGCATGACTGGGTCATTATGAGGTCACATGGTGAATGCAGCCATCCCAGACAGGTCAAAAGGTCAAATAGCACCTGGGGGAAGGGGAGGCTGTGTTGAAGTTATGACCCTTGATCTCTGTGTTGGCGGTCATGGGAGGTGTTGGCCCCGACTGGGGCGTTAACCTAGACTTGTGAGTGAGACTGTTTTAGGCCAAAAAAAAAAAAATTTTGGGTTCTCAAGACAAGCCATCATTCAGGGTTTCCACTAGGGGAAAGGGAATCTGGCCATTCCCGTGGCGACCGATGATCGTCGGTAGGTAGGAAAGTTTTGAATTCTGGAATCCCAAAACCCCCCATTTCCTTGCATCTGAGAGGATATTTTGCGTCTTTTCCCGGAGATATATCTGTCCGATTTTACACATTGACAGCCAGTAATTTCCGATGAATAAGACGTAAATAAGAGAAAATGGTTGCTCAACCGAAAAATAATTTGTAGTATACGTGACTTTCTATTCGCCCAGGGTGTTTTGTCCCAATAAAACTGTCAAGCCTTGGCATTTTCATTGGGACTAAATGTCCAGGGCAAATAGAAAGTGTGAGTAGGAAGGGAAGATTCGCCCATAATTTAAAAATTCAATTTTAAATTAGGGGCGAAATGACGCTTGTGAGATATTTTAGCAGACACAAGCACTGTGCCAAAATCTCATTGCACGTGCATGGTATAAATTTTTACGTTAGCGGCCACTGTGAAAACGAATACTAAAGTACACTTGGGTTCGGTAAATCTCTACTTTAGAAAAACATTGCGGGTAAAATAGCTAGGATCTTACCAATCTTTCCCAACAAACACACCAAATTTAAATCTGTGCAGATTTTCTGAACTCCTGATTCTCGCGGTCAAGTCAAAAAAAGACAGAGGCTGGTCTTCTTGACTTCTGTGTTCTCTGATTCCAATTGGTTAATCCCGGTCACATGAGGCCTCAGAGTGGTGGAATTCATCTTCAGAGCTGGAACAGATTCCGGAGAGTTCTGGAAGTCTTTCGTGGTTCACAGACTGTCACTGATGACGTCACACGAGTGGGATTATATATCAATTCTACAACAATACTCAATATTACTATTGTTTGATGTCTTTGATGTTGAAAAACCGCTTTGAAATCAATTACTCTCAAGGTGCTGTGACAGAACGGTGAAACGGACATGCGTTTTGTTTTCCATGAAATATGTGTACAGAAATCAGCAAAAGAAGTTTACAAATGGCAATTCTACAAGCTAGGAACTAAATATATTCTCGGGGGACGGGCAGATCAATGCAAATTTCAAAGATTCTGTTATGTCAGGAAGGTGACCTGGCAGGGGAATGCGGCCGTTTGACGGATGCTGTGCCGGTATAGCGGAAACCCTGATCATTGAAATTGAACACTCCTATTGAACATTTTTATTGGCTTGCAGTGTCTTCCAAAATAAACGTGAAATAGCCAATTTTAAAATTTTACTTTTTTGATAGAAGTATATTTATTTCCACATATTTACAACAAAGCATGATTAAAATACATTGTTTATTTATTATATTTGTTGAGTAATCATCTAGTTTGCTCTGTTCTGCAGAAATTAACTGAAATATTACGATGGAAAGTAATTATTTTTCGAAAAACATGCATAAATGTAACTGAACACAAATGTGTGCTTTCAGTTCCTACACTTAAAACATGCATAAATGTAACTGAACACAATTGTGTGCTT
This sequence comes from Pictodentalium vernedei, assembly GCA_031216915.1. NCBI lineage: Eukaryota > Metazoa > Mollusca > Scaphopoda > Dentaliida > Dentaliidae > Pictodentalium > Pictodentalium vernedei. Next base: position 312,779,072 of record CM062292.1, on the reverse strand, counting down.
TCAGTTCCTACACTTAAAACGTGCATAAATGTAACTGAACACAAATGTGTGCTTTCAGTTCCTACACTTGGCTAAAAATTAGTGCCAAGTCCAAGAAGAATATGGAAAACAGATGATAATGTTTTGTAAAATTCTTTAAATTACGTTATTCAACATAGTCGTCTGACAACCTTGCGCTTTCTATTATTTATTCTTGGAAACAAAGCTGGAGTATTTTTTGGCTTTTAATTTTTTTATCTTTTCAAATGACAGTATGTGGAGAATGGATTGTAACTAAATCACCGATGGGGTGGCGTTATCACCCAAAGTATCACTTTTAAATTCTGTAGGTATGGAAAAAAACACAAGCAATGTTTAACCAATGGACCTCCAGTTTAACCTGGAGGTCCATTGGCTGGACCTTTGCTTGTTAAGCTTTGCAACAAATTAGCAATTATTGCTTGTGTGAAATCTCCACTCTTTGGGTGATTTAGTGATAATACAGTCTCCATGTTCTATAATCTCTATCCCCCTGTCCCCCTCTACATTCTGAAAAACAAAATAGGTTCATGAATACATCATAAATGTGAACATGCATTGCTCTTATAATTATTTTGTAAAACTCATGTTGCTCATCTTCTGTCTTTCCAGTGGTAAAACTATAGATATTTTGTACTGTATTGATGGTGAAGATGGATTGTTGCAAGTGAAATTCTGGGCAGGACTGAAGGTATCTATTTCTTCATATTACAGTGGAACATATTACGGTGAAAATTATTCAGTTAACAGGAGACTTTAGTTAAGGATTTGGTCAGTTTCCTGTATTGGAGAGATAAACTAAGCATTTATTCTATTCCATTATATCATTTGACAGAGCTTAGAATTTTAATGTGTCACAACGTGTAAGTCCAGTCGGTGTGTTAATGATTACTGTCAAACCAGCTGTAATAGATTAAATGCCTGTATTGGATGTATTGAGGCAAAATAGGTCTACAAACAAGGGAAATTTGGTGATTGTCAGAATAATTTGTTGACATATATTTTTTACTCGAGAGCATGGCGTCTCAGTGGTTAGAGAACAGGACTTCAAACTCAAAGATTGACCATTCGATCCTGACCAGCAATAACTCTTTTGTGTCCTTGGGCAAGACACTTAATCCTGTAGACTGTGTGCAGACATTGCGACACTGTGTACTAAGGTGTACTGCATGTCGATGGTGCACTTGCCTTTAAATTTTTGTAATGGAATTCCCAATGAAAACGTTTTAACCACAGTAGAAGCTTTACACCGGTAGTGGGGTTAAAAGCTAAAATTTAACATACCGGCTTTTCATGGGTTGTAACATAGGTGAGAATGGTATAAATTATGAGATATACCCAACGATATAACAATATAAAGAGTGTCCCTCTGATGCAGATAAGGTGTGCCGTAGGTGTTCTAGAGCATTAACCCTTTACCTAACGAATCAGCAACATCTGCTCACATTATATACAAATAATTTTGTTATTTGGGCATGTTAAAGGGTTAACACACCACAGAAATTAAGCACTTTGGTCTGCTATATCATTTATCAAAGATACCAAACTACCAACAAGAGAAGCATTAGTTTAGCAAGATTTTGTTTGTAAATAATTGTTTTGTAACAATTTATTGGAGAGTGCCTGTTGGCACTCTCCAATAATTGTAAGAAAACAATATTTTTATACTGTACCAATGACCCAGACATAGCTGGTGCTAACTCTTAAAATATAGGGCCAAACACAAATTTTGCCCCCCAATCCCCAAAATTTGCATCTAAAACTAAAGAAAACATGTCCAGAAAGGCCCTCCACACCTCGCCCCCACTGCGCATGCGCAGTGTCAAGGACGTTCCGAAATTGGCGCCATTTATCATTCTAAGTTTGGCCCTTCATCAGTTAACATCTGACTGATCTTTGTGCTTTTAAATCTCAGTTTAAATGATGCCAGACACATAAATATTAGTGAAATGGTGATTCTAAGGAGGATAGAAAAGGAGGAGAGGAAAAGAATGTGTGACAGAATATTATCAGGGCTGTAACTTAAAATTTTTTAATGAATTTATGTTAAGTTACCTATTTTCAAGGCAGCAGCCATTTTGTTGTCATTCTGATTATTTAGTTACACTGTGTTTTCAAGTGTTTTTCCTCTCTCCCTGTCCTTTAATTCCCCCTTGCTATTCTCCCATGCTTTTGGCATAGTTTCTGTAATTATTATTACTAAAATTTCTTGGGAGTTTTAGCTTAATAACAGAATGAATTCTGTTCTTTCCCCATGTTTACGTCTTCACCTACGGGTGGTTAGGCGTTGTGTTCTGCATCTACCATCTGATGTTCTGCAGTTTCTTCCCTGGAAGTCTCTGTTTTGCATCAGATGGGGTATTTTTGGTAACTGATTTCGGGCCTGGGTGCCTGGAGTCTTATTTTAGTGTTTTTACACTCATTGTTTACATTTACAACAGCCCTCTGTGTGAGGGGGGGATTTCTAAATAATAATATCTTTATGTTATTTTAATCATAACTAGATACATTATTATTGTTCGTAAGTGTTGAATAAATTGTTTAAAATATTTTTAAAATTTTTGTCCACACTTAGGCTTGGGATCCATTGGGGCTCAACGTTACTTTTCAGAAACTTGGGCTGTTCTGAAAAAAATATTTTTTCAAAATATTTTGATTTCAATTATTTTTTCTATATTAATGGATCATATTATTATTATGTATTTTGATTGCCAGGGGTTAGTGCGAGTACCAGGACTTGTTTTCTTTTCACATGGAAAGGATATTGATCAATTGTTTTAAGAGGAAGTCTTCCTCTGACCTTATTTTCATTCTATATGTGGTCAGTGTACTCGCATTAACTCCTGTTCTGTATCGTATGATTTCGATGACAATATGGGAAGCGTATGTCACGGTATGTTGTTGGGGATTTGGACACTCCGGTCCTTTCCCCGCAGGGTCACTCTACTTTATCAATTTCTATTTCAGACGATCAAGATTAGGGTGATGTATCTGTGATGTCTTCCAACAGTGTGCCTCCGTCGTCACAATTATGAAGGGCTAGCGGAAAAGTGCTCATGTAATACGCCAATTGCCTAAGAGGACCCTAGTAGGTTCGACGGCCTTTGACGTCCGCTAGCTCGCCCGGTGTAGCGTCCATTCACCGAATGGTTCGGCAGCCGGGTTCGTCCGTTGCGGTCTAGAAGGAATTTTGGGGTGATGCGAGCACTATAAAATTAACTTAATGCACACCCAGTGACGGCGGATCGGAGGGAGAACGGAGGAAGCCTTTTAGTCCGGTTCTTAGCTCGTTCCGGTCCATCCGGACGGCAAGCGAGAGAGGCCCCTCTCTCGTTCAACAACATCTGGCCCCAGATGTTGTGGTACAAATGTGTCGTTAGCGGAGCATACGTCCGTCGCTCGGGACGCTCCGTTGTATAGGCAGTCCGCTGAGACTGCTAAGGCTTCCTCTTCTCGTCAGCGCACACGACCGCACCTTGGCTGCGTGACCGCCGATATATTACCAGCTTCGCCGATCAAGGATTCTTCGGCGACCAGGTCACACCATCCGGCAGCCAGGGATTCGAGACCGATGGACTCCGGACGTTCGCATAGGAAGTATGCGGGAGCCATCTGATGCGGAGCTGCCCTCGGCGAAGCACCGATAGACTGCGCCTCCGCAGGTCTCGACGCCGGACATTCTTGTGCACATAGCACAGCTTATCGCAGCATCCCAGCAGCCGACAGAAACGGCGTCGGATCGAGAATTATCCGACAGCGCTGGGTCGGTAGCCGGGGACTCGAGGCCTGCAGACTCCGGACGTTCGCATAGGAAGTGTGCGGGAGTCAACGTACACGGAGCTTCCAGCGGCAATGCATCGTAAGTCCGCTACTGCACAGGCCTCGGGAACGGACGTGCTTTCCTTAATAGCACAGTTTATCGCAGCATCCCAGCATCAACTGAATCTGTCGCATATATTTTATCCGACGATGCTGGGTCGGGACGCTCCGCGGAAGCGGGTACGGACGTCCGAAAGTTTCATCCGGTCCGACGGGATACCGAAAGGGATTCGGTGGATTTCAAGCTTTCCCTTTCGGAACAACATATGCTGCGATGTCGGATAAGAAACTGATAGCGTCGGTGGACTTAGAAATTTTTGGTTCGGTTCAGGGACATCGTCCCTCAGTTCCGACATAGTCCAATAATGTCACACAAACTTTCGAATTATTGAACGACGCTATATATATTATTATTTTATGCTTGCTATCCAAGCATTTCTGGTTTCTTGTTCGAAGAGTTATGGAGATGTCTTCAAAAGTGTGCCTCTGTCGTCATAGTTAATGATGAGTTAGCGGCAATAAGTGCTCATGGAATATGTCTATCGCTTACGGAGTGACATTCGCTAGCTCACCCGGTGTAGCGTACATTCATCGAATGGTTCGGCTGCCGGGTTCGTCCGTTGCGGTCTAGGAAGGAGATTTGGGTGATGCGAGCACTTTAATTACTTTAGTACTCACCCAGTGACGGCAGATTGAGGACGGATCGGAGGAAGCCAACAACATAGGGGACCGCATGTTGTGGTTCAGATATTTTACATTCGGAGCATATGTTCGTTGCTCGGGACGCTCCGTTATATTGACAGTCCGAGAGACTGTCTTTAATGCTTCCTCATCCTCACAGCAGGGCACACGACCGCACATTGGCTACGTGACCTCGAGTATCCGATCAGTTTCGGCATTCAGTGATTCCACAGCGAATAGGTCGCGCCATCCGGTAGCCAAAGGACACGAGGCCTATACACTCCGTTCGCTCGCATATTGGAAGTATGCACGGGGTAACGATCTCGGAGCTTCCTGCGGCAATGCATCGTAAGACCGCTGCTCCTCAGGCCTCAGTGACGGACGTGCTATCCGAGTTAGCACAGTTGTTTCGCAGCATCCCAGCAATTGACGGTTTCTCGGTCGAATCAGGAATTATCCGACGGCGCTGGGTCGGTGCGGTCCGCGGTTGCATCAAGCTACGGACGACCGAACGCTTTATAGGGTCCGACAGGATGGCGAAAGGGATTCGAAAGATTTCGAGTTTTCCCTTTAGTAGTATCGGAAGATGCCTTTCATATCTTCTGGCATTTCTTCCAGTGATTATTGTTCGGACTTCATTGCTGCGATCTTGGATAAGAGACTTATAGCGTCATTGGACTCGGATTTTTCGATCGGTACAGGGACTTTGTCCCTGACTTACCGACGCAGTCCAATATTGTCATTACAACATGTGTTTTATTTTTCGACGCTATATATTATATATATATACAAGCCTGCTACTAAGCATGATAGTTTAGTTTCTTGTCCGCGTGGCTCATTTCTGCCATTTTATCTTTTTTACATATAGTTTATTTTGGCAGAGCAGGGCATACCGAGAGTTCATATGCGTCTAGACGGTGTGATTAAAGACTGCATATATTCTTTTTCGCCGTTTATGTCTTTTCCAACTTCAATGTTGGAAACGACATTATGTATAGTAGACTTAACTTAGACGCTTTATTATACGTAATCCGCCTTACTGAGGCGTTATCATTACGTCTTCAAGAAAAGATTTACGGGATATTATTCTCAATGTAATTTCTTTTGAGGGCAGTAGTTTGTTCACGTATAACTCCGCCCTTCAGTGGCTGATTGGAGTTGGTTAGACGTGATGCAGCCCTAGCTACATCCACGCGTGGATAGTAGGTTAAGAACTCTCTCAGAGTCGCTTCGTTCTCGGAGGAGCTTCTCTTCGACGGCAACTTTCCGGCAATCCATGAATTGCTTGATTTATACATTCTCTTGTCTATCTAGTGTTACAAGAGATTCAGACTGGGGCAAACATTCGGTGGTTGACTCAGAGAGTGCCGCCGCAGTTGCCGGACCCTAGTGTGGCTGTTATGACGGTTTCCAGTCAAACAGATTGGGATATTCTGATCCCTACGGATTCGAAGTGCCAGGGTCTTTGGGTTCCGCAGTCTTTTAGCTATCAGTTTAACTTCCGCGGAATAATGTTTTTTAGGCTTGCTTTATGTCATTGCATGAACATTATTCAGAAACGCATGCCCAAATTCCTGTCCTTTAATTCGACAGTAGTGGCGTATCTCCGGAACCAGGGAGGCACTCTTTCGTTTCCGTTATTCAATTTAATGGAAAGAATCCGTCTGTTGGTTATAGTACACCAAGTTCAGTTTTGGTCCGTCATATTCTGGGTCGTCTGATTGTTTTATCGCACTCCCGTTCTCTTACGGGTCGCTTGTTGCTGTCAGAATGGACTCTCAACAAACAAGTATTTAATCAGATTTGCTATCTATGGGAGCGCCCAATGATGTTTTATTTATGACACAGCTTGCTAATCAATTGCAGACGTATGTGTTGGCTTGTCCAGATCTCTGAGCTAATACTGTTAACGCTCTATTGATCTATAGGACGGAATGATAGGATACGCGTATCCTCCGGCGCTGTTGTTTTAGCAGGTATTGCTAAGATAAACAACCACAATACATTTCTGTTGATAGCATCTCTATCTTCACAGAGATCATGAGTAATTTACTCTCTTGTCTACTGTGGATCTTAACGTGAAATCTTCCTCTATGTGAGGATCTTTTTTCACTGGGTAAATCGTGTCATCTTTATCACAACCAGCAAGGTCGCAACCTTCATGTATTCCGTTGTGTGGTCCGTATTGCATTGTAAGCACTGTACTGGACGAGCTTTGGACGCGATTTCTTACTATAGGAGATCCTCTTCTTCGCTATTCTATGCGACTAAAGTGGAGGCTCTTCCGTCGTGGTGTAGGGATCATTATGTTCATATGGTTGATCCCTCCATACTACGCATTGCTAGTTTTTAGTATACTTGTTTCACAAGATCTTCTGCAGCCTGTTGTTATTTAGGTTATAGGTTTATGTTACCTCATACCTATGCACTCTACGATAGTTTACAATTGAGTCTTTTGTCTCTTTATCTAAGTCAGTTAGTAACTTTTTGATAAATAGACTTAGAATCTTTAGATTAAATTCCTATACGGATTTTAACTTCGGTTCTTATTTAGCTATGTAATCATTTGAGCCTCTGGAAACAGTAGTTTTCAAATTCTGACCTTTTAGACAGTAATTCTGTTGGTTTCTCTTTTACTGTAGAGTCAGTGAGTTTCATGCACTATCGATGGATGATTTTCACTTTCATAGTTTCGGAGTCAATACTTCCGTTACTATTTAGGTTGGATTGTTGCATAAGAGTTAGGCTCCTATTTCCGGAACCTATTATTTAAGGTCCTTCCGTCTTCGTATGGGCATAGACCTTTACTCTTTCCGGGTACAGTTTATGTATTTATAAACAGATATCTGTTTATTACAAGGGCGTAAGCTTCTTCTGTCTTTGATGTCTAGTAGAAGGACGTTACGCTCCATTTTATTTTTAATGGATTCTATTAACTAGCGTACTGCTTATGGTATATCATTGGCTTAGCAGTTGTGCTTAAGATTTCGGCTCATGAAGTAAGAGTTCTTCTACTTCTTGGGCTTACATTAATAGTGTTGCTATTATAGATTTTTGAAGGCTGCTCATTGCGCTCAGCCATCCATTCATGAATTTTATCTCAGAAATATCGAGTCCATTTCTGGAGGCCTCTATTGTTAGGTCTATTATCTACTGCTCAGAATATCATTCTCTTAACAGTTGCTACTATAGCTAGGTAGGCTGTCTGTTTCGGCAGTGTCTCCGTTCGGCTGCCCTCTTCGCTCTGGGCTATTTGACCCAGGGCAAGAAAAAGGGGGGGGGAGGGTGTTCCCTTGGGTCACCTGTTTTTACTATGAAAACAAGGGGATACCTCCTCCGGAGTTAGTAATTCTGAGCTGTTATTGGGATGGTTGTTTAGTGAGAAGTTTAAGTTTATAAAATTCATTCAAGTCTTAGTTTTTAAAGTATAGCTTTTGAATATTGCATATGTCAACGGACATGATTATGCAATTCTCACACACTTTTAGGAGTATAAGAGTCTCTATTCTCTAGACTTACTTTATTATTGGCTTACTTTAAAAATTATTAGTATAAGGATTATTGGATATTAATGGAGTACATGGATGTATGAAGCTCAATTTTTGGAAGGTGTTGTATCTTTCTAATTTATCATAAATAAGAAAGATACATGTAAGGCCTATTACTTCTTTTCCCTACAGGGGATGACTCTATTTTATTTTATTGAGCGTATTCCATTTTGCTCTATGTCCTTGGCCCTCCAGCCTTTTTACTATTCAGCTATGTCTGGGTCATTGGTACAGTATAAAAATGTTAAAAAATTTATAGTAATTTATATATTTTTTATACTTACCAATGACCCAGACGGGGATGGCCCTCCCAGGAGTTGGGAACTCTTGCCTCCCCGCTGAGTACATAGCGCTTACCAGGCACTGGTTATTAGAATGATAAATGGCGCCAATTTCGGAACGTCCTTGACACTGCGCATGCGCAGTGGGGGCGAGGTGTGGAGGGCCTTTCTGGACATGTTTTCTTTAGTTTTAGATGCAAATTTTGGGGATTGGGGGGCAAAATTTGTGTTTGGCCCTATATTTTAAGAGTTAGCACCAGCTATGTCTGGGTCATTGGTAAGTATAAAAAATATATAAATTACTATAAATTTTTTAACTTTTATATAAACACTTTTGTTGGTCGAGTGTTAACAATTGAGACCTATGGTTTGGCAACGGTCGGTGTGCATCTGGGCAGGCATCCTCGCACTGTTAGCACAATAACTTGAACAAATGTTCTCCGATTTGACTAATATTTGCTGTACACGTTTTTTGCGATAATATCTCAAGCGAGTTTGAAAACCGTTCTGACCCGATTTATCGTTACAGAGTTATAGACCTTAATTTGGTCAGTTTTTACAAATTTTTTGCCTGTTAGCACAATAACTTGAACAAATATTCTCCGATTTGTTATTTTTGTTACAGAGTTATGGGCCTTAATTAATTTTTATGAATTCTGAACTTATTACCATTGTAACTTGAACAAAGTTTCCAGATTTGACAACTGGCATATGATAACTGGGTTATGGAGATGCAGCACTCTCCAAATGCCACCACAACTTGATGCCCGCATCTCCACACCTATTGTTTCTACTGCTCACAAAACAAGCTAAGGCTTACACTGTAAAGCCACTAAAACTTTTCAAGAGAGTCATGATAGTGACTTCTAGCACTCAATCAGTTAATTATTCCCATTCAACAAAGAAGACAGGGGTTATACACAGATAGTTTTTTTCTGTTCAACCATACATGTGTCTGTCTGTCCATGTCCATGCTTGGTAGCGATGCATTTTGTCACTTTGACTTACGTCACTACAAGTCAATCAGTTATCATTGTTGCACATCAAGGGAGCTAATTTACAGCGAAATCTGGTAGAACACGGTCAAGGATGCTCCATGACATTGTTAAAACAGTTTCAAAACAACACACGTGAATACCCTTCACACTGAAACAATTCACACTGTGAATCCCACTGCCAAATATTCGGTCCTTGTCACTTGAAAATAATCGACTGGTCACACAGAAATGAATTCCCAACTACAGTGAATTGGTAATTTTGGGGAGCAAATTGGGGAAAAAAGTGACTTTTCGATTGGGAATGGGGCCGATATTAGGCCTCTCTCGTCGGTCCAAGAACCCCCCCACCCCCCATCCCCCACCCCCACCCACCCCGTGTTCTAGCCTTACATTAGGTGCCAACTAGTCGACTAGTAGTCGACTAATAGCAATCAACAAGTCGACTACAAAATACCCTAGTCGTTTCAACACTAATGTCTCTTCTTCTGAATTATCGTGTTGTCGTGATCACTCAAACAAATATAATTGGATTCTTTTTTAAATGGTATGCATCTGGTATAAATTTCCACTTCAGTTTCAGTGTCCAGTACATTCAGCGATCTTTGTAGAGAGTTTTTCCCCTTTTTATGAGAATAATAGACTTTAACCTTGTTAGGACAATAACACAAGTATTTATTGTATTATTGCATTCTTGTGTGTGTAACTTCTATCTTCTATGTCAGGTTTTCTCTTTTGTAAAGTTGGTACAAACGATAACCATAGGACATTTACATCTCTCATTTGCAATCCTGACTTTTCATATGCCTCTGCTTAAATTCTTGAAAATTTGTTGTACATATATTCAGCAATTATTTTTTTGCAGTCCTATTGTCTAGAGGAAGTTCTTGTGGAAGGAAAAATCATCTGTGCTGCTAATTTGCTGTGGAAGTCCAATAGTTCATCATTATTACCACAAGCTGAAGCAGCAAATGATATCACTCATATCGCCCTGTCTCCAAATAATAGCTGCCAAAGAAAAGAGTTCAGTAAGCTTCAGCAACAAATCAAGGTCTGTATTCATTATGTACATTATTTGACCATCTTCAGTGAGGAGTTAGGACAGTTGTAATTGATATTACGTGGCAGTATTATTTATTGATGTTTAAGGTCACATATTTATGCACAATGGCTAATCAGGACCGTGACAGTTTTACGGGTGGAGGAAGCCGGAGTACCCGGAGAGAACCACCGAGCAACGACATATTACGTGGCAGAGTACCAGGCAAGGCAGAAAATAAGCAGACTGTCATCTGCAAAATGAGGTCCCCAGAGGGTGAATTTGGTGATGCTAACCTGCACAGCAGGGTAGCATCACTAAATTTACCCTCTGTGAACCTCAGTCTGGATCAGGGTCTCAAGCCTAAACAGAAAGAGGTACTCAGAGGATAAATTGGCCCACTGTAGGGGATAGCATCAGCAAATTCACCCTCTGGGGACCTCATCCTGCAAATGACAGATTGCTTATTTTCAAGCTTGGTACCAGGCCTGCATGCATCAGAAATAAGGATAAATCTGAGAAGCATATATCTTAATCTCTTCAGGCAACCCATTAATTTAGAAAAGCATTTTTTAGATTTTTTTTTACCTTCTACCTGATGGAACAGCCATATCCGCCATGTGCTTAATCACTATTTCCAGCAGGTGCTGTACACAAAAATTAGCATTCCAGTTTTATGATTTTTTCAGTCTTTGCCTCAAAAACATAGCTTACGCTCCTGTATTGGAAAGAGCTGGCTGAGAACATTCAATTAAGGGGATATAAGCTTTGTTTTGGTGGTAAAAATTTAAATTTTTTTTTATTATTCCAGAAATTTTCTAGTTGTATTAGATAAAGTGTTCAGCAAGAGAAAGATAAGGTAAAACTTATATCTTTACTCATGTCAATGATGAGCTTTGATAAGCAACTTGTAATATTGCGACTTCTTTTACTAAGTCAATGATCTGCTGTTATATAATGTATAATACCTGTTGGAAAAGACTTCATGATGTAGTTGGAATATTTCATCAGTTGGGACTTGAGCCACCACATCATAAATCAGGTTTACAACCCCTTGCCTCCTCCACTACCCCCTCCCCCATTTCAGTCATCTTCACAATGCCCCTGCATTTTGGGATATTATCACAATTTATTGTGGTCTTTTTTTTTTTAATTAAATGTATGAAACAGTAGTTGATTACTGAATGCCATTTCCAGTGTTTTCGAATAGGGACATGTTGATATTTTTAGTTTGGAATACAGGAGCATTAATATAATCCAAGGGTTTTCAAAGACGGAGAAGTCATAGGGAAAGGAAGTTTTGAATTTTATGAAAATGACTTTTAATTTTTGTTTGTTACAGGACAAGAAATTTTTCAGCAATGCAGTTGAAAAGTTAGACAGTATTTTTTGTAGAAAAGAACAGAATACAAGGAGGGATAGCTTACCAGAGGTACTGTTCGTTCTTTATATGTTGAAATTTTTTGTGTCATACACTATAAATTTTTATACTGTACCAATGACCCAGACTTAGCTGGTGCTAACTCCACAAAAACCAGGGCCAAACACAAATTTTGCCCCCCAATCCCCAAAATTTGCATCCAAAACAAAAAGAAATCATGTCCTAAAGGACCTCCATAGTACGACTCTACTGCGCATGCGCAGTGACGCAGTCGTCCCGAAATTGGCGCCAAATATCATTCTCTGTTTGGCCCTTCATCAGTCAACATCTCACTGATCTTTGTGCTTGTAAATCTCAGTTTAAAGGATGCCAGACACGTAATTCTTGGAGAAAATGTGATTCTAAGGAGGATAGAAGGAGGAGAGGAAAAAAGAAGTGGCAAAAAATAATCAGGGCTGTACTTAAAATTTTTTGTTAAAATTATGTTAAGTTGCCTATTTTCGAGGCAAACGCCTCTTGTTGTCATTCTTGCTAATTGTTGCACTGCTTATTCAGTGTTTCCTCTCCCCTAACCTTCTAAAGTCCCCCCTTGCAATTCTCCCATGCTTTTGGCATATTTTTGAGAAGTTTCATTTCTAAAAATTCCCTGGGAGAGTTGCTTGGTTACAGAATGTTTTCTGTTATTTTCCCCATAGTTACGTTTTCACCCATGGGTGTATAACGTTTGTGTTCTGCATCTTCCATCTGATGTTCTGCAGATTCTCCCCTGGGAGTCTCTGTTTTGCATCAGATAGAGTGTAATTGAGGACTGATTCCGGGCCAGTTTTTTCAGTGCCTGGAGTCATGTTTTCTTCTGTGTTTACACTGTTTGTTTTCATTGGCAACAGCCTTTTTTGAGGGGGGCTGTTTGCCTTTGAGGTAGTTTATCTCATTATAAGATACATTTATATTATCCGAAAGTGTCTCATTAATTATTTTATATAATTTTAAAATTTTTGACCACACTTTGCCATCGGATCCATCGGGGCTCAACGTTACTTTTCAGCAACTTGGGCTTCTCTGAAAAAATATTTTTTCAAAATTATTTTGTTTTGCAATTGTTTTTTCATTTATTAATGGATCATGTTATTATGTATCTTTGTGTCAGGGGTTTTTGCGAGTAACTAGGACTTATTGTTGTTCTTTCACAATGAAGGGAACTTGTTCAAATTGTAATAGGAAGAAATCTTCCTCTGACTTTCATGATTATTGCATAAATTGTAGTCAGTGTTCTCGCATTAATCCCTGTCCTGTATGTGAACATTGGGATGAGAAACATTGGAAACGTGTGTCACGATATGTTGTTTCTGGAGAAAGAGCGATGCCGGCTCTTTCTCCACAAGGTCACTCTACTCTCTCAGTTTCTATTTCAGAGGAACCAGAACAGGGTGATGTTTCCATGTTATCTTCTTCAAGTGTGCGTCCGTCGTCACAATTAAATACAGAGCTAGCGGCAAAAGTGCTCATGGAGATTAGACAAATGTCGTCCGCTAGCTCGCCCGGTGTAGCGTCCATTCACCGAATGGTTCGGCAGCCGGGTTCGTCCGATGCGGTCCAAGAGGAAATTTTGGGTGATGCGAGCACTATAAAAATAATAGATGCACACCCAGTGACGGCGGATAGTGAACGAGAACGGAGGAAGCCTTTTAGTCCGGTTCCTAGCTCGTCCAGGTCCAGCCGGGCCGCGAGCGAGAGAGGCCCCTCTCTCGTACAACAACATCTGGGACCAGATGTTGTGGTACAAAATGTGTCTTTAGCGGAGCATACGTCCGTCGCTCGGGACGCTCCGTTGTATAAGCAGTCCGCAGAGACTGTTAAGGCTTCCTCTTCTCGCCGGCGCACACGACCGCACCTTGGCTGCGTGACCTCCGATATCTTGCCAGCTTCGCCGATGAAGGATTATTCGGCGACCAGGTCACACCATCCGGCAGCCAGGGATTCGAGACCGATGGACTCCGGACGTTCGCATAGGAAAAGTATGCGGGAGCCATCTGATGCGGAGCTGCCCTCGGCTAAGCAGCGAAAGACCGCTCCTCCGCAGGTCTCGACGTCGGACATTCTAGTGCAGATAGCACAGCTTATCGCAGCATCCCAGCAGCCGACAGAGACGGTGTCGGATCGAGAATTATCCGACGGCGCTGGGTCGGTACGCTCCGCCGAAGCATCGGGGGCGGACGACCGGGAACATCGGGAGGTCCGACCGGATGGTGAAAGGGATACGGATGAATTGGAGCTATCCCTTTCGGAACAACACAAAGCTGCCGTAGACTTCATCCGGCACTTTCTTCCTCAAGTTGTTCCGTCGGGCCAGACTGCTGCGCTTCCGGACAGGAGAATTATAGCGTCATTGGACTCTGATTTTTTCGAGCGGTTCAGGGACATCGCTCCCGAGTTTCCGTCACAGTCCAATAATGTTGCAAGAACATTTGAATTATTGAACGACGCTATTTTTAAACTTGCTTCCAGGACAGGGAAAGCAGGCTTCTTGTCCGCAAATACTCTCAACCTGCCTTTCATTAATGCAAGGAATAAATTCGACACGGCAGGTCAGGGTATACCGAGAGTTCCTCTGCGTATGGACGACGAGGCGGAAGACTTAGAGCTATCATTACCGTCGTCAGCTTCTATTCCAACCGCAGTGTTGGAAACAGCTATTGCGTCTAACAGAGCCAATTTAGATGCCTTATCTTACGCAGATCACCTTACGAAGGCGTTATCACTGCGTCTTCAAGGGGAAGAGTTTCAGGATATACAATCCTCCTTAAGACTTCTTTCAAGGGCAGTAGCTTATTCCACGTGTAACTCCGCCCTTTCAGTGGCAAATCTGGAGTTGGTTAGACGTGACGCAGCCCTGTCTACATCCACACTAGTGGATTCTAAGGTGAAGAACTCTCTTAGAGTCGCTTCGGTCTCAGGAGATCTTCTCTTTGACGGCAAGCTTTCCGCTATTTATGATAATATTAAAAAGAAAGCTAGTGATTCTCTGTTGTTTAGATCCGCTCCTAAAAGGTCGGATTCAGCAGACACGAATAAGGCGGGCACTTCTGGGTCTTATCCGCCCAAGAGAGGTTCCTATAGAGGTTCCGGTGCGTCCTCTAGCTCTTATTCGAGAGACCGTCAGGATAGCGACTCTCGTTCGGGACGTCCTTCAGGCCGGGACAATCGGTCGGACGCCCCGAGGTCGACGAGGCGAGGTGCGGGTCGTGGAAGACGTGGTTTCTCCTACCGCAGGCCTCGCAGATCCAGGAGGTGATGGCTCAAACCTCTATCGCGTTCCGGTTGGCGGAAGGTTGTCGAGTTTTTCTCAAGAGTGGGCGTCGATTACGGACGACCCGTGGGTGAGAGGAGTGACTTCGGAAGGTCTAAAGATATCCTTCAAACGAAAGCCTCCATTAACTCGAAGTCCAAAGTGGACTCATCTTCCGTCAAACCCTCAGAAAAGAGACGCTCTGCTATCAGAGGTGCAGTCTCTTTTAATGAAGAACGCGGTAGAGGTCGTAGAAAACCAGGAATCGCTGGGATTCTACAGCCATCTGTTTCTGGTTCCGAAACCAGACGGCTCGTTCCGTCCAGTCATAGATTTGAGCTGGATAAACAAGCTGATCATCGCTCCGAAGTTTTATATGGAGACGATTCGATCGGTCAGAGCGAGTATTCGGGTGAACGATTATGCAACGAGCATAGATCTCAAAGATGCGTACTTTCACGTCATGGTACATCCGACATTCCGAAAGTATCTACGCTTCGCAGTCCTAGGAGTGGTGTATCAGTTCCGGGCCATGTGCTTCGGATTGAATCTAGCACCCTGGGCTTTCACTCGGGTAATGAACTCGGTAATGATCTACTTCCGAGCTCATTCGTCTGCGGTAACGTCGGCCTACCTGGACGACATTCTTCAGAGGTACGGCAACGAGTTAACGCTTCAGAACGATGTTCAGAATCTTCTTCTATTGCTCCGACGTCTCGGTTTCATAGTAAACGAGGAGAAGTCGGATCTGGTGCCGTCCAAGTCATTCACTCATCTGGGAATGAGCTTCGAGACGCACAACAATCTCGTTCGTCTGCCGTTAACCAGAGCGAAATTAGTCAGTTGTTACGCTCGCTATTGTCTAAATACAGACAAAGTCACAGCGAGAGAATTTATGAGACTGATAGGTCTGTGCGGAGCCGCTGCGGATCTCATTCCGATGGGACGGCTACGCACACGGCCTCTTCAAATTTTCTTGACTCAGAATTGGAGTGTGAAAATTCATTCGCTCGATGTAGACGTTCTCTTGTCAGATCAAGTGAAACAAGAGATTCAGACTTGGGCAAACATTCAGTGGTTAACTCAAGGAGTTCCGCTGCAGTTGCCGGATCCGAGTTTTACCATTATGACGGATGCCAGTCAAACAGGTTGGGGTGCATCATTAATCCCAACGGATTCGAGATGCCAGGGTCTTTGGGATCCGCAATTCCTGTGCAAGCACATAAACATCAAGGAAATGATGTCAATTTGGCTTGCGTTACGTCACTGGATGGACATTATTCACGATGCTCATGTCCAAATCCTATCCGACAATACGACAGTAGTGGCGTATATACGGAATCAGGGAGGCACTCATTCAGTTCCGTTGTTCAATCTAACGGAAAGAATCCTTCTGTTTGCGTTGGAACATCACGTTCTTCTTTCGGTCCGTCACATACCGGGTCGTCTGAATGTGCTAGCAGACTCCCTTTCTCGAAAGGGTCGCTTGTTGCCGTCGGAGTGGACTCTCAACAAACAAGTATTCAATCAGATTTGCTACCAATGGGAACGGCCAATGATAGACTTATTTGCGACACATCTCAACAATCAGTTGCAGACGTATGTGTCCCCGTGTCCGGATCCAAGAGCATTTGCTGTAGACGCTCTATCGATCCCTTGGGACGGAATGATAGGATATGCGTATCCTCCAGCGCCGTTAATTCAACAAGTATTGCTAAAGATAAAACAATCTCAATGCAAGATTCTGTTGGTAGCATCTCTGTCGCCACAGAGACCGTGGATAAATCTACTCAGGTGTCTGTTGTGGGACCTACCGCGGAAGCTCCCTCCACGAGAGGATCTTCTTTGGCAGGGGAAATCGCGCCAACTGCATCACAACCCGCAAGGTCTCAACCTTCACGTTTTTCCGTTGTGCGGTCCTTCTTGCATGGCAAGCACTTTACAGGACGAGCAGTGGACGCGATTTCTAACTGTAGGAGGACCTCCTCTTCGCTAAACTATGCGGCTAAGTGGAAGGTTTTCCGTCGTTGGTGTAGGGATCATTCTGTTGATATATTTGATCCCTCTATACCAGACATTGCTAACTTTCTAGTATACTTGTTTGACGAAATCAAACTGCAACCGGTTACTATAAAGGGTTATAGATCTATGTTATCTGATACCTATGCACATCATGATAGTTTACAAATTGGATCTAATGTCTCTTTATCGAAATTGGTTAGAAACTTTTCGATAAATAGACCCAGAACTCTTAGATTAATTCCTAAGTGGAATTTAGCTTGGGTTCTCCTTAAATTGAAGGAAAAGCCTTTTGAACCTCTTGGGACAGTAGATTTCAAATTCTTATCTTATAAGACAGCTTTTCTCTTAGCTTTCTCTTCTGCCAGAAGAGTCAGTGAGCTTCATGCACTATCGGTGGATGATTCTCATTATCGTAGTGTTGGGAACACTATCACCTTCACTACTAACGTCGGTTTTTTAGCTAAGAATCAGGCTCCTAATAAATATCCGGAACCTATTGTTATTAAGGCTCTTCCGTCTTCAGACGGGCGTAGGCCTTTACTCTGTCCTGTTAGAGCACTACGTATCTATAAACAGAGATCTCAGTTCATCAGAAAGGGTCGGAAACGTTTCTTTCTGTCTTTGATGCCTAATAGAAAGGACATTTCAGTCCATTCTATTGCTAGATGGATTCAGTTAACTATCCGTACTGCGTATGAAGATTTATCTTCTTCTCAGCAGTCTGTGCTTAAGATTTCTGCTCATGAAGTAAGAGCTCTTTCTACTTCCTGGGCTTATGCTAATAGTGTTGCTATTACAGATTTAATGAAGGCTGCTTATTGGTCTCAGCCATCCACATTTACTAATTTTTATCTCAGAAATATTGAGTCCATTTCTGGAGACCTGCATTGTTTAGGTCCGTTATCTGTTGCTCAGAATGTCGTCCACTAAACAGTTGCAACTATAGTTATGCAGGCTTTCTGTTCCGGCAGTGACTCCGTCCGGCTGCCCTCTTCGCTCTGGGCTATTTGACCCAGGGCAAGGGGAAGGGGGGGGGCGGGTGTTCCCTTAGGTCACCTGCTTTATAGTGAAAAGCAAGGGAATGCCTCCTCCAAGACAGTATTTCTGAGTCGCTTCCGGGATGGTTTTAAAGTGTAATATTAATGTTTAATTTCATTCATGTCTTATTTTTAAAGTGTAGCTCGGTGTGAAGCATTTGTATATGTCAAGTGTCAAACGGGCTTTAATATACAGTACTCGGACACTTTTAAATGATTATAAAGAGTCTCAATTCTCTGGACTACTTTATTTATTGGCTTGTTTTAAAAATAATTAGTATAAAGGTTATACTGGATGTTAATAGAGAACATGAATGTTATTGTGCTCAATTATTAAGGGTAGTGTATCTTTCTAATTTTAATATTAAATAAGAAAGATACATGTAAAGCCTAATACTCCTTTTCTCCTTAAGGGGTTACCTCTTTATTTTATAATTGAGCTTATTGGATTTTCCTCTATGTCCTAGGCCCTCCAGCCTGTTTACTATTCAGCTAAGTCTGGGTCATTGGTACAGTATAAAAATGTTAAAAAATTTATAGTAATTTATATATTTTTTATACTTACCAATGACCCAGACGGGGATGGCCCTCCCTGAGTTGGGAACTCTTGCCTCCCCGCTGAGTACATAGCGCTGACCAGGCACTGCCAGTAAGAATGATATTTGGCGCCAATTTCGGGACGACTGCGTCACTGCGCATGCGCAGTAGAGTCGTACTATGGAGGTCCTTTAGGACATGATTTCTTTTTGTTTTGGATGCAAATTTTGGGGATTGGGGGGCAAAATTTGTGTTTGGCCCTGGTTTTTGTGGAGTTAGCACCAGCTAAGTCTGGGTCATTGGTAAGTATAAAAAATATATAAATTACTATAAATTTTTTAACTTTTATACCATGCTCGCCTAGGTTACTACCTGCGAAAAGCCTGTATGTTAAATTTTAGCTTTTAACCCCACTTCCAGAGTAAAGCTTCTACTGCAGTTAACAAAAAATTATACCTATAGTCAGAAGTTCATCCATCTTGACCTTTGGCATGACGCAATTTGCCAACTTCGATACATTCACACTTCGTGTTGTCTCATTCAAACATACGTCATTTTGCGATACTATCTACTACGTGTAAATGACTTAAGTTTAAAATACCTAAAATTAAATATTTAAAATAAAATTTAAGAATTGTTAATAATAATTTGACTGAAAAAGCAAGATAAATTCAATCAACTTTGACGATGTGTCTAGCTGTCAATCAAGCATTCACATACAGCCGGTAGTACTGCCCACCAGCACAGATGTAAACAAAACAAATCTGTGTGTTTGCGATAGAAAGTATTGTTTTTTCTCCAATTTAAGTGACAAAGTTGATTATTTATTAAGAGCATGGTATAAATAAAACAAATAGGTACTAGGACTGGTAATCAGATTTAAACCACTCATAAAATAAGGGTATTAACCACTCAGCAAGCTTAGTGGTTAAAACCCTTATCCCACTCGTGGTTTAAATCTGATTACCGGTCCAAGTAGCTATTTATTCTATATATCACTGTGCCCATGTATTTGCAGGATTGGAATCAAAGAGCTTATATCTTAATCCATAAGTAAGTTACGCTATGTAACATGATGGTAACCTTCAGGAAAAATGTGTTGTGATGCTTTTCCACCGTCTCTGTTTTAACTATGCCAGCCATGCTGTTCACATCATCACAGAATTTCTGGGCAAAATAAATAGCTACAACTAAGGCCTAAAAAGGTAAAACTCTGTTTCTCGGGGCCCTCCCACCGGGTCCTTTTGGCAGCCGAATGCTCTTTTTTTTATACCATTGCAAACTTTAAAAAAACATGATTTATGTCTGATATTTTACCCAAGTTAATAAAATTCATAAATTTGTCCCTTGAGTGCAACAAGGCTTTGCAATGCTTTAGCATTGCAAAGCTTTTTTGCACTCAAGGGGCGAAATACATCACCACTCATGCCAGTCTGTAGATTATGAGGCCTAAACCATGAAACAAACCAAAAATGGGATTTTTTTTATGGCAAAGAAATAATTATAAAAATAAAAAATAAAATAAATGAAAGTGTCAATGACACTGTAGCTCAACTTGTCAAGACCTGTACATGTATAGTATGTGACACTGCAATGACAAACATCTAGGTAATGACTTGATAACAAAGGTACATATAAAGTATTGTAACGATCTGTACATAAATACTGACCGTAGCCTGTAACAAATGTGTAGGTAAAGTATTGTAAACGTGGGTGACAGTCAGATGCTAAACTAGAAAAGAAATCTTTGAATCCCAGAGTGGGTCGGACTGAACTCCAAAATATTTGTTCTCATAGCACAGTGATAACAAAGGGACCCCAAAACACACTCATTCCTGTCCCAAGGTGAAAACAAAGGTACCCAAGAAATTTTGTGAAGATCAGTTCATAAATACGATCTGTATAGAAGTTGTGACAAAAAACTGATTGGACCAAATTTCGGTACAAAATGGCCACTGGCAGCCATCTTGAATTTTGGACCACACTCAGAAACACTCGTTCTCGTCCCAAGGTGATAACAAAGATACCCAAGAAGTTTCGTGAAGATCGGTTGATAAATACAGCCTCTAGCCCAAGCCGTATTGACATGTGCACTTACAGCCTATAAGTAGCACTAAATAAATCAAAATTCATCTAATTTGCATAATTTCTGCACGAGAAAAAAACCCGTACTGTATGTGATGTATTCCATTTTACTAAACATTCATACAAAAATTTATTCAAATCAGAACTTTCATGCAGAAGTTCTGTACAAAAGACTGATTGCACTAATTTTGGTACAAAATGGCTGCTGGTGGCCATCTTGAAATTCGGACCACGCCCCAAAACACCCGTTCTCATCCCACGGTGATAACAAAGGTACCCAAGAAGTTTCGTAAAGATCTGTTCATAAATGCGGCCTCTAGCCTGAGCCGTATAGAAGTTGTGTTCAAAAAACTGATTAGACCTAATTTCGGTACAAAATGGCCACTGGCAGCCATCTTGAATTTTGGACCGCACTCAGAAACACTCGTTCTCGTCCCAAGGTGAAAACAGAGGTACCCAAGAAGTTTTGTGAAGATCGGTTGATAAATACAGCTTCTAGCCCGAGTCGTATTGACATGTGTACTTACTGTGTGTAAGTAGCACTGAAAAAATCAAAGTTCATCTAATTTGCATAATTTCTGCACGAGAAAAAACCTGTATTATATGTGATGTATCCCATGGTACTAAACATTCACACAAAATATTTTTCAAATCAGCGCTTTCATATGGAAGTTCTGCGCAAAAATCTGATTGCCCCTAATTTTGTACAAAATGGCTGCCATCGGCCTATTTGAATTTTGGACCGCACCCAAAAACACTAGTTTTCGTCCCAGGGTGATACCAAAGGTACCCAAGAAGTTTCGTAATGATCGGTTTATAAATACGGCCTCTAGCCCGAGCCGTATTGGCATTTGCACTTACAGTGCTGAAAGTAACACTAAATGCATCAAAGTTAGTCTAATTTGCATAATTTACGTACGAGAAAAAAACCTGTATTATATGTGATGTATCCCATGGTACGAAACATTCATACAAAAAATTATTCAAATCAGCGCTTTCATATGGAAGTTCTGTGCAAAAATCTGATTTCACCTAAGTCTGTACAAAATGGCCGCCAGCCGCCAACTTGAATTTCGGATCGGACCCCAAACACTCGTTCTCGTCCCATGGTCATAACAAAGGTACCCAAGAAGTTTCGTAAAGATCGGTTCATAAATGCGGCCTCTAGCCCGAGCCGTATTGAATTGTTGACGGACAGACGGACGACTGGCCCAGGCATAAGCTCAAATTTGGCTTCGCCAAAGTTGAGCTAAAAACCACCCACCCACCCGCATGCATGCACTTTTACAAAAGAAATGGCCCGCGAAACAGAAGATCTACTTTGTGGAGCCTAATGTACAATCTCACTTTGTCGAGATTGCTTGTTAGTTGTTGCTATACATTTGAACAGAAATTTTGATGTAGACAGCTTGCCACTGTATTCATATGTGGATGCAATGCAAAACCTTTCCATCAAGTTGGTCATAAAATATTGTAAAGTCTGACCGGAAAGCAGTTATGGCACCGTTTTCAGAAATTGACAGCCAGTTATCTCAAATTAGACATTATTTTATTTCATCACTTCAAATATTTTCTTTACAGATATTATCTCGGTAATTAATAGTGAATTCACAAATTTATAATATTTACGTCTTAACCCTTAAGGACATAATTCCAACTTTTATAACTTTTTAACGCAAAGAAACAGATGCCCCAACAAGCATTGTTTGAGTAAACTCCACACCTGTTTTCTAAGTACCTTGTCAGTTGTTTCTAGTCAAGTCTTGGCTGCCTCTGTAGGCAATCAAGACTTTACCAGAAACAACTGCAAAGCCACTGGAGGTAGACTTTCAATGTAGAGCGAAAATGTATAAAAATCTCCAGGCAGTTAAGGGTTAAAGGGACAATTAGCCATGCCTTTGAAAAAAAATAAGTTAACCATTTGACAAAACCTTAATATCCATTATGCAAAGATTCCCTCATATTTTATATATTATTCTTATGAAAGTGTCTGATGCGAATAAATGAATTAACTTAAAGGCAAGAATTTTTCAGATGTTTGAAAAACAGTATGCTGTAGTTTTTCAACCCAAACTGGTTGGCAGATCAGTCTAGATTTACGATGTCAACATTGACTTCTACCATCACACGTTTATTAGACGTGTTGTGAACGATGTTTTCATAATGAGCTATTTGATGGTGATTATGTGATAAAGTTGATTTGGGGAAAAAAACCTACATTGAACAGGAATCCTTTTATGTTAGTACATTTAATAATATTGTTACATCTTGACTACAAATAGGTTCAGAGCATAAGCAAACGCCCGCAATTAACAAAACTGTTCATATCTCATTTCAGAACTCATTTAGTGGAAACAGACAAACAGATGGTTTACAAAGCAACAGACCAACAACACCAGGATCTGAGAAAAAGTCACACTTACATGCAGTTACCCAGTCAAAGCTATCAAAATTGATGACCTATGGTTCTCCAGTAGTACTCTCACCATTGCCTTCATCATCCTCAAGAAAATTACAGAAACCTTTTAAAACACCATTATTGAAGTCGAAACTAAACTTGGACTAAATAACATATTTGAAAATAGTATGAGTCACCTCTTTTATTCACTGAATAATCATATTGATGACCCCTTCACTGTTTGGGAGGAGCTTAATGAAATTACTTCTGTTGAGATATCATAAGTAATGATGGGGAAGTTCAGTTAGATAAATAGAGAAAAACTTTTTAATCCTGTACCATTTTTCAATAAATTGCTGGTCTATTTTCTGTTCCGTTGGTGGAATATCTCCCTCAGTAGTTGCATTAGATTTTTCCATGAAATGTAATATATAGTTTGATATCGAAGGGAAATCAAGGAAGTGAGGTGGTGCTTCTTTCCAATGGTCACAAGTTCTTGTTTACAAGTAAAATAGGAACCAGTAACCAAATCCTCCAAAGTGGATAGCATATGTATGAATGTTTGTATGATCCTGACCAGGCCAGAAAATAAGCAGACTGTCATCTGAAAAATGAGGTCCCCAGAGGGTGAATTTAGTGATGCTACCCTGCAAAGCAGGGTAGCATCATTAAATTTACCCTCTGTGAACCTCAGTCTGAATCAGGGTCTCAAAACTAAACAGAATGAGGTACACAGGGGATAAACTGGCCCACTGTATGGGATAGTACCATCAAATTCACCCTCTGGCTACCTCATTCTACAAATGTCAGACTGCTTATTTTCAGGCCTGATCCTGACTTCATATTTGGATTGTAGTCATGACAGATCCAAAGATGTTGAAAGTGACTGTAAATACTAATAAATAAATGAAAAAAATGCATATTTTGAAGAAACCTCTCATTTTCGAGAGAATACAAAATAATTTCTTGCTAACTTACAAATTTATTGAATTGCAATTGTAAAATATTTTATATTAGAAGAAAATGAGATGCAGTTTATCTCAGACAATGGAACAAATGAAATAAATATTTATGACTCATCAGATATCTGCATCTCGGGTATATCTTGACAAAGAAAGCTATGTTTTCCAGTTCATGTATTCCCAATTTGTACATGATCATCACTGATTTGTTGGCCATTTCCCTATATTCTAGAGATAAACTGATCATTTATTCTGTTATATCTTGATTGACAGAGCTCATGTAGCTCTGTCAAACAAGATATAATAGATTAAACGCCTGTATTGGATGTGTTGAGGCTGTATAAGTCTATAAACAATTGGGTGATTGTCAGGAAGTTACATGACATATTATAAAAATGTTTATTCAATTAACAGGAATTTGCTCTATAACCCACATGCACATTAACAGCAGAACTTCGTACAGAAGGTATGGAAAATAGATACTCAAATAAGTGGTTTCCACTGTATAAGCAGATACTTGGGGACTCTTAATTCTTTACTGAACCTGAAAAAAAATTAATGAACAAATTTTCACTTTTTGCCCCCAAAACAAAGTTTATGAACCTTTATTGGAACAGATTCAACAAGTTTGTTCCAAGGAAAGGTCATAAACTATGTTTTTGAGGCAAAAATTGGAAAAGCAACAAGTTTGAATGTAGATTTTTGTGAATACCACTGACTACTTATAAACATTATTTCAGGTAAATGTGCCAGAAGCTCACATTTGCGGGAAATCACAACTGTGATAAGTGAAAATTAGATTTAGCAAGTAGTTCACAACAGTAGGTCATCTACCCAACAAGTTAATGTTAAAATATTTTTAGGTTTTGTTTTGTCCTTTTTACAAATATATTAACCCTCAACTCATTGATGTCTTAATAAAGTCATTTCAAGCTGCAAATTTTCCCCATAATGCAAATAGGAATTCAGCTAATTCAGTCTTGATTGACAGAGTTCAGCTAGCTCTGTCAAACAAATCTGAATTGGTTCAATTCCTAGTCACATTAGGTGAAAAATTTGCAGCTTGGAATTTTGATAATTCGACATGAGTCTGCAAAGAGTTAACTGATATAACAATATCACATTAAGTCGGGGATTGCGATGTCTGAATGGTTAGAGCATTGAACTTAAGGTCAACAGTTTGACCTGACCATAATCCTAATTGCCCACATGGGGGCATGTTGGCATTGTGTACGAAGGCAAACTGCACATCATTGGTGCACTTGCCTTCAACCCTTGCTAACTACTGAAACAGAGTTAGTACATTGGGGCATCTGACAGTTGCTCACTGCTTATGTCTGGGCACTCTGGCTTCCTCTACTCATAAAACTGTCCAAAATATTGCAACTCTGGCTATTGAAAGTGTCATTAGGCCACAATAAAACAAATAAACACATTCAGTCAACACATGCTGAAAGATGGGCATTATTTTAGCACTAATTGGGCATAGATAAAAAACTTTGTATTATTTGAAATACAGTGGAGCCCACTTAATTGGATATCTCTTAACTGAATAACCCTGTTAATTGAATATAATTTCCCAACACAAAACCATTCACCATACCTCCAGTACAAATTTGATCTGCTAATTGAATAGAAGTCATAGAGTGAACTCCTGTTAATTGTTTAAAATATCTTTTAATCTGCCGTGAAATTACCCCGACTCTCAACAATATTTTTATACTGTACCAATGACCCAGACTTAGCTGGTGCTAACTCTAAAATATTAAGGGCCAAACGCAAATTTTACCCCCCAATCCCCAAAATGTGCATCTAAAACCGAAAATGACATGTCCTATATGGTCCTCCATACTTTTACCCCACTGCGCATGTGCAGTGTCAAGGAGGTCTCGAAATTGCCGCAAAAAGTCATTCTTTGTTTGGCCCTCAATTCAGTTACAACTGACTGATATTTGTGCTTGTAAATCTCAGTTTAAATGATGCCAGACGCATAATTATGAGAGAAATGGTGGAAATAGAAGGTAGAGAGGAAAAAACAGTGGAAACAAATGTTCAGGGCTGTAACTTATAATTATTTTACGAAATTATTCATGTTACCTATTTTCGAGGCATGACCTTGTTGTGGTCATTCTTGCTATGAATGTTCCATTGTTTAATCAGTGTTTCCTCTCTCCCTTTCCTTTATTCCCCCCAGCTATTCTCCCATGCTTTTGACTTAGTTTTTGTAATGTTTATTACTAAAATTTCTTGGAAGTTTTGGCTTGGTAACAGAATTATTTTCTGTTTTTTCCCCATGTTTACGTCCTCACCCCAGGGGTGTTTAGGCGTTTTGGTCTGCATCTACCATCTGATGTTCTACAGTTTCTTCTCTGGAAGCCTCTGTTTTGCATCAGATAGTGTTTAAATTGGTAACTGATATGTTTGTTTCAGGGCCTGAAGTCATGTTTCCGGTTTGTTGACACTTTTGCTTATGTTGACAACTGTTACTTCTGACAGTGATTACTTGTCTTCTGCTTAATTTAGTTCATAGCAAGATACATTAATATTGTCCGTAAGTGTTACATTAATTTTTCAAAATCATTAAAAAAATTTGTCCACACCTAGGCTTTTTTGGATCCTTTGGGCTCAAGGTTCCCATTGGGAAATTGGGCTCTTCTGAAAATTTTTTCAAAAATTTTTGTTTGAAAATTATTTTCTTTTGAAATGTTATAATGAATTATAATATATATGTATATTTATTTCAAGGGTTAGTGCGAGTAATATGATGGTGTATATTTTTTCTGGTTGGAAAAACTTTTCTTCATTCGTAATGCGAGGATATCTTCCTCTAATTCACAAGTTCATTGTGTTTCTTATAGTCAATGTAGTCGCATTAATGTGTTGATTGATATGACATTGTTGGAGACGGGTGTCACGGTATTTTATTAGCGGTGAGGGGTCCATTACGGTCCTCTCTCCGTAGGGTCACTATATACTATCCGTTTCTTTTTCAGAATTCAGAGTGATGTTTCCGTGATGTCTTCAATAAGTGTGTCTCCGTCGTTGCAATAGTAGGGCTAGCGGGAAGTGCTCAAGGTATTACGACAATTGCTGTGAGTTAGCTAGTTCTATCAAAGGCATTGTCGCCCACTAGTCCGCCTGGTGTCGCGTCCATTCACCAGGGAAGAATGGTACAGCACCCGGGTTAGTCCGTTGCGGTCCAAGGAAGCAGATTGGGTGATGCGAGCACTATAAAACTTCAGATGTGCACACCCAGCAACGACGGATCTGAGGATAGTACGGAGGAAGCCTGTCCATCCGGTAGCTAGCTCGTCCAGATCCCCCGGACCGCGAGCGAGAGAGGCCCCCTCTCTCTTGCATCAACATCTGCGCCGCGATGTTGTTGTATGTTGTTCGCTTAGTCGGAGCTTACGTCCACTGCTCGGGACGCTCCGTTGCATGACAGTCTGACGCGGCTGCTATATTGGCTTCCTCATCCTCGTCAACACACAACCGCACCTTGGCTATGTGACCACAGATTTCCAGGGGACGTTCACATATTATATAAATGCAGGACTGAACGTCCCTGGTGCTCCTGCTTCGCCGACCAAGGAATACACGTCGACCAGGTCACTCCATCTGCTAGCCAAGGATACGAGACCTTTCCAGTCGGGACGTTCGCATATTATATAAATGCAGGAATGAACGTCCCGGGAGCTTCCAGCAGATATTTCACGTAGGACCACGGTTCCACAGGTCTCATAGGGTAACATGAACTAGGTATTGTTACCGTGAAGTCTTTGTAAGTGTGCTTCCGTTGTCACAGTCAAATGAAGAGCTAGTGATAAAGTGCTCATACAGGTACGTCAATTGCCTAAGAGGTCCCAAGTAGGATCGACAACGTTGGTGTCCGCTAGCTCGCCCGCTGTCGCGACCATTCACCGAATGGCTCAGCATCCGGGTTCGTCCGTTGTGGTCCAGGAAGGAGATTTGGGTGATGCGAGCACTATAAAATACAATGTGCACACCCAGTGACGACGGATACGAGGATGTTACAGAGGAAGCCTATTAGTCCGGTTCCTAGCTCGTCC
The DNA here is from genome assembly GCA_031216915.1 of Pictodentalium vernedei. NCBI lineage: Eukaryota > Metazoa > Mollusca > Scaphopoda > Dentaliida > Dentaliidae > Pictodentalium > Pictodentalium vernedei. The sequence goes on along the minus strand of CM062292.1, from coordinate 312,750,913 downwards.
AGGTCCATCGGGCTGCGAGTGAGAGAGGTTCCTCTCTCGTATTACAACATATGGGCCCAGATGTTGTGGTACAAAACGTTGCTCAGTCGGTGCATACGTCCACTGTTCGGGCGCTCCGTTATATAGACAGTCCAGAGAGACTGCACTTTCAGCTTCCTCATCCTCACGGCAGCACTCGCGACCGCACCTTGGCTACGTGACCTGTGATATTCAACCAACATCGCCGACCAGGGATTCTACGGCGACCAGGCCTTCATACTCTGGACGTTCACATATTAGATGTATGCAAGAGTGAACGTCCAAGGAGCTTCCAGCGGCTAAATCCTATAAGACCGCAGCTCCACAGGCCTCCGTTACGGACATGCTATTGCAGATAGCACAATTATCGCAGCATCCCAGCAACTGACAGTAACTCTGTTGGATCAGGAATTATCCGAGGAAGCTGGGTTGGTACGTTACGCTGCAGGTTCAGACACGGACGACCAAGAATTACAAGTGGTCCGACAGGATGGCGAAAGGGATACAGATGAGTTGTATTTTCCCTTTTCGGAACAACAAAATTGCCGTAGAGTGCATCTGGCATTGTCATCTGACGTTGTTCCTCCGGACCAAAATGCTGCGGTGCCGGATAAGAGACTGATAGCGCCACTGGACACAGAATTCTTAATCGGTTTAGGGTCATCATCCCTCCGTTTCCGACATAGTCCAGATATGTCTTACGGACATTTGATCTGTTGAATGACGCTATATTATTTAACTTGCTACCTAAATGGGCAGGTCAGGTTTCTTATCGGCAATATGTTCTACATCTGCCTTTCATCAATTTAATGAATATTTTGAAATGGCAGGACAGAGCATTCTGAGAGTTCTTTGCGTCTAGACGACCAGGTCAGGACCTAGTATTGTTTTTTACTGTCGTCTATGTCAATTCCAACCACGATGTTGGAAATAACAATATCATCTAGCAGGGTCAGCTTAGACTCATCATCGTACATAGATCACCTTACCAGAACGTTATCATTACGTCGCAAGGAAAAAGAATTCTAGGATGCACAATCTCCTTAAGAGTTCTTTCAAGGGCCTCACGTAAAACTCCATCCTTTAGTGGCAATATGGAGTTGGTTAGACGTGACGTGGTCCTGGCTACATCCACGCGTGTAGATAGTAAGGTGAAAAACTCTCTCAGAGTCGCTCCGGTCTCCAGAGATTATTATTCGACGGCAAGCTTTCCACAGTCTATGATCAGTTAACCAAGAAAGCTTAAGACTCTCTGCTATTAAAATTCGCTTCCATATAGTCGGATTCAGCAGAGAAGAGTAGGACAGGCACGTCTGGGACGAATACGTCCAAGGGAAGTTCCTATAAGGTTCCTATAAGGTTCCTATGCACCCTGTATGTCTTATTCTAGAGACCGTCAGGGTAGCGACTCATATAGGGGCCGTAATCACGGTCAGACATCCCTAGGTCGACGGGGCGAGGTGCGGACCGTGGAGGATATGGCTTCTCCTTCCGCAAGCCTCGCAGGATCGTGTACTAGTGAGCAGAAGACGGTCGAGTTTCTCAATTATTTGGGAATAGATTACCTCCCTTCGATTCAAGGGGTGATTTCGAAAGGACTAAATTGTTCCTCAAACGAAATCCTCTGTCAACTCGGAGTCCAAGATGGACTCAGCTTCCGCCAAGTCAGTAGGATAGAGGCTCGCTTCCATCAGAAGTCTAGTCTCTTCTGGAATGATCGCGATGGAGATCGTAGAAATCCAGGAATTTCCAGGTTTCTACAACCATCCTTTTCTGGTTCCAAAAACCAGACGGCTCGTTCCGTTCACTCATTATTCGGAACTGGATAAACAAGCTGATCGTGGCTCCAAGTTTATAGAGTCCACCCGATCGGTCAGAGTGAGTATTCGACTCTACGATTATGCTACATGCATAGATCTCAAGATGCGTACTTTCACACCATGGTACATCAGGCGTCGGAAAGTATCTTCGCTTCCTTATCATAGGAGTTGTATATCAGTTCCGAGCAATATACTTCGGTCTGAATCTAGCCCCCTGGGCCTTCACTCGAATAACTGACTTGGTGATGACTCATTTCCGAACTTATTCGTCTGCGATAACGTCGGCCTACCTGGACAACATTCATACAGGTACGGCAATGAATTAACGCTTCAGAACTATGTGCTGAATCTGCTTCTATTGCTCCGACATCTCGGGTTTCTTAAGTAAATGAGGAGAAGTCGGATCTGGTATCATCCAAGTCATTCACCCACCGGGGGATGAGCTTCGTAACGCACAACTTTTTTATTCATCTGCCATTACCCAGAACGAAATTATTCAGTTGTTGTGCTCACTATTGTCTTCGCTCAGACAAGTCTCAGCGAGAGATCTTATGAGACTGATAGTTTCGGCGGGACTGCCGCGATTTTATTCCGATGGAGCGGTTACGCATTGGTCCTCTCCAAATTTCTTTAATTCAGTATTGGAGGGTGAAGATTCTTTCGCTCGATACGGACATCGTCTTGTCTAATCAAGTGAATAAGAGATTCAGACTTGGGCAAGTTTTCTGGGCTTAACTCAGGTAGTTCCACTGCAACTGCCGGATCCGAGTTTTACAGTCTTGACGGATGCCAGTAAACAGGTTGGGTCGTTTTCATTGAGCCCAACGGATTGAAGTGCCAGGGTCTTTTGATTCCGTAGTTCCTTATCAAGCACTCAAACATCAAGTATGATGTTATTTTGGCTTGTGCTACGTTATTGGATAACGTAATTCAGAATGTTCATATGCTAATTCTGTCTGACAATTCAACGGTATTGGCGTATTTTCGGAACTATAGAGGCACTCATTCCATCCTGTTATTCATGTTAACGGAATGAATCTTTTGGTTGCTTCTAGAACATCAAGTTCTGTCAGTCTGTCATATTCCGTCCAAACGTATTAGCGGACTCCCTTCACGGAGGGGCCGTTTGTTGCCGCCAGAATCGGCTTTCAACAAACGAGTTTTCAATCAGATTGCTACCATGGCGAGCGGCCAATGATCGACTTATTCGCGACGCATCTCAACAATTAGTTGCAGACGTATGTGTCATTATGTTTGGATCTTCGAGCGTTTGCAATAAATGCTCTATCGATCTTGTTAGATGGAATAATAAGATATGCGTATCTTACTGCGTTGTTGATTCAACAGATTTTGCTCTAGTGTAATTATTTCAATGCAAATTCTGTTGGTAGCTTATCTTGCTCCACAAGACTGTGGACTATTTACTCAGGCGTCTGTTGTGGGACATGCCGTGGAAGCTTCCTCCACATTTCGGTCCATTCTATGGTCAGATGGATTCAATCTACAGTCAGTTCTGCTTATGATTATTTCTTTATTCAGCAGTCTGTGTTTTAGTTTAAGCTCATGAAGGAGTTCCTCTACTTCATGGGCTTAAGCTATTAATATGGTTATTACAGATTTAATGAGGGCTGCATATTAGTGTTAGCCCTCCATTTTCACGATTTTGTACCTGAGAATATTGAGTCCTTTTCTGCAGATCTACATTGTTTAGGTCCGCTATTTTTTACTCTGAAGGTCGTCTGCTAAATAGTGGCAACTATGTGTGTATAGGCTTTCGGTTCCGGCAGTGACTCTGTCCTGCTGCCCTCTTTGCTCTGGAGTATTTGATCAAGGGAAATGGGGGGGGGGGGGGGGGGGTGTTCCCTTAGGTCACCTGCTTTATAGTGTAAAGCAAGGGAATACCTCCCTTGGACTTAGTAATTCCGTGTCGGTTCCGAGATGATTTTAGGGTTAAGTCTATGTTTACACTTCTGTCTAATATTTTTTAAGTGTTGATTGGTGTGAAGCATTTGTATATATCACGTGATTAATTGAGCGTTAATATACAATCCTCAAACACTTTTAAATGAGTATATAGAGTCTCATTTCTCTAGACTCCCGCATTTGTTGGCTTTCCTTAAAAAATATTAGTATAAAGGGTTATACTAGATGTTTATAGAGATTGATGTTATTGTGCTCAATTACAGAATAGTATTGTGTCTTTCTTTTTGGTTACAAATAAGAAAGATACATGTAAGACTATCTCTCCTTTTCTCCTTAAGGGGATAGGTCTGTTATAGGTAATTGAGTCTATTGGATTTTCCTTATGTCCTAGGCCCTCCAACCTTTTTACTATTCAGCTAAGTCTGAATCATTGGTACAGTATAAAAATGTTAAAAAAATTATTAGTAATTTATATATTTTTTATACTTACCAATGACCCAGACGGGGATGGCCCTCCCATGAGTTGGGAACTCATTCCTCCCCGCTGAGTACATAACGCTTACCAGGCACTGGTTGTAAGAATGACTTTTGGTGGCAGTTTTGAGACCTCCTTAACACTGCACATGCGCAGTGGGGTAAAAGTATGGAGGACCATATAGGGCATGTAATTTTTAGTTTTAGATGCAAATTTTGGGGATTGGGGGGTAAAATTTGCATTTGGCCCTTAATATTTTAGAGTTAGCACCAGCTAAGTCTGGGTCATTGGTAAGTATAAAAAATATATAAATTACTATAAATTTTATAACTTTCCTTTGTTTATAGACCTATTTAGCCTTACTACATCCAATACAGACATTTAATCTATTATATCTTGTTTGATGGAGCTTTGTCAAACAAGATATAATGGAATAAATCCTAAATTTATCGCTAGAATACAGGAAAGTGACACTATCCATGTTAATTGAGTACTCCTGTTAATTGAATAATTTTCATTGGCAAAGTGGCTATTCAATTAACAGGCTTCCACTGTATATTGCAGTTACGTATCCAATACCGGTAAAACCCATAGGAAATTTATCAACAACAGCAATCTGAAAGAGATTTTATTGATGTATACACTATTAATAGATGCACATGAACACAAACTTCACATTTGTCCTTCTGAGAAAGCTGATTTCACTCAATATGAAAAATAACATTGCTTCAGAATTTTCTGTGAGTGATCGAATAGAAAACTATGGCAGCATTTTCCAATCCAATAAATTCTTGCCTAGAAGTTAATTTATTTAATCAAATCAGATACTTTCATATGGATGATAAATTAAACACGAGGGTACTTTTGCACGATGGACATTGTGGTTTTGTTAAATGGTTAGCTTAATTTTTCAAAATCATGGCTTTGTCCCTTTAACTATTTGTTGTCTGTTTTGTTGTTTGCTAACCAATCATCAAAGTTTGAGAAAATTGATTCATACCACATTGATGGTGTGATAGTGTTAACTATTAACCTGCTGGGTATTTTCTTAAATTTTTCATAAAATCAAGTCATGGCTGCTGTAATTCATTGGAGTCTGGCTGGCATCACAAAATCATTAAAAGACTCTCAACAGGATATTTTTAATTTGGACAGGCAAATCTGCATTCTGCAGGTAGAGGGTTAATCATGCATCGCATGTATATGTAGGTCAGACAGCTTGAGGCATAAAAGAAAATATGCTTTTAATGATAAACATTAGGTCTGAATCGTTAAGTCAAGATATTTTGTGTTTATATTGGACAATGATTTCTGTTCCTAGGATAAGATGACAACACTCTGATATTGAAACTGTTATGAATCTGAAAATATATGTCTGTTATGAGTTTTTTTTTAAATAAATTTTTGTTATGCAGATGAATGTTTGTTTTATTAACAGTCCCCAAAGCATTCTTCATTAAAAGCCTACATATATAGATCAGGGCTTCATGTTTTCCAATATTTCCTAACTATAAAATCCCAATCGTTCATTAGACTGCCCAAGAAAACCCATATGTTGACAGAATAGGGCATTCCCCTCCCCATACAAGGTGTATGTGCCCCCACTCAAACAAATCTCCCTCAATTGGACAAGGTTAACGTCACTGTTATTAGTGGAATGTCAGAAAGGCCTTTTGTTTGGTTCCAAAACATAGAAGCTCGTTCTTGGAGTTGTCAATCTAAAATTGATCTTGAACAAACCAGTAATTGATAAACAGATTCTTAGTATCAAAACTGATCCATTCATTTACCAGTTTAGCCTGTTGCAGTCTTATCCACTGGTCTCCACAATTAGAATGCTGGAAATGTTTGCAAAAAAATTACATTTTGATCTGGCCCTCCCAACCCAAAGATGGCATCAGGTCAATCAATGCGGTAACTCCTCCCATCTGAGACATTTGATATCATGAAAGCTGTTACACTGTGATTGTAGTCATAGCATAACAGCTTACACTTCATCAAACTTGAAATGAAAGCCCAGCTTAAAAACTAGTAACACAGTATAAACTGTCCAGTACTGCACTTGTTTTGCCGATAATGACTGAAAGGTGTTGTCAATATTCAATTTACATTTCCATGAAAAATGTGCTCATTGTCACTTCAAGCATTTTACATGAAAAATATATTTGTTAAAATGCGATCGTGTGGTATTGGAAAATTGACAACTTCTGAAAAAATGACGGGTTTTTTTAGCAATGTCTATTTATGGCAACAATTGACACCCCACCCCCTCCCCCATGCACACCAAGATTGCAGCTTGTGGGATAATTTTCTATTTGTGACCAATGAGCAATCCTGTTGTATGGAGATCAATGTGCTGCTCATCACACTTCTCAGTTTTTTTAACTGTCATTTTAACCCTTAGGGGCCCAATTCTGACTTTGATCACATTTATTTGCAACAGAACAGGTACCCCTACACGAGTCTTTGGTTTTAACTCACAAGTTACATACTAAGTACCTTGGTAGTTTTTAGACAAGTATTGGATGCCTAAAAAGATAGCAGCAATATCATAGGATGTAGACTGTCAAAGTGTAGCAAAATTATGTAAAAATCTCCGGACCCTTGAGTTAAGAGGGACTTACTTTCTTAGCATCGCTTCCCCGTGACAGAAAGTTAGGACAGTATAGACTGCTTGCATCTGTCCCTGCACACTGATTTCACCTTGAAAGTTATGCAAGTAAAACTTTAGACATGGTTTGTCCCCGTCCTTCCATTGGCTATGTGTACTATTTTGCCTGCAAAATAGCAACTTTCTTGGCACAAATAGTAGCCAGTAGAAAGACGGTAATATTTCTTTGCATTGAAATGGCTCTCTTGATGTGATACTTCACGAATTAACAGGGAAAACAATATAAAAATGACATCTGTGATTATCAGGTATGATTTAAATTAATTTACGCCTAGAAAACAATACTATGAAATAGGTAGTTTTGGAATGTACTTTAATTAAAACAGGAAATCTCTTTGTCCGATTGTAAATCCTAGAAATTTAGGAGGTGACCCAGTTATTAACCATTTGCTGGTTTGTCCTTGGTAAGGTTTTTTTCTGTTTTCCTTCGAAATTCTATCATGAATAACCCAAGAATACCCAACAATAAAGTGATAATCAGCACCAAGTGGTTCTGATTTGAGTTGTATACCTTGTTATATTTATATATCTATTACGACTGGGGGTGGGGGGGGGGGGGGCAGAAGCAGGGAGAGTATTGATCAAAATGTTATTTAATATAATTTTTCCGAGTTCTCGGCTTGTTAGCACCTGTGAACTTTTCCTCACCCAAGAAGCACTTAATAGTAACAGGAATGTAACAGGACCATTACAAAGTTGCTACCAGTCTCCATAAACTTACATGCAGCTTTGGTGATGCGATAAATGACAGAAGTTGAGCTGCTGCAATAGAAATAATTGTTGCATGGCATCAGTGCAACACTTGGAAGTGTATTGGCCGGCATCATGTAATGTGTGATCGTAGTTAACAATCACTGTTTTGTTTTCAATATTCATCTCTTCAAGTTCATAATATCAGTAAATTTGGGAGAGGTGTTGGGTCAGGCAGTTTGTATGTCCACAATGGTCAGCAATCTTCCCCACGAAAAAGTAAGATTCTGTTGTAACAGGTGTCAGGATATGATGCTTCAGACTGATATAAAACAAATAATTTGCTTTGCACGGCACAAGCGTTGATACCTATGCTGACCAATTTAGAGAACTTCCACACCAGGCAAAGGTTACCAGGTCATAATTATCCACCGCCAAACAAAGTTTGCAGGGGATATAGCAATAGGCTCCATTCTTCCAGACTCATATCTTTGCAACCCATGGCCAGATTTACATGAAACTTCACATGCCAACATCCTACGATAGTCATCAGGTGCCCAATGAAAACTGACTTTGTTTGCACATTCTTCCCCAAGTTATGCCCCTTTAAGAATTTTTCAAGTAAGTCAGCATATGACAAAAAATTGTCTGGGGGTTAATTTCAACAATTACCAACAGATTTCAAATATTTTCAGTATACGTGATTATGAGAAGTTTATGTGAAATTAGTTCACATATCCCCTTCACCCACCCAGTTTGCAGGAGTTATGCCCTTTGACATAGAATTTTTCAAGAAAGTCAGCATAAGACCAAAAGTTGTCCAGAGGTTAATTTCAACAATTAACATCAGATTTCAAATATTTTTAGCATTTGAGCTCACAAGATGTTTATGTGCATGTGAGCTCACAAGATGTTTAAGTGGAATAAGTTTGCATATCAGCTTTGCCCACCCAATTTTTCAGGAGTTATGCTCCTTCGACTTTTCAAGTCAGTCAGCATATGAACAAAAGTTGTCCGGAGGTTAATTTCAACAATTACCAACAGATTTTAATATTTCTTGTATGTGGACTCACAAGATGTTTAAGTGGAATGCATTCGCACATCAGCTTTGCTCATTTTATAGGAGTTATACCCTGTTGATTTTTTAGTTTTTCAAATAACTCAGTTTTTGACCGAAAGTTTTTCTGGCGGTTAATTTCAACAATTACCAACAGATTTAAAATATTTTCAGTATGTGGTATCACAAGATGTTAAGTGAAACAAGTTAGCATATCAGTTTTGCCTATCCAGTTTTTCAGGAGATATGCCCTTTCAACTTTTGTTTTTATTCAAATCTGCATATTTTGAAAGCTTGACCGGGTTTTTTTTTTAACATTTTCTAACTGATTATCAGCTGATTCCAATTATTTTTGGATTCTGAACTCATAGGACAATGAAGTGAAGGAAGAGTTTGCATTCCAGCTTTGTCTGACTATTTTTGCTGAAGTCATCCCGAATTGTTTAAGAGTAACCCCCGCTGATAAAAATCTACATCTCTTGCTTTAATGGCACCCTTTTCAGAAAGCTATATTGGTGGGGATACTGGGGCAGTGCACTTGTTTTAGAGTGTAACAGAACTTGTTTATTGGAGTGAACAATCACTTTTACTCATCCCAGTGTTGCTGCAGGGAATTTTCTAAAGGTTAATAATGCAATCACCTATTAAATCAGATGCTATGAACCGCTGCATCAAAATTAAAATCAACACTGTTGGTTTCATGGTCACAATTAGTTTAAACAGTATTTATTTCCAATTTCGTTGAGTTACATTCAATAACAATAAAGTTTGTGTGGATCCGACAGTAAGCTATAAGCTTTTACAAGGTCGTTTCCACTCGTGAGTCATTTACATATACAGAGGATGGGATGGTAACTACATGTATACATTTATTAGGATATCAAATACTGGAAGTACTATGAAGGAAGTTAGAAATAAAAGTAGATTTAAATTTCATCCAAGGTATTAAGTTTCAAAATAGAAAAAAATCTTTGCGTTATATTGAATTCCACAGCATGGTTAGAAAATCTGAGGTCATCTTCACGAAGTGGAGGATACACCTTCAATAAAAAAAAGAAAAGAAGATTTACATGCCAGTTGCATCTTACTGGATACAAGGCTTCAGGGCCATACATGTTAGGATTGCAAATACCATATACGCCCATTCATCCCGATAGATAGTCACGCAATGCCTGTAACCACCGCAAATGTAAGCGTATCACTCTCTCACCCGAGGTGACCACATCCACAACGAGTCCGCCACCTGCAACAGACAAGCGTGTATGGTTTAACTGTGTCGTTTAACTGGCCATACCTTGGATGAACAGAAGTATAGAAGCTAAGAAAGTGTCCTGTGTCAGTTGCTGTCGCGAATGGCCGCCTTGCCCCAGGAATCCCGGCAAATGTGTTATTAGTGCATGATTAGACAGTTATGAGAATGGATTAACCATTTCAGAACTACTATCTACAGAATACACAGATCTTCGTGGATTTGGTAGGCAGACATTTGTCAACAATAAGTGTTCACTTGTTTCCTGAAGCAAAAGAAATTATGTCGTCAATGAGTAGGGGGTCTTATTGGAAACACTGGGGGCAACTGTGTTATTAAAATTGTACATAGATATAATCATCACAGTCAGGGTGCTAATAACAGATAATTCCGATGTCGATAACTGATATTCGAGTGGAAAGACATGTTTTTAGGCTGGATAGTCATGGGAACCTGCCCGAGTTTAAAATGAACTTATGTACTGTTTCGAATATTACTCGATTATCCCTAGTATTGTAATGTTCAGTCCCATAAAACAAAGTATTGCAGTCAATAGTGTTGGGAAGTAGCCCAAGCGTATTGTTTCGTACCTGGTCAAGGATGTGACATCTCAGTAAGAAATGTTCAGTCGTCTCACATTCACCGCACGCACATAATGGTGTATCTGCTAGGTGGTTTTCAAAAAGGTGCTCATTAAGATTACTACATCGTAATCGTAGTCTACAATGATATATCTGTGCCTTCCGTGAACTTGCTAAGGCCAAAAATTGTGGCGGTCGGCGAGTATTCCGGTTTATATAATTTTTAAACTTAGGTAGGGAACAATTGTCTCTGATGTTCAGAGGGAGGTCGTTCCATAATTTTGTTGTTGAAGGTAAGAAGGAGGATTGATAATTCTTGGTTTGACAAGACGGAAGACGGAGATCTCTAGCTGTACGAAGGTCGCGAGATTGATTAAACAAAACTGGTGGAGGGATGATATTGGATATGTAAGGGCGAACCATATTATGAACCATTTTGAAGTATTGTATCAATTTATGCTTTTCCCGTCCAGTTTTAAGATTCTCCCACCCAGTTTCTACATATAGCGAGGCTTTGCTGGCACTGAGAGTTGCTCCTGTTATAATACGCACTGCTGCAATTTGATTACTTTCAAGCTTCGTCGAATCTTGTTCAGTGCAATTGTCCCACACTGTATCTGCATATTCAAGCAGAGGTCGGACGAACGCAAAGTAGATTTTCTCTAATGTTTTTCGATCCAGAGTGAATTTCTGTTTCCTAATTAGGTCAAGACATGGCCATGCCTTTGTACAAATATAATCAACATGATGATCCCACGTGCACTGTGAGTTAAGGATAACACCCAAGTGTTTATGTTCCTCAACTTCATCAATGTTAGTATTAGCCATTATTAATGTCGGGTGTCCAGTCTGGGTTTTTTTGCGCGATATAGTCATAGCTTCAGTTTTTAGAGGGTTAAATTCTACCAGCCATGTTTTCGACCATTGCTCAAGTTTCATCAAATCATTATTCAAGATACAGGTAGCTTGATCATGGTTGTCAACGATTAAATACAATGTTGTGTAATCCGCAAATAGTCGAATGCTACTTGTTAGATCTGAAGTAATATCATTTATATATATCAGGAAGAGAAGCGGTCCAAGAATAGATCCATGGGGAACACCGGAATTGACTGGTTTCCAGGACGACACATCCACATTTATAACTACTCTTTGTAGTCGATCATTGAGATAGGATTTCAAAAAATCAAGCAGTTCGCCGGTAATACCAATTTTGTTCAATTTATAGATCAAACCCTTGTGCCAAACCTTGTCAAAAGCTTTGCTGACATCACAAAATATAACCCTCACATCTTTACCTTCGTCAAGTGCACAACTGAATGTATCATATATATCAGTGAGCTGAAGTACTGTTGAATCATGTGGGGTGAAACCTGATTGGAAAGGACTAAGTATCTTGTTCATGTCCAAAAAATACCACAAGTGTTTAAACACATACCTTTCAAAGACCTTCCCTACACAGCTCAGTAATGATATCAGATGGTAATTAGACACCAGATTGGGGGGATCTTTTTTCAAGATTGGCATGACATTAGCTTTCTTCCATTGCAGGGGAAAATATGAATGCTTGAGCAGAATGTTAAATAATCGCGTAAGAGGTTCGGTCAGGGAGGGTGTGCACTCCTTTAAGAGTCGTGGACTCATGAGATCCGGACCAGAAGCTTTTGAAATTTTGAGTGATTTAAGAGAGTCACGTACATCTTTTTGTGAAATTGATATATTACTCATCAGGGGACGTTCCGAAAAATTCTGAGACGGGAGATGTGCTTGTGTATCATCAACTGTCGCGATACTACAGAAATAATCATTAAAGACTTCTGCCTTATCTGTGTTGCGGGAGATAATTTTGTTCGCATGGAGCATATTTGGAATTTCATTGACTTTATTCCCCAGAAGTAACTTTAGTGTCTTCCACCACGATGATGGAGACGTACTACTATTGTTTAGTATGTTCTGAATTTTGTTGTGATAGCTGGCTTTCGCTTTTCTAATCGCAGAAACAACTTCATTCCGTTTAGTGCGATATTTGGCCCAAGCCTCGGGCCGGCCATTCGATTTGGCTAGACGATAAGCACACTTCCTTTGACATATCAGCAACCTTATTTCATTGTGGATCCATTGATTTTCATTTTTCCGTATAGTAACGGTTTTATTTGGAATGTATGTGGCTGCATGTTCGAGAATTTTAGAACTAAGATTGTTAACCACTGTGTCTAGGTTTGCATTTGACAAGATACTATCCCATTGAGTATTTGACAATGATTCATTCAGTCCTGCAAAATCACCTTCATCATAAAGCCAAATTCTACGTTTAAATGTTTTTGATGTAATTTTCTTAAGACTTACTTCAATGTGAACTGGACTGTGGTATCTTATTAGGTCAGGTATGAAGGGATCAGCTACATCACACGATATAACTTCTACTGTACTACTGACGGCAAATAAATCTAATAAACTTTCTGATGACTCTGTAAAGTATGTAGGTTCGGTTACTACTTGTCGAAGATTGAAGTAGTCAGCAACGTCGCGAAATTTTCCTTTGTTACATGAAAGTAAATTATCGTTAAAGTCGCCAGTTACAATCAGATCAGGGATTCCTGAATCCTTAGCTCTTTCAATTGACGTGCTAATCGTGTCCCAGAGTTCATTACAGCTATTGGGGGACGGTAAATAACACCAAGCAAGAAGGGTTTCGTAACGCTATGAACGTCAATCCACATGCATTCCAGTGGAAATACTTCAAGGTCCGACCTAACTTTGAAGGAGATCCCAGACTTAATATATATTGCGATACCCTCACCTCTAGTAGGGCGATCTTTCCTAAGTACATTTTGAAATCCACTGATGTGAAGATCAGAGCTATCGTCAGAGGATCTCAACCAAGTTTCTGTAAAAGCACATATATCGTACACAGGCATTTCACATTGTAAAATATCAATTTTAGGTTTTAAACTTTGAATGTTCATATGAAGAATTTTAATTCCCTCCAATGCTGATGAAGATTCACTCGCAGGCCCTGGGTTAAGTTCAATGTCACCTGAAAGGAGTAAGAGCATTGATACACATAGGCAAATAATTAATGTCGGCGGCAAATTGAGATGCTCCGAGTAATGCAAGGACTTTGGTTCGTTGGCTAATATCAGGTTGGAATTGCTCGATTGAACCATTAGATTAGGGGGATAAAGCAAGGACACAGGTACCCAATAGAGGGTTCGTGTTTCTGTTAGTTGTGAGTTTACAGTGTATGCCAGGTCATCTTTTGGGGCTCCGCGCAAGTTCATCACAGCTAACATTAAGGTCAACCCTTTGCACTGGTATTTAAGTAGAAGGTTCGCAAAGATGAAGCATGGCAAATCGAGCAAGCGTTTCCTATTTACACCCCTATGTGCACGAACAATGAAGAGACCTACTCTCATTCTATATGTTTCTATATTACACATTGTTTTATCTATTTATAGATAATTTTTTACTGTTGGTTTGATGATAGGTAGGTCCCGCACTACATACGAGAACACAAACTAGCAGCGCACCATAGGACAAGGGTGCCACAAATACTATCAACTGACAACTTATATCAGGACAAGGATGTATTTTGACAGAAAGAACAGGGATGTGTTTTGACAGAAAGGAGAAAAAAGTAATTAAGGAATATTGAATAATAAATGCTGAACATATAAACAAAACATAAAAAAGCACAGAGAAAAGCAACAACATAATTGCTGAGTTTCTGTTATATAGATTTTTGGAACCCAGCAACCGAATCAAAGTTATTTAGAACATATCTTGATTTAACTTTAGGATTTGGAGTTGGGATGATAACTTAACATTGCAGCTAAACAACTGTTCACTCTAGAGTAAGACAGTGTGAGCACAGTGACAAAGTCAAAGGTTGTGATTGCATAAAGAGATTACAGCTTGGCCACTTATGTGAAGCCAATAGCTGACCGAGAGTCCTGACGAAAAGGTAGATGCCAGATATGAAGTTCATTTAATGCTAAGGCAAATTTAGTTTTATTCAGGTACCAGTAACACTCCGAAGGTATAATTAACTTAAGCTCAATCGAAATAAGACTCTAGCGAACACAGTGAATATAATCACGGGAAAACACGACCATCCTCACTGTATTCAGGGATAATGTACGAATATTCCGTGCAGCACAGCGCGTTGATGGATCCAGGTGAAAACTAAGTATACTGTAACACATAAACCCACTGCGCCACAGTGTGATCGTGTGGGGCTAGCAAAATAACATCTTGTTAAGAAAGAGTTTACATTTAGTGATGGTCACAATTGACATATAATCTCAGTGCAGTGCATGTAAATATTTTGTGTTCATTTTACTGCAGGCCTTCAATTACAGTCATCAAGTCAAAATTGTGAGTGGACAAGAAAATCAATTACAAATTTATTACATCACTTTCAATACATCCAGTGTGCAACAACCTTCATTAGGGCCCTGCGAATTGCAAATTTTCGAATCAAATCACTTTTATTATTCGAAATCAAATTGAACCTCAAATCGAATCAGTGGTGTCATCAAGATGACTGATAGAGGTTGGGATGCTATGAATCTGATTTGTTCCGACTCTGATGGCTCATAACTGATTGACTGATAAAATAATCCAACTACATCATGAAGGCATGCCTTGATGATGTAGCTGGAATATTACATAGTAAGGATTATAGTTCATCATCAACATTTCTTGGAAACTTTAAATTTGCATTTAACAGTGGAAGAGACTAGTGATATTGGAATTAGCATGGCTGCTGACTCGAGTGCAGATGTTATTTATGTTAATGTAGCTGAAGTTACACTTAGTCTTTTATTTCAACATTATTTATGTAAGATTTCCATCTGAACAATTTGTTTTGTGAGACAATGAAGCTGACTGATACCAAGCCATATTCCTATGAAAAAGATTTGAGAGATTGAACCGAATATCAACTTAAGATTTGTTGAACCAAACATCAACTTAAGAATTGAAATTGAATCGAATCTCAAAGCTTTGCAGGGCTCTAACCTTCAGAAAATATAATACATGCCCTTTTGTATGGTGAACCATCAATGGCTTTATTTTTATTGGTACCAATTCTTGTGGTTGTCCAAAAGAATACTTTCTTGTGGGTTCATAAGTTGTGGGTCGTCCATTGCTTGAAATTAATTTTGTGGTTCCCTAGGCTTACATGTAAGCCTGCATTAGCCCAATATTAACATACCAACACATCAACAATGAATAGCCAGACTTACCAGGCTTCCACCTACCAATTAAGACATCTGCACTGGGGGTAAATTAGTCTGTTGATGACCTTTTTGTGGCTTCACCACTGGATCCCATAAACCAAGTGTTATGACAGTACTCATACTATAATCTTCAACTGGAAACTTGATGCGCGGCCTGAAAAAAAATTTCTAATTCTCAGGCAATCCCTCAGAAATGAACCCCCTCATTGGAGATTTTTATGGCTTTGCAGTGTCTTTCAATATTACAACAAAATTGGGTGTTTCAGAGACTGCACTTCAATATTTCAAGGAAGGGACTCGGAAACAGAAATCTGAATAGCAGAAGTAAAGATGCTAAACAATTTTATTTTTAAAATTTAATGAATTTATTATAATATTGGTGGGCTTATTATCGAGATGTCAAACCTGCAGGAGAATTTGGACAAAAAGTTGACATAAATTTAGCTTATTCAGTATTTCCATAACAAAGGTACATTAACCCTTTACCTAACGAATCGCCCACATCCACCCACGTAATTTGCAAATTGAGCAGTTGAAATAATTTTCAAAATACTTCAACAAAACCATATCATGTGATGCCCTCACTGGAATGAGCTCAATGAGCTCATTCCAATGAGGTGTCACATGAGATGGTTTTGTTGAATTTTTTGGAAATCTTTTTAAAAATAGTACTTAAAATAATAAATTTTGATGTTCTCTGCATGGGGTAAAGGGTTAACCTTGTACATAATGAATTGGCTGCATGTGTTCTTGTAATTTACAAACTAAATAGTTGAAAAAAAATAGTGTAAAACAGTTTGAACAAAAGCTTAGCATGTGACCTCATTGCAATGAGCTTGCTCCAGTGAAGTGTCGGATGACCTGAGTTTGTTGAAATTTTTGTAAACATTTGAAAAAGAAATAATTAAAATAACAATTTTTGATATCATTGGGGGTTGGGTACAGGGTTCTTTTTCATTGTAACAACTTACATGTATCAGCAGGGTTGGTATCGATGTTGTCATTACAAAGTCAGGGAATGGGCTTATTTACAAGGACGGGACTCCGGCAGATGATGAGAGAGTGTCCCAATGGAACTTTAAAAAGGCCAACTGCAACACTTTCTTGTCACATTGTTCTGAATGATTCACAAGGGAGGCATTTGTGGACAGTGCTAATCCAGTAGAACAGTTTACTAAAGAGTTGCTTGACATTGCAAGCACGGCCATTCCAAAAACCTTGGCAAATCCAAAATGTTTCAACAAGCCATGGTTTGATAATCATTGCAAGCAGGCTATAAAGGATCGCAAGAAAACTAAATGGGAATTCAATAACACACCAACTATCAATAATTTGAACAAATTAAATATCAATCGGGCAAAAACACGACAACTTAAAAAACAAAAATTCTTGGGAAACTTATGTTTCAAAACTTAACCAAAACACATCCATCAACAAAATTTGGAAAATGATTAAAAAAATTAAAGGTAAGGAAACAAAGTCAAATGTACAACATCTCAAAGATAACAACACTCTAATAATATCGAAGACTGAAATATGAAACAAATTGGCCTCAACATTTTCTAAACATTCATCGTCTGAAAATTTTAATGCCGGATTTGGTAAAATTAAAAAACAAGAGGAAAAACAAAAGATCAAATTTACCTCTGACAATTTAGAGGATTACGAGGATCCTTTCACTATGGAAGAGTTAAATATTTGCATGAAGCAAACGATACTGCCACTAGGCCTGAATACATACACCATCCGCTTTTAAAACATCTGCCTCAAACTTCACTTGCACTTTTACTTGCAGTTTTCAATGACATATAGGTGACTGGCCATTTTCCACCCTCCTGGAGAAAAGTAACAATAATTCCCATTCGAAAACCGTATCAAGATCACATCAATCCAAGTAATTACAGTCCTATTGCATTAACCCTTTACCCAACGTAATGGCAAAAAACGGCCAGTGCTTTTCTCAAAAATAGCCAATTAATTTTCATTATTGCTTTAATTTTTTGTCTGAAAAACATAGGTTATGACCCCTCATTGGAACGAGCTCATTCTAATGAGGGGTCATAACCTATGTTTTTGAGACAAAAAATGAAAATAATTAGTTTTTCAAGAATTTTTTTTACAAGTGCCGTCTGCTTTTCATGTTAGGTAAAGGGTTAACAAGTTGTCTGTTTAAATGTTTAAAACCATGGAAAGGATGATCAATGATTGACTTGTCTGGTTTCTGGAATCGAACAATCTACTTGCGAATGTTCAGTGTGGTTTCAGGAGCCAGAGAAGTACTGTGAACATTTGGTTAGACTTGAAATATTTATAAGAAATGCCTTTGCCTGGAGAGAACATGTGGTCACCATCTTTGACCTGGAAAAGGCAAATGATACATTTGGAAGTATGGGATTTTAAAGACCTTTTTAACATGGGATTGAGAGGGCATATGCCTCTATTTATTGAAAACTGTTTAACTGGTTGAGGGCTAGATTATTTTAGATTATCTGAATATGTTCATAATTTTTTGTTTTATTACAAATTATTGGAGAATGCCAGTTGGCTCTCTCCAATAATTTGTAATAAAACAATTTCATATAAACAGAATATTATTTGCGTTTGACTGAAAATTTGATTTGAACAAGTTGCGTCTGCTCCTCTTAAGAAAAGCTTATATCAAATATTCTGACCAGTGGATCTGAAAAAAAAAAGATTTTTAAAGAATATTCTGCATGTTGAACTAAGTAATAATTCGGGCTCCCACAGGGAGGCCAAATATGAACCCAGGGACTTGGATTTTTTTGGGGGACCATTCCATTCTGTTGTTTCTAAGGAAGTGTCACACCAAATAAGAATTCTCAGTGCCGTGTAGTTTTGGAGATATGGGCATTTTAATATTTTTGTATTTTTAGCTCCTGCAGTTCCCATGGGGCGATGGGAAAAATTGGGGGGCATAAATTAAGTACTTATGACCCAATAAGCCCTAATATCAAATTTGGTTCAAATCAGCCTCTCGGTTTGGAAAATAGAAATTTCGGGCAGAGCTAAAATTCTTGCCTCTCCCATAACGATTGCAAATATAGCTCCTCAAACTTCTCTTAAACAAATCTGAGTCTACATCCCAAAAGGAAGCTGCACACCAAATATCAAGTCTCTGCTACTACTGGTTCATGAGAAGATTTTTTAAGATTTAAGCACACTTTTTTGGGCGTGACCCTACCGAGGGGCTAGGCAACTTGATTTGAACAAAATCAAAATGCAATGTCATAACAACCAATTATCTCAAATTTCACTTGAATCGGTTCAGCAGTTTTGGAGGAGAATACGCAAACACCATGTTCACGGATGATGAACGGTGAGTGATCACTGTAGCTCGCCTGACTGAAAGCCAGGTGAGCTAAAAAAAAAAGGATTTTTAAAGAATTTTCCTCATATTGAACTAAGTAATAATTCGGGCTCACAGGGAGCCCAAATATAAACCCAGGGACTTGGCTTGAACAAACTTGAATCTTGCCCTCTAAGGATGCTGCATACCAAATATCAAAAGCAATCTGACTGCTGGATCTGAAGAAGATTTTTAAAGAAAATTCCTCATTTTGAACTAAGTTATCATTCGGGCTCCCACAGTTAGCCCAAATATGAACCCAGGGACTTGGCTTGAACAAACTTGAATCTCACCCCCAAGGATACTGCATGCCAAATATCAAAACAGTCCGACTGATGAAGAAGATTTTTAAAGAAAATTCCTCATTTTGAACTAAGTTATCATTCGGGCTCCCACAGGGAGCCCAAATATTAACCCATGGATTTGGCTTTAACAAACTTGAATCTCACCACCCTAAGGATACTGCACACCAAATATCAAAGCATTCCGACTATTGGATCTGAAGAAGATTTTTCAAGAAAATTTCTCATTTTGAACTAAGTTACAATTCAAGCTCCCACAGTGAGCCACGAATATGGACCTAGGGAAATGGCTTGAACAAACTTGAATCTCCCCCCCCCCCCCCCCCCCCCTAAGGATGCTGCATACCAAATATAAAAACATTCTGACTGCTGGATCTGAAGAAGATTTTTAAAGAAAATTCATCATTTTGAACTAAGTTATAATTAGTGCTCCCACAGTGAGCCCAAATATGAACCCAGGGACTTGCCTTGAACAAACTTGAATCTCACCCTCCTAAGCATGCTGCATTCCAAATATCAAAATATTCTGATTGGTAGATCTGAAGAAGAAGATTTTTAAAGAATATTCCTCATACTGCACTAATTTAAACATTTGAGCTCCCATAGAGAGCCCAAATATGGACCCAGGATTTGATTTCAATAAACATGTGAAACAATCTTCCAAAGATGTTATATGTGAAATTTGAAAGCTTTTGTAGCAGTGGTTTGGGAGAAAAGTAGTCTTAAATGTTTTTCCCATTACCCACATTGTTAAAAAATGCTGACTCAGCACTTTTTCAAAGTCCCAAAAAAGTACCCCATGATAAAACCGATAGCAATTTTTTTTTACCATTCCATTCTGTTGGTTCAAAGGAAGCTTCACACCAAATAAGAATTCTCAGTACCATGTAGTTTTTGAGATATGGGCATTTTAATTTTTTCTATTTTTACCTCCTGCAGTTCCCATGGGGCAACAGGAAAAATAATTTGGGCATAAATTAAGTACTTATGACCCAATAAGTCCTCACATCAAATTTGGTTCAAATCTGCCTCTCGGTTTGGAAAATAGAAGTTTTGGGTGGGGCGAACATTCTTGCCCCTCCCATAACAAAGGCAAATTTTGCTCCTCGAACTTCTCTTGAACAAAGCTGAGTCTACACCTCAAAAGGAAGCTGCACACCAAATATCAAGTCTCTGCTACTGCTGGTTTATGAGAAGATTTTTTAACATTTAGGCACACTTTTTGGGCGTGGCCCTACCGAGGGGTGAGGCAACTTGATTTGAACAAAATCAAATTGCGATGTCATAACAAACTATTATCTCAAATATCAATTAAATTGGTTCAGCGGTTTGGGAGGAGAAGATGCAAACACCATGTTCACGGACGACAGACGACGGACAGTGAGTGATCACTTTTGCTCTCCTGACTGAAAGTCAGGTGAGCTAAAAAAAAAACCATCAATTTGAAGTTCGTGTTGGGTCCACATTATCTGATCCACACAAGCGAGAATTTCTATCTGCTACCCTTTTTTCAGTTAATAATCAATGGCATCATCAACACAATTGAGAATATGGTTGATTCTTCATTGTATGTTGATGATTTTAGCTCAACTTTGACGTAGTCAAATTTGAGGTTATGTCATGGTGTGTCGTCTGCCTGTATGTCCGTCCGTCCGTCCATCAACAATTCAATACGGCTCGGACAAGAGGCCGTATTTATGAACCAATCTTTACGAAATTTCTTGGATATCTTTGTTATAACCGTGGGACAAGAACGAGTGTTTTTGGGTGCGGTCCAAAATTCAAGATGGCCACCAGCAGCCATTTTGTACCGAAATTAGTGCAATCAGTTTTTTGTACAGAACTTCTGTATGAAAGTTCTGATTTGAATAAATTTTTGTATGAATGTTTAGTAACATGGAATACATCACATATAATACGGGTTTTTTTTTCTTGTGCTGAAATTATGCAAATTAGATGAACTTTGATTTATTCAGTGCTACTTATACACAGTTAGTGCACATGTCAATATGGCTCGGGCTAGGGGCTGTATTTATTAACCAATCTTCACGAAACTTCTTGGGAACCTTTGTTATTACCTTGGGACAAGAACGAGTGTTTTGGGTGTGGTCCAAAATTCAAGATGGCTGCCTGTGGCCATTTTGTACCGAAATTAGGTACAATCAGTTTTTTGTACAGAACTTCAAAATGGGCTAGAGGACGTATTTATGAACCGATCGTTACGAAACTTCTTGGGTACCTTTGTTATCACCATGGGGCGAGAATGAGTGTTTTTGTGTGCGGTCCGAAATCCAAGATGGCCACTGGCAGCTATTTTGTACAGAAATTAGTGCAATCAGTTTTTTGTACAGAACTTCTGCATGAAAGTTCTGATTTGAATAAATTTTTGTATGAATATTTAGTAACATGGAATACATCACATACAATACAGGTTTTTTCTCGTGCAGAAATTATGCAAATTAGATGAACTTTGATTTATTCAGTGCTACTTATACATAGTAAGTACACATGTCAATACGGCTCAGGCTGGGGGCTGTATTAATATTATGAACCGATCTTAACGACACTTCTTGGATACCTTTGTTATCACCTTGGGTCGAGAACGCGTGTTTTAGGTACAGTCCAAAATTCAAGATGGCTGCCGGTGGCCATTTTGTACCGAAATTAGGTACAATCAGTTTTTTGTACAGAACTTCTATATGAAGGTTCTGATTTGAATAAATTTTTGAATGAATGTTTAGTAACATGGAATACATCACATATAATACAGGTTTTTTTCACATGCAGAAATTATGCAAATTAGATGAACTGTGATTTATTCAGCACTACTTATACACACTAAGTGTGCATGTCAATACAGCTCGGGCTAGAGGCTGTATTTATGAATCGATCTTCACGAAACTTCTGGGGTATGTTTGTTATCACCTTGGGACGAGAACGGGTGTTTTGGGGTGCGGTTCGAAATTCAAGAGATGGCTGCTGGTGACCATTTTATACCGAAATTAGGTGCAATCAGTTTTTTGTACAAAACTTTTGGGACTACATTTGTTATCATCATGGGATGGTAATGAGTGCTTTTGGGCTTGACCCAAAATTCAAAATGCCTGTTGGCAGTCATATTTATGGGAATTGTGTGTATAACACTTTTTGTACAGAACCTGTAAAGAAGATTTTTTATGTCAGTAATGTTTGCTATAAATTTATTGGGTGCTTTGTTATCACTGTGGTATGAGAACGAATATTTTTGGGTTCAATCAGACCCATTCGGGGACTCAAAAAGGGAGACAATTAAAAATCTTTTCCAAAAACACCAGACAAAATAATGTTTCTTGAATTCAGCATTCCAAAGATGTGTATATTCAAATGCGTTGAAGCCAAGTTCCTGTGTTAATATTTGGTGTTGTTTAGGGAGGGTAAACATTAGCACAACCCAATTTTCTATTTCCAATGAGAAAAATTAAATCTCCTCACCCATGGGAACCCTATGAGCTAAAGATAAAAATTTCAAATACATTTTTTCTTTAAACAATATTTTTATTTCATCATTGAAATTGGGTTTGGCGAACAGGCAATGCCTATATTAACACCGTACCCTTCAAAAACACACATTTACAATGGTGCATGTGCAACTGTACATAAAACAGAAACTGATCACATGAATTAAAAAGAAAGTACCACAAAATATCTCGTCATTTCTTATATATCCAGGTAGGGAGGCACTCTGGTATATAGATAAAGGTTTAATAGGCCAACATTATGCGTGTCCTATTTGATGTGCACTATCAAAAATCAGTCTCCAAGGGCAAAAGACAAGAATTCATTTCCACTGGCTAATAATTAGTCACTCGAATCTCATTGTTTCCCTAATATATTCTTGTACCGCACTGAATATACTAGCATTTTCCAAAGCAGTTTTCTCTAGATCACCATATAACATTAGAGTGATATTATTGCCGTGGCCCAATTTTGTTAGAAGCGAATTTCTTTGTTCTGTGTATAGAGGACACAATAACAAATAGTGTTCAGTGTCTTCATATAAATGGCCACAGCTACAAGAAGCATTATCACTTATAAATCTATCAAATTTGTGTCCGTTTAAATCACTACAATTTAAACGCAGCTTCGTGTGAAAGATTTGTTTCCTTCTGCCACCCACATAATAAAACCCAGGAACGACATTGTCGCTAATTGCAAGTTTCTTCTTAAATAGGTCTACGGAAGTACATTTCTGCACGTCTGCATGTAGGCCATTCCAAAGTTTTACCGCTGATGGTAGAAACGAGTTTGAGAACCTATTAGTGTTGCATTTAATTTCCCTTAGTAAGTTTGAAGATCTTAGCGGGTAATAGGACAATTCTGATACAGGTCGCGGAATGAGCAGCCTAATGTAGTTTGGCACATTTGTGAACATGATTTTATAGAGAGCTACTAATTTGTGACATTGTCTGTGCTCTTTAAGAGGGATGAAACCCAATTCCCTATAAATAAGGTGATGACTTGTTCCCCTAGTTACCCCTATTATAGTTCGTAAAGCATCCAAGTGCAGATTTTCTAGGAGTGTCGATTTGGTCTCCGTGCAACCATCCCATATAACATCGGAATAATCAAAAAGCGAGAGAATGAAATATTTATATAGAGTTTCCAATGCGTGTCTAGATAGTCTGTATTTTAGGCTTCTTAGGCAGTTTATCATGGGGCTGACTTTATTTATAATACTCTCTATATGTGAATCCCATTGTCCCGCTTTTGAAAAGATCAGCCCAAGATGTTTATGGGTGTCCATCTCTTCTATTTGCTGTCCTAGGAGGTAAAGATTGGGACGAAGCATATGGTTTACTTTACTTGAAAAGTACAATGATTCGGTCTTTAGTGGATTAAATAAGACCTGCCATGTGTTCGACCACTGAGCAATTTTTCTCACGTCATTATTCAAAACTTCTGCTGCTAAGTTTGCATCTTCGATTACTAGATAAAGTGTAGTATCATCGGCATAAAGTCTAATATTAGACATAATATCTTTAACAATGTCATTTATGTGAATATTAAACAGAAGAGGGCCTAAAACAGATCCTTGTGGCACACCATCTTTAATGATTTGATTTTTGGATTTCTCACCATTTACGACTACATGCTGGGAGCGATTTGTTAGGTAGCTTTTAAACCACGTGAGTAGGTTACCTCTTATTTCAATAGAGTCTAATTTATGAATTAATCCATCGTGTCATACTCTATCAAAAGCCTTACTTATATCACAGAATACCATTCTGACTTCCTTATTGGTGTCCATATTGCTGGCAATATAGTTGTCAATATCTATGAGTTGGTAAATTGTACTGTCACCCGAAATGAAGCCTGATTGTAAGGGTGTTAACAATCCGTTTTCAACCAAGAAGGAAAAAATGCGTCTGAAAATTACTTTTTCTAGAATTTTACTGACAGAACTTGTTAGAGAGACTGGCTGATAGTTTGCCTTGTCATTTACGGATAATTTCTTATGAATAGGCACAACACTAGCCATCTTCCATAAATCCATAAATTTGGGAACTCCTTACATAATGAGGACAGATTAAAAAGATAAAAAAAAATACTTATATTTTAAGAAGGACTGGACAAATATTTATTAGTCAGTTGGATCAACCGTAGAAGGGTTTGAATCAAACAAACCAAAACAATTGCTAACATTTGGTTTATGGTGCACCATACAAGGATCCCCATTGTAACATCAACCCCATGGAGATTTCTTTTCTAGTTTAGCATCTAACTGTCCCCCACCTCTACAATACTTTACCTGTACATTTGTTACAGGCTATGGTCAGTATTTATGTACAGACCTTTACAATACTTTACATGTACCTTTGTTATCAGGTCATTACCTAGATGTTTGTCATTGCTGTGTCACATAATATACATGTACATGTCTTACACAAGTTGAGCTACAGTGTCATTGACACTTTCATTTAATTTTCTATGGCAGCGAAAATATGAATGCCATCAAGTGCAAACTTCAGCTGTGTTTAAACTGAATTCAGAAATGGGCTACATTTATTAGCCCGACTGTTTACAGTGAGGGCTATAGTCATGACTTTTGTCCGTCCGTCTGTCTGTTAACATTTAGAGTTTTGGTTAAAATTTGTGGTTAAAGTTTTTTACTGAAGGTTCAAGTGGGGGCATTTAGGCACTTTTTTTTTCTTTCATCAAAAATGCTTTTTTACAGTTTTGGTTAAAATTTGTGGTTAAAAACCCAGATAAACACCACCACCCCCCACTCCCCCCCCCCCCCCCCCCCAATTAGGCTTTTTTTTCTTCTTCTTTTCTCCAATATGCATTTTGAACTATTTACAGTCACTACATGCAGAACCTTTTTTTAAACTTATGTACCCCCCCCCCCCCCCGGGGGGGGGGGGGGGGGGGGGGCAATTAGGCACTTTTTTTTTTTTTGTCGAAAAATGTTTTTTTTTACAGTTTTGGTTAAGGTTTGTGGTTAAAAACCCATACAAAACACCCCCCCCCCCCACCCCCCCCCCCCCCCCATTAGGCATTTTTGTTTTTTTATTTCCTCCAATATGCATTTTGAACTATTTACAGTCACTACATGCGGAACCTTTTTTTTTAAACTTTAAACCCAGGGGGAGGGGCAATTAGGCACTTTTTTTTCTTACGTCAAAAAAGCTTTTTTACAGTTTTGGTTAAAGTTTGTGGTTAAAAATCCAGACAAACACCATCACCACCCCCAACCCCCTCCCCCAATTAGGCTTTTTTTTATTTCTGTCCTCCAATATGCATTTTGAACTATTTACAGTCACTACATGTGGAACCTTTTTTTAAACTCATGTAAACCCCCCTCCCCCCCCCCCCCCCCTTTTTTGCTTTTTTATAGTTTTGGTTAAAGTTTGTGCCCAGGCAAACACCCCCCCCCCCCCCCCCCCCCCCCGCCCCTCCCCCCATGGTGCCAGTTAGGTATTTTTTTTTCTCTGCTCAAAATGCATTCTGAAGGATTTAGACTGACCACAAGCAAAAAAAAAATGGACTCCTCACCTGGAAATACATATAAATAATGTGATTTCCCATAGGCTTTCCATGGTAACTATGAGCTGCAATTGTGGCCATGTTTTGCAAGATTACATCAACATTACATGAGGATCATTGGTAGAAGGTGTCCTAGTCTTCAATCACGTGAAGTTTCAAAACATTTGAATCCATCAAACAGAATCATAGAATGTCTCTAGTGGCCATATTTTCCAGCCAACAGGAACAAAAAGAGTATTGTTTGTAGAGGGCCTCCTATAGTCCCTTCTTGCCAAGTTTTTGTTTCATGTCAGCTCAATAGTTCCAGAGAGAAGATGAAAATGTGATTTCCTGTAGTAGTTTTTTTTTCTATAGTAACTATAAACCGCAATTGTGGTCATGTTTGCAATACGATCAACATTAAAATGAGGAACGTTGGTGGAGGTTGTCACAGTTATCAACCATGCAAAGTTTCAAAACATTTGGCCCTGTGGTTTCAGAGAAGAAGAGTTTTCAAAATTGACCAATCAGAATCAAAGAATGCTTCTGGCGGCCACGTTTTTTCACCCAACAGGAATAAAATGAGTTACAGTTGTAGAGAACCTCTCATAGACAATGTCTGGTTCACATTGGCTCAGTACTTTCAGTGAAGATGATGAAAATGTGATTTCCTATAGAATTTCTATAGTAACTATAAGCCACAATTGCAGCCATAATTGCAACCCGATGAAGATTAAAATGAGGATAATTGGTAGAGGGGGGTTACAGTCATCAGTCACACTAAGTTTTCCAACCATTTGGCCTTGTAGTTTGAAAGAAGATTTTCTTGAAAATTCACATATTTATGAATTCTGTTTTCAACAAAAAATCAGTAAAAGAAGGCTAAATATTTTTGAAAAATTACAACTTTTTTCAGACAGTATTCTCTTTTCAAAATAGCTTTGGATGGGTAAAAGGGTTACAGGAAACACATAACTCCAATTTTTGTCAAATCTTAAAAAGATATACAATAATTACTGTCAATTACTGTCATCTAAGCTGACATGATTGCAAGAATGTTAGCAAAATCTTCTGTTTTCTCCAAACACCTGTCAACAACCAAGATTATCTGATAAGAACATGAGTAATGAGCATATATCAGCATCCATGTACTGTTCCAATAGTTTACAGTTAAGTCAAAATAAGTTTTAGGATAATCCTATAAACTGTGTGTCTTTTTCTCTTCCTACACTGATGAGACCAGAAGCTGACATCATTTGCTGGAAAGCTCTTACTGATAGCTTTCCAGAAAATGTCAGATTCTGATCTTGTCAGGGCGGGAGCAGCAGTTTACTTAGTTTATTGCAGTTATGCTGCAGCTTATTTTGACTTGTACTGTATACACAATATTTTGGGGTTTTCTTTTTCCCAGTTCTCAGCGGAGAAAACTGGAACCAACCCTTACCAGATTCTCAAAAAATAAGTATTTTTGCTGACAGTACCGATCTTTTGTGCAGACAGGAGAGGCATTGGGTTAAGCATTAGAATATAGCCTCTGGTGGCCACATATTTCCATCCTCTGATAGACCATTCCTGCAAAGTGTGGTTCACATCGGCTCAGTAGTTTCAGAGAAGATGAAAATGTGATTTCCCATAGGGTTTCTATAGTAACTATAAGCCGCAATTGTGGCCATGTTTACAACCCGATCAACATTAAATGAGGATCATTGATAGAGGGGGTCCCAGTCATTACTTATGTGAAGTATCAAAACATTTGGCCCGGCAGTTTCAGAGGAGAAAATTTTTGAAAATCCACCTATCAGAATCAAAGAATGCCTCTGGCGGCCATGTTTTTCAACCCTCGGGAACAAAATGAGGATTGTTTGTAGAGGACCTCCCATAGGCCATCCATGCCAGGTTTGGTTCACGTCGACTCAGTAGGTCCGGAGAAGAAGATGAAAATGTGATTTCCCATAGGGTTTCTATAGTAACTATAAGCCGCAATTGTGGCCATGTTTGCAACCCAATCAACTTTAAATGAGGATCGTTGGTAGAGGGGGTCCCAGTCATCGTTTATGTGAAGTATCAAAACATTTCGCATGGCATTTTCAGAGGAGAAAATTTTTGAAAATCTATCAATCAGAATCAAAAAATGCCTCAGGAACAAAATGAGGATCATTTGTAGAGGACCTCCCATAGACTATCCCTGCCAGGTTTGTTTTCACGTCGCCTTGGTTTTTCCAGAGAAGAAGAGGAAAATGTGATTTCCCATAGGGTTTCTACAGTAACTATAAGCCGCAATTGCGGCCATGTTTGTAACAAGATCAACATTAAATGAGGATCGTTGGTAGAGGGGGTCCCAGTCATCATTTATATGAAGTTTCGAAACATTTGGCCTGGCAGTTTCAGAGAAGATTTTTTAAAATCCACCAACCAGAATCAAAGAATGCCTCTGGAAGCCATGTTTTTCATCCGTTGGGAACAAAATGAGGATTGTTTGTAGAGGACCTCCCATAGACCATTCCTGCCAGGTTTGGTTCACACCTGCTCGGCAGCTACAGAGAAGATAAAAATGTGAAAAGTTTACGGACAACGGACGATGACCGACGGACACCAAGTGATGAGAAAAGCTGACATGGCCTTTTAGGCCAGGTGAGCTAAAAATGGCTCAGACTATTTTGCGTCTAAGCATTGCCATTGCTGGGACAGTCGGTCTGCATGTGTGACATCACTCTAGTTTATTTGTGTTTAAGGTCACATACTTATGCACAATGGCTACTCGTGACTGTGACAGTTTTATGGGTGGAGGAAGCCGGAGTACCTGGAGAGAACCACTGAGCATTGATGAGCAACTGTCAGCTCCTCAACATTCTAACTCTGTTCAAGCTCTGCTTAAGCAGGGTTACAGCGATTGAAGACATGTGTACCATCGAAGTGCAGTATGCCTTAGTACACGGCATCATTGTGCCCCCATGTAGGCAACCGGGATAAAGTGCCTTGCCCAAGGAGAAATAGACTATAGAAAATGGTTTCAAATTCTCCAAGTCTAAAACAAAGTGTTCATTTCTGTAAGCTCCAGAAGCACCACCTTGATCTGGAATTGAAAATAAATGGGAGTCCTATTAAAGTTGTAAAGGAAGTGAAATTGTCAGGTTTATTGTTTGACAATAAACTTCATTTCACTTCTCACATAAAACAACTTAGAGTGAAATTTAAAAGAGCACTTAAGCTCTTGAAGGTAGTTGTTAACACTGATTGGGGTGTTGACCAAAAAATGTTACCGTACTCTATCTGGCTAGATCAAAATTAGATTACAGTTGTGTGGTTTGTGGCTCAGCAAAAAAGTCATACCTCAAACCACTTGATGCCATTCATAATAATGGGATTAGAATTAGCCTGGGTGCATTTGGAACATCACCAATAGATTCGATGCTTGTTGAACCAGAGGAGCCTTCTCCTGAGAAGTGCAGTTTTAAACTATCACTCCAATATGTTTCTAAACAGTTGGCTAATCCATCAAACCCTGCTTATCATTGTGTCTCAGATCTTCAAAATGTAGAATTCATTAACAGACACCAGAAACATATTCCACCATTGGGAATTAGAACTATATATTCTATAAAAGAGAATATGGAGTTTAATCCCCTGCACACTGATGTCAAAATATCTAAAGTTCAGGGTGCAAATATTTCCCATAATGCAGTTAGAAATTTAATCAGTTCAATCTTGTTTGACAGAGCTCAATGAGCTCTGTCAAACAAGATTGAATTGGTTAAATTTCCAGTTGCATTATGGGAAAAGTGGCTACTTCAAATCTGGATATTTTGACATCAGTGTGCAGGGGGTTAAATGGTTCTATAAAAAAGAACTGTGAACCACACATTACTTTTGGAATCTACGGAAACCAACTGTCATTTTGGACCAAATACCTTCAAAAAAATCTGAGACAAGCTCTCTGCAATTTAAACAAAAATATGCAGAAATGAAGTCTAAATTTGGTTCAAATAAAAGGATCTATATAGACAGATCTGAAGATGGTGACAAAATATGATCAGCCCTTGTTACTGGTGATCAGATCATCTCAATCAGAATACCACATAAAAGTTCTGTTTTCACAGTTGAAGTTAAAGCTTCACAACTTGCACTTGAACACATCAAGAGAGTACAGGAAAGGAAGTCAATTATTTTTTCCAACTCTCTTTCCTCTTTGCTAGGTTTACTCAAACCAAAGTTGAAGAATCCTCTCATTATCGACTTCATGATAAGTTGACCACTATCATGTTTGACCGATATGAATATGATGTGTTTTGCTTGTTATCTGGACATGTTGGTATCTCTCGTAACACCAGACCTTAACTAAGTCTCTCCATGGTTTTAAAATTCCTGTCAATGATTTTAAACAAAATATCAGTAAGTATATCAAATCTGCGTGGCAGGTGGAATGTGATGGAGTGACAAAAAACAAGCTCCATCGCTTCCAAACTACTATTAGTGATAAGTATCCGTCTAGCAACTTTTGTAGAAAAGATGGTCATCAGGTCATTCTGACACGGTGTCAGATTGGTCATACAAGACTTACACATTCCTTTTTGTTAGAGGGTAAAATGCGACCAGAATGTGTTCCTTGTCAGCAGGGTTGACAGTGGAACACATTCTTTACATTGCACTGATTTTAATCATGTCAGAAGGCAGTATTTCAACGTAGGAACTATAAGAGATCTTTTTTATTATACAAGTCCACACACTTCTATCATTTCTGAAAGTAATCAATCTTTTTTAATTAATTTCAATATTGTTTTTATTCTTTTAACCCTTTACCAAACATGAAAAGCAGACGACACTTGCAAACAAAATTCTTGAATAACTATTTTTTTTCATTTTTTGTCTCAAAAACATAGGTTATGACCCCTGTTTGGAACGAGCTCCACGAGCTCGTTCCAAAGAGGGGTCATAACCTATGTTTTTGAGACAAAAAATGAAATAAATAATAAAAATTAATTGGCGAATTTTGTGAATAGCGCTGGCCATTTTTGGCCGTTACGTTGGGTAAAAGGTTAAACTCGACTCTTCAAGTTTCAAATCATCAGGTTGATTTTATAATGTATTCATTATATTGGTATCATCGCTCATTACTGTTCATTGCTGTCTTTGTCATTCTATTGTAATTATTTCCTGCTGTCAGCAGTAAGTTTTCTTTGTCACTGACAATGCCATATTTTAATTTCTACCATTTTCTTGTCATGCCATAGTCTTAGCTGCTGATGTGGCAATAAGCACCAATAAATAAATAAATAGAAAGTTTGGAAGGTGGGCTTATTTTCGATTATGGGCTTACACCCGGGTCAGTACAGTATGTACTTTCTATATTTTCTTTGTGTGAAAACACAACAGAAAGCCTCTCAATCCATTACATGTAAGAAAAAATAAAAATAAAACCCTCCTTTCCTCACTGATTTGAAAAAAAGCCTGAGAATCAATTAAGTTATTTTGTGCAGCCTAAATTTGTTTACTTATGAAATTAAAAATGGATTAAGATCAACATGATATAAAATTCAAGCCATTTGTCAGTAGCTACAAATGACAATCATGTCTATTAACAGTTTGCAAAAATGTGGATAAATGGACTTCGATCACCTGCTGCATCTCGACTACAAATATCAGATGAAAATACTTTTGTGAAGCTTTTCATTTCATGGTTTAAAGCAAACATGGAAACAATGAAGATTGGATGACCATGAATACAAGGATATTCACAGACTGACCCTGGTTTCATCCAAATAGAGAGAAAATTGCCACTATACTGACCTTCTTGGCATACGTGGGCATAAACCCTTTGGTTGGGAGGATTAACGCTTGACCTGCTGAGTATTTTGGATATTTTCATGAAATCTAGTCTTGGATGCTGAGAAGCAGCTATGACTAGATTTGATGAAAAATTCATATAAATTCAACTCAAGAAATCATTGGTGAAAAAGTCCATTCAATTTACTGGAAACTGGATTAAATATGCCCAAATTATACATTTTTCAGTGGCAAGAGAAATCCTTCTGGGGCAGGAATATCTGCCGCCAGCATACAAAGAGTTAATAGAGTTCCACACACACCCCAAGTTCTTGGTCTCGCCTGGAAGTAGTAGGACAGAGTATGAGTGCCTGATAGTCATCCCCCAGCAGGGATGAGATATAGTGAAGAGCTCTGTCCATCCGACCTTCCATCTGTCTGTCTTGTCATTCATCTGAAGATTGGTTATGTGACAACTTAACAATAGCCTTCAGATTTAAATTAATTTTGGTTTTCTGCTTTATATTAACAATGTCTTGTTGGTCATGTTCAAAGACCTGTGCATTGGTTTAAAACTGATGCAAGTGGTTACTGGTTTGGTAATATGCAAGTCAGACCAGCCCTAGAAACTGCCATAGCAATTGGCAAAACTGTGGTAATAGTCATGGCAGTCTTCCATGGCTTTTACCACAGTACTGCTGATTTCTAAAGCTAATTACAGTGATTGTAGACTCCTTGTCTGAATACCTCTTTGAGAAGCAATGGTACATGTCTACAGGAACTGTTCAGCAAATTAATGTCATGGTCAGGCAAAACATGCATCTCACCCTCAATATTTGAAGATAGTTACAGGTCTTCAATATTCTTATTGTAGTGACCTTGTTTAGGAACTTTCCCTTTGTTTTTTGTCTCCCCTCTGAGCTTATGCTTACTCCAGATTTCTTGTTTTCCCTGCTTCATGTAAAATCTTATTATCCCCCGCCAAAACTTTGCAGGGGATATAGAAATGGGGTCTGTCCATTTGTCCATCTGTCTGTCCATTTATCCATCCACAACAACTTTGGACTTTCATATCTCAGTCAGTGCATGTTGGATTTAAATGATCTCTGATATGCTGATAGACCACCCTTGGGGGAAAGGATATTCATAAGTAAAGGTTTTGTCCATTTTTTTTCTAGAGTTATGAGCCTTTTTCTGCTTTTTTTTAACTTTGTCCCCTTTTTAGTAAACCACTTCTTAAGATTTTATATAAAATTTTAAATGCAGAAGTTACACATCAATGGGGTTCACACATGAAAAGATATCTCTGTCCAAAACTGTCAACGCAATATTCATTTTACATGTGAACCCAGTGTGATTTTCAAAACTAATTAATTGGTCGCATTCTTTTGACTCTGTATGTAAGTATACAGTACTGTGATCACAAAAGCGGACAGAGAATTCTGATCCAATCGCAACTGGCTCACAATACAGTCAAAATTGTTGTTCTGCTTTGATCCCTGCAACATTAGAATCTCACCTGTTGAAAAAATCAAATCCTCTTTGAATTTGTGATGCTATTTTCGTTTGTTTTCTTAATACGATTTTGATTTCACAGTATTCTATTATTTAACTCTTAACCACTGGTATTAGTATGCTGCAATCAGATTGCACATTTCTTCCTCGATTAAATTGTTCATATACAGGTAGGTTGAGATTTCACAAGTAAAATATTGTGAAACCAACACTTAATCAAGAAAAACAAATGAAACAACCTTCTGAGATTCCATGTTTTTTGCATTTCTTTTTTGACAGGTGAGATTTTAGTGTCGTGGACGGGTGAGTGGAGAGAGAAATTTTCTGCCTGCTTTTGTAATGACATTACTGGACATTTTTCAACAATTTTGTGGAACCATATAGTATATAACTATATACTATGCAATACAAGGGTCAGGGTGTCTTCAAGATTCCATTTGTAAAGGGTGGGCATCTTGTGAGGTGAGGAACAGATGTATGCAGAATAGTGCAGTAATGGTGTCACCATGTGGAAGAAAGTGTTTACCTCCAAAATAAAAGATTTAAAAAAAAAAACTAGAATGAACGTGTCTCGAGGACACTGATGCTCCTGCCTGCCCTTCCACAGAAATTCAAGTTTTGAGTACTTTTGACCAATCAAGGACTGCAACGTCCATATTGCACAGTCTCACAAGGTAATGCGTGAAAACAAAGCTTTTTGCACAATCAAGGGCAATAACTATGCACTTGAGAACACTAGAAAATGCGGTTTAGTTTTATGGTAATGAGAAAACCAGTCACATTTCAGTTCTTTTTACCAATGGGAAGTCAAGTTATCATTTAGAAAAAAATACAATGAAGTTTTTGGCACAATCAGGAATTTTGTGCATTAGAAATTTCGAACTTGGCCTTTATTTTGTGATAAAGTATCTTGTAAAATTTTAAACTGATCCAGCAAAGGAAAATAGAGCTAGGATGCAGAAGGAAAAAAAACAGCATTTTAGCACAATATGGGGCCATAACTAGGGCATTAAAAGAGCTAGAAATCTGAAAATTGAACTTCACCTTCTTTCTGCTATTATAAGAAAAACTTCAAATTATTCCATCAAAGAAAACAGAAGCTACCATGCAAAAACCCCCAAATCGCAGATTTTTTAACAATCATGGACCCTAACACTGAAACTACGCATGCAAATATTTTGAAAATCAAATTTGACATTCAGGCTATGGTCATAAGTGGACATGAGCAAATTGGAAAACATTCTGCCAAAGGTAACTAGTTTTATGCGGAATGCGTATAGATGTACATGTACATACAGATGGACATATGGAAAGCATGACTAAACCCTTAAGTCCCCATACATCCACAAACAGCCTCATTTATAATGCTCTGAAAAAGTTGTCCCAAATGGATTATTCCTTGAGAACTCTATTGGTAGGATGTGTTTATCTTGACAGTGTTTTCACATCATTGTTGGCTGCCTGCACAGGCAGCCAACAACAATATAGAAACACTGTTAAGTCCCATGCAGCTGTATACACTTACATACTGTAGTGGGGGCACAGTGGCTCATTAGGCAGAGGTGCAGGCTGCAAACTGAGAGGTTTTTGGTTTGAATCCCACCTGCGGCAACCATGTTGTGTCCTTGGACAAGACACTTCCATTGCCCATGTGGGGGCACAGTAGCGTTGTGTACTAAGGCGTACTGCATGTCGATGGTGTACCTGTCTTCAACCAATGCTAATCCTGCTTGTGTGGAGTTAGTATGTTGGGGAGCCTGACAGTTGCTTGCCATTGCTCAGTGGTTTTCCAGGTACTCCAGATTCCTCTACCCATACAATTGTCCGACACAAGGTGACCCTGGCTGTTGAAAGTGTTGTTAAACCCCCAAAAATGAATAAATAAATAACTTTAGTTATTTATGCAAAATTAATCTGAGGACTTAAAAGTGTTAAAGTTCCCTTTGCATGACTGCAGCAAGCCCTACAGTCACTTTCTGTGATCCTCAATTGAGATCCTGCCTTGAATTGGGTTGTTTTTTCTCCACAGTATGATGTGCACATAGTGAGAGGGCTATAAGCTAGGCTTTTTGTATAGGATATACACATGTACCCCATGTATTAACTGAGGTCTTTATGATTTATTGATTTATGATTTATTGATGTTTTAAGGTCACATATTTATGCACAATGGCTAATCATGAACGTGACAGTTTTACGGGTGGAGGAAGCCGGAGTACCCGGAAAGAACCACCTTGCAACGACGAGCAGCTGCCAGCTCCCCAACATCGTAACCCCACACTGCAGCACAGGCAGGGTTAGATTGGTTGAAGACATGCGTACCATCGACGTGCAGTACGCCTTAGTACACGGCGTCATCGTGCCCCCACATGGGCAATGGGGGTGAAGTGTCCTGCCCAAGGACACAACGCGGTTGCCGCAGGTGGGATTCGAGGACCTCTCGGCTTGCAGCCTGCACCTCTACCTACTGAGCCACCGCACCCCCACTGAGGTC
Organism: Pictodentalium vernedei; assembly: GCA_031216915.1. NCBI lineage: Eukaryota > Metazoa > Mollusca > Scaphopoda > Dentaliida > Dentaliidae > Pictodentalium > Pictodentalium vernedei. Next base: position 312,714,743 of record CM062292.1, on the reverse strand, counting down.
TTTAACCCTGGGAAGTGAAGCAATGCTTGGTTACTTGTGGAAAACAAGCTCTGTTTTACTGGTAAAATACTACCGGTAACCAATACTTGAGATGGAAGTCCTCTAAAATGGGCAACATGGGTATGAACAATTGGCTGGACTTGACTTTATATCCATGTTGTGGTCACGATTAGCCATTGTGCAGAAATGTGTGACCTTAAACACCAATAATTATAATAAATGAGTTCATATGCTTCAAACCATAAAATTTCCTGATCATGAAGAGATTTCTTCAAACTTGTTAAGGAAAATTTCCTGATCATGAAGAGATTTCTTCAAACTTGTTAAGGATGGGGACGAGGAGTCCTCATATAAATATGCCCTTGTTTTGTAAGAAAACTAAACAGAACCATATGACATTTCCAGTCTTTACTTGTTCCTTGTTGAATGTTTTACATATGAAAAGATGTTTTTTTCAAAATATCAATTTACAATACTCAACAATAATAATTCTTCTGCCTTTCTCAGATCTGCAGAAATTGTTCCATTCACCTCAAAATAAATGACCGATTGACCACCCATTTGCTCACCTTCCTAAATTTTAGACAAAGTGCAAAAAAGTGTACAGGTTTTATTCTTGATTTCAATTATCAATTCTTTCTTTACAATCATCTTCATTATAATTATGATATTTCATTTTGTTGATAACATGTTGACAACATGCTGTGAGGTAGCACACTGGTGGAGAGTCTCTGAGCCCTTTCCAACAGTGCAGTACACCACATCACACCATATTATTGCTAAAGAAGAGAAACACAAAAAACTGCGGTATACCAGGCCACTTTTCACTGCTTTAGTACCAACAACAGTAAACATGAGCTTTAATGATACTTTCGCTTTTCTCTTGCTTCAAAAATCAGAAAAAAGGGTTGTCTAAAAAATTTATGGCAACCCTTTTCAGGTATCCTTAACCTTTAACTCTCTGCATGCTGCTGGCAGATATTCCCGCCAAGGACAGAATTTCTCTTGCCACTGAAATAAGTATAATTTGGACATATTTAATTAAATTTTCCACCTGAAAATGGAACGTACTTTTTCACTGATGATTTCTTGAGTTAAATTTAGATGAATTTTTCATTGCATCTAGTCATGGCTGCTTCACAACAGCCATGACTAGGTTCTATGAAAAATATATTGAAAATACTCAGCAGGTTAGGAGCTAAAGGTCTGGAGTTTTTTCATAAATTTTGCTTCACTATGACAGTTTATGTTTGGATCCTATGAATATTTTATCCTAGTCAAATTGAATACTGACTGTTTAGCATAGATATTCACAAACAGAATTTGAATACTGAATCGAATATTGCCCAATTTCCGACATGGGAACATGGACTGTGACGGATATTATTTTCGCCAATAATTGATGCTTCGTTAATAAGTTAGGAGTTACCTGAAATAATTTCCACTATTTTATTCAAGTTGTGAGTTACATTACTGATATTGAGAACTGTTAACAGATGAATTTATCGTTCAGACGTGAAAGTGCTTGACTGCAGTATTCAAATAACATCATGCTCATACTATAGCAATACTCTGATGAGTACAAGCGTTATGTTATTAGCTGTGGTAAGCAGTTCTATATGTAGCAATGTCGGTCAGTCTCAGGGTCCATATGCTTTGTCAGAAAAAAAATTTCAGGACTTTTGATTACATTTTTAATAAATTTCCATGAAGGCCCTAGGGATTTTTATCCACTTTAGCGAAACTTTGACAGTCCACATCCTGTGACTTTGCAGTTGTTTCTAGGAAAATCTTGGCTGCCTAAATATTTCGGAAGCCAAGACTTACCTAGAAACAACTGCCAAAGCACTTTGAATGTAACTTGTAAGTTTAGTCAAAGATTGGGCACCTGTTTTGTTGTAGAAAAAAATTGATTCAAGTCAGAATTAGGCCTCTAAGGGTTAACATGAAGCAATTTGCACACAATGAAAAAAAAGACTGAAATTGGAAATTCTATGATTTTTTTCCTTGATTTTCAATGATTCTGTAAATTAACCCCACCTTTTTCCAGATTTTCCAGACCTTAATTTTTAAAATGAAAATTACATGACCTTCCAGGTTTTCTATGACTCAGTTGATGACTGACAAGGTTTTAAACTCAATCACTTTTAAAATACTTGGTCGAATGACATGATATTTGGTATGAAAGGGTATCTCATTGATGTCTAGCCCCAAGTTCAGTACAAGTATTATTCAGATTGTTGTTTATTACATGCCTGTTCTATGAAATCCTCATCTACAGCAGCACTAAACAATGCGGAAAATGAAAATCCATTCCGCACACATGTGCCAAATGGAAATCATTGATGGACTATTTTTGGACGATCACATCATCTGTCAAAACTTAACATAACCTTGCCTACTTGGAATCTCCATTTGACCTACAATCACAGAAGACGTGCAGTTTAAACAAAGAGATTGCTTTCTAAGCTATCGCAAAGACAATAAACTAAATAAAAACAGCTTTGTGTACAGAATTACTTCTACATGTAAGTTTATAAGGGAGAGTTCAAACCAATCATTATTAGCTGCAGAATGATAACAAATTGAATATAACTAGCTCAGTCTACGATAGTACAAACATTTGTACACCACATTTTTGTCCTATTTATAAAGCTGCTCGTGGGAATTCCCCTAAAATCATACATTTGTAAACATTAGCAGACAAGTGATCCCCCGAAACTAAACCAATAAAATGTGTTGATAGTTGTCAAAAGAATTGCTGAGTGTCCTTCTAATAATTGTTTTTACAGATGTGAAGGCTTGTAATAAACACAGAACAACATCCACGTGTGAATGGATTAATCAATAAAGCACCTGTGCCATCATGGAAGGATAAAATGCAGGGCCACTGAGAAAGCCGAGTTTTGCAGACAGCTGAACTAGGCAAAGAGCACACTTTGGATTTCACGAAAAGAATGAGAAATAATAACATTTCCGAGCATGGTGGCTCAGTGGTTATGGCCTTCAAATTAAAAGGTGCACAGTTTGATCCCACCAGAGGTAACTACATTGCATCCTAGGGAAAGGTGTTTTGTTAGACAGTGTATTTAAGACAGTGCATTGCCCATCTGGGGCATGCTAGTGCTGTGTACTAAGGTGTACAGCACAATGATGATACACTAGTGATCAACCAATGCTACCCTCATGCGTCGAGTTAATACATTGGGGAGTCTTAATAGTTACTTGGTGGTTTTCTCCAGGTGTTCTGGTTTCCTCCACCCATAAAGCTATCAGATACCAAATGCCTGTAAAATGTGTCATTAACCTCTCCCCCCTACCCCTATAAAAAACAACCCAATAACACTGCCAGGAAACTTTAACAGGCCTGTGACTATTTTGTAATTATATGTTTTGATTTAATAAAGATGTTATTACTTAGTTAATTTCACTGATAAATGTTTTATTGAAATATACAGACATAAGGGCTATAAAAAATATACCTATATATATAACTAGATTCTCATCAGAATTTCTATTTAAATTGGAAGGGAAGAGGGGGGGGGGGGGGGTATTTATTATCCATCCCAGTTTAAATACACTGTCTAAAAAAAGTTACCTCCCCTCCCTTTATAACACCTGTGGGTACACGAATATCTCATATTGAGACATTCCCCCTTCCTCTATCGGAGTGGGCATAGATCCTCAAAACTGGTGATTGGCACTGTTCTTTTCACCAACGAATCAAGATTTAATGTTCATTTCTCAGACAGAAGAATCAAGAGTTTGGAGGCTCCATAAAGACTGACATACTGAGAGGAATGTTCAGCCTGTTGACCGTTTTGGTGGAGGAAGCATTGTGGTTTGGGCTGGTGTCTGCTCTCGAGGCAAAACTCCACTTCACATCGTCAACAGAAACATTAATGCACAAATGTACAGGGACTACATTTTGGAGATGACTGCCATCCCCTATGGTTGCCATTTCCTTGGAAACAAATTTCATTATTTGGATGTTAATGCCAGGCCTCACCGAGCAAGAATAGAGTGAGAATTCAAAGATATGCAACAGGACGTGACCTGGATGGATTTTCCTGCAAAGAGCCTGGACTGCAACCCGACAGAACATGTGTAAGTGAGTTATTAATAGACATCCACCACCTATTGACATTGACAGTCTGCGTCGATAGGGGACTGGAGCAACATCACATTGTAGAAATTCGGAAGGTCATTGACAGCATGCCATGCTGTTTATGAAGTTTTAGAGATGCTGATACTGAATGGGATGTTTTTTGACGTCGTGATGACATCTGCAGTGCCTTATGTTCATTCAATAAAAAAAATGCTCAAGAAACCCTTGTTTTACTAATAAGGTATATTCCCCCTACTACAAATAGCAGGTTTTCTCACGTGAGAATTTACCCATTTACTGTATACCCACTGGTATTATAGCGGATGGGACAGAAAAGAAATTCCACTGAGAATCTAGATATTTATTTTTTTGGCCTTTGTCTGTATATTTTAATGAAACTTTTATCAATGAAGTTTCTTCATAAACATGTAAATTATTGTACGTGTATTAGAACTAGACTAGCACAGTGAGCCATCTTAATCTTCCCCAATAAATGTTTTAACAATCAATATGCATCACTGACACCTACCTGGAAAATATACTACTCAAAGTTTGCTAAGCACCACATATTTGACACATCATAATGAAATTTGCTTGTGACATATTTGTGATATTTTTGGTGGAGGTGGATATGATTGAGGAATGTATTGAGATGGTCCCAGTGTTTTCATTAGCTTCCTTGACAGGCAGACTTTTCATGACAATCATGGATAGCATGTACCCCCTTGATTTTCATGATGTTTTCATGTACTGTCTACATGTACATGACATGTGTAGGGTATTCAATCTTCATTTCAACACAAACCCTTGTGATTTAATGATTGAATATGGCAAATGCAAATGTAAGAATACATTTGTCTGAAGCAGAAATGTGGTGGGCTATAGGGATGGTGGAGCAAGGCACTACCCATCATCAGGTTGGTGAAGCCCTTGGTGTGCACCATACAGTGATCACCAGAGCCTGGGCAAGATTTCAGCAGTATGGCACACCAGTAAGATGGCATGGTGGTGGCAGAGACAGGGCAACATCTGCAGCTGAAGATCGGTTTCTGATCATGCAGGCCTGTAGGAACCGCTTTGCCACAGCAACCCAGCGACCTTCAGAATGCATCCGGGGTAAATGTTTCGATGCAGACTATCTAGGCAAGGTTGCACGAATGTGGTCTCCGATCGAGAAGACCATGTATTTGCATTCTGCTATCCCAGAACCACCGCCAGGCACAATATGAATGGGCCATGGACCACGTTGGATGGACCAGAGAAGATTGGCAATCTGTCTATTTTACAGATGAGTGAAGGTACTGAGTAGACCACACAAATAGGCGTTCTAGGGTATGGAGAAGACCAGGAGAGTGATTCCATGCAGCCAACATTGCTGAGCATGACCGCTATGGTGGAGGGTCAATCATGGTCTGGGGCAGCATCAGCAGGGATGGACGTACAGAGCTCTGTGTCCTTGAATGTGGTATGTTCACTGCACAGCGGTATATTGAGGAGATCCTGGATGTCCACGTTAGATTGTATGCAGGTGCAGTGGGTGATAGATTCATTTTGATGGACGATAATGCCTGTCCTCATGTTGCCCATGATGTCAAGGAGTACCCACAGAGGGAGGGGATTGAGCGTATGGACTGGCCAGCAAGATCCTCTGACCTCCATCCAATCAAACATGTCTGGAATGAGTTGCAGCATGCAATTTCAGCCCATCCAGTCCAGCCAAAAAGTGTCCAGGAGCTTTGTGCCATGCTGGTCCAAGAATGGAATAACATCCTACAAAGGAACACCAGGAACCTGATTGGGTGCAGGAGAAGGCTTTGTCAAGCTGTAATTAACAGTGATGGGTCTCATACTCGATACAGAACCCATACCAGTTCGCTCCGTCAACTTTTTGGCATATTGAAAATTTTCCTCTTTTACCAATAATATCCATTTTCCATGGTTATCGTATTCAGAAGCTAAAAAATAATGTCAAAAACAAACAAAATCTTAATTTCTGTGCTTAAATCATTAAAGGGATAATTAAATATAAAATATATACACTTTTCATAACAATATTTCAACTAAAACGTAAAACAGGTAGTTGGATATACATGTACTTGGCGCTTCGCAAACTTTGAGTAGTATAATACGAGCCAGCAAATCGAGATGCCCCTACCCTCCCTGAATCTTTTCCCAAGAGGGCAACAATGACACTCCTGTGAGTTTTAAAATAACAGGCCTGGGATTTGGTGGTCCTGTTATCTAGTCAAGTTCCAAATTATTTGTTGTCATCAAAATTTGTTCACATTTCACAAACATATATCTTTGCACTCTCCCATGAATTGCAGCTTGTCAAATTCATAAGGACACAATAATTTTACTTCAAAGATGATATGAAGTACATTCACAGAATATGAAACCTTCAGGTTGCTGTACGCGAATTTAATAGTGTTCAACCGATTACCAAAAATAGCCGCTGACCAATTACTGATTATTTGAGCTCAGAATCGGCCCATTCCGATTGTAATACCGTGCACTACTAGACAAGTTGAGGCTCGCAAAGAACTACATTAAATTGAATACATTTTACAGTGTTTACAGTCTGTTCGTACTAGATAAGTTGAGACTCAAAAGAACTACATTAAATTGAACATATTTCACAGTGTTAAACTCTGTTGACTCAGGGCCAGTAAAATTACCAGTCGCCCACACTTGGGTGGTAAACGTGGCTTGAGAGAGCCACTTTTACCACCCACGTGTGCGCAACTGGTAATTTTTACTGCAACCAGAGTCAATGAAGAGCAACCTTCACTTTTCCAGTATGAACTGGCAATTGCTGCAAGTACGCTCAATTGTAAGCTTTACATGTTGTTTAACTTGTACATCTCATAAAGGAGCATCTAGAGAGGTTAAGAATACACCCTGTGGTGGTTTTTCATCATTTTACATTAACAATTAAACAATTTCAGAAGATAATAAAATGTAGTTTATGAATCGTCACAAAATGTTTGGCAACAATCGGTTTAACCAATGTTCCAGAAGCCGTTGCCATTGTCATTCGATTGCCCAGAATCGGCTGATTGTGGTGGCTGGTTCCGATCATCGGTTGAACACTAGAATTTAAGAATGGAGACCAAATATGGGCTTATTGTCACAGTATTGTAACTTGAAATTGTTGAAGATTCAGGTTTTAGCACTTTCATCGGGCAGTTTTGCCTTTGCTGATCGACCAAATTGCACAACCACAGGTTTAGTGTTCAAAACAAAACCATTTACATCATTCAAGGCTTCCTGGGCCACTTTATCTGAGGGAAATGTGATGAAAGCCTGGCCTTTCATTCTGCCTTCCTTCATCAGTCGAATGTCAAACATGTTTTTTTCCAGTTCTGACTCCCAATTTATGTATCGTCCAAAGATGTAGTGAAGATCTTTCTCTGATGTTTGTTTTGCAAGGTTTTTCACATACAACCTTGATGTACATTCACCTGGATCATAGTTTTTAAATGCTGAGAACTCCTTCATCTGGTGATGTGAAATTCTGCCCTTCCGAAGTTCTCTCCCTGAAAATGGAAATATTATATACAGATGAAAACAATTTCATTTTTAAATAAAGAACTCCTTGATACTGGAACCAGAACCCAAGATTTGTTCTTGCTGTTTACAAAGGCTTAAGGTGACTTTCTCATACTGACCCTTGAGCGGAAATTGGAACAAGGAACCATCTGCAATGCTAAAGCATTGCAGATGGTGCTTTGTTCCACTCAAGGGACAATATATTGTACAGTCTTTGGAATAGTCAAAGCGTGGCCCATGGGTGCTTTTCTCAATCAATAATCAGTAGGTTTCAGCAAATATTTAATGAAAGAAGCACCAAGTCATACCTAGTGCTTCATTCATTGAAAATTTGATGGAGATTCCACTATTTTTTGGCAGAGACTCACTGTTAATGCATACATGGAAATACTGCCCACTCGTGGATTTTGACCTTTCCACTGCGACCGCACTGTATATAGCGACCATAGCACAAGTATAAAATCAAGTTTATTTATATTTATATTTTGGAGGAGTTACATATCAGAATTGTACAGGAATTGGAGAATCTGATTCTTGTAATGATTTGTCTCTGAATAGCAGAATAGAATGGGCATGATCTATGATGCAGTGGTACTTTCTGGAGGAAACCCCATTCCCCTACTTTTGCCTGTGTGAGGACACAATTCCCCTTCAATTGCAAGACCAGCAATGACTTGAACTTCATGAATATCCAACACAATAATCACTCACTCCTCTTGCTAGCTACACTAAACCCATTTTAGATATGTGTAACTAGTGCAGCCCCTCCTAGACAATAATACCCACTTCTTTTGAAAAAAATTGTGTACTAAATTAAAAGATTTTCCCAGAGGTGAACCCCCTCCTATGAGAGGGGGACAAAACTTATTTTAAAAATTGAGGTAGAAAGGTATGAGCAAAGATCAGCATAAAGGGCAATATAGGTGAAGAAAATGCTCTGGGTTATCAAAGTCCACCCAACCACACACACACGCTGTATTAGTTGACTGTACTGTACTGTATACTGTTCAATAAAGAAAACTTCAAATAACTTGAGATCATGTGTACTTACATTCAAGCCAGAAAATAAGCAGACTGTCATCTGCAAAGTGAGGTCCCCTGAGGGTGAATTTAGTGATGCTACCCTGCACAGCAGGGTAGCATCACTAAATTTACTCTCTGTGAACCTCAATCTGAATAAGGATCTCAAACTAAACAGAAAGAGGTACCCAGAGGATAAACTGGCCCAATGTATGGGATAGCATCATCAAATTCACCCTCTGGGGACCTCGTTCTGCAAATGTCAGGCTGCTTATTTTCAGGACTGCTTATATTGCCATATTTTTAATAGGTTCTAAATTATCAAAAGCAGAACATAATTCAGGGAATTACATAAATGTACAATATTAATCTTGATACCTCACTCACATAAAAAAAACCTCCCAATATGCTATAAAAATCCATTATCAGCCAAATGATTTTGTTGGATAAAGACAGCACATCACACACTATCCATCACACAAATAAGGTGAAAAAGTTATAATTTAAGATTTTCTTTTCACTTTGCAATTTGACACAGTTTGATATACAATTTTACATGTTTATCACACTGCAAAGTAAAGGCTCACTTTCTCAATCAGATTGTTATTTGGTCTCACACCAGGGGTTCTCAACATTTCATAAATTAAATTTTGTAAAATCGAGACTGAATAAAGAAAATGCAAATGAAAAAAATTCTTCTGAAATTCAATGATTTCTGTTACATCTAAATTTGGGAGAATCCCTTTCGATTCTCGTGAAAATGGTTGCGAGAATCCATACCTGGTATGCGTGTCCCAGTATCCCATGAGGTCACCATGGTTGAACCCTTGTTGAATACTGATAACTCATGTTAACCCTTTACCCAACACAGCTTTTTAATTTTTAAAACCTAAACTGTATTTGATAATTTAAAAAAAAAATATTTACTGTATTTATCATTAAAACCTTACAGTGAGCCGGTTCCAATGACAGCCATATATTTGTAAATTCTTTGGACAAAATGTCAGGATATTTCCAGTCATGTCAGCCTCGTATTGGTTAATTTCCTGCCGGTATGTTAGGTAAAGGGCTAAATTGACTCAATTCTCTTCACGTGAATCCTAGCAGTGATGCCGTGAGAATCTAATTGATTCTTGCTAGTTTTGTTGCATGAATCTTTGCGAGAATTGATTCTCAGATTCTCGTTGAAATATAAGCCCTGTTTTTCAACAAGTGACATTTTACAGCTTTGTGGCGAAGAAAGTGCACATAGAATTTAAACTCTTTTGACACTGCATAATCAATAATGCAGTGCATGAATCTCCACTAATAACACTATATTTTGCCACTTGTCACCCGGTCAAAATTCTGTGTCTGCTTTTGTGATAACAGTGCTGTACATGCACATAAAAGCATGTAATATTCTACATAATCAAGGGAGATAAATCCTTCTCGAAAATTTAACGGAGAAAACAAATGCGTCCTAAAATCAAGTTATGGGTGGAAAGATAAAGAAACGAGTAAACATGAAAAAATTTACGAACCATATAGATGAACAGATGAAAATTAGTGCTAGCCAATGCAAAGAATAATTCGGCAAAAATATTGGTTTATCATCATTATTTATTTACCCACAATTTAATCTGCAAGATGTCTTGAGTTTTAACTGTAGTCCCGGATGAATAATATTATCCCTTTACCAGGGCTGGGGTAATCAGTAATCATAATCATCTGTAAATCATTACAATTTTTAAAGTAATCACGTGTAATCAATAATGGTATCCCATGATTACAAGTAATCAAAAGTAATCAACTACATGTACATTTATAAATTGTCAGTAATCATGATTTCTTTTGTGATCACTTTATGATTACTTTTCTTTAAACTGTGTATACAAGCTTTTAACAAGAGCACCGCCTAGCGGGGCAACATACGTCCATCAAAATTGGAACATGCACAAGTTTGTCTGGGATAAAGTTTGAAATTCTTGTTGACTCGACTATGTCTGCCCCCCCCCCCCTCCAATCATTGCCCATTACCCTGCCCTGTCTGGGGTAAAGGGTTTCTAATTGTATGCTTGTGTGCACACATTTCATATTGTTTTTGTGAAATTTTAGTATGCAGAATGGAAATGCAAACAATTTTTAGGTGTTGAAGAGTCTACTTGCCTTTATAATGGTAGCGACCATTCATTGACAGGTTATTTATTTATTATTTATTTATTGGTGTTTAAGGTCACATTCTTATGCACAATGGCTAACCATGACCGTGATAGTTTTACGGATGGAGGAAGCCGGAGAACCCTGAGAGAACCACTGAGCATCGACGAGCAGCTGCCAGCTCCTCAACATCATAACTCCGCACTGCAGCACAGACGGGGTTAGATAGGTTGAAGACATGCGCACCATCAGCGTGCAGTACGCCTTAGTACAAGGTGTCATCGTGCCCCCATGTAGAAAATCGGGATTAAGTGCCTTGTCCAAGGACACAACATGGGAGTCTGAATCAATCGCTCAGACGGTCACCCATCCCAGGATTAACTGGGCTCGACGCATTGACATGACTTCATTGATAACGATTGACAATAGGTGGCACCAAGGAAAAGGACATTTTGAGGATCATAACAGCTATAAACGGCAAGGATTCTCGTCGTTTAAAAATAAAATGGAGTTTTCTGCTCCTGTCACATGCACAACAACAATTGATGATCAACATGGGTGCAAAGTTTGAACAATAAAGCAAGTAAAATGTTGAAGGAGTAGGTGACACAATAGTGTAATGTTTCAAGTACTAAAAGGGGGCATAACTCTGGAAATACAAAACAGAGTTACCTGCTCTTGTCACATGCACAACGGCAATTGGTGATCAACATGTGCGCAAAGTTTGAACAATATAGCATGTAAAATGTTGAAGGAGAAGGCGACACAATAATGTAATGTTTTATGTACTAAAAGGGGCATAAATCTGGAAATACAAAATGGAGTTACCTGCTCTTGTCACATGCACAACTGCAATCGGTGATCACCATGTGTGCAAAGTCTGAACAATATAGCATGTAAAATGTTGAAGGAGTAGGCAACACAATACTGTAATGTTTTAAGTACTAAAAGGGGGGGCATAACTCTGGAAATACAAAATGGAGTTACCTACAGTTAAAACTAGAAGTTCTGTCCCAAAAAGCGCACAAATAGCACGTCGATATTCGCGTTAATCTACGCGATATGGCCATAGTAAGGCTATCAAATTCTGTAAATATGGCCTGTGCACAAGCAAAGTTTCAGCCAATGGACCTCCGGGTAACCCGGAGGTCCATTGGCAGAAACATTGCCCGTGTTTGCTATGAGTAACCAGGAGAATCTGGTGTGCTTTGGATACCATTCGATATGGCAATTCCACGCAATTCTTACGCGCAATTAATCCTAGATAAGTGCACAGTTCATGACAGGACTTTTAGTTTTAACTGTACACTTGTCACATGAACAATGGCAATTGGTTATCAACACGTGTGCAAAGTTTGAACAATATAGCATGTGAGCCTTTGGAGGAGTAGGCGACACAAAAATTGTTTACAGACAGACAACGCCATAACATAACATGTCTGTCGAAAAAATGACGGGCGTATAAAAAGTATATCAAAATTTATCTTTTGAGAAAGGATTCACATGCACAACGACAATTGGTGATCAGCATGTGTGTAAAGATTGAACAATATAGCGTGTAAAATGTAGAAGGAGTAGGCGACACAATAATGTAATGTTTCAAGTACTAAAAGGGGGCATAACTCTGGAAATACAAAACAGAGTTACCTGCTCTTGTCACATGCACAACGGCAATTGGTGATCAACGTGTGCAAAGTTTGAACAATATAGCACGTAAAATGTTGAAGGAGTAGGCGAGACAAAACTGTAATGTTTTAAGTACTAAAGGGGCATAACTCTGCAAATACTAAATGGAGTTACCTGCTCTCGTCACATGCACAATGGCATTTACTGATTCACATGTCTGTCAAGTTTGAACAATATAGCATGTGAGCCTTTGGAGGAGTAGGCGACACAAAAATTGTTTACAGACAGACAATGCCATGACATAACATGTCTGTCGAAAAAATGACGGGCGTATAAAAAGTATATCAAAATTTATCTTTTGAGAAAGGATTTACTTCTAATTAAATATGATATTTTGTGCTCTACAGAAAGTCAGAAAATGTGGACAGCTTGTGAAATGATTCCGCCATCATGCCCATGAATACCTGACTAACACCAACTTGATAATTTGAATTTCACATTCGAAAGGGCCTTTACACAACAAATCAGCTGCATCCACCCATGTAATATACAAATTCAACACTTTGAAAAATTTTTTTTTTTAAAAATTCAACAATGCTACCCTCATTGGAACGAGCTCGACAAGGTCACATCATATTTTTTTGTTGAAATTTTTGGAAAAATTTGATAAACTAATAGATGGATTTAAAATTAAAAATTGTGCTATCATTTGTGTTGGGTAAGCGTTATTCAAACTGCATCATCAGGGCATGCTAATTTGTTCCACTGTGATGGCTCAAGTCTCGATTGTTGTACATATGTTCATATATCTGAACAGTCTTTTGATATACCGATATACCATGGTATTTTTCAATACCATACCAGTATTCAGTTTAGAATATCGTGCAGCCCTAATGTGAATGCAAGAAAGGAAGATGGGACAGATTATAAAATACAAGTAAATGCACTTGTAACTTTTTTAAATTTGATTGTTTATGTTTAAATGTGACAAATATAGTTTTCCAAAATAAGGCTGTTGCAACTATCAACATACAATGTACAGTGGAGTCCACTTAATTGGATATCTCTTAACTGAATAACCCTGTTAATTGAATATAATTTCCCAACACAAAACCATTTACCATACTTCCAGTACAAATTTGACCTGTTAATTGAATACATTATAGAGTAAACTCCTGTTAATTGAATAAAAAATCTTGTAACCTGTCAAGAAATTACCGACATTCCCCAGTTTTCATTTGTTTTTTGACCTATTTGGCTTCTGTACATCCAATATAAGCATTTAATCTATTATATCTTGTTTCACAGAGCTCATGGAGCTCTGTCAAACAAGATATAATAGAATAAATGCTAAATTTATCTCCAGAATACAGGAAATTGACACCATCCCTGTTAATTGAATACTTCTGTTAACTGAATAATTTTCATCGGCAAAGTGGCTATTCAATTAACAGGGTTCCACTGTTCCACACTATTTGACAGTTGAGTGGAGTAATAGCTGTTCATCAGGCTGAACTCAAAAGGGTATAACAGTACCCTCAAATTTTAAATTATTTAAGAACTCAGAATTGATTCTTACAGCATGAGAAGAGTATGCAACAATCAAAACCAATTGTCATCAATCAGGACAATTTTTAAGGTCTGCAGTTTGTTGACTAATCACGACACCTCCATTTCAGAATGACAAATTAGTTAAACTGGTCTACACGTAGTGCTATGATGAAACGGTTGGACAGATAACTGATTCACAACTGGTTACTGATCTACATGTGAGCAGTAAGAAAAGGTACCAACAGGCTATATCCACACAATATGGATAATAATTGTGAAATACAGTTTAAGCCTCTGGACCCCACAATTTTGTTTTTTTTTATTTACCTTTCTATCCAACACACAGAAATGCATGAAAATTCTGCTGGAATGGAAGAGAACCCCCCCCCCCCCCCAATTATCATTTCTTTTTCTAAAAAAAACTGGGGCGGGGGAGGGGGGATTTTATTTTTTATTATTTATTTTCAGTGGATCTGGGGTGACCAAGAAAAGTCTTTCCTTTCATATAGTACGTAGAGAGTGTATTATCACTAAATCACCCACAGAGTGGAGATTCCACCCAAGCAATAATTGCAAATTTGTCGCAAAGCCTGACCAGCACTAGCAAAGTTTCAGCCAATGGACCTCCATGTTAAACCCGGAGGTCCATTGGCTGAAACATTGCTTGCGTTTTTTGTCGATATGTACTAAATTTGAAAGTTATAGCTCGGGTGATAACTCCACTCCGCGGGGGATTTAGTTACAATCCAATCTCCAAGTACTGTACATCTCTGTAGAACTGTATGCATTACACTTAGAACTTCAAGTGTCAACCCACAAAAGCCTGAGTTTAACTTTGATCACTTATTATTGCAAGAGAACAGGTTCCCTCATCATGCAGTCTACAGGTAAATTCAAAAGTTATATTCTAAGTACCTGACATTTGTTTCTAGGCAAGTCTGGCTGCTTTTATTGGCAGCCAAGACTTGCATAGAAACAAATGCAAAGCTACAGGATGAAGCTTGTCATGTAGCGTGTACAGTGCAGTCACCGTGGATTGGTCACTTTCTATGGGTCGACAATATTTCCACGGATGCAATAATATTACAATTCAAACACTAATTATAGGAATAATCATAAAAAAAATTAATTAATGAAGAACCGGGTTCAACCTGGTGCTTCATTAATTAAAACTGTTCTGATGATGATTTTTTTACTTTTTATTACCTGGTAAACGGATGCATGGACATCACTCCCATGTGTGGATTTACTGACCAATCCATGGCACCTGTACTGCAGGGCTCAATTTAATCTGAAAATTTTTAATAGCAAGTTGCTGTTCACATGGGAAAATTGATTAGCAGTTGATTCAACAGCACTGCAGACTGAAAATTATTGAATAGCAACATTCAGAAATTGGAGAGCGAAATGCTATACAATGTACTAATCCAGTTATTTTGAGCCCTGCTATACTGTAGCAAAACTGTATAAAAATCTCCAGCCCTTTAAGGGTAAATACAGTAATAGCATTAATAAATAGTAATTAATGATAGTGGTACTGTTCATACAGCTGCCTGATATGTGGAATGGTACACATGTGATGGTCAACTCATACCCAACCGATTAAATTACTGGAATTTTTATGGGTATGATGACAATAAGAAAATCTGAGTTGGGTTTGAATATGGGGCAGTTGTTGATGATATCTAGGTATTTATTTTTTATGGCCTAATGTACTGAATGACACAAAATTTACAAGTAAGAGTTCTTTGCTACGTGTACAGTGTATGTTCCAATAAGGCTAAAATCCCCATCCTCTGATTGGATGAGAGCTTGCATAGTTTCTTTTTTGTCTACAGCTCTAGTAGTATATGTTACCATCTGATGTCACCACACGAAATATTTGAAATAACGTTGCCTGTGTCTTACTTCATCAACAGAGTGATTTGCAAACTGCATATTTTTGCTAGATTTTTCACACTGCAGAAGACAATGTTCCGATTGAAGTGTTGTTTACACCACAAATCAGTTTAGGATTTGAAGTAAGATGGAGTACATCGACTTATTACTTATTGATTATTTGTTCAGTGACGTCAGGGGGTACACAAGAGGTTTATTTTCTAAACTTGTTATCGTTAAAACTTGTCCTGTTCATTTAACGATGTGGGTCTGACTGCTGTCTTATAATATTGGAACAAATACGTTATTGTAATGAATTGATGGTAACATGGTGTGAGGTTTGCAGCTTGTTGAGCACTGAGGTTGAACATAAACTCTGAGTCACAAACCTCAGACCATGATACCGTAAATTCATAATATAATATGAATAATAACTTATAATGTGGTCTGTTTGGTGGCTATTCTTCAAGGAATCCTGACAATCTTTATTTCTTTGATTCCCTGTGCAGAGTTTGCAAGGACTGAGTATTCACAGAAACTATAACTATTCTGCAATGGGCATTGTCAAGTTCCACTACAGGACCTGAGTGCTTGGGCCCATTAGTGAGAGCATTGGATGGGAGATTGATAGGTCAATTCACTCGACTGTTCTATACTGACCTGTGTCATCTGTGTTGTGCCCTTAGGCAAGACATTTCAACCCAACTGCCTACATGTATGTGGGGACATGGTGGCAATTTGTAAGGCATATACCAAGACGATGCACTTGCCCTCAACTGTTGCTGAACCTGCTTGTGCTTTGTTAGTAAGTTGGAGAGTCCAACATTTAGTCCCCATTGCATCATGAATCTCTAGCTTCCTCTGCCTATTAATTTATCCATCACGCTTTGACCATGTCTGTTGAAAGTGTTGTTAACAAACAGATGCTTTATGGAATAGTTTCTGCTAGCAGTGCTAGCCTACATGTAGCACATCCTAACTGTTTCAATCTTATAGTGAATGTACATGTAAGAATGGCTATGGATAGCTGGTTATTTTCCATTTATAGTGCATGATTAGACAGTTATGAGAATGGATTAACCATTTCAGAACTACTATCTACAGAATACACAGATCTTCGTGGATTTGGTAGGCAGACATTTGTCAACAATAAGTGTTCACTTGTTTCCTGAAGCAAAAGAAATTATATTACCCAATAAGGAAATCTGCAGTTCATGGACCATCAGGCAGTTTATATGGTGGTCTATAGACTGAAAATTTCCTTCTTGGGTCCTAAAATTTCCACTGATCCAGCAAACTTGTAATACCATTCCTTGAGTGATCCATGCAGTAACATTTAAATTCCTCCATCAGGTCTTGACAAACTTTGGGATCTTAGAACAGGTACTACAATACACTTGCCGTGGACTGGTTGTAATCCATGGATGGGCAGTAATGCCCATTCATGCGTCACTTACCAGGTAATAAAAATCATCATCAGTAAAATGTTAATTACTGAAGCACCGGTGCTTCATTAATTAAATTTTTGATGATTATTCCTTTTATTAGTGTTTGAAATCTAATACAGGTGTTATTGCGTCTGTGGAAACATTGCCCACTCATGGAAAGTGACCAGTCCATGACAGCTGTACTATATAACATATAGACAATCAACAAGATGACACTCACCCCTCAGACAATGACAGTACTGTGATCAAGAAAGTGGTATTTTTCTCAATCAGATTGCAATGCACACACCACATGTTGAGATTTCATAAATACCTCAAAAGGGGGCGCGGTGGCTCAGTAGGTAGAGGTGCAGGCTGCAAGCCGAGAGGTCCTCGGTTCGAATCCAACCTGCGGAAACCACGTTGTGTCCTTGGGCAAGACACTTCACCCCGCTTGCCTACATACGGGCACGATGGCCCTGTGTACTAAGGCGTACTGCACGTCGATGGTGCACATGTCTCCAACCAATCTAACCCTGCCTGTGCCGCGGTGCAGAGTTCAGAGTTACGATGTTGGGGAGCTGACAGCTGCTCGTCGTTGCTCGGTGGTCCTCTCCGGGTACTCCGGCTTCCTCCACCCGTAAAACTGTCACCGACATGATATGACCCTGGCTGTTAATGTGTCGTTAAACCCAAATAAAAAAAAAAAAAAAACCCTCAAAACTGAGACAAAATAAACAAAAAACTGATGAAAATACGTACACTGCATCTCACAATCAATGTTCACATACTTCTTTTTCTGGTTCTATAAATACTAGTAGTGCTGTCTGGGGGAGAGCAGAAAGATAATTTTGATCAGATACCAACTCAGTTACAATCCAGTCTAAATTTTCTGTCCACTTTTGTGATCGCAGTACTGTACCTTGGCAGTGATTTATAGTCCAATCTTAGCTATCTCTAGAAGGACCCAAGGCATAGCTAGAATGACCACTAAGCCACTAAATTCTATGATAATAGTGTGTTTGAAAGTTAGGAAAAAGTGCTCAGGCACTTTCAATGTATATATGGGTTACATATGACTTGTTGTGTTTCCAGTTATCCAGAAGATATACTTGTATAATGCAACCTTGGATTTTAGAATTCATTAATCAAGAATTTTTTACATGCAGATGGGAATTTACTTTTCTCTTTATTTTCAAATCAGATGGTGGGGTGGACCACAGAGGAGAGGGCGATCGCTAACCTCAAAACTATAAGCCTGCACAAGTGCAAATTTATAAATAAGGGGTGCTTTTTCACCTGATATGAACTTTAAACCAAATTCCTCTGGCTGTTCATCAGAGTCTGATACTGCAGTATTTTCGACAGGTTGTAATTTTCCAAAGCCTCCAGGTTCTTCAGTATAAGTATGTATTTGTGGATGCTCATGAACAAACTGTGAAGTACAAGTACTTGATTGCACTTTTGGGGAGACATTGTTTGCTGATTCAGTGAGAGATGAAGGCAAGTTCAGCTGTATTCGTTTAGATACTGTTTGTTCAGTTTTCTCAAAAATATCCCTCACATCAATATGTGGAATGGACACATTACCATACAGATTTTGATCATCTGCAACAACATTTTGTATTTCAGAAAGTTTTGGTTTTTTTCTTGCATGTTTTCGTTTCCGCTTCATGTGTGGAAGTGCAGTTCCATCACCATCCTGTGCTGAATGAACATGTTTGCTCTCATCATCTGTTTCAATCTCAGATTCTTCTGTACTTGAAAACTCCATTTCTTCCAATTCTACATTGTCAGGTCCTTCTGGAATACTTGAATCACCCATTGGAATTGGGGGAGTTGGTGTTATAGGGCCAAATGGCGAGGGCAGGTTCATTTTATTCATGAGATGCAGTACTTGAACATAAAACTTTGGACAAGCTGCAAGTGCATTTGTTATGTTCGTCAAAATTGGGATTGAAGGAGGTGGGTAAAAATAACGAAGATTTATATTTCTGGGATACATTAATTCCCATGCTTTAAAACATTTATCTTCAATCAAGTCAGATTTTGGTATGTCAGGTTTAACTTTTTTCTCTTCTGGCTGTGACTGTTTGTCGACGGGTTTATCGTCTTTATCAACCCTTCTTTTACTTTCATCTGAGACTGCATCGCCAGGAAGGTCGAAACGATGCTGCGTTCTGCAGAACTCTGCAATTAAACAACAGTCTAATATTTCTAACTGATGTAACCGGTTTAAAGCACAACGAGCTGATTCTTCGGACTTGAATGTTGCGAATGCCGTGTGCTTCATTGGTCCTTTAGTTCCCATTATTCTGGTTTTTAGTGCACCAAAATGTCGCAACAGGTCATCTTTATCGTCACTACTCAAATCTGCTGGTAGATGCCTAATAATCAACGTATTCTCCATCCTTGCAATTGTAGTTTTAAAACTTTGGCATTCAAATAATGGGTTATTTTCGAGTTTGAAAGCCCAAAACACCTGTCGGTCGACTTTCTGTTTTCCCTTTGTGGTGGCCTTCACCCCGTTAGGTGAAACGTGGACGTGGAACAACACTTTAGCGGGGAGGGTAAAATGGGTCGACAATATGATGACTGAGGTATCGCGTGTCTCGAGTCGGGAGCCAAGACATAGAATTCAGAGTCTGTATCTGTATATTTTCCAACGCAGGAGCCTAAGTGGCTATAGTCGCGCCATGGAGAGCTATGATGTTGTGTCAGATGTTTTATCACATGCGCTTTCCTCCTCCCAGTTTAAAGCATTCCAGAGTCCCAAATTTTTCGTACGAGGAAAGAGTTTTTATATTGTTGTGAGTTTGCTCTCAACTGGTCCGAAATAACAATCAGACAGATCAGAAGTGGAAATAGGAGAAACCTGTGAAAGTTGTCGTGTGAAAATATGCAAATATCCAAATGACAGTGATGTGTTCACAACAATAACAATATTGTTTTTATAACAATGAAAACTTCATTTTTTTATTTTTTTTTGGGGGGGGGGGGGTGGATGCAGTGTTGGACGTTTTCGCAGATCAGCTACGTTTCCTCTGGCCTGTTTTTTTTCCTCCCCATTACGTGTACAGTCCATTTAAAATATTCTCTCATCTCCACTGGTCGATTGCATAATAGGGTGTCTAAAAATAGGATAAGCTAATTGGCTTTGAGGGGAACTTTTTAGTATCCATGGTAATAACTTCAACAATAACAAGTGCAGTTGTCAAAGATGATCTTATGGACAGTCATCTGTGTTGACTGATTATATGGGCCAAGTGATTTTAACAAACAATACTTTATTAAGCAATTTTTTTATTAATGATATCTGACTTTAATGCTTTATCTACAAACATTTGCTCACACGAATAACAGGATATATTATATTTTAAAAAAAATATATACACAAGCACTCTTTCAAAGCACTATAATATCGATCGGGTTGTGTTTGCACTTTTGAATAGAAAATCTCTGCTAATATTCCATGGAGTTAGCACTCAACTACTAATGAGTAAAAATACACAGTACGAGACAGGTGGACTACTACCAAATCACTTGTCAAGTGAATGTTTTACAGAACTCATATTCTTTTTACACAAACTGATTTTTTAAGGGCCACCAGATTTATCTACGCATCCATCAAGAGATAATTTGCTTGCTTGTCTGCTGTTTATCGGCGCCTGTAAGTTGAAGTTGAGTGGATAATTCACTCTGTGTGTGATTTAGTTGTAATCCACCCTGCACTTTCTACACACACGAAATAAATTGTGTGAACAAACTAGACACTTTGCAAGAAGCATTAGCTATTTATTTATCTATTTATTGGTGTTTAAGGTCACTTTTCATCAGCTATGGCTAATTGTGCCCATCGGTCGCAATTGGCAATATTTGAAGAAAAGTGACATTAAACACCAATAAATAAATAAATTGCGACCACAACAAATGTCTAAAGTCAAGTTTAGCCGATCGTTTACCCCTTTGGTGCCCATTTTAGTGGACATCCATCACATGCACTGGTGACTGGGTCCTATTTCACCAGTAAAGCGGAATTTTCTTACCATAGTAAATAAGCACTGCTTCACTTCCCGTTGCCACGGGGAAAGAAGCACTATTAAATATTATCACAGTGTACATTATTGTCTAAGAAATTCTGTGGAAATGCAATGCCCCCCTCCCCCCCCCCCCCCCCCCCAATATTTCAGACAGCACACCTCTTGAGCGAGGTTGTGATCCATTCAACGTGTTTGTTTAAACACACGAGAATAATTTAACTGGGGGGGGGACGGGGGATGTGGGGGGAGGGGGTAACAGTTTTTTTCGTGGTTGGGAAACGTGATTTGGTTATTCCCACGAGTCTCTTTAAAATTTAATCGGGGTCCTTTTTTATAATTTCACTTCTTTTTTTGAAAACAAAGTACAAAGAACTGTTTCGACCAGGGGAGATAAGTTTGACCGGTGTTTTTATTTTTTTCTTCTTCATTTTTTTTTTTCAAGTCACTGATCATGTTGCGTGTCCTGCCAAAATATATTTTTTCAAGGGTAGTATCTTTTAAAATGGACACATTTTTCGGTAAATTTAACTGATAATTTTCTGTTGGTAAACAAGTTTTACTGTCAATGCAGTCCAGGATGTGATGTAAGGACATGACGGGGAAAACCCTTCGAAGTACTTGCCTTATAAGAATGGGAATCTTTTTCCCTTTCAGTGCTCCATCGCTGGTCAAAACAACATAAACCTTGGTTGACATTCCCTTACCGCGATCATTCCAATGAGAGGTCATAAGCTATGTTTTTTTAACAAAAATTTAAAACATAATAAAATTTGAATGGAGATTTTTTGTGTATAGTGCTGGCCGAATTTGGCTGTTGACGTTGGGTAAAAACAGAAAGCTTGCTAGCGGTTTTCATGCTTTTTCCCGCATATTGGACGATTAATTTTTTTAATGAATAATACATTCTCATTTTAGTTCATTTCAACTATTTCGGTAAAATGCTTATGCTATAATAAAAATTAAATCACCGGGTTTTAACTTTGAAATGTTCGGGCACTCGACACAGTATAGAATCCATAATCCCGTATCGGAAAAGCTATTGCCGCAGCGAAACGCCAGGATGTTTCGCCAAGACTGTCACATTGTTGTTTCAAAAACACCGTACACCAAGAACACATTTTATTCACTGAAATACTCGTTCTATTCCAGGGAATCCAAATCATATATCAGCGAAACTTTTATTTTAATATGAAAACAAATCGAAAATCTCACGAATTAACGGACGGATTTTTTCAATTCCTATATTAAACCGCAGTACACAGTTCTGGAAATGAAAGATATTGCATTTGTATCTGAATATTTTATTAAATGTAGGGTTTCGAAATTTCCTGACTGAACAATGTAATTGCTAATCAGGGACAGTCTCTGAGAGATTTTTTTCGCCAAACATTAATTGGTTATGTAATCCTTCGCACATGACCGCACTAAAACAGCTTTTCATATACCCGGTCGTTTCTACACAAACGACGGGGTAATTAACAAGTGCGGTTTTGTATGCAATGTACACGTAATGCAAAGATGAGGGCGTTCTTGTTATCAATGTGCTTGAAATTAATTCGCATTCACAACAAACTTGTTGTCCATCATTTGTGCTGTTATTTGTTTAAATAAATAGTTGATTCCTATTGGGGGACAAATAATGAATTAGTCTACATTCATTTTTATTATGTTTGAAAACGAATCGATGTATTAATTGCATGAACACAGAATGTTTTTCATATGCGACTGGATATCAGTAATTCGGTTTCATCAAGAAACGAACCGCCTTTGATGTCTGGATTTTCCCGACGTCTTTAATTAGCCTCGCAAAGGGGGTTGTGGACCCGTGAAGACAATGTGTTCACCGGGTGTGACGAAAGGGGGTTTTAAATGGAGCGTACACGTAATGCATTTAAATCCGTTGTAAATTTCCTCAATAAGTTTTATTGGGAATTCAAAACACTAAAATAGGAATATGTATCAAGCTTTCGCTCTTATTACGGGCTGCATTTGATAGTTTGTGCAGAGTTTATTGATCCAAACTATGTTTTATCTTTACTTATCGAGATTTGAACACGGGCGAAGCGCCAACCACCGCTTCGATGCCGTCCATGTTTTTTTGGAGCAACCCAGAGTTGCTGCGGAAACAAATATCGATGCGGAATCGGTAACCCCAAATAAAATTCCCAACGCAATGATAATCGACCTCCTATGCGCGAATGCGATCGTATTTCCGTTTCTGCATCGATATTTGTTTAGGCGCAACTCTGGGTTATTATTTTATAGCCAATACAGACAAACAGTAACGTGGACGATATCGAAGCGATGGTTGACGCTTTAACCGTGTTCAAATCTCGATAAGTAAAGGATGAAACATAGTTTGGATCAATAAACTCTGCACAATTGTAAGGAAATACGTGTACTATCGAATGCAGCCGGTAATAAGGGCGAAAACTTGATATATATTGCTTCGGTAGCCCTATCTTGTATTATTTATATACGCAATTCTTGATAAATAGCCAGAATTCCTGCATAATTATAAATGTCGACGCACACATAAAATAGTATAGTTTATACATAGTTAATATAAATATTTCTATATTTATATTCACTCTTTCTATGGACCCACATGTAGAGTCTGAAATAAAGATATATTATTATTATTATTATTATTATTATTATTATTATTATTATTATTATTATTATTATTATTATTATTATTTTCGTGTTTTGAGTTTCCAGTAAAACTATTGGGGAATTTTACAACAGGTTTGTAGAGAAAAAATCCTGGGAACTTCTTTGCTTTTATTTGTCTGCCTGGTCTTTTGTGTTTTAGTAAGTCATGCGTCTCGATAGCTGGCAAATCGCCCTCAACCACCTCGCTGAAGAGCTTGATTCTAAACTTTCATCGCCTTTCTTGGAGGGTGTCAAATTTTAGGTCAGCAAGCATGTTGGTAATTGCACCTTTTCTTCTGTCCTCATAATTGTTGGATACAAATCTTGCCGCCCGGCGTTGCTCTTTTTCCGGAGTGTTTATTTCGCCTACGTGATGGGAAGCCCATATTTCCGCTCCATAGCCGAACGTTGATCTTACAATTGACTCATATGTTTGTTGTTTGCATTTCCTGTCTGCTCGTTTCAGATTCCTTCTAAGAAATTCCAGGGTACTGTTCGCCTTTTTTGCTGCCTTGCTGATATGGGAGGTCCAGCTGAGGTCATTGCTGAATGTAAGTCCAAGGTACGAATTTTCCGAGACAGTCTGGAGGATATGGTTGCATAGTTGGTACATATGCGACGACTTGCTTTCGATGGGCATGACGTGCGTAGCATTTGCTCACATTGAATCGCATAGCCCAGTTTTCTTCCCATTTTTCCAGCGCTTGGAGGTCCCACTGTAATGCTATATGGTCTGATTGATGTTTTATCGGTCGGTATAGTAGACATTCATCTGCGAATAAGCGAACCTGTGATGTGACTGTTGGTGGCAGGTCGTTTATGTGGCAGAGAAATAGTAGAGGTCCTAGCACGGTGCCTTGTGGTACGCCAAATTCAACCGGGACACTAGCCAAATATTCTCCGTCGAGTGCTACTCTCATGTGTTGTTTGGTTGAAAAGGTTTCAAGCCAGTGGTAAATCTATCGAGTTATGCCATTGTTTTGAAGTTTGTGGGGTTGACGTCTATGTGGTACTGTGTCGAAGGCCTTCGAGAAGTCTAAAATGACGACATCAGTTTGGGTGTCGGTTTCAAAGGCTTCTGCAAGATCATATGTGACGTTTACTAGTTGGGTGACGCAAGAGTGGCCAGAACGGAATGCATGTTTTTTGTCTGTCAAGATGTTACTTCCCTCCAAATGGTTCCGAATGTTTCTGAAGATGATATGTTAAGGATTTTACATGTGACGGATATGAGGGAGACTGGTCTGTAGTTTTCTGGGAGGTGTACGTTGCCTTTTTTATATATGGGTGATATGTTGGCGTTCAGCCAGTCGTCTGGAAGCGTTCCAGTGTCTAGAAATTTTAAGAAAAAGACAGTCAGTGCTGGGACAGGATGCCTTCCGTACTGTATTTGGTGTGCTATCCAGGACGCGATGCTTTCGGCGGATGGTTTGCTGTCCTTTAGTAGTTTGCAGACTTCTTCTGATACTTGAATCTGTTTAAACGTCAATTTTCTCGAGAGCTGGGTGTTGTTGTTTGGTGTTTTCTTTTGTGAAGACAGGCTGGAACTGTTCATTTGGAATGTTTGCTTTTTGTATGCTGTCTGTTGACAATGTTGTTCCGGATTTTATCGGCGGTATACCCGCCTTATCCTGGCGTTTGGATTTTATATAGCTCCAGAATGGCTTTAAGTTCTTATCTGACACGCCTTTCTTCACTATTTCATTGACGTAATTATTTTCAGCTTTACTTTCTTCCGCACTGCATAGTCTTTGGTGATCTCGATATGCCCTCAATTCTCCCTTCATTTTTGCTTTCCTACACAGCCTCGCTTTCTTTTTCATCATGAGCTTGATTTTTCTCATCAGCCATGGCAAGTCGTTTCTTCTTCGCCACGTTATTGTTGGAACATACTTTTCCACCGTAGCTTTTATTGCGTCCCTCAGATGTATCCATAATTCATTTACGCTGGCTTGTTGCGACATGGATATGGTTTCCTTCACTGCGTGGTTTAGATCTTCGCCAATATCTATCCACTAAAAATCCACTTGGCCTTCTTGAAGACGGATGATTTCCCATTCGAGCGTTGGTTATATGTTGGTATTGATGAGCAGTCTGTGACAATCATTTCATGATCGGAAATCCCCTCGTGCGTTTGTTGATTGTTTAATGATTGATGGGTTGTTAGTTATTACCAAATCTAATAGATTTGACCCCCCTTGTTGGTTTCTCGTGTATTTGTGTGAGCCCTTTTTGACATAGAGGTTTGCAAGCGCTTCTTGAATTTCGTTCTCTGCTGCCCCTTCTCTATCTGTCATGCTTTCCCAGCTGATGTCTGAACAGTTGAAATCCCCGCCAATGATGAAAGAGTTCGAGGTAATCTGCTTGAGGGCCTTGATTGATTTTTTTCAGCCCATTGATGTGTCGCATTTCACGATGTGGCATGCCGAAACATCCTTTCCCCCTTAGATGGAGAGTTTAATCCATTCTATTTCACATATTACGCCATCCTCCACCCCACTATATTGACTCTACACACTCACCTATTAACCCAACTCAGCGTACATGCCCCACAATATCGCACAGAATAAACTCAATCCAGTGTCGTTTTTTATTGTTGTTGTGACCACCGTTCATGTCCCCA
Organism: Pictodentalium vernedei; assembly: GCA_031216915.1. Taxonomy (NCBI): domain Eukaryota; kingdom Metazoa; phylum Mollusca; class Scaphopoda; order Dentaliida; family Dentaliidae; genus Pictodentalium; species Pictodentalium vernedei. The sequence continues at coordinate 312,688,124 of CM062292.1, read as the reverse complement.
CCATAGAGGCCCATAAAACGCCCATACAACCACCCGCCTTTACCTAACTCGTAGCCTAAGGATAATTCATGCTACATTCCACACACACTCTGTCCACACTGAACGCCTCCTCAGCCCAGTTTACAGTTACGATGCTCAAGGTAATTGTTCCCAGAATATCACTCAATAAAAAACTCGACACTACCGACTCAAGCTACATCTCCCCCACCATCTCGGGCCAATCCGTATAATGCCCACGAAGTTTCGAACTCCTTTGTAATATCACTCAGCGAGACTTCCTTCCTCCAACAATTCCAATACAGTTTGAAAATGATGTTATAAATACAATGACACCAGTTTTTGCATAATTGGACAGAACAAGCTCATAGACAGTCCTCTCCCTAAACCGTTTTTACTTGGACCCGAGCTTCCTTCAACTTAACCTGGAACTTCTATTATTGAAAAAAATGACCCCGCCCCACCCCACCCATCCCACACACAAAACCCCACAGTGTCAATAGAGCAAGAATGTGTTTGGCACAAAATTTATCCAAGACACTGAAAAATAATTTTAAAGCAAAATTAAAATCACACAAAGACCCATTCACTCCCCCTCCTTGACCCGAGGTGAGAAGGGGTGATGTGGGCCGGTGTGTTTATTTTAACAAGTGCCCTTTTCATCCACATGTACTCAATAATAAAAACACTGTGGCTGATTTGTCGTGGTTCTCAGGTGAGAAGGCTTTGATTTGCACTGTTCTCCCAAATGCCTCCTTAACCCCACACCCCTTCTCTCGTCCCAACACTCCGAAATGAACTGCTTGATAGCATCCCGTACCCCGTTCTTCCCAATCTCTCCAACAAGCTAACCCTCTCCTTTGTGTCACCCACTAACCGCATGCCCTTCATTATCCCACCCAACCTTCCCATCATAATCTCTGTGAATCCTATTCTGTTAGACTGGTATTTTGGACATTCTAATAGAAAGTGTGCTAGGGTATCCACTTCGCCTAAATTACACATCTGGCAGTTCTTTTCATTGTCTTTTCCAGCCCCCCCCCCCCCCCCCCCCAAGCTTCAGCGACTGCGACCTCATCTTGAACAACAGTGACCCTCCAAATGTGCCATCAAGGTACTCTTCAAAACCTGGTTTCTTTTTAGCAAGCAGGCCACCCAAAGGCCTTTCTGCTTTGACCCCCTCTCGCCCAATTCAGATTACAATCCGCCCTGACTCTTTCTCTTATTTTTTACCCAGGTTTGTGCCCACTTCTAAGTTCGAGATCTCCATAAACTCCCTCGCTTGGTGTATTATGCTTTTATGTTTGAATTCCAAATATTCTGGAACATTATTTTACACAATCGGCTGTCGTGGAGATTTATTAACTGGTAGAGTGCTGGAAGCCCTTATTTGGGCTTTATTCTGAACTGCAGGTACCCCAACTTGAAAGCTCATATCCAGCGGATGTGCTTTGTGTTATCTTTGAAGTGATATCATTTAGTCTGTAAGGGTTTGCCTTGTTACAATTTATAGGAGAGTGCCCAAAGGCACTCTCCTATAAACTGTAACAAGGCAAAGACATGTGTACAAGATTTGATGGCCAAAAAATAATTTAGCACTCTACCAGTTAAATAGTTAAGATACAGAGTGTCATTAAGTCTATCCCGTCCTTAATCCTCATCCACCCAAGCTCACTCCTTATTGCTTCTAGTGCTGCAGTGATACTCGACCCCGTTGTCCATCGTTCTGCAGGGTTTCCAAGCTCTTTAACAGCATTTGGTTTAAAGGTATCACATCCGTACCATATGTTATTCTTGGCATACCCACCATTTCTCAAATTGTTTTCCCCACGAAAACCTTATTGAATATCTTTCTCCCTATGAGTTTCATTTGATTAAGGATTCGTCTCACCTTCACAGTTAGTTTATTCGTGTGGTTTCGGTAGATGCCCCTTCCCGTAATGTTCATATTTACCCATAAATATTCGGAGTCGCATGCCTCACCTACATTAAGAAGTTTGCTGCTACCTTCCTTCCGGAATACAGAACGCCCCCCCCCCCCCCCCACACACACACACACTCCACTTTCGTGTAGGTTCCACTTTACTACCGACGAGTATAACTTGCTTTTGATTTCATTTAGTTCGAGTCTCCATTTGTTCCCATATCTCCCAACAATTGCCAACATTTTCTCTAGCCCCCACCCCCCCCCCCCCTATTGCCTTGCCTGCCTTTGCGAAAAATAGCCCTGGGATCTTCAGGTCACCAGCTGCCACCCCTCGTCGCTGAGTAGGAGTTCATCTCCAAAATCATTGATGTAGCATGCAAAAAGAATTGGCGCAATGGTAAATCCCTGCTTTCGGCCTATCTCCAAAAGCACACGTTTTGTTATTATATTACCCAGGCTAAGTTCACTTTGTACATTTTTATATAATGCTTTCACAATTCCAACAAACTCACATCCCAGGCCCATGGCCTCAAGCTTTCGCCACAAACCCCCCACCCATACCCTATCATATGCCTTTTTCACACCCAGAAAGGCCATAATCATCTTTTTCTTTTTGGCTTCAGCAGATTTTATCATTTGGGTCAATGTCAAAAGATGGCCAGTGACTCTCCTTCCCTCCTGAAGCCATTCTGGATTTTTCCCTGGCACCCTTTCTCTTCAATCATATCCTCTAATCTCCCATACAGAACTTTGCAGAAAACCTTTCCAATGTTGCTACTGACAGGAATCCCAGATAATTGTCCAAATCACCCTTTTCCTCCTTTTTGTGTATAAATGTAACCTTGCTTTCTACCCATTGTTTTGGAACCGCTTGTTTTTCTATGGCTAAACCGAATAGAGTCGTTAAGATTTTGCAGAGTTCCTCACCCCCATTTGTTTTGGGACTCTTTATGAATTTCGTCCATTCCTCCCGCTTTTCGTTTCTTAACTTTTGAGACCATTTTTTGTACCTCTTCGGTTTTTATTTCGCTGCACTCGGAGTTCGATAAATTTTCCTCAACCTCACATCGATGTGGCACTCTGGTGGGTTCCCCATGCCCCATCGCTTATCGTTTACCTTTTCCCTGTGCATGACTGGGTCTGATGCGATATGGTCTTGGTCGTCTGTATTTCTGCCCTCTACTTTAATGCTCTGTGAATTTCTTCCTTTGTTTCATATTCACCCATTTTCAAAATACGTTAGAACTCCCCCTCCCCCCCCCCCTTCTCCCGTCATTTTTATCGTCATAATAAGATTGCAGTTTCGCACTCTCCGATTTTTGTCTTTAAACTTATTTACTTTATTTCGTGCCTGATCGCATTCTTCTTTTGCTATCCTGGCTTCAACGCTTTCCACTCCCTTGAGTTTTTTACTCTTCCTGTACGCCGCACATTTGAGTTTTCTGCCCTTTATAGGCTTTTTCAGTTCGTCATTCACTCTATGCCCAAGTTCCCGTGCTGACACCCTAATTTTTCTTATCCTTTCTTTCCCTGCCTCCACAAGGCTCATAACTATGGCATCTGTTATGTCCTGGACATTAGCCTCCCGGTGTACATGCAAGCTTTGGTTTCAATTTTTCTTCAACTTCGCCCAGTCAGCACCCTTTCTGAGCCCCCAAATCTCCTTGAAGTTTCCCTTGTTTCTTACTGGGTTTTTGCCCTTGATCGTAACTGTAATCAAATTGTGGTCACTATCCAACTCCCTTTTACCCTCATCATCCTCTTCTACCTCTATCACCTCCATCCATAAAATAATATCTGTGAGAATATGATCGATTGTTCTTCTGTCGTTCCTCTCCCAGGTCCATTTCCCCTTATACCTCGTATCCCTGTTGAGAATCTTCGGACTATCTTTGATCACAATCCCCATAAATCCGTTCATTGGAAATTGCTCACAAGTTAACTTTTCTCCAACACACACACTCTCTCTCCCCCACCACCCCTGTCTCCCTGCTTCTCTTTATCTCTGCATATCTCCAATATCTTCATCTCTTGTTCTCAATGGATCATTGGTTTACTACTTACTACTACACACCTACATTTTCATCCAAAAAGAGAAGAATCCAAATAATTTGTGCTCAAATACAAATCACCTGTGATTAACACCGTGTTCGGAAAACAGGGTTTATATTTTGTTCACCTCAGAAGAATCCAGATGGGAATTCCGCTAATCAGTACGTGATTAAAATCAAGATTTTTTACCGAAATATGAGTCATGTGTTTCCCGGGGATGTTGAATGAATATCAAATATTACACGTCCATGTTGCAGTATGAAAGAACAAGTTCAATTTAGCAAATAGGCACTACCGAATTTTGCAAGATTCCAGTGGAACTGTTGATAAAATATGTATTACTACTAGTGTTTATGAAGTTAATAACATAATATTCTAACGGCGTGGCATGACTAACCTGTACGGTAGAGGAGCACTTCAACATATCCCGGGATTGTTACAGTTATATTGGTACAATTAGGCGGTCAAAAGATAGATTACATTTCAATTAGTCGGACAGATACTTCGTAATTACTCGTACAGTTAGGGAGACTACAGTGGCTACAGATATGATCCCGGTTTACGATTCATTTGTAACAGATTTTCCGTATGAAGGGCCCAATGGGATGGAAAGTGACTCCACGCCGCTGGTCTTGTATTTCAGTATCGTTTATCACATTCTCGTTCGCAAAAAATACAAATATTGTCGCGAGTCAAGTCAACAAATTCTACGTTTAAAGACAACTCCACACAGACTCAGACCCCAGTTTGTTCTAGAAATAACAGTAAACTATTCTATTTACTGTGTGTAGGCTGGATTTTCTAGGTACGTCCACTGAATTAACACAGTCTCACAGAAATGAACGTAACCTGCATGTATTTTTTCAATTTCCGACGTTTTAGTTCCGTGAGTCTCGCCGGACAGCTCACAATTTCCTTTTGAGTCGACTGTCCGCTTAAACCCTCTGATATATATGTAGGTCGCCATGCACTTTTGCTTTTAAATGTGGGTATTCCCCATCTACTGTTCAGTTTCATACCACATAAAATTGGCATGCTTTTACTTTCACCCACCCACCCACCCAGTTGTTATGTTCTCTCACAGTTTTAGAGTACATGCATAGCCAATATTTTATGTTTATATGTCAAAACAGGCACTTTATCTTTTCACTGAGACTTACAAGCTTTATAGATTTTCATCTATCTGGATAAATCAGAGAACTTTTATCCCCCACTAAATGTCGGGGTACAAACAGATGGAGATGCTTCTTTCAAGAAATAGTCTATTGTAACCGAGAGTCAATCACCGATAGCCAAAAGCAGGCCTGTATTAACCGTACCCTTTCATTGTTTATGGTTTTGTTATGAGTGTTACCTTAGGTACGTACACATACCTATACAGGCCAGTTTAAGGTACCCATACCGCGATACCGTCTTTTCAAAATCGAGACCAAAATATTGTTTTGTGCAGTTTGTTAGTTATGGTTATTGTTGTTTAAGGTAAATTTCATCATCTGAATCTATATCAGCTGACCATAGCATAAGTACCTGTATAAAGTCAAGTTTAGCCAATCGTTTGTACTTAGGTGCACACTTCAAGAGATTTCTGCTCTTCCAGCAAAGCAAAAAAGAAATCAAGCTTTGTTTCATTTCCCGGTGTCCAAAGGTGTGCACTGTAAGAGGGCCCATTACACAAAATTCTAAATATATACACCTGGAACTTAATTAAGCACCCCCTGAAATGTTTTATGACAGTGAAGTTGCCGATTATTATGTTTTAATGATTGCTATGAATGAATTGCAGTTCATTTCATCTCGTGAAACATGATGTTTCTGGTTGATAGCGTACCCCAAACACATCCCTTCGTCTACGTGAAGCATGATACCCACGAATGACACAAAAACAAAAAAAAACTATCATCCACATGCTATATCTGAGTATAAAACAAGAAAATTTGTCACTTCTTTTATCAGTAAATGTTGACATGGAAAAGAGGAGACGGTCAGAGGCACTAAGATGGCAAATCGTTGGCATGCATGCAACAGGCATGTCATTCAAAGCTATTGGAAGGCATCTTGGCTATAGTCATTCTGTCATCAGCAGACGTGTTCGAAAAAACACCGACCAAGGCCTGCACAACCCAGAAAGACCTTTCCTCGGAAAGATCGGAGTCTGGCTCGCCTCTTTAGGTGTGAACCCTTTGCTTCAAGTGGGGTTTTGAAACGCCTAGGCTCCCCAACAGGTGTTTGTACAACAGAACTGCCCGAAACCGCCTCAAAGCACTGGGTATGACGTCCAGAAGGGTCATCAAGCTTCCAGCTCTGTACGATCAGCATCAAAGACGACGTTTGGAGTGGTGTATGACACGACAACATTGGAATCTCAGGACATGGAGGAGAGATAATAGGTTGCCGCTTCACGTCACGGGTGGTCGCATGAGAGTGTGGAGGCATTTAAATACTGTTTACGTGCCCATGAATATCAGACCTACTGTTCCTTATGGTGGAGGATCAGTAATGATCTGAGGATGCCTCTCTCATGATTGTAAACTGGATATGGTGACTGTACGTGGGAATCTCAGTGGTCATCAGTACATCCTGGACATTCTCAATCCGGTTGTCGTGCCTCATTTTGTCAACCACCCGTTGACTACTCGGCTTGTATTCATGGACGAAAATGCAAGGCCACATCGTTCCCATGCTGTGAGAGCATTCCTTCAGAACAACGTTATTACAACACTACCTTGGCCTGCAATGAGCCCCGATTTGAATCCCTTAGAACACATCTGGGACTTTGTTAGACGTCGTGTGCAAGCAAGGGATTCGCCTGTACAGAATGTGGCCGATTTGGAAGGTACATTGCATGAGGAGTGGCAGCAGTTGCCTGTGAACCGTATCAGAATGCTCACTGATATGAGGATGAGGTTTCAGGCTGTCATCCGGGCACGTGGTGGATACACTCGCTACTGGCGTCAGACACCACTATTGTGTTCAGGAGATCACAAGTTACATGTTTTGTCAGTAATTACCGGCATTGTTTCATCATGGATCGTTCAAGCACCATACTTGTCGAGAGAACATTTTTCCATCAAAAGCATTAGTAACAGATATGTGTAATTCGCGCCATTAAAATACTGCATATTTTCATCATTGTGTTGTCTTTTATTTGTCAATAGACCATTCTTTCCGCAAACAATCATTTTGGCCATCTTAAAGATAGCATGAAAGTTTCTATTAATACCACTGCGAAAAAAAACAGAGGGTGCTTAATTAAGTTCCAGGTTCATATATGTTCACTATGAGGCTCTGTATGCAACGCAGCACACCAGATGTCTCATTTATGGCCTTTCTCTATAAATCCTGCCGAATTTTAACATGCGTCATCTTTAAACAGCCTCACTTATGTATCGAGATAGCATGTGTTCCATAAAGTCTTCACACACTGACCACAACGTGAGCACTGCACGCAGCGGGTTGGAGTAAAAATTAAGGATTTTTTTCTTAGTTTTTAAATTTCGACATCATGATAGTATAATGCTTCTGATTTGAGTCTTGCCTTTTAACAAATACAACAAGTAATTGAACCGAGTACACTATTCAAAGTGAAACATAAAACTATGAATGTACAATCTCAAGCTCACAGGCCACCAGTCTAATTCTTGAAGGAATTCTGAGTTGTTATGGCCTGGACCCAGCCAAGTCCTTAAAGAGTCCATCGCCCATCTTTAGATTCACTCGTTTGGAATATTATTTTGTTTGGTTGGAAAAGCGAACATATGGTTCTCATTTACGATCCACTGAGATATCCAGATAACTGAATCTGAAAAATACCATAAACATTCGTCTTCTTTGAATCAATGAAAGAAATGTTTCTCAATCGAGACATGATTTGATCGAATTTGAGGTGACATTACGATTAGGAATGAAAACTCATCACAGCCGTAGTTTTTTTTTATTACACCGCGTAGTTCCCCTAATTCTGTCAATATATTGATGGTTTCGAGGTAAATTAAATATCTCTATTGATTGGAAAATCTATAACTGGAGCACGAAAGAATATCTGTATCTATGTGAGTGAAGGAACATCACCTTAAACTCCACGAAACGTGGGTAAACAAACAGCGCATAACAGCTTTGAATTCCTCACCGAATTTGACTACACTGTGGCTTGAGAGCTTGATACAAACATTGAATGACGTTACGATTCGTTGAGACAAAATTTTCCTAAGTGATGCTAGGTTTCAGTTTGCACATCGGTCTCTCTGGAGTCAATATTTGTGATTGTTTTACAGAAAGACACAAATATGAGGGATAGCGCCCTGTTGAAATTATTAACTGATTAAGTGCTAGAAGCCACTATAAAATGGGGGTACCAGAGCAAAAGCCAACATTTTCCTTGCTTATGTTTCAGATTCAGTCAAACTCCAATAATATTTTGTTTAAATCTTACCTCCTACAAGTATCTGGGAATTTCATTGGTTCAAAGATATCACATGCAGACTGCTTATAAAACCATATACTGCCTGTCAACATCAATATACGCTGACAGCTATGGGTAATCTCCCCTTTGTTCATTGATTATTCAAAATGGCGACAGCCTATAAACGCTTCAAGTTGAAAGATTGAGTGTTGGAAGCCCACATTTGGTCTGAAGTGCAGGTTAGGCAACTTAAAAAGCTTCATATTCTGTGGATGTGTGTCATGTTACCTTCGAAGTGAAACTGTTTGGTATGTATGAACTTGCCTTGTTACAATTTATGGGAGAGTGCCTGTAGGCACTCTCCCATAAATTGTAACAAGGCAAAGACACGTGGACACATTGTGAGAATTCTCTCATTTAATTTTGATCGCTGTTGTTATTAGTTCTGTGCATCGATGCAGCAGTTGGTAAGATATATTCGATACACAGTTTGTTGGTGGCCTAATATGGTATATATGGTGTCAGTTAATTGAATATTGGACTCGAGCTTCGCTCTCGTCCAGTATGAAATTAACTGACACCATATATACCATATTAGGCCACCAACAAACTGTGTAACTAATAATATAAGTTTGTTTTATTACAAATTATTGGAGAGTGCCTGTGGGCACACTCCAATAATTTGTAACAAAACAAATTTTGATGAACAAGTTCAGACGACAAAAAATAATATAGAACTCAACCAGTTAACTGAGATGAAGAAAAATGTTAATTTTTATTTCATTGTCAGTGTTTGACAGCCTTTTCAGAGTGAGCTATAAAGTGTTACAGTTCATGTTTCAGCGAAAACTTAAAACTGATTACAAATTGTCTAGAATTACATTTCCATATAAAGTGACTGCTTCACGCTAGTTTCCGAAATGGACCACGCTTCGGTCTCGATTTTTCAGTAAAAGACAACATCCTAAATGGACCTGTACGTGTAATAATCTGAGGTAATGCTTGTAAGAAAAGCAAGAAAAAATTTAAAACGTGTGCGATGTAGTATAATTCTGCCTGAATTCATCCACCCACATGTGTAACGGACATCAAATTGATAAAAAAACTAGGCTGGAATGAAAAAAACAAACGCTCACATGTACCTAGATGAATCTCAGATAGTTAAATTAAAAGAGGTTTTACCTGGACCCGTCAAATTTTGAATTCGCGGCTGACTCAGTTATATGATAGCTACTAGTTGGTCGAGCCGGTTAAGCCATCCGGTTGTTTACTGGCTGGCCATCTTATTTTCGTAATTGAGAAGACTCCTGAGAAATGCCCAAACCAGAGGTCCATTAATCGGCAAACAACAAACTATCGACTTACACATATCGGTATTCCGTCTGAATTCCGTACGTGCCTTCAGCGCATACGAAACGCGGAAATCATAAACCAAAACAATAGAGTCATTAGTGTTATCCTGCTTCTGTGTAGATGATATGTATTAAACACATCTAAAGGATGATAGCTCCAGCTCTTAACGTGACCTAACTGATTTTTACAGATACAAAATCAAACACGCAGTCATTTGCGTCAACAGTGTATTTTCCACCAAACTTGGAAAAGTACAGCAGCAAGGGGTGTTATCCATTCTTATATATCAGTATGCTGGGTCTTGGCAAACTAACGGTTCTTAGATAGGTTTCGATGCACTACGAAAACAAAGAGGGCGACCTTGTCTCGGACATGATATTTAAGACGTCACTGACTAATGTGTTGTCCATTTGTTGGCGCGAAAAACTTTTCGTATTTTGTAAATTGGTGTGCTCTCTCCTGAGTCCGTGCATTACAGTGGTAGTTAAAAGTTTAAAAAATATTTCTAAAAGCGATACATGTTACAGCAGTACGTCCCCTGAGTTCCAAAGTGTGCTATGTGCCAGTAGGCACGCAGAACAAATTGGAACCAGGGGACGAGGAGTTAAAGTTTAATGGATATTTCTAACGGCAATATTTTCTAAACGGATTTTAGCATACAGGAATAAAGTCAAGATTACGAAAATCGATTCGACTTTGTTTCCGCTTTCGCAGTGCATCAGCACTGAGACTTGAAGGTATTAATTGAGGAAGTCCGACGCACTAAATGCATTATGAATCAAAGAGACAGTTTGCTGATATTAGACGTGCATGGTGCATGGCATATCAGGAGACACTGCGTGTACTGGTTGAGAGTTTTTGGCATAGACTATGAAAGAAGAGAGACGTGCATACTGTTAACTTTTTATTCAAATCGAAAATTTTCCAAACCTATTCTCGCGGTTAGCAGGGTGGATATTTTCGCAGCTGGTAAATTTGATAACAGCTAGCTGTAAGAAATTAGCGGCTGGCTATATTTTGGAGGGTTCACGGCTGGTGGCGACGGCTCGTGGGGGCAGCTTTGGGGTCTAGTTTTACCTGTGAAATGCGCCATTCTAAGACATATATGATTTTTTTTCCCGCCGCGAATTTTTAAAGAATTCATTGGAATATCTTTCACCAGTTTTCGAAGGTCAAACTTCGTGTATCCGCTTCCCTTCCGGAGCCTTGGTTCGGAAGATGAATAGCCTTAGGAGTAGATGGTGTCGAGAATTCCTCACCTACGCTTCTCGCCCTATGGGCAGGCCACCCTCTCGGATTCACCCCCCACCCTCACCCCCCTGTGAGGAGTGAGTCGAAATGGATTTTGGTATGCCCCTGGATATCCTATTATACACCAACTCATCAACTTGCGAGGAAAAACCTGACTAGATTTTGAAGTATCCTGAGTACGAGACGCGGGACACAAAGTGGTTCTCCTTTTCTCCTTCTTCCTTCTCTTCTTTTCTAGAAACCCCGTCAGTCGGTGGGTTGCATATTGTCTGGTAGAGGGTCATTTCTTTTTCTGTCGTGCTTCTCTTCCTGGCTTGGTACCATCATACGTCCAACAAATTGTCCAAGACTTTCGCGTGGGTTCCTCGTGCTAAATTACCAAAGTCTGTGCTGCGTTTTCCCTCTCAACGTCCATTGTTAGGTGGATTGTCTTCGCTTACCTGGATACTCCAGGTGGTATACTTCAGTTGAGAGCTTCATTAGATGTTCTCATCTCGGTGTCCAAGGACAAATGTGTGTGCATAAGCAATGGATACACGCGCAACGTTCGATTATGATATTGTCCCTTGAGAACATCAAGGCGCCATCTGCAATGCTAATGCATTGGAAACGGCGCCTTAACCCTTTACCTAACGAATCGCCCGCATCCGCCCGCGCAATATGCAACCATATTGAGCTCGTTCCAATGAGGGGCACATGATATGGTTTTGTTGAAATATTTTGAAAAATTTAAAAAAATTATATTTAAAATAATAAATTTTGATATCGTCTGCGTTGAGTAAAGGGTTAATGCCAACAAGAAGCGATAGGACGCACTTTCAGGATTGATTGGGATACACTATATAAAACGATAAATCCATTGAGATTTAATTGCATCAAAAACGGCTCCCTGGTATCCTGAGTGGAAAAGTGCCTATTTACTTTATACAACAAGACCTGCGTATAGAAACCTTTACACATTACACGATGCAAGCGTAGCGCGACATTCGATGAATTAACCCTTTACCCAACGTAACGACCAAAACCGGCCAGCGCTATTCTCAAAAATCGCCAATTAATTTTCAAAATATTTTCATTTTTTGTCTCAAAAACATAGGTTATGACCCCTCGTTGGAACGAGCTCGACGAGCTCGTTCCAACGAGGGGTCATAACCTATGTTTTTGAGACAAAAAATGAAAAAAATTAGTTATTCAAGAATTTTTTTTGCAAGTGTCGTCTGCTTTTCATGGTAGGTAAAGGGTTAATCATGGGTGGATCCAGAGGGAGACACACCCGGTGCATGCTCCTTCAAAATTTTTGTAAATTTGATTTTTTCACAGGCTTCGATTCAAAGGGACACGGTATTATCCGTGATAACACATGCACATCCACTGCCGCAAGTAGTGGATGTCTTTGTGTTATCGTGGATAAAACCGATACTCAAGCAAACAGCCAAAGCTTTTGTGCGTGTCTGATGTGAGTCGTAATGAAGTGGCTTCCTTTCTTTACAATTTAAATGAGTCTATCAAAAATTGCTGGACTATTTTAACGGGAAAACATTACGGTCATATGCAAAGAACCCAGCGCTACGCCACATATCTCTTCCTTACCCCAACATTTTTCTTCCAGAGGCCCCGGGCCCCGCCAACGGAAATGGGATGCGTGCATTGCAGGATACCTCGCATCTTGAACCATGACTGAAGTGTGCCCCCCCCCCCCCCCCCAAACACACACACCAAACCCAGAACCTTGGATTTACCACTGGAAATCATAGCACTTGACGATTTTTTTCAGTTTGCAATTTCGACACAGTGTGGTGCCCAAGATATAAATAAATATTTATAGTCAAATAATAACTACACATTAAAATTGGCACTGTTTTTCGGTAAGTATCTCCGTGCTGGTGGGTTTATGCCGTACACAGGTGCAGACAGATACGTCCCCTTGTTTATAAATAAGTGTACACAGTTTGTTATCGATGGTTTTCCTCCATCAGAATTTAAAGCGTTGCCACGGGCGTGATTAAAACATAATTTCTGGCTTTTAATAAGCGTGCACAGCTAGTCATACGTCGACCCCAAGAGATGATGTTGCAACTTTGTAACAGACCAACTACACATTGTCGAGTATTGCTCCTGCAGATTCATTCCCGCCAAGCGAGACATTTTTGTCTCTTCCTTCACACTATCTTCTAACAACCACTAAAACAAATCGTCCCCTGAGTTCCAATGTGTTCTATGTGCCAGTGGGCACATAGAACACATTGGAACTCAGGGGACGAAATTTGGTGCTCTGATATTTCGCGGGATTTTAGTATTCATACGATTCATCGGGGATCACATTTGCAAGCGGAAAATGTCAGTTTTTAACAAATGAGAAATGAGCGTGGAAAAGCTCGCGTTTAATTTCTCGCAAAAAGGCACTAATACCTATTTATAAAATTGTATTTCTACTCGATAACATATTTCTCACGCAGGATATATTATTAGTATATGATAGACATGGCTCTGACAAACGAATAGGTAGGGCCGGGAAAGCTGAAGCAGAAAGGGTAGTTTTGAAAAGGCGACGGGTAGAACTCGAAGGACAGTGGGCAGCGATGAAAGCAGAGCGTGGGGAATATTTGAAAGCGCAACTGGAAGACGGAAGAGCAACAGACAGCACTGGACGAGGTGGAACCTAAAGACAAGAACTGGAGGCGAACCAGGAAGGGCTGAAGTGGAACCAAAAGAGCTGGAGACACGACTTGCAGCGGGTCCACCCACTTAGATACAACCATGTCAGAAATTATACTATCGATACACGCGAGGTAGAACGCCAGCCAAGTCCCGTTCAAGTGGCTAATGAACAGCTTCCAGACTATCTGTAGCGAACAGTGTATTTATGACCACTGCAGGCAACATCGTGCCGAGATCAAAAAAGGGTGCCATTGAGCCTAAACCCTACCACAAGGTTGGAGTTGGGATAAGGCAGACATAGATCTTTGATGGGATTTTGAATGGCCATTGAGTAGCCCAGGAGCTCATCCACACTGGAAAAAAGATCCTGAAAAGGCTCTGCAATCATTCTTGCCCAGCTTGAGGAGGCCGAACCTGAATACAGTGCATTTCCATTTCAAGACAAAGCTTATATACCCCGAAGATGGCAATTATGGTATGATCTCGTTGATGGGATTCTTGTAGTAAAATTGCCACAGAGGAGGAGTTTGTCGGCCTGGGAAGCCAGGACTCTCTAACAATTCAATCGCGGACTGAACTGCGGGCTGAGATACTTCATGATCCCCAAAACGAATCCGAGGTCGATGGCACCACTGCGGTCTTCTCCATAAGAAGGATCGAGACGAAAGACCCGATCGACATTTGTCACATAAAAGTTGCACCCGCGGCATTGATGCGAGAGAAGGCTGCATGTCTTTAGACTCCCGTGTGTCAGAGTGGAGAGCAGCTCAGCTCGTTAGACGACTGCACGGGTGGTGAATACGTTCTGAAAATCATGTTCTTGCGAGAGCAGAGCGAGGGAGACTTGAAGTGATTGGAGACAAGTTTAAGTTTTGTAAGGGCAAAAAGGAGGAAATGTCAGAGTGTTGTTGATATTACCCAAAATGCCAAACAGGGCGCACTGACTGGGATCGACAGCCCTTACTACAAAAACACCTATCCCGTTAGGCTGATATTTATGGTTTCTATCCACTCAAAAACCCAGAAAACATGTCCCTACTCGTGGATTGTAATCTCAATTACTTTGTTGAGCTCAGAGTGTGGTCGGGGGTGCCCCCAGAGGACAAAGCCGACCACACCCCCAACCCCACCAAACGTAAGAAAATACGATAGTGGAAAGGGAGGATCGAAAGAACTGCCGCCACAGTTGAACCCTTTACCCAACGTAACGGCCAAAACCGGCCAGCGCTATTCTCAAAAATCGCCAATTATTTTTCATTATGTTTTCATTTTTTTTTGTCTGAAAAACGTAGGTTATGACCCTCGTCAAGCTCGTTCCAACGAGGGGTCATAACCTATGTTTTTGAGGCAAAAATGAAAAAATAAGTTATTCAAGAATTCTTTGTGCAAGTGTCGTCTGCTTTTCATGTTATGTAAAGGGTTAAGACGTGGCTGGATTGAACTTGAGAAGATCATAAAAAGGGCCATTACCTTGAAAGACATAGGATATCTGAAAAAATGAGTACTACCTTCCCGTGAATACTAAAAATGACGTCTGTTATTATGGGTGAGTATGATCTGCCAGTCGCGTCTCACATCTCTTTACACGTAACTGAATACCCACGGATGTAAATTGGCAGTGATGGTAAATACATTTGCCCCCAAAACGGAAATACCCACATTGGCGAGCCTTGTCATATAATTCATTATTTATTACTTTATCGAAAATCACGCAGCGTTCGCATTGCGTCCAGTCTACAAAATCCTTCGCTTGTAAAGTATTAACCGAACACCAGTGCCATGAGTGTGGTTATTGATATTGAGAGTCCTTGAACCGCAACAAATGGACAGATTAAAAATGTCTACACTAATAAAAGGTTGAGGGGCGCGGTGGCTCAGTTGGTAGAGGCGCAGGCCGCAAGCCGAGAGGTCCTTGGTTCGAATCCCATCTGCGGCAACCGCGTTGTGTCCTTGGGCAAGACACTTCACCCCCATTGCCCACGTGGGGGTACGGTGACGCTGTGTACTAAGGCGTACTGCACGTCAATGGTGCACCTGTCTTCAACCAATGCTAACCCTGCTTGTGTGGAGTTGGTATGTTGGGGAGCTGACAGTTGCACGCCGTTGCTCGGTGGTTCTCTCCAGGTACTCCGGCTTCCCCCACCCGTAAAACTGTCACGGTCATGGTTAGCCATTGTGCAGAAATATATGTGACCTTAAACACCAATATAATAAATAAATAAATATAAAAGGTTGACCAGCTTGTCATTATAAGTACTTTCGAAAAGTATCCTGCTATAAAATCTCCTGCTGTACTACTTTTATACTTATGCGGGTAGTGATATAGTCATAGATGTTTGAAGTGACAATTATTAATAATTACCAAATAACCAGGATTATCCAGGTACGATACACACATTGTACTGAATACTGAAGATATGCAGCCCTGAAGCAGAATGGGATCTTCCATTGGTCGATATTTTAAAGAACATGTGGGAAAGTCCATTTGAAATGAAATATCCTGATTTGGACTGTACCTCCTTTTTCTGGGACTGGGGCTGCCGGAGGACTGGGAGACAACTTGTTCACATTTTATGAAAAAGGGCGTTGGAACCAGCCAAACTGTTTCATGCACTTCCAATTGTATCCGTGAGATCATTTTTACACACTGAACAATATTGTGAAATGTGGGGCAAATCAATTTGAAGAGAGGATCAATTTTCTTTTGTTTAAAGCAATGCATCGACTGAGCTCGAAGTGCATAAATGTGTGACAGGATCGAATATATATATACGAAAGAAAGGGGTTTCCGCCGTTCAGCTTCTGTTGTGCACGCATATCAGCACCGCAAAGGTGAGTTGGGTGAAGGGGAGCGGGGGGGGGGGGGGGGGGGGGGCTAGGTACAAATGCTGAATTTCCATAGGCTTAGTTAGTCTCATGGTGGTCTTAAAAACAATCACGCCCCGTTGCATGATTGCTTGAAATTAAGTAAGTATAATATACGGACAACACCCCGTGGAAGTCTTCTATAACAGAGTCCCATTGCTGAGTTGACACGAGAATTATGTATATCCACGCGCGACCCACTTTCGTAATAATTCGCTCTATTGTAAAATGTCCCAATTTTGTAAAAGTTTTTTGGCCTTTTTGTAAGAGGTTCGAGTTGGACTATCTCGATGTGTCCTGCTTGCGTACTAACTGCGAATTAGGACTATGGAATTTGGGCAACATTGGCTCAAAATTTCGATGTCTGCTTTTCTTCTACAATGTTTTTTTTAAATAGTTTTTTTACCCTTTTGTAAGAGGTTGTTGGTAACATTAGCTCAATATTCGATGCCTGCTTTTCTGCGCCAATTGCTTGTTTTTGACCCTATTCACGCACCTCATTAGGAATTGGAGCATAAATCGTGCGTTTTCTCGATTTTTTATCTGTGTAAAATGTCCCACTTTTGTAATAGTCTTTTGGCCCTTTTGTAAGAGGTCCCCATTTGGCTCCTTCCCGATAGGTTCCCGTTGGACACAGAGAATTTCGAACGTAAAATCGAACTTGGTCAACATAGGCTCAAAATGTCGATGTCTGGTTTTCGGAGCCAATGGCTTGTTTTTGAGCCGATTTTGAGCTCCCCATAAGGAATTAGAACGTAAATGGTGCGTTTTCTCGATTGTTCATTAACGTAAAATGTCCCACTTTTATAATAGTTTATTGGTCGTTTTGTAATAGTTTCTTCTTCTGACCGTGAAACATCATCTGGATTACTTTCGAAGTTTTTTTTCATAACATTTGGTCCCTGCCCGATGGGTTTGAGGTGAAAGTAGAGAATTTCGACAGAAAAATTGAACTTGGACAACATTGGCTCAAAATTTCGATGTCTGGATTTCTGCGCCAATGTCTTGTTTTTTGACCCGATTCGCGCTTCCCATTAGGAATTAGAATGCAAAACGTGCGTTTTCTCGATTTTTCATCTATGTAAAATATCCAACTTTTATAATAGTTTTTTTTTTGGTCCTTTTGTAATAGGGATGCACGGTATATTGATAAACCGATATATACCGGTATTCAAACCAATATCGATTGAATACCGGTGTAATTACAAAAATATCGGTTTATCGTCATTTATTTACCCACAATTTAATTTTCAAGATGTGTTTAGTTTTTTAACTGTAGCCCCGAATGAATAATATTATCCCTTTATCCAAGGAATCGCCTGCTTGTGCCCTCTTAAAATACAAATTCAACAGTTGAAAAAATAGTTTTAAAAAAATTCAACAAAACTATATCACGTGACCCTTCATTGGAACGAGCTCGTTGAGCTCGTTCCAATGAGGGGGGTCACATGATATAGTTGTGTTGAAATCTTTGGGGAAAACCTCAAACTAATTTTGAAAATAAATTTTGATATCGTCTGCGTTGGGTAAAGGTTTTTCGAACCGCATCATCAAGGCATGCTAACTGGTCCCAACTGTGATGCCTCGAGTGTCGATTGTGGTACTTGTGTTCATATATCTGAACAGTTTTCGATATACCGGTACACCGCGATATTTTTTTGAATACCGATACCGGTATTCAGTTTTGAATATCGTGCAGCCCTATTTTGTATTAGGTTCTTCTTCTGCCCGGGAATCATGATTTGGATTACTTGTAAAGGATTTTTCGTAATATTTGGCCCCTTCCCAATGGGTTCGAGTTGGACTCAAGACTTTCTTCCGGAAAATCGAACTTGGCCAACCTTGTCTCAAAATTTCGATGTCTGGTTTTCTGCGCCAATGGCTTGTTTTGACCCGATTTGCGCTCCTCATTGGGAATTAGAACGTAAATCAGCGACGTAAATTGCTATGGCTATCTCTGGAAGACCGCCAGGAACGCAAAAATGCGCAGTGCCAAAGAATCAACACCTCGTCTGGCGGGAACGTAACGTTACAGACCGACCAACTCGGGTGATAAGGACGCAACAGAGACAGAAGACAAGGCCATCGCTGACGCATACGGCAACACGTTCTTTGCACTCCTGGATTTCGACCTTCAGGAGAACCCCATGATCTTCTACCAGAGTGCGCTCGGGGTTGGTTACTGAGGTTAGAGTATAAACTGATCTTCAATGACTTTAGTCGAGTTATCCAGGTCACAGGTGATACTGTTGCCAAGTACAGGATCGACAATATCAAAATGGAGAACGACATGTTTATCTTGCCAGTTCTGACTAGACTAATTCCAGTAAGTACGCATCGCCATCCTCTACGACCGTATCTCCCGACATCACAGAATGTCCAAAGATAAGGGCGACACGCTGTGGAATATCAACCTGAACACCTCTGCAAAAAACATGAAGGGCATTCCAGTGCTCTTCGATCATCCGGCTAGAACGATACTGCTAACGATACTGCGTCTTTCTACAATCCTAAGATCCCAAAGGTCGAGGTCATCATTGACAGGTTACCCAAGCAGCTCTACAGCCAGAGGATGCGTGCCTATCAGCAGTGGGGTGAGACCAAAAAATAGTTTGCCGACTCACCCGCCAACAAACTGACTCCCCGGGGGATCTGGCGCTAGCGGATGCCCCCCTTTGTGAGTTCTTGGCCACTAAATTAGGTATGTGGCTTGACCTGGGGCGACCGATGGTGACCAGCTTAACGGCAGCGGCAGGAGAATTGGAAATGCGAGCGAAGGCGTCACTATCTAGATAACCAAGGCCGTTGAAAAAGCCGGCGCGTTGAACACCTACATATATGTGATCATTGACGTCCGACTCAACATTGACGAAGGCCGCTATGTCTAAAAAATATAAAGTTTCTATCAAGTATCAACCAGTACCCCATTCAGCAATCATCTGCGGCCAGATCGGAGGCGGGAAGACAGTTTTTGTATGTAACCTGCTGGAAAGTCCGTACCGAGGCACTTCAGACACTTAGTGATCATCTGCCCAATAATCAGATATAACAAAACGTACCAGGCCCTCTAAGAGATCCGGTCGGACATCGAAATCTATAACGTGGACCACAGAGAGCACCTCCACGACTATTTGCGGGACTAAAACAACCAATTCCAGACAGAATCAACCCGCTACATCGATAACTGCTCCGCCTCAAAGCTCTTATCATAACAAAAGGACTTGTTGCCAGAGGTAGCTTTCAGTGGACGCCATGCGGAGCAAAGTGTGTGGGTGTTGACCCCAAAATACAACACGGTCCTGAAACACCTGAGAGGCAGACCGCTGGTGTGCTCTATTTCACTGCAAAGGTCTTGACGGTTCCGAAGAATGTCTTCGGGTAAACGGTGTGGTTCCTTTACGTGAAGAACGAGCATGATAAGCTCCTAGTAAAGACTTACCAGCCAGCTGCCAATAAGGTGCTTTATACGTGGTATCATTTATAAGCAAACATGTGTGAAGAACTTTTGCTTGCTATCTTGACACTTCTGCTTACTGTCTCGTCATGTCAGACTACTATTTTATGTTACTTTTTTACGATTATTTGAGACTTAGGATGCGAGTGACTATAGCGTTTCACAGAGTGAGAAAAAGTTAGTGAAACTGTTCCATTTTGAGGAATACAACAACTGCAACATGAACTTTAAGGAACTTCTCGACCGTCTTCTGGAGGAGGACGATGGTGCCGCTGAAGTTCACATACAGGAGAACGTAGGACATGCTCAAAAAGAGCACCAACTAATGGAGACTCAAAACGATTCTGCAGAACAGCAACAAAAACGAGAATGGTCCACCGTACTGGCTGCAGGTGTGTGTGTGTGTGTGTGGGGGGGGGGGGGGGGTGGGGGGGGGGGGCAAAGTAAACAATGTTTGGGACAAGTTCTCTCGGCTGACCAGGTCGACATCATGAACGACGAAGAGAATCTGAGACTTTACACAAGGCACGAAGCGCGACAAGGCGCTGTGATGACGAAGACTGTAACACCGCAGTCTAAGAGTTTTATGCGGAAGCAGCCTGTAGATTACTGCCCATTTTTTGACATGCGCTGAGAACGGCAACTTGTGATCTGTACCAGAAGTACGGCATGTACCCAACTCCGCTTACTGCAGCCCTGACAACAGCCAATTTGGACATGTTTGTCCATTGACTATACCAGACAATGTCAGAGAATACGTCGATAGATGTGGAAACATCCACACCGAGAATCTGAGGGTGACAACAGCCTCGCCTGAAAATCTCAAACTAGAAAATGAATCTATCGGCCGGGGGGGGGGGGGGGGGATGCCGAAGCGGATAAAAGAAAGACCCTAAGAAGGTGGAGGCTGGTCGGAAAGGGATAACGTGAGGCTAAATGTGCAACACACGAGAACGGCCAGGAGACAGATGTTGAATGGTACAACATGAGCGTGTAAGCAGTCAAGAACGGTGGCAGAAACCATCACAGGACTGGACGCCACACATCTTCGGTGGTCTGGTAGTTATTAGGGGCGTATGGCTGCTGACCCAACGAACGCCACCTCACGGTGAGACACGATACCTAGTGACGTCACGCACCGTGTTGCTAAACACCTGGGATCTGATTCTAATTTAAAGGTTAAACATGACCCGCTCTGTTTGCAATGATCGTAACGGCAATATTTTCTCCAAGCACAGACGGAAATATGCTAGTGAATATGGCCTACCACTCGCCTGTGGTATCTGGCATAGCCATGGGCTATGCGTGCCTAGGAAAAATGGCGATGGGAAGTTCACTTCCGAAACTTGATTTAATCGCTAGAAAAAGACGTGGGCTTGGTTATTCTCATGTTAGACTTGCAATGTCGACAAAAGATATGCAGATATGTCTAATACCAGCCGATATATTGAAGTAATCTATTGCAATCTATATTATTACAGTAGAAATGGTTTCTCTTGTGATGCTGATTGGGGCGCCCTAGCGAGCGCCCTTGCTTCAGTGGATCAAACCGCCTATTTTCAACGTTATGAAACTTGGGTATCAACGCCGAGGGGATGCGGCACGATAAGGCCGTATAAGGACTATAAGCTAACCATTCCCAAAGGGCTCAAAATCGGACAGAGCGATTCGACTGGAATGAAAAAAAATAACTTCGGCGTCATGGTTACGCTATACACACTTTCAATGATGCTGACGGGACATTGTGTGAATAGGCTCTGCTAGTTGGTGACTGTCGTTCCACCCTACACTCCCTTGGCTCTGAGTCTCAACTTTTAGATTTTTTTTTACGCCATTAGATTCGCTGAAGGACCGCGAACTTGCCTTTGCCATTCAAGGGACGGGTGCAGCCGCACTTGCTGCATATAAACTCACCAATAAGCTATTTGTTTGTTTATCTGTTTGTTTGTTTTGATTCTTTGTTTGTTTATATGGAGAATAGAACACAGGAATACAGGAACTAGAACATAAATAAAAGAAACTCCGTTTTTACACCATATGTATAATATATATATTTATATATTATTATGGGTTTACCAGAGAAGCTGTATCTTGTTATGATAGAGACGGGTTACTGCGCTTACAAAAATAAAATTCCTGGACCTCTAGCGCATATCTTCATAGACGCCGCAAACAATTTGCTAGGGTCGTGGCGTGAGGATCCCGAATCAATGCGGCTATTCTGTGAAGCCTTATCAGGGCCAATCAATCTTAGAATTTCGATTCAAAGGCTTACGATATGACACGCGATGCATGTTGAGACTCATCACTTTGGGCTTCTGGAAGGGGATTGTAGCCACCAAGAAACCACGACACATTCCGAGACCGAAATTTGACGTGTCTGTGCCAAACGAGGTTCACCAAGCTGACCTCTTATTTCTACCTCATGATAGTTTGCTCCGCGATCGAAAGGTTTTCAAGGGTGTCCTGACCGTAGTAGATGTGGCCAGTCGGTGCAAAGCTGCTGAGCATCTGACCTCCAAAAATTCAGCTGAAGTGCTAGTGCTTTCTGCGTATTTACAGTCGAGTACCTCTGCGATGACCCAAACTTTTTCAGGTGGATCTTGGGCGAGAGTCCAAGCTGGTGACTAAGCAAAATGTCTCAATCCGACGAGATGACAAGGAAGCCCACAGACTCAAACAGTAGTGATATTTAGTGGTTAAATTACATAGTCATATAATAAATCATCTGATCATACCGGGTGTATTTAGACTCGTTTCCCACTTGCACAAAAAAACATTGAATGGTTAAGAAAATAAGGCTTACACAAACAAAACGTTGACGATGGATGGATGGATTCGTATTAGTGTTATTTCCTGTGAAAGGTAGGCCCTATATGTGCTACTGGTTGCTGAAAGCGTCGTTAAACCCCAATAAACAAACAAATATTGGATATCTTCGGCCAAATGGGCACTTGGGCCATAATTCTATTTTATTACATGTCTGTTCTATGTAATCCCCATCTACAGCAACACTAAACCAAATAAAATGAAAATCTGTTCCGCACATATGTGCGAAACGAAAATCATTGACGGACTATTTTTAAATAGAAGCGAAATTTCACTGGAGTTTTCTACATATCATGCAACGCAATTACAATTTGAATTGTTAGCGATAGCTGAAAATCGTCCCCTGAGTTCAAATGTATTCTATGTGCCAGTAGGCTGCCAGTAGGCACATAGAACACTTCAGAACTCATGGGACGAAATGATAACACGGGTTCCCCTCGCAAATTTGGTTGGCGATAAAATGTATTCTTTGTTTTGATAGTTGTCAAATGAATTACTGAGTGTCCTTCTAATAACTGTTCTATATACACGTGAAGGCGTGTAATAAACACAAAACGACACACGTGGGTGAATGGGTTAATCGATATGGCACTTGTGCCATCGCGGAAGGATAGAAAGAGAGGCCATTACCATAATGGCCTCTCTTTCTATCCTTCTGCGATGGCACAAGTGCCATATCGATTAACCCATTCACCCGCGTGTGTCGTTCTGTGTTTATTACACGCCTTCACGTGTATAAAAAAACAGTTATTAGAAGGACACCCAGTAATCCATAATGGCCTCTCTTTCTATCCTTCCGCGATGGCAAAAGAGCCATATCGATTAACCCATTCACCCGCGTGTGTCGTTCTATGTTTATTACACGCCTTCATGTAAAAATAAAATGTATTCTTTGTTTTGATAGTTGTCAAATGAATTACTGAGTGTCCTTCTAATAACTGTTCTATATACACATGAAGGCGTGTAATAAACACAGAACGACACACGCTGGTGAATGGGTTAATCGATATGGCACTTGTGCCATCGCGGAAGGATAGAAAGAGAGGCCATTACCATAATGGCCTCTCTTTCTATCCTTCTGCGGTGGCACAAGTGCCATATCGATTAACCCATTCACCCGCGTGTGTCGTTCTGTGTTTATTACACGCCTTCACGTCTATAAAAAAACAGTTATTAGAAGGACACCCAGTAATCCATAATGGCCTCTCTTTCTATCCGTCCGCGATGGCAAAAGTGCCATATCGATTAACCCATTCACCCGCGTGTGTCGTTCTATGTTTATTACACGCCTTCACGTGTATATAGAACAGTTATTAGAAGGACACTCAGTAATTCATTTGACAACTATCAAAACAAAAAATACATTTTATCGCCAACTGAACCAAATTTGCGAGGGGAACCCGTGTTACCATTTCGTCCCATGAGTTCTGATGTGTTCTATGTGCCTACTGGCAGCCTACTGGCACATAGAATACATTTGAACTCAGGGGACGATTTTTCAGCTATCGCTAACAATTCACCCGCGTGTGTCGTTCCGTGTTTATTACACTCTGTGTATATGTGATTTAGTATGTAATAACCATAAATGATTGTATGGTCAAAATAATTTGCTGTTTGTCTTGATTCAAATTGTGTACAGTAATGGACATTTGAAATCTTAAAGTCACGCAGGGTTGTTGAACCCATACCTTTGTGAGCTGGAATATTGAAGGTGAGAAAAAGGGCAATTTTATAAGAAGATCCACCGCGAAGACGTTTTGGAAGAATATATAGGACTCTCCCCACCTCTGTGTTTACACTGTGAGTATGTCGATATGATTTTGTAAAGAAAAAAATTCTAGAACGCAATTTTCTTGCAACCGATGAACTGAAAATGGAAATTGTATCCCCAAAATGAGAAACGTAGTTTAATCGTAGTTTGAGGGGGAAATAGAAGTCATAAGATGGCTACAATAAATCATTGAAATGAGGATTTTGACCCTCAAATGTTTCCACTTAACAACCATTAATAAGCATTAATAATCACACCTTAATATTCCCGTTGTATCGAACACGCCTCTTGAACACCATTTACTCTTCCCGAACACATTAGTCCCCCAAACAGACACGTGTCGCCTTTGTAGCCAAGGTGGCCGACCTATCAGTCAAAATGGATCATGGAAAAGCGTATCAGTTTAAATGGTGGTACGAATGCAAGTTGCCACATATTTTAAAATGCTAATGATTCATTTTAGTCAGTTATATTAATAAGCAGAAGTTGTTTGTATTGGTCCCGTAACCCAAGGTAAAAACAATACTGGGAGGCATTGGGTCGATCACATGAATCGTATTTTACGCAGTCCGTTTCAAACGTTTCTATAATTTGGTACGTTTTAACTCATGCGATTTTGATGTGTCGTCATTTTCGTGGGGTTTCATTCGTTACACATAAAACAACTAATAAAAATGAGACCGGCTTCACCTCGCGCGTTGCGTACACACAAGGAAAACGCATGGGTGTAGAGGGGTACAAAGCATCCGCAACGCAAACGCGTCCATGTGAAAGGAGCTTAAACTTTTTTGCGCACCTGGTTTACCGTCATTGAAGTGATGGAATCTGACGCAGGTCATACCGCTCGCGCAATTTTAATCCCACGTAAGCGTTTTCTGCACACCAAATTTACCGTCATTGCAGTGGTGGAAATTTGACACAGGCAATTTTTGCGCGCCTACCAGTCGTGCAATTTTAATCCCACGTAAACGTTTTTTGCGCACCTACTTTCAGCCGTTTTCGATATCGCCGTTATCTCGGACACCCCGGCAGCTCTCTTCGCAAAGGGTAAAGTAAAACAGAAGCGGCATCAAACCTGCCTTTGATCTTGACTCCTTTAACCCATTACCCAACGTAACAACCAAACCCGTCCAGCGCTATTCACAAAAATCACCATCCAATTTTCATTATTTTTTCATAAAAATTGAAAAAAAAAATAGTTAATCGAGAATTTGGTTTGCATGGGTTTGCATGTGTCATCTTCCGTTCGTGTTAGGTAAAGGGTTAAAAAAGTAATTTTACTATGATCAGTCCAGGGCGAGTCGCTGTATTAATCATTCCTGGTGGGCTATCAATGAACCGCATCTCCTTCCAAAATCATGTTATCAATTGTTACATTATCTGTAATAATATTATTTCAGTTCTGCATACAGTGATATATGATCTCACGGGGGAAAATCCAGAAAGAACTTCTTACTCAATAGGCCATACAGGCGTGGGGGTGGGGGGGGGGGGGGGGGGGGTGGTAAAAACAAACACAGGTTCAACAGCAGTTTATTGACACTGTTCGGCTTGAATGCATTCTGCGAAGAACACACACATTTTACTTGGCATTGAGAAGATGTTTTTGAGGCGAATCGATAAATAGTTCAGGGCAGCATTTTGTTCGCCAAAATAGCTTTGTACAATGTTGTACATAGCTCCCAGGAGAGAGATATTTTGCCACCCCGGATTTAAAAAAAAATCTCCCCAAACCAAGCCTGTCATTGAAACGAGTTGCACCATTGTGTGATAGAGAACATGAAATAATAAAAAATTAATTTGAATGGCGATACTTGTGAATAACGCTGAACGATTTTAACCAGTTACCTAACACGTAAAGCAGACGACACTTGCAAACAAAATTCTAAATATTTTCATTTTTCGCATCAAAAACATAGCTCATGACCCCTCATTGGAACGAGCTCAACGAGCTCGTTCCAAGGAGGGGTCATAAGCTATGTTTTTGATACAAAAAATGAAATATAATGAAAACTGAATGGTGAGTTTTGTAAATAGCACTGGCCGGTTTTGGCCGTTATGTTGAACAAAGGGTTAAAACGACCCATTCAACAGAAGGCCAATCGTCACAGGAACTACCGAACGCTGTATTCATGGGGTACTGTATTATCATAATATGCGTTGTTTAATTTGGACCTACCTAGTGGATGCCCATGTGTTAATACGGATAATGCCGTGTTTCTTTGCCTTGCCGCATTGGTGTTTGTAAAATGTGTTAGCCCACCCTCCCCCCCCCCCCAAAAAAAAAAATGTGGTGGCGCCGGGAGCGCCTCCCTTGGATCCGTCCATGCATTGTAAATTGATATTCCACTAGTTCACCACTGCCAACACAATGACCGTTGACCACTGTTGATTTATTTTTTTGAAAAAAGTGTGCGATTAAAAATTTGAAACACAAACGGGAGAAATGGCATCCTTCCGCCGTTGCTGTATAGGCTATTCCACCCTTGCGACTGTCTTTTCTTTTTTGATCCCCCACCCCCGAATGCATACTGTTAGTGGCGTGCAGGTGACTTTTTCTGGTGCGGTCCGAGACCATAAAATTTCGACGAAAATTAGTAATGCAACGCAGTACCGTCCAGAAAAATAATAAAAAGAAGATCGACGAAAAAATTAATAAAATCGAGAAAAAGTATTTTTTGGCGATTTTACAATTAGTATTTTCCAAAACGAACATTTCGAGTAGATTAACATCCGAAGTCAGCCAGAAACATCAGTCAATACTCTTATACTCCAGGCTTACGGGATAAAAAAAAAAACAGACAAAAACAGAAAAAGAAATGTATTTGAAAGCATTTTCGATATTGGTGAATAAAAACACAATCTGGCCAAGCTATAAAAAAAAGTCCGCTCTACCTGATTTCACGTCAAATGTCATCGATTTGGAGGTAACTGAAAAGTCTATCTGTCCCCCCTTCGGAACAAATATCTCATCCCGCACATGCGCTGAAGAGAATGACGTAGTGTTCAACGCTGCGGTAGGTAAGTTGCTTGATGGTAAAATCCAGAGAAACGATGTGTGTGGTCCTTCATGAGCTTGAAGGTGGTCTCGATTAAGACAGAACCTTTCTAACACACGCATGCGCCACGAGGCACTGTATCGAACATATATATATACATATACATGCAATTCAGAAGTTCACCTCGGTGAGAGGACGGGCTTATTTTATTTTACTCGCGATTTCGATTTTCAATATATCCTACAATAAATGTACTTATTCAAAATATATTTACGTCAGCTGCCATTGTTTGGGTTAGACGTGGAAATTGATTGCACTTGTCCCAACTTGCGACATACAAAATAGTTTTATATTCGATTGAGGAACTAATTCACGGAGAATACAAGGCTCTGGAAAAGATGGATTCACTGGTTTGGAACTGGAACTGTTTTCCAACAATTCTTTGGACGAGATATGTGTATCATTTATAAAGAAGTCAATTTATAGTTTGACAACAATCGACACTTTGAACTCAGTAAAACAAACATTTATTTGGGAGTTGCCTGCTGTGTTCCTCCAATTGGTTTTCAAGATAAATGCTTTGGCAGAAAAGTGAAAGTTATCGGGAAACAATATTAATGTTTCTGAGAAATACGTTTTTGTTGTCGGCTAATTTTTCCTTTTTTTTATTAAAAGAACGGATTAAAATATTAATAATTATAATAATAAAAAAAGTTCTCTGTAACTTAAGTAAATAATTTGAAAAGTGTTTCACTACATTAAACCATCTCTGATGTCAAAATACCAAATTTTCAATCACCTTAACCCTTTACCTAACGTAACGGCCAAAACCGGCCAGCGCTATTCTCAAAAATCGCCAATTAATTTTCATTATTTTTCTCATTTTTTGTCTCAAAAACATAGGTTATGACCCCTCGTTGGAACGAGCTCATCGAGCTCGTTCCAACGAGGGGTCATAACCTATGTTTTTGAGACAAAAAATGAAAAAAAATAGTTATTCAAGAATTATTTTTGCAAGTGTCGTCTGCTTTTCAGGTTAGGTAAAGGGTTAACATACTCATTCTTCCATACTTCACTAATCTGGGATTGGAAAGGACTTTTAGACGCGCATGAGTTGACCATTTGTTTTGTTGGGGGGGGGGGAGGGGGGTGCTCAAACTTTCCCGAGAGCCCTTGAATAAGTGAGTAATCTGTTATTATTGTGACATGTGTATACGGTCTTACACATGTTCTCGTTAACTCTTTACCCAACGCAACGACATAACGATCAAAACCGCCCAGCGCTATCCACAAAAATTGCCATTCAATTTTCCTCTTTTTTTTGCCTCAAAAAACATAGCTTATTACCCGCATTGGAACGAGCTCGTTGAACTCGTTCCAACGAGGTTTCATAAGGTGTGTTTTTGAATTAAAAATTAGTTATTCAATAATTTGTTTGCAAGTGTCGTCGGCTTTTCATGTTAGGTAAAGGTCCCCCTCCCTGTCTGTCAGGCCTATATGTCACACCTTTATCCATTTGTGTTATTACACTTCCATGCAAGGGAGAATACCCCGCTCATGCCCCCAAAATCTGTAAAATTATTTAAAAAATCGCGACATCGACGCCGTAGCTGCGACGGGTGGTGCAATCTCACAAAATTCTAAGTTCATCAAGGGCCATAACTCCAAGAAAAATATTTGGAACAACACATGCATTGAACAGTGGCTAGACATCAATAAGATACACTTACATGCCAAATATAAAGTCATTCCATCAGGTATTTCAAAAGTTATTGAGTTTTGAAACTCGTTGGTCACAGACAGACCGACATGAAACTCGTTGGTCACAGACAGACCGACAGACTGAACAGTGACTAGACATCAATAAGATACACTTACATGCCAAATATAAAGTCATCCCATCAGGTATTTCAAAAGTTATTGAGTTTTGAAACTCGTTGGTCACAGATAGACCGACATGAAACTCGTTGGTCACAGACAGACCGACCGACAGACAGACCGACAGACAGACATTGCCACTTATAGAGCTGCTAGTCGCAGCTAAAATGTTATGTCTTCATAGAGTTTGCCCCACGTGGGCAATTGGGATTAAGTGCCTTGCCCAAGGACACAACACAGCTTCCAAAAACACAGCTTTTAAAACTTCATTAGAAGTAGCTTGTTCAGCTGGTTCAAATCATTTTGATAAAAAGTTCATTATGTTACGGGCTCATTTTCCTTTTATTTTTTTTAATTATATTATTATAATAATAAACTAATTATAGAGCTGTGTAATTTCAGCATATAATTTAAGAAGTGGTTGACTAAATTAACACTATACTCTCTCTGACAGTCAAAATAACAAATTTTTAGCAGGAAAATTTTACACTGCACAAATGGATATTTAATCAAGTAGAACATCTTTGAACACCACAAACTTATCTCTGTCGAAGAAGATATAATATTTCTATCGAAGAATATATTTATTTATTTAATTATTTATTTATTAAGGTTTAACGATACTTTAACAGCCAAGGTCATATCGCGTCGGTGACAGTTTTAGCGCTGGAGGAAGCAGGAGTACCGGAGAGAATCACCGTGCAACGACGAGCAGCTGCCAGCTCCCAACATCGTAACTCCGCACTGCAGCACGGGTAGGGTTAGATTGGTTGAAGACATGCGCACCATCGACGTGCAGGACGCCTTAGTACACGGCGTCATCGTGCCCCCAAGAACAAAGAATATATAATTTCAGTGGCAGATCCAAGATTTTAGGTTTCGGTTGTCAGACTGTAATCACGGGTCATGATGCGAAGTTGGCCAGAAACCACTGTCTCAACTTTTTTTCGGACATGTGGGGGCAAGAGTTAAAACTTTTCGACAGTGTTCCCGGGTGGTTGACCGTCGGTACGAACTTGAAACCTAGTTTAATATGCTTCTTCAACCCTTAAAAAATAAATTAAATTTCACATTTTTCGAAAACAAATTCCACAATTTTTCAATAAAATCGTGCAAATATGGATATCATTAGAACCAGCTCGACGAGGTGGTTTTAATGGTATCCATATTTGTATGGTTTTATTGAGAAACTTCCGAGATATTTTAGGCAGTGGTAGGCTGGTTAATTTTCAGGACGTTTTTAGTCGCTATGTTAGATAAAGGGTTAAACAATAATAAATGAAATAAATTGTTTTAACGCTCGTTAACTCTCTGCCCAACGCAGACGATATCAAAATGTATTATATTAAATCAATTTTTCCCAACAATTTCAACAAAACCATATCACGTGGCCCCTCATTGGAACGAGCTCGATTAGCTCGTTCCAGTGAGAGGTCACATGATGTGTTTTAGTTGACATTTTTGGAAAAATAAGTTTTTTTCAACTGCTCTATTTATTTGTTACGCTGGCGGATGCGGTCGATTCGTTAGGTAAAAGGTAAAAGTAATTCTTTAATGTAATAATAACACACGAAATTGTTTTTGTGTACATGACCATTCGATTGTCATATACTTTTTACGAGCGCTTTCAGACATAAAATATTTGAACCAGAAGGTTATTTTGGCAAAATGAAAGTTTTGGTCAACAATATTTCAATTAACAGCTTTCAGATAAAATGCTGGCATTCGAGTTACCAACATTTTTTTCCGAAGGACAACAAAAATTTCTGACAGACACATTTTGGGAATGGCACCTCTGTACGCCCAAGCTTCGAACCTGATGCCGAGCCTCGTCCAACGCGCGCAGCAGCCTGTTGGTGTGAGCACGGGAGGGAATGTCTCACTCTTGTTGGCGTAGCCCGGGGTCGACGCGGGGAAAATTCTGAAAAATGCATGGGATGTGTTGTCCTCCTTGCGTATGACCAAAATAAGTTTTCCAGCCAAATTATTTTGTTTAGAATCATTCAAAATTTGAAAAAAGGAAGCCAATTTACAACGGCTCACAGGAAACCCACACAGGAGATCAAGCTGTATGCCTGATGTGCAATATTATCCGCAATAACATGCAGGCGTCTTCTACCTCCGATAGTGATTGTCCATGCCTTACGCGGATAAAATCATGTCCCCTGACCCCGGTACCTGTCCAGGATCATAATGCGCCATAATTTCATGAAGTAAAGGGTTGTCCAATGAATTTGTATGATAGACCAATCAATATTTTCAATGTGCAGTCCATCGACTGCACGTTGAAATATTAATTGGTCTACCCTCAAATAACGAATATGGACTCTTCCATTTGGCGACATTGAACTGACATGTGAGATACCGTGAGAGTTCAAAGGATTGAATAATTTGCATTTTTATGAATCTGAAGCTCGACGCAGTTGTTAACTTGTTTGAAAATGTATTATTTTTACTGAAATTATACACTTACAATTTATTGGAGATTACAAATTGGCAGTCTGCAATAAATTATTAGAAATTATAAATAAGTTTAATAAACAGAACTCTCGATTCGTCATGCACATGCGCATAGGAAGAGAAATACGTCAGTGTCTGATGTGTGGGGATCAGGGACATCTTCCCCTGAGAAAACCGACAAAAATTACGCAATATCCACCGTCTGTTGGTGACATGTCTCTAAACACATCAAAGGTTGTATCAAAGAAACGGTATCTGGATAACATTATTTTAAAGAGCACAAGTAAAGTTTCAGCTCATGGACGCCCGGGTTCAACCCGGAGGTCCATAAGCTGAATTTTGCTTTTGCTTCTTTTTACTTTTTTTCCTAGACAACGAATCATCTGATACTCCGATAGTGTTATCCCACAAAATTCTTTCAGGTGTACTGTATTCGTTATATTTAGCGCTGTTGGATTGGTGTGAAGTTGTTGACAGGTTCCCCTGAGACAAACCGAGAAAAGCACGGGCGTCGCGAAGATGCCCTATTTATTTATTTATTTATTTATTTATTTATTTATTTATTTATTTATTTATTTATTTATTTATTTATTTTGGGCGGGGTATAAGCCTGCCCGAACTGCAATGACCCTACTGCCGACTGATAAAATAATCCAACTTCATCATCATTGGTCGCAGGCGTGCCTTGATGATGTAGTTGAGAGGAGTTTTGAGTTTTAAAAAAAAATCAGGAAATTTATTCGTTGATAAATAAACGTAGTAGTCGTGACTCATGGGATGGGCACCCCAACTTTTTATTTAATTAGCTCGTCCCTTATTCAAACGCGGACCCTGGGGCATTAATGTAATTTCTTGGCGTGGTACGCTTCACTCGTAGAAACTGCTTGTTTAACTGGAAAAGTTATGGAAGCCCATATTTGGGCTTTATTCTGAAGTGCAGGTACTGTAACTTTGCCCTTTACCCAACGTAACAGCCAAAACGCGCTATTCTCAAAAACCGCCAATTAATTTTCATTATTTTTTCATTTTTTGTCTCAAAAATATAGGCTGTGACCCCTCGAGCTCGTTCCAATGAGGGGTCGTAACCTATATTTTTGAAACAAAAAAAAAAAAAAATAGTTATTCAAGAATTTTGTTTGCAAGTGTCGTCTGCTTTTCATGTTAGGTAAAGGGTTAAAGGCTTGAACTTCAGTGGCTGTGCTTCATATTATTTTTGAAGTGATATTATTTATTCTGTCTGGATTTGCTTTGTTACAATTATGGGAGAGTGCCCACACCAACTGTCCTATAAATTGTAACAAGGCAAAGATATGTGAACAAATTTTGATGGCCAGAAATAATTTAGCACTTTACCATTTCAGGAATAAACCGACAGTGACCGATAGTTTCTGATATCTAAGTTGAGGCCTAGAAGTATGTATACCTCACATAGCGCCAAGCTATACTGTTTTGCTCTGAAATGTCAAAGTATGTGTTACAAATTGGAAACACATTTTTCGACACAGAACTGATATTGGAAAAATATCCTGACTGGAAAAAAATAGTTACTCGAAAAAATATTTACACACTGGAGAAAAGGCATTTGAAACAGTCTATACTGGTGACACTAGGGTTACTGGTAACCTCTTCTTTTAAAAATAAATACAGCTAATTTCTAATCACCTTAAACACTTTCCCCATCAAAGCAATTAGGTTTACCCTGATATATGAGCAAACTGCACCCAATACTTTTTTGTTCTTTTCTCCTTGAATATATTTCATGAATCCTCAATGGAACTATCTCATAGTGGTCATTATACATGTTTGCAAGAATAGAGTAACATTTTTTTGTTTTTTTTTTAATGAATACCGTTATTTATTTATTCGGGTTTAACGACACTTTCGACATCCAAAGTCACCTGGTGTCGGAAATGAATACCGTAATTGTTTTTTCATAACTATCTAACTAAAAAAACAGTCAGATGGTACCTTAATTGATGCAATTATTTAAAAAAGCACATTGAAATTTATCACTGATGGACCTGGGGATTTTTAATGTAGAAAGACAAGAATCATTTAATTTCAAAGTATCCTTATTAATATAACATTTACTGTGGTTATGTATCCTCAAGTCCAGTAAAACAACAATAAAACGAAAATAATTAAAACATCCACATTAAAAATCTCTAACACATCTGATTGTACCTGAATGATTTGCCCTCAACAGGTTTTAAAAGGGATATGGATTTCCTCTTGCACAAAAAACCTTGACGAATTTTACACCTAGAAAAAGGTGGGTTTTACCCCTCAACCCATCTCTGATTGAGCCAGTGCCCCTTCAGTTTTTATTATTTAGGAGTTAATTTCTTGAGAGCGCAACTCGAGCCAACGTGTTCCAGTACGAGATATAATTGGAGGCATTTCACATTAAAAATCACGAAATGTGGGGTTTTTGTTACTCATCCTTTCGGGGACTTCTACAAGATTTCACCGTGGTGCATTCAAAATGCCTACAGCCCTCCCCGCACCCTAGGTGATTTGTTCTCACTCCGTGAAAAGTGTTTTACTAAGCCAAATTGCACACAACGGAAGAGATAAGTATTTCATGGATATGTGAAGAGAAAATAAGGAGTTTATGAAATATGTCTGACTTGAAATGCAAAATATATATTATAACAAAGTAATAATAAAAAAAATAATAACATATAAAATGATAATTTCATGAAACTGCATTGTAAATAAATAAGTAAATAAATAAGAAGGAAAAACAACAGAAGTGAAATGCACGGATAAATAAGTAGAAATTTGACAAATATCTATAATGAATAAAAAAAGTTATCATAGATGGTAGGTATACGAGTCTTTTTATAACAGATTTTTTCTTGAGCCCAAATTAATAAGTGGAGTTAGAAGTTTTCATAATCAAGAGTTTCGAATAGGTGAAATAAATATTATACATTCTTGCCTTAATAACTCCTGGTGGAGCCGAATGTTTCCACCGGCTTGCAAACTGGCGAAATGGTTAAGTGACCCCCATAAACACCTGCTAAACAATTTTTTTAAGACGATGAAGTTTCCAACAGAAATTAGCGACACAATGTGTCGTCGCCTGCCAGATGAGGAGCGCGACGATGCTGCTGCGCATTACTGTTTTCTGTCGGAAAGTTCTGGAGTTGCCCCACCACTAGAAAAATCCATCTACACCAGGGCGTGGACAGGACAAATAAAGTGTGGAAGGCAAAATATTTTTCTGTTGCCAATGGCCACAGAAATGTTTCTTTCCCACTTCACTTCCCATCGTGCTGGATTATGAGTCTATGCCCCCACATAGGTGAATGTCGTGGACCTTTCCTGGGGGTGGGGGCGTTAAAAACTGGAGCCCATGTCAATTGGAGCCCCCCCCCCCCCGGATGCTTATGAAGGCTCAGGTACTCAGAAAGTGGAGGTATATCTATAGGACAGTGGCCCAAGAAATATCAGGGGGAGAGTACATGAACCAGTTTTAGGGATTTCAGGCAGGGGCGTATAATTTTGTTTGGGGGGGGGGTGCCATGTCGATATATGCCACAGGCATATCCGAAGGTGGGGTGAGGGCTCCCCGAACCCCCGCCAATGGGAGGGCCATACCCACCCCACCTCTGGCCTACGATATTCCCCTCCCGTTAGTGGGGGTTCGGGGGGGGGGTACTTCCCCGAGAAAATTTTGAAAATTCAATGCCCTGAGACTGAATCTGGGACCCTCTGGTGCTTTAATTTTAAAATTTAGAGGGGAAACCACTGTTTGGCAACGGAACAGCCGGTATTTTACATCAGCGAAAATCAGTCAAATGTAGCTGTAGTTCATCGGGCATACAGTTTTTCTTAATCTTTTCTAAAGAAAATGCGTCTCGTATTATTATAAATTAACCCCGAGGTTGCTGGCCGTTGCTCGGTGACTATTTTTCTTGTACCCCGGCTTCCCCCACCCGTAAAACTGTCCGACGCAAGGTGACCCTGGCTGTCGAAAGTGTCGTTAGATCCCAATAATAAAAACAAAAATTAAAAATGCAATTCAAATTTTTTTTTTCTTTCGGAGTTCATTGACTAGGGTTTCAATAAATTAATGGAACCATGAGCTGTGTTTTGGAAGGAATGTTTTGAGGAAGGAATATTCGGGGAAAACGGCACTGTTGTCGGAATGTTTTGTTAGGAGGAATCCTAACACGACTTGCACACGACACTTACCCCCCCCCCCCCCCCCCCAACCCCCACAAATAAAACTTTCCATATTTTTTTTTGATTTCAGTGTATAACTCAACATTGGTGTAATAGGAGGGAATGGGAATTAGTTCAATGATAATCTGTTAATATTGCGAGTAAACAACCTTCACTGGAACGATCTTGTTGGCACGATTCAATCAGGGGGTCAACAGTTATATTTCGAAAGAAACCTTTGAGACCACCAAAAAACCCAAATGTTGAAAAAAATTCTTGGTGTGGTGATAGGGATTTGGTTGAAACGTTTGGTGAACTTAATTTATTTATTGGTGTATAAGGTCATTTTTAGCATCTTTGGCTACATTATGACCGCAACACAGGAATGAAGTCAAGTTCAGTCAATTAGTTTAACCAATATTTATTTCAAGAATATATAACAAAAATTGTTACATACATTGATGTGGATTCGGCAGGAAGCTAAAAGCTTATACAAGGCCGTTTCCACCCAAGTTCAGTCAATTGTTTATACCCATGCTGTCCACTTGATGCTGGGTACGAGCCACTGAACAGAAAGCTACAGTTCAGTGACTCGGACCCAGCACTATGCCTGGTGGAATTTCTGATTGATATAGGGGATAACAAATTAAATTCACATAGTTGCAACTTCACATACCTTCCATTAACCCTTTACGTAACATGGAAAGCAGACGACACTTGCCAAAAAAAAAATTCTTGAATAAATAATTTTTTTCATATTTTGTCTCAAAAACATAGATTATGACCCCCCTCGTTGGAATGAGCTCGACGAGCTCGTTCCAACGAGGGGTCATAATCTATGTTTTTGAGACAAAAAATGAAAAATTAATGAAAATGAATTGGCGATTTTTGAGAATAGCGCTGACCGTTTTGACCGTTACGTTGGGTAAAGGGTTAATTGAGATTCCTGTGTTTTAAAGCTGGGACCATACACCATTATGACAGTAACCTGTTCCAGTTGCATCGAATGTTAAGCACTATGCCTGGTGGAATTTCTGCTAGATGTAGGCGATAAAAAATTAAATTCACACAGTTGCAACTTCACAGACCTTCCATTAATTGAGATTCCTGTGTTTTAAAGCTGGAACCACACACTATTATGACAGTAGTCTGTTCCAGTTGCATCGAATGTTAAGGCAAAGGATCCGCAGGTAAATCTCATAATAAATACAGGCGCTATGTAAACAGCTATGAGTCAGTAATTCCAAAAATTCAGTAATTGTCAATTCTCAAATATCGGTCTGGGGTAGGGTTGTAAATGTGAATCGACTGAGTTAATTACAACTTTTATTGGGGTTGCCGTTAGCTCAGCTGGTATGGTGGCAGAGCATTTATGGCTGGGCGATTGGGTGCCATAGACCCGGGATCGACTCTGATCGGGGCCAACTTCAGAAAAACTTCACAGTTTTTAGTTCAATGCCTAGTGCAATTCCTGCTTGATAAAGGCGATATAAAATTAAATTCAAGCAGTTGCATCATAACTTATAAAAAATGTGTGTGCGTCTGGGTGTGTATGGGTGTGAGGGTGTGTGTGTGTGTGTGTCTGTGAGGCGCCTCAGGCCTGTCGTTTTGAAAATCGACCAACGGCCTCCCGGGAAAAGGTTCAGGATGTGTTTTCTCCCACATTATAACAGGCATTTCAGTTTCATGGATCAATAACATTTGGACCTGTTAACCGTCACAGTTCATTATTCCACTTTATATGGTTTCAGGGCAGATAGTTTAACATGCAATAAAGAAGAAGTCATGTGGAGAGTATAGTCAATTTCCCTTGGCAGTGGTTTCTTGTCAAGAGATAGTGAAGACTTGTCCAGAAATCACTACCAAGCCACCAGACTCGAACGGTGTGGTGTGAAGTAAATATTCTGGAAAATTTGCCCGTCCTATATGGATTAAACATTGGTTAAACCGAGGGATATTTACACCCCGCCCCACCCACTCAAGCCCGTGGCTGATGGGGGTGCAGGGAGAACCGCCCCTATGAACATTTCTGTCAGAAATTTTCGATGTGTAGACTTAGAGCCAGCTTCCGACAGGAGCTATCAAAAGCAAACAGCTTCAGATTTGGAAATGTCACACATTACAATTTATTGCGTTAACAATTATCTTAATTCAGCAACTGTACAAGTCACAAATGGGGCATCCAGAGGCTCTAGAAGTGCTATCAGGTGTGTCCCCGTAGCGTTGGTGGGGATTTGGGGTTTTTCCCCCCTGAACCACCACCAACGGGAGGGGGGCACATCCTCCCAACCTCGGTGCTGCTGCGCGCTTCGAGTATGCCATCAGCATACAAACGTCTGTCCGCCGGATTTTTATATACTGTTGGCTTCGGGCCTGAGAGAGAGAGAGAGAGAGAGAGAGAGAGAGAGAGAGAGAGAGAGATTAGTACAAATCTACTGCAGCAGCTCGGTATATACTGTTTTTAGCTTCATTTGTTTAATAATCAGTCAACGAAGTGAAAACATCAACGATAATAATAAATAACAGCCGTTTTATGATTGCCATGCCATTATCATCTTGATGGGTGGTCTCTGCACCGGACTCGTGATTTTCGTTGATGTGCAAACAGATAATATTTATGGTGTACAATGAAGAGATTAGACACGCGCACGCTTATTTTCCCATGCAGAATAAAACGAATTAACTTTTACCCTCAAGATATTCACTAAATCTCCTATCTCCATTTTATATATTCAATTTAACTGCAGTGTATTAACAAGTAGATCTATGTGATGGAAGCAACACAACTCAGTTCCACGCTGCTAGTTTAGTTTTAGTTTAAACATATTTTATTTGCCACCATATACAGCAAAACGGATCGGAGAACAAGTTGTCACAACTTACAAAAACTCCTCTCCTTAGACAAGAATAATTAACATTTGCGGCACAATTATATACAATACAGCAATACTAAGAATTAGTGTAGTCATCAGCTAAAGGGTTGAAGATTTAGAGAGATAAGGATTTAACCGTTTTGAGCTCCGGTGGTATCTTCCACATCAATTCAGTAGAATTAGCTGGAAGAGTCCATTTTCATTATGTCAGAGCTGACCAATCAATATTCCCAACGAGGAGCCTTGGGGCCACACGCTGGAAGCAGTGGTTGGTCTGCAGTACTTAT
Organism: Pictodentalium vernedei; assembly: GCA_031216915.1. Classification (NCBI taxonomy): domain Eukaryota; kingdom Metazoa; phylum Mollusca; class Scaphopoda; order Dentaliida; family Dentaliidae; genus Pictodentalium; species Pictodentalium vernedei. Next base: position 312,648,898 of record CM062292.1, on the reverse strand, counting down.
CTATTTAACATTATTTTGTCAAGGAAATTGTGGTATTTCACGGGCTTTGCCCGAAAAAGGGCCACCGGGGCTCAAAGTGTTAAAGAGTTATATGATTAGAGAGTGAAGGGGTGAAGGATTGCCGTTGTCTAGGCTCGCCTAGTGACTTTTGCATTATTGGATCTTTATTGTCTTTACAGAAAGAGAGCGTATAATTTAAGAACAAATTGATGGAAATTAAAATGCAGTCCCACAGCACGCCACGTTCTGCGCTGTTGTTAATGCTTCACCCAACATAAAGGTCAATATCGGTCAACGCTATTCACAAACATCACCAATCCAATTTAATTATTTTTTTATTTGTTTGCCTAAAAGTATAGCTTATGGCCCCTCGTTGGAACGAGTTCAACTAGTTCGGCACAACGAGGGGTTGTAAGCTATGTTTTTAACGCAAAGTTTAAAACATTTAATTTTATAAACAGTTATTCAGAAATATTTCAACAAATGTTGTTCACTATTGGATATATAAGTAACGGGTCAGCCATTAAACTGACGAGTGGAACGAATCTGTCCACCCGCGATGTAGACAGTTTTTGTGATTCAACCTCGCCGCCTCTCGGAGCTAATGTTCAGTCGAGATGCGGAGCGTCGAGCTTGAACATAATTAGTAGATCATGTACCCGGGCGTGCCTCATCGGGGTGATCTCATGTGACGTCATAGTCACGTAACCCAGCGACGCCATGGTGGGTTGTCATGGTAGCCCGCGTGAGCGGCCATCTTGTGACGTCATCCCTATAGTGATACGAGGTCTTAGTGCGCATGTTCCGCGCGTGTTGTTAGGGTGACACATGTTTCCGACGTCCATTTTGTTTCCTGGAGGCCGCCATCTTTGTTTCTATGGTAGCGCGTGGTTGCTGTGTGATCCAAAATCCTCTAATAGGACGAGGGTATGTTCGGAGAGTGTGTTCCTTTGAATAGGAGTAAATCTAATTACCCAAACAGACCCGACAATTTCCCCCTCCAAAAGACCACAAAACTACTGGAATGGACCCCCGGAATCCTCCTTTTGTTCAATAATATGCACGTTCTTTTGTATAAGGGAACTTTTCTGGGTCGGATTTTCCTTCGTAGAATTACCCAAATAGACCAGACAATCACGAATCACCCTAAATCAACTAAAAAAACTATCGAAACGGCCTTGGCGAAGCCCCATTTTGGGCTTATCAAATATATAAATGCGAATGTCTGTATCTATCTCTCTATCTATATATCTATCTATCTATCTTTGTTCCGGGTGAACTCCTCCGTTTCTCGACCGATCGATCTCAAATTTTGTACACGGGGATAATTCATCCCTGCGAGTAACAGGGGATGGGTGCCGTGCCCATGCGAGGTGACCTTGACCTTGAAATTGATGACCTTGACTTTTATTTCGAAAACGGCTGGGCCGATCGTGCTCAAATTTTGTATACGGGGTAATTCGTCCCTGTGAGTAACATGGGATGGGTGCCGTGCCCATGCGCGGTGAGCTTGACCTTGACCTTTTATTTCGAAAACGGCTGGGCCGATCAGGCTAAAATTTCGTATGTGCGGGTATATTGATCCAGCAATCATTTTGACTTTATCGAGGTGTCAATGACGTCAGGCTTCTGATATAACCATCTTCTCCCGTGCAACGCCGGGTATTCACCCGGTAGTATATATATATAAGAGCTGCAGATAGTAGTGCACGTAAAGCTATAAGATGCGTTCTATTAAACTTGAGTACTTTACTGGATCGGATTCCCCCAGAATTCTCGTTTTGTACAGACGCTATTCCAGCTACTCTAACCCTAGCAGTCCATCTGGTCCTATCTACTCTTGACTATCCTTGGTGTTTAAGGTCACATGTTTCTGCACAATGGCTAATCGTGACCGCAACATGGAGATAAAGTCAAGTCCAGCCAATTGTTTATACTCATGTTGCCCATTTCAGAGGACTCCCACCCCAAGCATTGGAGACTGGGTCATTTTTTTTTACCAGTAAAAACTGTGCTTGTTTACAATAGTAAACAAGCACTGTTTCACTTCTCGGGGTTCCCAGCAAAAGCTCGAGAGCTAATTTGCTCAATGGGATTTACTCTGCTCCACCAGAAGCAGGGCAACAGGTCCGCCTAGGAAATTTGGAATAGCCTATGCTGAGCTCCATTAAAAACAAAACTTTACAAAATAATTTCGTACATGATTTGAACGAGTTTAGGACTTGGTCGTGTTTAAAGTTTGATCGACTTTAGGACTTGATGGCTGTCGTGTAGATAAGTCTGTGTCCCTCCCAACTTCAATTACCAAATTGTCATACATCAGTCAATTTTAAGCTTAATAGAGTGTTTGAATGAATACAGTGCTGTTTGTAGTAAGCTTCATCAGAACGGGGAACCATGACATGGAATGCTCTCAAGGAGAGCTATCCGGGAAGCAATTCCAGAATTCTGTGCTATTCAGACAGGGCAGAAGTTGGAAGGGATAGGTACAAGAACGAGCCTAGGAAGAAGAGTGGAAATGATACTGGCAGCAGTCCATGCAGGATTCAATTTTTATTACCCTTTTTTGTCACTACAACATAGCTTATGACTCCTCATTGGAACGAGCTCAACGAGCTTGTTCCAGTGAGGGGTCATAAACTAAGTTTTTGACGCAAAAAAAAAAAATTAAAAAATAGTGCTTCAAGAAATTTATTTGCAAGTGTCGTCTGCTTTTCGTGTTAGCTAACGGTTTACCGAGTGATCTGTAATTATGTGTAAGCTGTGATCTAGATCATTTCATAGTTTTGGGTATGCAAACACTGGAAATAGGTCTAAAGATTTCGCCCTAGAGCACACAATTTCTATTGAGTCTGTTTGTCTTGTAGTTCGCGGTCTATTCGTAGATCCTTTGCGCTGGAGTTGTTTTCTTTGCATTTAGCATTAGGTCGTTAGCAGAACACCATTAAAATATTTTATTTAGTTCTCGGTTGCAGAATTGATAAGAATATTAATGTCTTTATCGGAAGCAAATACGGCGGTGTGTCATCGATGAAGGATAGAAGATTGGAGCGGTGGAGATCGTTTACATATAGGAGGTACAAAATTGGTCCTAAATCGAGCCCTGTGGACTTCGTGGATTAGATGGGCCTTATTCAGAGTTATTTTCATTAAAGCTAACATACTGAGTCCTACTCGACATACAGCTCTTGAACCAATCATTATTAAGTCCCCTGATGCCGTATTTTCTCAGTTTATTAGGCTATTATGATTGATCGTATCAAATGCTTTGGATATGTCAAGGAAGAGGGAAAGGCAGATCTCTTTGCTCTTTTTATTATTCTCTGAAGCTACATGTTTTAGGTAGAGATGGGTGGTATATCGGAGTCAACATCGATTTACCGTACCTAGGGAATCTGAAAGTATCCGAATTTCTGTATTAAAAAACATTTTCCCGACACTGGCCAAACAATAATAGGTCAAACATCAGAACATTATGCTAAACTCATGACAAGACGATCGCATGACCTAAGTATATCTAAAGAAAGTCGCCACCGATCACTTTACCCACAGAGTATTTTCAGCCAGTCACCGCCAGTCATTTTATGTAACACAAAAGCTGAGAGAAAATACCCAGGGGGGTATTTTCTCTCTGCTTTTCTGTTACATCAAATAACCTATGGCGATGTCGAGTGCTCGTGCAGCCTACAACATTTTGACACATCGTTGGCTTTATCTGCTGTAAAACAGTGAACTGTAGCTGAATATACCAAAAATACCATCTGATATTTGTATCGGCGTAAGTACATGTTTGTTGTTGATACCGTACACCGTACCGATACCAAGGTGAATCATTCTAAAAATAACGACACCGAAATCAAACTTGAAATTTCAATACCACCCAACTCTAGTTTTAGGAGATGCTTAACAGGGTGTACAGTGGAATGTCGTTTTCGAAAGTCAAACTGATGAGGCTTTAGGATTTTATTTCTTTCCAAGAAACTAAGAAGTCTGATGTACATAAAATTCCGAGAAGACTGGAAGTATACTCACTGGTCGACAATTACCAAAGTCCTGGTCATAGTGTTTCCAATAAAAGGATTCGGCCCTATTTTGAGGTCGGTATAATGTTAAGCATGTAAAATCGTATCAGTGTCGGCGTGCAGTATGAGATATGGCGGTACTAAAAGGCTCATTAACATGTGCGTGCTGTATTGTTGGAGGTATTCCTTTTCAATCATTAGGCTCAGTCCATTGTCTGAGTAATTAGCTATCGACAATCAAAGGATATTGTCGATAGGTTGAAAGCAATTGTGCAGTGTATGCCATTCTTTGTCAGCTTAGGCCCTTTATTTGCACTTAATTTATGCTGAACAACCATGTGGGTGGATTTCCACTCTCTGGAATTATATAACCCTTTACTGGAGTTAAGAACAGATTAGGTTGTATCAGATGTCAGCACCCTTAATTATGAGTTACGTATTTGGCTCTTAGCTGCTTTGTCGAAGAGCTTGGCTGCTTGGCTGCTTTATCAACGACCTTGGTTGCGTAATCGTAGCGTTTGGCTGCTTTATAGAAGAACTTCGCTCATTTCAACACTTCACCTATCATATTTGAAGGAGTTTGGTAGGTGCCGGTATGAAGTCTATGGTTCATGCCCTCTTATCGTTGTCAGGATTTGTGACAAGATAGGCCTGTGTGTAGCGTTGTGTTTTGCGAACCAGCCACTATATTATGTATTTTCTCATTCGGTTTGTTCCATGGAAGTCACTTGGAACAGCATGGAGGTGTTGCATTTCTCATAGTCAGTCAGGTGTGTTTTGACCAAGCTCTCCTTGGACATTTGAATGAATGAATGAACAGTATTTTATTTCAGTTAAGGAATACAATACAGAATCAAAACATTAATGAAGAATAGGATATAACATGAAAATGGATCCAACAGCAAGCTCAATGCTTATATAAGCTGTTTCCTTGGACATTTGGGCTGAATGAGTTCAGGAGGAGATGCATTTCTGACTTTGTCAAATTACTGGATGAGATGGACTTTCGTATTTGTTTCAGTGAGTTAGGACGCAGAACACCATGGTTGGGGAAAGACATCAAGCAGTATTTGCCCGGCAGAGTCGCAGACACGTGTGTAGTTCAAAGGTTGAATAACTCCAAGGGGTGGAAGCTCACCCATACAAGTGTCCAAAATATGGACCAAAATCGATAACAATTTTCTGCCGATATGCTCAGCTTACAGAGAGTCATGGCCGCATACTCTAAGAGTATTGGAGAGGCACCCCTATGCCTACATACACACTGGGTCGGACCCACCGAATGTCTCGCACTGAATGTGAAGTGGTAAACACGCAGCCTCAAGACTAGCTCTTGAGACATCCTAACTCTCTCTGAAAAATGTCATGTAACGGACTCCCACAATTTTCTGTAAGCATGCCTTTGTTTCTGCCTCCCCCCTTTCAATCATGTGTTTACCAATAGCCTATTGCCGATTAGCCATCTTTGACGTTATTGATATACAAGGTCAGAGGTAGCTTCGGGTAAACACTTCGATCAGATTATCTGTCAAGACTGTCATATATGCGACAGAAAGAACCAAAATGTTTCGCTTGAAACTAGAAAATGTGCATTTTCGATTTAATACTAAAAAAGATAGAAAAAGTAACACACTTTCAACACTTCATTTGATGGCCAGGGCAAAATAATATTGATTTTTTAGTGAAATGAATACCGCAATGAACCCCTTCCCACAAGCGAAGGTAGACTCGGTATCATGTTTTTGTTTTGTTGACGAGTGACAAAACTGCAGATATATCACTGAAATGACACAAAAATGTCTGCGTGAGTGAAAATGCAAACCCTGGGTATCCAAACAACAAACCCATACAAATATTTTCAAGCATAACACACAGATGTTTCAGCTGGAAGAGGTTGGGGTGGAGTGGGGGCGTGGTCCCTAAAAAGTGAATGAAAATCGTCTGCTAGTAGCAGTGTCGCGTGTCTACTAATAATATTTTGTCCATATACAGTACAAGTCAAAATGAGTTGAATAATAACCACTACCGGTATAAACTATAGATGTAATGTTTCCTATACTAATAACACAAGAATAGGACATAAAAATATATGTACATTACTTGTATTCTGTAACCTTTTTTAACATGTTTTGGCTTTACACACAGCATTTAAGAGGGTTAATTGCATTGGAATTCCTATTGCATTATATTTTCCAATGCATAGAAATTCAAAATGTAATTTATAATGTCCACGAAAGAATATTATTTCAGGAAAACTAATTTTTTTTTTTGGTTGACGTAGCTTTGATATGCCAAAAAACACACCATGAGTGGTGGGAATTTACCCTTCTGGTACTGTTAGTTTTTTTTCTCAAACATTGGAAAATGGATTGATAAGAATCTCCATAATCCACACATCTCACTGTCTAGTCCTTAATTAACACATTGACTGCAACTACACATATAATTCATGAATTAGCTGGTAAAAATGTTTTTTTTAAAAGTTTTATACAAGCCACATAATGTGATCAATCATCGGAACAAGTTTCTTCCCCCGAGGATTACATGATTCGATTTGCTTAAATCTTTTTATGTAAATTTTAAAAATTTAAATTTAAATTTCCAGTTTTAATGTTATCTGTGGGTGAAGGTTTACAGAGTAAAGTACAAAATATATTATACTGCTTTTTTGTGATCAAAGTACTACAATTGTAGATTATTTCAGCAAGTCAAAACTTTTTATTTTAAATTTGTTTTATAATCACGAAATATTGAAATGTGGTTATGGCTACAGTCCAATAATTTTTAATAGAACTGATCTGTAAATGAACAATTATTCATTTAAAAGCCAAGTATGAAATGTCTGGAAAAAAGACTTCTTATGAGTATAAATGCATGGTACAAGGTAGAAGCATATGTTCAAGTCTACAAATACTGTATGAATCAAAGTAAGTTGTAGCGTAACCGCAATAAACGAAGTAGCCCAATTGCAATTACTCCAATAACACAAGAACCCGAAATCATTTTCCGGAAAGCTTTCTGTGAGAGCTTTCCTGAAAATGATGTCAGGTTCTTGTATTGTTGGTGTAGTTGAAGATGCATACTAGTAGTTTATAGTGGTTATTCTACAACGTATTTCGACTCGTACTGTAAGTTAAGTGATTTCTGAATTCCACTCGGAGGTCCGCTGGCTGGAATTTTGCTTGTACAAAACAATGCACATGGGCATCAACCACTGACCATACCTGACAGCCAGTAAAAACTTGTAACTCACAAAGCAAATCTGCAGTTTAAGGAGCACTGATAAGTTAGTTATCTGGTGGTCCATAAATTGCAGATTAGCTTGTTGAGTCCCAAACTGTCTGCAAACTGGCAAGAATACATTGGAAATATATGTATATCCACCTACTTAGAGGAGAAGTATAAAATCATCCTGTGTGTTCTGTAATACAATATCCATGTATGCACTTTTTGTTCATGTATCCGGGGTCGGGGAGAGGGTGGGGGTCCAGGGTAGTTGTTTTGGTTTGGTACGTCCTTTCAAAGGGCGTTTCAAAACAAAACAATTAAAATAGGGCTTTCAGGCCATGTTTGACCTAGTCCCCCTCCCCAAGGTTCTAACTTCTGTGCCAACAGTTAAGAAGGGGGCTGTATCGTGAATGAAGGTATGCACTTGACCAACGGCTGTAATTCTGAACTGTATGATTCTTAAAGTAGGCCTAATAACTTTATTAAATCAACTTGACGTAACCAAGTTGTCACTTCAAGAATTGTGCAGTCAATATATTTATTTATTTATTTATTTATTGGTGTTTAAGGTCACATATTTATGCACAATGGCTAATCATGACCGCGAGTGCAGTCAATATAGCTATGGGCGGTAGGTCATTGGATATTCATTGATCAACTTGGAAATTTGAAACAGGCTGCTAAAAAACGTCATTTTGACGGCCAAAAATAACGTGATTTTTTTTATCCCAAAAGCCGCCAGAAGACTCCATTTAATGAGTGATTTAAAAATTTTGTTGGGGCAGAAACGACCCCCTCCCCCTCTCCCCACTCCAACCACTCTGTGATCGATCGCGCCTCCGACGCTCACTGCAGATGCGTTTATCATCTGTGCAGTATCCCGACTTTTTTGAAAGGGGGCCGTCACAGAAGTAACCCCGGGTCCGAATCTCCTTTCCCCGGCCCTGCGTGTACCTTCCACTTCGTGGGTGTTTTCTGTAATAAGACAGCTTCCACTGTGTGACATATAAGTTTCAGTTGAAGGAGAAAATAGTCAAAAGAAGAATTTATATATTTTTATGTCCGATTCTTGTGTTATTAGTATAGGAAACATTACATCTATAGTTTATGCCGGTAATGGTTATTCTTCAACACATTTTGACTTGTAATGTATATGGACAAAATATTATTAGTACACACGCGACACTGCTACTGGCAGGCGATTTTCATTCACTTTTTAGGGACCACGCCCCCTCCACCCCCAACCTTTTCCAGCTGGAACATCTGTGTGTTATGCTTGTAAATATTTGTATGGGTTGGTTGTTTGGATACCCACGGTTTGCATTTTCACTAATGCAGACATTTTTGTGTCACTTCAGTCATATATCTGCAGTTTTGTCACTCGTCAACAAAACAAAACCATGATGCCGAGTCTACCTTCGCTTGTGGGAAGGGGTTCATTGCGGTATTCATTTCACTAAAAAATCAATATTATTTTGCCCTGTCCATCAAATGAAGTGTTGAAGGTGTGTTATTTTTTGTCTATCTTTATCGGTATTAAATCGAAAATGCACATTTTCTCGTTTCAAGCGAAACACTGGTTGTTACTATCGCATGTAAGACAGTCTTGACAGATAGTCTGATCGAAGTGTTTACCCGAAGCTACCTCTGACCTTGCATATCATTAACGTCAAAGATGGCGAGTCGGCAATGGGCTTATTCGGTCGTATTTCGGTACAGTCCTCTCAAAAGACTCGTATTATCTGTTTATTTAGGCTAGGTTCTCACATGTTGGTCCCCCGATGGGAGAGAAAGCGCATTCGTAATGCCCATCGTGGCTAAGCCACAAAGTTGTTGAAACAACTTACCACAGCAATCGAATCGAAGAAATCACTCGAATCTTCTCTGACGCTCGGAAATCTGAAACGCAAAGTAACACTTCTCGAAAGTATTGACAAGAACATTTTTGCTCACTTAGGAGACGAAGACCTCGAAGATTTTGTAATCGAAAGTGATGGATATATCAATGAATTTCAAAAACGTATAACCGAAAGTGAACTTGCAATCAATGAACTCTTTTCACACCAAGAAGTTTAGTTTACAGGACACACTGTTCGTTCCAACTCGACCCATTCTCAAACTGGGTTTAATGCTGCCAGTACTACACCAAATGACAATACACTTTCGTTCCAAAGAGTAAATTTGCCAAAAATAAATATTTCTAAATTTGCTGGTGATCTTTTGGAATTTTCTACGTTTTGGAATATGTTGGAATCTTCCATACACATCTCATCGAATAATGACAAATTTACGTATTTGAAGTGTTACTTAGCTGGGGAAGCCAAATTGAGTATTGATGGTCTGTCATTAACAAACTAAAACTACGAAAAAGCAATTGACTTGATAAAATGCCGTTTTGGGCAAACACACAGAATTGTACAATCCTACATTAACTTTCTCATTGAGTTGGATAAGCCACAGGGGAGTAATTTGTCATTACTCAGAAAATATTTTGACAGCATTGAAAGTTCAATAAGCCCTCTGGAATCTCTAGGAAAGTCTCCTGACAGTTACAGTACTATCCTCGTTCTCATTTTATGGGATAAATTACCTCTGGTGAAATTCAAGGCAATTTAGCTCGTGCTCATGGAAACCGCGAATTGGAGCTTCACGAACTTCGCAAGTGTCTGCAGGAAGAAATTGATATTCTAGAACCGTGTGCGCCAACTCAGAGTCATTTGGCTGAAAATACGTTCTCAAACGCTGAGTCTTCAAAATATTCGGCGGGTGGTTTAATCTTTATTCTTCACTCAACAGCTCATTCAAGTCCACTTCCTTCCACAAAATCTTCTCTACGTGAGTGTATTTTTGCAAGGGTAAACACTACCACTCAGACTGTTCAAAGCTTAAAAGTCGTGATGAAAAACTTGAATTTGTGAATCGATTAAATTTGTGTTTCAATTGTCTTGGGAGACATAAGATTAAACAGTGTCAGTCTGTTAACCCTTTACCTAACGTAACGGCCAAAAACGGCCAGCGCTATTCTCAAAAATCGCCAATTAATTTTCATTATTTTATTCATTTTTTGTCTCAAAAACATAGGGTATGACCCCTCGTTGGAACGAGCTCGGCCTATGTTTTTGAGACAAAAAATGAAAAAAATTAGTTATTCAAGAATTATTTTTGCAAGTGTCGTCTGCTTTTCAGGTTAGGTAAAGGCTTAAAAGATATTTAGAGTGTAAAAACACCATACCAGTCTCTGTAATTCATCTGATGAGAGAGAAATTACACAATCCAGAACGTTTCAAACAGACCAAAAACATCAAAACAGTCATTATCTGTGAATAAAATAGACAGTGTTTCTTGACAACAAAATTCAACTACTTCTGACACCGAGTCAAAAAGTGCTGTTGTGTCAGCAGTTTCAGCACGAACAGCGGATGTTTTGTTACAAACTGCAGTCGCGACTGTTTTTGATATTAAACTTAATGCGTGTACCACTGGTCATTTTTTATTCGATGATGGTTCCTAAAGATCTTTTATTTCTGAAAGTTTAGTAACGGAGTTAAATTTGACACCATTCACAACAGAAACCATTCAAATTTGATCATTTGAATCAAGTTCTACAAAAGTGCGTGATCTCAATTTGGTCAACACAAGTGTTCTTTTTGACTATCTCAGCTCTAGTTGTGCCAAAAAATGAGTCAGACTATACAAATGCATTTTAGGACCATTGTGTTCAATTTTAAATCTCTACAACTTGCTCACCCAACAAACTACTCATGTGAAAACTTTGAAGTTTCAGTATTGATTGGTAGTGACAATTAATAAATGTTTGTTGAGGGGAAAATTATAATAAGAAAACTGACACTGTTCCAGTGGCGGTGAATTTAAAACTGGGTTTTCTGATACGTGGACCATCACATGAATCACACCAGTTCACAACAACAATGCTCAATGTTTTATGTCAACCTGATGTTTCAGACCTTGAAATTTTTGTGTCTTTAGAGTCGTTTGGATACTTCCAAAACAGACTTTCGTGAAAGAAAACTTCTAGAGAACTATTGTAGTAACTCATTAAAATTTGTTGATGGGAGATAACAAGCAAAACTCCCTTGGTTGGAAATCACACTAGTTTACCTTCAAATATAGCTTGCAACAGCATCCGCTCAAGTGTTCGTCGATTATCCCAAAATCCCGAAATGCTAAAAAAGTACCAAAATATTATTCAAAATCAACTTGAGAAAGGTTTCATTGAAAAGATTAAAAACCATGGAAAGCTCAGAAACAAAAAAGTTCATTACTTACCTCACCATGCAGTGTTCAAGGACTCGGTAACAACACCTATACGAATAGTGTTTGATTGTAGTTGTCACCAATATGACTTTCTCTCCTTAAATTCTTGTTTGGGGTCAGGTCCGTCATTACAAATGACATTCCCGCAATACTGAAGCGATTTCGACTTTTTACCTATGGGGTGATTATTGATATAGAAAAAAACCATCTTCAAATTGGACTCGATGAAAGTGACCGTGATGTGACACGATTTTTCCGATTGAGTGACCCAAATGCCACTACAAGTAGTTTTGAAGTTTATCGATTCAAATGTATTCTGTTCGAAGCAAAGTGCTCACCCTTCAAACTCAACAGTACTGTTCGTCACCATTTGAATACTGTTGAACAAACACATGTTGTTAAAAATATGAAACAAAATATCTACGTTAATAATAATAATAATAATAATAATACTTTGGCCAGCCGCTGATTTGTCGCGGTTCTCGGACGAGTTGGCCTTGGTTACTCCTGTACTCCCAACTGCCTCCCTATTCCCACGCTTCTCCTCTCCTCCCAACACTCGGAGCCGAACTGCTTGATGACATCCCTTGCCCCATTCTTCCCAATCTCTCCGATTAGCTTGGTAACTAGATAAGTTTTAAATGAAATGGCAAAATTGAAGTTCATTGGTACCAATGTTATTTGATGAAATTTCAACATAACAGCATTGTGTGTGCACAACGTCAGAGTAATCATGCATTTTTAAATGTAAACTGTAAGATTGGCTAAAAGAAGAATGTTGAAACACAAATGCAGTTTGCTCAGAGGTTACTGTAAATGGCAACTTTTTTCACAGAAATGAATGCTAATCAATAGCTCTTATCTAAAGGTCTTGCCTAATGAACACACCAAGTTAAAAAACAATCCTATGATAAATGTGGTCTGTAGGCCATGTCAAAGAATGTTGATGCACAAATGCAATAAATTCAAAGATTGTTGCTAACAGCAACAGCTTTTTGATGGAAATGAAAAGAAAATCAATATCTCCTATCTTTGTCACCCTACATAAGCATACAGAGTTTCATAACAACCTGATAATGAATGTGCCCTCTGAGGTATGCCAAAGGAAGACGTTAATGCACAAATGCACTGCACTAAGTAGAAGGCCATTGCTTGCAAATTCATAAATATACCATGCAGAGAGTGCAAAAGGGATAAGTTGATGCACAAATGCAGTAAGTTCAAAGGCTGGTGATAACGACAATAATTTTTTATGGAAATGAAAAAAAGCAATAGCTCACATCTAGAGGTCACCCCGAACACATTTACCAAGTTTCAAAGTGATCCGATCATAAATGTGCCCTGAAGGGAGTGTTAAAGGGAAATACTGAGGTCTAACTAAACGAAGTTCGAAGGTCAGCGGCCACAATTTTTGACAGAAATGGAAGAAAATCGATAGCTCCCATATAGATGTCACCCCACACAAGCACACCAAGTTTGCAAGCGATCCATTCATAAATGAGCCCTGCGGGGTGTGCCAAAGGGAAATATTGATGCTTAACTGCACTAAGTTTTTACCAAGTTCATCGAAGGTCATTGCGAGTGGCAACATTTTCTGATGGAAATCAAAGAAAATCGATAGCTCCCATCTAGAGGTAACCCCAAACAAGCATACAAAGTTTCAAACCGATCTGATCATAAATGTGTCCTGTAAGGCATGCCAAAGGAATATATTGATGCCTGTCTAAACTAAGTTCAAAGATCGTTGCCATCGGCAACCTTTTTTGATGGACTGAAATGGAAGGAAATTGATAGCTCCCATCTAGAGGTCACCCCAAACAAACATGCCAGGTTTCAAAGCAATCCGATCATAAATGTGCCCTGTAGGGTATGCCAAAGGGACATATTGAGGTCTGATTAAACTTAGTTCTACGAACGTGGCCGCGGCAACATTTTTTGACGGAAATTGAAGAAAATCGATAGCTCCCATCTAGAGGTCTCCCCAAATAAACATACCAGGTTTCAAAGCAATCCGATCATAAATGTGCCCTGTAGGGTGTGCCAAAGGGAAATATTGAGGTCTGACTAAACTGAGTTCTAAGAACGTTGGCCATGGCAACATTTTTTGACGGAAATTGAAGAAAATTGATAGCTCCCATCTAGAGGTCACCCCAAACAAGCATACCAGGTTTCAAAGCAATCCAATCATAAATGTGCCCTGTAGGGTGTGCCAAAGGGAAATATTGAGGTTTGACGAAACTAAATTCTAAGAACGGTGGCCGCAGCAACATTTTTTGACGGAAATTGAAGAAAATCGATAGCTCCCATCTAGAGGTCACACCAAACAAGTATAGCCAAGCTAAAAATTTGGTAATAATTGTCAATAGAATTAGATTATGAACAGAGTGTTAATCCCGATAAAGGTGTTTTCTATTGGACAGTTTATGAGAAAAATTATTAACAATGAACAGTTGATTAATGCAAGTTTATACAGGTTTTGTCATAACAACTTTCTATAATTGTTTAATGTTGATAAGTTACTGTACCTATATAAGTTTGTTGTATTCTTGTGTAGAGAGACACGGATAGCCGGTTAGGGAACTTATGACGAAGGTTTGGCCACCAACCCTTGTCATTCTTTGTACTATATATTATTAAATTTGTTCAAGTGTAAAGACATTTAGTTTCAGTATTTCATAAAGCGAATTCCCCAGTTCAGAATTTACCCGTGACCAGTTCCCCGTGGTCATATATGGTGAGAGAATCCGCGGCATACAAGTGACTCTTTAGCTCACTTTGAGGTATTGGAAGACATTTCCGAATCAAAAATGTGTAGTGTGATTTCCCTGAATATAGTGAACCTATTCGGAGCTTGAGCGTCGAGAGATTAGAACTGTTTTGGGATCTCCAAGTTGAAACAAACGAGACCCGTCTTTTACTTAAATGGAGGAAGCCTTCATCTTATTTCAAGAAGCCAAAGTCAGCAGCAAGACTTGCCAGAGGCAGAAAGCGTCAGGAAGAGTTCATTATACGGAAACAAAGAGAAAAGTACGTGCAAAATACCGAAGAAACTGTTCATAAGGAACAAACTGATCATATTTCTATAATGGAGGAACAACCTGACGTGAGTACGAAAACTTTTCTTTTATCGAAAGCTAGCTCGGATGTGTCAGTCCACCCCACTGGCACCTCTCCCGAACAAGCGGCATCTGTTACGTCATGCTCTGTGGCAGAAACATTCAATAGCCATGAAAATACCGGAGTTCAGAAACGAGAGACTCTGAAATTGTGCACAATCAAATCAAAGGAGGTGTCGATTAAAAAGGTTAAACATTTGGAAAAGGACCCTTTTACAAAAAAGAAAATGCATTCAGCTAACAACAAAACTTTTAACCAAATCTTTCGGTACAGAAACATTCGAGGCAAGAATGACGAATCATGCAAGAGCTTGAAATTAAATTCGTCGAATGAACTGAAAACTCATAATAGCAATCTGGTTCACACAGATGTGCCAAAACGTCAGAACATTAATTCTCATGACGACACGCTGAACTCATGTACCAAACGATTCCGAAATTCCAATGAATTGGTTGACATTTTATCTGGATATATATCACCTCAGGGTTTGAAAATGTTCTGTGTTGAGTACCGCGATGGTGATGTTGAGGAAATACCAATCGAAGAAGTGCCATCCGCATTAAGGGACCGGTTAGATCCACACTGGTCAAGTTGGTTCTGTAAATAAAACGATTTGTTCTCAACAATTTGTTGTGTATAAATTTACTGTTTGTTTGTTTTTGCACATTGCATGTGTTAGAGTGTACATATTATAGTGCTAAAATGTAAATCCTGATTGAAATAAATATTCATTACAATGCCAGAATGATGGCATCATTCTTCGGAAGGCGAGAGGTAATATAGCCAAGCTAAAAATTTGGTACTAATTGTCAATAGAATTAGATTATGAACAGAGTGTTAATCCCGATAAAGGTGTTTTCTATTGGACGGTCTATGAGAAAAATTATTAACAACGAACAGTTGATTAATGCAAGTTTATACAGGTTTTGTCATAACAACTTTCTATAATTGTTTAATGTTGATAAGTTACTGTACCTATATAAGTTTGTTGTATTCTTGTGTAGAGAGACACGGATAGCCGGTTAGGGAACTTATGACGAAGGTTTGGCCACCAACCCTTGTCAATCTTTGTACTATATATTATTAAATTTGTTCAAGTGTAAAGACATTTAGTTTCAGTATTTCATAAAGCGAATTCCCCAGTTCAGAATTTATCCGTGACCAGTTCCCCGTGGTCATACAAGCATACCAAAGCGATCTGACCATAAATGCGACCTGTGAGGTGTGCCAAAGGAAATTGTGGACGTACGTACTAGTGTACTAACATACTAATAATAAAGCACATACACAATCAGAGATAATATTAATTTTTAGCTCAACTTAACAAAGTCAAGCTAAGCTATTGCCATCACTTCTCGTCCGTCGGCGTACGTACGCCGACGGACGAGAAGTGATGGCAATAGCTCAGCTTGACTTTGTTAAGTTGAGCTAAAAATTAATATTATCTCTGATTGTGTATGTGCTTTATTATTGTAAATAGGATATTGTAGATTTATACACATTTGTCAGTTTTGTATTTGCTTAATATACTGGTGAATACAATATATATCAAAACACCCTAAAGGGACATGTTCTGCCTGCACCACCACCTCGACAAGGCCGATCATTTTAACTTTCCAAACGTGGCATCAAAGACAATGAAAGCACCGTCATCGGCTACTTCAAAGCAAATTCTGTGGCGACATTTTAGTGCTTTATGGTTACGTTGATGTCGGCGCAGACTAATTGTTACGATGCCATGTTTGTCTTTGCGATCTTGGGGACTGGGCCGGTCTGATTGTGATGTCACCCAATTGTTGACTTGTCCCAGTACCGGTTTCGATGGGACAGGCTCTGTCTCGTCTCGGTACCGGTTATGTTGGTACCAGCGGTACTTTGACGTGCCTGGCTAAACGTCATAACGTTTTTCACCAAGATTCGGTAGTGAAAGTATCAGATGTTTATTGGGATGTTTCCAGTGATCAAATTCATTTAGACATAAAACTTATTATGACCCTCTCGGAAACATATCGCCAGTGTCCATTCGAGTGCGTATCTCAATTCAAGACTTATGGAATAATTCTTATGACTGGGATTCAATATTGCCAGAAGAATTTCGAATCCGATGGAAGGCACTTTCCAATAACTTATATCCAGCTCAGCAGTTAACCCTTTACCTAACGTAACGGCCAAAACCGGACAGTGCTATTCTCAAAAATCGCCAATTAATTTTCATTATTTTTTCATTTCATGTCTCTAAAACATAGGTTATGACCCATCATTGGAACGAGCTCGTCGAGATCGTTCCAATGATGGGTCATAACCTATGTTTTTGAGATAAAAAATGAAAATAATAGTTATTCAAGGATGTTTTTTGCAAGTGTCGTCTGTTTTTCATGTTAGGTAAATGGTTAAGTGTTTCTCGACAGTACACATGTATGGAAACAGACGTTGATCATGAGATTGAACTTCATGTATTCAGTGATGCTAGTGTACGTGCCTATGGAGCAGTTTGTTATTTAAGACAACATAATGACTCAGAATCCTCATTTGTTATTGCCAAATCACGGGTTGCCCCTATAAAGACTTTAGCAATACCACAATTAGAACTAATGACTGCAACCACAGCTGCAAAACTTGGTGTGCAAGTACACAGCACTCTTCAACCCAATCTACCTAACTGCAAAGCTCAAACTCTATTTTTAGTCAGACAGCAATATAGCTTTTTGTTGGTTACACGCACATAAGGAACAGTCTCACTCTGTGTTTGTTACAAACAGAATTAAGGAAATTATACAACTGACCAATTCTACAAAATGGAATCATTGGGATGGGAGAATGAAGGACATGTGGTTAGGGGGAGACTCAAAGGAGAGGGTTAATGTGCTAATCGAAGAGATTGGGAAGAATGGGGCAAGGGATGTCATGAAGCAGTTCGTCTCCGAGTGATGGGGGGAGAGGAGAAGCGTGGGAATAGGAAAGCAGTTGGGAGTACAGGGGTAACCAAGACCTTCTCGTCCGAGAACCGCGACAAATCAGCGGCTGGCCAAAGTGTTATTATATTATTATGCAAAACTGAAACAAATCCTGTGGATTTGTTAACCAGAAAAATTGCAATGGAACCACTGTTAGAAAATCGACTTAGGTTTTCATGGAGCAGAAAGTTTTAACCCTTTACCTAACGTAACGGCCAAAACCGACCAGCGCTATTCTCAAAAATCGCCACTTAATTTTCATAATTTTTTTCATTTTTTGTCTCAAAAACATAGGTTGACCCCTCGTTGGAACGAGCTCGTCGAGCTCGTTCCAACGAGGGGTCATAACCTATGTTTTTGAGACAAAAAATGAAAAAAAATTAGTTATTCAAGACTTATTTTTGCAAGTGTCGTCTGCTTTTCACGTTAGGTAAAGGGTTTTAACTAAATAATTCTCAAAATGAATTGAATGTAGCTTTACCATCATGTCTATCTCTGGTTAGTAACACAAAGATAGTGACAAAAAAGACAACATTGTACCAAATTCAGGAATTCATCAAATTATTGACCTTGAAAATTGTTTTACACTCAATAAAGTACTGCGAGTGACGGCTTGGGTACTCAGATTTATTAACAATCTCAAGTCAAAACAACAAAGAAAGAGATTTATTACACGCCTGTTCTATCATATCTTTATCTATAGCAACACTAAACCATGCGGAAAATGAAAATCCGTTCCGCACACATGCGTGGAACGGAAATCGTTGACGGACTATTTTTATAAAGAAACGAAATTTCACTGGAGTTTTCTACAAATCGTGCATCGCAATTACAATTTGAATCGCTAGCGATAGCTAAAAATCGTCCCATGAGTTCCAATGTGTTCTATGTACCAGTAGCAAATTTGATTGGAGATAAAATGTGTTCTTTTTGTTGAAAGTTGTCAAATAAATTGCTGAGTGTCCTTCTAATAATTGTTTTTATAGACGTGAAGGCGTGTAATAAACACAGAACGACACGCGTGTGTGAATGGGTTAATTGATATGGCACTTGTGCCATCGCGGAAGGATAAAACTCAAGGCCTGCGGCCTCTCGTTCGATCCTTTCGCGCTGGCATTAACCCATTCACATACGCGTGTCGTTCTGTGTATATCCTCTTGAATTATCGGAATTAACACATGCCGAACTGGACTCAAAGTGTTCAGCAAACTTGTTTTTCTGATGTTTATGAGATTTTGTCTAGTAAATCAAAACAAAAGTTAGCCATCATAGATCAGGCGCAGCTATATCTTGACAACAACAATATGATTAGAATTCAAAAATGCACCACTTTATGACTCTTCAGAATTTCCTGTACTTTTGCTGAAGGAACATCACTTTGCTAAACTTGTCGTGTTAGATGCCCGCACAAAAGTAAAACATTCTGGAGTGAATTCAATGGTCACAACTATTCGACTAGCATATTGGGTGCCAAGAGTGAGACGGCAGGACTTGCATTCTCGAAATTTGACAAGGCTGGAAAAACAGCCCTGTGAAAGTCTTCATAGGGCTGTTTTTTTTCAACGCACAGGCTGGTTCAATAATTTTATTGCTAAATCCTTGTTTCATGTTGACAGATCTTCCAAGTGACGTTTACAGAGAAATTTTACATATTCTTGTAAAACATCCAACAAAAACATAATAACAATGTTAAAAAATTAGTCTGCCCACTATTTCCTACAGATATTTGTGTTCTTGGGCCTATAGCTGAGCTAGCTCATCATAGAGTTGTCTGAAATAACTTAAATATTTGTACGCCTCACAGACATTCTCCAGTAAACTAAAATAATTTAACATATTTATATGCAACAGGACAGTAAACTGAAGCAATTGAATATTTATTATGTACAACAGGATCTCCAATGTCCAGAATTCTTGCATATGTAACATACACGCAGATGTAAAAATAATTTAGCACTCTACCAGTTAAGTATTTTAGTGGAATATTCACAGGGCTGGCTTTCCGGCCCTGTAAAATTGGTTACAGGGCTGTTTATGGGGCTAGGGCTAATCAGCCCCGCTAAAATGCAAGCCATGAGACAGTTGATCAAATCACTTCTGAGACAGTGTGTTGTCTGTTGTAGACTAATTAATATGTCGTCCGTACCGTCTACCTACCCCCCCCCCCCCCCCCCCCCTGCTAGAAAGTCGTGTTTCCGATGTACCTCCATTCTTTTATACCAGTTTTGATTATTGTGGTCCGTTTTTTTGTCAAGACAGACAGTGGTTCTGAAAAAAACTACGTGTGTCTTTTCACTTGTGCTTTCACTCGTGCTGTACATTTAGACCTGACTTCTTACCTCAGTGCAGCATCATTTAAACCATGATTATCTATTCAACTATATATAAAAAGCCTATGACATAAATTTTAGCTTTACACACCAACCGGGGTGAACACGTATGTATATGGTGAACACGCCAGCAATGGGATTTCAATAGTTAAAATTTAAACCTACAGTGGAACTACATCCAAGCTGACCGTTGGTGAATTCGACCCGAATCCAAACTTGTCTAAATTTATTGCCCATCTCCCCGCGAAGAGTAAAATGAAAGCTGCAATTATTTATAACTTTTTAAATGAGTTTACCTCATAAGATACCAACAATTAACAAACATGCGTTGTCTCATGTTAATAAAGCATCGATAACTCGAAATAGTATGTTATTATGTCATTGCAGTGAAAAGGCCCCGTGATTTGCGCGTTTCTTATTCCATTTCGTTTCGGAGATAAAATTGACAGCGGAAGTACCGTCCACCGGTGCTCATGAAAACAAAAACATATTGGCACGTCTGTACGTCTGCTGCTCAGTAAATCAAGAAAACACAATAGCGACTCTTAATAATCTGACGATCATGGTACAAATAAAATATACCCAAAGTAGCTTTGTGTACCAAATGTCCACCACTCGTGAAGTGGTGTTAACCGCTCGCCAAAGGCTCCCGATTAACACCACTTTACCACTCGTGGTGAACATTTGACACACCAAGCTACCGTGGGTATATTCTATATTTCTTGCTGCCTTCCGTAAATTTTCAAGTAGAAAATCATTACCTCGAAAATTGTTTTCAGACAACGCAATCACCTTTCTGTCAGCAAATTCAGCAATTCAGGATTTATTCAAATCTACTGGAGTCTCAGATAAACTGTTACAATATGGTGTAGAATGACAATTTATAACAAAAAGAGACCCCTGTCAGGAAGGATTTTATGAACGTTTTGTGGGCAGTGTTAAAATGGCTTTGAAGAAAATATTTAATCGTTCAATGGTCAGTCATGAAGAACTTCAAACCACACTTACAGAAAATGAGGCTACAATTAACAATAGACCTTTAACATACATCTCTGAGAAAATTTCAGATTTTGAGGCTTTAACACCCTCTCAGTTTATTTCTGGATACATCACTACATTACCATACCAACCAGTCTTTGAGCATGAACTTGACGATCATGAATTCCGTTTCAGTCTTGAAAACCAAGTCCGACGTGTTCGTGTTCTTGCATCACTGATAAATAACTTTCGAAAAAGATAGACGCATGATTATTTACTCAGCTTACGAGAATATCATCGTTTCATTGGTGACAATAGAGAAACTGTAAAACTGGGTTCGGTTGTTCAAATTGAGGGAGATAACCCTCGCATGCAATGGCGTTTAGGTATCATTACTGAACTTCATCATGAGAAAGATGGTCATATCCGTTCTGTGGCCCTTAAGTCTTCTACGGGTGTTACTAATAGACCTAATCTCGCCTTTACCCCTCAGAAGTGTAATCTGAGTTAAATACAAATGCTGATATTGTTGAAAATACAATTAACAGTACACATTAAACTGATTTTACTATAGACAATAGTTCAGAATCCTTGTTGTCAGTTCGACAGCGACGTCATGCAGCAGTTGCTGCCTTGTTGAAGTTTCACATTTGGTTTGGTGGGGAGGATAAGGAGTGACAGTCTTTCGACTTGTTATCTCCCTTCGATCACTTATTTTAAAGACAAAAAAACATTTTTCGAAAATTGTTTGTCGGCGGGAGGAAGTCGGAACTATTCCAACTTTCAATTACTGTTTCGTTTCAGTTGTGTTTAAGAACCGGATGTATTTCGTGCTTTCGTTTAACCCTTTACCTAACACGAAAAGCAGACGACACTTGCAAATAAAATACTTGAAGAACTAATTTTTTTATTTTTTATCACAAAAACATAGCTTATGACCCCTCATTGGAACGAGCTCGTAACAATGAGGGGTCATAAGCTATGTTTTTGTGATAAAAAATGAAAATTAGATAGTATTGTTTGTGAATAGCGCTGGCTGGTTTTGGCCGTTACGTTGGGTAAAGGGTTAAATGAAGAAAAAAGTGTTTATCAATTCGATTGTATTTCGATACAGTCTTCTCAACAGACTGATATTAGTAGTTTATTTTGGCTAGATTCTCACATAAATGGCTCAGCTATTAAGTCAATTGACTTTTCAAGGTGGCTCATTGTTATACTTATTTTTCATGGAATTCACCGTGATCATCACCTCAGCTTCGGATGTGGGTGTAATGTAAAAACTATTTACAATGTCTTCCTCCATTTGTTATGAAAATGACTTTCCCGATTGCACAATTGACTCTCTGGTGCGTTTATCTATACCCGAAAAAAGAATTTGAATTCTTGGGTAATTTTTCATGGATCATAAATTGTGGTACCCCCGTGGTTAAAATAAGTAATTTTGCTATACGCCCAGTTTTGTTTATTACCTCATTTACAATTCGCCATACTGATCGCATATTATTTTTGTTAGCTTGCAGCATATTTTTGAAATACATTGCTTTATCTCATTTCTTGATTTTATTGAATAATTTACAATATTTTTTGTAATTTTGAATATTACATTCATTCGGGTTTTTCAATTTTTTGACATAAAATTTAGCTTTTGGTACTGAGGATCTAATGAGGCCCTTGGTCATCCACGGTTGGCGTTTAATGATTTTTGTTTTATTAAGACAAAATTGTCTCAGAGGAAACGCTTCATTAAAAGCATTGGTGGCGCGATAGCTCAGTAGGTGGAGATGCAGGCTGCAAGTGTTGCGGAATGTTAAGTAAAGTCTATCGATCAGTGATCGTAAGTTCGGACTATAAACGTTTTGATTACTGGCAGTTCTGTGAGGTCCCACCAGCCCGTGGTATTTTGTGATTCCTTACCAGACGATATCAGACACAGGTTCCAGATTCTGGGTTCAGTAACTTCACGAACTTGTCGTGTACATCAGAACGAAGACCAGTTTCCAATTTATCTACTTATTTTATTCAATCAAAATTAATCAAACGTTACGACTAACTGTCGTTGTCTCTGGCTATATAAAGTATAATGTGTATTAACAACAAAGTTCATACCTCAATAGCAGTGGCGGCATCCAGGTTTCTTCTTAGACCGTTCCGTAGTTATCAGGAGCCCAGAGACAACTTGTCCAAGCAGTCAGAAATTGATGCTTATATACACCAAATTTCTGATGCAATACTTGGGGTACGTGACGACCGTCAGCAATTTCTCCCTGAACCCAGGAGAATTTAGGGAAAGTCCCTTTACGTGGCGGTCGCCATTTTGTAGACTCTGTTACTGCCATGCAGACTGTCGTTCCGTCTGCATGCAGCCCATGAAATCTTGGCTAACAAATAGTATTCTGCCGGGCGTCAGTTAACCGGCAGAATGTTCTGGTGACTGGTGCAATTGTGCAACTCAGCATCCCCTGATCTCCGGGGAGTCTCACCAGGTACATGTTATGATTTGTTGGACAGTTCGAACACCAACATCTTAGGAAATACTGCCGAATGTTATTGTTCCATCTATCAACAAATCCTACAATATTACTGCTTGTTGACAATATTGGCTTGCAAAGGTATGCCTGATATTGTCAACAGAACATCTGGCGTGTACCCACAGAGTACGCCTGTACTCTGGTCGCCAATTTATACGATTCCATGTAATTCTCTTGTCATGTTCAATTCTGTTCATGAACTGTTAAATAAATTAAATAAACTTGAGTCCACAAAGTTCCCAAATAAAACCCCATATCACTTTCAAGAGCTCGAGCTCTTACCCGAGCTTGCGAGCTTGATTAACCCATGTGGGCTCACTTCGCAACATTCCTCCCCAACCGAGGATCAAAACCCAGAGGGACTTGATTACGCAGAAAGGAAAACGATTTGCGAAGGGACAACACAGGGTTAATGGAATGTGTGTCCGTTCCAAGGACAGGGAAAGGATGCCGCTCACAAATCACTTAATAACCAAAATAAATTTCCATTTTCTTATAAACAACTAAAATACATCCGAACCAGGATTCTTTACCCACAATAAAGACATAATCACGAGTTACCCTTGCATCGGTACCGAGGAACACAGACTACTCACACATTACCCAAGAGTAGATTTACCACAATGCCACAAGGTCAAATTCGTGGGGTTTCAAACGCCCTCCCCACTTCACATCCATGCGTCATGCTGGACATGTTTTTGACGGCAATGCCATGTCGACCCACGTCTGTCCGCAGACGAGGTGGACTTTTGTTTTACACCGAGGACACTCATAAACATACGCTTCTCCATGAATGTCACGCAAACAAACACAACAATGCCCGGTATCACCATGCACTAGTACACTGTTCAAATTGTACTGTGCTCATACGAATTTTGTGGTCTTCGAGAGTTTTGTACAACAGTTTGTACTGGGGTTGAGTTCGCTCCCACTCCAATGTTTCATAAACATTCCAATGGTCAGAGCTCAACTCCACGTACTTTGGGTGATTAGCAAGAAACTTGGTTACTTCGTGGAGCTCGATGCTACGGAATGGCCGTATACGGACATTTCCATCCATATAGTAGCGGTCAGTCCAGGACTGGTTATTCCAGTACCTGATCACCCTTTCTGGGAAGCCGGTTGTCCTTACTTGACATTTTTCCCCGGTCATCCACAGACTCTCGGCATCTTCTGCACCGCGGCCATTGGTTTGGCTCACATGCAAATGGGGGGAGACATAATCGTCTTCTGTTATCAGATATCGGAGATGTACTTCATGGCGTCGAACGTTAACACTCACTCTTGTTCCTCGTCAAAATTATCGAATTCAACCAAAGAAGGTACCGATGCCATTTTTGTCACCTTTTCTGAATGAACCTTAAGTGTACTAATTCTCAAATGCCAATAAAATTACTAATAAAACTAAACTATCACACGACTAAATACCGTAAAAGATATATACTGATATAAATACAATAAATTCACTCTCCCAAATCTAAACCCTGTCGGATTCCCCACTTTTTGTACTCTGTAACTTTTATAAATTACGACATTAAAAATCTTAACCTTATTCTGAAAGTAGTTCAACAAATGTACAGATAAGATGGCCAAAAAGACAGCCGCACACGACCGCAATTTCTATTGGATTTTCTCCACAGTCTGTGGAATGTCACCCCAACAGACTAAGGAAGAACTCCAAGAGAAAAGTTACAACACAATGGCTATTTTATTCATCCTCCCCATCGAGGGCACTTCCGAATTCGCGAAAGTGCCTCCGATCCACCAATCATCTATTAATTTAATAATTTAAATGTATTCACACGTTACGACTAACTGTCGTTGTCTATGGCTGTATAAAGTATAATGTGTATTAACAACAAAGTTCATACCTCAATAGCAGTGGCGGCATCCAGGTTTCTTCTTGTGGACCGTTCCGTAGTTATCAGGAGCCCAGAGACAACTTGCCCAAGCAGTCAGAAATTGGTACTTATATACACCAAATTTTTGATGCAATACTTGGGGTACGTGACGACCGTCAGCAAATTCTCCCTGAACTCAGGGGAATTTAGGGACAGTCCCTTGAAGTGGCGGTCGCCATTTTGTAGACTCTATTACTGCCATGCAGACTGTCGTTCAGTCTGCATGCAGCCCATGGAATCTCGGCTAACAAATAGTATTCTGCCGGGCGTCAGTTAACCGGAAGAATGTTCTGGTGACTGGTGCAATTGTGCAACTCAGCATCCCCAGATCTCCGGGGAGTCTCACCGGGTACATGTTATGAATTGTTGGACAGTTCGAACACCAACATCCCAGGAAATACTGCCGAATGTTATTGTTCCATCTATCAACAAATCCTACAAGGTTACTGCTTGTTGACAATATTGGCTTACAAAGGTATGCCTGATATTGTCAACAGAACATCTGGCGTGTACCCACAGAGTACGCCTGTACTCTGGTCGCCAATTTATACGATTCCATGTAATTCTCTTGTCATGATCAATTCTGTTCATAAACTGTTAAATAAATTAAATAAACTTGAGTCCACAAAGTTCCCAAATAAAACCCCATATCACTTTCAAGAGCTCGAGCTCTTACCCGAGCTTGCGAACTTGATTAACCCCTGTGGGCTCACTTCGCAACACAAGCCGAGAGGTCTTCGGTTCGAATCCCACCTGCGGCAACCCCTGTGTGTCCTTGGTCCCAATTGCCCACGTGGGTGCACGGTGGCGTTGTGCACTAAGGCGTACTGCACGTCGGTGATGCGCTTGTCTTCAACCAATGCTAACCCAGCTTGTGTGGAGTTAGTAGTGTGGAGTTAGTATGTTGGGGAATCTGGCAGTTGCTCTCCGTTGCTCGGTGGTTCTCTCCGGGTATTCCGGCTTTCTCCACCCATAAAACTGTCCGACACGAGGTGATCCTGGCTGTCGAATGTGTCATTAAGCCCCAATAAATAAAAAACATTCATATATATATTTAAAAATCGTTCCGTTGCCTGGTTTGGAGAGTCAAGTTCCATTACGTCAGTAAAATCATTTTCGGAAAGAATAGTTCTAAAATTAGCTACAATCTCTTCATTTACCATACGTTTCATTTGGGGCTCAATTTCTTTTGGTTTCTGAGTTTTTGTTTCGTGGTAGAAGGTGCCAAAGTGGTCAGATACGTCTGTAATGATTATGCCTGAGGTGGATGGGGATGCAATGTTGTTGCTAAGTATGTTGTCGCCGATATGGGGCCCACCACGGGGACCGGTTGGGAGAAGTAGGTTCAATCGCACCCAGCCCCACTCTGGGAGTGCAGCTGTCTCTGCGTGTGAACCTACGCCGCGCCGCTACAAAACCCCGTGGTGATATCGACTATTTTGGGATTCTAGTCCTGTAGGTGTTAATGACTTTTCCTCGGAACGATAATCAACGCGATTTAAGAAAATGACAAGTTTAATACATAAAATAAGAAGATATAATACATACTGAGACTTCCCACAAAGAATCTTTTGTTTTTCACAAAGGAAAGAGAAAAATTTTTTTCCACCTTCTTCTCTTCCAATGCTAGCACTGGTTTGGTCGCCGTTCTTCTTGTGCACTTTTAGATATTATAGTGTCACTTTTAGATGTTTTATCGACCAGAGATCCGCCAACACTTCTCCGGGTTCCAGGTATACAGCTCCACTAAGTTATCACGTTTCCACTTTGCACCACTCACTGTCTCATTACTATTGATTCCAAATCACCACTTAAATTAACAAAATGTCCCTACGGCAGCTCTCTCTCTCGCTAGCCGTCCACTTATTTTCCAGGGTAGTTCCACTACCTGGCCGACTTGAATCACCAAAATGTTCATACGGCAGCTCCCTCTCGCTAGCCGTCCACTTATTTTCCAGCGTAGCTCCGCTACCTGGACACCAACTTTTGAGCACCTTGCTCCCTACTTTATTTCTCAAACTTTTCCTGGCCTTATCTTGGCGTCGTGGTGCCCTCTATGCTAATCCTATAGCCTTAACTTTTTATTAGCCCAGACTTATGGCAGGGCTACCGACAAAAGAGATCTACTACTCCGTCCAACGGAGGCAATATCTCGCTTCAGCTCTCTATGTTGTCCCCAGCGGGCAACATCTAGCGCAGATCCCTGATCTGGCTTCCACAAAAAACGTGAACTAACCGGTCTAACCGGGTCTAACTAGTCTTTCTGAATCTTTTTGAGTCTGCCCTAAGACCTCACTCGCTTGCATATTTATACATAATTTTAACTGGCTTATCGTTTTCTAACGACTTTGTTAGATCCTTCCGACAAACAGTGCGAAATGAAAAATTGACTCTTTGAGTTTAGACAATTTGCGTTTCATTTGACAAGTCCCTTTCGCTTTGGTTGCTAGTATATAAGCGCTTCTGATAACCTGTTAGAATTGAAACTTAATAGGCTTCTCTGTCCGAACACATGTGTTCTTTAAAGAGGTATTGATGACGCAACCCGATACCTTTGATGTGACCCAGTGTAATAGTCTGAGTGAAATGATACTCGCGTTAATTGAAAGAGGATTATTTACACAAGTGATAAATAAGTATTATTTTTAATACTATACCAACTACCAAAATTGTTATTATTTTTATTCTTATTACATTATTATTTACATTCCAGTATAAACAATGGAGAAAACTCGCTATCGCCCTACATATGTGGTCAATTATTGTATCTGAATGCTCAGTAAAATACGGTAGAAAACACGATTAAAGACTAAGTCGATGTAGTCTCTAGTTTTTGTATGTGATTCCCACTTTAAAAGATCAATGTTAAAGTCACCTACAAAAAATGCTAGTTTATTTTCTTGGTTCATTTTATCTGTTATTTCATCAGGCCTGGTATTCTTGAGGAGTTCAGGAGTGCAGGAGTGCTGCACGCCTACTGCAAGCCTGGAAAAAAATTGAGGAGGGCTATTTTTTGCACTCCTTGATTTTATAGAATGCCAGACCTGTTTGGGACTGCCTTTAAAATCTATTATCATTTCTTCCCCTGAGTTCCAATGTGTTCTATTTGCCTTCTAGCACATAGAACACATTGGAACCCAGGAGACAATTTGTCCATGTTACATTGATTCGCAATAATTCATGACCCATTCTGTGTCACATTTCGATACATTTTGAGTGTAGAAGATAGTCACATAAGAATTGAATGCAACATTTTGAATAATGAGAAGATATGTGTGCCAATTTTTCCACTATGTAACTGAATGTAGTATAATTTTTCAGTCACAATATTAATAACTTGAAGTGAATATAACCAAAATAGCAAACACGTTTTTGCATTGAAAATTACAGGTGCAGTTGCACTCCCAAGCAATCTGAGGAGGGCAACTGTTTTGCACTCCTTGATTTTCTAGATTGCCAGGACTGTTTCATTCATTTTCTGCAGAAAAAGATCAATATCAGCCTTGGGTAAAGTATATATAACGCCCGATATTTTCGAGCATCTGTCTTTTGTTAGCTCAACAAAGAGGGATTCGATAATATGGGGAATAAAAACGGTAAGATCAACCCGAACCTTATAGTCAACCCTTTCCCGGTTAATTTATTAATTCGTGATAGCCTTTTCTGTATTAGGACTTATGGTATCTGGAATATTGAATATTTCCGTTATACCAATGACATCAACCGAGTTATTGGGTTCTTGTATGTAAATGGAGCAGTCAGGCCTGGCATTCTTAAAAATACAGGAGGGCTAAAAATCGCTCTTCTCACATGGACAAGGGGAGCGATTAGCTCTCCCCAAGCTTACATAGGCTAAAAGTGGCAAAATGAAGTTGTACTATTAGTGAATTCTGCCTAGTGGGCTTTGTACATTTTATTTGGTGTTGCTAACAAGGTAGTCTCTGTGAGACGGCTACACTGCCCCTCCCATACCTCCTGGCAAGGGCCCGAGGTGTGGGAGGGGCAGTCTGGCCATCTCGCAGCGACCAATAACATAGCAGAGATCTGAAAACCTGTGGGTTTTAGGAATAGGCTGTTGTGATAATCATTATTTTCTAAGGCTAGGAGGGCTATTTTTCTCCCTCCTCAATTTTTTTAAGGCGAGCAGTAGGCGAGTGAATAAATCGGTCTCCTGAAAATGCCAGGCCTGAACAGTAGTTCCTTGTGTGTGTCCCAGTGAGCACTAAGGCTTTGGCAATTGATACTAAATAGTGAAAAGGACTTGCTGCCATTTTTAAATGCGCAATTAAAATTTGTTGGTTCATAATAATTACAAACATAAGTTTGTTCTCTGAAAGGTGATTCTGTTGCCTCATCGTCGATACAGAGTGTCTCATTAGATGCTCAAAGTTGAACTCCACACGGGACCCAAGCTCGCCCAGATCTATATTACCTATTATTAAATACATGACAGCCATCAAGTGGATCGAATATCTTAAATCTGTTCGGTAATGTACACGAAAACAAAGGTGCACAACTTTCAACTTCTCCTATGAAAATGTAAATTCTTTTTTATGTGGTTTCGGTGTGATATATTTGGTGAATGGTTGAAAATTAATTAAAAAAAAGTCCAGTGCAATGTGTGCAGATAAGAAAAGTCAGCACGGATCGTAACACAGTAGAGTAAAATACAAGCTGAAGCAGTGCTTGTATACTGCATCCATGGCATCTGTTGACTGTCTGGCTCTCAGATATTATTAGTTACAGTTTGTTGGTGGCCTAATATATGGTATATATGGTGTCAGTTAATTCCATATTGGACTCGAGCTTCGGTTGCCTAATATGGTATATATGGCGTCAGTTAATTCCATAGGGAATATGGAATTAAGTGACACCATATATACCATATTAGGTCACCAACAAACTGTGTAACGAATATATCTTACCGACTGCTGCATCGATGCACAGAACTATTAACAACAGCGATCAAAATTAAATGAGAGAATTCTCACAATGTGTGCACGTGTCTTTGCATTCTTACAATTTATGGGAGAGTTCATGCACTCTCCCATAAATTGTAACAAAGCAAATTCATACATACCAAACAGTTTCAATTCGAAGGTAACATGACACACATCCACAGAATATGAAGCCTTTTAAGTTGCCTAACCTGCACTTCAGACCAAATATGGGCTTCCAACACTCAATCTTTCAACTTGAAGCGTTTATCGGCTGCCGCCATTTTGAATAATCAATGAACAAAGGGGAGATTACCCATAGCTGTCAGCGTATATTGATGTTGACAGGCAGTATATGGTTTTATATGCAGTCTGCATGTGACGTCTTTGAACCAATGAAATTCCCAGATACTTTTAGGCGGTAAGCTGCACTTGTTGGTGTAAATAAAATTGAGCCATTACGAAGTGGCAGGGGACTGCACGTACGCACCTAGAATGCTCATCTAGTATGACTCGGGTCGGTGGTGGGCTTGTCCGAGGTCATAGGTTCAACGAGATTCATTGGCCCGCTAGTGCTCACGCCCCTTAGGCTGCGATATACGTGTTTCATTTGTAACTACTGATCAATGCCTGGGCAAGACACTTCCTCTCCATTGCCCGCGTGGGGGCACGTTGGCGTTGTATACTAAGGCGTACTGCACGTCGATGGTGCACTTGTCTTCAACCAATGCTAACCCTGCTTGTGTGGAGTTCGTACGTTGGGGAGCTGACAGTTGCTCGCCGTTGCTCGGTGGTTCTCTCCGGATACTCCGGCTTCCTCCACCAGTAAAACTGTCGCGGTCATGATTAGCGATCGTGCATAAATATGTGACCTTAAACACCAATAAATAAATAAATATAAATGCTGACCAATGCCATCATCTTTACGAAAAGTACTATTAACCCTTTACCTGACCTGAAAAGCAGACGACACTTGCAAAAATAATTCTTGACTAACTAATTTTTTTCATTTTTTGTCTCAAAAACATAGGTTATGACCCCGCGTTGGAACGAGCTAGACGAGCTCGTTCCAACGAGAGGTCATAACCTATGTTTTTGAGACAAAAAATTTAAAAAATAATGAAAATTAAGTGGCGATTTTTGAGAATAGCGCTGGCCGGTTTTGGCCGTTACGTTAGGTAAAGGGTTAAACGTAGAAGACGACTCATATAAGCCTAATGCTTCCTGTCGAATCCAAGTCTACCTACCGACTTGATTATCACTGTTGCTGTTACTTTTCCTGCTAGCAAAACTTTTTTTTTTATTAATCTATTATATTGCTATCTAATATATACATATAACATTATCTTGAATAAATATTATTTGAACTAAATATATTTAGCTTTGGAGAAGGACGAAAATACTATCAAGTTGTGGATCAAATAATACTTTCAGTTGTGAGTCAAGTGACTAGGGTTGTTTCGATGAAAGAGTTTCATTGTGTGAGTCAATGGTCGAAACACAAAGGTGTGCGATAAATAAAAGTGGTCTTTCCGAGTGAAAGTCGTTCTTGAATTATTTGTGCTAATCTTTTCTTGCAAAAAAGGCGAGTTGTGAATAATTGATCGAGAGTCAATCAGTGAGGTGGCACGGAGGTCACAGTGTGAGAAATATTATGTTTCTCTTCATGAGGTAATTTTTGGAATAATATTTTAATATGCTTCTTTTTTGAGGATAAATTGTGAATTTTCTGAGATGGAGAAATCAACCTTCACCGATACAAGATCCACCAGCTTGCATTGGTGAAGCACATTTTTTTTAAAGCTGAAATAACAATTTTCTAAGAGGTATATACGTATGAGGTAGGTTGTATTATCTATAGATCGATATCTGTTTTCATTTAGGAGTAATATGCTGCTTTCATATGTGAATTTTCTTGGAGAGATCAAGCTTCACCGATACAAGCCCCAAGAGCTTGCACAAGCGAAACATTTGTCTGTCTGAGCTGAATCGACAATTTCCTTCCTGGTAAAAACGTGCGTGGAAGGTTGTATTATCAATAGGTCGATATCTATATACCTTTACGTTAACCCATTACTCAACGTAACGGTCAAAACCGGCCAGCGCTATTCACAAAAATCGCCAATTAATTTTTATTATTTTTTTTCATTTTTTTTGTCTCAAAAACATAGGTTATGGCCCCTCATTGGAACGAGCTCAATGAGCTCGTTCCAAAGAGGGGTGATAGCCTATGTTTTTGAGACAAAAATGAGAATATAATACTATCTACTGAACATTTCTACAGTGATTTTCATTAATATCGGCATGATTTTAACCCCTTTTAAACATGTTTTCAGACTTACTTTCTTTGTATTTGAAATTAGACTTTGCCACATACTTTCTCACTCTAATTCCTGCATGGTCAATACAACTTTATGATTCCATTTACATCAATAATTTGTTTTATCGGTTTTAGGAAATATTTAACCCTTTTTGCCAGTCAATTTTACTTAGTATTCCCAGCTTAAAGTTTCGGATTGAAGTTCTGCTTTTCAAGGTTCTACCTTTCATTCTCCAGACACTCTGTTACAACGTCATTTCTTTTTTTTCATTTCGGGCAAGGTCTACTAAAGCTGTACGCAGTGGTTTCAAATAATATTGGCATTAATTTAACCCTTTTCACAACGCTTTTCGAACTTAGTTTCTCCAAATTTCAAATTAGGCTTCTACCACATTCTTTGTTACTTTTTATCCTCTCCCACAAGGGAGGGATATAGCAGAAAGCTCGCTCCGTCCGTCTATCTGTCAGTCCGTCCCTCAGTCCGTCCGTCTGTCCGAACTTTCTTTAAGCCATAATTTAAACAAAAGTTAACGGATTTCAATTCTTTTCAGTACATGTCTGTAGGTCAAGTTTGATGACCACAATTATCCAATGAAAATTGTTGAAGTTATTGCTCTGCCCAGTCCCCGCTAATTAGGCGTTTTTTTTTTCTTTCCTCCAATATGCATTTTGAACTATTTACAGTCACTACATGCAGAACTTTTTTTTAAACTCACGTAACACCCCCTCCCCCCCCCCCCCTATCCTGTGCCATTTAGGAACTTTTTTTTTCTCGTCGGAAATGCATTGCTTAAAGTTTGTAGTTAAAAAAACAGACAAACACCCCCCCCCCCCCCTCGGTGCCAGTTAGGCATTTCTGAAGGTTTAGACTGACCACATGTGGGAAATGGCTATAATCGTGACTTTTGTCCGTCCGTCCATCTGTCTGTAAACAATTGGTTTCCGACCGATAACTTCAGTTTGGATTATTTGATTTCAACCAAAGTTGATATGTGTATTTTCCAGCTAGTAATACAGGCCAGATTTGAATATAGGTTCCACAACTCTCCCCCCCCCCCACCCCCTCCCGACGGTCGTTTAGGCAGTTTATCCAAAAGTGCTTTTTGAAGGATTGGGAGTTAATCAATGCAAACAAACAATATTAGACTACTATAACACACCACCATTGCATACCAAATATTTTGAAGGATTTAGAGTTACTAAATGCAAACAAACAAAAATTGACTACTATAACACACCACGGCTTATTAGTCCTTATTGGAACAAGCTCATCAAGCTTGTTCCATTAATAGGTCATGAGATATGTTTTGGAGTGTAGAGATGAAAAAATAAAATTTGAATAGCAAATTTTGTATATCACCAGTGCAGATATGGCAGATTCGTTAGGTAAACGGTTAACAAAAAATGGCTCCGACTATTTTGTGTCTAGGAATTGCCATTGCTTGGACAGTCGGGCTACATGCCTGACATCACTCCAGTTTAATTTTAATATCCAGATTCCCTTTATAAGTTAAACTTAGAAATTACTCAGGCAGAGCGATCAAACTACACTAATGCAAGCTCCGCGAGCTTATGTGTATATAAGTATGAGGTAAGTTGTTTTATCTCTAAATCAGTATCTGTTTACATTTAGGAGTAACATTTTATTCTCTTTATTAGCTCAGTTCAGACTCTTCTCAGGCAGAGAAATTATACTTCGCCCATACAAGCTCCACGAACTTGCATCAGTGAAGTATATATCTGTCTGAACTAGGCTGATAACATATTAATATTCGGTTTCTCCTTTTAACATATATTTTGGATCTCAAATAGAGAGATAAAAATTCACATACAAGCTCCATGGGATTGTTTTATCCATAGGGTATCCATGGACATTTAGTCTATTTTATTGTAATATTAATATGTATCCGTTTCGCTTAGGTTTTGGTGATTTTGGAGAAATTATCAGGTCCATATGGATAATTACACTTATACAAAGGAACACACCATCCGAACATACCCCTGTCCTATTAGAGGATTTGGGTCACCTACCAACCACGTGATACCATAAAAACCAAGATGGCTGCTCCCAGTATACAAAATGGACGACAGAAACATGTGTCACCCTAACAACACGCGCTGCACATGCGCACTGAGACAACGTTTCACTATGGGGATGACGTCTCGAGATGACCGCTCATGCGGGCTAATATAGCAACCCATCATGACATCGCTGGGTCACGTGACTATGACGTGACATGAGATCACCCATGAGATCTCACGCTGAAGAGGCACGTCGGGTACATGATATGCTACTAATATAAGCTCCGGGCCGCAATTCTCAGACCACGTTACCGTCAATTCACCACAAAAGCGTATACTTTCCGATAAAACTCTACCCATATTGTGAAATAATCTTTACGACTTTTTACAACAAAGTTTAGTAAATAAACCTCCCGTGAACCCACGACGTCACTGGTCAAATCGCCAATACAACAGATAAAGGTCGAGGTCACTCCATCTTAAGTTACTTAAAATCGTAAACTGATTTGTAATTTTAACAATACTTCATTCGGAACATCGTCGGCTGCAAATGTGAGAGAAAAGTCTCTCAAGGTATCGCTGCAGTAAATATTTGAATTAGAGTTACTTGCCTTGAAATGATACAATCTCTAAAAATAAGCAGCCTTGAAAAATATATTGCTTCAATAAACATTTGAAACATTCTAATGACATCTTGCATTATTGTTGAATATTCCAGATAAATAAAGAGGGTGATTTGATGACTTTTGGACCTAACAATTACTATTGATTTTTGGTGTGGTTTTGTTGTGAATTCCCTGAAAATAGGTGCACGTGACCGGTACTTCCCTTATTTGTTGCATGACCCCCTGTTTTCGGGTCAGAAAAAGTTGTGTGAAGGGCTATTCTTGACAAAGATATTTGAATGCCAAAAATTAAAGTCATGCGATCATAATTTTTTTCGCTTGAACGTTATAATTGTCGCCTATGGGAAACTATTTACTGATATGATACCCGTTGGAAATATGTTTTTTTTTCTCCCAAACCTGATTGAATTATTATTATTTTCTGACCTTATTTCATATTTAAATGTTCATTGGGGGGACAACATACCTTACAGCACTGTTTAATTGTTTTGAAAAGTTATATTTTTGACACGATCAGCAATAAAGGCTATAATTTACTAAAAATAAGGCTGTTAATACAAGCAAATTCACATCTTGAGCAAATGTAGTCTCCAGGAGTACACTATAGCCTCCGGCAACTACCAGCTAAGAGTCTATCCTTCCCTATTGACATATTTATTTAAACCATGTTTCCTCCTCATAGTACTAGGGACAGGGGGATTCCAATCTTCCAACCCCCTCCCAAATCGCCATTCAAACACACAGCCTGAAAACCTATACTGTGCTTCTAGTCACTGGTATTTAGAAGTTCTTCTCTACATTATGCTCTTAAAGATGTTAGAATACAATTCCTTCATTGAAAAATTATTTTGAAACAGACATTTGGAGGTGGGAGGGGAGGGGTGGGGGAGCTACCTTGGAAAAAGATAATATAATAAAGTAGCAAACGTGAATGAATAGCATTTGTGCATAGCTACCAATATCGTAGTTCAGTAATAGTGCTGTCATGGTTGCTATGGTACGGCACAAAACTACAATGGCAGTTCTGAAATATTGTTCGCTGCTTCAACCAAGTCCCCCTCCCACCCACACTGGACCTCTCAGCTGATGGGAAACACTTAAAAAGACTGTACAGTATGTTTTTTGGACACTGAATTTGATATACATTTTCAGTTTCTTATGACTTGCCTTGGAGCTGCAGCACTCATGGTTCACTGAGCTTTTTTCTGTTTGTCCTGGCTCTTCCCATTATATTTTTCATTGTACTGTATGTCATTCAGTGCTGTTATGTAGACTTCTAAACTGCTTGACTGCAAATCTATCTGCCTCTCTGTCTCTATCAGACAAGGTGGTTTGGGGAGGGGGGGGGGGGGTTGCTTTTCATTTGCCTGGCTCAACATTTTCAATAATTGTCAGTTGCCTATCTTTCAGCCTCACCCCCCCCCCCCCACACACACACACCGCCCCTCCCTCTGCCCACATCACTCACACAAATATATTATACATCAAAGACCACTCCATTCCAGAAGCAAATATCTGATTCATCCTCTTTGGAAACATATTTTCTACAATTTCACTCTTTCTGTCAGAATGGATGCCGGTGGTGTTTAAAACTAAATCTGTGAAAGTACACTTATGGATACTTCCAGCACAAGCATTGCACTGTAGAATCAATAATTGATGGTTTTAGGCATTTTAGCTGAGTTATGAGATACCACAGTAGCAGTACTGTGGGCAAAAAATATGTTTTATGTTTTGTCAGCGCCATAGAAATGACTCTAGGTGCCTTAACTGAGAAAACTGAGGCTTTTTCTTGGAAAAATTGCAAAATATTCGTCAAACACAATGTGAAATGTCTTCAGAAGACATAACGTAATTTATAAATTATCACAAATCAGAAATTTAATATCACAAGAGGTTTGTTTTGTGTCAACATCAATTAATTTAGGAATCATATCATAGTTTTTGATGAAAAGGGGAATACCGTGGGGCCACATTCAGGGCTATATTTTACCACATTAGTAGGAAGAAGAAAATTTGACATGAATTGTTAGAATAAAAAGGCACTGTCCTTTGATATTGGTGAAATTTATAGCTAGAACCCCAATTTTATAAACAAAAATTGATATTCAAATTGTTTCGATGGGGTTGGAACACTATTTCTCATGCCGTGTGGTTAAATGAGACATTTTTTCCCCCCAAATGTGATGTACTGATGCAGATTTTAATTTTATTTTGGGAGCAGGTGTCAGGGCAAAGCCAGCCTAAATATAGGGGCAAGGGGCCTCATATTTAAAGATATTGTAAGTTCAAAATATATTCCGCATCAAGGCGAAAACCCTACTTGAATTTCACCTCTCTGCAAAGCTGGACATGGAAAAAACACATGTGGTGTATATCCAGCTTTAGCGCAGGGACCCAGGGGAGAAACGGTATGTTAGATAAGGTCTAATCTCATTTAAATTATACAGTAGTCGCGAGTCTTACGAGACGTAATCAGTTGGTGGCAAGATATCGTCACGGCCAATTGAGAAACGGGATTCTAAAACGATAGAAATGTCTATCTTATCGTCACCTGATCATTAGGTAGCAATAATGGCAAGAACGAATCGGTTTTCTCGACAAGTGAAATCACCGTTAAGTCACGCGCGAGATGACTTGTATTGATTCTGTCTCGATATATGTCATCTCCCACCGTTTTGACAGGTGGACAGATGAGCGTCGGTCCACCTGACAGTTTAGGGTAAAAAGTATATATACCTTGAAGAGCAGAGCATTAGACACACACTTGGGGTCACACACACGTTGGTGAAGTCCAGGACAGGCGGACTGTTTCCTGGCATAAGGGTACCTTCGATCACAGGACCCTGAAACGGCTGGAATCGCCAGAGAGGGCATTCCACGATTGATTTAGCTTAACGTTGATAGGCGGCTACGTGGCCGAATTCGTGAGAAGGAACACCCAAGGTGGAACGTTAAAGTTTAGATTATCGAGTAGCAGGTATCAGCCTGCAATAGTCAGAAGTGTAGGTTAATTGTATTGTGCGTATTAACCCTTTGAAGCGTCAGACTGATTGCGTTCTGAGTAGTTTGTTTTGCTGTCGAAGCATCGTAATACCGACTGGAGATCGGTGTGAGTGACAATTTCGCCCTAGCACAAAAAGGGGCATTTGTGAATCGGAATTCAACCAGGAACGGTGAATATTTCAATAGGACTTTCACGGAGGACTTTCAAAAGGCACATAAGGTATGAGTAGACAATATCTGACCCAAATCAGAAGTACGGTGGCTTTATAGATGACGAACATTGCTGGTCGGAACCCTCCGACAGCCAGAGGTACAGTTACGCGCAGACGTTGACATTTGAGCCTAAGCGGGTGAAGCTCTTATGGCGAGCTCACAGTAATAACATTTCAGATTTGTGAAGCTCTTATGGCGAGCTCACGGTAGTAACATTTCCAGTGTGTAGACTATAGTGCCAGTACAGGGCTATAGAATGACTATATGATTGTTGAGAATTGTTTAACCCTAGCAACCCATTCCTGTGAAAAGAATCGAATTGTTGATTGTTGAAACATTGAAACGGATTTATTTTTATGTGTAAATAAAAGAATCGTTGTTACTTTAAATCATTCTTTCCATTATACAGCCTGAAACGATTAGGAATCACACCTAACGGAAATCGAACCTATTTCAGGCCAATTTGGCAGAGAAGGAATCACGGCGTCGGCCTAACTCATCTCCCTGCGCCGAGTTCGCGACACTTGGATTCCGACCCTCCACGTTGGTCTAATTTTCCCGCAACTTCATCAGCGGGACTAAATAACCCCACGTCAGCCCAGGCCTTACGGGGCCTCAGGTGTCCTGACAGCAGGTTAGTTTTCAAAGAAAGCTGTGAATTCATATCCCTCTCAGCATATTTATTGGGTTACAGGCTAGAAACATCTTTTTGGGGCAATGCCATTTCTTAAACCCATTTGACAAAGTTTGGACACTTTTCTTTAAAAAAACCCAAATTTCCCATGTTTTTGACTCAACAGAAGTCAAAAGTTGAATTCTTATGCATAAATGACTCTTTTATCTCATGAAAGTGGTAAAATGGAACTTTGGGATGGTTGGGGATGATTATAGGTATCGCTGCAGTAAATATTTGAATTAGAGTTACACGTCTTGAAATGTTGCATCGGAAGTGATGCAATCTCTAAAAATAAGGAGCCTTGGGAAAATCTATTGTTTCAATAAACATTTGAAACGTCCCTTCTAGGCTTCTGTAGAAACATTCTAATGACATCTTGCATTATTATTTCGTATTCCAGAAAATAAAGAGGGTGATTTCAACTGATTTGATGACTTTTGAACCTAAAAATTACAATTGATTTTTGTTTTTTTTTTAATTCCCTGAAAAATAGGCGCACGTGACCTGTACTTCCCTTCCGGTCAGGTTTTCTCTCTTATTTGTTGAATTAACCCCCACCCACCCCTCAACCCCACCCCCGTGTTCGGCTCAGAAATAAGTTGTCTGAAGGGCTATACTTGACAAAGATATTTGAATGCCAAAATTAAAGTGATGTAATCGTAATTTTTTTCGCTTGAACGTTATAATGGTCGCCTATGGGAAAATATTTACTGCTGTGATACCTTAAGGGTCATGTTCAGCAGACTGTTGAAAATGTGAACCAAATTAACAAGTCTCCAAATTTCACAGCTGAGGGTCAAAATTTCTAAATTATAGCTGCAATATATTTATTAGTACACATAGAGCACATGTAAATCTAAAATGAAAAATTAAAAGAATTTTAATGTTTTTATTCACCAAAGTAAAAGTTCAGAGAACTGCAACATGAACTGTGTTAAAACCGCCTCTAAATTAAAAATTTCCCATTTTATAGTTGGTACATCTACCATACTACAACACAGGGAGCCCATTTTCACTGGAAAGTATAGCAGAAAAGAAAAAATACAATTTAAAAAAAAACATCCACTTCTTTGAGGAAAAGCACATGGACTGCAAACATTACAGGTAGGTATGGAGGGCCAAACTTGTCACAATGAATTTGACCAGAGGTATTTTCTTCAGTCATTGGCAATATTATATTGCAACTAACTGGTCCTGACTTATTTTACTAGAGAGCATTTTATGTTTATCAAGTGCATTGTAGAATGTATCGCGAAAAGATTTTTATTTGCAAATTGTGGCCATCACTGGTCAAATTCATTGTGACAAGTTTGAGCCTCCATACCTGTAATGTTTACATACAGTCCATGTGCTCAGAGAAGTGGATGTTTTTTTAAATTGCATTTGTTTCCTTTCTGCTATACCTTTTAGCGAAAATGGGCCTCCTGTGTTGCAGTATAGTAGATGTACCAGCCATAAAATGGAGACTTTTCAGTTTAGAGGCATTTTTAACACTGTTCTTGTTGCAGTTCTCTGAGGTTTTACTTTGGTGAATAAAAACATTAAAATTCTCTTTTCTTATCATTTCAGGTTTTACATGTGCTCTATGTGTACTAATAAATATATAGCAGCTATGGTTTTGAACTTTTAACCCTCAGCTGTGAAATTTGGAGACTTGTAAATTTGGCTCACATTTTCAACAATCTACTGCACATGACCCTAAAGATCGAAGATGCGAGAGCTCGATAGCAGACCGATTATTCTGGAGTATATGAGGTTCGTATCATAAACTTTAACATTACCAACCGATTTTCTTGACACAACCATGATTTAGACCGGCAGTGTAATAAGGTCGTAGAATCTCCCACGAAGAACTTGGTCATCAGTACTGAACCTAACTCGAAGACCTTGGCTTACTTTTTCGTTTTTTTTCGGTTACGATATTGACAATAGTTCCAGGGTGCTGTGACAAATCCATAGGATCTATACACATCTCAGATTTGGAGCGGGGACCTTTGCAGTCAACAACATCGGACGCAATTCGCTCTTTGCCTTTGTTGTAAAATGTGGTTAAAATGTATATCCAAATGATTCATTGAGGTTTAGTGACACTACGTGGAGCATTTAGCTAATCCATAACAGACGTCTTGTCAGTACCAGTTCTTATCAATGAATGACAATAAAGGGAGAGTGTCCGTCAGTCAGCGTATCAAGGGAGATAATATGTTATAACAATGCATTAACCCAACAGAAGCCTATGTACATAAATGAGGAGAACCTCTCAGTACAACAATCCTCCCCTGCCTATTTAGAGCTATTTACATTTTGAATCAAACAGACGGGAGGTCATGATGTCCAATCAGATGGGCATGCAAACTATCTACAAACAATAGATTATTTACAAACAGTCAGTGTAGTACTGTTAATCTATTCATAAAACTGTTGGGAAATGGCAACAATCACCCCTAAACACGTCTGTGTACAAATCGTGCAGTCAGAAATGGATATTCGGGAAAGCTCATACTCCAAAAGGATGTGAAACTAAGCACGTGAGTAATCATCGGCAGATTTACCAACTGGAGCATAACAAGGTAGCAGAAATCACCTCCCTGTCAGATCAGTCCAGTTACTAAAACTGTCGACAATTCTAATCAATGTTGAGCCATGAATAACCATTTGTGAGAAAAATATTTCACGTTTGTTACTATGTTTTTCAGACGGAGAACATTTATCCCCTAAAATCAGAGTGCAAATAAAACAGATTCTCAAGTGAAAACTTCTCTCACTTCACAAACGGAAAAAAACATTCGAATGCCAACGAACCTGGTGAGTAGATTCATTAGAGAAAGCAACAAAGACCTTCCCTAAAATGGCACCACCCATCAAAATCGTTGACCGAAGTGAGAGGAGCTTCCACTGAATGGTCAAACTGACACCGAGTGCACTCTGTTTGAAATAAACTGAGAGAATGGATTAAAATCTTCAAAATAGTTAAAAGAATTGTTGCTGTGAGTTAAAGAGTTCTGTGAATTATTAAAACTGATGAACGGTAAAAAATAATGGTGTGTGTGTTTGTGTTAAAATTTCAAGGTGTAATGTGAGCGTAAATGTCCCCGAGAGGAAGCGATTAATACCTCCCCACGGAAAACAGACTGCTTGTGTGTGTTATGCAATGTGTTTGCATTTGTTGTTGTGTGTGTCATTTAAGGACGCTCTGAATGTTATCCAGGCAAGAAAGCGTATAGAGCCTTCCTGCACTGAAAATGTATGATGTATGCAATTGTGTTGGAATTGGAGTTATGTAATGTGTTGTGTGCTGTCCAGTCTTGAAAGGCTTGTGTCTGAGTTATCTATACCGTTGCATGCCTTCAAGGTAGCATAAATTGCCTCCCATCCAACAGCAATGGCGTTAGTATACTTGACGTAAACCTGTTATGTGAGAAGTAACGGTGTTCCAATCCAGCGGAACAGAGAAAATTGATTCGCAGGAGGCATAGGCAGGTGACCAGATACAAAGATTGGATTCATTTCTGGTTTTGAAAATAATGAAGGCATGATGCATGCTATGCTGTAATTCAGATATTGAGGATTGGTCACAGCAAACGTATGTGGAAACGGTTGCTCTGTATAATACAGTCCTCTTGCAGATAAAATTGGTGTTGTATTTGGAAATGGATGAAAATG
This sequence comes from Pictodentalium vernedei, assembly GCA_031216915.1. Classification (NCBI taxonomy): domain Eukaryota; kingdom Metazoa; phylum Mollusca; class Scaphopoda; order Dentaliida; family Dentaliidae; genus Pictodentalium; species Pictodentalium vernedei. The sequence continues at coordinate 312,606,102 of CM062292.1, read as the reverse complement.
CTGCTGCGAACTATTCATTGACTGTATGTTTTGTATTGGTCGAGCACCATTCACCAGTCTGTCTAGTGGAAATTTGTGGCCTGTGGTAGATAGATATGATGATGTACCTCTTGCAATCTGATCGGAAGCAAATCGAGTTGTCGGCATGTGATATAGCCTGTGTTGATGTTGGGTTATGTCTGGTATTTGTTGGTGAGTGTTATTGCTGATTTGTATGTTAGGACACACTTTGGAGCGTTCATATCTTTTTGCACGTTTTTTCCGTTTTGATTTCCTCGTGCTCTTTCTCCAGTGATTTACCGGATCTCTGCCATGGTTGATAGATCTGTTAGATGATTCGTTGCGATCCTGATCAAGTTTTGATGAAATTGTCTCATTCCACTGAGGTGATGCATTGACGCAGACATTTTCTGAGGATGTAATGTGAATATTACTGGACCTAATGTTGTCTGTTAATGGTATACTTGGAACACGGTTCGTAGTATTTTTTGGAGTATCCTCGGGATATATATGTGGTGATAACTCCCCTACATTACATTCTACACTCTCGCGGGCCTGTTCCATTGAGAATTCTACTGCATCAAATAGACGAGACAATTTTTCAAATTCTTCTGCGGCCATAGATTCATTATCGTCTAACTTTAGAAACTTTTCAGCATTCATTTTTGTAATCAGTTTTGTGTTGAAGAAGTTACTGTGTCCATGCTCTTCGGTATAGGGGAAACATGTATCTGAAGTATTTTCGTTCCCACGCGATTGGTCATTTCTGTATGGTGGGATTACAGTCCTTAGTGTTGTGTTTAAAGTCTCGTTGAGCTTTGTGTGTTCTGCAAAGTACCGTTTGTAGGCGCAACACTCTTTTTCAAACTGATCAAACTTTTGCAACCACCGTGTTTGTATTTGAGTTAGATTATCAAGGTGTGTTTCTTTCAAGACATTGTGATCTGTTAAATAGGTTTCCCACTTACTATTTGTATCGTCTACAGTAATCCAATAATTTTCTTCGCATAATGTGTCTTTCCTAATAATAACACTTTGGCCAGCCGCTGATTTGTCGCGGTTCTCGGACGAGAAGGCCTTGGTTACCCCTGAACTCCCAACTGCCTCCCTGTTCCCACGCTTCTCCTCTCCTCCCAACATTCGGAGACGAACTGCTTGATGACATCCCTTGCCCCAATCTTCCCAATCTCTCCGATTAGCACATTAACCCTCTCCTTTGAGTCTCCCTCTAACCACATGTCCTTCATTCTCCCATCCCACTTCCCCATTATACTCCCATTGAATCTCATTCTTCTAGACTGATACTTTGGGCATTCTAGAAGGAAGTGTTCCAGGGTCTCCACCATGCCCAAGTTACACATCTGGCACTCCCTTTCACCGTCTTTCCCAATTTTTCCCCTCAGCTCCAGGGATCGCGACCTCAGCTTGAACAGCAGTGACCCCCCAAAGGTGCCATCAAGGTACTCTTCAAAACCTGGCCTCTCTTTATCACGCAGGCCACCCAAAGACCTCTTTGATTTGACCCCCTCTCGCCAATTACGGTTACAATCCTCCATGACCCTTTCTCTGACGATTTTTTTACCCTGGTTTGCCCCAACGTCCAGGTCCGAGATCTCCAATGAGTAGTTCTCTACTAGCTCCCTCACTTGGGCCATCCACCCAGTTTTGATATTTGAGTTGAAAATTCGCAGGAACATTACTTTACACCATCGGCTGTCGGGGAGATTCACCAAATAATTAAGATAACCGAGTTTCAACAGGTCTATCCTGTCCTTGATCCTCATCCACCCAAGCTCGCCCCTGATTGCTTCTAGCGCTGCGGCATTACTCGACCCCGTTATCCATCGGCCTGCATCGTTCTGTAAGATTTCCAAGCTCTTTACGGCCCTATTCTTTTTATTCCTATCTATTTCTAATTCGAGATCCTTTACCTCTGCTCTAAGAAGCTTCACTACATTATACCAATGATTATTCTCCAAGTCTGAAGTCGGTTTTTCAAGTGAATGATGACGATCACTTTTTAACCCTTTACCTAACGTGAAAAGCAGACGACACCTGCAAAAATAATTCTTGAATAACTAATTTTTTTTATTTTTTGTCTCAAAAACATAGGTTATGACCCCTCGTTGGAACGAGCTCGACGAGCTCGTTCCAACGAGGGGTCATAACCTATGTTTTTGAGACAAAAAATGAAAAAAATAGTGAAAATTAATTGGCGATTTTTGAGAATAACGCTGGCCGGTTTTGGCCGTTACGTTGGGTAAAGGGTTAATATAGACGTGGATTCTTTTTCCGATGTCTGATCACGTTGTAACCTCAGTGTTATCTTTCCTTCTAGTAACAAATCGGACCACACATCAAGACAGATACTGGTTTTCCGGAGTAGATCCGACAATAGCCTTTTCTTTTTCTACACTTCAGCAACTTATACGCGTCATCCTCATCCATTTTGTTTATTTTTAGAAACTCCTCAACAGTTGCTGTTTGGATATTGATTCGACCCATTTTCCAAACAAAGCCTATCACACCAACAATAAATGAAAATCGAGATTATTTTATGAATCGGTTGACTTTCTCAAAACGACTATAAAATTGTTTTTTAGAATACTCCCTTTTATTGAACCGTCAAGGTACAAAAAATCTCTTTAAATACAGGGGTAAACAATTACAATTAATTGAAAAAGAATGGTGGAAAATGAATACAATTTACAACTATTTCCAACTTGAACTGTATAATACAATAATGCTGGACAGTCAGCAACTTGAATGAATATTAACACACGAGTGCCCAGTTATTGAAGAGTTGAGCTTCCAATGAGCTGTACTCATGATCAATCAGTCACAATGACAATAAACACAAACAATAACTGACAAAACAGGGGCAACAGAAACAATTGCTTGCTTTACACCGAAAATATTACAATCTTGAATCTAACATTTGAGAATGTACTCACTCGAAATAAAGCCCAAAAGACTAGCCCTAAAAAGAAACTATGGTTTAATAACGACTGTGTTAGGGCAAGAACAGATTTAAGGAGAGCGAGGAAAAACTATAGGATGTACCCATGTGTGAATAACAAAAATATGTTACTCCAGTGCAGACAAAAATATAAAATTGCGCTTCGAAAAAGTAAACTACTACTTAACAGCCAAATAAGAAATAAACTGCGTCGTACTTAGAAACATAACAGTAAGGCATTCTGGAGCATAATTAAAAATTTACACGTTTGGAAATGTGATGATAAAATACCTTCTTTTGGTGAGTTCTATAACTATTATAAAACGCTAGAAAACGATATCCCTATTAGTCCAGGCACATTAGACATAAAAATGAGAAAGTAAGGAAAAAAATCGGAGAAAGCTGATTTTTTTATATGTTTCCGGGACACACATTGCGGATAAAGTGTGAAAAGTCCCCGCGAATCCGAGTTGAGCTTTTTTAGTTATAGCGTTTTTTTGATGAAAAAAAAAATTTAAAAAAAAATTCGACCCAGCTTCATATTTCTCATTCTTATTCGCCTTAGTAGGGTGAGAATCATAAATATCGTGCTGAATTATATTGAGAATACATATCCCCAACAGAAAATGGCAACTTTGTACCAATCCTCACACTCAATGGTGAAGTATTCACGAAAATGTACAAAATTACGAAAAAAAATTTATTGTTTTCATACACACAACGGTACACAACATCCATTAAATCAAATCGACGACTACTTTGGGAGTTAAATTATATATCAAAATATATATATATCAAAAATTGCAGAAAAGCAGTGGCTTTATAATGATATATAACAATAGTCATTTATTCCATAATGAACTGGTGAAACGTGTGAAATATTAACCATACCCCCTAAACTCAAATTCAAACGGCATCGACTTTTCTCATTCAAATACCGTATGCCAGAGGTGACTGTACAACAGCTGACGCTGTCAATCAAGAAAGTGTCAACCATCTACTGTCAAAATTACACGAACTGCTCCAGAATGCGTCCGCAGGACGCACAGGAAAGCTTTGGGTACAATACTACGAGCAAATAGGTCTTCTCCAGTTGTTCTTGAGAGCAGAGCGCACAGGCGACTGGGAACTCCACACATATTGTGTTCGCAATATGATTCCAGTATTTCAACAACATCGGGATCTCCGTCAAAGTTCACAATTGACTGATGCCAATGATATCACCAAATTATTGAACTGGCTCAGAGTGCATTCCCCCTTTCAGAATAGAGATCCACTACAATTAGTCTCTATAGCGACCGGGCTTGTGGCCGACGAAACTGTGAACTGTGACCAAGTTCGCAAAATTGGTGAATGTTGCGTATCGAATGTTGTAAGCAAAACGTTCAACAGCATCAAACTACGACGTGTTGATACTGTGAAGTCTTTCGCATCGATGGCAAATAGCATCAAAGTCCGTGGAAGTAAGGTAGTGATTGACCCCACAATTCTGTTCAACCGCATCACATGTGTTATTCAGTCACAAGCAGAGATGGAAGAGTATCTCAAATATGAACTCGCCCCGAAACCACCAGCATTGTTTGATTCTGCTGGAATGAGGAAGACACAGAAAAGCACGCTCGGTAAGATCCTCAAAACATACGGTTCCGAGCAAACTAAAATCCCAGAACATTCTCTGTTTGTTGTAGATGGTGGATTTTTATTGAGGGCAGTTGTATGGCCTAAACAGTCGTCATATAAGGACATATGTACATCATATTCCAATTATCTAGTGAGACATTTTGGGGCGAACGTCGTGGTTGTTTTTGATGGTTATGCTTGTACAATGTCGACAAAGGGCATGGAACAAGCCCGTAGATCTAAAGACAGGTATTCCATTGATATCAATATCTCACCCGAGTTACCAGCCACCACACCCCAATCCGATTTCCTTGCAAATGCCAAGAACAAAACCCAACTGATCGATCTTCTAATGCAGGAGCTATCTGCTATCAATATTCAGTCCAAGCAGGCCGAGGCTGATGCTGATGTACTGATAGCCGAAACTGCACTTGACATCGCTCAAGATGACAACAATGTTGTCGTTATGGGAACAGACACAGACTTGTTAGTCATTCTTACCTCTCGAGTTCAACCGGGATGTAATATTCACATGATGTATTCCATTACCCCAAACTTACTAGTTTCAGTTAGTGAAATAGCAACCAAAATGGGTGACCATAGAAGCAACCTCCTTGTAGCACATTCTATAAGTGGTTGTGACACTACTTCTGCACTCTTTCGAGTTGGTAAGAAGAAAGTATTCAGTACAATTGTCTCCGATGTTACTAGCGACTCACAACAGTATGTCAAAACAATTTTGGCGGATGACAGTACACCAAGTGCAGTAGCCGCTGCCGGGGAACAACTTCTCCTGATCTTATACGGGAGTAAAACTGTTTCCTCTCTCGACCAATATAGATATGTCACTTACAAGCGTTATGTAGCAAAATCTAAACTGAATAAACCCATCGACCTAGCCTCACTCCCACCAAGCAGCGATGCTGCACAACAACATGTCTACAGATGTTATCTCCAGGTCCAACAATGGCTGGGCACTTCGCTTCCTCCGACGGATTGGGGGTGGTCGCTAGACAATGGACTTCTTGTACCGACTGCAGCCACAAAGCCATGTGCCCCCGATAACCTACTGAATCTAATCAGTTGTGGTTGCAAGGGTGCTTGTACAAAAAGGTGTGGGTGTAAGAAGGCAGGACTCTCTTGCTCAGGTTTGTGTAATTGCAGTTCGGATTCTTGTAACAACCACAGAAACACTGTCCTGTCGGAAATTTCTGAGTTCGATGAATAATATGTATATAGGTCATGTCATTTCTGTATATAGCGTTGATAATAGTCAATGTAACTTAATCCATGTTGATTGATTTGTACATTCTGTAAATATTATTTATTGATTTTTGTACATTCTGTAAATATTATTTATTGATCTAATGCTGCCAGACACAGACGTGTCTGTTCGGTCCCAAGCCCGAAAATAGTTGAGTTCTCATGCTGACGAATTTTATGCCAAAAGGGGAACTCGGCCAGAAGCAGAGGGGGTCTTCCATAATGTCTATTTTGTAAGCAATGATAAAAGTCTTCAAATGGTGGTGGATTTTTTATCGTCTGTCCAACTAACATCCCGTTCTGTACTACGACCCTTTGGGAAAATCCGTTAGGAAAATCGTCATTTTTTGCGTAAATCCGATACTTTTTTGTGAATTTTCAATAATTTTTCGCAGAAATTGTCACAGAATGCACATTTTCCTCTAGGTAAATGTATATTAGACATTATGTAGCTCGAAATACGCGTAAACAAAAAAAAACAGTTGGATCAATTCGAGGTTACAAAGTTCGTGCGATTTTTTTTGATTTTTTTCAAACGCGTTTTCGAAAAAAGGCTGTAGAAAATAAAGCTCAACTGGGATTTTAGGGGACTTTTGTCTAATCGTTCAGAGACATGTACTCGACATTCCCTGAAAAAATCAGCTTTCTCCGATTTTTTTCCCTAGTGAAACCTAATGTTCTTGGGCTATATTACTCCCGCGGAAGAGGAAGATACGGTTCGCCCCACCTTAAACCCATTAGACAGCATTGATAGAACCGTACTTAACGACAATATTACAGAGGAAAAGATCGAAAATGCAGTCAAAAGACTTAAAAATGGAAAAGCCCCTGGGTATGATGGAGTAAGTAACGAGTACATTAAATCAACGTTCTCTAAATTTAGGAAAATTTATGTGAGGTTTTTCAACTTAATTTTGAACACAGGAATTCTTCCATTTGACTGGACAATTGGGATTATTAAACCAATATACAAAAAGAAAGGCACCCCCCCTTCACCCTGAAAATTACCGTAAAATTACGTTACTGAGCAACATATCAAAGTTATTCACAAGTATTCTAACTACACGAGTAAATATTTTCCTTGAAGAAAACAATATTTTAAGCGAATCACAAGCAGGATTCAGAAACGAATACTCCACAATTGATCACATATTTTCACTGAGAGCTATACGGGAGCTACTACGCCTGAATAAAAAAACCTTTACTGTGCTTTTATAGACTTCTCAAAGGCTTTCTATATGGTCTGGCGTGCGGCACTATGGAAAAAACTAACCGACTCACACATAGAAGGAAAAATACTACGAATAATTAAAAACATGTACAGCGATATTAAGTCTACTGTTATGATTGGTGGACAAATAAGTGAATATATTCCAAGCCTCGTAGGGGTAAGGCAAGGCGAAAATTTATCGCCGATACTTTTTGCCCTGTTCCTAAATGACTTGGAAAAATTCCTGTACGACAAAAGCTGTAATGGGTTACAAATTGTACACCCCACTCCCCATGACAGTGCCCAATTTTACCTAGAGCTCCTCGTGCTATTATATGCTGGCGACACTGTTCTTTTATCCACAAATAGTAAGGATCTACAATATACATTGGATATATTTTACGAATACTGTTTAAAATGGAAACTTGAGGTTAACCTAAGCAAAACAAAAATAATAAAATTCGGGGCTCGGGCTGGGAAAAATGAAAAATTTTATTTAGGAGGAGCTGCAATCGAAATGGTTAAAAATTTTAAATACTTAGGGGTAACTTTTTCTAAAACAGGCAAATTTTCTGATGAAATAAAAATTAGATGCGCTGAAGCGAAAAGGGCAATGTTCTCTTTAATAAGTAAAGTCCGACAAAATCAACTGACTGTCGACATTGTCTGTGAAATGTATGAAAAATCAATACTTCCGATCTTAACTTACGGTTGTGAAATTTGGGGCTGTGAAAATATTGCACCGTTGCAGAAACTCGAACTATGGTTCTTTAAATTTATTTTAAAACTGAAAAAAATCAACTGGAAATAATTTTATATATGGCGAACTGGGGTTGATACCCATCGACGTGAAGACTAAAATTCGGATGCTGAATTTCTGGGCCCAATTAGAGTCCGGAAAAGAAAACAAATTTTCCACCTCCCTTTATTCAATCCTGTACCTAAACCACTTGCACGGGTTTTACACGAGCTCCTGGATACGATATATCTCCTCCCTTCTAGACAAGTTAGGAATGACCCACATATGGATCAGTCAGAGCATAAGTAACAGGAAATTATTTAATTATATCATTAAAGAAAAATCACAAAATATTTTCTTACAGGAGTGGCGAGCAAGCATGTATAAGTCAAACAAGTATATGTTTTATAAGGTGATAAAAATTAACTTCGGCCTTGAAGATTACCTCCGAAAATTACCACTATCTTTGGCTATCCCTCTCGCCCAGTTTAGAACCAAAAACCACCGACTCCCGATTGAAACAGGGAGTTGGACAGCAGTAGAAATGTCACAAAGAAAATGTAATCTGTGTCAGTCCGATATTGGTGACGAATATCATTATATCCTGGTCTGTGACGAGTTAACGGAACTGAGGAATAAATATATTAAACCATATTATAGACGACACCCGAGCATCTATAAAGCCCAATCTCTATTTGCAAGTACAAACATCAAGCAAATCTGTAACCTCTCCAAATTTGTAAAAAAAAACCTGAAATCATTTTTAACGCCTACTTAAGAGTAATAACAGACCCCCCCCCCCTCCAGTACGAGCAAATCCGCACGCAAAGGTCTAGAGCAATTTCAATGTGACCCTAGATTATGTATAGGTGAGTGTATGGTACATGCGTGATATGGGTGTATACGGAAGTATACTGTCATGCACACATATATGTCTCTGATGTGCTCGTATGCGCATGCGCGGGTGCACGTGCATACATGTGTAAGTGCGCGCGTGTGTACATGTATGTTGAGATATTTATACGTGTTTGCTTTTCGTGTGCGCCATGTATGGCTAAAGATCAATCTTAATTATCAAACACCTAACATCCCTGAGCTCACCCTCCTGCATGCGTGCACACACCTAACCTTTCGCGACCAGGAGAATTCTCCAGGTCATATTTCGTAAAAAGTGTGTAGTGCACGAGGGTGAGATCTCGGGTAAATGTTATGTGTCTACAATTTACATTGGACATATTTTGTACGCTGAAATGTCAGAAAATAGCAAATAAATTTTATTTTGAGGCCCGGCCCTGCATGCATCATTATGCCTGTTTTACTCATCGTAACAGCCCATCTCCGATAACACCCATAAATGAAATTAAAAATTATTAGTAGGATTGGAACGCAATCGATTGTATCATGCACGGGGGAGCTCATTGGGTCCCGTCGTGCATGATGCGGCCGACCGAAGTTCTTGACCACAAGGCAATACTGCTCGAACCCACACACCGAACACATAAAATATCATAGCCCGATATATCAGACGACTAGAGTTTACATACCTTCTCCGGCAAACCTCATTCGTGTGGCCCCTCCAGCCTTCCCCACTGAAAATTAAGAACCTTTTCGTCCAAGGCAGGGGGGTTTTGTCAACAGTACGGTCACATAACCTCAAGAGGTTGTGGGAGAGTACTGTTGACAACACTCCATGGTACCCTTTAATTTCGAACTTCGTATGCAATGAACAATCGACATACAGCGCTGGAGAGGTTACACGTATAGCACATGTGTATATACGGACTGCCCGGGCATGTAATGTATTAAAATTTCTCTGTGTTAACACTTGCTTTACGCCATGTAAATGGTTAAAAGTGAATAAATGAAATGAAAACACAAACTGAAGAAAATGAAACCATCATCTTTTCTCTACACTGGGAGTAAATCATACAACTCTGCTGATAAAAAGAAAACCTAAAAGATAATGTTTTCAAAACGTGGATTATTCTACAAGCAAATTGAGACGGCGAAACAAACCGACGTTCTCTCCATCGGCGTTGAAAAAAAAATTTACAAAACAGTTCTCAGATTCTCCAAAATTACAATATACATATTATCAAGTGAACGATGGCAAAATTTGTAAATCAGGCAGCGATGAGATACCGCCCGATCCAGGTATGCGCTCGTATCGTTCCTTGGGAAGTCATTTTGAGAAAAACAGAAAAAATCAACAATAAGCCGAGATAAAATTGATAAAAAACCCAAACGTTATTCCTCGCATCTAATTAGTCGCGGCGACGCCAGTGTTGTAAAATGTCCAAATGATTCATTGATAAGAACTGGTACTGACAAGACGTTTATTTCGGATTAGCTAAATGCTCCACGTAGTGTCACTAAACCTCAATGAATCATTTGGACATTTTACAACACCTTCCTCTATGTGGAACATGTGGGATCTTTCTGTGTTCGTTCCTGTCCTCGCGTATCTCTGATATGCTATGAGCTAAGGATCCACAGGTAAAGATAAAGATAAATTTAATTGCAATAAAACATCCACATGGACAGAGTGCATAACAACAATGAACATATACATGTAGAAAAGATCATACATATATATATGAATTATAATTCAAATACGTGACAACTAAATCTCAGTGTGCAAACGATTATAAAGTACTTAGCAGCAACTGCTTGGTGTCAAAGAACTGTCGGATTACGCTATTAACTTTCGATACAATGTCTGGACAATTATTTGATATAAGTAGATTCATTTGTTCATGTATATTTAATTCCCCAAAGATCGTATGATATCTCTGCATTGTGTCAAATAATATAGTTCTTAATTCGACATATGCATGACACTCCATTATGAAATGTTTCTCATCTTCAATTTTTCGCATTGAACAAACACAGCATAACCTATTTTCAAATTAAATGGGAGGTTGATGGTGCCATCCCTTTTCGATAACAAGGCAATGATTACTTATTCGGAGACGGGTGAATATGGGCCTATCATCACTTGAATTCGTATACACAAGATATGGTTCAAGCTTAAACTTGCTCTTTAAGAGAAGATATATTCTTAGTTTACTGTTATCCGTGTGTATTTGAACATCAAAATGATTTGAATGCTTTGCGTAAAGTTCATTTTTGTATGCTGATACATTTATATTACAGGATGCTAAACTATCACCACTAATAGGTTTATTAATTCCAAAAGAGCCATTACCTTAACACTTTACCCAACGTAACGGCAAAAACCGGCCAGCGCGATTCTAAAAAATCGCCAATTAATTTTCATTATTTTTTTCATTTTTTGTCTCAAAAACATAGGTTATGACCCCTCGTTGGAACGAGCTCGTCGAGCTCGTTCCAACGTGGGGTCATAACTTATGTTTTTGAGACAAAAAATGAAAAAAATTAGTTATTCAAGAATTATTTTTGCAAGTGTCGTCTGCTTTTGAGGTTAGGTGAAGGGTTAAGGGTTTCTGATTTGTGTGTAATGCCTCTAATACCCGACTTACCGTGGCCATATCTCATGAATATAGTTTCTGTGAACATGTCACTCCATAATCCGTTCCAAAGATTCGGAATGTGTCTTATAATATGTTCACCTCTCCTTTATAAATGCTGTTCATAAAACGCTTGTTTTCAAAACAAAATAGCAATATTCTGCGAACATGCACTCATTTTTGCATTGAATAATGTTATTTGTGCCTAGATGAGTAAAACTTCTAGATTTTTTCTTGTGAATGCCGATTATATATAAGAATTTCAGCACCTAAGCTAACTGTGCTAATTGAAATTGGGTACCCCTTTTTGAGAACGAATATCTTAAATTGCTTAATGCTGTCAGACGTCCAGTAAACATTTTTTTTTTGAATCAGGATGTGTCCCTCTATCAGAAACCATTGAGAAAAAAGCTTTGGATACGACATTGAGGTTGGACAGAAAGTTGGCATTTGGCGGCCGGACTATTAGAGCAAATTTACCATTGCCGACTACGTCTGAATTATAGCAATCAAAATGCCCCCTTGTACGATAAACATTGGGTAAAAATAATATAATAACTTTTTGGCCGGCCGCTGATATGTTGCGGTTCTCGGGCGAGAAGGCCTTGATTAGCCATGTACTCACAAATGCCTCCTTATCCCCACACCTCTTCTCTCCTCCCAACACTCTGAGACGAACTGCTCGATGACATCATGTACGCCGTTCTTTCCTATCTCTCGGATAAGCATACCAACCCTCTCCTTTGTGTCATCAACTAATCACATGTCCTTCATTCTTCCATCCCACTTCCCCATCATACTCTCGGTTAATCTTATTCTGTTAGACTGGTATTTTGGACATTCTAATAGAAAGTGTCCCAGCGTTTTTACTAGGCCTAAATTACACATTTGGCACTCCTTTTCATTGTCTTTCCCAGTTTTCCCCTAAGCTCCAACGACCGCGACCTCATCTTGAACAACAGTGACCCACCAAAGGTGCCATCAAGGTAGTCTTCAAAACCTGTTTTCTCTTTATCACGCAGGCCACCCAAAGGCCTCTTTGCTTTGACCCCCTCTCCCCCAATTCAGGTTACAATCTGCCATGACTCTCTCTCTCTGCCAATTTTTTTACCCTGGTTTGTGGTCCGAGATCTCCATTGAATAGTTCTCTATTACCTCCCCCAATTGGTCGACCAACCCTGTCTTTATGTTTGAATTCCAAATATTCTGGAATATTAATTTACACCATCGGCTGTCGGGGAGATTTACCAAATAGTTAAAAGAGCAGAGTTTCATTAAGTCTATCCTGTCCTTAACCCTTTACCCAACGTAACGGCAAAAACCGGCCAGCGCTATTCTCAAAAATCGCCAATTATTTTTTCACTTTTTGTCTCAAAAACATAGGTCATGACCTCTCATTGGAACGAGCTCGTCGAGCTCGTTCCAGTGAGGGGTCATAACCTATGTTTTTGAGACAAAAAATGAAAAAAGTAGTTATTCAAGAATTTTTTTTTGCTAGTGTCGTCTGCTTTTCTTGTTTGGTAAAGGGTTAACCCCCAGCCACCCAAGGTCCACCCCTTATTGTTTCTAGTGCTGTGTGACTACTCAACCCCACTATCCATCGGCTTGCGCCGTTCTATGGGTTTTCCAAGCTCTTTAAAGCCATTTGGTTTAGAGATATCGCTTCCGTGCCATATGTTTTTTTTTGGTACACCCACCATTTTCCAAATTGTTTTCCAGCGAAAACCCTATTGAAGCTTTTTCTCCCAATAAGTTTCATTTGATTAAGGATTCGCCTCCATATCACAGTTAGTTTATTCGTGTTGTTTCGGTGCATGTCTCTTCCCGTAATGTGTGTATGTACCCCTAGATACTCGTAGTCACATGTCTCTCCTACACTTTTCCTTTCGGACTACAGAACTCCCACACTCTCCACTTTCCAGTAAGTTCCACTTTGAAGACCCACGGGTATAACTTGGCTTTTGCTTCCATTTAGTTCGAGTCTCCATTTGTTCCCATTTCTCCCAACAATTACTATCATTTCTCTAGCCCCCCCCCCCCCCTTCACACACACACACCTGCGCTTTCTGATCAGTGCCATATCGTCTGCGAAAAATAGCCGTGGGGGTCTTCAGGCTCCCAGCTGCTGCCCCCTCGTCGCCATGAAGGAGTTTATCTCCAAATCTTTGATGTACAATGTAAAAAGAATCGGCAAAAGGTCCCCCCCCCCCCCCCCCTGCTTTTGGCCTATTTCCAACGCACATATTTTGTTATGTCACACAGTCTAAGTTCACTTTGTACGGCTTTTTGTAATGCTTTCAGAATTTCAACCAAAGGCCTCAAGCTTTCGTCACATACTCTCCCCCATACCCTATCATATGCCCTTTTCACATCCGGAAAGGTCATAAACATCATTTTCTTTTTGGCTTTCGCAGATCCGATCATTTCGAGCAGTGTGAAAAGATGGTCGGTGACTCTCCTTCCCTTCCTGAAGCCATTCTGGATCTCTCCCAGAAACCCTTTCTCTTCAATCACATCCTCTAATCCTTTATACAAGACTTTACAGAAAACTATTCCAATGTTGCTAATGACAGAAATACCCCGATAATTGTCCAATACTTACTTTCCCCCCTTTTAGAGCCTTTTGTTTTTCTATGGCCAAATTGAATAGGACCGTTAAGCTTTTACGGAGTTCCTTTCCCCAGTTTTTCAGAACTCGTTAGGAATTTCGTCCATCCCTCCCGCTTTACCGTTCTTTAATTTTGAGACCACTTTTTGTACCTCCTCGGTTTTTTATTTCGCCGCACACGAAGATCGATAAATTTTTCCCGACCTCAATGTGGCACTTGTGACATAGCGGCTGTGGCTGTGTTTGTCTGGGATTCAATTAGGACTCCGCTGTACCGCGCGACAAGGTCTACGTTCGACTTGTTTGTTCAGGCCCCAGATTTCTTATGAGGTTGTTCTGGTAATCCGCACTGCAATCGTTGGACCACTAAAATATTCAGCATTATACGTTTTCGTGTATCTATTCGACATCACAACTTCACAGCAATAGCAATCACTTCAATTCACACTGAAAGTTCGTTCAACAAGTTATAATAACTGGAACGACGGTAGCTTTCTGAGCCCAGAAAACACGTCTGTCCAGCCCAAAATTACGAACAAACACGATGTTGTTGAGCGTTGCTACATTTCCGTGGCAGGCGGTAGGCAGCCAGCCAGTCTGGGCTGCGGCTGTCTCTCATATACTCAGTCATACGTGACTAAAGTAGCTCGAAACGCCTGCAAAACTCGCTGAAGCAAGCATCGTATGATTAGGTGATTTGCACACGTCCCACCAAATAATCTGAAACACCCTTTTCCAAAGAACCTAAAAGGAGCGTCTCCGTCAGCCAAGTCCTATGTTCCGACCAGAACCTCCAGCCCCAAATGAATGTTGGCTTGGAGGACGTCTGGCAGCCAATTAAAAACTGTTTAGAACCAGCTTTCTGCAAAACTTAGATCAGTTTACTAACAACTGCCATGATAAAATTCTAATTCCTCTGAATTTAATAGTAATCCATCAGGTTTAGACATCAGTACTTCTAAACATCTGTTTGCAATACAGTGACAACTTTAGTAAACTCTGTGAAATGCATACTCGCTGTTTTATCGGTTATTATAACCCCCCCCCCCCCCCGCGAACGAAGTTCAAAGGGGTATATAGTAATCACTTTGTCCGTCCGTCCGTCCGTCCGTCCGTCCGTCCGTCCGTCCGTCCGTCCGTCCATCCGTCCGTCTTTACAAGTCGTGTCCGGCTCAGAACTGATGGCCTCGAAGGATATTGAGGATACTTGGTATTACTGTTGCCCACAACTAAAGGGTGTCGCGAATAAGGTTGGAACGCCTGTCTATAAGGGCAAGGTCACAGACTAGTTCAAATACCCCCAATCCAAATCCAGCTATAACAAGTCGTGTCCGGCCCAGAACTTTTGATGGCCTTGAAAGATATTAATGCTGCTTGGTATTAATGTTGCCCACCACAGAGGGTGTGTCGTGAATAAGGTTGAAATGCCTGTCTTCAAGGTCAAGGTCACAGACTTAGTTCAAGTTCACATACCCCCCCCCCCCCCCCCCTATCTATCCAAATCGAAATATAACAAGTTGTACCCGCTCTGAACGTTTGATGGCCTTGAGTCATATTATTGATACTTGGTATTGATGTTGCCCAGAGGGTGTATCGCGAATACGAATGGTATGCTTGTCTACAAGGTTAAGGTCACAGACTTAGTTCAAGTGTACATACCCCCTCATCCAAATCCAACTATAACAAGTCGAGTCCGACTCAGAACTTTTGAATGACTCTAAGGATATTAATGATACTTGGTATTATTGTTGCCCACTATCAGAGAGTGTGTCGTGAGGGTGTTATTCTTAGTCCCAAGTTGAGACTACAAGTTATCTACAAACATTAAAATACAGCGAATGTATTTTGCTGTACATATTTGATACAACAGAACTAAATAGATTTGTATTTCCCTGAAATTTTATTATTATTATTAGGGTCCACTTTGCGTCCCACAGGTATAACTTTGCTCTTGCTTTCATTAAGTTCGAGTCTCCATTTGCTCTCATATTTCCCAACAATTCACAGCATCTTCGCTAACCCCTCTTTGCTTTCTGACACCAGCATCATATCGTCTTCACGTCCCTAACTGCAACCCCCTCGTCGCTATGCAGGAGTTCATCTCCTAAACCTTTGATGTACAATGCAAAAAGTATTTTGAAAGGATACACCCCTGTTTTAGGCCTCTCTCCATAGACACACGTTTTGTTGTAATGTTTCCCAGGCTAAGTTCACTCTGTACATCTTTATATAATGCTTTCATAATCCCAACAAATTCGCCTCCCAAGCCCAGAGCCTCCAGCTTGCGCCACATACCGTCCCTCCATACTCTATCGTATGCCTTTTTAACATAGAAAAAGGCCATAAACATCTTTTTCTTTTTTGCTTTCGCGGATTCTATCATTTGGGATAGCGTGAAAATATGGTCAGTGACTCTCCTTCCATTCCTGAAGCCATTTTGGATTTCTCCCAAAAAACCCTTCTCTTCAATCACCTCCTCTAATCTCCCATACAGGACTTAACAAAAGACTTTTCCAATGTTGTTGCTGACAGAGAACCCTCGATAGTTATCCAAGACGTCTTTTCCCCCATTTTGTGAATTAATGTCACTTTACTTTCCCTCCACTCCTTTGGGACCTCTTGTTTTTCTATGGCTAAATTGAATAGGGCAGTTGGGCTTTCCAAGAGTTCCTCTCCTCCTTTTTTGATAAACTCGTTAGGAATTTCATCCACCCTCCCGCTTTTCCATTCCTTAATTTTGAGATCACCCTTCGCACCTCCTCCGTTTTGATTTCGCTGCACACGAAGTTCGCTAGATTTTCCTCGATCTGTTTCGGACACTCTGGTGGGTTCCCCATACCCCATCGCTTATCGTTTATCTTTTCCCAGTGCTTGACTAGTTCTAATGCGATTTGATCTTGCTCTTCTGTAACTCTGCCATCTACTTTAATACTTTGTGGGTTACTTCCTTTTTTACGTTTGTTCACCCATTTCCAAAATACGTTCGAACTCGACCCCCCCCCCCCCCCCCTGTCGTTCTTATCGTCCTAATAAGACTGCTATTTCGCACTCTCCGGTTGTCGTCTTTAATCTTATTTACTTTATTTCGTGCTTGTTGGTATTCTTCCTTTGCTACCATGGCCTCATTGCTTTCCACCCCCTTAAGTTTTCTACTTCTCCTGTATGCAGCACATTTAGCTTTTTTACCCTTTATGGCCCTTTTCAGTTCTTCGTTCACTTTGTACCCAAGTTCCCGTGTTGGCACCCTAATCTTTCCTACACTTTCCTTCCCTGCCTCCACTAGGCTCGCAACTATGGCGTCGGCCATCTTCTGGACACTGCCCCCCTTGTGTACGGTTGCAAGCTTTGGTTTCAGTTTTTCTTCGAACTTCGCCCAATCAGCATCCTTTTTGAGTTCCCAAAACTCCTTGAAGCTTCCTTTGCTTTTATCTAGGTTTTTGGCCCTGATCGTCACTGTAATCAAGTTGTGATCACTATCCAACTCCATTTTGCCCTCATCATCCACTTCTACCCCTATCACCTCCCTCCATAAATTAATATCTGTGAGAATGTAGTCGATTATTGATTTTCTGTCGTTTCTTACCCAGGTTCCATTTCCCCTTACACCTCGCGTCCCTGTTCAGAATCTTCAGACCGAGCTCATTTGTAAAATTCAACAGCTTCCTTCCATTCCTGTTGACTTTCTTGTCCCCACCCTCTATGCCTTCTTCCTTATCACCTATGTGTCCATTAAAGTCGCCCATCAGGATTATACCGAGCCCCCTGTTTTCTAGTTCAGTGATATTGGACCTTAGTGTTGAGTATATCGAGTCATTCCACTCGGGTTTACTTCCCTCCACCGCACAGTACACAATCCCAAGGGCAATACTTTTGTTTCTCAGATTGATCTTTACCCATCCAATTTCTTTCGATACCTCAGCCACTGTGATGACATCTTCCAGATCTGTAATCAGCGACGGTTTTAAATCCTCTGTAATGTATATGCCTACCCCTACCCCCATTTTTCTGGCCTTCCGTTCGCCCTACACCTATCCACACGCACCCGCTTACCTGGTCTACCCGTTCCTCGTGGCTTACCCACGTCTCGCTTAAGCCCATGACATCAAACTCCTCTGCCTCGATCAATGTAGCAATTTCACTTACTTTCCGGTGGAGACCCTGGATGTTGCTATAACCCACTTTCAGGATACCGAGGTTCATTGGCTTCCGCCTACTGGGTCCATTGTTTTCTGGCTCTAGCCTTGGTAACCTTATTCTGTCCCCCTCACTCTTGTTCACCTCACCTATGTCCACTCTAGTTATACTTGCCTCTAACCTCCCACCCCGCTCCTCTCCAAAAAAGGCTCTGCTACCAGTAGAATTTTATCCCCCAATATCCGTTTCCCCACCCTGCTAAGATGCAGCCCGTCACGCCCGTACATGCTCCCATTGCCCCAAAACGTGTTCCAATGGTCGATAAAGGGTATTCCCAGGTCGACACAGTAGTTCTCGACCTCTTCTTTTAGCGCCAAAATTCTTGGGTTCCGTTCGTCCCCCACCTCCAAGGGCAGGAATGACCCTGGATACAACTACCCTTGCATTCCTACTTAGCAGTTTGCTGACTAAGCCTCTATACGACTCTACCAAACTTACAGACCTTCTCTCCCTAATATTGTTGGTCCCCACATGGACCACCACTACCGGTTCCGGTCCTGACCCTGCCACAATGCCATCTACCCGGTCCCTCAGATCCTCCACCTTCGTCCCCGGAAAGCACAAGACTGTTCGTTTGGAACTATCAGGACCACATACCACAATGTCAATCCCACGTACAATGCTGCTCCCCGCTACAACTAATTTTCTTCTTCTGGACACAGTTCCTATATCATCTGCAATTCCCCTCGTTTTGCATGCCCCTGGCCCTCCTTTCTCTTCACCGCCCTCCTTATCCCATCTGGCCTATCAGCATCAACAACCATCTCGCCCCCCACCCCCCCTACAATTTCCCCCTCACTCTCGTCCCCAGGGGTATCAGAATCTAAAACACTAAACCTGTTTTCTAAACACCGCCTAGCAACCTTGGCAGCCTTACGCCGACTCTGGTTTCCGGACTCGACGCAGCCCTGTCCTGACGCCACCTTCCGATTTTTCCTACTAGAACCCCCCCCCCCCCCCCCCCCCCCCCCCCCCCCACCCCTCCTCAGTTACACCTCCCACATCAAGCATTCTTCCCCACGTTTTGAAGAAATTCTTTTTTCGCATTTCTTTGAAGAAGTAATCAGCTCGCTTATTTGGAGACATAAAATAACCAATCACAATGCACCTCATCAACCCCATAAGGTTAACAATTCTGTTAAACCAACACTGATCATTCCGCGAAAGTGAAATCGATTTATTAATATTAAATTTCTTTATTGCGAAATACCAAATACATTATTCACGAAACTGTATATAATACATAAAATAATCCGAAATAATAATTACCAAGTATTTCTCATTCAAATACGCGCACGAGGGTGCTTTCAAGACGTGTATTCTATCAATCAATGAATAAATATATTTTCCAGTTTCAAGTTACAATTTTTCTTTCATGAGAATAAGACGCAAAGAAGTATTAACACTTGAGAGTCTGATAGAATCTAGTTTAAATAATATTTTTATTTCAAAGCAAAAAACATATTACATATTTTCATCATACTGAATAAAAAGTAAGTTGGAACAGACTAATGTTGATATTTTTTAGCTCTTCTTGAGTATTACAAGGTAAAGCTTGTTCCACCCAAGAGGCGATATGTTGATTTCTTGATGTATAAGATCATTTTTTTGCATTTGGGTAAGAGGAGAGGACAGAGAAGGCCACTGAGGAGGTCCACCACCTTTCGGGGCGACACGACACCCTGTCTGGGGATCACTTATTGGTCCGGAAACCAGCTTAGAAGCCATCGGTCCATTACGAGCTGTACGAGTACGACCAACAAGACACCACCAACATTCAACCACTTATGAGATGCACGTCGCTTCTCCAAGTGAAGATTCTTTCTTTCTGTGTCGAAAGAGCATTATTTGCATTTGGGTAATAGTCGTAACACAAGCATAAAACCAATTTTAACCCTTTAACTCAAACTAAAGAAGGACGACACAGGCAATCAAAATTCTTGAATAACATTTTTTGCATTAAAAACATAGTTTATGGCCCCTCATTGGAACGAGCTCATCGAGCATGGTTATGTCATGGTATCGTTCGTTCCGCCGCCGCCACACTAATAATAATAATAATAATAATAATAATAATAATAATAATAATAATAATAATAATAATAATAATAATAATAATAACACTTTGGTCGGCCACTGTTTTGTCGCGACTCTCGGATGAGAAGGCCTTGGTTGTCCCTGTACTCCCAACTGCCTCCCTATTCCCACGCTTCTTCTCCGCTCCGAACACTCGGAGACGACTAACCACATGTCCTTCATACTCCCACCCCACTTCCACCATTATACCCCCAGTGAATCTTATTCTGTTAGACTGATATTTTGGGCATTGTAGAAGAAAGTGCTCCAGGGTCTTCACCACGCCCAAATTACACATCTGGCACTCCTTTTCACTGTTTTTCCCAAATTTTCCCCTCAGCTCCAGGGACCGCGACCTCAGCTTGAACAACAGTGACCCCCAAAGGTGCCCTCAAGATACTCTTCAAAACCAGGCTTCTCTTTATCACGTAGGCCACCCAAAGATCTCTTTGATTTGACCCGCCAATTACGATTATAATCCTCCATGAACCTTTCTCTGACAATTTTTTTACCCTGGTTTGTCCCAACGTCTAGATCCGAGATCTCCAATGAGTAGTTCTCTACTAGCTCCATCACTTGGACCATCCACCCCGTCTTGATATTTGAGTTGAAAATTCTCAGGAACATTACTTTACACCATCGGCTATAGGGGAGATTTACCAAATAATTAAGATAACCGAGTTTCAATAGGTCTATCCTGTCCTTGATCCTCATCCACCCAAGCTCACCCCTGATTGCTTCTAGCGCTGCGGCATTACTCGACCCCGCTATCCATCGGCCTGCATCGTTCTGCAGGATTTCCAAGCTCTTTACTAGGGCTGCACGGAATATCGATAAACCGATATATACCGGTATTTAAACCAATATCGATTGGATACCGGTGTAATTACAAAAATATCGGTTTATCGTCATTATTTAATTACCCAGATGTCTTTAGTTTTTTTAACTGTAGCCCCGAATGAATAATATTATCCCTTTATCTAAGGAATCGCCTGTTTGTGCCCTCGTAATATACAAATTCAGCAGTTGAAAAAATAATTTTAAAAAAGTTCAACAAAACTATATCATGTCAACCCTCATTGGAACGAGCTCGTTGAGCTCGTTCCAATAAGGGGGTCACATGATATAGTTTTGTTGAAATCTTTGGGGAAAATCTCATAAACTAATTTTGAAAATAATAAATTTTGATATCGTCTGCGTTGGGTAAAGGTTTTTCGAATCTCATCAGCAAGGCATGTTAATTCGTTCCGACTGTGATGCCTGGAGTGTCGATTGTGGTACTTGTGTTCATATATCTGAACAGTTATCGATATACCGGTATACCGCGATATTTTTAGCTTAACTTGACATAGTCAAGATAAGCTATTGCCATCACGCGTGCGGAAGTCTGTTAGTCTGTGAGTCTGTGAATCTGTGATGTCTGTTCACATCTTCCTTTAGCACGGGCTACACCCCGCAGTTCTTGTCTGATCGTCACGAAATTTCATATGCAGGTTTGGGGTCATGTCTAGATGAGAACGTCCCCTTTTGGTCGCGATCGGGCAACCGGTATGGCTGCCCGAGCCCAAAACCCGAAAACCATTAGCACAGTCTACAGGTCGTATATATGAAGGGATTTCATTGTAACTTGGTAGGATGCCTCTGTATAGTGCCTAGATGAGAACGTCCCTTTTTGGGCATGATCTATCAACCGTGATGGCTGCCCAAGCCCGAAACCCAAAAACTTTTAGCACAGTCTGCAGGTCATGTTTAATGTGGAGGGATTTCATTGTAACTTGGTAGGATGACTCCTTATGATGTCTAGATGCGAATTTCCCCATTTGGGCATGATCTTCCAACCGTGATGAACGCCCGAGCCCAAAACCCGAAAACCTTTAGCACAGTCTACAGATCATATTTATTGAGGAATTTCATTGTAACTTGATGGGTTGACTTCATACAATGTCTAGATGAGAAAGTCACCCTTTGGACATGATTGGGCAACTGTGACGGCTACAGGAGCCCGAAGCCCGAAAACCTTTAGCACAGTCTAGAGGTCATATTTATGATACGAGTTCATTGTAACTTGGCAGGATGACTCCAAATAATGTCTAGATGAGAACGTCCCATTTTGATCGCGATCATGCAGCCTTGATGGGTGCCCGAGCCCAAAAACCCTTAGCATAGGCAAAAGGTCATATTTATGGAAGGATTTCATTGTAACCTGCTAGGTTGACTCCATATAATGCCTAGATGATGACATCCCCTTTCGGTCGTGATTGGTCAGTTGTGATGGCTACAAGTGCCCGAAGCCCGAAAACCTTGAACACAGTCTACAGGTCATATTTATGAAAGGATTTCATTGTAACTTCTTAGGATCACTCCAGATGATGCTCAGATGAGATTGTCCCTTATGGTTGCGATCATTCACCCATGATGGCTTCCCGAGCCCGAAGCCCGAAAACCTTTAGCACAGTCTACAGGTCATATTTATGAAGGGATTTCATTGTAACTTGGTAGGTTAACTTCATATAATGTCTAGATGAGAACGTGCGATCATTCACCCATGATGGCTGCCCGAGCCCGAAGCCCGAAAACCTTTAGAACAGTCTACAAGTCATATTTATGAAGGGATTTCATTGTAACTTGGTAGGTTAACTTCATATAATGTCTACATGAGAACGTCCCCTTTTGGACATGTTTGGGCAACTTTGACGGCTAAAGGTGACCGAAGCCCGAAAACCTTTAGCACTGTCTACAGGTCATATTTATGAAGGGATTTCATTGTAACTTGGTAGGTTGACTCCAAATAATGTCAAGATGAGAACGTCCCATTTAGGCCGTGATCATTCAGCCTTGACGGGTGCCAGAGCCCAAAAACCTTTAGCATAGGCAAAAGGTTATATTTATAGAAGGATTTCATTGTAACATTGTTAGGTTGACTCCATATAATGCCTAGATGATGACATCCCCTTTTGGTCGTGATTGGTCAACTGTGATGGCTACAGGTGCCCGAAGCCCGAAAACCTTGAACACAGTCTACAGGTCATATTTATGAAGGGATTTCATTGTAACTTCGCAGGATCACTCCAGATGATGCCCAGATGAGATTGTCCCCTTTGGTTGCGATCATTCAACCATGATGGCTGCCCGAGCCCGAAGCCCGAAAACCTTTAGCACAGTCTAAGGTCATATTTATGAAGGGATTTCATTGTAACTTGGTAGGTTGACTTCATATAATGTCTAGATGAGAACGTCCCCTTTTGGATACGAGTGCGCAACTGTGACGGCTTCAGGGGCCCAAAGCCCGAAAACCTTTAGAACAGTCTACAGGTCATAATTATGAAGGGGTTTTATTGTAGCTTGGTAGGATGACTCCAAATAGTGTCCAGATGAGAACGTCCCCTTTTGGTCACGATCATTCAGCCTTGATGGCTGCCCGAGCCCAAAAACCTTTAGCATGTCTGTAGGTCGTATTTATGGAAGGATTTCATTGTAACTTGTTAGGTTGACTCCATATAATGCCTAGATGATGACATCCCCTTTTGGTCGTGGTTGGTCAACTGTGATGTCTACAGGTGCCTGAAGCCCGAAAACCTTTAGCACAGTCTACAGATCGTATTTATGGAGGGATTTCATTGTAACTTGGTAGGTTGACTTCATATAATGTCTAGATGAGAACGTCCCCGAAGCCCGAAAACCTTTAGCACAGTCTACAGGCCATATTTATGAAGGGATTTTGACGTAACTTGATAGGCTGACTCATTCTGGAATAATTTCATTGTAATTTGGTAACTTTTTTTGATATATGTTAACTGTGAGGGGCACATATATTAACTGTGAGGTCATATTAACCCACCCCTCAGATCTTTAGTACAGTGTACACCTCATATTATTTTTATCATAAACATAGCATACAGGGAACAGAAATGAACATATTCCCAATTATCACAATTCTTGTCTTATTTCATAATCCTTTCATAAACATTGAACATTATCCTTCCTTTTCATCAAACACAACACACAAGTTAAGCTACAGTGTCATTGACACTTTCATTTTGAATACCGATACCGGTTTCAGTTTTGAATATCGTGCAGCCCTACTCTATACGGGCGTCTAGTTTAGAGGTACCACTTCCGTACTGTATGTTATACTTGGCAGATCCACCATTTCCCAGATGGTTTTTCCCACGAAAACCTTATTGAAACTGTTTCTCTCTATAAGTTTCATTTGGTTAAGGATTCGCTTCCCCTTCAGAATCAATTTATTTGTGTGGTTTCGGTAGATGCCTCTTCCTGTGATGTTTATATTTACCCCCTGTTACTCGTAGTCACCTGTCTCCCCTACACTAAGAAGTTTGCTGCTACCTTCCGGAATGCAGAACTCCCCCACTCTCCACCTTCGAGTGGGGTCCACTTTGCGGCCCACAGGTATAACTTTGCTCTTGCTTTCATTAAGTTCGAGTCTCCATTTACTCCCATATTTCCCAACAATTCCCAGCATTTTTGCTAGCCCCTCTTCGCTTTCTGACACTAGCACCATATCGTCTGCAAAAAATAGCCCCGGGATCTTCAAGTCCCCAACTGATAACCCTCGTCACTATGCAGGAGTTCATCTCTTAAACCTCTGATGTCTTTATATAATGCTTTCATAATTCCAACAAACTCGCCTCCCAAGCCCACAGCCTCCAGCTTGCGCCACCTACCCTCCCTTCATACTCTATCGTATGCCTTTTTAACATCCACAAAGACCATCGACATCTTTTTCTTTTTAGCTTTCGCGGATTCTATCATTTGGGATAGCGTGAAAAGATGGTCAGTGACTCTCCTTCCCTTCCTGAAGCCATTCTGGACAGTGGCGTAGATAGCTTTTCGCTGGCGGATGGGCAAGCCCAAAATTTTCCGACAGACCGTAAATTTTCCGACAGTGTAACAACAACAAAAACCCAAACATACAGAAAGAATCTGTTGTTTACTGTAATGTATTGAATGTACTGAAAATTGGTCTTTTTTACCCAAAATTTACCCAAAATGACATGTTTTTACCCCAAAGCCAGCATTTTAATGTTATTCGGCATAAATTCGCCTAAAAATGGTCCTCAAAAAATTCCGACAAAACTTCTGGTGGGGGGGGGGGGGAACTTGATCTTGTTCGACTGTAACTCTGCCATCTACTTTAATACTCTGTGCGTTACTTCCTTTGTTACGTTTATTCACCCATCTCCAAAATGCGTTCGAACTCGACCCAACCCCCCCAACCCCACCTCCTTCGTTTTTATCGTCCTTATTAGACTGCTATTCCGCACTCTCCGATTATCGTCTTTAATCTTATTTACTTTATTTCGTGTTTGTTGGTATTCTTCCTTTGCCACTGTGGCCTCGTTGCTTTCCGCCCCCTTAAGTTTTCTACTTCTCCTGTATGCAGCACATTTAGCTTTTCTACCCTTTACGGCCCTTTTCAGTTCTTCGTTCACTCTGTACCCAAGTTCCCGTGTTGGCACCCTGATCTTTCCTACACTTGCCTTCCCTGTCTCCACTAATAATAATAACACTTTGGCCGGCCGCTGATTTGTCGCGGTTCTCGTATCAGAAGGCCTTGTTGCCCCTGTTCTACCAACAGCCTCCCTATTCCCACGCTTCTTCTCTCCTCCCAACACTCGGAGACGAACTGCTTGATGACATCCCTTGCCCCATTCTTCCAAATCTCTCCGATTAGCATATTAACCCTCTTCTTTGAGTCGCCCCCTAACCACATGGCCTTCATTCTCCCATCCCACTTCCCCATTATACTCCCCGTGAATCTTGTTCTTTCAGACTGGTATTTTGGGCATTCCAGAAGAAAGTGTTCCATGGTCTCCACCACGCCCAAATTACACATCTGGCACTCCTTTTCGCTGTTTTCCCCCAATTTTCCCTAGGCTCGCAACTATGGCGTCTGCCATCTTCTGGACATTGCCCCTCTTGTGTACGATTGCAAGCTTTGGTTTAAATTTTTCTTCGAACTTCGCCCAGTCAGCATCCTAATGGGTTCCCAAATCTCCTTAAAGCTTCCTTACATAAAGTGTAGGAAGCATTCAGTCCGCGGATAATTTATAAATCAAGCCGTCGAAAACAAAATTCCGCAAAGCTACATCGTATCGTGAAGCTCGTTCCAATGAGGGGGTCACATGATATGATTTTGCTAAAATTTTGTGAAAAAAAATATTAAAATAGAAAAAAATAGTTATTGATTGCTTTGTTTAAAGTGTTAATCGCATCCATACGCGTAATGGTCAAATTTAGCAGTTGAAAAAAAACTTCAAAATTTTTTAACAAAACCATATCATGTTAACACGCATTGGAACGATCTCGTTCCAATGAGGGATAACATGATATGGTTTTGTTGATATTTTTGGAAAAATTGAAAAAATATAATAATTAAAATAATAAATTTTGTAATCGTCTGCGTTTGGGTCAAGTGTTAGGAAATGAAGCCAAACAATGACGTTGATCGCTTTCCGTTCACTGTGCTATTACAATATGGTTAATTACTAGAAAAAATGTTTTCATAATTAAACTCAACGCTTATGTAATACTAATTAAGCCTGCAATCCTGAATATATAGGGTAAATGAGTTGTGACAAATAATAAGTCTTCTCTAATCTAGGGATTATACTGTGCAAACAGAAATATAGGTGTAATGCTCATTGGTCAGTGGGGAACAATCAATAGCTAACGACGACCGAATTTACCAATTTGCTTATTCTTTTGCCATAGAAACGGAAAGGAAACGCATTTTCTCTATCCCCTACCGTCGTCATCCTAACTAAAGTTCTTCCGGAATTTGAACTTATCTTAACGAAGAATATCTAAAATACAATCGCGTCAAAATTGGTGGTGATTTTATACACAATTCTAGGAAGTGTAGAAGTTTTACTTTCATTATGATTCTGAGGTAAGGAAGTAACATTTTAACCCTTTACCCAACGTAACGGCCAAAACCGGCCAGCGCTATTCTCAAAAATCGCCAATTAATTTTCACTATTTTTTTCATTTTTTGTCTCAAAAACATAGGTTATGACCCCTCGTTGGAACGAGCTCGTCGAGCTCGTTCCAACGAGGGGTCATAACCTATGTTTTTGAGACAAAAAATGAAAAAAATTAGTTATTCAAGAATTTTTTTTGCAAGTGTCGTCTGCTTTTCACGTTAGGTAAAGGGTTAATTATTTTCTTTACAATTTTACACTCTTTGAAATGTTCAATTTGTTAAGCGAGTATGCATCCGAAGTGGCGTTGACCACACTAAGGACACTATCCAATCAACCCTTCGCCTCCTCACCCCCCCCCCAAATGAACCCCACCCCACAAATACAGAAAAGTCTACATGCGCTTTTGAAATGAAAATAGTAACTATGTGGTATATCAAATAAAGACTCAATGTTTTGAAAATACACATTAACCCACTGGCACTTAGGGGCGAATCGGCCTTTTGCTAATTCGGATCAGAGTCGATTCGAACATTCGCCCCACCCCACATGTGCTCATCCAGACATTTGTTATTGGGATATTTGCCACTTGGATGAACATGAACGAGGTCAAGACGATTCGGACTAAAGACCACGGACCTGTTTTGAAGACAACTCGGACCAATTGTGAAGACAACTCGGACCTGTTTTGAAGGTATTGGGACGTTCCGGCCTCAGGACGTTTCGGCCTTGAGATGTTTCGGCCTCGAGACGTTTCGGCCCTGGACGTTTCGGCCTCCTATATTAACAGTCAATAGTGAAGGGATTATCGCATCCGCTAGGATAGATAATACAGGATATTAAGAGGTGTTAATTGATCAGTATTTTTCAATTTAACAACCCAATAACCTCTATAATCTGATTAGATGCATCTTCCATGATTTGCACATGATTTTTAACCTTTTGAAAGATCACACGCCAGTTCAGCATTTCTCCATTTGGTAGCCAGATAATCTTTGTATGATATATCTGTTTGACAAATTCTGTATTGCCATTGTTCACATGAGTCACAACTTATGGCATGTTGCCTTGGACTAACTTCATCCACACACTGCATGCAAGGGTACATAGCTGTTTGTGATTTGACTTGTCGATGAATGAAAGGTTTTAGCGCACCGAAGGCGCACAAGGACGATGTGGGATTTACCAATCTCTTGCGACCCGGTTAACCTTATTTTATTTCACTTGCATCACACAGGCCTAGCTTCCTATTGCCTAAAATGGGGTCTGAGGTGGTATGCACACGGTTAGAATTTCCGGCAGATTACGTTGGAGTGACAGATTGTCAACAATCAATTTGACTTCTTCATTCATCATTAATCAGAAGTGTCAAACAAAGTATCAAAAGACTTGTAGCACCGGGAGCAGGAGAAGTCGGCCCATTGCGAACTCGGCCCCGGAGAAGTCGGCCCCTAGGAGAAGTCGGCCCAGACAATTTCGGAGAAGTCGGCCCATGAGAGAAGTCGGCCCCACAAACTACAGGAGAAGTCGGCCCCTAGGAGAAGTCGGCCCAGACAATTTGAGAGAAGTCGGCCCCACAAACTAAAGGTTAACATCCGATGGTTTAGGACAAAAAGTCTGATCACAGGGACCGGGTATCAGTCATTTGATGAAATAAAATAGTGACATATATAAGATGAAGTGTTGAGCTCGACAAATGGCAGAGAGCAGGTGCCGATGGTGTTGTGGGACATTGGTCAATCTCACTATTTGCAAGGTTGGAGGGCGGGGGTTGGGGTACCACCATGGAAATGGACAAAACGTAGCGTGGCTGCTTTCGACTGAATGGCAAAAAACGCCATTTTGGGGCGGTAGGGTTTGTAAGATCCTTTCAAAAGACAAAAATGACAACATAACAGGGTTTTTTTTTTCAATTTTTAATTAAGATTGTTAAAAATAATCAGCAACAACAGAGGAAAATTGACATAGCAGGTAATGGTATTGTGTATTGTCAGTGATAATAAGACATTATTTTACTGCAAACAGAACTATTTTACAGCAATTACAACACACTAACCTATTTCCGTATTTCGTCGTAATGAGTTGGCCACCCTTTTTAAAAGTTGACTAGTTGTTGGTTCGTCGTGACGGTAAAGTCGCCAGAGTTGAAAGAGCTTGCCCTGCATAATTTGTTTTTGTTTCCTTTGAATCCGTCTAAGTTTCTCTTCTTGGACAAGCTGACACTGAATGGGGCAAGTGAAGCTTCCTTATGTAACAATGATATAAGTTTGTAAAATGATAGATTGCCTTGATGGGCTCTGACATTCAGGCGGTGGTGCCAACCTTCGACATCATTGTTTGTACGAATGGCCTTCTTATAAACACACCAGTCGGACGAAGACCAGGGACTCTCAGAGAGCCATGTATTTTGGATGTATTCAGTTAGTGGTCTCAATTGGTCTGCAGTGCAACATTGTATTTTATGCAACGTAGGCTCTATATGTTCATTTGGTATATATGGAAGGGCAAACGGTTTTGTATGTATTCATGAACTGGTCCACTAGAACGATAGGCCACCGTTAAGCCTAGGTCCTGGACTTTTCTCCAAAGTGCCTGACCCCAATGAAAGCTGCACCCGTGTATAATTACATCTGGGAATACTTCATATGCCGCACGCCATATGCCCCGCTCAAAGTCTGTTGTGATCTTTTTAAACTGATTGTCAGGAATGAGTCCATTGATGCGTTCGAAAATGGCTTTGTAATCTTTGGTACGGTGGCGTGACATTAATGCAAAAGCAAGGGGTACTTGTTTGGCGTATTCGCTGTTTTCGTCGCCGACAAATGCATGCCAGCTAAAAAGCTGGTAAAATGGTGGGCGAACTACCTTGAAGGTAGCAACACAGTAGATTGATGTAGCATTACTCAAAAGTTGTAATTGATCTGGCGTCGAGAACAGAATATGCCGAGCTCCGTCAAAACTGATATCAGCTTGAAGAAAATTGCTCGGTAACCAATCAATTGCTAAGTCAAATGCTATATCTTTCGGTTCAGTAGGACGGCCTTTTTGGCGTTGATACATGTAGTTGCTGCTACGGGCTAGATTCAACGGTTTCGGTCAACTAGTTGTTGGTTTCTCAAGTTGAATGTCTGTCGCAAACACATCCTCGACTAGTGAAGTTGCAGAACGAAATATATCACCCTTAGCAAGATGGTGAACTTTCTTGACAATTTCAATTTTTGAAGCCAACCCAGGTTGACCTGGATGGTTGTGGCTTTGTGGCCCAGGTGTAAAGTTCTCCCTAAGTTCTTTCACAGTAGCTTTACATGTATTGTTCTTATTTCTGACAGAGCAGCGCCATATTGGACGGCCTGGTTTCTTAGTGTATGAGTTCTCCTATGGGTGACTTTGTTTGGGGCCGACTTCTCTCATGGGCCGACTTCTCCTATGGGCCGACTTTGTTTTGGGCCGAGTTCTCCTATGGCCCGACTTTGTTTGGGGCCGACTTCTCTTATGGGCCGACTTCTCTTGTGGGCCGACTTTGTTTTGGGCCGAGTTCTCCTATGGGCCGACTTCGTTTGGGGCCGACTTCTCCTGCATTCGTAGCACCAACGACAGACAGCTGTATAAAATATAATTAATTCCTGCTTTATTTTATGGATTTTTACGGATAAATTAATTTTCGATAAAGGTGAGTTCGTTTTTTTGTTCAAAGACAACTTTTTGTTACCATCAACATGAAGGAAATTAAGTTCCAAAATATGTAAAGATTTTTAAAAATTCACTAGAACCCGGGACGTTTCAGCCCGATAGGCAGGACGTTTCGGCCCGATTGGAGGCCGAAACGTCCAAGTCGAAACGTCCCAAGGCCGAAACGTCAGTAAACCGTTTTGAAGACAACTCGGTCCAGCCAAAAAGACATGTCCGACCAATGTTGAAGACAGCTCGGACCAGTTTTTAAGATAATTCGGGCCAACTCTGAGAGTAAGTTGATAAAGATAAAATACTGTTTAACCCCCTGCACACTGATGTCAAAATATCTAAATTTCAGGCAGAACAAATTTCCCATAATGCAAGTAGAAATTTAACCAATTCAGTCTCGTTTGACAGAGCTCATTGAGCTCTGTCAAACGAGATTGAATTGGTTGAATTTCTGGATGCATTATGGGAAAATAGCTTCCTGAAATTTTGGTATTTTGACATCAGAGTGAAGGGGGTTAAAATACAAAAATATACAAATAAAACTTTGTTTATTTGTATTTTATTGATATTTTATGCACTATTTGCTTATACTAAAGATGAAACATGTATGAAATTTGGGGCTACAAACAAAAACGCCGAATTAGGATTCAATATTTTGTTTTATTTGAGCACAAGACACAATTTAAAAGTTACAATCATCATAAACAGATAGTAACATAACATAAAATATTTAGATCAATAAAATGATTCCATATATATATACACGCTAAAAACTAAAGTGTTAAAAACTACACTTGAAGTGCTGTATTTAACACTTACTAAGTGCTGAACTATCACTTTGTTCAGGTGTAGATATCCCAGAACTTGACAGGTGTTACAATAATACCACTTGACAAGTGTAATATCGCGACACTTAAAAGGACACAACGCAGATGACGCGGATCAGGCTCGAACTCTCGAGCCTGATCCGCGTCATCTGCGTTGTGTCCTTTTAATTATGTGCCCACCAAGCGCAAATCAAATTATGGACGATTCTGGAAGAACCACAAATGCTAGACACATGGGAAGTGCCATCCATTCAAGTTTCAGATGTCTGACGATTGTAATGTCTAAGTGCTTAAAGCGTTGCACTTTGAGTGTTAAAATCAAACCCTAAGAGTTAGAATGGGTTTAACACCTTGAAAGTGTCAGTTTTAACACTTTAGTTTTTAGTGTGTACACAAACTGTCTACATCAACTCATCAAAGCATATATAAAATGATCAAATCAGATAAACGGCCACAAAATTTATTTATTTTTCAAGGAAATGTAGTCTACTTTGTACGACTCATTACAACAATGCATACAACACATAGGCCTAAGAATATACAGTATCGCTATAAATAAGTTGTCTGAGGGCTTTCCACAAAATGATGCCACAACTTGGTTCTACCATTAAAGGGAAAATTATAGGGTCCTACTAAACACCGAGGTGAAGGAAAATAAGTAAGGGTCGTCTAAAGGTTTAAATATATGTGCAGACATATAATTTAGTCATTTGAAGCAATATTTGTGATATAACCGTTCATTTATTCGAGTAAATGCAAGATATATAGACAGATCCGTCGCCGAAAACTGCCTCTCGGTATTTTGTAGGTAGCTTGGTAATTAATAGGTTACCTCGGTGTGTGGATGAAGTGTGCAAGTGCTAACTGGGTATCACATCACAGATCACTGTAATATTTGATAAAAATAAAACTCCAATCAGCTTTTATCCTGGCTTTGGGCCGGCAGAACTTTTCAGTTCTGGCAGCCCAAAAGTTTTTTTTATTTTGTTTGTTTTGCCATTGTTGGCTTTATGCCGCTATTGGACTTTTGTGTGATAAGTGTGTGTGTGTGTGTGTGTGTGTGTGTGTGTGTGTGTGTGTGATAAGTATCGATCGGCTGTGCTCGATATACCCAAATCCACAACTTGAATTTAGTATATCCACAACTTGAATTTAGTATATCCACAACTTGAATTTAGTATATGAATACATACAGTATATATTTTTTAAGTGACAACAGCTTCAATGTCACGATATTGATCCATAATAATTTTACTGTCATTACAAAAAGACAATGTAAACTCAGTTATCCCTTAACCCTTTACCTAACGAATCGCCCGCATCCGCCCGCGTAATATGCAAATTCAGCAGTTGAAAAAAAATATTATTTTTCAACAAATTTCAACAAAACCATATCATGTGACCCCTCGTTGGAACGAGCTCGTTCCAACGAGGGTTCACATGATATGGTTTTGTTGAAATTTTTTGAGAAATTTAAAAAAAATGTTATTTAAAATAATAAATTTTGATATCGTCTGCGTTGAAAACAGTTTATTTAACATATCAGTAAACTATAATCACCTATAAAACGACAACAAGTTCAAGAATAAAATCACTGAAATAATTTCACACTGTCGGTTGACATTTCTTGTAAGTTGTTTGAGATATCACAAATTATTAACTTGAACGTAAATGCGGGTCAAAGTTCGACCAAATGTATTCATTGGAAAATGAATTACATTTGGTCATGACGTTTTCATCCAGCTGACCAATGGAATTGAGTATTTTGGGCCCAAAACGTCTAACTACATTAACAATGTAATTATAGTAAAGTAAATATGGGCTTCTAACACTCTACCGGTTAACAGATTCTAGTGTACTTATTGTTCTGCCCATCTTTCGGGAGTAGCAAAAAGTGAACTATATATTCACCAAACATTTTTTGTTATCATAGTAATGTCTCCGTTCATAAACTTATTTCAGGCGATATAGACGGGTACGAAGACTTCTGAGGAAGATAAGAAAATTTGTTGATGGAAATAGAAATTACAAGGATATAGATGGGTTATATATTTTGCTGTTCATCATCGGTACATTGTGGGTTCATGGGCTTGTGATCGGTAAGTCAGTTGCGCGCTGTCAGATATATAGAGTTTCACTTAGACGACGACCCATTTACATTAAAAGAACTATGCTTTACGCCATTCACACTGTAAAAAATTACCGTTAAAATACCAGTAAGCAGTCCCCCGTACTACAACTGTAAAATGTTATGGTAAAAAGGTATTTTGCAACACTGACCTTTTTGTTCGGACAAGAAGCAGAAACTAGGGACTGATATTTTCTTCATTACAAGAAAAACGCCTTGACTAAACAACAAAACAAAAAAAAATATTGAAACACTGTGCCTTCCAGCAGAGCTAAAAATAGTTTCCTATGACGTTGTTATCTTAAATCATTCAGAAATGGGATTCAAAATATTGAAACACTGTGCCTTCCAGCAGAGCTAAAAATAGTTTCCTATGACGTTGTTATCTTAAATCATTCAGAAATGGGATTTTATTGAAACAACGGACCAAAACTAATTAAATTATGTTGCAGGAAGTGTTTCTATTCCATCCCTCGTCTACAGAGTCACTGTTAACCAACATCAATCATCCTCTCACTTACATCGTGGTGAAAATCGACTTTCGATAAAGTTATTTCCCTTTAAATTATTGGACGGGCGTGGAAGGTCTAATTAAGAGCCAAGTAATTGCTGCGAAAACACCTATAACATCAGTAGAAATAAAGCCCAGTCTGTTGTTTTTGTTTATTAAAAGTTACAAAAGAAAACTTGTTTTATTTATGGCAAGCTATGTAGAAGCAAGTACTTCACAGATAATCCGTCATTAAAAATACCTATCACCATGACACCCAGCAACACTAAAGTCCATTTTGGCATTTGTTTTGCAAGTTTTTATTTTCTCCGGAAAAAATGGCAAATCTTACCACATTGACTTTTATATCAATGGAAAGGACTTTGTATTATATGTCATGGTGTGCACAGTGTTGATATAATGACCAGAAAAAAGGTTACCGAACATCAGAAGATGGTGAAAGCGCTGTTTTCAGATTTTTAACCCTTTACCAAGCATGAAAACCCGACAACACTTGCCCACAAAATTCTTGAATAACTAATTTTTTTTCATTGTTTGTTTCAAAAACAAAGGTTATGACCCCTCATTGTAACGAGCTTTCTATTCCATCCCTCGTCTACAGAGTCACTGCTAACCATCATTAATCATCCCTGACTTATATCGTGGTGAAAATCAACTTTCGATAAAGTTATTTCCCTTTAAATTATTAGACGGGCGTGGAGGGTCTAATTAAGAGCCAAGTAATTGCTGCGAAAACACCTATAACATCAGTAGAAATTATCTAAAAAGGTCATTGAATATACTTGAATAGGTCCTTGAATTGACTCGACCCGTGAGACAGTTAGCTTCGTGCTTGAGTCCTCAAACTTCCATTAACCCTTTCACCACGCCGACGATATCAAAAATTCAATTTTTTAAAAAAAAATGTTAACAAAACCATATCATGTGACCCCCTCATTGGAACGAGCCCGACGAGCTCGTTCCAGTGAGGGGTCACATGATGTTTTGTTGGCATTTTATGAAAAATTATATACTCTCCCAAAAAAGAAAGTGTGCATGCTAAAAAATAACACTAAAAAAATATATATATCATTTTCATTCATGGAAATTTTATTCAATCACAGATGAATCAATTTGTGATCAACACGAGAAATTTCATTACGCTACGACGAATACTCTTGGTGCCATGGAGAGTCAAAGACACTAAGGGTCAAACACAAAAGTCACACACTCAATATCTGGTATGACCTCCGTCTGCATCGACTACTGCTGTGCATCTACGCCTCGTGGAAGCGAACAAGTTAGCATGGAAGTGTTGTGGGATGTTGTTCCATATTCTGATAAGCTCTCTTTGGAGTTCCACAAACGTTGACGGTGCATGGGGAAGCCGGCGTAGCTGACGTTTCATTTCGTCTCATACGTGCTCAATGGGTGAGATATCGGGCGAATTTGCGGGCCAGGGAAGAACATCCACTTGTGGTTGCTGCAGATACTGTTGAACAACACGAGCTGCGTGAGGTCGGGCGTTGTCCTGCTGTAGAATGACGCCGGGGCCGTGACGTTGCAGAAACGGGACAACAACAGGTGTAAGCACTTCATCACGATATCTGACTGCATTGAGATTGCCATCAATAATGACCAGCTCAGTTCTGTTACGGGCAGTGATGCCACCCCACACCATGAGAGACCCTCCCCCACAACGGTTTCGCTCCACGACACATGGATCTGCGTAGCGTTCGTTTCGACGTCTGTACACTCTCTGGCGACCATCTGATGATGAAAGATGGAAACGACATTCATCTGTGAATAAAACACGTCGCCACCAGTGTAAGGGGTGCCTGAGATGTTGTCTACACCACTGCAGTCGAGCACGACGATGACGTAACGTCAAAATCGGACGAATTGCAGGTCTTCGAGGACGTATGCCGTATTCTCTCAGCCGGTTGATTACTGTTTGAGGATGTATCCGTCTCAGGTTAGGGATGTTCCTGGCTGTCGTCGTTGCCGTTTGTTGCCGGTTCCGGAGATGGCCGACACGGATATACCGATCTTGTGCAGGGGTGGTAACTCGGGGTCTCCCGGAGCGGGGTCGGTCTCGAATGTCATCATGTTGTGCATGTCGATGGACTAGCCTGTCTACAGTGTTACGGTGGCAGTTCAAATGCTGGGCAACCTCTCTGTGTGTTCTGCCAGCTCTAATCATACCCAGGGCAAGGAGACGTTGATTCATTGTCAATCTCGGCATGCTAATGTGGAGTCGTTAGTTTGACTGTGAACGATAGGAAGGCCTTACTTTAGTGTTTAAATACCCAAGGATTCATACTGCTGCATGAATTTTTCTCCCGGAGCGGGGTCGGTCTCGAACGTCATCATGTTGTGCATGTCAATGGACTAGCCTGTCTACAGTGTTACGGTGGCAGTTCAAATGCTGGGCAACCTCTCTGTGTGTTCTGCCAGCTCTAATCATACCCAGGGCAAGGAGACGTTGATTCATTGTCAATCTCGGCATGCTTATGTGGAGTCGTTAGTTTGACTGTGAACGATAGGAACGCCTTACTTGAGTGTTTAAATACCCAAGGATTCACACTGCTGCATGAATTTTTAGACTCTCCACGTGCAAAACATGCCTTTTCACAAACGTGCAGCACGTCATTTAACGTTAATGCAATTTTAACGGGGAAAGCTGTTTTTGCGTTCAATATAACTTATTCATGAACAGGTTAACACTCTTTACACCTACGAAATTATTTTTTGGGAGTTTGATCAATTTCTGCAATGCACACTTTCTTTTTTGGGCGAATATATTTTATTAGCTGCTCAGTTTGTGTATTACGCTGATGGATTCGATCGATTCGTTTGGTATGGATTATTTATTTATTGGTATTTAAGGTCAGAAACTTATGAACAATGGATAATCGTGACCGTGAGAGTTTTATGTCCGGAGTACCCGGAGAGAAACACCGAGCATCGACGAGCAACTGTCAGCTCCTCAACATTCTAACTCTGTTTAAACTTCGCTCAAGCAGAGTTACCGCGGTTGAAGACATGTGCGCCATCGACGTGGAGTACGCCATAGTACACGGCGTCATCGTGCCCCCATGTAGGCAACTGAGATAAAGTACCTTGCCCAAAGACACAACGCGGGTCGTCCCGGATGGGGATCGAACTCGGTACCTCTAGTATAGAAGTCCAACAATCTACCACAGAGCCACCGCGCGCCCTGGTAAAGGATTAAAGTTGCAAGTTAGTATATTAGTAGATGGTGGCTTCTTATGTACGACATCAAACAAGGAGCGTAGAATATCTATGAATCTCAATTTCACAAACCATTCTCCGCCTCCTGGCACGATAAATCTGCGCCACTGCGCAGGCATCGACATCGCTCCCGGGAACGGTCCTGGGAGGAGCACCAGGAGCACACTCTCGTTCATGCATAATGCCAAACTATAGCGCCCCGAAAAAAAACAAAGTAGTGACGAGTATTTTTTGAGTTTTCAAATGTGTTTTCTGCTTCCAAGTGGCATAAAAGCCAAGTTTCCTTTTGTTACTTTTAAAATACGACAGTAGTATGTCAGGTACATATGAGGTAAAGGTTGGGGGACCTCGGTGGAGGACCTCGGAAGTGACGTCATGTCACGTGACGTACTGGCGCCATGTTGTGTTGTCATGGTAACCCGCGTGAGCGGCCATGTTCTGACGTCATCTCCATAGTGATACGTGGTGATAGTGCGCATGCGCAGCGCGTGTTGTTAGGGTGATACGTGTTTCCGTCGTCCATTTTGTATACTGGAGGCCGCCATCTTGGTTTCTATGGTAGCACGTGATTGCTATGTTACCCAATTGTTCTGCAATAAGACGGGGTATGTTTGGAGGGTGTGTTCGATTGTAGAAGAGTAAATCTGATTACCACAAACAACCCGACAATCCCCCAAATCACCAAAATCCACCCAAAATCACCGAAATTGACTTTATTTCTCCAATTTATCAGCTTAGCACGTAGTGCTATAGTACTAAGGGGTACAAGGGGGTGCATTCGATTGAACAGGAGTAATGTTCTGGATTAGAATTCTCCCAGAATCCCTTTTTGGATCCTTATCCCATGACGTTTTTCCCCTATTAAGAATAGCACGTAGTGCTATAGGACAAATGTATCCAGAATTCTCTGCTTCTATCTATATATGCAATAGTTTACGTCTACCTAGACATGTTCCTTTATTCTAGAGTATACTCCAGTAGCGTAGAAGAGCCTATTAATTGGAACAGCTTTACTTATTATTACTATATTTAGCAATTTCTGGTCTATTCTTGTTAGTTCTGACCCTATTCCGTGTACTCTTGTTGTTTCATATATCTAGATCATTTATATAAATTATAACCAACCAATCAGATTGCTTGATTTCCCATAATGCAGTTATCTCCCTTCTGTATAATAAAAGCCTATATCCAATGGCCATATCCCATGGAATCCCATTTTTGCAAAACACCTGTGGCTATGGAATCCCTTTTTATCGTATGAGGCCATGAGGGCTATGTAAAAGCCCTCAATGAGTCCTCATTTATTATCCCTCATAGCCTCATTGAATTTTGAGGTTATGAGGACCATTAAAAATCCCTCAATGAGGTATAATTTACTACGACTCTTATCCTCATTTCAGTATTTAACAGGTATATCCTATGGAATCCCATTTTGGAAAACGCCTGTGACTGTGGAATCCCTTTTTGTCGTATGAGGCCATGAGGGCTATGTAAAAACCCTCAATGAGTCCTCATTTATTCTCCCTCATAGCCTCATTAAATTTTGAGGTTATGAGGACCATTAAAAATCCCTCAATGAGGTATAATTTACTACGACTCTTATCCTCATTTCAGTATTTAACAGGTATATCCTATGGAATCCCATTTTGGAAAACGCCTGTGACTGTGGAATCCCTTTTTTGTCGTATGAGGCCATGAGGGCTATATAAAAGCCCTCAATGAGTCCTCATTTATTATCCCTCATAACCTCATTGAATTTTGAGGTTATGAGGACCATTAAAAATCCCTCAATGAGGGATTTTTAATACGACTCTTATCCTCATTTCAGTATTTGAGGATACCTATGGCCTGGTATTGTATTATTTGAGGATACCTATTGAGGATACCTATCGAGGATACCTTTTGGAGAATCCCTTTTGTGTCGCATTAGGCTATGTAAAAACCCTCAGTGGGTCTAATGTAGTCTTATCAACCGCTTCCATCTTGTCGCCAAAGCTCCAAGGCCATTACAGGTTTATGGCCTATCTGTCCTATCATTAGCTTCTACAGCAGTCTTGTTCCATTGCGGCCTTGTACCAGTACTATTGGCTTCTGTTATTCTGCCCCATATCTCATCCATTACTTCCTAGCTATACCTATCTCAGTCTCGACTATAACATTGATCAAGGTTGAATCAGATTTCCCCTGTATACATATAAGGCATTCCGTTATTGAGATTCCTATCCGATTCCGTAAAATTTGGATTCCGTGTTTTAACATCGACACTCGAAGGTATTCCCCTTCCCTATTGGAAGAATTCAGTTCAATGGGTTGTAGTTCAAAAATTCATATCACCTTCGTTATATTTTCATTAGGTTTAAAAATTTATTCAGTTCAAAGGGTGTTTATTTATATTAGATATAAAAAGTTCATTCAAAAAATTCATTCAGTTCAAGGGGGCTAATACCTTCATTTAGGTTATAGTTCATTCATTCAGTTCAAAGGGTGTTTATTTATATTAGATATAAAAAGTTCATTCAGTTGAAAACTTTGTTCAGTTCAAAGGGTTCATTAAGGTTTGTTCAATTTAAGGGGTTAACATTGGGTTATATTTGGGTTCATTCAGGTGAAAACTTTGTTATGTTCACTTCACTTCGATAACTTCATTGGATCTTTGTTCATTTTGTTTTGTTCACTTCCATCTTGATTGTATTTGATCAGATCTGTTCATGCTGTCCAACTAGTTCGATCAATCCGACTAGTTTGACATTCTTTCACTTTGTTTTGTTCACAATTGGTTATGTTGGATCTGTACCTTTGTTATTTTGTAGTGGCTGGTTGTATTTGTTCAGAGTATTGTAGTCATTGTTGAATTGGGGGTTATCAATCCCTTTCCATACCCTCGAGTGTCGATGTTAAAACACGGAATCCAAATTTTACGGAATCGGATAGGAATCTCAATAACGGAATGCCTTATATGTATACAGGGGAAATCTGATTCAACCTTGATCAATGTTATAGTCGAGACTGAGATAGGTATAGCTAGGAAGTAATGGATGAGATATGGGGCAGAATAACAGAAGCCAATAGTACTGGTACAAGGCCGCAATGGAACAAGACTGCTGTAGAAGCTAATGATAGGACAGATAGGCCATAAACCTGTAATGGCCTTGGAGCTTTGGCGACAAGATGGAAGCGGTTGATAAGACTACATTAGACCCATTGAGGGTTTTTACATAGCCTAATGCGACACAAAAGGGATTCTCCAAAAGGTATCCTCGATAGGTATCCTCAATAGGTATCCTCAAATAATACAATACCAGGCCATAGGTATCCTCAAATACTGAAATGAGGATAAGAGTCGTATTAAAAATCCCTCATTGAGGGATTTTTAATGGTCCTCATAACCTCAAAATTCAGTGAGGTTATGAGGGATAATAAATGAGGACTCATTGAGGGCTTTTATATAGCCCTCATGGCCTCATACGACAAAAAAGGGATTCCACAGTCACAGGCGTTTTCCAAAATGGGATTCCATAGGATATACCTGTTAAATACTGAAATGAGGATAAGAGTCGTAGTAAATTATACCTCATTGAGGGATTTTTAATGGTCCTCATAACCTCAAAATTTAATGAGGCTATGAGGGATAATAAATGAGGACTCATTGAGGGTTTTTACATAGCCCTCATGGCCTCATACGACAAAAAGGGATTCCACAGTCACGGGCGTTTTCCAAAATGGGATTCCATAGGCTATACCTGTTAAATACTGAAATGAGGATAAGAGTCGTAGTAAATTATACCTCATTGAGGGATTTTTAATGGTCCTCATAACCTCAAAATTCAATGAGGCTATGGGGGATAATAAATGAGGACTCATTGAGGGCTTTTACATAGCCCTCATGGCCTCATACGATAAAAAGGGATTCCATAGCCACAGGTGTTTTGCAAAAATGGGATTCCATGGGATATGGCCATTGGATATAGGCTTTTATTATACAGAAGGGAGATAACTGCATTATGGGAAATCAAGCAATCTGATTGGTTGGTTATAATTTATATAAATGATCTAGATATATGAAACAACAAGAGTACACGGAATAGGGTCAGAACTAACAAGAATAGACCAGAAATTGCTAAATATAGTAATAATAAGTAAAGCTGTTCCAATTAATAGGCTCTTCTACGCTACTGGAGTATACTCTAGAATAAAGGAACATGTCTAGGTAGACGTAAACTATTGCATATATAGATAGAAGCAGAGAATTCTGGATACATTTGTCCTATAGCACTACGTGCTATTCTTAATAGGGGAAAAACGTCATGGGATAAGGATCCAAAAAGGGATTCTGGGAGAATCCTAATCCAGAACATTACTCCTGTTCAATCGAATGCACCCCCTTGTACCCCTTAGTACTATAGCACTACGTGCTAAGCTGATAAATTGGACAAATAAAGTCAATTTCGGTGATTTTGGGTGGATTTTGGTGATTTGGGGGATTGTCGGGTTGTTTGTGGTAATTAGATTTACTCTTCTACAATCGAACACACCCTCAAAACATACCCCGTCTTATTGCAGAACAATTGGGTAACATAGCAATCACGTGCGACCATAGAAACCAAGATGGCGGCCTCCAGTATACAAAATGGACGACGGAAACACGTATCACCCTAACAACACGCGCTGCGCATGCGCACTATCACCACGTATCACTATGGAGTTGACGTCACAACATGGCCGCTCACGCGGGTTACCATGACAACACAACATGGCGCCAGTACGTCACGTGACATGACGTCACTTCCGAGGTCCCCCACCGAGGTCCCCCAACCTTTACCTCATATGTACCTGACATACTACTTACGACAACAACAGACAGTTTTGCTCGATTTATTTTCACATGATCGAGTTAGACTGGCGAGAATTCCCGGTCATTCTATAAATTTCTTTTATTCGACTGACAACGTGCAGTTAAGTGGCAAATAAGGAGCTTCGAGAGTTTTTTTTTCTCCAAAAACCGTTTAACAGAGCTCAAGCTCTTTGTTTTCAGGAATGAGAGAGGGGCGAGGCAGTAACAGCCTCTCAGCCCATTGCCAAAATTTCATTATTTATCTCTTCCTAATAAATATAAATGAAATGAAATTTATTCAATATATTTATATATGGATATGGAATATAGTATCCTAAACATATAATGATATTCACTTCTATTGTAAATGGTTTTGAATATCATATTTCATGTCACAAACCTGAACAAACCACTGTTGTTGTAACGCATAATTCCTTTTACCGTTTTGAATAAAAAAAAATCAGGTCTTAACACTACAAACTTTGCGCGCGATACGATCAAGGAATTGTTAATTGTCGCCATGCATCCAATATAAGTCTTGCAATCGCACACACAACAAGAAATTAACCCTTTACCCAACATGAAAAGCAGACGATACTTGCCCAAAACATGAAAAGCAGACGACACTTGCCCAAAAAATTCTTGAATATCTAATTTTTTATGTTTTGTCTCAAAAACATAGGTTATGACCCCTCATTGGAACGAGCTCGACGAGCTCGTTCCTAAGAGGGGGTCATAACCTATGTTTTTGAGGTAAAAAATAATGAAAATTAATTGGCGATTTTTGTGAATAGCGCTGGCCGGTTTTGAACGTTACGTTGGGTAAAGGGTTAAACTGTTCAAGGTCCAAAATGGAACATATCATCTTACGTTGGGTCAAAATTATAAACAGTGGTTAAACTCCCAAGGAGCCCAGTGGCTCAGTGTTTACGGCATTGGACTTCAAACGGAAAATTCTTCGGTTTGATCCTCACCAGGGGTATTTATTTATTTATTTATTGGTGTTTAAGGTCACATATTTATGCACAATGGCTGATCATGACCGTGACAGTTTTACGGGTGGAGGAAGCCGGAGTACCCGGAGAGAACCACCGAGCAACGGCGAGCAACTGTCAGCTCCCCAACATACCAACTCCACACAAGCAGGGTTAGCATTGGTTGAAGACAAGTACACCATCGACGTGCAGTACGCCTTAGTACACAGCGCCACCGTGCCCCCACGCGGGCAATGGAGATGAAGTGTCTTGCCCAAGGGCACAACGCGGTTGCTGCAGGTGGGATTCGAACCGAGGACCTCTCGGCTTGCAGCCTGCACCTCTACCAACTGAGCCACCGCGCTCCCTACCAGGGGGAAGTGAACTGTGTCCTTGGGCAAGGCACTTAATTCCGATTACCCGCTTGGGGAGCACGGTGGCGCTGTGTACTAGGCGTACTGCACGTCGATGGTGCACTTGTCAACCATTGTTAACTCCGCATGTGCAGGTTTAGTATGCGGGAGAGTCTGGCAGTTGCTCGCCGTTGCTCGGTGGTTCTATCTGGGTACTCCCGCTTCCTCCCTCCGTAAAACTGTCGGACACGAGGTAACCGTAGATGTCGAAAGTGTCGTTAAACACAAATAAATAAATAAATAAATAAATAAATAAATAAATAAATAAATAAATAAATAAACGCGTTAAGTATTTTAAAATTATTTTTCACCCAAACTAGCCACGGCTGAATTACTGAAAATTTCTTATAAATTTAACTAAAAAATCAATGATCAAAGAGTCCATTCAATTTACATGGAAACATTTGGTCAAATGTTCCAAAATTATACTTATTTCAGTGACAAGAGATTTCGTGTCCTCGGCAGGGATATCTGCGAGCAGCATGCGAAGAGTTAATGCTTCAGTTTTTAGACCTATGGTCTCATTGCAGTCAATATTCGTATTTGATTTATTGCAAAGAACAAATCTGAGTCAAAACTGCAAAATGCGATAATTCCTTTTCACTTGATCACGTTGCATAACGCTCGCATTGGTCTCACTGTGTTACGGTGTTTCTCTCTAAGCTGAATTTGTTCCGCACCACATACCTTACGTTACGATGATAACCGGAAATACTAACCACACAAGTTGGAATTCAAATTATATTTTTCATTCAGTGTTTGCCTCTGAACACGGTTTATGTCCCCTCATTGGAACATTTTTTTCAAATGACGCCTTGTTGTCATTTTAGATGAAGGGTTACACCTCAAGAACCTGAAGTTAAAATTTACTAAAATATTGAAGCAGATGTGAATAAATTCAATTTGGCTTTTTATTCTTTTCAGGCATATCACAACCACGCCTATTGGATAGTGAGTGGAATAAAAGAAAATCATCGGTACGTCAAAAATAATTTATGCGGTCTGTCTGTCTGTCTGTCTGTCTGTCTGTCTGTCTGTCTGTCTGTCTGTCTGTCTGTCTGTCTGTCTGTCTGTCTGTCTGTCT
Source organism: Pictodentalium vernedei (assembly GCA_031216915.1). Taxonomy (NCBI): domain Eukaryota; kingdom Metazoa; phylum Mollusca; class Scaphopoda; order Dentaliida; family Dentaliidae; genus Pictodentalium; species Pictodentalium vernedei. The sequence goes on along the minus strand of CM062292.1, from coordinate 312,561,315 downwards.
GTCTGTCTGTCTGTCTGTCTGTCTGTCTGTCTGTCTGTCTGTCTGTCTGTCTCTCTCTCTCTCTCTCTCTCTCTCTCTCTCCACTGTCTTCACCTTTTCCTCTTTCGGTCTGATTTTTATTTACATTGTATATCGGAAGACACTACCATACCTCGCGCGTTTTTATTTCGAGTATTCCTACGATTGCTCAGGGCCATGGCAAAAGCTAGGTGTAAGGTTAGTTTGGCTGTGTTCAGAGCCAGGAAATATACAAGTTTCAACCGGAAAGTATATGGATACTTTGGCTTCCCGGGTCTGTTGACGGCCATCAGAAGCCAAAGCATTTTATTTTTGCTGCCGAAGCTTTGGGTTGGTGAAGGGTGGGTTGGGTAGGGAGTGGGTGGGTGGGGTGCCTTGTTTAACGACAAGCTTGAGATTCCCGATGTGACAGCCAGAGACAAAAACTATAAAACTTTTTCAGTTGTATTTTCTAGAATTGTATTTTCTACTTATTAATATAACCGACTAAAATGACTCATTAGCATTTTAAAAGATGTGGCTTGCCAACTGACAAATTACCACATCTTTGAAAATGCTAATGCATGGTTCATTTCAAACACTTCGAAGTCGTAACTAGAAAATACAATTCTAGAAAATACAATTGTAAAAGTTTTGTAGTACTGGGCCATGGATGCAGATGAGTACTCTATTAGGTATTGCCAATATATTGAGGAGAGCACTGAACTTCTAAGATTTGGGGAGGGGACTTGAAGTGTCAATGAAATACCCATAGCTTCACTAGGTGTGCAGCCAGGAATTTTTTAAGTGGCGATTGACGATCACCAACTCAGCCATGGTTCTTCCCGGTTGAGAAGATTTTGAAACAGGAGTATCAAATGGAGCTCTCTGGTAGCATCTTAGAAAATATTATGTGAAATTTAGGATCTAAAATATTGGGTGGGGTGGGGGGGGGTGGACTTGGCACCAAAACTTTGCGAGACGTTATGTGTGGGGTGGGTGTGTTTCATAAGTGCACTAAAACGTGCTTTCTCAAATTATGCAATTTTTCATAACTTTCCGCAATATATCAGAATATACACTCTAAAATTAGTTGGGTTAAAAATCAACCCAAATCGACTGGGTTGAGTGAATATGAACCCAGTTGGGTTCATATTCACTCAACCCAGTCGATTTGGGTTGATTTTTAACCCAACTGATTTTAGAGTGTAGAAAGATAGATTGATAGATATTGTATTCAGCAGAATGTGAGTTTCTGTATAACAAAACGACAAAAGTACATTGACATAAATTACATATAAACAGAAACATATAACACATGCTGCTGTGATATAGCATAGCCAGATTGGCTGTCCACCTGCTGTCTCCCTTGGATTGGGAAAAGAAAAAAAGAATATAAAAAAGAGAATACAGACCTCAAAGAAAACATTTGAAACGGACTATATGCAAGTTGTATGAACAATAATGAACGATATGCGATATGCGACAATAATGAACGATATGTGATACGCGACAGTGGACAGGGCGTTGGAAATGTTTGAGTATAACTTGGCTCCCCATCTCTCTAGTCTGAAAAGAATATATCGTTATTTATGTTCCAAACCACTGAGATAATGCTGTAAATCAACCCAAATAGGTTAACTGCAACACAAGGAGCCTTTATAAGTGTTAATATGAGGTGAAATATGTGCAAATGTCACAAATAATACATGTTGGTGGAGGGGTGGGTGTCTGGTTCTTACACACTAAAAACTAATGTCTTAAAACTGACACTTTCAAGGTGTTAAACCCATTCTAACTCTTAGGGTTTGATTTTAACACTCAAAGTGCAATGCTTTAAGCACTTAGACATTACAATCGTCAGACATCTGAAACTTGAATGGATGGCACTTCCCATGTGTCTAGCATTGGTGATTCTTCCAGAATCGTCCATAATTTGATTTGCGCTTGGTGGGTACATAATTAAAAGGACACAACGCAGATAACGCGGATCAGGCTCGAGAGTTCGAGTCTGACCCGCGTCATCTGCGTTGTTTCCTTTTAAGTGTCGCGACATTACACTTGTCAAGTGGTATTATTGTCAACACCTGTCAAGTTCTGGGATATCTACACTTGAACAAAGTGCTAGTTCGGCACTTAGTAAGTGTTAAATACAGCACTTCAAGTGTAGTTTTTAACACTTTAGTTTTTAGCGTGTAGTGTTGAAAATATGCCGACAATGTTTTTGGAAAAATGCTTTATAATGCACCAGATACAACATGAATTAACGTAAAAATGTGCAAGTATCAACTAATATTCTATTCACTTCAAAGGGATTCACTTATTCATTCAAATGATAAAAGGATATTTGAGAATATTTTCTGTTGTTTACTTGTTGTCATTGCTTTAGTATTATGATTGAGAAGGAGTGCTAGTGAACTGATTGTGACAACTGCCCTGTTTCAACATGATAACAGTTCCAACACGCTTTCAGATTTCAAATATTGTTGCATGACCGAGTTACAATATAATATTCAGTATAGTTTAACTTGCTAATATTGTGTATTAAGACTTTACCACATGTGCCATTGGTAACTTGAGATTTTAGAAAATTGACAAATACCATTTTCAACTGATTTTTAATTGAGAATTAGGCAAATATAAACAAGAAATAAATAAACCATACTAACAAGGTTAGTACTTGGAGTCACTTACTTATAGAATCAATCATGCAAACTCCTGCCAGAATCAAGTAAAAAATAAATACATGGATCAGAATGGACTGAATTTTTTGTCATTTTAAGCTTACTACTATGGTACAAATCAGGGGAATAATTTAAACATATTTTATTTACGTCAAATCAGGGGAATGGGGTTTAGGCCATCATTCATACTTTCAAGGACTTTGGGCTTTTTTTAAAAAAGATTTCTGAAACCCCATTTTGCAAACAGGAAGGGAAACCAACTTTTCTGGGTAATAAAAAAGTTGTAACAGGTACCTGGAATCACTGGTGGAATCAAACTAATCAGCGAACTATACTTCTGTCCATACCTATTATGATGTTTGTCAAAGCAATTTGTAATTTCAATGGGAAAGCTAGGGTGGGTGTCTGAAAATGGCAGTAGAAAAATTGCACATGGTGGTGGGTGGGTATAAAAAGAGGTTAAACCGAAAAATGGGACATAACGTCTGCAATGTTTCTACCCCCCCCCCCCCCCCGCTCACAAGCTATAAAAAAGCATCATAGTAGTGCCTAGGCATGTCGCAAAAACTACAAACAAACGAGAACATTTATGTTTTGAAACAGCTCATCCCGATACATAGTGGCGAAGCCATACAGAGTACCATGTATCGAGTTAACTGAGGTCTCCCCATTTTTTCATTTTTTAAAAATCACAAACGGGAGATAGTCCCTGAAGTGGAACCCCATTTTGTGGATAATACAATGGAACCCTGTTAATTGAATAGCCACTTTGCTAATTAAAATTATTCAATTAACAGGAGTATTCAACTAACAGGGATTGTGCCACTTTCCTGTATAATAGAGATAAATTTATCATTTATTCTATCATATCTTGATTGATAGAGCTCTATGAGCTCTGTCAAACAAGATATAATAGATTAAATGCCTGTATTGGATTCTTGAGGCCAAATATGTCTATAAACAAGGGAAAACTGGGAAGAGTCAGGGTAATTTCTCAACAGGATACAAGATTTGTTATTCAATTAACAGGAGTTTACTCTATAACTTATATTTAATTAAAAGGTCAAATTTGTGCTGGAGGTATGATAAATTGTTTTGTGTTGGGAAATTATATTGAATTAACAGGGTTATTCAGTTAAGAGATGTCCAGTTAAGTGGGTTCCATTGTAATAATAATTGGGAACAACCGAGGCATTACAATCATGGAAATATGAATTGTTACATTGAATTTAATCAACATAATTATGGTGATAAAAGTTTTATTTTTAGGTTTTCGTGTGTTTAGGTTATGATAACAATAAACATAGAAAACACGAACATGGGTAACTTGTCCCACGACCTTGTTTATGTTCTGTGTACCCTCTTGTCCTCTATTTGAAAATGCCGGCGTTTGTTCGGCGCGGAAGTAATGTTCCAAGGACTAGGGAGTATGTCCTGTTTCTAGACAAACATGTAAAGGATGGCATAGAGTTATTCACTTTTAGAATATTATCTTTTAGGATGGGGGCGGGGCGCGGTGGCTCAGTTGGTAGAGGTGCAGGCTGCAAATCGAGAGGTCCTCGGTTCGAATCCCACCTGTGGCAACCGCGTTATGTCCTTGGGCAAGACACTTCACCCCCATTGCCCACGTGGGGGCACGATGACGCTGTGTACTAAGGCGTACTGCACGTCGATGGTGCACCTGTCTTCAACCAATGCTAACCCTGCTTGTGTGAAGTTGGTATGTTGGGGAGCTGACAGTTTCTCGCCGTTGCTCGTGAGAATTAATTTCATCAAAATCGATGCATTATGCCATTTGTTAAAGCGTGAAATCACCGCCTTATTCTAATAATAGAATAATTTGCTCTAAAACATATCTTACATCCTCTAACGGACTCGTTCCAGAGAGTGATCGAAAGCGATGTTTTTGAGACACAAATGAAAGTTTTTAGTTATTTTGAAGAAAATGGTTTTGCAAAGAGTCGTCTTGTCGTGTTTGAAAAATAGTTGTACAAAACAAAAATTGAATCGATAGTGCAGTGTTTCTTAGAAACTTTTCACTAAGATTGCTGTTCCAGAAAATTTTCTACAAGTTGGGTTAAATTTAAAATCAACCCGAAACCACTGAGCTGAGTGCATATGAACCCAATTGTGTTCATATTCACTCAACTCAGTTGATTTGGGTTAAAAATCAACCCAAATCGACTTCGACTGAGTTGAAAATCAACCCAAATCAACTGAGTTGAGTGAATATGAACCCAAATTGGGTTCATATTCACTCAATTGAGTTGATTTGGGTTGATTTTTCACCCAACTGATTTTAGAGTGTTGAAAGAAGTAACTGTAATATTGGTTGTCTATTTGCAGGTATCTTTTGAGTCTCTAGTTGAACAGTACACATCGAAACCAAGCCATTCACTTCCAGATGGCATAACAGTAGTAAGTGCATTTTTTGATATCGGTCAGTTTCAAAAAGGAGAAGGAGAGTATAGTGAGAATCGTAGCATCGACCGTTACCTGCAATGGATGGACTTTTATAAGTACTTGAACAATTCTGTCATTGTCTACACAGACAGTGAACACGTTGAAAGAAAAATTCAAAGTCTTAGAGAAGATATGCCACAAACCCAAATAATTCGAATTGACAAACATGCCTTGTGGTCATTTAAAATGGCGGACCGGATAAAGAGCATCTTTTCACAGCCAGACTATCCAAAGCATCCACCAAATACAATAAATGAATTATATCCTTGTGCTATGCATGCTAAGTACGAACTCTTAAATCAAGTTATACAAAGGAACCTTTATACAGACAGATATATAGCATGGTTAGATATGGGATATTTCAGGGCCCCCGAGAAACAAGTATTCAGAATCGACGCACCCGAAGAGACTGACGACAGTAAAATTGTATTTTACGAACAGGAAGATAACAACAGATCTGATACGTCCGAAACAATAATACGAGATAATAAAGTCTGGGTTGGGGGCGGCACTTTTTTAGCCCGACCAGAAGTGATGAAAACATTCACTGAGGACTACATGAAATCTGTAGAGATTTTAATGAATATGAATTTAATGAGCACAGACCAGCAAGTCATTTACAGTATGTACTCGCCCGATTTCAGCTTTCAACCACAAGTTGAAGTCCAAGTTTATACAAATCACGCAAAAAACTGGTTCTATTTAGGTGAAAGTTGTAGAAGGCGTTATGAAAAAATACAAAGAACCAAAGTCAGAGCTGTGAATTTCTTCCATTGGATATTATAGTCAGTGCAGTTCCATTTTTCATTTAGGTCTTACAATACAGTGATCACAACAGTGGACAGAGAATTTCGACCGGGGCCATTATACCAATAACATGATTTTGGAGAGCGTTACGGTTTATTAACGGCCCGACAGGAATGATTAACAGCCATTAACGTAATTGCAAAGCCTTATTGCACTCAAGGGACAAATTTATCAATTTTAACGAACATGGGTAAAATATCAGACATGACCAATTTAATTTCTATTTTTAAAATGTGCTTTGGTTATAAAAAGAGAGCATGCGGCAACCAAAAGGACCATAGGGAGGGCCTGAGAAACAGATTTTTAACTTCTTTTAAGTCCTAATTAGTGACTTTAATTTTTGAATTTCATTTGTCGACTGTTTTTCTTTGGAGACATATAAAGCGTACACGAAAACAGGTGGATACGTAAACGAAAACTGTTGGACGCGTAAACGAAAACTGGTGGGTGCGTAAACGAAACTGGTGGATGCGTAAACGAAACTGGTGGATAGATAAACAATATAATGAACATCAAAGCATCCCTTTTGTGCACCAAGTTGCCGTTCTACAGTGCTGCAGCAATGCAGATGGCGCTTTGATGCACGCAGGGGGGCGAAATATTGGGCTGCAGGCATAAATTACTTATGAATCTCCCTACGAATGCCAAGAGGAACTATGTGTGAGGCATGTCGTCACACGGCAATAATCTGGTGCGGAGAGTACGACAGAAGTTCCACGGTACTCTTATTCCAAAGTTTATTCCTTATGGCAGCACATACATGGAAACAGACTTTTGTCAAACGAATAGGATTGGTTACTTCATACCACCAATTTGAACCGCAAGCTTATACCTCCAACATCCCGATCGTTTACATGTTTCATGATATCGTCCCTCATGACAATAAGGCCACTCAAAATAAATTAATTGATTCTCAGGCAATTTGTTCCCAAATCAGTGAAGGAGGGAGGGTTTTATTTTTAATTTTTCTTTTGCAAAAAGTGAGCAAACGTGGAGAGGACTTTGGCGGTCTTTTTACACACAGAAATACAGAAAGAGCATATTTATACAAATAAATTCATTTGAAAAATAAAACATTCCTCTAAAAACGAACTGTAGGTACTGCAATTCAAAGGCTTCGTATTCTTCCGTTGCTCTTCATATTATCTTTGAAGTAAAAGTATTTAATCTATGGGGATTTGCCTCGTTACACTCTCCCATAAATTGTAACAAGGCAAACATATTGGAGACGCAACTAAATAAATATGCATCAATCAAAAAATGTAAAACGTTTCGCGTCTCCCTGAGTTTGTACTAATATTGGAATATTGAACGGCAATAAAAATGTCCAGTGAGAGGGTTCAAATTCAGTGAGGTATTACCTGAGAATCAAAACACCTTTTTATTTTGCCTAATGGCAGCTATTTTTTCTTTTGTTAAAAATTGTTGTTGTAATGTTATCCAGGTGTTGCATTTTTGATTTCTCAGTCCAAAAGAAACGTAATAAAACTCCATGGAAGTGTTGAAATGGTTGTGGTGTGATGCTTTGGTTACATTTATAAAAATAAAGTGTGTTTTGAATGTTCACCCTTTCTTAACTGGTAGAGCGCTGGAAGCCCTATTTTGGGCTTTACTAAAAGTGACAGGCAATAACTGTCTGTAGCTACATTCTGCCTGAGGAAGCCTTTATTGTCCCTGATATGAATCAGATTTTTTATACAATACCTTGCTCTCTGACATTTAGTTGGATAGTGCCTATAAGGCACTATCCAATTAAATGTAATAGAGCAGTATATGATGAGCTTTGATTTGTTGTCAGAAAAAACTCAGCACTTTACCAGTTAAAGATTACGTAAATGTGGCCAATGAGCTACAGACAGATGGACCCAAGCTTACAAGCCCGAGTCAAATTCTATAAGGAATGCGACACTAGTATGGCCTGGGACTAGTATATCTGTTAAATAGTCCATCGACTATGTTTTGATTCAATCGTCTGGGATATTTCACTTGGTCGGAAAAGCGAACTTACGGTTCGCTTTTCGGGCCAAATGAAACATTCCAGTCGATTGAATCTAAAATTCCATAAATATTCGAAGTCTTTGAATCAACGCAAGACATTTTTCTCAATTGAGACTTGATTGGAACGAATTGTCGAAACTCTGTATTCAATTTTCGATACCGAGTTTCGGTATTTAAAAAAAAAATGCGGTATGACTGAATATCGAATATCGCCGGAACGGACAAATATTTTACCAGTTTCTTCAAAAACGTTGATAAAAGTTTTGTACATTCCGAGATATTAACAATATAATATCCACATATAATATATACGATTATTACCAAATTGAAATTCCGAATATCGCTGTAATGTACAAGTATTTGACCACAGAATCGTCGAAATTTTGGTTAGTTATTTCGTCCCCTGAGTTCCAATGTGTTCTATGTGCCTGCTGGCACATAGAACACATTGGAACTCAGGGGACGATTTGTACTTTACAACGATAAACTTTCATGAAAAACTGTTGAGAAAAAGACATTATTCAGCATGGACGATGGAGCGTGTGCTATAAACTGATTGAGTGCTAGAAGCCACTATCAGGGCTTTCAAAAATGAGGGTACCAGAGGAAAGCCCCTGCTCATTTTTCCCTTGCTCATTTTTCATATTCAGTCAAACGCAAATAATATTTTGTTTATATAAATTTGTTTTATCATAAATTATAGAAAAGTGCCTATGTTAATACTTTGAAAACTCATGGGTGTAAAAATAACATAAAAATTCTTAACTCATAATAAATTCATATATTCTTAAAAAATAAATCATGATATGGTTTTTGTTTGCTTTTTTTTCTTCAAAACATTTACAAATTTGCAGCTTGAAATGATAACATATTTACGGTATCTGAATGACTCTACTAATGCTTTTAAATATGGCTGCTTACAAAATAATTATGAACGAAGACTCATCACAGCTATAAGTTTTATGATTACGCCGTGTGATCCAACAAATTGTGTTAATATCTTGATGTTTTAAAGGCAATTTAAATGCTTATAGGATAGACTATCTATAACTGGAACACGGAAGAATATCTGTATATCTTTGTAAGTACGGGGAAATCACATTAAATCAACGGTAGTCTGCACGCAAACGAAACGTGGGTAAACAAACGTGTGATTCTTAGCAGAATTTGAGTGGGAGCCCGAAAGCTTGGAGCAGGCTCGGCGCACGCAACCATTCTAAAGTTTCCCCATGTCTCTAATAAATGCATTCATGTGAGCATGTTCGAGCATTTTGCTAAGATAATCCTTCCTTCAATGATTTACGTAATCACAATATAATTTTGACAATTATAGTTACAAGCAAAACCCTTATGCCCCCACCCCGCATTGCTCTTTGTACCCCCCCCCCCCCCCCGTCGTTTACATGAAAGTGGCAACGAACACCCCAAAAACCCTATTAAAGGTTATCACGATAATAATGTATTGTCCCAATAATATCCAGGTTTTATATGACTTTTAAATGAGGCACCATACAACTTTGCTACGATGGGCACAGAACTCTTCAGCTTCTGGTCACTGTAGTGAAAGCTGAGCTCTCGACAACTTAGATCGGAATCACATGCCCCTTCTAATAATAATTGCTGGATCCGCCAATACGACACTACTATCAACACAAACACGAAAAAGTTCAAGATTATTAAAAAAACTCAAATCATAGGGGAAATGGCGAACTGGTTTGTGAATACTGTGGGAAAATCTCTTTAAAGTGTTCTACCTTAGATAAGAGCGGGAAAATGTCTAGGAAATATTTTTTGACATTTATCGCTACGATAGCTATAGGGGATTATACCACGATTGCTGTGAGTATTCAACGCTACCCGATACAATACAGACATTGAGAAATGTGCTTGATACACCAGGTGTGGAATCCGACTAAGAACATCACACAAGAGTCCTATTGACGTTATCACGTGAATGAAATGCATCGACGTAAAATAGTGTCAAGCAAAAAGGTACCGTAAATAGACTGCCGTACGTGACATTTTTCTTTAACCTTTTAGCCAACGCAGACGATATCAAAATTTATTATTTTAAATATCATTTTTTTCAAATTTTTCAAAAAATTTCTACCAAACCATATCATGTGACCCCCTCTTTGGAACGAGCTCGTCGCGCTCGTTCCAACGAGGGGTCACATGATATTGTTTGGTTGAAATGTTTTGAAAAATTAATATTTTTTCAACTGCTGAATTTGCATATTACGCGGGCGGATGCGGGCGATTCGTTGGGTAAAGGGTTAAAAACAGCAGCTTCATCCACTTAATTCTAGTTTAATCGTGGTATAAATACAGAACACAACCCAACAACTCAGGTAGCGTACGAGGGACATGAATAAACGACCCTTGTTGGGAGTTTTTCTGTATTTCACTCGCGCCAACGGTGCCCGTGAAACACTTGAACAACTCCAACTCTGGTCGTTGATTCCTGTTCCCTGTATTCCACCGTCGTTATGGTCTGTCTTAATACCCTCTCTCCGGAAGTGACATGCATTACGCAATGATTTTATATCGATATCACAGCACGTTTTCAACGCTTGGGGCGTTTTTAATGGCAAGTAAAACACCACAACACATACTGTTTTGAGTTTCCGCCTCTTGAAATAACATTTCCGTGCAGTCACTCGTGATATAATTCTGGTACCTATTCAAAAACAGTAGAATTCCACTATTTAACCCTTTACCCAACGTAGCGTTTAAAACCGGTCAGCACTATTCGCAAAAATCACCGCTCCATTTTCATTACTTTTTCATTTTCGTCTCAAAAACAAGCCTGGAAATAAGCAGACTGTCATCTGCAGAACGAGGCCCCTAGGGGGTCAATTTGGTGATGCCGCCCTGCATGGCAACGTAGCATTACTAAATGTATCCTCTGTTAACCTCAATCTGGATCATGATCTCCGGCCTAATCAGAAAGAGGTACCCAGGGGATAAATTTTGGGATTGCTAAAAAATGCAGCTTATGACCCCTCATTGGAACGAGCTCATTGAGCTCGTTCCAATGAGGGGTCATACGCGATGTATTTGAGGAAAAAAGTATTAAAAAGGGGTAATTCAGAATTTTATTTGCAAGTGTCGTCTGTCTTTCGTGTTAGGTAAAGGGTTAAATCCTGTAAAGTTATTAATACATGACACCTGCACTGGATGGGTATTTTGATAAGTCAGTTCCCTGTGGAATTGGAGCAGTGCTTGTTTACTAACTGAAACAAGCTCTGCTTTATCGGTAAGATGGGACCCAGAACCAACGTCTGGGGTGGAATGCCTCTAGAGTGGGCAGAATTGGTGTGAATGAATGTATTCATCCCTGTGTTGCGGTCATGAGATAGCCAAGATGCTGAAAGTGACCCTGGTCGCCAATAAATAAATGAATAAATATTTGGGTGGGTTGAGTGGAGTAGGATTGGGTATGGAGGGGATAGTGATCATGAGTATGAACGGTGCTGTGAGGACAAGAACGGACAGAGAATTTCTATTGATTTCACAATATTTTATTTCAGGAATATCAACCCACAGACATATATAGGTTTATCCCATAAATGTCTGTTTATTCAAACAATAAATTCCTTGGGTAAATGTTTGCTTTATTCACCTAGTAGGGTGATAAATTTTCCCCATAGGTTTAACACTGAAAGAATTGCAGTGGAGACGGATTTGTTGACCTCTGACCTCTACCGCATTCGTGTAGTATAAGCAACTGTTCAATTGTTGTTTTCGTTAAACCTATTTGAAAGTATTACACAATACCAGTAGAAAACACAACAGATTGTTCTTTTAATAAAGTATTTTTGCAAGTTTAGCTCAGGTTTCTAGGGGGATTATTTTTAGACAGAAATGTATCACTGCGCCTTTTTTATTTTGGGCAATTTTGCTTGTCTTCGAATTGGACCTATGTGCTCCTCACTTCTCGCTGTGTTTTGTAGCGAGTAACAGTACGATTTCGCTGCGACTGCCCTGTAAAAGATTTATGGTATTAACAAAATAAACTTATAGTGTTTTCAAGTAAAAAAATTATTCTACTCGTAGAATTAAGAATGAAACCGACTCGCCAGATCAAACAAGACCGAATTGGTTGAATTCTTTGATGCATCTTGAAATTATTTCGACATCAGTGTGCTGAAGGTTAATAATATTTTTCCGACTTTCTGGGTGGTGGAGCGGTGGGGTAGGGGTACGGAGAACTTGCCACCCGCAAACCTTTTCCCACAGATATCATGCTTCTTCGTCATATAATGAATTTTAAAATTAAAGAATAAGTAAATATCGTCGCCTGAGTGATAGAATGTTCTATGTCCCATGGGGGACATAGAACATTCTAGCACCCAGTCGACGATGTGTCAATATACACGCTCTAAAATGAGTTGGATTAAAAATCAACCCAAACCATTTGGATTCATATTCACTCAATCCAGTTTATTTGGATTAATTTTTAACCCAATTGATTTTAGAGTGTGGGCTTGTCCGTTATATAATACAAGCAGAAGTGAACATATTTAGTTGCAAATGACCAATTAATTCCATCTTTGACCAGTTCAGTCTGTTTATCAAGCTTCACCCACCTGTCACTTCTAAGGAAAGCCTTCTAGATGTAAATTGGCTGAAGTTGAAGAAACTGACGAAATCATGACCAACTTTGCCATGCACGGAATCATGACCGACTTTGCCATGCACACTTAAAAAGAGAAACGAATGTAAATTTGTGGATATGCAATTATAATATGTGGTCTGGCACAAAATGACGGTCCCCGTGGGAACCCCGGGAAGTGAGGCAGTGCCTGTTCACTGCGGTAAACAGGTTTGGTTTTACTGGTAAAATAGGACCCATGCAGTCAGCAATGCTTGGAAAGTGCAAACCCTCTCAAAAATGGGCAATATGGCTTATTAACGCTCACCCTTAGTCTTGAGTTGATACTCATGTTGTGGTCATGATTAGCCATTGTGCAAAAATATGTGACCTTAAACACCGATAAATAAATAAATAAATAAATAAATAAATAAATAAATAAATAAATAAATAAATAAATAAATAAATAAATAAATGACGGCGTCAGCCGATCCAAAGGTACATGGTCTACTAGTTATCGTCCTCCCCTCTCTAGCTCCCTCACCACATTTTTTAACGCACCACACTGCACTCGTCAAGACCGGGGAATCAAGGAAACGACATCTATGTTGATATTTTTTTAAAGCTCCCCCTGAGCCGATCCGTGGTTGATCTGACACACTTTACATATTTCCAACCCCACGTCACCCTGCACCACACACATACACTTTCATTGAATTGTCATCCTTTTCGATCCAATCTTACTTCGCCTCACATGACAACGCATTAGCCAGGAGCTAATACTTTTACAATTGTATTTTCTATAATTGTATTTTCTACCTATTAATATGACTGACTAAAATGAATCATAAGCATTTTAAAAGATATGGCAGTTTGCTAATGGCAATTTGCTAATGGTTCATTTCAACCCATTTAAACTTATAACTAGAAAATGGAATTCTAGAAAGTACAATTTTTTAGTATTGGTCCCAGAAAATCAACATGTAAACTTGTAATAAAATACGTGTTCTTGTCTTCCCCATTTAATTATACTGAAAAAAATGTTTCAGGCGAAAATCTTTGTAGTTTTCAAAGGATAAATATTCCAGGCGTATTTAAAATTATACAATGGAAACTGAAGTATTACTTCTTATAGTGATTAGGCAGTAATTATAGTGCTTGTTTAAACAGCTCCGAATATATTAGTGAATATGTACAGTACGTGGAAAGTGTATTATCATTAAATCACCCGCAGAGTGGAGCTTCCACCCGAGCAATAATAGCAGATTTGTTGCAAAGCAAAACCATCACAAGCAAAGTTCCAGCTAATGGACCTCCGGGTGAAACCCGGAGGTCCATTGGTTGAAACTTTGCTTGTGTTTTTTTTGTCCATATGTACAGAATTTGAAAGTGATATTTCGGGTGATAACTCCACTCCGCGGGTGATTTAGTTACAATCCACTCTCCACGTACTGTATAAGCTGATGATCGCTGATTAGTCCTTCACACCCCAATGACAGACTTCTTGATAAATCTTTTATTTAAAAAAGGTTTAATTATTACTCTGAATTTCAGTTTATATATCGTTTTCATAAGTAACTGTTTTGTAAATTATGTAAGTATTTTGCTGAAATCAGCAGTCCGGTTCTCGACTAAGAGAGAGAAAGGTTATGAAATGTTTAAAGTTGACAAGCGTTTTTATTGAGCTAAATCCCCTCACAGTTACGCTTTACGACACAGATAAAACAAAAGCAGTCCCTTGAACTTATCTGAAACAGTATCAGCAATCAAATTTATGTCGGATACCTCAGTGATTGATGAAGATTTATGAGCTTTTAAATCTATTCTGAAACCTTCGATCATGCAGCGGATTATATTTGTGTTATTGATTTACTATTGTTTAGACTCATGTAGGTCAGTGACGGAAATGAGTGTGACGACTGAATTTTCTAATATCAATCAGGAGCCAATGCTATAACACTTTTACAATTGTATTTTCTAGAATTGTATTTTCTAGTTATGACCTTAAAATAGGTTAAAATGACCCATTAGCATTTTCATGGATTTGGCAATTTGCCCGTTGGCAAATTACCATATCATTTAAAGCGCTAATGATTCGTCAGTTATATTATTGGGTGGAAAATACATTTCAAGAAAAAACAACTGTAAAAGTTTTGTATTATTTATCCTGGTCATTCAGATTTTCTCTAGATATGAAAGTCGTCACCCATCGAAATAGGTCAGCGTTTCAATTCCTGTGCTTTTGAGCAGTGAAAATAGGCAATACCTTAAAAAACCGAACAGTATTGGTTTTAATGTTTCTTCATTCGGAAACGTGTTATTTTTAACATAATGAAGTCGAAGTACGAAATCAGATGCATTTTAGTATAAATTGGGGTTACTGGGATGAACTGTGTCGAGATAATCAGCGAATCAGTTTTAGGAGAAGGGCTAACCAGTACCATAGTACGTTATAATATTAAATGGTCTACCCCCAGATAATGACTATGGATTATTCCAGTTGGTGCCATTGAACTGACATGGGAAATACCACCAGGCTTCAAAGAGTTAACAACAGAGCTCCAACAGAAGGAAAATACCACTTCTCTGTTTGCATGTGATCTACAAAATTGTTATTCCTGTGTAAGGCATGTGAACATTAGGAGAGCTCAATAGTCGTAACAGTCGTAATATTAAATTAAAGGCCACGGGAAATGTGAAAATAGAAGTTCCCAATGATACCGATGTCACAAACCAACGTAATCCTATCTAGGATTTGTTCCACACCGAATAGGTCGAGGCAATGCATATGTAAGACCAGCGCTCTTTATTGCATGCTGCAGCAAATCAGTCTTCTTAGCCCAAGAACATTAGGTTTCACTAGGGAAAAAAATCGGAGAAAGCTGATTTTTTCAGGGAATGTCGAGTACATGTCACTGAACGATTAGACAAAAGTCCCCTAAAATCCCAGTTGAGCTTTTTTTTCTACAGCTTTTTTTCGAAAACGCGTTTGAAAAAAATCAAAAAAAATCGCACGAACTTTGTAACCTCGAATTGATCCAACTGTATTTTTTGTTTACGCGTATTTCGAGCTACATAATGTCTAATATACATTTACCTAGAGGAAAATGTGCATTCTGTGACAATTTCTGCGAAAAATTATTGAAAATTCACAAAAAAAGTATCGGATTTACGCAAAAAATGACGATTTTCCTAACGGATTTGCCCAAAGGGTCGTAGTACAGAACGGGATGTTAGTTGGACAGACGATAAAAAATCCACCACCATTTGAAGACTTTTATCATTGCTTACAAAATAGACATTATGGAAGACCCCCTCTGCTTCTGGCCGAGTTCCCCTTTTGGCATAAAATTCGTCAGCATGAGAACTCAACTATTTTCGGGCTTGGGACCGAACAGACACGTCTGTGTCTGGCAGCATTAGATCAATAAATAATATTTACAGAATGTACAAAAAATCAATAAATAATATTTACAGAATGTACAAATCAATCAACATGGATTAAGTTACATTGATTATTATCAACGCTATATACAGAAATGACATGACCTATATACATATTATTCATCGAACTCAGAAATTTCCGACAGGACAGTGTTTCTGTGGTTGTTACAAGAATCCGAACTGCAATTACACAAACCTGAGCAAGAGAGTCCTGCCTTCTTACACCCACACCTTTTTGTACAAGCACTCTTGCAACCACAACTGATCAGATTCAGTAGGTTATCGGGGGCACATGGCTTTGTGGCTGCAGTCGGTACAAGAAGTCCATTGTCTAGCGACCACCCCCAATCCGTCGGAGGAAGCGAAGTGCCCAGCCATTGTTAGACCTGGAGATAACATCTGTAGACATGTTGTTGTGCAGCATCACTGCTTGGTGGGAGTGAGGCTAGGTCGATGGGTTTATTCAGTTTAGATTTTGCTACATAACGCTTGTAAGTGACATATCTATATTGGTCGAGAGAGGAAACAGTTTTACTCCCGTATAAGATCAGGAGAAGTTGTTCCCCGGCAGCGGCTACTGCACTTGGTGTACTGTCATCCGCCAAAATTGTGTTGACATACTGTTGTGAGTCGCTAGTAACATCGGAGACAATTGTACTGAATACTTTCTTCTTACCAACTCGAAAGAGTGCAGAAGTAGTGTCACAACCACTTATAGAATGTGCTACAAGGAGGTTGCTTCTATGGTCACCCATTTTGGTTGCTATTTCACTAACTGAAACTAGTAAGTTTGGAGTAATGGAATACATCATGTGAATATTACATCCCGGTTGAACTCGAGAGGTAAGAATGACTAACAAGTCTGTGTCTGTTCCCACAACGACAACATTGTTGTCATCTTGAGCGATGTCAAGTGCAGTTTCGGCTATCAGTACATCAGCATCAGCCTCGGCCTGCTTGGATTGAATATTGATAGCAGATAGCTCCTGCATTAGAAGATCGATCAGTTGGGTTTTGTTCTTGGCATTTGCAAGGAAATCGGATTGGGGTGTGGTGGCTGGTAACTCGGGTGAGATATTGATATCAATGGAATACCTGTCTTTAGATCTACGGGCTTGTTCCATGCCCTTTGTCGACATTGTACAAGCATAACCATCAAAAACAACCACGACGTTCGCCCCAAAATGTCTCACTAGATAATTGGAATATGATGTACATATGTCCTTATATGACGACTGTTTAGGCCATACAACTGTCCTCAATAAAAATCCACCATCTACAACAAACAGAGAATGTTCTGGGATTTTAGTTTGCTCGGAACCGTATGTTTTGAGGATCTTACCGAGCGTGCTTTTCTGTGTCTTCCTCATCCCAGCAGAATCAAACAATGCTGGTGGTTTCGGGGCGAGTTCATATTTGAGATACTCTTCCATCTCTGCTTGTGACTGAATAACACATGTGATGCGGTTGAACAGAATTGTGGGGTCAATCACTACCTTACTTCCACGGACTTTGATGCTATTTGCCATCGATGCGAAAGACTTCACAGTGTCAACACGTCGTAGTTTGATGCTGTTGAACGTTTTGCTTACAACATTCGATACGCAACATTCAGCAATTTTGCGAACTTGGTCACAGTTCACAGTTTCGTCGGCCACAAGCCCGGTCGCTATAGAGACTAATTGTAGTGGATCTCTATTCTGAAAGGGGAATGCACTCTGAGCCAGTTCAATAATTTGGTGATATCATTGGCATCAGTCAATTGTGAACTTTGACGGAGATCCCGATGTTGTTCGCCATGACCAGTGTGAACATGAACAAAATTTTCGAGAGCATTACATATCGGAAGGCAAAGAGGTAGTCCATGTACCCATTTCGCAACAGTGCTATCGGTTATTCCCCTGCCATGTGTGAGACCACCAGTGAGCTTGAACATTCTCATTAAACATTGCTCTATGGTCTGATCAGAATATATCCCGTCCCAGAATTTATCTGAGCGCCTTATGGTAAAGTAACCTTTCTCAGTGAACAACTTCAAATCATCCTGTTGCATTATTTCTGTTAGCTCATTCAGTTGCTGCAAATAGAGATGAGAACTTTTTGCGTATGCAAAATGACCACCTGCGTGAAATACTGGAATCATATTGCGAACACAATATGTGTGGAGTTCCCAGTCGCCTGTGCGCTCTGCTCTCAAGAACAACTGGAGAAGACCTATTTGCTCGTAGTATTGTACCCAAAGCTTTCCTGTGCGTCCTACGGACGCATTCTGGAGCAGTTCGTGTAATTTTGACAGTAGATGGTTGACACTTTCTTGATTGACAGCGTCAGCTGTTGTACAGTCACCTCTGGCAAGTCCACAGAATATTTCATTGACTTCTGTGCAGTCTATGTTATCTAGTGTTCGGCTTTCTTCAAACACAAGTTTTGTAATGGCAATTTGTGTTAGCAAATGGGCACGAACTGCTCTTGAATATGCATGACCACTGATCAAATGATGGATTGACCCAACAGCATAAACAGTCCCCCAAAGTTCATCCAAGCCGCTACCAGCCATGATCGAACCAATTGCCCCTAAATATGACATAATCATATGGAAGCCGCCAAGGCGTGCGCACATTACATGCCAATGCATCTTGAGTGTAGGCGAACACAACATTATGTGATTTAATCGAACATGGAAATTGAAACAATGATGCTATAATACGGTATTTGAATGAGAAATGTCGATGCCGTTTGAATTTGAGTTTAGGGGGTATGGTTAATATTTCACACGTTTCACCAGTTCATTATGGAATAAATGACTATTGTTATATATCATTATAAAGCCACTGCTTTTCTGCAATTTTTAATATATAATTTAACTCCCAAAGTAGTCGTAGATTTGATTTAATGGACGTTGTGTACCGTTGTGTGTGTGAAAACAATAAATTTTTTTTCGTAATTTTGTACATTTTCGTGAATATTTCACCACTGAGTGTGAGGATTGGTACAAAGTTGGCATTTTCTGTTGGGGATATGTATTCTCAATATAATTCAGCACGATATTTATGATTCTCACCCTACTAGGGCGAATAAGAATGAGAAATATGGAGCTGGATGGAATTTTTTTTAATTTTTTTTTTTCATCAAAAAAAACGCTATAACTAAAAAAGCTCAAGGATTCTCGGGGACTTTTCACACTTTATCCGCAATGTGTGTCCCGGAAACATATAAAAAAATCAGCTTTCTCCGATTTTTTTCCTTACTTTCTCATTTTTATGTCTAATGTGCCTGGACTTTCTATTCATTTGCATTCCCCGCGGAAACCCAGGGAAGTGAAGCAGTGCCTGTTCACTGCGGTAAACAAGCTCTGTTTTACTGATAAAATAGAACCCAGTCACCAATGCTTGGGAGGTGCAAACCCTCCCTAAAATGGGAAACATGGTTTATTAACGCACACCCCTTGTCTTGAGTTGATACTCATGTTGTGATCATGATTAGCCATTGTGCAAAAATAGGTGACCTTAACACCAATAAATGAAATGAAATTCATTTGCACGGCTGATTCTCTCCTAATTTCTACGTTTGACACGATCTCTTTGTTACAATATTTTCCACATATTTTCATTTTATTGCTCTTTAGAATGACTGTATCCTCATTTTGTTGCCATTTATAATTAGGCCTATTATTGTTTATATTACTCATTGCTGCCACAATTGTAATGCATTTTGAAATGGATAGTTAAATTGGTTCTACATCGGACCAGTCTACGCAATGCACGATAAGATCAGTGCTCTTTATTGAATATCGCCCATCAAGCTCTCAGGCCACCAGTCCACTTCTGTTCGGAATTCAACACTGTTATAGGCTGTTTGTTTAGCCACTGTTCACGGAACTTTTGCACGTTGCCGACCGTTGATACATACACAGTATCATGACCATGTGCTAATCCTATAATTTGTATCAGATGTGTGCAATGTGAACTCATATCTATTTGACACAGAGGTGAACTGGCCGTAGGGTACAGCGGGAATTTTCCCGAGGGCCTCTTATTGGGAGCCCCTAGGAACCCCAAAATCTACGCAGCCCATCATCTGTTGGCGCATGAAATTTCGCGAAAATGACCCCCCCCCCCCCCCAAAAAAAAAATGGATCTGATTGCATAGACTGCCGATTTATCGAAATGACCTCCATGTGGACTGCCACTGGCAGTCCAGATAGAAGATATTTCGATATTCAAACAGTCTAGTTTGCCACTCTGATCGGCCAGATGCTTGGAAACAGCGTTCTTTCGGTTCGGAAAATCAAAATTTTCTTATTTTCTTCCATTGGGTCGAACTATGGTCGACCTAAGTTAGGACCCCTTTGGTGCAACCATTTTCTCCAAATAAGTGACGAAGATGATATAGAAAAGATGACAAAGAGATTCCGTCGAAAATACCCTCTGTTTGGACTGTCACTGATCCCTCAGATGCAAGGAAGCAGCTTTCTTTTAGTTCGAAAAATCAAAATTTTGTCCGGGTCCTGGGCCCCCTTGGTACGTTAGTAGTATGTAATGTGGTTTTGAGGGAAAGGTTGCCGGACCTCGGTGCCGGACCTCGGAAGTGACGTCATGTCACGTGACCTAGTGCCGCCATGTTGTGTTGTCATGGTAACCCGCGTGAGCGGCCATGTTGTGACGTCATCTCCATAGTGATACGTGGTGGTAGTACGCATGCGCAGCGCGTGTTGTTAGGGTGATACGAGCTTCCGTCGTCCATTTTGTATACTGGAGGCCGCCATCTTGGTTTCTATGGTAGCAGGTGATCGTTATGTTACCCAATTGTTCTGTAATAGGACGGGGTATGTTTTGAGGGTATGTTCCTTTGTAGAAGAGTAAATCTAATTACCACAAACAACCCGACAATCCATCCAAATCACCAAAATCCACCCGAAATCACCGAAATTGACTTTATTTCCCCGTTTTATCGGCTTAGCACGTAGTGCTATAGTACCGAGAGGCTATCGGGGGTGCATTCGATTGAAGTGGAGTAATTTTCTGGTTCGGATTTTCCCAGAATCCTCATTTAATTACCCAAATAAACCCGTCAAGTTGTATTATTTAGAATTCTTTAAGAATCCTTTTTTTTTGGATCCCATGACGTTTTATTTCCTTATTAAGAGTAGCACGTAGTGCTATAGGACTAATTTACCCAGAAATTCTCTGCTTCTACTTGGAACTATATTTTTTATAAATTCCTACACTCTATTTTTAGTAACATCCTTAACTGACCCCCTAACTAATTGTTAGTGTCTATATTTAGCAATTTCTTTAAATGACCCCCCTAACTACATGATTTAAAATAATAAAATTAATGAGGATCTACCCAACAGATGTGTCGTACGAGGTCTAATTTACTATCCCTCATTTTGATTTTTTCTTTGTACTTCGATGGAAAGTTTAAAAAAATAACAACACTAAATATAAATTTAAATTTCTTTTATTCAACAACAGAAATACATCTTTTTATGGTATGTAGATTGTCAGATATTCATAAACAGTCTTTCTGCAGATTGGACATCTTCTGAGTGGTTTACAGCAGTCTTTGCACAGGCACAAATGGTAACATGGTCGCGGAGCGACATTGGCTTCAGCTAATAAACACACACTACATTTTGTCCTCCGTGAATCTTCTTCTTCTTGAAATGATGTGTCCATTTCTTCTTCTTCTCTGATGGCCATTTCTTCTTCTTTTTCAACGTCCATGAATTCAGGTGGTAAATTATGAATGTAATAACAGGCTGGAGAATATTTTCTGTGTTCTTCTATAACATCATATTCTGTTTCCCAGAAACGAACAATAATACCACAATGAAAACATTGAGTTCTGTCTCCTGTCCCCAAATAAAAGAATCCAGCTTTTGTCAGTTCATTCGGGGTTTTCACACTTTCACTTTGTAACATGAATTGAAATGTCTTGAGACGATTTTCCTCCAATGCATACTTGATGTGTTTTGGTGGTCTTTGTTCTGGTGTCTTTCTTATTTTATCTTCTCCACGTAATAACTGCTCCAGTACCGGTGGCGGAACATCACGAAAATACGTTTCAAATGAAACGCTCATTCTCTCTACAAAGTCTCTTGGATTTCTTGTTTCTTGGTTTCTTGATTGATAATCATTCAGTGCCATCCTGATCAAACATGGAATAGTGAACATTCTTCAATCCTTTTTATCTTCATTCTTCTTTGGTTTTCTTTCTCTTTTTGGTTTGGGTTCTCCTATTTCAAGACTGCTCTTCTTTGCAATATCCACTGCTTTGGTCACTTGTTCCCAATCTCTGGTGGTAAACTGGAACCCAACGTCGTTCTTGAACAGTTGAATCTGTAAATCGTTGTTAAGTTTGAAGACGGTCACATTAGTAGACATCCTTCTTCTTTGGCTGTCGAAACACAAATGAGCTGAACACCAAGTGCACCAGTTTTTATAGTTTTCCTTCAATGCAGCGACATCTAGTGACTGGTTTCCTCTATGACGTCATTAACCAACAGATCATTATCCATTAGATCAGTGGTAAACATGTTGGATATGGTTTCCATCGGTACACCGCGACAGCGATGTTTCAAGTAAAACAAACAGTATTGTCCACACACTGGTAATGGTCCTTGAAGGCGTTTCGTATTATACTTCCAATATCTGGAATTCTTCTTCAGGAAATTCTCGAATGGTCTGTGTTGTGGTGGTAATCCATAGGAATCAAAGTATTCTGCGTTGTGGTGACTCACAAAGAGAGCCACCCAATGTTCTCCTTTTCTGTGGTCTGGATCCGTGTTGGCTATCAAAGCCACTGGTCTGTGATCTGGTAATCTTCTTGGTAATTTGTTTCTTGAAAATACACCCAAACATATTTTCTTCAAACAACTATCTGATCGAAGTGCATTCTCTAACTGCAACGTGTTCACGTTGAGTAATCAAAGATTACTTGTCTATTCTTATCCACTTCTATGATGTTCTGGAATTCTGCATACACCAGTACGTTGATTGTGGTTGGTAATGGGTTTTCGAAATGGACTTCTAGTCTCAAGTTTCCTCTCTTCACCAGATCGAAGTGTTGCCCATGTGATAGATCTGGAGTCAGGTCGAATACGAATAGGGTGTATCCATATATGTACTCTTCTCGGCTGATGTGGTTTCCTTCATTCTCATACATTTGTCCAGTTCCTTGGAACAGAGTTGCATAACATCTCGCCACTTCTTGTTGTTCGAATCTAGGTTGTAATGGTTTGGCTGGAATCTGCTGCCCATCCACGTACAATGCCAAGTAATTGATTTTGTAGTTCTTGAAATTATATGGATTCTTTGAAAAGTTTCCATTGAAAGCATCGTTGTCTACACATCCCACTACGATGCGTTTAGGTAGTTGGCCTAAAAATAAGTTTTCTTGTGTTATGCTCAGATTTCCTTTCGGCACCGAAAACACCTTGGTTTCCACACGATCGATAGGATATTTTGCAGTTGCTTTTGTTAGTGCTTTCTCGTGAGCCATTCTCACGAATGATTGGAGTCTCTCTTTGCGTACAAACATGGATACATCTAGAATTTTGATCTTGTATGTAGCGGTATCGGCCATCAATGCGAAAGCGTCTTTGGCTCTATTCATTTTAACATGAACATTAACTCCATTCAGCAAGTAACGAGTTTGGAAAAACATGTCCAAATGTAATCTTCCAGTCATGTCCACGATTTTACTTTTCTCTATAAATTTCTTTCGAAGAAGAAATCCCTTGTTATCATCTGTCAAATCTTCCATGTGTCCGGCCGTATCCTTGTACCATAATGCATTAGTCAGTTGTGACTTCTTGGCAGCTGGTCCATAACTCAACAAAGTTTCTATGAAAGCTCTGTAATGATAAGTGTTGTTGGAAGGAGATACCAGTTTTTCATTCAAGCTGATATCGATTTGATTAAATAAGGAATGCATCCATAAATTGACTGGGCCCACTTTGGCATCAGGTGCAATTGATGCCCCATTGGAATCTACAACCGTTGCTTTAACATACAAGTATGTCTGTGCCAAATTCAAATAATCATCTCCTAATCCTGCAATGTGGAATTCTATTGGACCACTGTTTCCTATAGTCGCCAAAGGCCTGTGTTCTACCCATTGCCCATGTTCCACACTAGTCTGTGTTGGTGGTATGGAAAACAAGTCGAGTTCGCTGTTGACACACTCACAAGATTTTTCATTAATGAGAGACATCATGCACCGAGATGGTCTTGGGTGTGAACAGTTCTCCTTCTTTTTGTCGATTTGCTAGTTTTGCGTGGTGCGGGCCTTTTTATACTTTTCCTACCGGGTGGTTTTGAACCACCAACCACTTCATTCCAAGCTCCTGCACCAGCCTCTTTGACTCTTCTGATTGCTGCCTTTTTACATTTTTCCCTTCAATGACATCTTCGGCAAAGGCTGCTCCGTTTCTCAATAACTGTTTTCCCACGGTCCTGGCTGTAGTTTTCAATAAAGGTAACACCATATTCTTCAGTCCTCCCAATATACTTCCCAAACCATATCCTCTCTGTATTTGAACTCCAGAAAAAGCCGGTAGACCATTCCCAGCTTGTTTCGTGTAATATTCTTCGTATAATTTGGACTTACAACAGTAAGTCATGTTTATGTGAAATGAAGAGATCTACGATTTCTGAAATGAAGTGTCACTGTCACTTTCCCGAACTCGAATGGTACTATGGCTCCTGTGTCACCCCTTATATACACCTGGACGGTACTGAAATTTTTTCGTTCTACCGGTATATAATACACATTCTCAAATGTTTTAGAGATGATATCCCCATATTTTCCACGTACGGGTATGATACGAAGAAGTGGTATTCTTGTATCTCCTACGACTTGGTCACGAACCAAGTCACAATATACATAGAGTGAATAAAATCCTTGGTTGACATCGGCAACTCTGGAAGAATTGTAAGTTCCTGATTTAAAAACACTCTCATTAAATCCCAAAATATTTTGAAGAGTAGGGCTCAATGTGACCACGACTCCATCACGTACCGTGATACGAACTTTACCAGTCACTCTATCCAGTTCAAAAGCTACCTTATCGTGACGAGGCAAGAGTAATTCTTTAACACCATTGATAGCTCATATCACATCAATGGGATCCGAATAACGACCTTCCTTGAGAGTAAGTCGGTAATTCTTTTTCGAAGACCAGAACACTGTAACGAAAGCTTCTTCTCCACGAATATTGAACCAAGTATTTGGATACTGAATCTCTGCCAGACCTACTTCCCATTCTCCCGTGAGATTCACTGGTTGTGATAACTGAGTGGTGTACGTAGTCAACGTGTTTTCTGGAAACACGTTCATAGAACTATTACTTGGTAGAGTCAAATAAAACATTACTTTTTCTTAATGGTTGGATTTGGTAACAAATATCCTATGCTACTACTCAAGAGAGCAGTCCACAACTTGCTGTCTGTGTTTTCGAGAGTGAGATTAACGACACTGGTAATGATGATGATATACAAAATGATTATTTGTGAAATTTTTACAAAAATTTACCAAACAGAGGCCAAGAACCGTTCGATCCTTCTTCCATTTTGAAGAAACTTCAGAGGTTCACTTCCTTTTATAGGTGAGCTGACTCTGTTTGATCCACGAATTGAACGAAGTTGGGTATCCCAACCATTTTACGAACAATTCCCTTTTCTTACCTCGACCACGTTTCTTGAGTACGTGTTCGATTTTGTAAATAGTTTTATGTGAAACTCGCTGAAGCTCTTCAGTGTAGAATGACCCTTTCAATATTTCTCCATTATCATCTTGTAACATGTATGTGACTGGATGTCCTTTCTTGATGGCTACTACTGTGAATAACTCTTCGGTCCAATTGGGCAAATAACCTTTCTCAAAAGTTTTCTTAACTTTATTGATTCTCACTCTATCTTCTACTTTGTACTTTGGTGTCTTGTGTTTTATGGGTTGTCCATACAACCTTTGCCAAACCTCTTCTTGATTTTCAAAGTTCACGGCGATGGGGCCATACCTATACTGCGATGATGAGAATGATTATATGATTTCACCAAGTTTTGAAGTGGAAAAGTTAGTGTATCATTCTTGGTAAAATATCTCCACATTTTGGTTTTCAAAGTTCTATTGAATCTTTCTACTATGGAACATTTTGTTTCCACATTTTGTGTTGTGAAAAAGTCGACTTTGTGATCTTTGAGAAAATTCTGAAATTTTCTGTTTAGAAATTCTTTGCCTTGATCAGTTTGTAATTTTTCTGGTTTACGACCTTGTTTGAAAATTTTACCAAAAGCTTTCACGATGGAATCACCAAGTTTGTTTTGTAATGGCATCACCCAAGCATATTTACTAAATACATCTATACATGTCAACGAAAATTTTATGTTTGTGTTGAATTTACTTATGTTTGAAACATCTACCAAGTCAGCTTGCCATTGTGCATCTATACCACTAACTATTACTTTTCTTCTACGAAATGTACGACGAACAGGTTTGTGAAGAGTGTATGTGTCTTGAGTCTCTAACCATTTTACAACTTGTTTGGTTTTTTTCTTGGACGCTCTGCGAAGAGCGTCTACACCACCAAAACTACCAGGCACTTCAGAATCATAGTACAAAGCTTCCATGACTGCCTTGTTCAAGTGTCAACTCTATTTATACCCTTTTTTCGGTCCACTTTGGCGTTTCTGTTTTCTTTGGTTGTTTTGGTTCCGACTTTATCGGTGCCTGTTTCATAAAATCCCAACGTTCTTTATGACCAATTAATTCTTGGGGTATGTTACTATCTCTCAAAGCTTCGGCCAACATTTTCCATCCCTTTGGTTGGAAAGATTTTCGTCTTCTAAGTAAATCGTTTAGAAGATCTGTTACATTCGACCCTATCACTGTTTGATCTTTGTAGACTAATTCACCCTTCTCATTCCAAGATATGTTTGGGTCACTTCTAATACGATTCAACAACAACTTGCCCTTTCTCTTCATTGTCATAGGTACAGAATCGAGAATGTCTTCGTCTTTATTATCTTTCTCGAATTCGACTTTAATTGGTCGAGGAGCCATTACCTTTTGTTGAAATGTCAAGTATCTTTGTAAAATTTGATTATATTGAGTCATCTTTTCATCAGCCGAAAGAAAAGGGGCATCGAGAATATCTCTCATTTCTCTATCCAGTGATGAAACAGCCAGTTCATTCGGTTGCCTTGGAGTCTCTTGTAGACGTTCCAATAACCTTGGTTCTACCAAAGCCATCTTCTTTGCATATTCCATCATCCAAATATACCTTTAACAGCACCCAATAGTACAGGAGGTAGCAATGCCCCCAAGAATCCCCCTTTCTGCAAGATTTGTCTCCTCTTTTTGTCAGAGGTACCTTTATTTGCCACTGCCCTCACTAGTTGTTTCTGACGAACGAGTTTGGTTCTCTGAGCTTTGGTCAGAGGTACTGCTCCCTTCAGTATATTCGTGGCACAGTCACACAAACAAGTTATCAATTCTTTGTCTGCATGTTTTAGTATGGATTTGACGAGTGCGGATTTCGATTTAATAAGAACCTTGAGAAGAGCGATGTTGCGCTTGAGACGGTCAGACATGCTTCTGACTCGAGTCAGACTTGTTGCTCCCCTTTTATACTTTTCGGAGGCACACATATTGGGTTTCCCCAGGAAAAATTTGACTTCTTAATCTCATGTGTTCAGGAGTATCTTGTTTGAGATCTATTAAAAGGTAACCATATGGTGTCGAAGTGGCATCTTCGAAAACTTCTCTCAGAAACTTGGAATGACCAGGATACATCTGTGCTGCCAAGTGTGAGATCTGAGAACGATCCCTAGGATTTTTAAACAAGATCATGTAATGACTATTGAGAGCTACAGTCCTATGGACTTTATTTTTATCGAATAAATTTTGAACAATGTAGATCACACTAATGTTACGGTGATGACTACCTTTAGTAAATAATCTAGACACTCGAACATCTGCATCGAGCATCAGATCATCCAATATGACTAAACTATCAGATTTTAATTCTTGAGGGAGACCCTCTACGAATTCTACTTGGGGTAAAGTATTGTATAATGGTTGCCATTCACTATAACACCAAATGATGTGACTTGGGACAGGTGATATAATATTTTGAATGTTTTGAATAACCCGATTTACAAAGGATGATTTACCACTACCCGTGGGACCACACAATAAACAAGTGAATGGATGCTTCCAACGAGGATCCATCTTTGTTGTTCTATGTGGGTACTACTTCCCTTTTATACCTTTTGGGGAGGTGGCCCCCACTGAACGTGGGGACTACTCCCCCTTTTATACCTTTTGGAGAGGTGGCCAATATGAACCGTCATCCAAAAAATATTTAAAATTGGTGGCCCTCTGACTTACTGGCTGGGGACATTTTAAGTTTGTTTGATATTTGTCAGGAAGATAAACATCAAATAACTTAAGCGTCATTACCACCTTTTTTTCTTGTTTCTTCATTTTATACTTTTTTTCTTCTTTTTTCTTCTTTTTTTATAAACAAATCATCTATTTACAACATCTATTTACATCTTCAATTAGAATCCAATTGTAACAGGTTTCTTGATGGTCATAAATTCAATCACCAAATCCATAATACAACGTCTCTGTTCATTTGTGAGAG
This sequence comes from Pictodentalium vernedei, assembly GCA_031216915.1. Taxonomy (NCBI): domain Eukaryota; kingdom Metazoa; phylum Mollusca; class Scaphopoda; order Dentaliida; family Dentaliidae; genus Pictodentalium; species Pictodentalium vernedei. The sequence goes on along the minus strand of CM062292.1, from coordinate 312,532,670 downwards.
GTTTCTCGAACATATCTTCATATTCTTTCTGTACTGGTGGTGGATTCATTCCAGAAGTATTATGGTGCCACAGTAGATGAACATCATTCTTGTTAACTCTTTCAAGTGCGTCACTAAAACATGTTATAATCTTCTCTTCTTCAGACATCATTAGGCATACATTATGCTGAATCTGACTTGGGTGATCGACTGTACATCCATAGCATTTTTCTTTCATTACAGCGTCAATGTTCTCTTCGACATAATGAGCATATGCCAAGCAAAGTTCATGCTGCAAGCGAACTTGCCTGAGTTCACTATCAATTTCATCAACGATCAATGGTCGTGGTTGGGTTATTCTCACTGTGATCTTCTTCTTCTTCTTCTTCAAAGGTGGTTCTTGATTTGGTTTTTTGAAGTCTTCATGGTTAGTAGGTTTAGTGTCTTCAGTCAAAGTTGTTTGTTGGGTTTTGATGGCTGCATCTACTTCTTCTATTTGAGATTTCAAGGCATTCCATTCTTCTAAAGATAGAGCAATACCAGCCTTCGTAGGATAAGGTTTCTGGTCTTTTCCCTCAAAGTATCTTCTGAGATGAATCTTCAGTTCACCCTGGTACTGGGTGACGTTAGCATAAGTCTGCTTGGTGCCAATTCGGAACATCTTCTCTGGTCAATGGTTCGATCGTGAATGATGCCAAGTCCATGCTTTGCCTAATCTTATATATCTTTGACGGACGTGATTGAAAACATTACCCCAGTTGAACAAATTTTGATTGAGTTTTTGATTCTTGGTTGGGGTTTGTGTTTGTTTCCTATAGGATTATAGGTTAAAGTTGGACAATTTAGAAAATTAGTATAGAAAGTAATGGGAAAGAAACACAATGAGAATACAGAAATTTGATTGGTTGATTAACTTCGATCTGGTCAGTTTGGCGATCAAACTGCAATCTTGATCCTTAAACTGTAGGATATGGCCCTCTGCATTTTATACTGGCTTGGGACAGGTCAAGCTACAAACCTCTGTCCAATGGAGATAAGTCAAATAGCTCGAGTGCATTCCCACCCCCTACAGTTCGTATCCACTTTGAAGGTATTTTTTTTTGTTCATCAAAAAAAAGAAAACGAAAACAACATGTCCAACTTAGCAATTTAGTTTTTCTATCATAAAAATTTCTCATTTCTTTTAAATATTCACAACAGAGAATTTCTTAGTAATGATGATGATGATGATTTATTCCTTTGGTTATACAATAGGGGTAGCCTAAAAGACACCAGGAATCAACCTTTTTTTAAAAAATGAAATGAAACTAAAAAGTAAAGAAGTATCATCTGGTTCCAATAGGTGTAACCTAAAAGATACCATGAATCAACATGTCTTTTAAAATAAATGGAACTAAAAAGTTTTGAATGAAACTAAAAAGTTTTGAATGAAACTAAAAAGTAAAGAAGTATCATCTGGTTCCAATAGGTGTAACCTAAAAGATACCATGAATCAACATGTTTTTAAAATAAATGGAACTAAAAAGTTTTGAATGAAACTAAATTTTGAATAAAGAAGTATCATCTGGTTCCAATAGGTGTAACCTAAAAGATACCATGAATCAACATTTTTTTAAAAAATAAATGGAACTAAAAAGTTTTGAATGAAACTAAGTTTTGAATGAAACTAAAGAAGTATCCTCCACTTCCAATAGGGTTAGCTTAAAGTATATCAGGAACATTATGATGATGATGATAATGATGAAAAAACTCTCTGTATTAGAATAAATAAAAAAATTGAAAAAATCTTTACACTAGAAAAAAATGTATTGCCTTGTAAGACTTGCCATTTAGAATTTTTTTTTTGAAGACTGCCATATAGGACTTTATGAGGACTGCCATAAAGGACTTTAGAGAATGCCATAAAGGACTTTAGAGAATGCCATAAAGGACTTTAGAGAATGCCATATAGTACTTTATGAGGACTGCCATAAAGGACTTTAGAGAATGCCATAAAGGACTTTAGAGAATGCCATATAGGACTTTATGAGACTGCCATAAAGGACTTTAGAGAATGCCATAAAGGACTTTTTACTTTGAGAAAAAACTTGCCATATAGGACTTTATGAGGACTGCCATAAAGGACTTTATGAGGACTGCCATGTAGGACGTTATGAGGACTGCCATAAAGGACTTTAGAGAATGCCATATAGGACTTTATGAGGACTGCCATAAAGGACTTTAGAGAATGCCATAAAGGACTTTAAAAATTTGATGAGCCTAATATGATTGAGTAGACCACCTAAAAACCATTTCGTTTTTTTTTTTAGGAATTTTTTTGTAGGCAAAAGCTAGACTTGGTTCAGGTTGTAGAAAAATATGACACTCACTCAATTGTTTCTTCTTTAAATCACTAGTGGTATGGTACTAACTCCATCTTCTAAAACTCTTCGTTTTGGGTAGAAATATGATAGTCCATCTCTGCTCTGCTGGTAGGTATACATAGTGTTGCCATTCATCACAAATCCTCGGTTGATGCCAGATCCACTTTGTTGAGTCTTCAAAACTTGCAAATATCTGTCTTTCGTCAAATCATTGTGGCGTTTGCTGATTCCCTTACAACTGAATTTATTGGTGGCTCCGAAACAATAATATGTTTTACTACACAGTCCAACAATGCCGGTTCCTTGCCATTCTACCTTAAACAAGCCTGGAGTTCTCCTGTCAAAACGCTTTCTTTCTTGGCAGCATGAGGGTGACAGCCATTCTTTGCCTTCTAATTTGGTTTTCACATAATCATCTCTGTGGAAATCACAACACTCTGATGGAAACCACTTGTGATTCTCTTTCTAAAATTCTACTATCTTCTCTGGTTTCACTAATTCATCTATGGATGGTGACGAAGTACATATATATGCAGAATCTGTGTCCATTTCAGCATATTCGAAATCTTGGCGGTTGATAAAAGTATCGATGACATCATAATAGAACTGAAGCATCCGGAGTTTCGCATACTGGTAAACAAAGAATCCGATGTGAAGTGGCAGATCCAACTTGATGGTCTTCTTGTTGAGTTCGACTTCATATAATGTATCATCTAATTGATTCAAGGCTCTGAAGGACATGTCATTTACAGCTTTGGTAACTTCTTCGTCGTCGCAATAGCACACACGTCGATGCTTCTCTTTGTTGGTGACGGTTTTGCCATATCCAGAATTTCCCAACAGCTTCATGGTATCGGCAACGATCGACTTGTCAGGGTCAACATCTCCTTGTCTTCTTGCTTCAGATACTTCATCTCCAAATTTTTCAAAACATCTTCTTGGTTTATATTGGATAACTTGATAGACGTGATCAACTTCAATACCATGCTGGAGGTACCACTGCAGTAAAGGGGTTGCAAACAACATTTTTTCCGCTCCATAGCTTCCGATCAAACTTCTTCGGGGTTTCTTCATGATTCCATTCTTCTCGGCAAAGGACTTCATGTGTTCACCAATATCATCTATGGAAATATCTGTATTCTTGAAGATAGGTGTCATCTCTTCAAAGTACTCTCTTTCAGGTGATCTGGTACATGTATATCACATTCGACTAAACCAAACAGTTCACCGGACTTCACTTTGTTCAGTATTTCTTCCTCTGTCATCGCACCATCTATTTTGTCTGAAAAGTTCTCTTTCAGGAAGGCTTTGAGTGTGGCATCGGTCTTCTTCATCTCTCTCCACTCACACTCCCAGATTTCAATAAGTTTATAGCCCAAATCGGTGATGTACTTTGCATTGGTACGGGTGTCTTGTAGCAGTTCTTTCATCGGTTTATCTCTGACTTCATTATGGATGATAGGAAGGCCATTCTTATCTTTCATGCATGTATGTCCGTGCCAGAAGCAGCCATGGAACTGGTATACAGTCTGTGTCTCTTTGCACCAACCATCAACAGGCAACTGTCTTCGACCAATCATTTTTTCAGCTCCGTTAAACTGATGTCTGATGTGGATGTCATCTCTCATGGATAAAAACTCTAACCATTGTTCAGCCATTTTACCATACTTCATTGGATGTTCTGGTTTAAACTGGTTTTCTTCACGACGTCTAATACTCCAACCCGTTGGCATCTCTTGCATTAGGCACCAAAGATATAATGCATTCGCATCAAAGCCTATAATACTTCCACATGGTTTTGCTTCATTGCCATATTTTGTTTCTCTGATTCTAGTAACATCTTTCTCATGGTATCGGTTGAAGATAATTGAAGGTCCACCAACGATATTATCTTTCGCCAAGTGATGCAAGTCTTTATTCTTCTGGTTAAATAATGTGAAGTAAGTGTCATCATTCATGGTCTGGAACAGGTATTTCAACGTGAGGCCCGGAACACTGATACCATCTTTAAACATGTCGATGTGGCGTTCTTGGTAGAAAGCAAACTGCTTGTCAACTGCTTCAAGGAATGGTTTTACATCTCGGTTATTATACCAGATCAGAAAATCACGGAAAGTTGTCATCTCCAGGTCGTTCCATACATGCTGGCAGTACTGGTATTCTTCATTGGATATATTTTCTTTCTTGAGAGAACTGTAGAAGGCTTCATGGTCTGGTAGGTGGTCTTGATCCAATTTGTTCAAGCTGTCAATCCATTCATATGGTAAAAATCCCTTCGTCACGGAGCAGCCAAATGCTTTCAAAAACTTGTCATAGCTGAATCCTGGAGCGAGGTAGCTGCAAATATCAACAAAATTGAAAGATTCTGTCGAGACGCACATGTAGTTATTCGATTTCTTCACTGCAAACTTGAATGGATTCTGTCTCTTCAGGTATGTCATCAGTTCACGCTTGACTACATTCATATTATATTTTCCAGAGTTGAATCCGATGACGGGCATCTCTTGTAGGTAGTCTTGAAATTTCTTCTCCAATTTTTGTAAAGGGTGCATCTTGGATGTATCTTCTCCAGTAGCTCTGGCTTCCGCTTCCAGCGTTTCATCAATTTTCTGTCTGAGTTTAAACAAGGTCCAAGCATGATAGGTCTGCATCAGTTGGTGGCAATGAGATGAAATAGCTGTGAGGTATGTCATCATTTCTTCAACAAGTTCTTGAGAATTTCTATTTGTAATAAAACATTTCGGTTCTTGGTATTCTGGAACATTACTACATATGCTAACACTCAATGGTCGGTGTTCTGCTTCCCATATCAGTTTATCACTGTCAGCAGGTAGACTGGATTTGACAAAGTAACTTTCAAAATCAAATGTTGCACGGTATGGAAAAAACTTCTTCTCTTCAGATACTTCTATACCTTCATCTTCTAACAGATCAAATATGGACTGGGATGGATGGTATACACCGCCAACATACTGGTAATTGACTTCATCTGTACAGGTTTTCTCGTTTTGACGATTTGCATTTGCGGCATTCAAAGGATTTGCAGTATTGGTCTATATCGATGATGTAGCTAAAATGGTTCTTGTAAACGTTCACATACATGGTATCTTCATACTTTCTGTGAGATCTCTGTACTAATTTGGCAACAATTTGGTCATCAGCATTCTTGACAAGTTCATATACTTGGATATTTACTTCAAAACATTTCTCCAAGTCAGGTAATTCGGCTAAAGTTACTCCACGGAATTCATTCTTTGGCTTCTCTGAATACTTGTTGTACATGGCATCTGTTGTATAGTTGAGGTTGTCTGTTATGGAACCACTCCATAAAGCTAGACAGCGGAAAACACACAGGTTGTCTTCATAGGTAAAATGGCGAGCTCTATCTTTCACCAAAGCATTTACTGCTTAATCCAATGCTGTTATGGACTGGTATAACGTTATCAATTCTAATTAGAAATCATCCCAACATAGTCTTTTGCGGGTCCGTGAAGTTAGCAACCAGTTAGCAGTTAGCAGTTAGCAATTCGAAATGTGAAGTCAGCAAGCAGTTAGCAGTTAGCAATTCGAAACGTGAAGTCAGCAAGCAGATAGCAGTTAGCAATTCGAAATGTGAAGTCAGAAAGCAGTTAGCAGTTAGAAATTCAAAATGTCAAGTCGTGGATATTAGATGTGTCTTGACGATTCGCCCAGAGGACGTTTCGTACCTAGATATTACGTACCAACAAAACTTATTGCAAACCTGAGAAGGACTGTGAGACAGAGGGATTTGCCTTCCCCGCTTGTTCTTTCGGTACTCAGAAAACAGTCAGTAAGCAGTTAGCAATTCAGAATGTCAAGTCAGAAAGCAGTTAGCAATTCGAAATGTGAACTCAGAAAGCAGTTAGCAATTAGCAATTCGAAGTGTGAAGTCAGAATGCACTCAGCAGTTAACAATTCAAAATGTCAAGTCACGGATATTAGATGTTGTCAAGTCACGGATATTAGATGTGTCTTGACGATTCGCCCAGACGACGTTTCGTACCTAGACATTTCGTACCAACAATACTTTTTGTAAACCTGAGAAGGACTGTGAGACAGAGGGATTTGCCTTCCCTGCTTGTTCATTCGGTACTCAGAAAAAAGTCAGTAAGCAGTTAGCAATTCAGAATGTCAAGTCAGAAAGCAGTTAGCAATTCGAAATGTGAACTCGGAAAGCAGTTAGCAGTTAGCAATTCGAAGTGTGAAGTCAGAAAACAGTTAGCAGTTAGCAATTCAGAATGTCAAGTCAGAAAGCAGTTAGCAATTCGAAATGTGAACTCAGAAAGCAGTTAGCAGTTAGCAATTCGAAGTGTGAAGTCAGAAAACAGTTAGCAGTTAGCAATTCAATATGTCAAGTCGTGGATGAGACAATTTCTTGACGTTTCGTCCAAAGGACATTTTTTTACCAAGACATTCTGTACCAACACTACTTTTTGTGAGCCAGAGATATTTCCATTTCCCACTTGTTCTGTCGGTACACAGAAAAACTCAGTAAATAGTTAGCAGTTAGCAATTCAAAATGTCAAGTCGCGGATATTAGACGTGCCTTGACGATTCGCCCAGAGGACGTTTCGTACCTAGACATTTCGTACCAACAAAACTTTTTATAAACCTGAGAAGGACTGTGAGACAGAGGGATTTGCCTTCCCCACTTGTTCTTTCGGTACTCAGAAAACAGTCAGTAAGCAGTTAGCAATTCAGAATGTGAAGTCAGAAAGCAGTTAGCAATTCAGAATGTGAAGTCAGAAAGCAGTTAGCAACTCAGAATGTGAAGTCAGAAAGCAGTTAGCAATTTGAAATGTGAAGTCAGAAAGCAGTTAGCAGTTCGAATTGTGGAGTCAGCAAACAGTTAACAATTCGGAATGTCCAGTCAGAAAGCAGTTACCAATTCGAAATGTGAAGTCAGAAAGCAGTTAGAAATTCGAAGTGTACAGTCAGAAAGCAGTTAACAATTCAAAATGTCAAGTCGCGGATATTATATGTTTCTTGACGTTTCGTCCTGAGGATGTTTCGTACCAAGACATTTCGTACCAGCAATACTTTTTGTCAAACCGAGAAGGACTTTGAGGCAGAGGGATTTGCCTTCCCCGCTTGTTCTGTCGATACTCAGAAAAAGTCAGTAAACGGTTGGCAATTCAGAACAGTTAGCAGTTAGCAATTCAAAATGTCAAGTCGTGGATTTTAGATGTTTCTAGACGTGCGTCCACGGCACGTGTCGTACAAAGACATTTCGTACCAACAATTTTTCTTGTGAACCTGAAGGGTACTGTGGGTCGGAGGATTTTGTATAGGAGATATGCCTTTCTCATTGATTATATCATTTTCATGTCTTTGAAATTTACGTAACAACCTCGGTTTATTTAGCTACCTCGTGATGGTTCAGACTGAAGGCAAGTTTGCTAATAAACCAAGACGAGGGAACAAATACCCAATGGGAATCAATTTTTTCTGAACACGTTTGGGTAATCATACCCTTTTTGATATTTCTCTTTTTAGTGGCGTTTTTACGAAGACAGACTCCACTTATAGTTTGATGAAGTGGCGGGTGGGCGGCGAGAGGGAGCCGGAATAAACAAGCGGTTTTCGAGAAATAACTTTAATTCTCTTCGACGCACCTCAGTCAAATTTATACCAAATGTTCGCATATGATTAAGGAAGACACCTTTTGATTTAGGGGTCTGGTGACTCGAGGACAAGGTCCGTGTTATTATAAATAGATTTTTTGACGAATTGTATTCCGGGAAATGACTTGAGCTCCATTTCATATACATCTAACAAACTTAAACTAGGTTTAGGACGGTAAAACAACTATGGATTTGGGGATTCAATGCCTTAAGGTCAAAACCACTGTTAATATATATAAAATAATATCGACGAATAGGATATGATTCCGTGCAATAACGCTTTATGAATCTTCGGCAAACTTACGCCAAAGGTAACCCCGCAGAAGAGGAAGACACTTTATGATTTTGTACCTTACCCCAGACGGAAGACACCTATTGTTTTTGGGATGTGGCACCACTGCCAAGGCCACTGTTACTATAAATATTTTTTGACGAATTGGCTTCCCCGTGGGGATCCCAGGAAGTGAAGCAGTGCTTGTTTACTATGGTAAACAAGCCCTGTTTTGCTGGCAGAATAGGACCCAGTAACCAATGCTTGGGGTAGAAGTCCCCTAAAATGGGCAACATCGGTGTAAATGATTGGCTTAATTTGAGTTTATACTTGTGTTGCGGGCATGATTAGCCATTGTGCAGAAATATATGACTTTAAACACCAATAAATAAATAAATGATGACGAATTGGTTTCTGGGCAATAGCTTTAGTTCCATTTCAAGTATCTTCAAAAGACTATCACCACGTGTTACCCTGTGTGAAGGGGAGACACTTAATGATTTTAGGATTTAGTGCCCAAGGTCAAGATCCCTGCATCCCTGCTGCAATGAAAAATATTTTTACCGAATTGGTTTCTGAGCAATGAAAGTTTCATTTCATACATCTTCGAAAACTTACACCCTAGGCCATCCGATAAGATGGGGGCTGTGTTCCAAGGTCAAAGTCACTCTTACTATAATCGCAATGATTTTGACGAATTGGTTTCCGTGCAATAACTTTGCTCCCGTTTCACGTATCTTTTCCAAACTTACACCAAGATGGTACTGTGTAGAATGGCAAGACTCCTATTGATTTTGGGGGCGGGGGTCTGATTACCTTAGACCAAGGTCATTGTTACTATAAGTGAATTGATGAATTGATTCCTGGGCAATAACTTTATTTAGTTCTATTTTCTGTATCTTTACAAAAGTTACACCGGGGGTTACCAGAGGTACACTATAGGATTGGAAGACACTGTTGCGACAGATAATTTGCTTTTTTATTTCAATGTCGAAACTCGACTTGTTGATTTGTGGTCCTCTAGTCATGTTTTTAAAATAATTTCAACCTTCCCTTAACAACTTCAAATCCTCAGAGCTTAACCACAGCAACTCATATCCGATGAACATGTGTAATGCCGTTGTTTCAACATGGCAGTGTTAATGGAATAGAACGTTGCTTGGTCTGATCATTTCTGTAGGCGTTATGTGCATGTAATTATAGCCTTTTGAATAATATGTTATATCGTTGACCTCTTGTGTAACAGCCATTACTCATGATATCGAGGTGAAAGGTGGTGGGATGGTGAACCAACGGGGAGGGAAAGATACACAGGAGTAAACAGTTATGCCCTAACGCACTAAGAGAAAAATGTTTAACTCCCCTTTCTCATTCAGCCACTTCCTGTAGTTTCCAAGTGTCAGTGACCACTTTATAGTTTCATGGAATAGGAACCTTCATTGTGACAAAACTCTGACCCAGTGCACTAAACCTCATGCTGGAATGGGCATGGGCGTTCACCGTTGGGCCTTAGCGAGTCAGTATACACACTTGCTCAGACCTATAGTATCAAAGAGTGGGGGTGTAAGGCTATGCCGATTTTTAAAGCAAATACTAGGACCAACAGTGGACCCGCACAGGCCAACCCTTACAACTCATGCCCAAGCCAACAATTGGTGCCCCCTTATATATTTACTGTTTTGAGATTTGTAGGCCTACGCTCATATGGTAAGTGGTTTATTGTCTCCAGAAATATGTAAGCGGTTACCACAGGCTGTTATGCGTAATACAAACATGGTATTCCAAAGCGTATGATCTCCTTCAGCCAATGCGCCACATCGGAAAAAGTACTGGTAATTGGTCGTGCGTTTTGGTTGGGTGCCCAATAGTCACTATCTCGTTGAGACTGTCAATTTAACAGTGCTCAGAGAAAACCTGGGCATTGATGATGCAAGACTGCGAGTGTTTTTTTTTTCTCTGACTGAACGTATGACGCAGTGTCCTTGTTGTTTTTTAGATCACGGCCCAGACTGAAAGTCACCTTTTCAAAGTGACTGTCAACCCACAAAAAATAATTGAAGCAGGTGGGGTCAGATAAGCTGGAGCTGGAAACACTGCAAATCGGCATGTGGTGCACCTCAGCATCATCGTGCCGCCATGCGGGTAATTGGGTGAAGTGCCTTGTCCAAGGACCGAACTTTGAAGTCCGAATCGTTCAATCAAGGTTTGGGCGGACGAGTGGTCGGTCATGAGAAACTTTTGAATTTCTGACCCCAAAAGACGCAGTTTCTTCGAACCTAGAAGATGCACCTCTACACCGGGAACGCCATGATATACGTACATGATGAGCAAAAACCTTATGTGGCAAAACCACCGAAATAATTGATTATTTCGGAAAACAAAGAGAATAACTCTCGATCATTTCAAGGAAAACTATATTTTGTGAGTCCGAGTGGTCTCTCATAAAACTACAACAGAGGCACGGAACCGGCCACATTATTTAAGCATATTCAAACTGAAATAAAATAAAAAAAAAACTAACGGGATGACACCCGTCTAGATTCATACGTTTTTTTCACTACATTGAGTCGTACGTTGAAGATGGGACAGATATCGAACACAATCCCCGGGGACCGAATGAATCCGGTGAATAAGTAAATGTTTGTAGATTTTTTTCATTTCCCTTGGTCTAAAGTGGTGTTGTAGGATCATTCATGGGAATTTCCCCCTCAGATATAAGTTGGATTTTAGTATTCGATTATCGAAGAAATAATGTTTTTGGAGGTGTGTGTGTGTGTGTGTGTGGGGGGGGGGGGGGGGGGGGGGGGGGAGAGTGCAGTTGGAAAATTTTTTAAAATTTCACCATATATATTTCCCTAATTCCACGCTTTTTGCAGGCAAAATAAGGTAGAAGTTAGGTCGGTAATGATACAAAGTGCCTTGATGTGCTGATTTGACTGTTCTAATACAGAATAGTGAGGCACAATAACGTGTGCTGAGACGTACCGCACGCCGAGGCGCACATGTGTTCAACCAATCTAACCCCGCCTTTGCTGTATAGTGCGTAGTACTGCTATGTAGTGCATAGTATGGTCTGGGTTATGACGTTGGGGAGCTGGCAGGTGCTCGTCGCTGCTCGGTGGTTCTCTCCGGGTACTCCGACTTCCTCCACCAATGAAAAAAAAATTGTCACCGACATAACCCTGGCTGTTGAAAGCGTCGTTAAACACCAATAAATAAATAAATTATAGTTATTAACATTCTTTTTTTCCCCCAATCTCATGTCGTTGAGTGGAAAGTCCGCCATGACGTTTTTAAAATTTTATTTCCATACGAATTGGACGCCCGGTTTATCATTGGCCCTATAGTAGGTTTCTGACGGGCCATTATCGTGGGTATGGGCCTATGACGAAGGGATGGGGGTCGACGAATTACTATTTTCAATAGTCATTAACATCTAAATGTTAAACAACGTAGGCATATAGGTTTTTGCTTCCCATGGTGTTACGTGGGCGATATGGTGCCCCAACACACTTTCTGGGTTAATTCCGGGGAAAATGGGACAGAAACACCATAAAACAATGACTGAGCAAAAACAAAGTGTGTTTGTGGGTGTGTATGCGTGTGTGTTGTTGTTGTTGGGGGAGGGCTTCCAGATGCGAGGATATTGCATCTATTTGGGTTTTAAAATCAAAATGTTTTATCACCGGTTCAGACCATGGCCTCTCTCTCTCACAATATTCCATTTCCTGGCAGGTGTAAGCTACAAACCCGCCCCCTCCAAAACCGACAGAAACGTTCTACCAAGGCGTTCCAAGTGTGGAAGTATAAATTTCAGAGATAAAAAAGTCTTTCATAAACAGCCAACAGAGCGACTTACCCCCGTGGGGATCTCGGGAAGTGAAGCAGTGCTTGTTCACTGTGCTAAACATGCCCTGCTTTGCTGGTAGAATAGAACCCAGAAACCAATGCCTTGGGTAAAAGTCCTCTACAATGGGCAACATGGTTATAAATGATTTGCTAAACTTGAGTTTATATCTATGTTGCGGTCGTGATTAGCCTTTTTTGTATAGGCATATATGACCTTTACTGACTGGCTAATTTTGAGTTTATATTTGTTTATATTTTTTGTACTGGAATATATGACCTTCAACACCAATAAACAAATAAATAGATAACAGTGTGACCTAAAAATTTGTGGCCCCTCCACACACACACACACACACTTTTAGGGTGGTTCTGCCACCCTGTATCTCACACCACATATATATATTAATAACGCTTAACCCATCTAGAGTTTGTACCACTTGACTAACGCTAACTCTAAGGATATTGAGGTGTGACTTCTCTATCCAAAGTCGATTAATTGGGAATAGGTGTGTCAAAATTATCAGCTGTCCGAATTCAATGAACTATTTCTTGAGTTGAAGAAAAAAGCCTGATTCTAAGCTTCAACACACCTAAGACATGAAAGTATCAGATCACAAACAGTCACTGAGGGTCGAAAGGGGCTTGCCCCATAGTGTCCCTGCGCGCCTTCGGCGTGCGAAACCATTCCGTCCCCCAGCCTGATTCTAAATTTCATCTGTCTATGTTTTCAAAGCAAGGCTGTTATCCAGAAGCAAAGCTAGGATTTCTTATTATGGGGGCTGGAGGGGGGGGGGTGTTTCTTCCTGGGGGGGGGGGAGGGGGGGGGTAGCCAGGTCGATATATGCCACATCCATATCCGATAGTCATAGGCCTGAGGTGGGTGTGGCCTTCCCGCTGGTAGAGCTTCGATGGAATTGTAGATCAGTCCTACTTCACTATTTTTGAAAGTGCAAATTAAGTCTCTGCCGGAACTTTTATTTATTTAACTGCAGGGGATGTAAATATACCAGGTGCACAGTCAGGGGATGGGGGCGGGGGGGGGGGGGGGGTCTTGCATAGAGTCAATGTTTTTTGGTAGAGGAACAACAACACTGAATTTTACTGGTTATCCCCCCCCCCCCCCCACCACACACACTCCGCCGGTCTTCGATCTGCACATGATATTGTAGACTCAAGGCTACGTGCTTGAAAAAGACTTCGGATTTGGACCAGGACCGTGACGCGAAGCACCAACATTAGCATTGTTGATGCAGTGCTCGACTGTGCATGTTCATTATTCATAATTGCCATAATTTGCATACAGTACACACTGAGTGGCTGGGATTAGAAGAGGGGTGAGTATTGGTTGATTACGACAAAAACACTCATGTGGTGGAGCTTATGCTATTTTACTTTAACCCAGCGGGGCGAACTGTGCGGAGCGAAAAGCATTCAAATGATAAAATGGCTGACTCCTCATACACGTGTTGTTTGAAAGTTATGAAAAAATAATGCCCTCGTATTTAAAAAAACACACTTTCAGGGGTGTTCTTTCATATGCTGTTGATGAATAAATAGTCAAAATGTACGATCACTGTTTTTAGCTCAACTTTGGCGAAGCCAAATTTGAGCTTATGCCATGGCCAGTCGTCCGTCGTCCGTCTGGCCGTCTGTCCGCCAACAATCCAATACGGCTCGGGCTAGAGGCCGTATTTATGAACCGATCTTTACGAAACTTCTTGGGTACCTTTGTTATGACCGTGGGACGAGAACGCTTGTTTTTGGGTCCGATCCGAAATTCAAGTTGGCCGCTGGCGGCCATTTTGTACAGACTTAGGTGAAATCAGATTTGTGCGCAGAACTTCCATATGAAAGCGCTGATTTGAATAATTTTTTGTATGAATGTTTAGTACCATGGGATACATCACATATAATACGGTTTTTTTTCTCGTACGTAAATTATGAAAATTAGACTAACTTTGATGTATTTAGTGTTACTTTCAGCACTGTAAGTGCAAATGCCAATACGGCTCGGACTAGAGGCCGTATTTATAAACCGATCTTTATGAAACTTCTTGGGTACCTTTGGTATAACCGTGGGGTGAGAACGAGTGTTTTCGGGTGCGGTCCGAAATTCAAGATGGCCGATGGCAGCCATTTTGTACAAAATTAGGTGCAATCAGATTTTTGCACAGAACTTCCATATGAAAGCGCTGATTTGAAAAAACATTTGTGTGAATGTTTAGTACCATGGGATACATCACATATAATACGGGTTTTTTCTCGTGCAGAAATTATGCAAATTAGATGAACTTTGATTTTTTTCAGTGCTACTTACACACAGTAGGTACACATGTCAATACGGCTCGGGCTAGAGGCTGTATTTATCAACCGATCCTCACGAAACTTCTTGGGTACCTCTGTTATCACCTTGGGACGAGAATGAGTGTTTCTGAGTGCGGTCCAAAATTCAAGATGGCTGCCAGTGACCATTTTGTACCGAAATTAGGTCTAATCAGTTTTTTGTACACAACTTCTATATGGCTCAGACTAGAGGCCTTATTTATGAACCGATCTTTACGAAACTTCTTGGGTACCTTTGTTATCACCGTGGGATGAGAACGGGTGTTTTGGGGGTGTGGTCCGAAATTCAAGATGGCCACCAGCAGCCATTTTGTACCAAAATTAGTGCAATCAGTCTTTTGTACAGAACTTCTGTATGAAAGTTCTGATTTGAATAAATTTTTGTATGAATGTTTAGTAAAATGGAATACATCACATATAGTACAGGTTTTTTTCTCGTGCAGAAATTATGCAAATTAGATGAATATTGATTTATTTAGTCCTACTTATACACTGTAAGTGTCAATACGGCTCGGGCTAGAGGCTGTATTTATCAACCGATCTTCACGAAACTTCTTGGGTACCTTTGTTATCACCTTGGGACGAGAACGAGTGTTTCCGAGTGCGGTCCAAAATTCAAGATGGCTGCCAGTGGCCATTTTGTACCGAAATTAGGTCCAATCAGTTTTTTGTCATAACTTCTATACAGCTCGTATTTATGAACTGATCTTCACGAAACTTCTTGGGTACCTTTGTTTTCACCTTGGGACAGGAATGAGTGTGTTTTGGGGTGCCTTTGTTATCACTGTGCTATGAGAACAAATATTTTGGGGTTCAGTCAGACCCACTCTGGGACTCAAAGATTTCTTTTCTAGTTTAGCATCTGACTGTCACCCACCTTTACAATACTTTACTTATACATTTGTTACAGGCTACGGTCAGTATTTATGTACAGACCGTTACAATACTTTATATGTACCTTTGTTATCAGGTCATTACCTAGATGTTTGTCATTGCTGTGTCACATACTATACACGTACATGTCTTGACAAGTTGAGCTACAGTGTCATTGACACTTTCATTCTTTCATTCGAATGCGCTTGTCTTTAACCATTTAACTCAGAAATGCATGTCCGATCAAAATATCGATTCACCACAAAACAGCCGACTTTGTGGTAAGAGAACGTTCAACCGTAAAATTGGCTTTTGACTGACTTCTGATGTTAGGTAAATAACTTCTGTTTGAAGTAATTTAGATATCGCCGATGGGCATGGCTGCCTTTTTAT
Organism: Pictodentalium vernedei; assembly: GCA_031216915.1. Taxonomy (NCBI): domain Eukaryota; kingdom Metazoa; phylum Mollusca; class Scaphopoda; order Dentaliida; family Dentaliidae; genus Pictodentalium; species Pictodentalium vernedei. The sequence continues at coordinate 312,516,954 of CM062292.1, read as the reverse complement.
TTGTTTATTTTTTATAATAATTTTACTAATTGACAGTAATATTTCTATCGACACCCAACTGGGGGACCGCGGGTGGGATGGGGGGGGGGGGGGTTTGGGGGGGGGTGCCAATTCAGATACAATTTTTTCGCCCAACCCCACTTTTGAAAATGGAAGTAGGAAGTAGTTTTAATCATTTAATTATTTGTTAACCCTTAGCTGCATTCAATGGTAGGTTAAACAGATAGTTCTGTAAAAAGCTCAGCCAAGTCTAACTGAAAAAAAATCTATTTTTTTTTGCATCAACTTAATTATAGCTCAGGTCGTGAGCTCTCGTTGGACCGAGCGCGTTCCAGTTAGGAGTCCACAGACATGTTTTTTCAGGCAATCATTTTTAAAAAATAATTGAATATGCCTAGGGATCGGGCCATCACTTTCTGAATTTAAAAAAAAATTAAGCCTATATAATTTCATTTTCATTTTTCACTTTTAACCGAAACTCGGGGCAAAGTAGGCCTGTATGGCTACATCAAACTATATTGGAGGACGTTTTGTTGGGGGGGGGGGGGGGGACTTATCCTGCCGAATCCTTCATGACGTTCATTGATGGACCTTGAAATACTCTGCTTCTCTTAGCTACCAGGGATTTCGCAAGGTACCATATAGGCTATATTTCCATAAAATAAAAGACGGGTGGAGTCAAGACTGTCGGCTTAATTCTTTTCGTTCTCAGCTTGATGCGCTGAGGATTTACCCGCACAGACCAGGTCTCTTCTTGTGATAGTGTTGACCTGTTCACGTCCATTTATATCCCCGCACACTTTTGTTTCAAAATTTTTACTTTTGTCGATTTCAAAAGGGGGGCGGTGGGGGGGGGGGGGAGGGTCGGTTTCTCTAAGTACATGTTGCCTACTCTGTGTTTTCTTTGGAATTACGGTTATGGATTTAACACTTGTTCTTGTGTTTCCATTTCATATATAAAGTTAACTTTAATGTCGCCGAACTTTCGATAAATTGGAACTTTTCAGATCCACGCAGCGTCAAATGTCAACAAGTTGTGTCAGTCACGGTATTTTTTATTTTTATTTCCGATTTCAATTGCATATGAGATTGCTGCCTATACTGTTCAATCTGAGTATTTTCATTCTGATCACACGCTGGAGGTTGAATAATATCGCTTTTTAAAAATCTTTTAAAGCGTTTTTAAATGCTGACGAGACTCAATCGGCCCACAAATTCGCTCAAAAGCCGATTTCTGAAACCTACAATAGGATCAGAAATATAGTTTATTTGAGTTTCCCACGGCGTTTGCAAATGGGTGTCAACGGCGTTTGGGCCTTTGGGTTCAAATTTCTCGTGAATAATTTATTGTTCAGCTTTCACAGAAATGCATATTTTTATTACAGAACACCAACTACATGTGTGTCTTGAAATTTAAACTTTCATTATAAATAGCGGAGCGTTCCGAATTCGCTCGCAACATTTTCGATATGCTGTCAGTTCGGCATTCTGTGTAGAGCGTTCTTTCTTTCCAACCATGCCTGCTTCTCACACAGTTGCTCCATTAGAACGGCTGCGATTAATAGCAGGCTAATATTCTCGAAATGCAAACGTCTTTACTTCTGCCTTCTCCTACCACACATCCGTATCATCCTTTACAAAATACTGGGTGTAGGTTCCCACTCCTGTGTGGTTGCGGGAAATCCACTCTTGTCTTCAAAACGTATAAATTTTCCACAGGCCACAGCTGTTCGATGCTCTTTCTTGTTGTTTCTTGACGAAGAGAAACGGCTCGAAACGCGACGAGTAAAAATTCCACACGTGAGACATCTTGTGTCAAATTCGTCACAAATTGTCGCGATACGAAACGCGGTGGCCACGCCGGGTTTTATTCGGAAGCCGACAGTTCTCACCTACAGCAATTATCTGTACCTATTGATTAATCGGACTAATCTTTTATGCACCAGGATGCAGGGTCGACGCCAGGATCTTGTTCCCGGGTCATCCTAGGTTTCCACAGGTTTTTCGAGAGGAAAATGAAAAAATTTTCCCGGTGAGGGGTGATCATTGGTTTATCCCCCTGGCGTGTACTGTAGGTTACGGCTGCACGTCCTTTTGAACTTACATTAATAAATACACTTCACACATACACCTAAAAACGTAATCAACAGCCAAGCTGATTTAAATTGACAAATAATTTTGATAATATACTGCGATAAATCACCCAGTGCCTGCTGTTTTTGCTCTTACCGCTTATCATGAATGTCACTAGTCTCCGCTTCCACAGACTCTCTCAGGTTCACAAAAAGAAAAGACGATAATTTCCTGACTGTTGGATAAAGAGTTACAAGTGAGGAGGCTCTTTACTCTACACAACCCTACCCCCTAAAAACCGATTTTATTCCATCTCTGCCCGAAATTCTGTTACTTTGGACCTCGGGTCGGGGTGGGAATTATTTCTAGCCACTTTTTTTTTTGCTTTGCTAGGTAAAGGGTTAAAAGTAAGGAGGCTGACTACTCAGCAAAACCCATGGAATTAACGATATTATTCCATTTCACCTTTGGTTGTTTGGTACCTAGTGATCTGGACGTTCCATGTGTCGTGTTCTCAACGTTTCGCTCTCCCCGCCCCAAGATAATGATGCGAAACGGCCACTCGCGAACTCAAAACAACAGTGACATTGAACTGGGACCCACCACGCCTTCGGGTGAAAAACGCCAACTGTGGGTGCGAAATGTCTTGGCACGGAACGCCCTGTGCATAAAACATCTAGAAAACCTCAACACCCGTGTCTTCACATTCCGAATTGCGAACTTCAAACAAACGTCTTTGCGACTTTACATTTCGAACTGCTAACTGCTTGCTGACTTCATATTTCGAACTGCTAATTGCTAACTCTAAACGCCTTGATGACTTCACAGCTCGATTGCTAACTGCTGCTCACTGACTTTTTTCTGAGTATCGACAGAAGTGAGTGAGGTTGGCAAGTCGCTCCACCCAACAGTGCCTCTCAGGTTCACAAAAAGCGACAACTCAGCGGGTTCTCGTTCCCATCCTACTACTTTTGAAATTTTACGAAAAAAAAATGTGTCGAACCCCACCGGACACTATACCTGACACATCTTTAACAAAAATTGAATTTTTCTGTTCTATTTCTCCAACTTATGTTAAACGACATATTTCAATAAAACCATAAAACCTGGATAGCATTAGAAATGGCTTGGTGAGCAAATTCTGGCGATATCCATGTTTGTGCATTTTCATTAGGGTAGTAAACAGTTACTGTCGAGTGCAGACTTCGGGGGTTTATATGGAGCCATTTATAGCAGCTTTTCTACACTTTCCCGAGTAAAGAATTAGACGTAAGAAGGTTCACTTCAAATATGTGTTTTCAAGAGAAGTTCCAAACTCATCTCAAACAAAATTAAATAAAATTCGTTTTCCTCACATATCTAAATTATAACCTGGGATGTTAAAAAACTACTGAATAAATTCAATGTTAAAAATGCCGGCGGCCCGGACAATATTCTTAACCACATTCTTCGGCAGTGTTTTTAAAGAATCGGCTCCTGCTATTCATCATATCTTCAGGAGGGGATCTTTCCACCCACAGCCTGCCCTGGGACTGGACGAATGCCAACATTTCACCAAAATTCACGAAAGGAAATCCCCACGAGGCAAGCGACTATTGACCGGTATCATTTAGAAATGTTTGTTGTAAAACATTAAAACATACCATTTGTCGCCATAACTTTGATCATCTGGAAAAGTACAACATCCCCATTTCACTAAAAAACAGTTACAGAAACGGCTACTCTTGCGAAAGCTAAATAATCATCACCATCTTCGATGTGAAAATGAATGACAAAAAAAAAACAACAACAACAAATAGACATAATAATGGCAATGTTGTACTCTATTAAAGCTTTCGACACGGCTCCCCATCTAAAACTTTTCCATGACAATTATGGCATACGTGGTAAGATCCTGAACTGGTTCTTTTTTCCCCATGGAACGGGCACATAGAGTGATTGTTGAGGGGTGACCTCATCTTCTTGCCGAGTTGAATTTGGAGTCCTACAAGAGACAGTTCTTGGACCTTTACTATTTTTGTGCTACATGAACGATTTTTTTTATTCATTAATTGGTATTTAACGACACTTTAACAGCCAGGGTCATGTTGTGTCGGTGACAGGTTTATTGGCGGAGAAAGCCAGGCTACCCAGGGAGAACCACCAAACAACGACGAGCACCTGCTAGCTCTCAACGTCATAACATCAGACCATACTTTGCACCGCATATTAGTACTACGAACTACACAGCACAGAGTAAGATTGGTTGAAAACGTGCACCTCGGAATGCAGAACGTCTCAACACACGGCGTCACTGTGCCCTCATGTGGGCAATCGTGATGAGGTGTCTTGTCCAAGGACACAGCGCGGAAATCCGAATTAATTTGTAAATGGTCGCCCATCCACAGACTAATTAACCGAGCTCGACGTTGATCTACTTCAGTAATCTTAGATAAACAATCTACCCAGAGGTATTACATCACAAGTACGAATATTCGCGGACGATTGCCTTCTAGTATATCGGCAAATAAAATCATTGCAAGATCATCTTGATCTTCAAATGGATCTGAAATCATTAACAAAATGGGCGAACAATTGGGGGATAAAATTGAACCAAAATGTTATTTTTTGTCAATCAACAGGAAAAAGAGCCATCAGCATACAACCACACACTAAATAACCACATCTTAAAGCATGTCCAAGATTCTAGGACAACTCATACCTATAAAAAGATATCAATAGAATTGAAATGTGTTCAGCGACGGATAGTGAGATTCGTTTGTAACGACTACATTAGAGGAGTGGTGTCTCAAGCCTGATAAAAAACCTCAACTGGAAACCATCATAGGAGCGTCGTCGAGACCAACGTGTTGGGGTTTTTTTTCTACATTATGTACGACCTGGTAGCCATTCCATCCCACAAAATACTGAAATTGAACAAATGTAGATAACGCCACACTAACTCTGAATTAGTAAAACTAATTACGTGCAACACTGGCACTTATAAATATTCATATGTACCTCAAACGATCCGCGACTGGAATGCATTGCCAGACAGTGTGGTAACTTTTCTTATTTCCCAAAATTCTCAGTGTTTCAATGACATATTTCAGTTAAACCATAGAAACATGGATATCATCAGAAATGACTTGGCGAGTCGGTTCTAACGATATCCATCTTCGTGTGGTTTTATTGTGACAGTAAACCGTTACTTTAACCTTGGCAGGTTTATTCAGGGATATTTCTATGAGCTTTTCCCCACTTTGCTGGAAAAAGATTTAAAAGTAAGAAGGCTTGTAATCCGTACAGCCTTTCCGATTACCGATTTTATTCCATTTCATCTTTGGAAATTCATTCTCAGTGATCTGTACCTTTCGTGTGCCGTGTTTTCTTCATTTTGTACACCCCCTCCTACCAACATATGGGTAAACAACGCCCAGTCTCCTGCACGAAGCGACCACAGATTCGGATCCGGATTGATCACAAATTTACGAAACGCCTTGTGTGTGAAATGTCTTGAAGCATTCAATATCTACGACATTTCGAATTGCTAACCGTAAACGTCTTGATGACTTCACATCTCGAATTACTAACCGCTAACTGCTTGCTGACATCATATTTCAGATTGCGAACTGTTCGCTGACTTCACATTCTGAATCGCTAAATGACAACTGATTACTGGCTTTTTAGGACCAACAGAAGCAAGCGAGGTAAGCGGCAGGTGCTAGTTAACAAAACATATTCCCGTACAGCTTGCTTACTTCATCGTGGATAACGTCCTGGGTACGAAACGTCCTAAGTACAAAAGAAGGAAGGCAAATCACGTACAGTCCTTCTCGGGTTCACAAAAAGTATTGTCGGTACGAAATGTCTTTGCACGAAACGTCCTCTGGTCGGAACGTCAAGAAACATCTAATATCCGTGACTTGGCATTTTGAATTGCTAACTGCTAACTGCCTTCTGACTTCACACTTCGAATTGCTAACTGCTAACTGCTTTCCGAGTTCACATTTCGAATTGCTAACTGCTTTCTGACTTGACATTCTGAATTGCTAACTGCTTACTGACTTTTTTTCTGAGTACCGAAAGAACAAGCGGGGGGGGGGGGGGGGGGGGCGGCAAATCCCTCTGTCTCACAGTCCTTCTCAGGTTTACAAAAAGTATTGTTGGTACGAACTGTCTAGGTACGAAACGTCCTCTGGGCGAATCGTCAAGACACATCTAATATCCGCGACTTGACATTTTGAATTGCTAACTACTAACTGCTTTCTGACTTCACATTTCGAATTGCTAACTGCTTGCTGACTTCCCATTTCGAATTGCTAACTGCTAACTGCTTGCTGACTTCACATTTCAAATTGCTAACTGCTAACTGCTTGCTGACTTCACGGATACGGGGTAATAATGTAAGTCAGAGAGCACTGCGGTGGATTCTAGACGTCAACATTGCATTATTATTATTATTATTATTATTATTATTATTATTATTATTATTATTATTATTATTATTACTGAAATACTGCAGTATATGATAATTTTTGGTACAGAATTGGCGCTGCAACGACATGCTCCTAATACGACATTATCACAGTTTAAAGTCGGAACACCGGAAAGTGGAACAGTGCTTATTTATTGTGGTAAACAAGTTCTGCTTTGCTCTTAAAAAGGACCAGGAACCAGTGCATGTACGGGATTGATGTCTTCTGAAGTTGGCATAAACGATTGGCAAAACTTGACTTCACACCTATGTTGCGGTCATCATTTAGCCATAGATGCAGAAAATAAATAAATAAATAAATAAATAAATAAATAAATAAATAAATAAATAAATAAATAAATAAATAAATAAATAAATAAGCCATTTAATCCCTTATCTCTTGTTTGACGGAGCTCTGTGAACTTTTTATCTTCAGCAAAATAGAGTGTGGTGGGGTGTGGGGGGGGGGGGGGTATAGGTGTTTCAAAGTCTTTGTTAACTGTATTTTCCTTCTAATCTTATACTTATAACAGGCGAGTAGTATAGCATGTACCCGATCGTCCCTTATTACCCGGAGCTTTGCCGGAGCAACTAGTGTTAAATTCCCACAGGAACCGGAGCCGTTCGCCGGAGCAACTTTTTCCTTTGGAAAAGTACGGCTCCTTAGAGCTGGATCCGACAAGTGGTGTACCTAGTGCATATAGAGTATACTATGGTATGTGTAGTGATATATGTACGCACGGGGCTATGGGTATATACTACGGGTAAGTGGTGGAAAGATGATGGGAACGTTGGGTTTTCTTGAAGGTTTTTTTCCGCGAAACGGTTGACGTTGATATTGACGTCGTGACGTCATGATACGCGCGCGACGTCATAGAGATGCTGACCACTGTTATTGTCCACTATACAATCTGACATAACGTAATTCGGGTCGGGGGGGGGGGGGTGACTAAATTTAGATAGGAGAAATGTCATAGTAGCGGTATATTCGCCTGTACCCCCCACCCCCCTCCCCCGAAAGCCATTGGTACTAGTAATCGCCTTAATGCATTATGTCATCCCATGATTAGTATAGGTAGTATGTAATGCGGTGGCAGGCGTTTTTGTGGGGTGGGTAGGTGTAATGCATGGTCGCCTAGTGTGGAAGTATAGTATGCGTGGAATATCCCTTTCAGGTCCCAAGTTAGCCCTTAGTACTATTAATCCACCTTATGCTTCATATTATCCTATGTCTGCTATAGCTAAGTCAAGCAGTAGGGTGGGTGGGTGGTAGTGTGGTATTGCGAGATAGTCATTGGTGGTTTAGATTGGCAGTACAGGATGAATGGTCTATTGGCGTATTACCCCCTTAGTACTATTAACCTACCGAATCATTTATAGTATCTAATGGCTGGTATTGGTAGTATGGAATTCCAGACCAGGTAGTATTATACTAGGTTGTTTATGTCGAGTAGTAAAGGATTAACTGCCTGTTGGTCTATTATCCACTAAGTCCTAACCTATTAACTCGTTTCGGGACGGGAGTTGGTGGGGTGGTATTGGTAGTACGAAATGCGGACTACTAATGCACTGAGGTTCGCCTTTGTGGTGTTTTGGCAATTAAGGTCAGATTGGGTGGGGGTGGGGGGGGGGGGCTGGTACGGGGATTAGTGGAGACTTTCGGAGACGGAAAAAGAGCTGATTTGTGGACTATTGGGGGCGCTGGTGTTGTACTTGTGTAGTTTGGCTCCTGAATCCCAGAAAAGCTTTTAGGCCTCTTACTTCCAAGCTCCTACACAACCTATCTATGGCTCCTAGATGGCTCCTATTTCTATAAGCGTCCTATACAATAGATAACAGAAGGCCTTTCAACATTCAATACATTTTATTCTGTACAAGATAATAATATTACAATATATACATTTATCTGACAAAACACGATTTAATTGCAGTTTTCAAATATACACGACTAAGGAATGACGTGTAACATATGAATTTTTCACATCAAGATTGCAGTGACAAAACAGCTTATGGTCAGAGTACATTAATGTCTATATATCCAGTGGTTTGGTCGATGTTCCATCTTCTTGAACTTTTCTTTTCGGGTAAAAATATGGCAGTCCATCCTTGATCTGGCTGTAAGTGTACATGTGATTATTTTTCACTACAAATCCACGGTTTACTCCTGTTCCACTCTGTTGCGTTTTCAACACATGCATATATTTGTTCTTCGTCAGGTCGTTTTGGCGTTTATTTATTCCTTTGGAACTAAACTTGCTACTCGGGCCGAAACAGTAGTAGGTTTTGCTACAGAGACCCACAATTCCATCTCCGCTCCATTCAACCTTGAGAAGGCCAGCTGTTCTTTTAGCGAATGCTTTCCGGTCGCTGCAACATGGCCCCTTCGGTGACCATGTATCTCTTCTAATCTTGGTTTGAACAAAGTCTTCTCTGTGCTTATCACATGATTCTGACGGTAACCATTGATGATACTCTCTATAAAACTGTTCTTTCTTTTCCGGTTTTATTACTTCTTCCAGAGATGATTTGGAAAATGAGATGTATCCAGAATCTGTATCCATGAGGCAATACTGAAAATCACGTCTATCCACGAAGGTATCAATAAAATCATAGTAAAACTGCAACATCTTCATCTTTGCGTATTGGTACACGAAGAATCCGATATGAAGTGGTAAGTTCAGCTTGATGCGATTCTTATTCATTTCCAACTCGTATACTGTTTCGCTCAAAGGGTTCATTTGTCGGAAGTGCACGTTGTTTATTAAGCGAGAAACTTCGTCGTCATTACAGTAAATAATATTTCTGTGTTTTCTTTGTTGGTTACTGTCTTTCCGTACCCGCTATTCCCAAGGAGTTTCATTGTGTCAGCAACTATTGCCTTATCTGGATTCCGATCACCGTCTCTTCTGGCCTGTGATACCTCTTCTCCAAATTTCTTGAAGCACGCTTTTGGTTCGTATTGTATGACTTGGTAAATTTGTGTCACCTCGAGGCCGTGATCAAGGTACCATTTCAGAAGTGGCGTTGCAAGCAATATCCTCTTCGCATGGTAACTCCCGATCAAACTTCTTCTCGGCTGGCGCATGACATGGTTTTTCTCTGCAAACTTTCTCATGTGATCTCCGATGTCGTCTGTACTGATGGAGGTATTTTTAAAGATGGGTGTCATTTCTTCAAAGTGGTGTCTGAGGTGGTCTGGAACATGAATGTCACACTCAACTAATCCGAAAAGATTGCCCGAAATCACATGCTGCGTTACTTCACTCTCGTTCATTGTCCCTGTTAAAGTGTTGCTCCCAAGTTTCTCTAGGTAACGTTTTACCGCAGGATCCTTTCTCATTTCCAGCCATTGACATTCCCAAATTTCAACAAGTTTGCATCCTTGATTTGTAATGTATTTGGCGTTCTTGGTAGTCTCTTGGTGAAGATCCTCCATTTGTTTTTCTCGAACACTATTGAAAAGAATTGCTTCTCCATTTCTTTTGGTGTTTAGTCGACAATTGTGGCCATGCCAGAAGCAACCGTGAAATTGATAGATGGTCTGCGTTTCTTTACACCAGCCGTCTACTGACAGATGTCTCCTTCCAATCTTTTTTTCTTCTCCATTGAATTGATTCCGGATTTCAAGACTGTCTCTTGTGGAGATGTAGTTCAACCACTGCTGTGCCATTCTGCCATACTTGTGAGAATACTCCGGTTTGAAGTCATGTTCTTTACGTCTTCTTATATGCATCCCAGTTGGCATCTCTTGCATTAAACACCACAAGTAAAGGGCGTTGGCGTCATAACCAACTACACTCCCACACGTTTTAGCTTCCTCTCCATACTGATAAGATCTAATTTTTGTTAGTTCTTTTTCTTGATGACGGTCAAAAATTATCGAAGGACCTCCCACGATGTTGTCTTTCACCAGGTGATGTAAATCTTTGTTCTTCTCGTTGAAAATGGTAAAATGGGTTTCATTGTCGATCGTGTTGAACAAATACTTCAATGTCAGTCCGGGTACACTCATTTCATCTTTCATCATATCAATCCCACGCTCTTTGTAGAAGGCAAATTGTTTCTCTAGTGCTTCTAGGAATGGTTGGGCATCACGATTGTTGTACCAGATGAGAAAAACGCGAAAGGTGTTCATCTTGTGGTCTTTCCATACTTTCTGACAGCAGATGTATTCTTCTTTAGATATATTTCCCCTTTGAGCGAACTGTAGAATGTATCGTAGTCCGACAAGTGGTCTTGTTCCAGTTTCTTCAAATCATCAATCCACTCGTATGGCAGGTAACCTTTCGTCATTGAACATCCAAATGCTCTGAGAAATTTATCATACGAAAAACCAGGTGCCAGATAATTCACAATGTCGAGGAATTTGAACTGTTCTGTTTTAAGGCACAAGAAATTGATGTTTCTCTTCACAGTGAATCCAATATCCTGTTTCGTTTTCAAGAAAGTAAGTAGCTCGCACTTCATAACTGCTAACTGCTTGCTGACTTCACATTTCCAATTGCTAACTGCTAACTGCTTGCTGACTTCACGGACCCGTCTTTTGCCTAAGCTTGACTGTGACATTTCAATCATTTTTCTACTATTTGGGCAGCTGTTAGGTTAAAAACTCGTCCATTTTTTGTTATTACAGTATGGCCGCCGTGGACTGGTCACTTTCCACGGGTGGGCAATATTTCCACGGACACAACAGTATTAGATTTCAAACACTAATTATAGAACTAATCATCAACAATTCAATTAATGAAACACCGGGTACAACCCGGTGCTTCATTAACCCTTTACCCAACGAATCGCCCGCATCCGCGCGCGTAATATGCAAATAGAGCAGTTGAAAAAATTAAATTTGTCAAAATATTTCAACAAAACCATATCATGTGACCCCTCATTGGAACGAGCTCATTGAGCTCGTTCCAATGAGGGGTCACATAATATGGTTTTGTTGAAATTTTTTTAAAATTTTAAAAAGTGATATTTAAAATAATAAATTTTGATATCGTCTGCGTTGGGTAAAGGTTTAATTGAAATTTTGCTGATGACGATTTTTATTACATGCGGGGATCTCACTGCCCGGGCGCGGATTACGACCAGTCCACTGCGGCTGAACTACAATAGGTGGAAAAGTTTATAGTTTGGAAATAATATTAAGAGCTGAAATGTAAAACCAATCCCTTTTATGATATAATCTGTATTGATTGTGATATTTGTATTCAGGAGCATTTGGAGCCTCAATTTTTTGGGAAGACAAGTTTTTAATTATAAGGGGGTGGGTGTCCACAATTGTTGCTTAAAAGGGGGTGGTAAGTCCCGAAACTGGTCCGGCGCAAATGCTTGCCATACCTTCCTGCATTTTTTTCCTGCCCCCTCCCCCACCCCCACCTCTCCCCCGAATAATAACTAAAATATGTGGTAAATATTCAGTTTGCACTGTCTGAAAAAAAATGTGCACATCAACATATATATCAGTGGTGTGCACGGAATGAAAAACCTTGAAGTAATGCCGACTTTGACTACAGAAAATACTTGTTGTATTTCATGCCGAGTACATTATTTGAAGGATGGGTAATTTTTCAACTCTGTCATATTCGTCATTTTATTTGACATTTACATGATATTTTACAACATTTATATCTTTAATATATATTACTGTTTTCGTGATACTATTCTCACAATATTACCGCCTTCATTATAATTCGTTTGAAGCTAAGTCTTGTACCCCTTTGTGTTTGTCGGAACACTACCACGGTGGCGATCTTCGCCGTTCTTCACCACAGGTGTGGATATTTTCTCCAAAAAGGTATGTTTGTATACGTCATAAAATTTGTAAAAACTGTCAAAACTGGCTCAAAGCTCTTGTTTTATTAACATTAAATCTTCTGTTCGTACGTGATGTCTCGCTTTTCAACAATGTTTAGTTCTGTTCAAAGCTTTTTTCTCCCATTTATTAGCTAGCCATTTTCCAGCACAAAATATTCATTTAACAAGACTATTCCATTAAACAGATTTTGGTGATTTTCATTCATTCTGGTAGCAAAGCTAGTATTTATGCTATTATATCTTGCTTGGCGGAGCTCTAACAAACAAGATTTTACAAAATAAATGGTTAACCCTTTACCCAACGTAACGGCCAAAACCGGCCAGCGCTATTCTCAAAAATCGCCAATTAATTTTCATTATTTTTTTCATTTTTTGTCTCAAAAACATAGGTTATGACCCCTCGTTGGAACGAGCTCGTCGAGCTCGTTCCAACGAGGGGTCATAACCTATGTTTTTGAGACAAAAAATGAAAAAAATTAGTTATTCAAAAATTTTTTTTGCAAGTGTCGTCTGCTTTTCATGTTAGGTAAAGGGTTAAATCTATTGTATATACATGGCGAAGTCTCGTCTGTGGCAACCACTTGTGTCACAACAACTATTTTTGTAACAGCTCACTACTTTTATAACAAAACTTAATCACTTTTGTTACAGCTCACCACTTTTGTTACAAAATCAACTATTTTTGTTACAAAATGAGCTCACAATTTTAAGCTCACGTTTTTTTCTGTATAATCAGGTATAATGCCGTTAATTGTACACGTTCACATTGTAGAGTCTTTACGTAGGGTAGCAGGGAACGCGGTGGCGTTGCGGTAACCGGTTCTCGTCAGTCACCGAAGTTAAGCAACGTCGAGCCCGGTTAGTCTTTGGATGGGTGACCACCGTCTGAGCGATCGATTCGGACTCGCGTTGTGAGAAATTTAAGGCACTTAACCCCGATTGTCCACATGGGGGCACGATGACGTCGTGTACTAAGGTGTACTGCACGTCGATGGTGCGCATGTCTTCAACCAATCTAACCCTGCCTGTGCTGCAGTGCGGAGTTACGATGTTGGGGATCTGGCAGCTGTTCGTCGTTGCTCGGTGGTTCTCTCCGGCTACTCCGGCTTTCTCCACCCGTAAAACTGTCGCGGCACGATATGACCTCGGCTGTTAAAGTGTCGTTAAACTTAATAAATAAATAAATAAATGTAGGGTCGTCGCGAAAATGACCTATTGGGGGTGGGTTGTAAACCTGATTTGTCCCGACTTCGATGGCGCAAGTCAAAACTAACAAAATATTTGACCCACATCATCAAGGCATGCCTTCATCGTGAAATGCCCTGACCGTGTAGTTGGAATATTTCTCAGTTGAGATTATAGTCAAACAACTCACGAATTCTTAGTAATTATTTATTTGTGGATAAATACACGTTTAGTCATAATTAGCTTGTATCATATATATCTGGGAAATGGTGGGTGTACCAAGTATAACATACACACTGAAAACTAAAGTGTTAAAACTGACACTTTCAAGGTGTTAAACCCCTTCTAACTCTTAGGGTTTGATTTTAACACTCAAATTGCAATGCTTAAAGCACATCGACATTACAATCGTCAGACATCTGAAACTTGAATGGATGGCACTTCCCATGTGTCTAGCATTGGCGGTTCTTCCAGAATCGTCCATAATTTGATTTGCGCTTGGTGGGTACACAATTAAAAGGACACAACGCAGATGACGCGGATCAGGCTCGAGAGTTCGAGCCTGATCCGCGTCATCTGCGTTGTTTCCTTTTAAGTGTCGCGACATTACACTTGTCAAGTGGTATTATTGTAACACCTTTAAAGTTCTGGGATATCTACACTTGAATAAAGTGCTAGTTCAGCACTTAGTAAGTGTTAACCCTTTACCCAAAGTAACGGCCAAAACCGGCCAGCGCTATTCTCAAAAATCGCCAATTAATTTTCAAAATATTTTCATTTTTTTGTCTCAAAAACATAGGTTATGACCCCTCGTTGGAACGAGCTCGTCGAGCTCGTTCCAACGAGGGGTCATAACCTATGTTTTTGAGACAAAAAATGAAAAAAAATAGTTATTCAATAATTTTTTTTGCAAGTGTCGTCTGCTTTTCATGTTAGGTAAAGGGTTAAATACAGCACTCCAAGTATAGTTTTTAATACTTTAGTTTTTAGCGTGTATGGTACGGAAGTGATACCTCTAAACCAAATGGCTTTGACGAACTTGGTAACCCTGCAGAACGATACCGGGCCGATGGATAACGCGACCGGACAATGCAGCAACACTAGAAGCAATAAGGGGTGAGTTTGGGTGGAGGAGGATTTAGGACAGGGTAGACTTAATAAAACTCTGCTATCTTAACTATTTAGTAAATCTTCCCAACAGCCGATGGTGTAAATTAAAATTCCAGAATATTTGGAGTTCAAACATAACGACAGGGTGGACAGACCAAGTGAGAGAGTTAATAGAGAACTACTCAATTGGTATCTCGTACTTAAAAATGCCCACAAACCAGGTAAAAAAAAATCGCCAGAGAAATAACCATGGTGTATTATAACCTGAATTGGCGAGAGGGGGTCAAAGAAAAGAGGTCTTTGGGTGGCCCGCGTGATAAAGATTGCCTTGATGGCACCTTTGTGGGTCACTGTTGTTCAAGCTGAGGTCGCGGTCCCTGGAGCTTAGGGGTAAAATTGGAAAAACAGGGAAAATGAGTGCCAAATGTGTAATTTAGGCGTAGTGGAGGCCCTGGAACACTTTCTATTAGAATGTCCAAAATCCCAGTCTAACAGAATAAGATAAGGACATGTGGTTAGTGGGTGACACAAAGAAGAGTGTTGGTATGCTTATCGGAGAGATTGGGAAGAATGGGGCACAGGATGTCATCAAGTAGTTCGTCTCTGAGTGTTGGGAGAAGAGAAGAGGCGTGGGGGTAAGGAGGCATTTGGGAGAACAGGGCTAACCAAGAGCAACAAAGCAGCGTCCGGCCAAATTGATATTACTATTATGCCAAATTGGTGAGGTTGACACTTTACAACCTTAATTTGGTGCCAAAGACCTCCAGTTGTATCGCCGACTGTGTATGTGTGATATAAAATTAAGAATGAAATAAATCTAGTCTTGAAAGAAAGTGTATGATTACCAGCAAGGGCGCATCGATATCTAAGACGCCAATCCATACGAAAATGGCTCCACTAGAAAGTTACTGGGGGATGTCCCACTCCCCTACTCACCCTGCATACTACCCCCTTCCCCCCTTAACAGCGCACGTGAACTCTCCTGAAGTACACGTACAACGGTATTGTACAAAAAGAGAATATATGGAGGATATCTACGCTGTTTTAGTGAATATCGAGAATTATCTCATGATTGTGGACCTGCAAGTTTTATTTTTCCCGAGCGTTTGCGCGAGTGAAAAATAATACTTTCAGGTCCACACGAATGAGAAAATTCCCGGTATTCACTAAAATGGCGTAGATTTTCTTTTTATTATATGCTGCGGGACATTTTACTGCGCAATATTCAGCAGCCCAATTCGACTGCAAACAGTTTCAAGACTATTAACAAAGATATGTTGATCGTTTCTTCAAGTCGACGCCATGCGCCGAAGCGTAAAGTCATTTAGGAAGCTACTGAAAAAAATCGTCGTGTGCACCTGAAAGCATCATTTTTCGCTCGCGAAAAATAAAACTTTCAGCTTCACACTAATGAGATAATTCCCGTTACTGACTAAAATAGAGTACGTTTTCTGTTTTATTATATGCTAAGAGACATTTTATTGCACAATATTCAGCCCAATTCGACCCAGAATGCGTACGTTTCAAAACAATAACAAAGATCAGCTGATCGTTTCTTCAAGACGACGTGATGCGGCGGGCGTGACGTCATTTAGGAAGCTACTGAGGGATATTCCTCGATATCCAGCGATGGATTAGATAATTTGCGATAATTCACAGGCTAGCATATATAAAATAGCCTTATATTAAATATACACCATTTTAAAAGGATGGTAATTTGAAAACTAAACGAATTATAGAATTTATAATTCTATAATATAATAACATAATTTTATAATGTATTCTGTATGAAGTAAAAGTGTTTTTTGACACATCGCCATTCAAGCGAACTGTTCACATGTCTTGTGAAACATCGATAATAAAGGTAAATGTCCTTATGTGACCCTGTAAGTATTCAAATGGAGACTTCGCTGACATCAATCAACCACACTCCACAGAATGATTTGTTATTTTTCACAGCACACAAAATCTTCACGGTCCATAAGGTTCCTCTTGGTTTATTCCGATTCTTGTCATTTGACCTTGGGCGCGTGAAAGAAGTGATATATCCAGTCGTTCGCCGGAAAAACCTAACAACTCAGTTTGAAATGTAAATACTCTCCTCTTCAAAAACTAATTACGCTCTTTAAACAATAAGTACACTCCTTAAAAAGTATTTCCAGGGACGCTCGAAGCACGGAGGAGGAGGGAGCAGCTGCCCTTCCTTCCTTCGGACGACGGGGGCGAGAGGGGCAGACAATGCCCTTCCCAGGTTTGTCACTCAATGTTTTTTAATGCTTTATTCTAAAGCGAAATACACCCCAAATCCGTTCTGGGAGATTTCAAAATTCAATGGGGTAGTTTAGGAGGAGGTGCCCCCTCCCGATGGGAGGGGTCACCTCCTCTCAAACTCCCCCATCTCGGGCCTTTGGCCGTTGAAACATGCATGCTTCGGCATGTCATGATGGGGCTACTAGAGCGAGTAAAAGCTCTTTTCCCAGGGTCTGCTCCCCCCCCCCCTCCCTTGCCCTGAAGTACTTCCGGTGCCCCGAGTATTCCAAAGCGGGGAGAAGTGACTTTTCGACATGTGCGAAACCAATAGAGATAACCCAATAAATTCGTGCACTCAAAGAGGAAAGTTTACTTGATTGTAGTGCTTGTTATCAGCTTGGCCTAAATTTATAAAAAAAAAACATCCCCCCAGCTCCATGTCCTTCAACTTTACCACTGTCTTGGTTGGAGTTGGAGTAGAAAACATGTAAAATCGAATTAAACTTTTTGATACTTTGTTTAATGCGATGATTCCTAAATAATTTCAAATTAAGGTTTCCGGGGAATTAATTAATATTCACTGTCCATTTCGATGCAACAGTTAATGCAGTCGGCTTCGATGCAGAATATGAAGGTCGAATTTTACAAACTTGGCATTTGAACGGAATAACAATGTGAAAAACGATGTGTTCTGCTTCGCCTCGAATTTACATATGTAATTTTAAGCATTGTTTGGGGCGACAGTGAGATTTTTAAGCCGAATTGAGGCTCACAATTTCTTGTTACCATCAGAGTAGATAATAAGCGTTCGTTCCAGATGGAAAACAGCATATTTACTAGATTTTTGCGTTGGGTTGTTGTTATTGTTGATAATGAAAGCTGAATATAGATATTTGGAACTATTTACCAAAATGGTGATGTCGGTCATACAGACAAGATAATGTTTTAGGAACGAAATGATCATTCCTTCGGACCACCCTCAAACATTTATGCGCCCATAAATATAACAACTCCCTTGTTGCAATGGTAGGTGCTACACAGTGTCGTGCTTTATTACGCATTCTACACATTTCCAAAATACACAAACCGAATGACTAATATTTCTTACAGTGCAACAATACCAAAAAAATGCCGACATCAATACAATTTGTCTCCACTAAAATAATGATAAAAATTAATTAGTATCCAGTGCACTCCACTGCGCTAGCACCTGAAATGACAACAATTCGGCAAACAATCCAATTGATAAATTGGATGGTTACGCCCGTGCGACTCCGAGTGCACAAATGTTTGAGAACACCCGAAGGAATACAATTTCTTTCTTATTCACCCTGTTCAACCGAAAGAAATATTTAAAGTTGCGACATGTGATGTCATGTCCCGAGAAATTTTCCGTATTTGCTCTGCACAAGTAAACATTTTGTCGTGTCCCTACGTGAAATGAAAGATGTTGTATAGATAACAGATTAATATCTGATTAACATATTCAATAAAATATATATTTTCCTATCAACTCTATGACGATTTTTAGTGTTCGTAGGATTAACCCCTTACCGAATGATTCCGTCACAAATTTCGCGTAACATGCAAATTTAGCAGCTGAAATTTTTTTTTTCAGAGAATTTCAGCAACACCATAGCACGTGACCCCTCATTACAACGAGCTCGGGGAGCGCGTTTTAATGAGGGGAAGGGGGGGGGGTCCACATGATAGGGTTTTGTTGAAATTCTTTGAAAAAATAATATTTAAAATAAAAAAATGATATCGTCAGGATTGGGTAAAGAGTTTAGTTAATATATATTACACTGAATATGTTAAATCTGTTATATAAATGGCAAATCTGCGATTCCGTCCAGCTAGAAATTCGAGCTTTGATTATCTCACCTGATATGCAATGTGCCACTTTTCTGTACTTGCAAGGGCGGGCCAGCTATTTTTCCGCCATTACACAGTCAGGTCAGTTATTTTTCCTCCCTTACTCAGGCTTGCCATTTATTTTTTCGTTCTTGGGCTAGCGGATCAGCTATTTTTTCGTCCTTGGATGGGTGGGCTAGCTAGGTCTGAAAAAATGACGAACGCCCGTGGTAGGGTCTCACTCTGTCAGACAATAATTTACAGAATATTCATGTTTTGAGTATATTTGAGTTTATGTATTGTTCTCACTTAACATCACAGATGTGAATTCATGATCCGATTCAAGTTATTGCGCAGTAAATGTTTCTCGGCATGAATGTTTGACAAGACGATTCATCATAATTTTATGGTGCAGCAAATAAAACGTTTTCGTTTGTGTTGGAAACTCCAAACTTTAACTCTCCTCCATTTTGCATAAGGCTATACAAAAGAAACATACGTGCCCGCAGAAATTATCCAAAATGTTTGGAAAAACACGAGTTGTGGAGAGTTGTTGCAAGACTCCACTGTCCAAAGCACAAAACCCTATTAAAATCAGTTCAGTGCATAAAGCCTCTACCGCGGCTCTATTAACCCTTTTCCTAGCACGAAAAGCAGACGACACTTGCAAAAAAATTCTTGAATAACTAATTGTTTTGTCTCAAAAACATAGGTTATGACCCCCTCATTGGAACGAGCTCGACGAGCTCGTTCCAATGAGGGGACATAATCTATGTTTTTGAGATAAAATAATGAAAATTAATTGGCGATTTTTGAGAATAGCGCTGGCCGGTTTTGACCGTTACGTTAGGTAAAGGGTTAAAAAGAGCTGAAAGCGATTTGTACGGTTTTGCACTAGTGCATTAGCTTTTTATTTGATCAGCAGTTGAAATAAAAGTTTATATAAACTTGCTTTGTTACAATCTATTAGAGAGTGAGAACAATCACTTTCCAATACATTACAACAAAACAAAACAAAATTATTTACGAATATTTCTTGCTAAACTAAGTCTCCATTCGCTGGTAGCATGGTGCGTTTTAAAAACAATATACTCATGTTACAAGCTTTGAAAAATAATTTAAATTCTACCACTTAAATAACTTCGTAACCCCATCCAACGCACGTGATATAAAAATGTGTTATTTTAATTCTTTTTTCCCAAAATATTTCAAAAACTTGCAACAGAATTATATCACGTGACTCCTCGTTGGAACGAGCTCGACGAGTTCGTTCCAATAAGGGGGCGCCATTGATATGGTTTTGTTGAAATCTTTAAAAAATTTTTTTTTTTTTCAACTGCTCAATTTGTAAACCACGTGAGCAAATGCGGCCAATTCGTTATGTAAAGGGTTAATTAGCCCAGATGTGGCATTCAGTTATTACTGGTCCTCATTACCGTTTTAACCCATACCTAAGGCCTATCCGACCAGGCCTTTCACAAAAATCGCCAATCAGATTTTAATATTTTTCTTCACCCTCCCCTAAAACATAGCTTTTGAGCCCGAGCTGGTTCCAAGATGGCACCAGAATCTGTGTATTACAAGCACACAATAAAAACATTCAGCTGTTCAAGAAAAAATGCAAGTGTCGCGCACTAGCTGTGTTTGGTAAACTGCTGGGGTTGGTTATGTCGTCAGCCCGTCGACTGCCAAAAAGAATTGAAATGAATTATCTGTCGCTTTATCGGAGTATGAATGTTGAATGCATTCATACAACTTAACACGCCCATCCCACATTCATACTCCGATAAAGTGAGAAAGATAATTCACTTCAATTGTTATAATTTAATTCAGAATGTTTGCTTGTATTATAATGCACGCTTACTTGGCCGAAGTCTACGATATTTTATCATATCAGACATATCAACTTTTGTGCCATGGCAGTTTTAATATTTTCAACATAGGCTGATACAGTCAGTTCTCGAATACTGAAGAGAAAAACTAATGTGAACAACCGCGAATACTAACCAACAGCTCACCCGCAGTAATTACAGATTAATTGTAACGTTGGGCACATCCACAACTTTTTATTTAACAAATGGGCGGGAGAAAGCAAAAATATTCATACGGTAGGAATATTATTTATAGAGTTGTGAGAAACTCACCTCGATCAATCACATGCGAGAAAATCGGCTATCATTAACACTCACGCTGCCAAAAGCGACTATCAAACCTACAATCTGATTAATTGCTGGAAAGGGCTCAGAGAGCCCTTTCCAACAATTAATCAGATGATAGAGTTTCAAGTATGTCATAAATTTTATTAAACTTCCTCGCATACATGTGTACATAGAGGTCCTCCATATATGGCTAAAGTGGGCGTGGTAGTAAAAGGATTAAAGAAAGGTGTATTATACCCGAATGAACTAATTGAAAGGGTAAATTTTTAGAACGTTGTGTTGTTTCGGTTTCCAAATTAACGTGCAAACACTGATGATACGTTTTTCACATCCCCGTTTAAAAGGTGGCGGTACAGCAACAGACCACATGAATAATTTGGCGGTCATTTGGCTGAAACGAAGGCCAGTGAGAGGGCGAACAAGCCGAGGGGGTAACTATAGGACTCGGCGACTGGAGAGTGGGGGTGGGCCTGGCCCAGGCCAACCAATACAAGGGGGCAGCTGTCCATATGTACAACACCAGGAGGAAGAGGCTATCAAAGAGCTATTAAAGTCTCTTACTTTGTTGTCCAAAATTCCTCTCTTCGACCTTGGTTGAAACTTAGCTGGTGTTTCATACTCTGTCGCAGAATTCGAGTCATCATGGAGGAATGAACTTTTGTTTGCTGGTTATTGCTTAATGAGTCCATTTTAGTTTCATTTCCCGGAACTCCGGATGTATTTTTACTGGAACTTAGGGCATTCGGCTCCCCTCGCCTTATTCCGATTCTCTTCATAACACCTCTGGTGGGTGAAAGAAGTGAAATGATCAAAAACAATCTATTGTTTATCGGAAAAAAGCCTGACCACACAGTTTGAAATGTAAATACGCTCACTAAAAATAAATACGTTCCTTAACAAGTATGCCTGAACGGAAGAAGTTATTTTTTATATGATGGAAAGAAAACGTAAAGTAAAAGAGATTGTTCCACTATTACCGTGAGCTTTCAACGTAACGCAATACAATACATATATTGGAGAATATGCAAGATACACCAGTAATCTGGATTACGCCTATGAACGTCACCGGAAATTTTCCCGGTGAACCGTATGGCCAGTCCGCCTCTGTCATGTCCTCAAAACATTTGTCAGCCTAGATCATAGTTAAAAAACTCAAGACTTCTTGGAAATTTTTTTGTAGATAAATAGATAAAACGTAATGTGTAGATGCCTGGCCCCCAACAACCCAGGTCGAGAACCACGGGCCTCTGTTTGTGTGACTAACTTAAGACTCGTATACGAATGGCATGATCATCACCAGGGCGAATGAATATCTGAGACTCCTAATCAGAAGGAAATTTCCCGACTGAAAAAACTGTTGGGGGGTATTACAGCCATACACTCCTTAACTGCACACATGGCTGTGAAACACAAAGAAAATATTAAAATAAGAAAGTTAGAAAAGCAGAGTCGCTTCTTTCCTACATGGTGAAGAATACAACATCCAAAGAAACATGCCTACTACAACACAAACACGTGAAAAGACAAAAGGCCATAAAAGTCATTTGAACTGTCCAGACATATTTGTCACCTTTGGAAAGTACTTGTCTGCCCTATATACGAATTATAGTTCGTGATTGTATGTTCCTTTCCGTTTGTCACTTTATGATAGTGGCGTAGTTACAGGGGGGGGGGGGGGGGTGTTGAGGGGGCTAGTCCTAACTTGAACCCTCCTGCGTTGCCCTCTCCTCCCACTTCTCTTCAGGGAGGTGAGTGGAGAGGCAACGACTGGAAGGTCCTAGTTAGGACAAGGGGGATCCCCTGAAACCCACACAACAGCCTTTTAGATATCATCTTTGCCCCCCCCCCTCCCCAAATCCTGGCTAGGGCACCCCTATTATAGTATCCTGGCTACGCGCCTGCTTTATGATATAAACCTTAAAGCGACCTAACCTTTCATAATGTACTCTGTACATTCTTTCCTGGGGCTGTGTTACACTGTTGAAGAGCCAGTGGAAGTTCAATGAATGTGAGTGGATGTGATGCGGTGGGGTTGAGCCAATACGGACCGATGTCAACGTTACAAATTCATAAGGATATAGTTTTCAGTTTCAAACTGATTTTTTAATTTTCTGTATGCACCGAGCTTCGGTGCACGTTGAATCCTTTCCAGCCAATTATTGTTATGGTGTTTAGACAAGTTTGCATGCATCTTGTTAATGTTACAGGTGGTATAACCTTTATATACATCAGGACAGTCAAGAATATATCCTTTCATTATAGAAGTTATAATCCAACAGGAATAATCTCTTCAATAGTCGAAAAGTGTCCGTTGGGTTAAAAATCAACCCAAATTAGCTGGGTTGAGTGAATATGAATATTCACTCAACTGGACTGTAAAATCAGGTGGGTTAAAAATCGACCCAAATCAACTGGGTTGAGTGAATATGAAACCAATTGGGTTCATTTTCACTCAACCCAGTTCATTTGGGTTCATTTTCAACCCAACTGATTTTAGAGTGTAACAATGGACTAAATCCATATTCCGAACATGACAACCCATCTCCGTTGCACCGAAGGTTCAAATCATCTCCAAACATTCCCAATATAGGACAAAACCTGTGTACCTCCCCTAAATATTACCGAATGGCCATATTCTTCCCCACGTCTGCAGTTGGATAATTCTAATCACCCAACCCCCGATGCATAGTGAAGCAGACACACATTGAATAAAATATTTGTAATTTTTTTAAACTCACGCCCCTTTGTTGGTGAATATTGGATATTACAGATTCGATGGCTCTGCCCACGTAACGTGCTAAGCCTTAGCACGTTTGGCGGGCATAGCTCTCAGATCAGTAATATCCACAGCAGCCAAGGTCTCTGGAGTATGATCAAAATCTCCATGTTCTTGAAATATTGTACCCAGATACCGATATTTATTCGAGTATACTATGGTGGACTCCCTTATTACAAATTCATAATCACTACGCTTTGTACGTTTCTTTCTGATGTGGACAATCTTCGTTTTTTTTCTTTGTTTATAGCTATTCGGCACATCGTACATGATTGTATGAAAGATGCCTAGCAGGAATTGCATATTTACCTCACCACCAAAGATCAATACTACGCCGTCTGCATACATTAATATAGAAATATTATCTTCATGTATTTGACCCTCTTTATATCCCTCGTCAAATCGCCAATAGACAATGCAAACAACGTAGGGGACAAATTATCTCCTTGTTTCAATCCACCAAACAGTATTTTGTTACTTTCCATTTATGCGCACTCCGCCTGATGTATTTTGATACATACTTTTTCTTCAGACCCATATACCGTACTATGCCTTTCGAACGGCTTACTGCTTTCGTGCATGTCGCCCCACATATTATAAGTCTCTACCTTTTTCTGGTCATGTTAGGTCTGTTTCCCCATTTCTACCATCTTCCAATCCGAAGGCTAGCCTTTGGGTTGGAAGCTGTTTGAAGTAGAAGAAAGATACCGAACCGGCTGAAGGTTGATTCAGTTGGCTACAATAACTGAATTTGTTTTCATTTCCAGCTGAGTATTATACGGTTGCCTGTATATTGACATCGTTGAATACTCTCGATTTCTTATAAACTCACAGTGCAATCATGTACATGTATTTGGAAATTTTGTGTGGGAAATGGGGTGCACACGTCCCCTGAGCCCTCCAGTTTCGCAGCCTCCGACTGGAAAGTAACATATTCATTTGCGATTATTTAGAGGTTATTACTTGGTTAGTTTCATATCGGCCACGACATCAGCCCGAGATAACTTGTATATCAGCCTGAGGCCGAAAGTCGAAGGCTGATAAGGGCTAATATCTCGGGCGATATCAAAGTAACCAAGTAATAACCCTTTTTTATTAAACCAAATCAAATAAATACAAAATATTCTCATATCTCTGACAGTGTTATCGTTTCTTATACTTTTCATAAAGTCCTAAGTTTCCTCTTCTCCTAGTTCAACAACCCGAACGTCACGTCTTCCCTAGTGGGACAGCCTCAACGTTCGGATAGCTGAACCATCGCTTCTCTCACTTCGACGAATCTCCGTTAATGACCTCTTAATCTCAGTTTGCGTTGAACTTTGTGTACAACTCTTTTTTTTTCTCCACATAATCCTTACTTATTGCTATCACTAATTCCCCACCACACAAAACTACCCCCCTTTGCCTGTAGCGCCAATTTCACTGATAGATTGCCCGATAACGCCTATTTTACTGATTAGCTGCTTTCTACGGATAACGGTGAACGATTGCGCTGTAAGCAAAGTGTCTGCGCCTAGTAACGACAACTCCAGCTTGGTTCATATCGGCCGAGACACCAACCGAGTTTGAAGTCATATCAACCGATAAGTGGCAATTCTGGGAAAGAAAATCATATCTAATAAATAAAAGGTTTTATTTTTTTGTCTTTTACAGAAAAAGTATAAAAATACATGTTTTTGCATGTCGAATTAGTAAAGAAAATGTTTGAACCCCTTTGGATGACAGAGAACGAAAGTTTTAAGACAGCTTCTTTTTACTCGCACGTTTCTGTTACAGAGGATGAATCATTATTTATCAGTTTGCCTGCAACGAAACAATATCTATTTTTCATTCCCGATTGGCCCATCAGTCATTATTTAACAAGTGAGTTGTAGCACATGACAATGAATAATGCATTTGGACTCGAACTGTGCGTCTCACCAATTACACATTAAGACCACGAATTAGCAAAACATTTCTTGAATTTGTCACAACAACTGTATACGCCCCAGCGATGACGATGATCGGGGTTTGTTTTGACGTAAACAACAAACCAGCCACACTCTTCACAGTTCCTTCCTACGGTGAAGTTACTTTTCCCCCCGAACTTGCCATATGCAGGTGTGATTGTCAAAGACATCCATTACAGAACAAAACTCGGTGCTAAATCCAGAGGTATTGTACGTTTATTTTAACCATTGCGTGAATGAGAACAACACAAAAATATCACAAAGATAACCAATGCTTTAAATTAGAAAAATTTTAAAGTTAATATTCAATATTCAATAGTTTAATTCATTACACCATAATGGCAGTTGCACAATACAAACATAACAAATAAGAAGATATAATAAACATGATGTATAATATAAAGTACTAATGACTTTTTTCTTTAACAAGGTGATCTCGTTTACAGAAGAATGACCAGACTATGTTAGAAATAATATTAATCGATTTACTATCACAGTTTTTCAATATATAGTAGTATTTCTCCGAATCATTTAATTGTTTAAATTCTTTGTTTTCTTTTATAATCTCTTCGAACCCCGTTTCCCTAATTTCGACATATGCCTCACAATCCATAACAAAATGGTTTTCGCTCTCTATTTCACCGACATCGCATACCTGGCATCTCCTATCATTTAGGGGCGTTGGGGGTTGTTTATATCTGTTCTTTTCTATTTCTAAATTATTGTTACTAACCCTAAGTCTAGTAAACAGTTCACGGGCCTGTCGAGATCTGGTGAATATCAGATAAGGCTTAAGCCTGTATTCATTTTTAACTAATCGATACGTTTGTAACTTATTATTGCCTTTCATTTTGTCATCATTAAACACATCTTTAGTGAATCTTTCTCTATGCTGAGATTCTAGTACATCTTTCAGACAATTTCCATTCCTATTTTGTTAACGTAATAGCATCGGAAACTCTGATATTATAACGAGATATCTGAGTTATCCAAGTTTTCGGCAATTTACATTTGAGCGACTCCTTGAATGAGTTGGGGAGTATGTTATCGCCAGCAATTTTGGAAAATTTATCGACATGTTTATAGAGGTGTAAGATGGTATCGTTCACAATAGAATATCAACGCAACTCGCCCCGAGCTGCGTGATTGGATGCTTTTCTATTTAACAATAACATTTGTTTACAAAATTTCAAGTGGACTTGTTCACAGGCTGTAGTGTCTGGAAAAGGAGTATTAAGGTCAGGGGACCATATCTCACAACCATATAATAAAATAGGTTTAATCAATGTATCAAAAAGTTTACATTTCACGTCAAGAGTTAAGTCAAGTGACTTTCTGAGAGAATTTGTAAGGAAAAACATTGCTTTCGACCCTTTTGTACTTAAATTCTCTTGAACTTGTTTCGATATTCCAATATAAAACGTAGGATCTTTTACATCTTTTCTATTTTTGAAAATCCTGCATTTTGTTTTATAAATATTGACACTAAGTTTGTTTTAATTCGCGTAGTGGTCTTATTTCTGAACGCATTTATTAAATCCGGTTTGAGATTCTGATAACATTAGCAGGTCAACGGCAAAAAGTAGGTGACTGAGTCGCTGTCCATTCACATTAACTGGCGAACAGGATTCATCAAATATCCCCCAAATGTCATCAATAACAATTTTGAAAAGAGTGGGAGATATAGAACATCCTTGTCTAACTCCCACTTTTGAGAGTAAAGGTGGGCTCAATCCTGCAGAAATATTTATAGAATGGTAACTGGGCCTATAAAGAGAGCTATGAATTTTGAGGACATTCCCACCGATACGCAACGACTTCATTTTCTTAAAAAGTAACGACCTATCTACCGAATAAAATGCTTCCTTAAAATCAACAAAAGCCCTATACATTGGTTTCTTCTCTCCTATATATTTATTTGCCAACGTGCGCAAAATGAATGCACTGTCAATTGTTCCACGATGCTTCCTGAATCCAATTTGAATTGGTTATCGTTATTAAATCGTTCAGTTCTATCTAAATACTCATTCAGCCTCGAGTTAATTACTTTTTTTAATAATACTCAGAGCAATTGGTCTGTAATTGTTAGGATCATGTCGATCGCCTTTCTTACAGAGAGTTTTTATTATAGACTCACTCCAGCATACAGGGCAATGACCTGATAATAATATTTGGTTACATAGATTGACAACATCATCTATGATAATTGGAACAATAAGTTTTAATAATTCATTCGAAATGTTATCTACAGCCGATAACTTTTTGTTTTGGAGCTGCCTTACAGCGTCTAATATTTCTTTAGCGGTTATGCAGTCATTGTTTAATTTGATATCTGGCTCCTTAATTGTCGCCGGAAGATGTCGTATTTCAGATTCAGATCTTTTCGGACAATGTAATGTTTTAAAGAATTCAGTTTCATCTAGGTGTAAATAATTGGGCTCTTCTTTCTTAGCACAAAATGTTCTAATAATTCTCCAGTACACGGAAGGATTAGCTGTCTTCATATTAGATAATTTATCAGAGATACATTCATAACATTCTCTGCGCTTCAGCTTTGTCTCCCGTTTATAATGCTTTTTATAGGGTGAAATTTAATGAGTAATGTCTTAATCATAATGCCTCTTCTTCATCTCGTTTATGACATTTGTCATATCTTTTTTTAACTGCATGCTTATAGTGTCTGTCAAACCAGGGTCGTTTATGTTTTTGTTTAAACCTAGAATTTATCACTCTCGGTGAAGCTTTATTGATAATTATTACCACTCAATCTATAAGTTACTAGTCTATTAACATAAGTTTGGAGGCTCGTTAAAACTCCATAAGTTCAGTGATGTCATTCGACGGAGCCGGGCCGCGGGCGATAATGGTATAAATAGCCATTGGCGGCCCGCGGCCCGGCAATTTTTAGATTCCATGGTACGATGAATTTCTCCCATTCGGCTGACGTCCCTTTGTATTTCTGAATTGATTGAGGAAAGATTGTTAACTTGAAAGAAGTGACAGGAGGAGAGTTTTATTGTTATTTCATGACAAATTTGAAATGTTATAGAGTATCTTCACTTGTCCAATTCAATTTACATAACATACTATTTTTCTTTTGTGTTTTAATGTCCAAATCCGAAAGACTTCCAGCAAATCCCTCGTGCGGTTAGCTGTAACAGGGAGTGGTAATAATAGTAATAACATGATTGTTGTCAGGCATCATAAGTCATTAGCGGCCCTGCAGCAAGGGCTCATCAGCCCTTGGGCTTATTAACGGCCCTCGCCTTCGTCTCGGGCCTTTAATAAACCCTCGGGCTGTTCATCATTGCCGCAGGGCCTCTAATGAACCATAAT
Organism: Pictodentalium vernedei; assembly: GCA_031216915.1. Taxonomy (NCBI): domain Eukaryota; kingdom Metazoa; phylum Mollusca; class Scaphopoda; order Dentaliida; family Dentaliidae; genus Pictodentalium; species Pictodentalium vernedei. Next base: position 312,487,989 of record CM062292.1, on the reverse strand, counting down.
GCCCTCCAAAATCATGTTATTGTTATAATAATATCATTCAGATCTCGAGTGGCCCTTTCGGTTCCAATGGGATTCGCAGAATACTCACTTAATCTAACTCCATTAATCTTTTCTGAACATATGGATCATATAAGGTAGATATGACTTTATCTCCGCTCTCTTTACTCCATTTTGTAACTAAATTAGGTTTTCGGTAGATATTTTGAAGCTTAGTACTTTCTACTTCGATTACCATAAAATCGAAATGAACAGTCATCTGACTATGATCTTAAAATTCCTTCGGGGATTTAACACAAAAATAGCTAACATCGGGAAGATACCTCTTATTTATCAATACATAGTCAACAATACTAGCACGATTGTAACTGTAGCTCGTATAATTCCCGAGAGAATCTCCAAATTTCCTGCCTTTCACTATTCTCATACCAGACGATTTGCACATAGGTAATAATTGTGTGCCAAACGCATTGCCTTCTTTATTCAACAATAGGCTTGTAACAACCAGAAGCTTAATAATCAACCAGTTCTGTAATATTAACCAGTAATAAATTCAGCCAGTAATGTAATACTAAACCTGTAATGTAATATAAATGAACCAGTAATGTAATAACCAGTGTATGTAACAAACTTAATTAGTTATGTAGTAAAAGTGTGGCTCAAAGTGTGGCTCAAATTATAGTTTTTGTATATCTTATCGATTTTTTATAATTTTGATCATAAGTCTGAAGACTTTGGAAGTCAAACATCAGTTGGTTCAATACTGCGACGGAAGGTGTTTCCATGGTTTTTATGTGCATATTTTCTGGTGTTTGAGGTAGGTCACCTTCAGCGTCTGTGGCTATATCTCTGCCGTAAGGTTGATATACCTTCAAAGGTAGCCATCCAATTATTTATGGTAATGTCGTACTCGTAAGAGGATTCTCAGTGAGAATCCTCTTACGAGTACGACATTACCATAAATAATTTCTCACCCCGGAGATATGATGTCGGGGCCTGTGGTATCACAAAATGTTTTCAGGGTAACTCGTTGGTCTTGTCTTCTGGGACTTGGATTTTCTGATCCCTTCCGTTGACTTTATTTATAATTTTTAATACTCTTCCGACAGACCTCCAAAGATATCTCTCAATCCATCCCTTCAGTCGCTGTATCGCAGTGCATGTCTTTTTTTCTCGGTCTGATTGGACACTTTTAAAGATACATAAAAGACCATGTTCGACTGAGCGTGGTGCTTAAGTTCCTTAAAGGGGGGCCCGTCCATCTAAGGAGGCATTTTGTGTGACTGTTGATATCCCAATTTTGCTATTTGCGGCTCAAACCTATGCATTAAAAAGCTCACTCATTGCTCAGGCCCCGAGCCACTAATGTCCTTTCGAAATTGGAGGGGTTCTGAGAAACCCTCAGAAAAAAGTGCCACACCATACCTTGGTATTGTCCCCTAATACCGTTGTATCCCCAAATATCGCTGTGTCCTTTTTGTCTAGTAAACCTGGCAATTTAGGACAATACACGGTCACGATGTTCCTGATATTCCTTTAAGTGATATATATATATATATATATATATATATATATATATATATATATATATATATATATATATATATATATATATATATACTACTCAAAGTTTACTAAGCACCAAATATTTGACACATCATTGTGAAATTTGCTTGTGACATATTTGCGATATTGTTGGTGGATATGATTGTGGAATGTATTGAGATGGTCCCCAGTGTTTACATTAGCTCTCTTGACAGGCAGACTTTTCGTGACAGCCATGGAAAGCATGTACCCCTTGATTTTCATGATGTTTTCGTGTACTGTCTACACGAACATGGCATGTGTAGGGTATTTAATCTTCATTTCAACACAAATCCTTGTGATTTAATGATTGAATATGGCAAATGCAAATGTAAGAAGACATTTGTCTGAAGCTGACATGTGGCGTGCTGTAGGGATGTTGGAGCAAGGGGTTACCCATCGTCAGGTTGGTGAAGCCCTTGGTGTGCACCATACGGCGATCACCAGAGCCTGGGCAAGATTTCAGCAGTGTGGCACACCAGTAAGACGGCATGGTGGTGGCGGAGACAGGTCAACATCTGCAGCTGAAACCCGGTTTTTGATCATTCAGGCCCGTAGGAACCGCTTAGCCCCAGCAACTAGGCTTCACAGTGTCCTTCAGAATGCATCCGGGATAAAGGTTTCGACGCAGACCACCCAGGCAAGATTGAACGAAGGTGGTCTCCGATCGAAAAGACCATGTATTCGCATTCCGCTGTCCCAGAACCACGCCAGCCACGATATGAATGGGCCATGGACCACGTTGAATGGACCAGAGAAGATTGGCGACCTGGCCTTTTTACAGATGAGTCAAGGTATTACCTAGACCACACAGATAGACGTTCTAGGGTATGGAGAAGACCAGGAGAGTGATTCCATGCGCCAACATTGCTGAGCATGACCGCTATGGTGGAAGGTCAATCATGGTCTGTGGCGGCATCAGCAGGGATGAAGATGAACGTACAGAGCTCTATGTCCTTGACCGTGGTACTTTGACTGCACAGCGGTATTTTGATGAGATCCTGGATGCCCACGTCAGATTGTATACAGGTGCAGTGGGTGATAGATTCATTCTGATGGACGACAATGCCCGTCCTCCTGTTGCCCAAGCTGTCCGGGAGTACCGACAGAGGGAGGGGATTGGGCGTTTGTACTGTCTAGCAAGATCTTCTGACCTCAATCCAATCGAACATGTCTGGAATGAGTTGCAGTCTGCAATTTCAGTCCGTCCAGTCCAACCAAGAAGTGTCCAGGCGCTTGGTGCCGTACAGGTACAAGAATGAAACAGCATCCCACAAAGGACCATCTGGAACCTGATTGGGAGCATGAGAAGGCGTTGCCAAGCTGTAATTAACAATAAAGGGTCTCATACTCGATATTGAACCCATATCAGTTCGCTCCGTCAACTTTTTGGCAAATTTGAAAAATTCCCTCTTTTACCAATAATATCCATTTTCCATGGTTATCGTACTCAAAAGCTAAAAAATAATGTCAAACACAAATAAAATTTTAATTTCTGTGCTTAAATCATTAAAGATAGAATTAAATAAAAAATATATACACTTTTCATAACAATATTTCAACTAAAACGTAAAACAGGTTGTTGGATATACTTGGTGCTTAGCAAACTTTGAATAGTATCCGAGGCCATTTTCTCACCCATAACGTCACTGTCCTTAAGAGGTACTGGGACTAAATTTTTGTTTTGTGAAAATAAATGTCTACATTATACCGTGATTACGCAGTTTACTGGAATCATACAATCAAAAATTTCGCTGTATCACATAATTATATTAAATTCAACAAGAAACATTTTACGCTAGGTACACCCCGCCTATATCCACCACTGGTAGGATGGATAACTTCTAGAAAGTTTCCATCTATGTTTTTTCTTATTTTACTGTGGCTGACTGCAAACCTTTCTATGAAATCTCTCTGGTCCGGCAAGGAATTGTTGTTGGAAAACGGCATGGGCAGGGACCAATATTATAAAACCTTTACAATTGTATTTTCTAGAATTGTATTTTCTACTTATTAATATAACTGACTAAAATGAATCGTTAGCATTTTAAAAGATATGGCAATTTGCCAACTGGCAAATTGTCACATCTTTGAAAATGATAATGGTTCATTTCGACCCATTTAAAGTTATAACTAGAAAATGCAATTCTAGAAAATTCAATTGTAAAAGTTTTATAGCACTGGGCTATGGTTCGGAAAAATATTTTCCTTCCATTCAGTTCTATATTACTATTGAATTCTCCATTGCTTATTCTGTTGTTGTTTTTCAGACACTTCCGCACTTTAGGTACAGAAAGGGCCTCTTGGATGTACAGTTAAATAGTTGTGATTATTGACAAAAAAACCTTTCACCCTGATAAAGCACAGCTGTTAAACGAATGCATTGATTAACATGATCGTCATCCTCATATTGTTTAGCATTATTTACAACGTAGATGGACATGCCAGACTATGGGATCCACCCAGTAGATCCACAATGTTCAGACGAGGATATAGGACTCCAGCAAACTATGATGATAATCAATTATATTGTGGAGGGTTTGTGGTGAGTTAAATTTTGCATTTTTTCAGTTATGCAAAACTCTTATATATTAATTATTCATATATTTATTGGTATTTAAGGTCACTTTCTGCATCTATGGCTATACCAACCCCGCGGAACATGTATAAACTAGAGTTTAACAGCTATACTGTCCACTTTTGACTTCATCCTCAGACGTTGATTACCAGATTCCGACGAACTTGTTTACACCACAGCAAGCAGACACTGCTCTACTTCGTCGTGTTTCCTCAGAAGGAAAATCCTTGATGGTCCACTTATTTCACACTTCATGGATAACATTACATTTAATGACGCCATCAGTTTCCAGATACGACAAATTCTTGTGATTCTTGCCGTTCTGTCGCACAATGACAATAACTGATTAAACGTTGTCATTATACAAGACGAAACATTCAGTAGCGTCAAGCTGAAATTCAATGATTTGATCGTCCCCTGACTGCATAAAGGCGCCTTCTGCAATGCTAATGCATTGCAGATGGCGCCTTGATGCACTCAAGGTACGTTATGTTATAGTTTGCAAATTCGTCCCAGCATCATCCATTATATCGTTTTGTATTGCTGCTCGGTTCAAACGCACGTAATGCATTATGTCGAAATTGCAAAACCGAGAGGGAGAATTGGTGATTATAATTTTTTCGCATTGCTTACATCGTTCGCAAAGCGCTCAGCGTATTACAGCTTTGATCACTGCCATTGTTGATACGTGTGACAGGGCAAATATATCTTGTCACATTGAAACACTTTATCTAATAGCATAGTTGGACAAGTTAACCCCTTTCCTAATACAAGCAAAAAATGAAGCTTAACGAAAACTGAATAACTGAAAATTTTCATTTTTTGCCTCCGGGACATAGCTTACGGCCCCTTAATGGAAGAAAGAGTTCGAAAAGTCTTCCCAATCATAGGATATGTTCCGAAGGCAAACATGGAAACTAATAATGAAATTTGAAGGACGATTCTTGTGAATAACGCTGGCCATATATGGTCATTATATTTGGTAAAGGCTTTCATACTGGATACGATGCGGACGTTATGCGCTATGCGATAATGTTATATTTAACGATTTCTCTTCCCATCATGCAAATTTGACGCAGTTCAATGTTTATAATGTAATCCGCATCGTTGTAAGATAGGCACAAAAATTGACAACAATAAGATTAATGTAAATGAAAGGAGCACAAAATCATCCATTTAACCCTCTGCACACTAATGTCGAAATATAAAAATTTCAATTTCAACATGCAATTATTTTTCCTATAATGCAACCAGGAATTTAACAAATTTTATCTTGTTTGGCAGAGTTCATTGATACCTACACACTGTATTAAAAACTAATCAAAGTTGCTTCTTTCAGAGACAATGGTCGAAGAATGGGGGTAAATGTGGTGTTTGTGGTGACCCCTGGGATGGACCACGCCTGAACGAAGCTGGTGGAAGATACGCCACGGGGATTATATCCAGGAGGTTCACAGTTGGTGAGACTATTGACATTGATGTGGATGTCACGGCTAATCACAAAGGATGGTTTGAATTTCGATTGTGTCCCACTAACGACCCAATGAAAAGAGCGACCCATGAATGTATGGATATGTTCCCCTTACAACTCGCAGATGGCACTGGTATCAGGCGACACATTCGGACAGCTGCTGGGCACGTGATAACAAAAGTGAAGCTACCCAGCAATCTAGAGTGTTCACAGTGTGTCCTGCAATGGAAATATCATGCAGGTAATTTATAATTACTAGCCCACTATTCAGGGGCATATCTGAGGGAGGAGGCAGTGTCTAACCCATCCACATCAAAGAACAAAAATGTGCTTGAGCATCTTCATCCACAAATGTTAGACCACACGTCTAAACTAGGATGACTTCGTTCCCCATATACCTGAACTCGTCTCTATGACCGAGGTCGCCATTTTGTCAAAAAGGTCTGTTTCTATATTTTGCTTTCATTAACCCTTTATCCAACGTAACGGCCAAAGCCGGCTAACGCTATTCACAAAAATCGCCAATTAATTTTCATTATTTTTTTTCATTTTTTGTCTCAAAAATATAGGTTAGTGATCCGGAGCGGATCGACTAGTGCGGTCCGGTCCACTAATCAGGCGGCCTAGTCCGGTAAGCCCATCCCTTAACGTCCGTTACAGCAGTCTGTATCGGTCCATAGGGGTCCGGTCCGACCAAAAGTGAATAAAATGCAAGTTATTCAGCTTCTTGTGTACATATTTGTTATATCTTGTTCAAAATGATCCTCGAACTGGAGTATGTCATTTGGATGAAAATTTTACAATAACTTATATCCTTTTAAAAACCTATTATTTCTGAAATCTTCACCAATGAATTCCGAGGTTCCGAATGGAATTACTTTCAGATCTCACGCCAGCTAAAATGATTTAAAATGTAGACAACTCACACGTGATTAAAACAAACGTTCATATTCAGTTCAATTACTGATTTTCATTTTGCGTTTAAAATGGGTTAGCTGCGTAGGTGAAACAAGTGAAAACTAAACAAACAAACACACCCTCCTAAAAAAAGACCAATAATAACAGACAAATTTCACACAGAATAGCGTGAAATTAATTGAAACGATATAGGAGTAACGGAGACCCTGGAACACTTCATTCTAGAATTCCCCAAATATCTGTCTAGTAGAATAAGACTCCTCAGAATATTAATGGAAAAATGGGATAAAAACCTGAAGGATAAGTGGATGGGGAACATGAGGGAAAGGGTCAATTTTATAGTTAAGGACATCGAAAAAGCGCCGATGGGAGGAATTATGAAACATTTTTGACTAAATTCTGTGAGGTTAGTGGGGAGAGTGAGGGGCGGGTGATAATAGCCCGGCGGGTACTGGGTTAATTATATCACTGGTACCGTACTCGAGTTCCGTTTGTGATTCTCACGGTGACAAAAAATCGCATGTAGGTGGGCGCATCTGGATCTGTAAACGAATGGTCATTGAAAGCTGATGACATTTTCGTCGCCTGAGTGCTAGAATGTCGTCCCTTTTGGGACATAGGACATTCTAGGACTCAGGCTACGTTCTGTTGTTTGCTAGGCTGCATAGCACATAGACATGGTCAAATGGAAAACATGACCTGTCACATGTCATTTTCTTACCCAGGTGTAAAAGAAAACACATGCCTGTATATTGTGACCACACGACATTGAATTCTGAGAGCGAGTGGCATGTAGTCTACATTGTATTTGAACTCACAGAGATACCAACTACATGGCGGGCCATGACCTGGCGACACGTGACACCATGTCGCAAGATAGTTTCTTGGGTTTTGCCGACTTTAAAATACACCTGCTGGTCACGAGTGTGATGATTTATTTATTTATTTATTTATTTATTTATTTATTGGTGTATAACGTCGCATACTTATGCACAATGGCTAATCGTGACCGTGACAGTTTTACGGGCGAGGAAACCGGAGTACCCGGAGAGAACCACCGATCATCGACGAACAACTGTCAGCTCCTCAACATTCTAACTCTGTTCGAGCTCCGCTCAAGCAGGGTTACAGCGGTTGAAGACATGTGTACCATCGACGTGCAGTACGCCTTAGTAGACGGCGGCATCGTGCCCCCGTGTAGGCAACCGGGATAAACTGCCTTGCCCAAGGACACAACGCGGGTCGACCCGGACGGGGATCGAACTCGGGACCTCTAGCATATAAGCCCAACAGTCTACCACTGAGTCACCGCGCTCCCCACAAGCGTGATGATACGAAGCATATAAAATGAGTCCTACCATCGTTCTTGTAACATTGTCGAATTGGTATGTGGACAGGGTCGGAAAATACTGGATCGGGGTGGGTGGACCGGTCCGTGTAGTCAGTGGTCCGGTCTGCCTGAACCGCGCACTGGACCAGTTCAAGCGGTCCGGTCCGCATCACTATATTGATATGCTACTTTGTGAATGGGGCGAACATATATTATCTACTCTGGTGGGTCGCAAGAAAATGTCCCTATTTGGCTTAACCCTTTGAAAATAGTGGTATCTTCCTTATCAGTTCAATGGCAGCAACGGAAGAGTCCATATTCTTTATTTGGGGGTAGACCAATTAATATTTTCAACGTGCAGCCTTGGGGCTGCACGTTGAAAATATTTATTGGTCTACACCACACCTTCACTCAAAAGTCAACCAACTTAATGAAGTTATGAAGTATCATGTTACTTGGCCGGAAAAACGGCCTCTGGGGTTCAAAGGGTTAAAATTCCCAAACCACGCTTATATTAACATTTGTAAATTCGAGACGAGGCAGAAGAGAGCGTTTTTCACCTCGCCATTCTGTTCAATTGGCAAGTTTGTGAAGTTCGGTGTTCACATTCTCCTTCACTGCAGGCTGCATTGAGTGTCACATCGCCATTCACAGTGAATATAAATTCTCACGGAAACCCGTTTGGAAATTGGAAATACTTTTTGCATTAACGCATTAAACTAATTTTCAAAAAGTTTAATTCGATCTTTCAAGTTTTCGTGACACCAAATTCAAATCCAACACCAACCAAGGTGGAAAGACACCGAGCTAGTAGGGTAGGTTGGATAAAATCGGTTGATAACGAATGTCAAATAAGAAACTGTGAATAAGTAACGGTTATCACTCCCCAAGCACTCATTCATAGACGTTTCTCTTTACATACACAGTTTTTTCTTATTTGTGTTTAAAACATGTCAAAAAGTCACTTCTCCCAATTTGGCATACTTGCTAAAGAGCGTATATATTTTTTTAGAGCGTATTTATTTTTTTGGAGAGCGTATTAACATTTCGGACTGAGTGGTCAGGTCTTTCTGGCGAATGACCAGACCAGACCAGATAGATCCCTTCTTCCTTCAACCCAGAGGTGAAATGGCGACTCGGAATAGACGTAGGGGAACCAAATGATGTTAGACAAGAGGTACAATATTGGTAACCTTTGATAATATGCGCGAATTTCTGCGTAGCATACAGCACCGTGATCACAAAGCAGTCCATTTTTGCGATCCAATCGCGACACCAGTGGGTTGTGTTTTCGTGAATAAAATACTGCGAAATCAAGATCTCTTTAAGAAATACAATCGAAAATAACATCACAGATTCAATGTTCGCGTATTTCTTTTTTGACAGGTAAGATTTGACGGTGTTGACGGGGAGGAAAGTAACCAGTCAATTTCAATCGGATCATGACGCAGTAGCGATCCACACGAAATTCTCCGTCCGCTTTTGTGATCGCAGTATTGCACCTCCAATGGCGCACGATAGCTGATTGGTTATCTAGAGCATTGGACTAACCAAAAGCTTGACGGTTCTATCCCGACTCTCGCCATCTGTGTTGTGTCCTTGGGCAATACACTTAATCCCGATTGCCCCTGTGAGGGCATGGTGACGTTGAACACTATATCGTACTGCACGTTGATGGTGCACTTACCTTCAATTGCTACTAACAGGGGCGGACTGGGCCAAGAAAAGTTACTGGGAAATGCACCATGAGAGGCCCTTGGACCCGGAAAAAATGTTGATTTTTCGAACTAAATGAATGCTGCTTCCCTGCATCTGAGCGACCAATTCCACAAAGAGGACATTTCGATGGCATATTTATATCATCTTCATCGGAAAAGAATGGTTGCGCCGGGAGTGTTTTTTTTTTTTGCTTCTGAGAGATCAAATGCAGACTGGACTGCAAGTATATTGAAATGAGCATTTCGGTATGGCGACAGTGTATGCAATCAGATCCATTTCGCCCGTCAGTCATTTTCACAAAATTTCATGCACCAACACGTGTTAGGCTGCATCAATTTTGGGGCCCCAGAGGGATCCCAATGGGGGGGGGGGGGGGGGATTTTCCCGGTTGACCGTATGGCCAGTCCACCTCTAGCTACTAACTCCGCTTGTGCTGGGTCAGTAAGTTACAAAGTCTGACAGTTGCTAGGTGTTCTCTCCACGTAGTCCGGCTTCTTCCACACATAAAACTGACCGACACACCATGTCCTTGGCTGTTGAAAGTGCTGTTAAACCCCAAGAAACAAAAACAAATAACTTTACCCCCAAGCATTGTTGAAGAGAATTTTACCCTACACTCTAAAATCAATGCAGCTGAAAATTAAATGCTAATTATTGTAGACACGCAGATTACATATGGTTGGACAGCTATACTGCTGTAATTGAAGATGGTAAGGAAATGGATAGGCAACAATGTACGCATGCCTCAAATTGTTTAGAAAAAAGTACTTGTTACATGTGGAACGTAAAAATATTTTATACATGTCGCTTCAGAATTCTTCCTGCACACAATAATTTCAGAGATTGATTGACTGAGGTGCCATTATTCTGGGGGGGGGGGGGGGGGGGGGGGCAATCCTATAAAGCCTTTACAATTGTATTTACTCGAATTGTATTTTCTACAAGTGAATATAAATGACGGAAATGAATCATTAGCATTTCAAAAGATATGGCAATTTGCCAACTGGCAAATTGCCACATCTTTGAAAATGCTAATGGTTCATTTCAATTAGTTATTTCCATAAATAGAAAATACAATTCTGAAAAATACAACTGTAAAAGTTTTATAGTATTGGCCCCTGTACACCACACGCTAAAAACTAAAGTGTTAAAAACTACACTTGAAGTGCTGTATTTTACACTTACTAAGTGCTGAACTAGCACTTTGTTCAAGTGCAGATATCCCAGAACCTGACAGGTGTTACAATAATACCACCTGACAAGTGTGATGTCGCGACACTTAAAAGGAAACAACGCAGATGACGCGGATCAGGCTCGAACTCTCGAGCCTGATCCGCGTCCTCTGCGTTGTGTCCTTTTAATTATGTACCCACCAAGCGCAAATCAAACTGTGGACGATTCTGGAAGAACCACCAATGCTAGACACATGGGAAGTGCCAACCATTCAAGTTTCAGATGTCTGACGATTGTAATGTCTGAGTGCTTAAAGCATTGCACTTTGAGTGTTAAAATCAAACCCTAAGAGTTAGAATGGGTTTAACACCTTGAAAGTGTCAGTTTTAACACTTTAGTTTTTAGGGTGCATGTGTGCTCTACTTTCTTATGTTATTATATATGTATTGGTGTTCATGGTAACTTTTATCATCCATAGCTATAGCATGACCACAAATATAGCTACGAAGACAAATTTAGCCAATCGTTTATGTTATACCTGTGCTTCCCACTGTAGAGGACTTCCAACCTGGACGTTGGGTAGAAAAAATGGTCCTTTCGATAATCGACATTATGGCATGTCCAATATGGGCGCTATGACAGACATCTTAGATTTTTGAGATTCTTGCTTGTCCGAACAGCAACTGGAAAAACGAATGACAAATAGACCAATTTTTCTTGTGCATTACTGTTGACTATCGGAAGGTTCCTTTCAACCATAGAAGCATATATCACACGCGCACGTACGGTGAAAAGGAATACAATAGACATAGTCAGAACAAGAGATGGATGGGGGATTCGTGGTCAAGAGTTGAATTCAACTTTACAGCTTCTTTATCAGGAAGTGATGTCTTATTGCAATGCATGATGCCCATCACAATGAACTTTGCAGGCAGCCATGTTGTAATATCGCTCTGGAAGTGACATCATTATTTGATGAGATATAGTACCTTGCCAATTTAATGCGTGCCTCATCCACGCTGTTCAAGGTGGATTCTCGTCGAAATAAGAACCCTGTAATCGTTCAGATACCGGTTAATCGATAACCTTTTCGACACTAATTCTCGCTGATCTCCAATGGAGTGCTGCATTGCAGGGTCATGCGATGCAATCTCATGTTATATACCAATTAATTTTATGTAACAAAGTTCTTTAGAACCCGATGCCGCAGCCACGAGTCGATGCCGCCAGTCGCGAGTCCTTCAAGCAATAATCAGCCGTAAATTTCTTTCAGCCAGGTGTCATTAAATTTGTCAATCCGAAAATATCCAGCCGGCGATCCGCGAAAATATTTTATATTTCAACAGTAGAATTTTAACAACTAAATATCTTCTGCTACAGAGTCACAGAGAATACACGTTGACCTCCTTGGTAGGTAGGGGCGTCGCGAAGATGGCCTTATTTTTCTCAACTGTGATGGATCATCTCCTGCGTGAAAAACATTATTCTAACAGCACCATGGAGGCATGCTTTCGTCGAAGGCATGTTTTGATGACGTAGTTGGAATATTTGTCAGTTGGGATTACAGTTCAAAACTATAAGAGTTCTTAGAAATTATTTGCATGTGCTTCCAAACTTGTTACTTAACCCCCTGCACACTGATGTCAAAATATCCAGATCTGAAGTGGCCATTTTTCCCATAATGCAACTGAGAATTTAACCAATTCAATCTTGTTTGACAGAGCTCATTGAGCTCTGTCAAACAAGATTGAATTGGTTTAATTTCTAGTTCCATTATGGGAAATATTTGCACCCTGAACTTGAGATATTTCGCCATCAGTGTGCAGGGGGTTAAGTAGCACATACCCTACTCCACCCGAACCCCAGTTGCGACGCCCCTGCGATGGAAATACGAATTGCACAAAACTTCAAGCTGGCCTAGTCGGCTCATCCGCCACAATGATAAGATGGCTAGCAGTAACCAACATTATGACTTGGCAGGATCAGTCCGCTGGCCAGCTGCTATATAGTCCAGCCTGCCGCGAATTTATAAATTACATGGCTTCGGTGTCTCGAGTACATATATTTATGACATACATATTTTTTTACCACCAGGTAACAGCTGGGGTGTAGATTCTAGTGGATCGGGTTGTGTTGGTTGTGGTCCACAAGAAGAGTTTTATGGGTGCGCCGACATAGCGATATCGGATATCAACAGCACCACAACAGCGTCCAACTATGCCAGCTCTCCAGCAGACACCACTTCAACGTCTACAACCAGTACTCAAATTAGTGCTTCACCTATGCAAAATTCGCAGGACCCTTTTGTCTCAAAAGCACCCCAACCTGCATACATAGACCTTTTTGCGACTCCGCCAAACTATTTGAATGTACAGCAACAGCCTCCACTACGACCTCTGCTACAGCCGAAAATAATTCCTTTTAATCAAGCTGTGCCCTACCAAGGTCCGATGTATGAGCAGAAACCATTGATACGAGTGTGCCTTGCCGATGGACACTGGATTGGACAGACTACGATGGATGAGTGGTGCACTGTGAATTGTAACCGAGGATTCTGTCCCGAACCCATGTGTCGATGTTACTGAATGACATTATTTTGTTTACGTTTCAGCAAGAGCACGCTCCGTTCAAGAAGCGCGGTGACTGGTAATGAACAGATCTAGATCCCGCTTTGTACATTTGACATCCGCCAGCAACAAATTGTTGAACGCGGTTTCTCTTACTCGTTGTTTTAGGAGGACACATCCGCATATTTAATAGACTCGAGGTTTTTTGAGTAGCTGGACACTTTTTTCTGAATATGGAACCTCAATTTACAAGTTCAGCGTCTATAAAAGTTATTTATTCAGTACTTGGAGAGGTTATTCTTGCTAAAATAATCACAACCTGGCCAAGCCAGCCCAAGCAAGGCCCGTGACTGTCTTCGGATAGTGAATGTGTGACCCGCGCTTGCCCTACCATAGCATGAACGTCCCCAAATGTTCTTGTGGACACACGCCAATGTTCATCAAAACTGACTATGACCATCGGCAATTCGGTGGTAAAAGCCATGGTAGACTGTCGCGGCTTTTACAACTGCATTGCCGATTGCTTCAATTCACATTCCATCGAACTAGGAACTACATGGGGACGTGACAACCGCTACTTATTCCCAGTTCCTTATTCAACATTCGTTATCAGCCGATAAAATCAGTTGATAACGAATGTCGAATAAGGAACTGAGAATAAGTTATAACGTCCCCAAACTACATCAATTTTATGCTTAAGCGGAAGTCGTTGTTCAACCCGAGAAGCCATACCCTTTCGATAAGGCTGGACATCATAGTCAGTTAGGCTCTCAGTGTCGATGTCTAGGATTTTGGGTCTTCATCCAACAAAGTCCAGTTCAGATAAGCTCACCAATTGGGCTCCTACTAGAACATTCTATTTTTCTTTCTTTGGGGGTAGGAGGTCACTCCTCTTCATACTAGCTTTAATCGAAAGCATCGAGGGCTACAAATAGTGCAACTAAGGTCATGTCCCGAGTCGAAAGTCAAGATCCGCGGAGCCGGGAGGTTGGGGTGGGGGCACTTTGAAGTTTGGGGCGGGGTTTCAGCTTACTCACTTTTTTGTCCCACAATATTCAAAATATTGGAAATAGTGAAGGAATGCGTTTCAACAACGCTGTCTTAATAGTATCCCAGTGGATGTGTGTATACACTTAATGCTTATAATCCCCAATTCTAAAGAACTTGCTTTTCTAGTCGGCGATAATCAGACTCTACGGCTGAGTATAACCCCAATGGTGTACCAGACTTCACAATATAAGCCTAGTGTGTTATCAGAACGTTTTTAGGGAACTGGTGGACTATAGGCACTAGGTCGGTGCCGGCATAACACAAGTGCCCCAAATCGTCCATATTGCTTTTCTGGCCACAAATCCTTACATGATTTTCTGGGATTGGTCCCAGCACTCCCATTTCCATTTCATCTACCCCTCCCAAAACAAATTGAAGATGCAACTCATTGTTCTCAGTTCAAACCAAATGAATGAGCTTAAATTGTCTTGAAAGAACTCTTTCTAATATGTGAACTTTCGTATCCCCAATATTAATCATATCAAATATGTTTTTTTTAGATCGCACGGTTTGAACAAGACGTTCATTCAAAGATTGGGAAGGTATCCTGTACCCTTCGTCGCGAAGTTTAACGATTGGTTGTGGTGATGGGGCGAGGTGGGTAAGCTTGATTTGTACCTGCAGGGCACGATGGATCAAGTGCCGGTTGATTAAATAATCCAACAACATCATCAAGGCATGACTTCTTTTATTTAAGGCACGCCTGGTGACGTAGTAGGAATATTAGTCGCTCATAAGATTTATTTGAACTTTATTTGTGGATAAATAAAATATTATTAGTCACACAGTTTGTTGGTGGCCTATTATGGTATAAATGGTGTCAGTTAATTTCATATTGGACGAGAGCGAAGCCACCAACAAACTGTGTAAGGTAAGGAATATATCTTACCGACTGCTGTATCGATGCAGAGAACTAATAACAACAGCGATCAAAATTAAATGAGAGAATTCTCACAATGTGTTTACGTGTCTTCCCATAAATTGTAACAAGGCAAATTCATACGTCTTTAAACCTATGAAATTCCCAGATACTTGTAGGAGGTAAGATATATATATATAGTTGTCGTGGGTCAACATGTTATTTAATTAACACGTGTTGTACCTTACAGGCGGACTGGCCGTAGGGTCTACCGGAAAATTTCTCGGTGCCACCCCCCCCCTCCCCTATTGGAAGCCCCCAGGGCCCCCAAAGTCTACACAGCCCAACACCTGTTGGCGCATGAAACACGAAATGGCCACAAGAAGAAATTGCTCTGATTGCATAGACTGTCGGTTTATCGAAATGCCGTCTGTGTGGACAGACATTGGCAATCTACACAGAGGGCATTTCAATGGACCAGACGTCTAGTCTGTCATTGATCCGGTCAGATGCTAGGAAACGGCGTTCTTTCAGTTCAAAAAATCAAAGTTTTCAACCATTGGTCCGAACATTGGTCGGCCTGATGAGTTCGGTGCTCCATCTGGTGCAACCATTTTTGCCAAATGAGCGACAAAGATGATATAAAAATGCCGTCAAAATGCCATCTGTGTGGACTGTCATGATCCCTCGGATACAAGGAAGCAGCGTTCTTTTGGCTCGAAAAATCAAAATTTTATCCGGATCCGGGGCCCTTTGGTACGTTTCCAGGCATCTTTTTTTGGCCCAGTCCGCCCCTGCTGAACCAGTGATCTAAAATGGTCATGCCAGGTCCGCAACTGCTCGAATCAACTTTGTATGACATACAAATCCAAGTATCAAATCTAATCTTGTATAAGAACTTACTTGATTATCAGAGCGAACCTATATCTAAGACTCAAATCCACACGAAAATGTCTCAACTGGAAAAAATACTGGGGGTGTCACATCCCCCTAAAGCCCCTTAGTGACGCCCCTGTCTGCAAGTAACATCAGATTAGGTATGTGTTTGTTTGTGTGTGTGTGTGTGTGGGGGGGGGGGGGGGGGGGGCAAGAAGTTATGTGAAAAACGGTAAACTATCAAAGACATATAAGGTGAAAACCGCCTACGAAAAGCAACTGCCGATTGAAACGACAGTTAAAGTGTACTAACCCTTTACCTAACATGAAAAGAAAACGACACTTGCAAACAAAATTCTTGAATAACTATTTTTTTTCATTTTTTGTCTCAAAAACATAGGGTACTGTCCCTCATTGGAACGAGCTCGACGAGGTTCATTTTTAACCCAACCGATTTTGAAGTGTCCATAGTGTTCTGGAAAAATTGAAAAAAAACCCCAATAATCTCGAGGTTTGAGGACATTATTGACAAGGGACTGTTATTATTTTTTTCTGAAGTTTTCGAAGCAATGGCATAATGGAGACATCAACAGAAATTACTGCATTATATGTGAGGGTAAGTGGGCATGCAGTTGTTGAAAAACAGTGATATGATTTGGCGAGATTGCGTTGCGTTGGTAAAATATCATTTAAGAGTTTGTAGCATCTTGTAAACACAGCGTTTGAAAGAATTTGGGTGAACCATTCAGGGGTTTTGAACCATTCGCATTGAGGTGGAAATCATTATAACTCAGAACGCAGTATTTGTAAACGAATGTTATGAGCTATCAAATATGTATTGTGGTTGAAAAAGATGCCTTATGCCGCTTTATGTCAGATTCAAGCATGTCTCAAAGTGAACAAAACTGCTGAAGGAGCAAAACGGATTGTAACAAAATTTTCTGTCAAAGAGGATCACCGAATCGAGGGATGGTGTGATTATCATAACTGCACATTAAAAGAAAGAACAGAAGCAATTGATTACACAGCGGTTTGCATTCGCGGTCTGGAAGAAGAAACCACAGCGACCTGGGGAGGGTGGGGTGGATACATCACTAACCGAGTGACAACAATGTTAATTTCAGACAACTGCTCCAAAACGCCTTATTTTTTAAACGTGCCTAACTTCATGTGAAACAGACTGTGTCTGAATGCCACTGTACACTGAAAATGGAACAGCGCAATTTTAGCCTCTTTCTTGGAGATTTTCCCCTAAGATATTTGGGAAAGTATGAATAAAGAGACGATTGCAGTTGAAAAATGTTGAACCACTGTGGTACAAAATCTTCCAACTATAATCGGGGTTTCTTTATTCATCAGTCACGCACAAAGACAAAATAAAACAGAATATGTAAGCATTCCTCTTCACAATATGCGTACATTACATTATTGTCCTTTTAACCCTTTTCCTAAAACGAAAAGCAGACGACACGTGTAAATAAAATTCTTGAATAACTAAGTTTTTTTTTTTTTGTCTCAATAACATAGGTTATGACCCCTCTTTGGAACGAGATCGACGAGTGTTTCAGCAGGGTGTATGGGACTGTACTGCCCTTCTGAGATTCGTATTTCCATTGGTTTTGAAATACGGGTTCAAGAAGGGTAGTGCAGTCCCACACACACCGCTGAAACACCGTGTAACTAATAATACATACATTAAAAATATACACAGCATTAACTGGTAGAGTGCTGCAAGCCCATATTTGGACTTTACTCTGAAGTGTCGGTACCAGCACTTAAACGCTTCATATTTTGTGGATGTTGTTCATATCACCTTTGAAGTGAAATTATTTAGTCTGTTAGGATTTGCCTTGTTACAATTTATGGGAGAGTGCCTGTTGGCACTCTCCCATAAATTGTAACAAGGCAAACGTATGTGAACAAATTCTGATGACCAACAATAATTCAGCACTCTACCAGTTAATAAGACCCCAGTGGGAACCCCGAGAAGTGGAGTAGTGTTTGATTACCGTGGAAAACAAGTTTCTGGTTTACTGGTAAAATATGACCCGGTAACTTGGCTAAATTTGACTCCTTATCTATGTTGCGGCCATGATAGCCAGAGATGCTGTAAGTGACCTAGAACATCAATAATTTATTTATTATTTATTTATTGGTGTTTAAGGTCACATACTTATGCTCAATGGCTAATCGTGACCGTGACAGTTTTACGGGTGGAGGAAGCCGGTGTACCCGGAGAGAACCACCGAGCAACGACGAGCAGCTGTCAGCTCTCCAACATCGTAACTCTGAACTCTGCACCGCAGCACAGGCAGGGTTAGATTGGTTGAAGACATGCGCACCATCGACGTGCAGTACGCCTCAGTACACAGCGTCATCGTGCCCCCATGTAGGCAATCGGGGTGATAGAACATCAATAAAAAAAGTAGAAATAAGAACTGTGAGAATCGACAAAGCTTGTGCCCCTTCCACCTTCGTTTTGAAGTAATTGTAGATTAAGTGAAGCGTGTGGTCCGTCCTATCTCTCTTTCAAGGCGTTGATTTTTAAGACGGATATGTGTGAGTTGACATCACTGATACACGTTGAAGGCTCCGTTCATCGTTCAAGTGGAGGACCTTAACTTTGTGTTTAAGGGAGTGGATGTAGGACATACACTCTAAAATCAGTTGGGTTAAAAATGATCCCAAATCAACTGGGTTGATTATATTCACTCAGCCCAATTGATTTGGGTTGATTTTTAAGGGGTCGTCTAACGTAACTTAGGGCATTTTTTGTAAATTTTCACAATGCCCTAAAAACGAATTAAAGCAGTGAATAATGACATATTTTTTTACCAAAATAATGACAAACGTATACAAAACTCGAATTTCCCCACTTTTTGGAAATTTAAAAAAGAATGTTTTGCTTTTGATGACAAAGAAATTGCCAGCCGCATAAGCAACCGCCACGGTTAACAGGGGATAGATCGGTAATTCGAATGTCTGGGTTGTGAATAAAAGACTCCACATTCCATACTCGGAGAAAGCATATTTATCATTTCATCACCAACGTGGCGAGAATGTTCAGGGGAAATGGATGACCACAAACGCTTCATTCTGTTTGTCCGACACGTTGTTGTGATCATGTGGGTTTTGGGGTGAAGTTGGTGAAATGATTTCATTTCGCTCGATCTGAAATCTTCAAACATTTCACTGCTGTTTTTGAATCTGGTAGGCGATGTAATGTAAACTCATGATACATCCACAGGAAAATATTCAACTGACAATGTGGTAATTGCGAGATTCAGCCTTTAGTTGCATGTTCAGATCACAATCTATACAATTTGACGCAAGCAAAGATCGTATATATAAGTATAAGGTCTTTGACACAAGTGTCAGCAAGTGATTAATACGCCACCAATTCGAACTACTATTATTTGGTTGGTGACGATGATTAGAACATAAAAGTGGAAAATTATATTTGAAAACAAAAATATATTCACATCAACATACATTACAGTCGTCACAACTGTATACTTACGAAAAAATAGTTTTACTGTCGCCGAACTATATTAGTGACGTAAAGAAGGCCTGATGAAGTCTGCTACGAAATAAGAAGACCAGTGTCAAGGAGAATTATCAGGAAGGTGTTTTCTTGTTCACCAAATATTGAGAAATGTCGTGGTAAATTTAAATATCTCCCTCACACAACCGTATTGCGTATAAGACGGATCAACGTCGATTTTGAGCGCTGTGAGCACCAAAAGATTGTGAAAATCTATGTGTGTTGACACTCTGTGGACAAAAAGAGAAATTCCGTTAGGCGGACAAAAATTCACACGGATTACCGAAATGAGACCACAACGTGTCATTTATGTTTAGATAAATGAATTTAATAACCAACACAATTCCGACATTGTTCTGGCCGGTAACCCTCCGCCTATAAAATTAGTATTGGTAAGCAGATCAGCTATTAATGTTCTTAAATCTCATGAGCAAACAACAATCAAGCTTCCTCCAACAGCGGCTATGGAAGGCCGATAGTTCCAAAACAAATGAAGCATACCAAATCATGTACATAAATGAATTGGAAACCAGGATGTCTAACTAAGTGTAGCCGATTGGTGAAAGTATTCAGCATGCAGGGCAGGTCATTTTTGTCATTTTGGCCACACTTGAACATTCAAATGACACTCTTGGCAGCAGTCACTGGTCATGCAACCCCAGAAATGGACACATATAACACTAAATGAGGAAGTTTGGCTGTTCACCCTTTTTTGGTGTATCAGTCTCATCGTATGTTACCAATTTGATACAGATCTGATGCAAAATGGAGCAGGATTGTGAGGGGTATGGTCACAGCAGACTCACAAAAGCCATTATGGACATTCTTCATTTTTCATTGATGCACTCTCGCATGACTCCATACTTATTCTTCTGAACTGTGTGGATTTGACCCTTGGTGAACTTCATAAAAGGTAAACAAACACAAGAAAAATGGCAGCCCTTTTAAAATGTAGGCATCCTAAATTACAATTTGTCTTGTGGTCTGTTCCTTGTGAGAATGATAAAAAGATTTCTCCGAGTCTGTACTAGAAGGATTGCAGAATTTAACTATTCAACAAATTTAAGGTATTTTATTGTCTAAAATCTGGTCGGTTACTTATGCCATAGCAGACTTTCAGGCGGTGCTAACTACCATGTGGCAGCAGTTCCATGGCAAATTTCAGTGTCCACATGTTCTATATTTCATTCCAAGCATTTCGGTATATAATTTATTGGAGTTATTCATTTTGGGTCTTTTTTAGATTTGGAAGAAAATTACATGAAATTTGACCAAAGTTAGGTTGGACGTCCCCTTAACTCAACGGATTGTAAGAGTGTAGAAACTCGGAGCAACGTCAGGCACAATGATTGAGCTTTCTCCTATCATGTTAGTGCTGGAAGTAGGTATGGACACACGAGGAGTTGCTGATGCTACATAGGTGAAGGGACACGATGTTCAGCATATGAATCACCTAATGCGAATTGCGTCATATTAAATTCAGAAAAATGATGAATTGTCAGATTGGTGAAACAAACGTACTTCTGTGCGGTTGCTGGAGCACCCGAACATGAGAAACTGGTACTTATTTAATTATTTTATTAGCGTTCACATGGGGAAAATTTAGATCCTGCATCAGATTTTTACACCACCTCCGGGAGCAACCGACATAAATGTGATGAAATTTGAATGCGATCAGAATCACAAAAAATCAGACTTGAACCACCTTTGTCAATATATCGTCCATTGAGACTGACTGTTTCATAATATTTCATCGGTAACATATTTTAGGTCTAAAATAAAATATTCGACGATTTAACAAACTGATATTCCTATATGTTTCAACAGTTTGGTGGACAAAACTCAATGCAGAAAAATTGTGAAAAAAATACACAATGACAAAAACATAGGTCAAAGCCAGCTACGAGCAAAACACCCCTATTCAAAATTTCAGTTTGTTTTTTTAGAGTCACTCCATACTAAACTGAACTTCTACACACTATGCTATGCTGAACTACTGTAAGCTATACTATTTATTAGATACGAAGCGTGGGGTCTTAGTGGTTGCAAAATTGGTCTTCAAACCGAAAGGTCCACGGTTCGATTCACACCAGGGGTAACCGCGGCGTGTCCTTGGTGAAAGTAGGCCTGCACGATATTCAAAACTGAATACCTGTATCGGTATTCAAAAAAAATACCGCGGTATACCGGTATATCAAAAACTGTTCAGATATATGAACACAAGTATCACAATCGAGACTCGAGGCATCATAGTCGGAACGAATTAGCACACCTTGATGATGCAGTTCGAAAAACCTTTACCCAACGCAGACGATATCGAAATTTATTACTTTCAAAATTAGTTTATCAGATTTTAACCAAAGATTTTAACAAAACTATATCATGTGACCCCCTCATTGGAACGAGCTCAACGAGCTGTTGAAACTATTGAATTTGTATTTTCGAGGGCTCAAACAGACGATTCCTTGGATAAAGGGATAATATTATTCAATCGGAGCTACACTTAAAAAACTCAAGACATCTTGAAAATTAAATTGAGGGTAAATAAATAATGACGATAAACCGATATTTTTGTAATTACACCGGTATTCAATCAATATTGGCTTTAATACCGATTTCTATCGGTTTATCGATATACCGTGCATTCCTAGGTGAAAGCTCTTAATTGCCCACATGGGTGTACGGTGGCACAGTGTACTGAAGCGTACTGCACGTCAATATCAATGGTGCACCTGCCTTGAACCAATGCTGACCCTGTCTGTGCGAAGTTAATACGTTGGGGGTATGACAGTTGCTCACCGCTGCTTGGTGGTTCTCTCCGGGTACTCCGGCTTCCTCTCCCGGTAAAACTCTCCGACACGAGGCTCAATAAATAAATTTATTAGATATGATTGTCTTTCCCAGAATTGCCAATTATCGAACTCGGCTGATATGACTTAAAACTTGCTGATATGGCGTCGATCTCGGTCAATATGAACCAAGTTAGAGTTGCCCCCTTGATGCGTTACACTATACGCAACCATTTTGTTTGCAGCGAAATCGTTCGCCGTTATTCGAAAACAATCAATCAGTAAATTTTTTTTGGTTTTTTTTTAAAATTTTTTTATTCAGACACAGTTGAAAAAACATATACATATATAATACAATCGGACATTATTAGACATAGGTTTCTATATAAAAATATACACGTACGACTTCGTACAATCGAGGTTCTGTAGTTAATAAACAGTGAGTATGAGTATAAAGTTAACAAAGTAGGACTTAAATTCTATCAAGATATCAGATAAAAGAGTGTTGCAGAAGCAGGTGTGAAGTCTCAAGGAGCACTGGTAAAACACAAACCGCCACGCCTCCCCGAAGTTTAACCCTTTACCCAACGAATCGCCCGCATCCGCCCGCGAAATATGCATATTCAGCAGTTGAAAAAATATTATTTTTCGAAAAAGTTGAACAAACCATATCATGTGACCCCTCGTTGGAACGAGCTCGTCGAGCTCGTTCCAACGAGGGGTCACATGATGTGGTTTTGTTCAACTTTTTCGAAAAATTTAAAAAACTTATATTTAAAATAATAAATTTTGATATCGTCTGCGTTGTGTAAAGGGCTCCGCTTGAGCAAGTCACACTAGAACCTGAAACCGAGCTGGATCAAACTGTCAACTAGAATATGATAATTGACAATCCGAGCGCACCTCGCCTTCAGCTCCAATGCCTTTTTAGATGAGCCAGAGGCGGCGGGACCAGGAGGCACAGGGGACACGTGCCCCTTTACTTTTTTTCCCCAGACATGTTGCGTGGTTACACCATGAGTAAAAATGGACAGATGCAAACGTGCTAATATACAAGCATTTCGGTAATATATTATTTGCAAATCCAAACAACATTTGGCTTTCGGTTGCTGGGTCCGTTTCTTCTACTTCGACCATTTTCCATCCTGAAGGCTAGCCTCCGGGTTGGAGATGACTGAAGTAGAAGAAATAGACAGGATAGTGACCGCGGTATGCTCATTAAAACGAGACACTGTAGTGTGTTACGGTACATTTACCAATATACGATTGTAACTTTTCCTCCCATTGGGCTGAACTATGGTGACCTTGAAAATTTATGCCCCTCCACTGTTATTGAGCTTTCGCCGCCTCTGAGATGAGTATACACCAATGGACATTAATTCTATATTTTTGTACTCTTTCAATTGTTCAATAAAGCTTGTGAAAGCTGGGAATCAGTAAAATTGTCGTTACCAGGTAAAGGGAATACTTTTTGTTCGGTGAGGAATTAATGATAGCAAGTAAGGATTGGATGAAGTACAAAAAGAAGGGATTTGTACAGAAAATTCAACTCTAACTAAGATTCAGGCTTGTAAGCGGAAATTCTTCGAAGTGAGAGAAAAGATAGTTCAGTTCGAACGTCGCGGCCTCTCAATGTGGAAGCCTCGACGTTTGGATGGCTGAACTGGGCGAAGAGGAGACTTCGGACTTTATAAATAGAATGTGAAACGATAACACTGTCAGGAAACTGTAACGGATCCGAGACGATTTAGTAATTATTTGATTTGATTTAATAAATAAAGAGGTTATTTGGTTAGTTTCTTGTCGGTCGAGATATAATCCCTCGGTAACTTCACATCAGTCATCGACCTTTGGTTTCAGGCTGATAAGAAGTTACCTAGGGCTGATGTCTCGACTGATATGAAACTCACCAAGTAATAATCTCCAATTAGTGGTACACCGAACCACTACACGCTATACTAAATTGAAGAGGACTGGTTGGATGGAAAGTTTCATTTAGCCAAGGGCAAGCTCATACTTTACATTAGTTTCATTAAGATGTTCAAAAACCTGGCATAAAATGTTTATTTTTTAGATAGTATTTTTTAATCAGAATTACCTATTATGAAACTCGGCGGATATGGCTTCAAACTCGGCTGATACGACGCCGATTCCGGCTGATATGAACCAAGCTAGAGTTGTCCTTTCTTGAAACGTTACTAAGTTCAATCAATTGGTTTACGTCAAAATCGTTCACAGTTATTCATGGAACGC
Source organism: Pictodentalium vernedei (assembly GCA_031216915.1). Lineage (NCBI taxonomy): Eukaryota > Metazoa > Mollusca > Scaphopoda > Dentaliida > Dentaliidae > Pictodentalium > Pictodentalium vernedei. The sequence goes on along the minus strand of CM062292.1, from coordinate 312,463,281 downwards.
AGTCAGGAAAGTTTGCTTTACTAGTGACGATGAAGTGGTTTGACACGTATGATGAGGAATGAATGATGAGGAATGAATGAGTGCATTAACCCTTTACCTAACATGAAAAGCAGACGACACTTGCAAAAAAAAAATCTTGAATAACTATTTTGTTTCATTTTTTGTCTCAAAAACATAGGTTATGACCCGTCGTTGGAACGAGCTCGTCTAGCTCGTTCCAACGACGGATCATAACCTATGTTTTTGAGACAAAAAATGAAAAAAATAATGAAAATTAATTGCCGATTTTTGAGAATAACGCTGGCCGGTTTTGGCCGTTACATTGTGTTAAGGGTTAAGTACAAATTACGTGGATACAGAGAAGGAAGAAGAAAATAGTAGAAATAATTCAATGCAAACGAATATTCCTAGTCGTAAGCAGATTCGTTGAAGTGGAGAAAGAGATGGTTCAGCTAAAAATTGACTCTTCTGTCTCTTTGGAGAAGGCTCACCACAGCCGCAGTTTTATGTTTATGCTGCGCTTTTCCACTAATTGCGTTAATATCTTGGTGGTTGCAAAGTGAATTGAATACTTATTGATTGGAATATCCATAACTGTTGTGGCCAATAATATATGTATATCTTTGTGAGGGAAGGGACATTGCATTTCATCAATGGTGGTCTGCGAGCAAACGTCACGAAAGATTGTCAAACAAACAGCTCATAACAGCGTCTAATTGCTTACAGAATTATACTGATGGTCTGAGAGCTCTATATGTGGATAGTACAGTGTCTCTTAACCAGTCCTGGGACAACGTGTAAGTTTATGTTTTCTCACATGAAGCCATAACGTTTGTAATGAAATCCTTCTATGGAGTCAAGCCTACCATTCCCTGTGCGTTCGCCTTGGCAATGAGGTATCATTTGTGTCCATAGTTATGTTTTCGAAAATCGCTAATGGGGGACCACTGGCTCTATAAGTTTCCACTTATGAGGCTTTTCAGAAAATCCCTAAATGAAACTAAACCTCACGCCTTTCATATCCACACCCGCGCATTTAGGGACTCATTACGACAGTGGAACCTCTTCTTCGACACCCTTATCGTGGAACAGACACGCTTTTATCGCATAAGTCTACAAGGTTTATGAGAAAATCACTTATTGATGCTAACCTCCGCTCGCCAAGTCCTCTTCAAGGGTGTCAAGAACCGATTGATGTCATGATTTGCTGCGACTGTGACGCCTCAGATAAAATATTCCAGCTGCATCATCAAGGCATGCGTTCGTCGAAGGCATGTATTAATGATGTAGTTGGAAAATTACTCACCCGGGTTAAAGTCTGAAAATACGCCGTCTGACATTTGCAGAATGAGGTCCCAGAGGGTGAATTTGATGATGCTATCCCATACAGTGGGCCAATTTATCCTCTGGGTGCCTCTTTCTGTTTAGTTTTGAGACCCTGATTTAAACTGAGGTTCGCAGAAGGTAAATTTAGTGATGTTACCCTGCTATGCGGGGTAGCATCACTAAATTCACCCTTTGGGGACTTCATTTTTCAGATGACAGTCTGCTTATTTTCCGGCTTTCCCGGGTTTATAGTTCAAAAACCCAAGACTTGGAAAGTCACTTTGGATAAATAAAATATACATGTCGTGACGCAACGTCTTGTTTACTTAACGCCAGCCGTAACCCAAACATATCCGGCACTCTGAGTCCCCAACTTCTCGAATGAGGTACCTCAGCCGTAGGGCCATGCGAAGCTTCGAGGTTCGATTCGACTTCTAATCTTAAGTTGGTATTTGGTTCGTTTCGACATCGGCTGTCCGATTCCTTTTCCTTCGAATTTATTACAGGAATTTTGCTTGGTATCTGTCATCTTAGTCGCCTCACAAAACGCATAGCTGACATAGAAATTGTATATATATAATATTTAAATAAAGACTGAGTGTAATTTCCGCTATATTAACATTAAAAAGCATCTGTACCCATGCCGCCATCCATGCTGTTTCCGGTTTCGTCGGTCACTACCACTGCTAAAAGCAAATTTACAGTTCACAAGCATTATCAACGATGTACTCGCGGTTGCCAGCGGCCATCCTCGTCAGTGCTAGGGACAGAATTCTCGCACCCGTTTCTGTTTTTGAACAAAAATTCTTACTGGATAACATTCTAACTACATCACCAAGGCATGCATTCGACGAAGGCATGTCTTGATGATGTAGTTGGAATATTTTATCTGCCAAGACTTCAAGACGACTGCATTCGATTCGAGGTCCGATTCGATTACGAATAATAGACGCGATTCGATTCGAATCGAAAATATGTGATTCGCAGGGTCCTATTCACCACTTACACCTGTTTCGAAGACAACACTTTGAATTTACATTGCCCAACTTATGATCCTTTGTGATCGCGAACACGTTCCAAACCTCTCCCTAGGTCGTGTTTTTATGAAATAGCTTTAGATCTTTGAATTTCGTGTCCATGTTGATTGCTTTTCCCGTTAGAAGATAGGAAGTAAATTCGTGGTTTAATTTTGCAAATGATGTGAACATTTGACCTGCTTGATCTGTTATACAAATGGCCTAGAGGTTTTCGAAAGAAGCAAGGTTTTTAGCTTGCACAATAATAAAGAAGTCATTATTATTATTTCGTCCAAAACTACATGACAACACCCGAAACGTTGTATTTATCCATTGTCGAATAACCGAGACCTTTTTGTAATTCTAAATGTTTAGAATTTAGGTGACGTGATATTTATATAAAAAAATTACCAAGCCCACACAATCTTTCACCTCATGCTATTCATTTTTTCAACAAACTTAGAGAAATAAAAAAAAATGTTAAATTATGTTGTCCAAGTTTTCACTTGGAGTTGAAAAGTTCTCTTGGGGTCCTCCTAAATACCAGAACCGCACAGAACCCCCTTCTAAATTACATTTCCGCAGTGTTTTACGATGAAATATGTTTATTTTATGTAATAATCGTTACAGGAAAGAAGAATAGAAGTAAATTCATTCTTATAGTTGCTTTCGTCTGGGGGGTTCTGGTATTTAGTATTTTTCTCCTAAATACCAGAACCACACAGAATTAGGTCCGAAGCTTTAGCGAGATCCAGACCTACTTTACGGGACGCATTTCATAAATTTCTCTATAAAATGTGAACTGTGAAAGATTTTCGTAATTTATCCATCCATCCCTTGACGTGCTGAACTTTTCATTCATTCAGATAAGCTATATCCTCCGGACCGCAATGCTTTTATTTTCTGACATCTTTCTGCGAGTTCAAATCGAGTGATGATGAAGGCTAAAATTCCGAGTTAACTCCCTTGTCTAAATTTAAAATTTCGTTGTTCAGCTGAAATGAGAACGAATTTGATAATAAATCATGTTTTAGTTTTCCACAGAATGCTAAAACAGTCTGGAAATGGAGTCTTTTCTTCAAAAACAATGTCTAAATGCAACTTAGAGGAGGTTCTGGGGGAAAATCTGAGAGGTTCTGGTGGGTTCTGGTATTTAGAAGAAAAATACTAAATACCAGAACCCCCCAGAACCGTCTAGACAAAAGCAACTATAAGAATGAATTTACTTATATTCTTCTTTCATGTAACGATTATTACATAAAATAAACATATTTCATCGTAAAACACTGCACAAATGTAATTTAGAGGGGGGTTCTGTGCGGTTCTGGTATTTAGGAGAACCGGTCTCTTGTACATGCAACTACGTTCTGGTTATCGGTCCTCCTAAACACCAGAATTACCCCGAATTACCTATTTTATATCATATTTTTCAAACTTTTTGCTTATTATTTTGAATATTTACTCAGAGTTGCGAGAACTGTTCTTATAAACCACTATGCGATTTCCTTTGATGACTTATTTCATTGTAGGTTGCTGTAAAAACAAAAGTCGGGGAGGTCTTTTCTCTGTTTTAACAGATCTGTATCGGCAAACCTTTCAATATACTGTATACAAGATTATTTTAAATAAAGCCATATCATTTAACTTTCTTTGAATACAACATTTTCTTTTCATTCTACTAATCAGTACCACCGTGAACGTAAAACAAATACCATACCCTTGTGGTATTTGTGACAGTGTAATTGCTGCATTCACAAGACCACTGACCTACAGTGTCTGTGGATGTGTTGTTAAAATTGCAAACCCTGATTAAACGATAATGTGGACACATGCAACGCTAGGGAATAGTGGGATGCGATAAACACAACCTCATCGATTTTGTACATGTATCTTTGATTTTTATTCATTGCATCGCTCACTCCACTCACATTGCATTCAGTATGCATAACACTATATTCTGTTTCATGTACTGTCACTCCTAAGAATAGGCACACATTCCGATTCCATGCCCTATTTCTGAGAATAGTATGCCCTGGTGGTCAGACAATTATTCTGCCACGTAATTCCACACTGTATGCAACGCCAAGGATGAGAGGGATGCGATAAACACATGATCATCAATTTTTTTCTCTCTTTGGTTATTATTTATCGCATCACTAGTACCATTTGCATTGCATTCAGTACACTCTTCCGTTTCCCTAGGAATAGGCACGCGTTCCAGTTCCATGTCCTGTACCTGGGAGTAATACGACCAGATGGTCAGACAGTTATTCTGCCAGGGACAAAATGGCCTACCACTGCCAAGCCCTAGCCCCCCCACCCCTCCCCCACCTCTTTTTTATAGAGGCTCTAGTGTACTCATTCATATACCCATTATACCAATCTCATGATCAAAATGGCTTTATTTGGGGTGCATGTAATTCCGGTGTTTAGGAGGACCCCTGGTTATAGCGAAAACAGCACTGTGCGAAAATGGCACCTGGCAAAAACAGCACCAAGTAGAGAAAATGGCACCAATTGCGCTGGCGAAGACGGCACCATTATTTAATTCATTTCACTCTGCCATTTTCTGTGCTTTGTTTTGAAACTGAGTACTTAAGCTTGCAGGTGCATTTTAGGTTCTTTAACTTATTAGCCAGGGATTTCCTGCTGAAGAAAATTAAGGATACCCTGATGGTGTTGGATGCCAGTTCACTACTCAACTGGGATGTCCATATTGAGAGTGGCTGTGTTCAGCTCACCATCAAGTATCGGATGAAACCCACCTCTTGGAGTGGTAGTACCTTTCGTGGGCCCACCTGCACTGGTCCACACCAGAGGAAGGAAAAGAAAGCACCAACCACCACCACCACTGAAACCACAAGAACCAGCGGAACAGAAACAGAGAAGGAAGAAGAAATCTCTGTCGACCAAATGCTGGGATGCCGACCTCCTCAAGGAAACTCACCACCCACATGAAGGCCCTGGGTATGACGACAAAGCCAAACATGCTTCACCAATGAACACCCTGTGGTCTACCGAGACACTAAATTCAACTATTCAAATTATAATTGCTATGGATATTTTTTATAACTGTTATGGACTCTGATCATCTTTCACTCCATCCCCAGAGATGGTGATGCACCCCTGGAGAGGCGAGTATTGGTCCCGAGTCCCAAGTCTTGCCCTTTTTGTAAATGCCCCGGGTTCAAGATACAGCCCCCTTCTTTACTGTTGGCACAGAAGTTTGGACTTGGGACAATCCTAACCCAAGAATCCTGGGCCAAACCCTCGCCCCACAAAGTTCCAGAGTTACTACTATCCAACCCGAATTCATGATACAACTCCATTGTTTACTATTGGCGCAGAAGTTAGAACCTTGGGGGTTAGTCCAAACAAGGCCTGAAAGCCTGTATTTTAATTTTGTTGCAAAAAAGCAAAAAATTAAAACAGTCTTTTAGGCCATGTTTGGACTGGGGCAGTCTAAACCCAAAAGTCCTGAGCCCCGGGGTTACTCTTACTCACTTGCAAGGATGTACATGTAAGGGGGGGGGGGGGGAGGCATGTGCCCCATCTGAATTATTCCAGAAAAAAAAAAAAATTTATTCAAAATATATATGTAGATTTTAAAGTTCAGGTGTACCGCATTAAGTTAATTATTGTTGATCAAGTTTATTATGTTATGCCAATCAACTAATTTCATTGATAACACTATGTAATCCAGCTGCCCCAGAGGAATAAAGTTACACTTAAACTTATGTAGGCTTGTTGTCGATAGAGTATATTTTGTTACAGCAGTTAATTAAGGTCATTGATAACAAATTTAATCCAGCTGGTTGTTTGGGATAAGTTACAAGACAAAGATAGCCAATTAACACAAACACACTTCTTTTCCATTTTTTTCTTCTTATTTCCTCATTAACTGTTACGGAATTATTATAACTGCTATGGATACTTGGTAACAATTACGGATTCTGATCAGCCTTCTACATGTAGCGCTCCTCTTCTTGCCCTTTTCATCTCACCTGGCCTAAAAGGCCATGTGAGATTTTCTCAGCACTTGGCGTCGTCCGGCGTCCATAAACTTTTCACATTTTCATATTCTTCTCTGTAACCGCTGAGCCGGTGTGAACCAAACTTGGCAGGAATGGTCTATGGGAGGTCCTCTACATATGATCCTCATTTTGTTCCAGTCAGATGAAAAACATGGCTTCCAGCTCTAGGCATTCTTTGATTCTGGTTGGTGGATTTTCAAAAATCTTCTTCTCTGAAACTGCCTGGCTAAATGTTTTGAAACTTCACATAAATGATGACTGGGATCTCTTCTACCAGTGATCCTTATTTAATGTTGATTGGGTCACAAACATGGCCGCAATTGCAGCTTATAGTTACTGTCGAAACTCTGTGGGAAATCACATTTTCCTCTTCTTCTCTTGAAAAACTGAGGCGACGTGAAAACAAACCTGGCAGGGATAGTCTATGGGAGGTCCTCTACAAACAATCCTCATTTTGTTTCCGTGGGTTGAAAAACATGGCCACCAGAGGCATTCTTTGATTCTGATAGGTGGATTTTCAAAAATCTTCTCTGAAACTGCCAGGCCAAATGTTTTGATACTTCACATAAGTGATTACTGGGATCCTCTCTACCAACGATCCTCATTTAATGTTGATCGGGCTGTAAACATGGCCACAATTGTGGCTTATAGTTACTATAGAAACCCTATGGGAAATCACATTTTCATCTTCTTCTCCGGAACTATTGAGCAGACATGAACCAAACCTGGCAACGATGGTCCATGGGAAGTCCTCTATGAACGGTCATCATTTTGTTTCCGTGGGTTGAAAAACATGGCCGTCAGAGGCATTCTTTGATTCTGATAGGTGGATTTTCAAAAATCTTCTCCACTGAAACTGCCAGGCCAAATGCTTTGATACTTCACATAAGTGATGACTGGGACCCTCTCTACCAACGATCCTCATTTAATGTTGATCGGGTTGTAAACATGGCCACAATTGCGGCTTATAGTTACTATAGAAACCCTATGGGAAATCACATTTTCATCTTCTTCTCTGAAACTACTGAGCCGACGTGAACCAAACTTTGCAGGAATGGTCTATGAGAGGATGGAAATATGTGGCCACCAGAGGCTATATTCTAATGCTTAACCCAATGCCTCTCCTGTCCACATGAAGATCAATACTGTCAGCAAAATACATGTTTTTTGAGAATCTGGTAAGGGTTGGTTCCAGTTTTCTCCACTGAGAACTGGGGAAAAAACCCCAAAATATTGTGTATACAGTACAAGTCAAAATAAGTTGTAGCATAACTGTAATAAACTAAGTCAACTGCTGCTCCTGCCCTGACAAGATCAGTATCTGACATTTTCTGGAAAGCTATCGATGAGAGCTTTCCTTAAAATGATATCAGCTTCTGGTCTTATCAGTGTAGTAAGAGAAAAAGATACATAGTTTATAGGATTATCCTACAACTTATTTTGACTTAACTGTAAACTATTGCAACTGTACATGGATGCTGATATATGCATCATTAGTCTCACGTTACTTATCAGAAAAATACTGATTGATGACAGGTGTTTGGAAAACCAGGGGAAGTTTGTGTTTACATTCTCTTGCAATCATGTCAGCTCAGATGACAGTAATTATTGTATATCTTTTAAGATTTGACAAAATTGGAGTAATGTGTTACCTGTAAGCCTTTTACCTATCCAAAGCTATTTTGAAAAGAGAATACTGTCTGAAAAAAGTTGTAATTTTTCAAAAATATTTAACTTTCTTTTACTGATATTTTTGTTGAAAACAGAATTCATAATTGTGTGCATTTTCAAGAAAATCTTCTTTGAAACTACAAGGCCAAATGGTTTGAAAACTTAGTGTAACTGATGACTGTAACCCCTCTACCAATGATCCCCATTTTAATCTTCATCGGGTTGCAATTATGGCTCCAATTATGGCTTATAGTTACTATAGAAACCCTATAGGAAATCACATTTTCATCATCCTCACTGAAAGTACTGAGCCAATGTGAACCAGACTTGACAGGCATTGTCTATGAGAGGTTCTCTACAACTGTTACTCATTTTATTCCTGTTGGGTAAAAAAACATGGCCGCCAGAAGCATTCTTTGATTCTGATTGGTCAATGTTGAAAACTCTTCTCCTCTGAAACCACAGGGCCAAATGTTTTGAAACTTTGCATGGTTGATAACTGGGACACCCCTCCACCAACGTTCCTCATTTTAATGTTGATTGTATTGCAAACATGGCCACAATTGCAGTTTATAGTTACTATAGAAAAAAACCTATAGGAAATCACATTTTCATCTTCTCTCTGGAACTATTGAGCTGACGTGAACCAAAACTTGGCAAGAATGGTCTATAGGAGGCCCTCTACAAACGATCCTCTTTTTGTTCCCATTGGCTGGAAAATATGGCCACCAGAGACATTCTTTGATTCTGTTTGAAGGATTCAAATGTTTTGAAACTTCACATGATTGAAGACTGGGACACCTTCTACCAATGATCCTCATGTAATATTGATATAATGTTGCAAACATGGCCACAATTGCAGCTAATAGTTACCATGGAAAGCCTATGGGAAATCACATTTTAGCCCGACTGTTTACAGTGAGGGCTATAGTCATGACTTTCATCCGTCTGTATGTCTGTCTGTTAACATTTAGAATTTTAGTTAAAGTTTGTGGTTAAAGTTTTTTACTGAAGGTTCAAAAGGTTTTTTTTTCCTGTTTAGTTAACATTTGGAGTTTTGGTTAAAGTTTGTGGTTAAAGTTTTTTAAGACAACCTTAAAGTTTTGGGGTTTTTGTTTTCTTTTAAATTAATACTACTATTGATTGTATCATTCTCATTATGTTTTTAGCCCGACTGTTTACAGTGAGGGCTATAGTAATGACTTTTGTGCCGTCCGTCCATCGGTCCGTCTGCCTTTTTCTGTTAACATTTAGAGTTTTGGTTAAAGTTTGTGGTTAAAGTTTTTTGCTGAAGGTTCAGGTGTTTTTTTTTGTTTTTTTTTTCTCTTGTTCCTGTTTAGTTGACATTTGGAGTTTTGGTTAAAGTTTGTGGTTCAAGTTTTTTATTCAACCTTCAAGTACAGACTAGACCCGGTATTTCTTGTCTGATCGTCACGAAATTTCATATGCAGGTTTTAGGTCATGTCCACATGAGAATGTCCCCTTTTGGTTGTGATCGGTCAACCGGTATGACTGCCCGAGCCCAAAACCATTAGCACAGTCTACAGGTCGTATTTATGAAGGGATTTCATTGCAACTTCATAGAATGCCGCTGTATAATGCCTGGTTGAGTACGTCCCCGTTTGGGCATGATCTGTCAACCGTGATTTCTGCCCAAGCCTGAAACCCCAAAACTTTTAGCACAGTCTGCAGGTCATGTTTAATATGGACAGATTTCATTGTAACTTGATACGATGACCCCGTATGATGTCTACATGAGAATTTCCCCATTTGGGTGTGATCTATCAACCGTCACGGCTGCCTGAGCCCAAAACCCCAAAACCTTTAGCACAGTTTACAGGTCATATTTATGGAGGGATTTCATTGTAACTCCATAGGTTGACGTCATATAATTTCTACACATGAGAAAGTCCCCTTTTGGACGTGATTGGGCAACTGTCATGGCTACAGGTGCCCGAAGCCCGAAAACCTTCACAGTCTACAGGTCATATTTATGAAGGGATTTCATTGTAACTTTGTAGGATCAATCCACATGATGCCCAGATGAGAATGTCCCCTTTTGGTTGCGATCATTCAACCATGATGGCTGCCCGAGCCCAAAGCCTGGAAACCTTTAGCACAGTCTACACGTCATATTTATGGAGGGATTTCATTGTAACTTGATAGGTTGACTTCATATAATGTCTACATGAGAACGTCCCCTTTTGGGCAACTGTGATGGCAACAGGGGCCCAAAGCCTGAAAACCTTTAGCACAGTCTACTGGTCATATTTATGGAGGGATTTCATTGTAACTTGATAGGTTGCCTTCATATATTGTCTAGATGTGAAAGTCCCCTTTTGGGCAACTGTGACGGCAACAGAGGCCCGAAGCCAGAAAAACTTTAGAATATTCCACAGGCCATAATTATGAAGGGATTTCATTGTAGCTTGGAGGATGACTCCAAGTTTGTGGTTAAAAACCCAGACAAACACCACCATCCCCTACCCCCCCACCCCCACCCCCATTAGGCTTTTTTTTTCTTCTTTTCTCCAATATGCATTGTGAACTATTTACAGTCACTACATGCGGAACCTTTTTTTAAACTTACGTACCCCCCCCCCCTCCCTCTGCTGGGTCTTTCGCCAAAAATGCTTGTTTACAGTTTTGGTTAAAAACCCAAACACCAATGCCCCCCCCCCCCTCTCCCCCACCCCCCCCCCCCCCAATTAGGCATTTTTTTTTTTTTTATTTCCTCCAATATGCATTTTGAACTATTTACAGTCACTACATGCAGAACCCCTTTTTACCTTTTGTCAAAAATGCTTTTTTACAGTTTTGGTTAAAGTTTGTGGTTAAAAATCCAGACAGAAATTATCCCCCCCCCCCCCCCACCACCAATTAGGCATTTTTTTTTCTTTCCTCGAATATGCATTTTGAACTATTTACAGTCACTACATGCAGAACCATTTTTTAAACTCCCGTACACCCTGCCCCCTGCCCCCACCCCCCAACCCCCAATTAGGGACTTTTTTTTCTTTCTTCAAAAATGCTTTTTTACAGTTTTCGTTAATGTTTGTGGTTAAAAACCCAGCCAACCCCCCCCCCCCCCCCCCCCCCCCCATGGTGCCAGTTAGGTATTTTTTTTCTCTGCTCAAAATGCATTCTGAAGGATTTAGACTGACCACAAGTGGAACAAAAAAAATGGACTCCCCTAACACACCTCCACTCTCCCCCCACTCCTCATCCCCCACTCTCCCCCACCCCTCACCCCCACTCTCCCCACCTCCTCCTCACCCAGAGCCATTCATGCAATCTTTTTTCTTTGGTACAAAATGCACTTTTAGCCTGACTGTTTATAGTCAGCGCTATAGTCATGACTTTCGTTTGTCCATCTGTCGGTCCATCCATCTGTCTGTAAACAATTGGTTTCCAACTGATAACTCCAGTTTGGATTATTTGATTTCAACCAAAGTTGATATGTGTATTTTCCAGCTAGTGATACAGGCCAGGTTTCAATACAGGTTCCACAACTGCCCCCTCCCCCCCCCCCCCCCCACACACACACACACCCCACACCCTACACACACACAAATTGTCACTTAGGCCATTATTCCCAAAATGCATTTTGAAGGATTGGGAGTTATTACATGCAAAAAAGAAAATTGACTCGTATAGCCCAACATTGCTTTGTGTAATGTATCTTTAATCCTTTACCTTACACAAGTTGAAGCCAACAGTACAAATTATTTTTCTGAAACCTGAGATTTTTTCATTTTTTATTATACCTCCCGCAAATAAAGTTGGGGGGGGGGGGGGGTATATAGGAATCACCCTGTCCATCCGTCTGTCTGTCCATCCATCCGTCCATCCATCCGTCTGTCCATCCTTATAAGCGCAACTCCTCCTAAACCTTTTGAAGAATTTTCATGAAACTTTACACACTGGAAGAACTCCAGATGAAGATGTGCATGAAGCAATATAATTCTGTTCTGACATTTCCAAGGGGAGATAATCTAACTTATACGTCTGTCCATCCTTATAAGTGCAACTCCTCCTAAACCGTTTGAAAAATTTGCATGAAACTTTACACAATGGAAGAACTCCATATGAAGATGTGCATGAAGCAGTATAATTCCGTTCTGACATTTCCAAGGGGAGATAATCTAACATACATTTCAGGCGTGAGGGGGGTATCACTTTGTGAGCTTGCTCACAGTACCTCTAGTTTACTTCTAACCATGGCTTATTACTCCTTATTGGAACAAGCTCATCAAGTTTGTTCCATTAATAGGTCATGAAGTATGTTTTGAAGTAGAGAAATGAAAAAATAAAATTTGAATAGCAAATTTTGTATATCACGAGTGCAGATATGGCAGATTCGTTAGATAAACTGTTAACAAAAAATGGCTCTGACTATTTTGCGTCTAAGCATTGCCATTCCTGGGACAGTCGGGCTGCATGTGTGACATCACTCTATTTTTTTATGTTTCATGTTATTTTGGAAAATATTTAACCTTTTTTGTATGGCAATTTAACTTACAACTTCCAGGTTAAAGTTTTTGGTTAAAGTTTGTTTTTTTTGAAGGGGGGGGGGGGGGGTGTTTTATAATTACACCTTTAATTTTTCAAACAGTTTAGTGGAATGTCACTGTTTCTTATTTGGGACAATGTCTACTATCTGCTGAACATTTCTACAGTGATTTTCTTTAATATAGGCATGATTTTAATCCCTTTTAAACATGTTTTCAGACTTACTTTTTAGCTCAACTTTGGCGAAGCCAAATTTGAGCTTATGCCATGGCCCATCGTCCGTCTGGCCGCCTGTCCGTCTGTCCATCAACAATTGGATACGGCTCGGGCTAGAGGTCGTATTTATGAACCGATCTTTACGAAACTTCTTGGGTACCTTTGTTATGACTGTGGGACGAGAACGAATGTTTTTGGGTGCGGTCCGAAATTCAAGATGGCTGCCAGCTGCCATTTTGTACCGACGATGCAGAAATCTGTTTTTTGTACAGAACTTCCGTATGAAAGCTCTGATTTGAATAATTTTTTGTATGAATGTTTAGTACCATGGGATACATCACATATAATACAGGTTTTTTTCTCGTGCGTAAATTATGCAAATTAGACTAACTTTTATGTTTTTTGGTGTTACTTTCAGCACTGTAAGTGCAAATGCCAATACGGCTCGGGCTAGAGGTTGTATTTATGAACCGATCTTTACGAAACTTCTTGGGTACCTTTGTTATCACCGTGGGACGAGAACGAGTGTTTTGGGGTCCGGTCCAAAATTCAAGATGGCCGATGGCAGCCATTTTGTACGAAATTTGGTGCAATCAGATTTTTGCACAGAACTTCCTTATGAAAGCGCTGATTTGAATAATTTTTTGTGTGAATGTTTAGTACCATGGGATGCATCACATATAATACGGGTTTTTTTCTCGTGCAGAAATTATGCAAATTAGATGAACTTTGATTTTTTCAGTGCTGCTTACACACAGTAAGAACACATGTCAATATGGCTCGGGCTAGAGTCTGTATTTATGAACCGATCTTCAGGAAACGTCTTGGGTACCTTTGTTATCACATTGGGACGAGAACGAGTGTTTCTGGGTGCAGTCCAAAATTCAAGATGGCTGCCAGTGGCCATTTTGTATCGATATTAGGTCTAATCAGTTTTTTGTACACAACTTCTATACGGCTCAGGCTAGATGCCCTTTTTATGAACCGATCATTACGAAACTTCTTGGGTACCTTTGTTATTACCGTGGGGTGAGAATGAGTGTTTTTGGGTGTGGTCCAAAATTCAAGATGGCCACCAGCAGCCATTTTGTACCAAAATTAGTGCAATCAGTCTTTTGTACAGAACTTCTGTAGGAAAGTTCTGATTTGAATAAATTTTTGTATGAATGTTTAGTAACATGGAATACATCACATATAGTACAGGTTTTTTTCTCGTGCAGAAATTATGCAAATTAGATGAACTTTGATTTATTCAGTGCTACTTATACTCTGTAAGTGCACATGTCAATACGGCTCGGGCTAGAGGCTGTATTTATGAACCGATCTTCACAAAACTTCTTGGGTACCCTTGTTATCACCTTGGGACGAGAACGAGTGTTTCTGGGCGTGGTCCAAAATTCAAGATGGCTGCCAGTGGCCATTTTGTACCGAAATTAGGTCCAATCAGTTTTTTGTCACAACTTCTACACAGCTCATATTTATGAACTGATCTTCACGAAACGTCTTGGGTACCTTTGTTTTCACCTTGGGACAGGAATGAGTGTGTTTTGGGGTGCCTTTGTTATCACTGTGCTATGAGAACAAATATTTTGGGGTTCAGTCAGACCCACTCTGGGACTCAAAGATTTTTTCTAGTTTAGCATCTGACTGTCACCCACCTTTACAGTACTTTACCTATACATTTGTTAAGGCAACGCTCAGTATTTATGTACAGACCGTTACAATACTTTATATGTACCTTTGTTATCAGGTCATTACCTAGATGTTTGTCATTGCTGTGTCACATACTATACATGTACATGTCTTTGTCTTGACAAGTTGAGCTACAGTGTCATTGACACTTTCATTTTGTATTTGAAATTAGACTTTGCCACATACTTTCTTACTCTAATTCTTACATGGTCAATACAACTTAATGATTCCATTTTCATCAATGATTTCTTTTATCGGTTTTATGAAGTATTTAACCCTTTTTTGCCAATCAATTTTACTTACATGTAGTATTCCCAGCATAAAGTTTTGGATTAAAGTTCTGTTTTTCAAGGTTCTACCTTTCATTCTCCAAACACTCTGTTATAATGTCATTGTTTTTTTTCATTTCAGGCAAGGTGTTCTGAAGCTGTACACAGTGGTTTAAAATAATATTGGCATTAATTTAACCCTTTTCAACAATGCTTTTCGGGCTTAGTTTCTCTAAATTTCAAATTAGGCTTCTACCACATACTTTGTTACTTTTTATCCCCTCCCACAAGGAAGGGATATAGCACATAGCTCACTCCATCCATCTATCCATCAGTCTGTCCGTCCATCAGTCTGTCTGAACTTTCTTTATACCATAACTTAAACAAAAGTTAACAGATTTCAATTCTTTTCAATATATGTCTCTAGGTCAAGTTTGATGACCACAATTATCCGATGAAAATTGTTGAAGTTATTGCCCTGCCCAGCCCCCGCCAATTAGGCATTTTTTTCTTCTTTCTTTCCTTCCTCCAATATGCATTTTGAACTATTTACAGTCACTAAATGCAGAACATTTTTAAACTCATGTAACCCCCCACCCCCCGGGCCAATTAGGCACTTTTTTTTTCTTTCGTCAAAAATGCATTTTACAGTTTTGCTTAAAGTTTGTGGTTAAAAACCCAGACAAACACCACCCCCACTCTCGGTGCCAGTTAGGCATTTTTTTTCTTTTTGCTCAAAATGCATTCTGAAAGATGTTGACTGACCACATGCAGAAAAAAATAATGGACTCCACTAACACCCCCCCCCCCCCCCCCCACACCCCCCACACCTCCTCACCCAGGGCCATTTAAGCAATATTTTTTCTTTGGTACAAAATGTATTTTTAGCCTGACTGTTTACAATCAGGGCTATAGTCATGACTTTCATCCGTCTGTCCGTCCAAGCATCTGTCTGTAAATAATTGGTTTCTGACCGATAACTCCAGTTTGGATGATTTGATTTCAACCAAAGTTGATATGTGTATTTTCCAACAAACCAAAATGGACTACTATAACACACCACCGTTGCATACCAAATATTTTGAAGGATTTGGAGTTACCAAATGCAAACAAACAAAAATTTACTACTATAACACACTACCACAACCTCACCCCCCCCCCCCCCCCACCCCCACACACACACACACATACACACGTGTGTCACTTAGGCAATTATTCCCAAAATGCATTTTGAAGGATTGGGAGTTATTACATGCAAAAAAGAAAATTGACTCCAAAAGCCCAACATTGCTTTATGTGCGACATCTTTAATCCTTTACCTAACACAAGTTGAAGCCAACGGTACAAATTATTTTTCTGAAACATCAGATTTTTTCATTTTTTACTTCTAACCATGGCTTATTAGTCCTTATTGGAACAAGCTCATCAAGCTTGTTCCATTAATAGGTCATGAGGTATGTTTTGGGATAGAGAAATGAAAAATGAAAATTGAATAGCAAATTTTGTATATCACAAGTGCAGATATGGCAGATTTGTTACGTAAATGGTTAACAAAAAATGTCTCCGACTATTTTGTTTCTAAGCATTGCCATTGCTGGGAAAGTCGGGCTGCATGAGTGACATCACTCTAGTTATATGAAGTTCCAGGTGAGTGATTACAGGCTCTGTAGAGCCTCTAGTTTTTAGCTTAACTTGACAAATCAAGATAAGCTATTGCCATCTCGCGTCCGGAAGTCTGTTAGTCTGTGAGTCTGTTAATCTGTGAATCTTTGAGTCTGTTCACATTTTCCTTTAGCACAGGCTACACCCCGTTGTTCTTGTCTGATCGTCACAAAATTTTATATGCAGGTTTGGGGTCATGTCTAGATGAGAACATCCCCTTTTGGTCATGATCGGTCAACCGGTATGGCTACCCGAGCCCAAAACCCCCAAACCCCAAAACCATTAGCACAGTCAACAGGTCATATTTATGAAGGGATTTCATTGTAACTTGGTAGGGTGCCTCTGTATAATGCCTAGATGAGAACGTCCCCTTTTGGGCATGATCTGTCAACCATGATGGCTTCTCAAGCCCAAAACCCCAAAACTTTTAGCACAATGGAGGCATTTCATTGTAACTTGGTAGGATGACTCCGTATGATGTCTAGATAAGAATTTCCCCATTTGGGCGTGATCTGTCAACCGTTACGGCTGCCCGAGCCCAAAACCTGAAAACCTTTAGCACAGTCTACAGGTCATATTTATGGAGGATTTTATTGTAACTTGGTAGGTTGACTTCATATAATGTCTAGTTCCCTTTTAGACATGATTGGGCCACTGTATGGCTACAGGGGCCTGAAGCCCGAAAACCTTTAGCACAGTCAACAGGTCATATTTATGAAGGGATTTCATTGTAACTTGGTAGGATGACTCCAAATAATGTCTAGATGAGAACATCGCATTTTGATCATGATCATTCAGCCTTGATGGCTGCCCGAGCCCAAAAACCTTTAGGATAGTCAAAAGGTCATATTTATTTCATTGTAACTTGTTAGGTTGACTCCAATTAATGCCTAGATGATGACATCCCTTTTGGTCGTGATTGGTCAACTGTGATGGCTACTGGTGCCTGAAGCCTGAAAACCTTGAGCACAGTCTACAGGTCATATTTCATTGTAACTTCGTAGGATCACTTCAGATGATGCCCAGATGAGAATGTCCCCTTTTGGTTGCGATCATTCAACCATGATGGCTGCCCGAGCCCGAAGGCCAAAAACCTTTAGCACAGGCTACAGGTCATATTTATGAAGGGATTTCATTGTAACTTGGTAGGTTGACTTCAAATAATGTCTAGATGAGAATGTTACCTTTTGGACATGATTGGGCAACTGTGACGGCTACAGGGGCCCAAAGGCTGAAAACCTTTAAAACAGTCTACAGGTCATAATTACGAAGGGATTTCATTGTAGCTTGGTAGGATGACTCCAAATAATGTCTAGATGAGAATGTCCCCTTTTGGTCGAGATCATTTAGCCTTGATGGCTGCCCGAGCCCAAATACCTTTAGGATAGTCTATAGGTCGTATTTATGGAAGGATTTCATTGTAACTTGTTAGGTTGACTCCATATAATGCCCAGATGATGACATCCCCTTTTGGTTGTGATTGGTCACCTGTGATGGCTACAGGCGTTAGAAGCCTGAAAATCTTGAGCACAGTCTACAGGTCATTTTTATGAAGGGATTTCATTGTAGCTTCATAGGATCACTCCAGATGATGCCCAGATGAGAATGTCCCCTTTTGGTTGCGATTATTCAACCGTGATGGCTTCCCGAGCCTGAAGCCCGAAAACCTTTAGCACAGTCTTCAGGTCATATTTATGAAGGGATTTCATTGTAACTTCGTATGTTGACTTCATATAATATCTAGAGGAGAACTGCCCCTTTCGGACATGATTGGGCAACTGTGACGGCTACAGGGGCCCGAAGCCCGAAAACCTTTAGCACAGTCTACAGGTCATATTTATGAAGAGATTTCATTGTACCTCGGTAGGATGACTCCAAATAATGTCTAGATGAGAATGTCCCCTTTTGCTCGCGATCATTCAGCCTTGATAGCTGCCCGGGCCGAAAACCCCAAAACCTTTAGCATAGTCTATAGGTTGTATTTATGGAAGGATTTCATTGTAACTTGTTAGGTTGACTCCATATAATGCCTAGTGACATCCCCTTTTGGTCGTTGTTGGTCAACTGTGATGGCTTCAGGGGCCTGAAGCCCGAAAACCTAGAGCACAGTCTACAGGTCATATATATGAAGGGGTTTCATTGTAACTTCGTAGGATCACTCCAGATTATGCCCAGATGACAACGACCACTTGATCGCGATCATTCAACCATGATGGCTTCCCGAGCCCAAAACCCGAAAACTTTAGTACAGACTACAGGTCATATTTGTGAAGGGATTTCATTGTAACTTAGTAGAATGACTCAGTATAATGTCGAGATGAGGATGTTCCCTTTTAGTTGCAATTGGTTTACCGTCATGGCTACACAGGCCTGAAGCCCGAAAACCTTTAGCACAGTCTGCAGGCCATTTTTGAAGGGATTTCAATGTAACTTGATAGAATGACTCATTTTGGAATAATTTCACTGTAACTTGGTAACTTTCATTGACAAACGTTCACTGTGAGGGCCACATACATTAACTGTGAGGTCATATTAACCCACCCCTCAGCTCTTTAGTACCGTGTACACCTCATATTATTTTTATTTAAAACAATGTATACAGGGAACATTTATTAACATATTCCCAATCATCACAATTCTTGTCTTATTTCATAATCCTTTCATAAACATTGAACATTATCCTTTTCATCAAACGCAACACACAGACAAGTTAAGCTACAGTGTCATTGACACTTTCATTCATAAACGCTACTGGAGCTCATTCAGGACCCGGCCAAATAGGTTAACATGCAGGCTTACTGTTTATTCCTGTGAAAGAAACCTTTCCTGCAGAAGCCAGTCCAACTTCTCTGACAATTGCTAGAGGCAGACTATACTCGCCAAATGCCAATGAAGGCCTCAGAAATAATATTTAACAAGTGGCAGACTATACTTGCCTGAAAAGGACACCACATCACCCTCCGGGAGAGGTAGCACCTTTGTCGGAGGGCCCCCTCTCACACTGGTCCTCACCCAAGGGGGGTTAACACCTCGACCAGATCACCAATAAGAGCACAAAAGCCTCCCCCTTGACATTTCCTCCCCTGCTGCTTCCTGTCAAGGTTGGCATCTGTGAAAAAGCTTCCAACAAATTACTTCAAGAAGGGTTGAAAGGGGCTTGCCTCAAACTGTCCTAGCGTGCCTTCGGTGTGCGAAACCATTTGATTTCACATTATATTCATGTCGTAAAAGAGGAATTTCTCCAATTTCATGGGGCAGATGCCGAAGCTCTTTCCCAACAAATTATGAGAGAAATAAAATCACTTGGATTAGGGAGTGTTAATTTTGTTGCACAGTATTATGATGGCGCAAGTGTTATATCAGAACACCTAAATGGTGTTCAAACCCGTTTGAGAGAGCAGTTTTCCAATGCTTTCTATGTTCATTGTTATGCACATCGATTAAACCTGGTTCTTGTTGATGTGTGTAGAAGTGTTAAATCAGCAGGGTGTTTTTGCCCCATTTGGAAGTTTATATGTCCCGTTCATATGCGCATAACATAATTTGTTTGTGGAAATTCAGGAGATGGATAACGTGTGTGTTCAAGAACTTGTTCGTCTTTGTGACACGCACTGGTTATGTCGCTACCATTCGCAAACTGCCCACACACACAGTTAATACTGACTTCAATGATTTCAAACAAGAATGTCTGTCTACATGGGGGCACGGTGATGCCATGTACTAAGGTGTACTGCACGTCAATGGTGTACATGTCTTCAACCACTGTAACCCTGCTTGAGTGGAGCTTGAACAGAGTTAGAATGTTGAGGAGCTGACAGTTGCTTGTCGATGCTTGGTGATTCTCTCCGGGTACTCCGGCTTCCTCCACCTGTAAAACTCACGGTCACGATTAGTCATCAGGCATAAGTATGTGACCTTAAACACCAATAAATAAATAATATACAGATTAGGCACCCACATACACACATTCATGTGAACACATCTTCAAGTCAGTTTTTGTTAAAACTTTAGTTTAGTATCTTGAATAAGCCATATAGTTTTTATCTTTGTTTTTTTAAAACTTTTTTTCAGATGAGAGAAAACCAAAGATAAATCTACAGCTACTGAATTTATGCCTTGATCAGTATAGAATATGACTTGAAAGTATAATACCTCCTTTTTAATCACAGCAAACATGACACCCACCCTGCTTGCCATTCCCTCTATCCTCTTAATAGTATATGGTTTGATAAAGCTGTTAAACCTGTCCAGCCTTTCTGAGCGACCACAGCTTTTGTACAAGAATATCCAGGCACCATTTGTCAAGTATATATTGCAAGCCTGTCCCATCCTACATGAAATGTAAGTAGTTTTATTAAGTTAACTCTCTACTTGCTGATGTTAATATATCAAAGTTTCAAACAGCAATCTTTTCCCATAATGCAACAATACAATAATACAAAATCAATCTTGTTTGACAGAAAGAAACGATTTTCACATTTGTGTGTGTAAAGTTAAATTTATTGAGTAACATCTCAGGAATTCCAGGTACTTTAGTAGAAATGGGAAGAAGCTAAGGCTTTAAGAGGGAGAATGTTGTTGCATTTTACTTGAAAATAACCAGTATTTTCATGCTGGAAAAAATTGTGCATTGGTGCAGGTTTAACCCTTTACCCAACATAACGGACAATACTGCCCAGCTCTATTAAAAAAAAATCACCAATTAATTTTCATCATTTTTTCATTTTTTGTCTCAAAAATTAGGTTATGACCCGTGCTGAAATGTGCTCGTCAAGCTCATTCCAACGAGGGGTCATAACCTGTGTTTTTGAGGAAAAAAATTAGTAATTCAAGAAATGTTTTGGTAATTGTTGTCTGCTTTTCATGTTAGGTAAAGGGTGAAAATACTGGAAAAATACACTGAAGTAAAAAAAATTGTGATGGACCTATATGGGTGTTATCAGAAAAGCTGATAACTGATACTTCCATTTGCATTATGGGATCACCAATACTAATAATTAAGTATCAGATACGGTTTTCTTTCTCAAAATTTCCAATTATCAGCCCTCTGCACAGTGATGTCAAAATACTGATATTTCAAGCTGCAAGTTTTTCCCATACTGCAACTAGGAATCTAACCAATTCAACCTTGTTTGACAGAGCTCAATGAGCTCTGTCAAACAAGATTGAATTGGTTGAATTCCTAGTTGCATTATGAGAATAATTTTCAGCTTGAAATTTTGATACTTCGACATCAGGGTACAGAGGGTTAAGCTAGCCAGATGCAACTTCAAACTTGACTGATATGACACTGATTTCAGGCAATTTGAACCAAGATAGAGTTGCCCCCTTGATGTGTTACTATGCAGAACCAAATTGTTTACTACAAAATCGGCACAGTTATTTGTCAAAAGCAATCAGGAAAGTTGACGTTACTTGATAGAATGATGTGGTTTACAGCTGAATTTTTGTATAAGGAATTAATGATGACAAAACAGTACAGTCGCGTGGACTGGCTGTATTCCAGGTATGGGCAATGATGTCGAAGCATGTCTTTACCAGGTAATAAAATTCATCATAAACAAAATTTTAATTAGCTGGGTTGTACACGGTGCTTCATTAATTAAATTTTTGATGATTATTCCTATAATTAGTGTTTGGAATCTAATAATGCATCTGTGGAAATATTACCCACATGTGGAACGTGACTAGTCCACGGCGGCCGTACTGTAAGTACAGATAAATTGGCGAAGAGAAGGAATAAGAGAGTTGTTCAAATTAGCCATTCAAATTTTATTACTTTTTTTTTTCGCCATGTCCAGATCATCGAGCGTACGCAGTAGATGCTCTGTCGATCTCATGAGATGGAATGATAGGATATGCACATCCTTCAACTCCGTTGATTCAGCAGATTCTGTTAAAAGAGCAAACAGTCTCATTGCAAAATCCTGCTAGTAGCACCTCTGTCATCACAGAAACCTTGGATCAATCTTCTCAGGTGTCTGTTATGGGTCATTCCCCGGAAGCCTTCTCCATGAGAGGACCTTCTTTATCTGGGGAAGTCACGTGCACTGCATCACAACGCAGAAGGTCTCAACTGTCACGTATTTCCATTGTGTGGTACTTCTTGCATGGAAAACAATTTACAGGATGTGCAGTGGACACAATTTCTAAGGTCCTCCTTTTCGTTGAACTGCGCAGCAAAGTGGAGGGGTTTTTTTTCGTTGGTGTTAGTATCAGTCGATAGATGTATACGATCCGTCCATACCAAATATTGCTGATTTCCTGGTCTACTTGTTTGACAATCTCAAACTGCAGCCCATCACTATTAAGGGATATAGGTCTATGTTATCAGATACTTACGCTCATCATGATAACTTGGCTATTGAATCAAATACTTCATTATCCAAGCTAGTTAGAAATTTCTCTATCAATAGACCTAGAACCATCAGATTAATTCCTAAGTGGAATTTGGCTTGGGTTCTGTTGAAGTTCAAAGAAGCTCCTTTTGAGCCATTGGACGTCGTAGAGTTCAAATTCTTGACCTATAAAATGGCGTTTCTCTCAGCCTTTGCATCTGCTAGAAGAGTTGGTGAAATTCCTGCCTTATCTGTTGATGAATTGCACTACCGTAGTGTGGGTAATACCATTACCCTCACTACAGAAGTGGGTTTTTTGGCTAAAAATCAAATTCCAGACAAGCGGCCAGAGCCTATTGTCATTGAGGCTCTTCTGTCTTCCGATAACCATAGACCTTTGCTGTGTCCAGTCTGAGCTATGCGCATTTATAACGTCAATCAGATTTTGTTAGAAAAGGAAGAAAACGTTTCTTTCTTTTATTAATTCCTAACAGAAAGGATATTTCTGTTCATGCCATCGCTAGATGGATTCATTTGGCAATATGCATTGCCTATGAAAATCTGTCTTTGGATCAATGTTCTGTTAACAAGATATCAGCGTACGAGGTTAGAGCACTGTCCACTTCTTGGGCTTATTCCATCAGTATAGCCATTACTAATCTCATGAAGGCTGCGTACTGGACACAGCCCTCTTCATTTACCAAGTGTTACCTGAGAAATTTAGAGTCCATCTCAGGTGACCTTAGATCTTTTGGGTCCTCTTTCTGTTGCTCAGAATGTCATCCATTAATGGTTACATCTATAGGTATTTAGGCAGCCCATTTCAGCATTGACGCTCTTCCGCTGCTCTATTTGTTCTGAGGATGTTTACCTCAGAACAAGGGGAGGGGTGGGATGGTTTTTTTCCCTTATTTTCATCTAGCTTTATAGTGAAAAGCAGTGGAAGACCTCCTCCAGTGTCAGTAGTCCTGAGTCAATGCTGGGATGGTTTTAATGTGTATCTCGGTGTGAAGCAATAACTATGTCTCATTTATGCATGGTTTTTAAAGTGCAGCGCACTGTGAAGCATTTGTATATGTCACGTGTCAAGCGGGCGTTAATATACAATCCTCGGACACTTTTAAATGAGTATAAAGAGTCTCATTCTCTGGACTATCTTTATATATTGGTTTTGCTTCACCGAATTAGCATAATGGGTCATGCAGGCTTTAAATGGAGAATTATATATTATGTAATACTCAATTACATTGTTGGTGTTATGCTGGAAGTGAGCAGCTATTAAAATAGCCAGTGTCCGTTTGTCTTTCCGTCCATCCAATAGGGGTCCCAATCTAAATTTCTGTGGACCAGATGTTCTAACAAATGACTACTTATGTGGCTATTTTATGGACATATTAGGTGGCTAACCAAAAACACATGTCCAACATAATAAAACAAGTTTTTTGGGGGAAATGTTTTTTTTTTTGGGGGGGGGGGGAGGGGGCAGCTAACCCTAACCCTACCCTAACCTGACCCTAACCCTACCCACCCCTAACCCTAACCCTAAGCTTACCCTAGCCCTAACCCTACCCACATGACTCTAACACCCCTTCACTGACCCCCACCCCACCCCACTCCTAAACCCCACCCTGGAATGCCCTAACCCTACTCTACATTTATCCAAACCCCCACCCCCAACCACCCCCACCCCCCACAATAAGAGATTCTGTTACGTGGCTAGCCACGTAACAGACTTGAACCACATAAGTATCCTGTTTTACTAACTCGTAGCCACATAAGTAGTCATGTGTGTGTGCATTAAAATATCCTGTGTCCGTTCATCTGTAATTCTGTCCATGCATCCATCATCAGTCCATCCATCCCACTTTAGTTTCCCGATGATAACTTTAGTTATAGTTGACCAAATCAAATGGAATTTGGTATGTAGGTATATCAACATAAAATACAGGTCACGTTTGAATCAGGGTGCAGTCTGGCAATTTTGGCCAGAGATATGCCTCTTTTTGGCCTCAAAAATTTCATTTTTTAGCTCCAGGGCCAGGTGAGCTATCGCCATCACCGTTCCATCGACCTCTGCATTTTCATCGTCTTCTCTGGAACCATTGAGCCGATGTGTTTGATTTTCAAAAAATCATCTCCTCTGAAACTACGAGGCCACATGTTTTGAAACTTCACATGGTTGCTGACTTGGACACCCTCTACCAATGAACTTCATGTAATGATAATCGGTTTGCAAACTACTTACTATTCCTAAAAGAAATAAACCTTTTTACCAAATTTTTTAAGTTGATTTCTTTTGTTTTTAATCCTCCAGATTTTACTTTTTCAAAAGTTTTGGTAAATGGTTGAGTTGTCTTTTTATACGTTTTATTCCCTTTACTTCCGGATATCTGCAAATCTCTGTATTACATGCATGCATTGTCTGGGAGCTGTCCGCATGACTGTGTCAGTGAGGATTGCCTCGCTACTCGTCATGTTGGTGGTTCTCCATACTGTGACGATGTATTTGAAAAAAATAATTCTATTTTTATTTAAAGACATTTTTGATGACATTTTTAGAGAACTGTTGAAAGGATGTTCACATGACTGAGTCAGTGAGGATTGCCTCGCTACTTGCTGTTTTATTCTTTTCATATTCAGTATGTTTTCATGCTGCTCTTTGAAGTTTTATTTTTATTTCTATCTCCAATTTTTGTTTTAGACAGATTGTAGTTTTGGAATCGTATCTTTATACTTTTTATTTTTTATGTATTTTAACTATTTGTCACCATGATATGGCCATAGTTGCTGACATGGCATTAAACAACAATAATAATACAGTAGAATCCTCTTAATTGAATATCCATTTTACCAGTGGAAATTATTCAATTAACAGGAGTATACAATTAACAGGGATTTGGACAGTTTTCTGTGTTCTGGAGGTAAACTGAGCATTTATTCTATTATATCTTGTTTGACAGAGCTCTATGAGCTCTGTCAAACAAGATAGAATAAATGCCTGTATTGGATGTAGTGAGGCCAAAAAGGTTGATAAATAAGGGGAATTTGGTGCATGTCACAGTAATTTTTTCGACATATTACAAAATTTATATACAATTAACAGGAGTTTACTCTACAACCCATATGCAATTAGCAGATCAAATTTGTACTGAAGGTATGCTAAATGGTTTTGTGTTTGAAAATTATATTCAATTAACAAGAATATACAATTAAGAGATATCCAATTAAGTGGGCTCCACTGTAATAATAATAATAATCTGAAACTAGTGTGTGTGAACCAAAACTTGACACTGTGAACCAAACCTGGCACAAATAATGTATGGAAAGTTCTCTGAAAACAGTCATTATTCTGTTCCGTGCAGATGAAGTATCATGGTCGCCAGCTGCATTCTTTGATTTTGATTAGAATAACTGTTGGATATGTAGTTCTGACGGATTACAGGTGCTTGAGATCCTCTTGTTTTGGTTTACTGATGATAACTTTAGTTATAGTTTGACCAAAGCAAATGAAATTTGGTATGTAGGTTTATCAACATAAATTACAGGTTATGTTCGAATTGGGGTATGGTCTGAAAATTTTTACCAGAGTTATGCCCTTTTTTCCACTTTGAAAATTCATTTTTTTGGTTTCCTGATGACAACTTTAGTTGTTGTTGACCAAATCAAATAAAATTTGGTGTGTAGGTGCATGAACATAAAATACAGGTCAAGTTCAAATCGGGGTTTGGTCTGACATTTTCTGCCAGAGTTAAGTCCCTTTTTTGACTTTGGAAAATTCAATTTTTTTATACAGTCCAACATTAATACCTTGAATTGCACACTTTCTTTTCGGGGGATGTGTGGTCGAGTGACCTTTTATTGGTCACTGGATTCAGATGATGAGAAAAACTCAGATTGTAACTTACATGTGTGCAAATTTTGCACAAAAATACTTGGGCTTGACAGAATGTACCTCATGCGAATCTTACATAAAATACTTCGGCCCACTGATCAGGCCCGAATATTTTATGCAAGATTGGCAGAAGTTACATTCGACGTATTTTCCATTGTTTGTACCCACTAATACAAAATATGCCCAAACTTCAGGCATGAGTCAGTGGTTAACCATTTACCTAACAAATTGGAAGCATCCACCTGCGTGATTTACAAATTGAGCAGTTAAAAAAAAAAAAATTTTTCCAAAGATTTCCTCACAATCATATGTGACTCCTCATTAGAATGAGCTCATCGAGCATGTTCCATGTCAAATAACATCGTTTACAACCATTTTGGTACTGGTTAGTGGATATAGCTTTTCATCACTATTATCTACCATTTGGTTTGGATAAAAGGCTATCATGGTAAAAATGGAGAAGCAAGACATGAGCTGTTATTATTTGTACAGTTAAAACTAGAAGTCCTGTCATGAAATGCGCACAAATAGCACGTCCATCTGCGCGTTAATATACGCGTTATGACCATAGTAAGGTTATCAAATTCTGTACACATGGCCTGTGCATAAGCAATGTTCCAGCCAATGGACCTCCGGGTAACCCGGAGGTCCATTGGCAGAAACATTGCCTGTGTTTGCTATGAGTAACCAGGAGAACCTGCCATGCTTTGGATGCCATTTGATATGGCAATTGTGCTCAATTCCTACCCGCAATTAAGCCTAGACATGCGCACAATTTGTGACAGGACTTCTAGTTTTAACTGTAAGCTTCTGAGTCAGATTTGTCGTCCTGGAAACCACAGAAAGTGGAGCAGTTCTTGTTTACTGCAGTAAATAAGTTCTTTTTCAGTTGTAAAATAGGACCAAGTAACCAATGCCTGGGACAACTGTCATCTAAAGTGGGCAGCAAGTGTATAAATAATTGTGGGTATAAATAGTTGGCATGAGATGACTTGATGCTTATCTTACGGTCATGATGCAGCCATCAGATGAGCAATGTCAACTTAAAAACCTTAAGGGTCTGGAGAGGAAAAAACTACCAAGCTTTGTATGGTGTAAGCTGATAGTTTCTTATCAACCTATCCTACAATTGTTTACTACATGCTTTAACTACAGCGGAAGTCCCTAACTCGGAAAATATCCTCTCTATTTTGATCTTTTCCAAGGGATTTGCAAAAGAAAAGTGGTGCAAAAACACCAAGAAAAAATAAGCCCAAACAGGGTTGAGTGCTACCAGCTCACACCCAGTAGGGGACACTCTTCTCCTAGTACAGATCCATGGCTTCCGGTACCAGTGCGTAGTCGGTAACTAATGAATCATTCTTTTTTCTTCCGCTGTCCTGGAGTGGTGTGTGGCCATTTGTATTACAAAACAGTGATAATTCAGCTTGTTGATAATGGTTACCTGTGACTAGAATTATGGATCTGAATATTGTATAATTATAATAACAGGACTGTGTTTTGTATATTCTTTGTTATTAATTTCAGCCACATTTTCATTGTATTTTGTATATTCTTCATGTTTGCTCACGACTTTCGTGTACCGTGCGGTTTGGACATATAATATATTTATACAACAACCAACCACTGGTACCAACTCTAAAATTAATCCAAGGCCAAACACAAATATTGCCCCCCCCCCCCCCCCAATCCCCCAAATTTGCATGCAAAACTGAAAATTTCATGTCCTATCTGGTCCTCCATACTTTTTTGAAATGCGCATGCGCAGTATCCAGGAGGACACCGAAATTGGCGCCAACCATCATTCTTTGTTTGGCCCTTCTGTCAGTAACAACAAAGTTTGTTGTTGAACAAACTGACATCTTTGCTTTAAATCTCAGTTTTATTGATGCCAGACTGAGATGGTAGAATTGGTGGATCCAAGGACACATTTGGATGATGGAGGGAAGCAACAGTGGTTGAAAACGTTCAGAGCTGTAACTTTATAATTTTTACATAAATTATTTTTTTCATGTTTCCCAATTTCGGGACATGGGCCTGACGTCATCATTCTTGCTAATGATTTTTCCACTGTTTGTTAGTGTTCCTTCCAGACCTTCTCACGAGTAATATACAGCGAGAGCAATAATTTGCTCTCGTAAAACCATTTACGAGAGCAATTTGCTCTCGTCTTCCTGAATTCTTGACGAAAGACTATGTCTGACCTGCCAAATTCATGCAATTGACGGGAGCAGATTTTCGCTCTCGTAAAATACAAATTGCGAGAGCAGGCGGGTGCGAGAGCAATTGCTCTCGCCTCGTGAGAAGGACTGTCCTTCCCTATCCTTCCTTGAAGTTAAACTCCCAAGCTTTTTGGCTTATTTTTTTTAAATTTTTTGTAAAAAATTTTTTGGGAGTTTGACGTGTTATACAGAATGTTTATTCTGTATTTCCCCATGGTTACGTTTCACCCTAGGGGTGTTTAGGCATTTTGGGTCATGTATCATTTTTAGCTCAACTTTGGCGAAGCCAAATTTGAGCTTATGCCATGGCCAGTCGTCCTTCGGCCATCTGTCCATCAACAATTCAATACGGCTCGGGCTAGAGGCCGTATTTATGAACCGATCTTTACGAAACTTCATGGGTACCTTTGTTATGACCGTGGGACGAGAACAAGTGTTTTTGGGGCCGATCCGAAATTCAAGTTGGCCGCTGGCAGCCATTTTGTTCGAAATTAGGTGCAATCAGATTTTTGCGCAGAACTTCCATATGAAAGTGCTGATTTGAATAATTTTTTGTATGAATGTTTAGTACCATGGGATACATCACATATAATACAGGTTTTTTTATCATGCGTAAATTATGCAAATTAGACTAACTTTGATGTATTTAGTGTTACTTTCAGCACTGTAAGTGCAAATGCCAATACGGCTCGGGCTAGAGGCCATATTTATGAACCGATCTTTACAAAACTTCTTGGGTACCTTTGGTATCACCGTGGGACGAGAATGAGTGTTTTGGGGTCCGGTCCGAAATTCAAGATGGCCGATGGCAGCCATTTTGTACAAAATTGGGTGCAATCAGATTTTTGCACAGAACTTCCATATGAAAGCATTGATTTGAATAATTTTTTGTGTGAATGTTTAGTACCATGGGATACATCACAAATAATACAGGTTTTTTTCTCGTGCAGAAATTATGCAAATTAGATGAACTTTGATTTTTTCAGTGCTACTTACACACAAGTAAGTACACATGTCAATACGGCTGGGACTAGAGTCTGTATTTATGATCCGATCTTCACGAAACGTCTTGGGTACCTTTCTTATCACCTTGGGACGAGAACGAGTGTTTCTGTGTGCGGTCCAAAATTCAAGATGGCTGCCAGTGGCCATTTTGTACCGAAATTAGGTCTAATCAGTTTTTTGTACACAACTTCTATACTGCTCAGGCTAGAGGCCGTATTTATGAACCGATCTTTACGAAACGTCTTGTGTACCTTTGTTATCACCATGGGATGAGAACGAGTGTTTTTGGGTGTGGTCCAAAATTCAAGATGTTCACCAGCAGCCATTTTGTACCAAAATTAGTGCAATCAGTCTTTTGTACAGACCTTCTGTATGAAAGTTCTGATTTGAATAAATTTTTGTATGAATGTTTAGTTACATGGAATACATCACATACAGTACAGGTTTTTTCTCGTGCATAAATTATGCAAATTAGATGAACTTTGATTTATTCCGTGCTACTTATACACTGAAAGTGCACATGTCAATATGGCTCGGGCTAGAGTCTGTATTTATCAACCGATCTTCCCGAAACTTCTTGGGTACCTTTGTTATCACCTTGGGACGAGAACGAGTGTTTCTGGGTGCGGTCCATAATTAAAGATGGCTGCCAGTGGCCATTTTGTACCGAAATTAGGTCCAATCAGTTTTTTGCCACAACTTCTGTTCAGCTCGTATTTATGAACTGATCTTCACGAAACTTCTTGGGTACCTTTGTTTTCACCTTGGGACAGGAATGAGTGTGTTTTGGGGGTGCCTTTGTTATCACTGTGCTATGAGAACAAATATTTTGGGGTTCAGTCAGACCCACTCTGGAACTCAAACATTTCTTTTCTAGTTTAGCATCTGACTGTCATCCACCTTTACAATTCTTTACCTATACATTTGTTACAGGCTACGGTCAGTATTTATGTACAGACCGTTACAATACTTTATATGTACCTTTGTTATCAGGTCATTACCTAGATATTTGTCATTGCTGTGTCACATACTATACATGTACATGTCTTAACAAGTTGAGCTACAGTGTCATTGACACTTTTATTTTCTTCTGCTGAAGATCTTTCTTTACATTAGATAGTTCTAAATCTGTTACTGACTTTGGACCTTCTTATTCATTCTTTGGGCCTGGGGTCTTGTTTCCGTTTTTTCTTCTGACATTGTTTACATTGACAGCGTTGTATAAATATATGTAGTTTCCTATTTAAATCATGGTAGGATTGTTGTAAGATACATTAAAAATATTCTGGTAGTGTAGCTATTAATTTTTGGAATTTTACCCACACTAAGGCTCTATCGGGATACATTTGGGTTCTGTTCTCTTTGGGAACTTGGGCTCCTGTCAAAAATTTTCGAAATATTTTTTAGGGGGAAATTAATTTTTCGATTTATACTTTGAATTGTGGAGTTGGTGGGAGTACTGTCGAATTTGTTTTGATTCATTATGAAAGCTTATTGCTCCTAATGCAAGACGACATCTTCCTCGGATTTACATGCATGTTTCCTTGCTTGTAGTCGATGTACTCCCACTAATTCTTGCCCAACCTGTGTCAGATGGGATGACAAACGTTGGAGATGGGTGTCGTGGTACATTGTTAGCGGCGAGAGGCCAATGCCAGTCCTCTCGCCTCAAAGTCAATCAAGTTTCTCAGTTTCGTTTTCAGAAGAACAAGAACATGGTGATGTTTATGTGATGCCTAGAGATAGTGTGCTACTGTTGTCGCGCTCAGATGAGAAAACAGAGCTAGCTGCCAGGGAGCTCATGAATATTAGACGGGGCAAAAAGCCACTAGCCAGTGGTTTTAGTCCCTTGTTGCCAGCTAGCTTGACTGGTGAAGCGGTTACTCCGTCTGTGAGAACCGTGATGCCGGTTGTGTCCGTTGCAGTTGAGAGAAGTGGATTGGGTAGAGCGAGCACCTTAAAACATAAACAGGCTCACCCAGCGACGACAGAACAGAGGAAGAAGCTGGCAAGTACAGCTGGAAGCTTGGCGAGGTCTGAAAGGACCGCAAGTGAGAGAGGTCCCTCTCTTTTCCAGTATCTCCACATAGTTCACAGCCGGACTCGGCTGCAGTTATGGCTTCTGCATCGTCATCTTAAAAGCACACACGACCGCACCCTAGCTACACGACTTCGGATATACAGCCTGCATTACCAAGAAGGGACCACCATCCTAGCTAAGGAGACGAGGCCTCATTTATGGGGACATCCGGAGAAAAGAGCCATCTCGGACACACAGTCCCAGGAGCAACAGGTGGCCAAGAAACAGAAGACCACTGCTCCTCAGGCCTCCATAATGGACTTGCTGTTGCAAATTACGCAGCTCATCACAGCATCCCAGCAAGTGCTGGAGCAGCCTACGGAGGTTGCAGAACCTGAGATGTCAGATGGTGCTGGGTCGGTCCAGTCATCTGCACATTCAGATGCCGTAGACCGAGAGTCTCAACTGATTCAATCGGTTGGTGAAAGGGATATGGATGAAGATTAGCCTTCCCTTTCGGAACAGCACATGGTTGCGATGGATTTAATCCATCAACACTACCCTGAATTTGTTCCGGCGAATCAGAATGCTGCGACTACTAGAAAGAAACCACTGGCGTCGTTGGACACAGGCTTTATCCGGACAAAGGAGGAGGTCCTGTCTTTTCTGGCTCAGTCTAGGCAGGTGTTGCAGGCTTTCGGCCATTTAGATGACTCCATATTCAAACTCTCCAGTGGGAGGAAGAAATGCAGTTTCTTGACATCATCTTCCGTAAATTTACCATTCATTGGACCACGTTCATTTAAAATGGTTGGGGAAGATGTACAGAGAGTTCCTCTGCATTTGGATAAACAGGCCGAGGATCTAGAGCTATCCTTGCCTACCTCATTCACAATTCAATTGGACACAATTGAGATGGCAATATCTTCAAACAGAGTGAATTTGGACGCTATGTCTTACTCAGATCGCCTTTCAAGAGCTGTGGCGCAATGTCTAAACAGGAAGGAATTTGAGGACGTTCGTACCTCTTTTAAGAGTTCTTTCCAGTGCAATTATGTTTACCACGTATAACTCCGCCTTAAGAGTGGCTAAGTTGGAGTTAATCAGACGTGATGGTGTCCTTGCTTCTTCATTTTTAATAGATGACAAGGTGAAAAACTCTACAAAGAAAGCTTCTAAAGTCAGCGTCTAATCGAACCTCTACAGCAGATAAGAGTAAAGGAGGACGTCGCAGACAGAAATCATCTAAAGGGGACTCCTTGTGAGGGTATAGGAAACCCTCCTATAATTACTCTAGGGATCGTCAATACAGCGACCCAGGAAGGGGGTGTAGGTCTGATCGGCGGGTCGAGGCTCTTCGCAAGGGGGACGTGGTTTCTTCTCCCGTAAGCCTCGCAGGTCCTACAGGTGATGGTCAGGACCTCAGTTGGCAGAAGGTTATCAAGATTCACAACAAACTGGATTACAATTACGGAAGACCAGCGGGTGAAAAGTGTGGTCTGCGACGGCCTACGGCTATCTTTCCAAGCAGAACCACCCTAACAAGGAGTCCACTGTAGACAAATTCTTCCGTCAAATTGCAAAAGAGAGTCTCTCCTATCGGAGGTACAGACTCTCTGATCAAAGGAAACAATAGAGGTTGTCGAGAATCAAAATTCTCCAGGATTATACAGTCATCTATTCCTCGTACCGAAGCCAGACAGCTTGTTCTGAATGGTAATAGACTTGCGCTAGATAAACATGCTTATCATAGCTCCAAAGTAATACATAGAGACCATTCGGTCAGTAAGGGCGAGCATTCGAGTGAATGACTATGCGGCAAGCATAGATCTAAAGGATGTGTACTTTCATGTCCTTGTACATCCGGCATTCAGAAAGTCCCCGCGGTTTGCCATTCAAGGGATAGTGTATCAGTTCCGAGCGACGTGCTTCAGTCTGAACCTGGCACCCTGGACTTTCACTCATATAATGAACTTGGTAATATCTTACTTCCGAGCACATTCGTCTGTGGTAATGTTGGCTTACTTGGACGACATTCTTCAGAGATACAGCAACAAAACTACTCTTCAGAACGATGTTCAGAGTCTGCTTCTTTTGCTCCGACGTCTCGGCTTCATCGTAAATAAGAAGAAGTCGAATCTAGCTCTGTCGTTCATTCATTTGGGAATGAGCTTCGAGACTCACAACAATCTGGTTTGTCTGCAATTACCCAGAGCAAAATTAGTCAGTTGTTATGCTTGCTATTGTCAACGCTCAGATGTATTAATAGCGAGGGAATTTATGCGACTGATGTTGTGTGGAAGGGCTGCAGATCTTATTCCGATGGGTCGCTTGCGCACTCATCCCCTCCAGATATTCTTTACTCAGAACTGGAGTGTGAAGACACATTCGCTCAAGACCAGTATTGTTTTAACAGACCTGGTAAAACAAAAGGTCCAGATGTGGGCAGATATTGAGTGGTTAACTCAGGGAGTTCCGCTGCAGCTGCCAGATCCGGCTTTCACGATTATGACGGATGTGAGTCAAACAGGTTGGGGCACAACACTGAGCCGGACAGACTCAAAGTGTCAGGGTCTTTGGGATCCTCGGTTCCTAGAGAAACACATAAACATCACAGAGATGATGCCAATTTGGTTAGTGCTAAAACATTGGATTCAAAGTATAGCGGACGCTCATGTTCAGATATTGTCGGACAATTCGACAGTAGCAGCATATATCAGGAAACAGGGAGGCACTCATTCGATTCTGTTATGCGAACTAACAGAGAAAATTCTTCTGTATGTCGTGAATCATCATGTTCAGCTACCCGTCCGTCATATACTGAGTTGTCTGAACCTATTAGCAGCCTCGCTCTCTCGGAAATGTCACCTGTTGCCGTCGGAGTGGACACTCAACAAGCGGGTATTCAGACAGATTTGCTACCAGTGGGATTGACCTATGATAGATTTGTTCATGACACACCTCAACACTCAGTTACAGATGTACTTGTCACCATGTCCTGAACATCGAGCATACGAAGTAGACGCTTTGTCGATCTTGTGGGATGCAATGATAGGATATGTGTATCCTCCAACTCCATTGATTCAGCAGATTCTGTTAAAAATCAAACAGTCTTGTTGCAAGATTTTGCTAGTAGCATCTCTGTCGTCACAGAAACCGTGGATCAATGTTCTCAGGTGTCTGTTATGGGATGTTCCTCGGAAGCTTCCTCCACGAGCGGAATGTCATGCAAACTGCATCACAACCTGGAAGGTCTCAACCTTCACATAATTCTGTTGTGCGGTCCTTCTTGCACGGCAAACAATTTACAGAATGAGCCGTGGATGCAATTTCTAACTGCAGGAGGCCCTCCTCTTCACTGAATCACGCAGCAAAGTGGAAGGTTTTCTTCCGTTGGTGTAAGGATCAGTCGATAGGCATCTATGATGCATCCATACCGGATATTGCCAACTTTCTGGTCGACCTGTTTGACGTTATCAAACTGCAGCCCATCACTATTAAGGGCTATAGGTCTATGTTAACGGACACTTACGCTCATCATGATAACTTGGCAATTGGATCTAATGCTTCATTATCCAAACTGGTTAGAAATTTCTCTATAAATAGACCTAGAACCCTCAGATTAATTCCTAAGTGGAATTTGTCTTGGGTTCTGTTGAAGTTTAAGAAAGCTCCGTTTGAGCCATTGGACGTTGTAGAGTTCAAATTCTTGACCTATAAAACAGCATTTCTCTTAGCCTTTGCATCCGCTAGAATAGTTAGTGAATTTCATGCTTTATCTGTTGTTGAATCTCACTACCGTAATGTTGGTAATACCATTACTTTAACTACAGAAGTGGGATTTTTGGCTAAGAACCAGGCTTCAGATAAATGACCTGAGCCTATTACCATAAAGGCTCTGCCGCCTGCGGACAACCGTAGACCTCTGCTATGTCCAGTCAGGGCTATGCACATATATAAATGCCGATCAGAGTTTATAAGAAAAGGAAGAAAACACTTCTTTCTTTCATTGATTCCTAACAGAAGAGATATTTCTGTTAATTCTATTGCTAGATGGATTAAGTTGGCAATACACATTGCCTATGAAAGTTTATCTTCGGATCGGCATTCTGTAATAAGATAATCAGCGCATGAAGTTAAAGTGCAGTCCGCTTCGTGGACTTATTCTAACAGTATAACCATTACTGATCTCATGAAAGTTGCGTACTGGACACAGCCTTCTGCATTTACCAAGTTTTACCTTAGAAATTTAGAGTTCATTTCCGGTGACCTTAGATGTTTAGGTCTGCTGTCCGTTGCTCAGAATGTCGTCCACTAAAATGATTACATCTATAGTTATTTAGTCCTTCCGTTCCAGCAGTGATGCTGTTCCGCTGCCTTCTTCATTCTGTGGTCATGTACCTCAGAACAAGGGGAAGGGGAGGGGGAGACGTTTTTTTCCCTTATGATCATCTGGCTTCATAGTGAAAAGCAAGTGGTTTGAAGCAAATAATATGTTTCATTTATGTATTGTTTTTAAAGTGTAGCTCACTGTGAAACATTTGTGTATGTCACGTGTCAAACAGGCATTAATATACAATCCTCAGACACTTTTAAATGAGTATAAAGAGTCCTATTCTCTGAACTGTCTTTATATATTGGTCTCCCTTCACTGAATTAGCATTATGGGTTATGCTGGCATTGAATGGAGAATTATATAATTTGTAATGCTCAATTACATTGTTGGTGTTATGTCTTTCTTGTTTCTCGCAAATGAGAAAGACAAATATAATTCTTTTCTCTCTTATTCTCCTGTAGGAGATATCCTTTAGGAAGTGATTGAGTAATTGGATTTTCCTTTATGTCCTAGGCCCTCCAGCCTTTTTACAATTCAGATAGTCTGGGCCATTGGTTGTTGTATAAAAATATTATAAATTCAAAGAAATTTGTATATTTTTAGCTCAACTTCACAAAGTCAAGCTGAGCTATTGCCATCACTTCTCGTCAGTCGCCATACATACTTACATACGTCCGGGTGTCCACAATTTCCTTTTGCACAACTCACAGGTCGCAATTATGATCCGATCGCTTTGAAACTTGTATGCTTGTTTGGTGTGAGCTCTAGATGGGAGCTATTGATTTTCTTCCATTTCCGTCAAAAAATGTTGCCGCTGGCAACGACCTTTGAACTTAGTTTAATCAGGCATCAATATATTCCATTGGCACGCTGTACAGGGCACATTTTGGATCAGATCAGTTTGAAACTTGGTATGGTTGTTTGGGGTTACCTCTAGATGGGAGCTATCGATTTCCTTTGATATCTGCCAAGAAATGTTGCCGCTGGCAATGACCTTTGATGAACTTAGTGCAGTTACACATGTATGCATCAAAATTTCCCCTTGGCACACCCTGCAGGTCGCATTTATGATCAGATCACTTTGAAACTTGGTATGCTTGTTTGGGGTGACCTCTAGATGGGAGCTATCGATATTATTCAATTTCCGTCAAACAATGTTGCTGCGGCCAATGTTCTTACAACTTAGTTTAGTCAAATCTCAATATTTCCCTTTGACACACCCTACAGGGCACATTTATGATCCGATTGCTTTGAAATCTAGCATGCTTGTTTGGAGTGACCTCTAGGTGGGAGCTATCGATTTTCTTCCATTTCCATCAAAAAATGTTGCCAGTGGCAATGACCTTTGAACTTAGTTTAGTCAGGCATCAATATAGTCCTTTGATACGCTGTACAGGGCACATTTATGATCAGATCAGTTTGAAACTTGGTGTGCTTGTTTGGGGTAAGCTCTAGATGGGAGCTGTTGATTTTCTTCCATTTCCATCAAAAAATGTTGCCGGTGGCAACGTTCTTGAAACTTAGTTAAGTCAGACCTCAATATTTCTCTTTGTCACACCCTACAGGACACATTTATGATTGAATTATTTTGAAACCTGGCTTATTTGTTTGGGGTGACCTCTACATGGGAGCTATCAATTTTCTTCCATTTTCTGTCAAAAAATGTTGCCAGTGGCAATGACCTTTGAACTTAGTTTAGTCAGGGATCAACATATTCCTTTGGCATCCCCTACAGGGCACATTTATGATCAGAATGGTTTGAAACTTGGTATGTTTGTTTGGGATTACCTCTGGATGGGAGTTATCGATTTTCTTCAATTTCTGTCAAAAAATGTTGCCGCTGGCAATGACCTTCCTGCAGTTATGCATCAATATTTCCCTTTGGGGCAGCCTGCAGTTCACATTTTTGACCGGATCGCTTTGAAACTTGGTGTGCTTGTTTGGGGTTCCATTTCTGTCAAAAATAGTTGCCATTGGCAATGGCCTCTGATAAAAACTTAGTGCAGTTATGCATCAATATTTCCCTTTGACACAACCTGCAGGGCACATTTATGACTGAATCGCTTGCAAACTTGGTGTGCTTGTGTGGGGTGACATCTATATGGGAGCTGTCGATTTTCTTCCATTTCTGTCAAAAAATGTTGTCGTTGACCTTTGAACTTAGTTTAGTCAAACCTCAATATTTCCCTTTAACACACCCTTCAGGGCACATTTATGAATGGAAATACTTTGAAACTTGTTATGTGTGTTTGGGGTAACCTCTAGATGTGAGCTATTACTTTTTTTTCATTTCCATCAATAATTATTGTCGTTATCATAAGCCTTTGAACTTACTGCATTTGTGTATCAACTTATCCCTTTTGCACTCTCTGCAGGGTATATTTATAAATTTCCATAAAAAAAAACAAAACAAAAAAAGATCTTCAAACTTAGTGCATTCGTGCATTAACATCTTCCTTTGGCATGCCTCATTAACAGGTTGTTTTGAAACTTTGTATGCTTATGCAGGGTGACAAAGGTAGGAACTTTTGATTTTCTTTTCATTTCCATCAAACTGTTGCTGTTAGCAACAATCTTTGAATTTATTGCATTTGTGCATCAACATTCTTCTTTGACATGGCGTACAGGCCACATTTATCATAGGATTGTTTTTGAACTTGGTGTGCTCATTAGGCAAGACCTTTAGATAAGAGCTGTTGATTAGCATTCATTTCTGTGAAAAAAGTTGCCATTTACAGTAATAACCTTTGAACTTACTGTATTTGTGTATCAACATTCTTCCTTTAGCCAGTCTTACAGTTTACATTTAAAAATGCATAGAGTGCTCTGACATTGTGCACACACAATGCTGTTATGTTGAAATTTCACCAAATAACATTGGTACCAATGATCTTCAATTTTGTCATTTCACTTATAACTTACCAAGTACAAGTTTGTCAAGTTGAGCTACAGTGTCATTGACCCTTTCATTTATACTAACCAATGGCCCAGGCGGGGATGGCCCTCCCATGAGTGGGCACTCATACCTCTCCGCCATTTACAACATTCAGCAGGCAATTTGTAGAAAGAATGATGGTTGACACCTGTTTTGGTGTCTTCCTGGATACTGTATATGCACAGTTCGCAAAAGTATGGAGGACCAGATAGGACATGAAATTTTTGGTTTTGCATGCACATTTTGGGGATTGGGGGGCAAAATTTGTGTTTCGCCTTGGATTAATTTTAGAGTTACCATCAGCTAGTCTGGGCCATTGGTAACTATAAAAAATATACAAATTACTTTGAATTTATAATTTTTTGGTTGATAAATTTATGTTATCCTTTTGGATATTATTATTATTGGAGTTAGGTGTCATTGGGGGGGGGGGGGGGGGGGGGCTGTATGGGCAGAATTTCTCCTCTCTGTTGAGGGCAGAATTTCTGTTTTTTGGGTCCCTGTCAGCCATCTGGGTTCAGTTGAGTTCCCACCGGTCCTTTATTTTCTGCCACCTTTCTCACGTAGTTCAGGGTGTTCTACTTTCTACATCTGTTGAGTTCACGTTTACTTCTGCTCTCACCTCTGTTATGCCCAGGACTGTTCCTTGAGGGCAATGCCTTTTGCCCAAGCATGTGGTGTGTTCTCGAGGCTGTTCCTCCCACACCCACGGGGAAGGGGAATGCTGTTGTTCAGAGCCTCTCGACACGACCACATCTGGTGAGAGTTATACCCCCGCTGTGGGGATGTGCAGTCTTTTCCTGTTTTTGATACTGCAGAAGCTGTTGCGTTGTCTGGTGAAGCGATGCCTGGGCCCGGGACTGTGCTCCCTCTCCAGACGACATATGAGGCTACTCCACCTTTGGAGCCAAGCTCGGTTGCTCTCTCCACTTTTCCACCGGTTTCAACAGCACCCATCATATCTGCTGCTACTACTGTTCATCTGCAACATCATCAGTCACCATTTCAGCCGGCCTTGACTTATACCTGCAGGGGTAAGTAGGGACGTCTGATAGTGTAGACATGGGATATCGGCGTCAGCCTTTCCTGACTTCAACTCGGCGAAGTCGAAAGGGGCTGCTGGCCGAATCCTCTGGTGTGGTCTCTCAGCCGTCGAGCCCAGCAGCCTTCTCTTTGGATTCAGATGTTCCTGGTGGGGTCACCATGGACTCTGTTGCGTTTCCGTCAGCGCACTCGGGTCTGATGGCCAGTTTTGTGGGACCGACACTTTTTGTGCAGCCTGGGCCTTCTGTCCTCAGAGGTCCGCGGTGACTCTCCTTAGTTCCAGCACTGTTGATCCTCGGGGTCTGGTACCCTTCTCGGCTTTGACCCGCATATGTTTCTGCTGCTGCCTGTTGCCCCACGTTGGGTGTTCTGGAGGATCGATACCCCTTCACTGGTCAGAGGGTCAGGAGTGAAGCCACTTTGCCGGTTCATTCCCACATCGAACCAGCTGCCACGGGCCGTGAGCTTAGGGAGGCCCTCTCCTTGCTCACTCAGGTTCTTTTCAAGGGCCTTCCCATTGCCTGCAGTGAGGCTACTAGTGGTTTCCAGGCACCCCCCATGGCGTCGCCTCCCGGGATTGGAAGCATGCCTCTTTCTGATCCCCCTGGTGTGCCTACACCATGGGAGGCATCGGCTGGTTTGCCAGTGCTGGGCTATGTGTCTTCCGACTCAGAGGATGGGTCAGACATACCTGTCATTGAGGGCCAACAGTCTTATGACTTGAGGGAAGCTCTTGACTTTGTGTTGAGTTCTCCCAGATCTTAAACCGTCAGTGTCAGCCAGGCCGCAATCATCGGTCGCACGCCTCCAGCCTGTGGAGCAACCCGCTTCTGGGCATCTTTGACTGTGCCAGTTGATACAGATTGTTGAAGCATTTGCAGCATTGGACTCTAAGCTGAGTTCCAAGGCTATGAAGACTTCATTCTTCACCAGGGCTGACACCTTTTTGCCTCCAGTGCGTTATCGTTCCTACAAGTCTGCTAATCCGTCAGTCTGCCTGACTTTGACGGTCTTGGATCAGGACTCCACCTCCCTCGGGCTTTCCAAGCCCAAGTCGGTCGTTAATCCTATGGCGACTCTTGAGTCCCTGTTGGGCTTATCGAGAGAGATGCTGGGCATGCTTTCTCTCTCAGATCACGTCGTCTCTGCTTTGGCTGTTTATCTGTCTCCAGATAGGTTTGACGACATACAGGCTCCTTTGCGCGTGATTTCCAAGGCGCTCATGCATCTTACTCGCACGCATGCCTGTAACATGGCTAAATTGGAATTAGTTCGCCGGGATGCTGTATTGGTCACAAGCTGTTCCTTTCCGGAGGGGCAGCATGCTGCTCTTCGATCTGCTGCTTTGGCAGGGCCGCGACTTTTCCATGGTTTCGTGGCGACGGTCCAGGATGACGTCCTGCGTCATTCCAAAGATCAGCTGCTGCTTCGCCAGCTTGATCAGCCTTTTCTTGGAGGCAGGGGCCATTGTAAGCCTGACAATCACCCTTCTGCTTCCTCTGCGAAGCCAAAGGCTGATCCTCCTGCCGCCACTTCTACTTATTACGTACGTGGTAAGGGTAAACATCGCCAGACCAGAGGGAGAACTCAGGATCATTCATCTAATAGAGGAGGTGGTTTCTCTGCTCGTGGGCCTCGCCGGGGCTCGAGATGAAGATCCTCACCTTGATTCATCCCAGGTTGGAGAAAGGATATCAGGGTTCACAGACCATTGGGCCACCATCACATCCGATCCTTGGGTGTTAGATGTTGTTCGGTCTGGGCTGCGAATATCCTTCCGGGGACAACCCACTCTGTCGGAGTGCCTCTTTCAACACAGGTTCCTTCAGATGTTTCACATCGGGAGCTTTTGATCACGGAGATGGACAATTTCCTGTCAAAGGGGGCGATCAATAATAATAATAATAATATGGTTTAAAGCCGAGTTTCCACTGAACGTGCTCACGGGCTTTACAATAAGTACATGACATCTAATATGAATATGTAACTAACTAGATATTATGGCGGGATAGGCTAATTTAAACAGATGGGTTTTCAGTGACTTTTTGAACGAAACTATGTCCTGGACGACCTTCAGGTGATCGGGCAGTTGGTTCCACAAATAAGGTCCAGCTGCACTGAATGCTCGATCAGCGGCAGTTACAAGGTATCCGGGGTTGTATACCAGATT
Organism: Pictodentalium vernedei; assembly: GCA_031216915.1. NCBI lineage: Eukaryota > Metazoa > Mollusca > Scaphopoda > Dentaliida > Dentaliidae > Pictodentalium > Pictodentalium vernedei. The sequence goes on along the minus strand of CM062292.1, from coordinate 312,420,921 downwards.
GTTGGCTGACAAAGATCTAAGAGCTCTGACAGGTTCGTAACACTGTATAAGAGAGTTCAAATAACCAGGTGCAATAGCTAAGTGAGATTTAAAAGTTAAAAGAACTTTGAAATTAATTCGCTCCTTTATGGGTAACCAGTGTAGATTTTTCAGTATAGGTGTAATATGACAAAATTTCTTCTTCCTGGTTACCACTCTAGCCACGCAATTTTGAACATTCTGAAGTTTCTTCAGTAGATGTTGTTTGCAGCCATATAACAGAGAATTGCAGTAATCAAGACGGCTAGTTACAAGGGCGTGCACAAGCTGCTTGGTCGTCTCCTCGTCGATTTTATTCCGAACTCTGCCGATATTGCGCAGATGATGGAAAGCGGATCTGCAGACTTGCATCACATGCGCATCTGCAGCCAAATTCCCATCCATCCAGTATCCCAGATAGCGGACTGCTATCGACGGTGAGATGACACTGTCTTCAATATGTAAACTGAGTTTAGAAACTTTGGAAAGTTGACAGGGTAGTCCTATGTACATTATTTCAGTTTTATCAGCATTAAGTTTTAAGAAATTTTGAGTCATCCAGTTTCTGATATCGGATGCACAGTTCACAAGGTCATCAAGAACATTCATTCAGTGGGATTTTAATCCCGCCTGTTCTTGGTGCCGAAGAATGATGGCCGACTCCGACCGGTTATTGATCTGAGTATCCTGAACCAGTCTATCATTGCTCCCAAGTTCATCATGGAGACTTTCAGGTCGGTTCGCCACTCCATTCACCAGTGAGATTTCTCTTCCAGCATCAACCTGCGGGATGCTTACTTTCACATTCTGATTCATCGGACATCGCGAAAGTGTCTCACGTTCGCTTTTCTGGGACGAGTTTACCAGTTCAAGGCCATGCCTTTCGGACTAAACCTGGCTTCTTGGGCCTTCACCCGACTGATGTTGCATGTCATAGCCTTCCATTGCACACAGTCCAAGGTGACTACTTCCGCATATCTGAACGATATCCTCCAGAGGCACTCCAATGCTGCTTTTCTGGAGTCAGGTTTTGATACATTGTTGAGCCAGCTGACGTCGCTAGGGTTCAGAGTCAATGAGGAGAAGTCGGACCTGGTCCCTTCTCAGTCGTTTTGTCATCTGGGGATATTCTTCCGTACTCAGCTGAATACAGTGGTGGCTCCCCGGACAAGGGCTGTGATTGTCTCAGCTTTCTCCCTGACTCTGTCCCAGTCCACGTTGACGACAGCTCAGAGTATTCTCCAGCTGTTCAGTCTCTGCGGTTCAGTGACGGATCTCATTCCTCTCGGTCAACTGCATGTCAGACCTCCCCAACACTTTCTGCTCAGTCATTGGAGGACGAATGTCGATCCTCTGAATCTGGTGCTTTAGTTACCAGACTCTCTTCATCATCACTTTCTTCCCTGGATGGATGTTCAGTGGATTATGCAGTGAGTCGTTGGACTTTCCCATGTCCAGTCGTGTTCTGAAGGCATATGCCAGCGATCTCGGATGGGTGCGACATTGGATCCTCTAGGTCTGTCTTTCCCTTCACGGTGTATGGGACCAGGATCAAGCAGCACTTCACATCAACCAGAAGGAGCTTCTTGCCTTCTTTTAAGTTTCCGGTTGTGGATCTCCCACCTTTCAAATCGTCAGGTCCTTCTGCTGTCTGCTAATTCGACAGTGGTCGCTTACATTCGGAACCAGGGTGGCATGCACTCGGTTCCCATGTACAAATTGGCTCGGGATCTTCTGCTGCTCGCTCAGGATGTCAACATAAGAGTGTTTGTTTGTCACTTTCCCGGTCTTCTGTACGTCCTAGCCGACTTCCTGTCCCGACGGGGCAGGGCCATTTCCACTGAGTGGATGCTTCACAGGGCAGTGTTCCAGTCGCTTTGCAATCTCTGGGATCATCCCCACATTGATCTCTTTGCGCCCTGTTGGAACCATCAGGTGGACAATTTCGTGTCCCCATGTCCAGGTCCTTTGGCTTTCGCCATGGACGCTCTGTCACTCGACTAGAGCAGTCTAGTTGGATACACCTTCCCGCCGGTTCCGATTCTGTCTCAGGTTCTGGCCAAGATCAGAACCTACAGTTTCGATCATTCTGATCGCTCCCTTGTCACCTCAATGAGTGTGGATCAATCGGCTCAGCTGTCTGTTGGCAGCAGTTCTGGCACGTCTCCATCTACATTGCGACCTTCTTTGCCAAGATCACCGAGGAGGTTTCACGTCAACCCGACTTCATTGTACCTTCACGCTTATCTTTTGTCAGGTCCTGTCTCCTCCATAGATGTTTTTCGAGACAAACAGTGCATTTCTTCTTCAAGGTGGCACTCCACTGGTTTAGCCTATGCAGCTAAGTGGAAAGTCTTCTGTCGATGGTGTGCTGATCACTCTGTTGATTATGCCGATCCTTTGATAACACAGATTGCAGAGTGTCTGGTATATCTCACTCATTCTCGGGTTTCCAGCCTGTTACCATCAAAGGGTACAGGTCCATGCTTTTGGAGACCTTTTCGTATGTGGGAAAGTGTTGTATTGGCACTAATCCATACCTCTACTTTTCTTTGAATGGGCCCAGGATTTTGCAGCTTATCCCAAGATGGACTCTTTCTTGGGTGCTGCTTTGCTTGGGGTGGGGGGGGGGGGGGGGCACCATTCGAACCTTTATCCCAGGTGGATATGTGTTTTCTCACATACAAAACGGCTTTTCTGATGGCTTTTGCCTCAGCCAGATGGGTTAGTGAGCTTCACGCCCTCTCTATTGATCCAGCCTTTTTCAGGAGCTCTGCCAACAGTGTTACTTTTACCACTGATTGCTTGTTTCTGGCCAAGAATCAGATACCCGGAACAACTCCACCTCCTATCTGTATCAGGGATTTTCCTTCGGCTGAGGGTAATCGCCCTTTGCTCTGTCCGGCTCGTGCACTTCGCATTTATCTCAACCGGACGCAGTTCATTAGGAAAGGCAGGAAACGATTTTTCGGACTCTTATTCCTGGTCGACAGAAGATCTCTCCTCAGTCCATTTCTCGATGGATTTGTCTTGTTATTCATGCTGTTTATGCTCGTCTAGCGACTGATGATTGTATTACCAATCATATTTCTGCCCACGAAGTCTACCTCCTGGGCTTATACTAGCTCCGTCAAGTTGTCAGATGTTATACAGGCAGCCTACTGGAGAAATACTAATACTTTCTCCACCTTCTATCTGTGTCAGTTGCAGGAGCAGTCTGAGGACCTTTTTTCTTTGGACCCTCTTTCTTCTGCTCAGGCTGTTGTCTACCCTATCCATTAGGTTTCAAGGTCAGTTCCAGCCCTGTGCTGTTTTACTGTCCTTTCTGTCTGTGTGTCACAGAGTGCCATGCGCCTCATCTCTCATTGTCTTTTACTAATGTTTGTGATGCTGTGGTTTGATAGGCTTTGGGAACAATTCTGTCCATGGTCCCAGTGCAGTCGGGTTATGTGGGGGTTGGTTATGTGATTCCCTCCTCCTGTTGTCTATTCAGCCTGCAGTAAACAATTGTAAGGTAGGTTGATAAGAAATCTGAATTTTATAGTAAATTTCGTTTCTTTATACCTACCACAATTGTTTACATGGAGGCCCTCCCATCTTCTTATTCTGGTAAGAATTTTTCCGCCCCGCTGATCACATAACTCCTATGTTGGCAGATTCAAAAGAATGATTCATTAGTTACTGACTGCACACTGATACTGGAAGCCTTGGATCTGTACTAGAAGAGCATCCGCTACTGGGTGTGCACCCGTAGCACTCGACCCAGTTTTGGCTTATTTTTTCTTGGTGCTTTTGCACCACTTTTCATTCCCAAATCCCTTGAGAAAGATCGAAATAGAGAGTATATTTTCCGAGTTAGGGACTTCCACTGAAGTGCAAGCCTGTAGTAAACAATTGTGGTAGATATAATAAAAAATAGAAATTTACTATAAAATTTAGATTTCTCCAGAGACAGCATGTTGGGTCACCTGTTCTGTTGCAGCAAATCAGTAGAAAGGGGCTAATATGAACTGAAATATCCTGACACTTTGTCAATAAAATTGTACAAATATGGTTGTCATTGGAACCAGCTCAATGAGCCAATGACACCCATATTTGTAAAGGGTTAACATGTGTTAGCAGTATACAATAAGGGTTCAACCATGGAGCCTCATGCTGGGACATTCGTAGCAGGTATGGATTCTCGCAACCATTTTTGCAAGAATCCATTTGGATTCTCCCAAATTTAGATGAAATATAATCCCGGAACATCATTAATAATAATAATAATAATGTAGTAAGCATTTTTTATTTTAGCTAAACTTTAATGAATTGACATGGGTATAAGTGTGAGTATTTTATGAATGACCTTCAGAAAAATTCCATTAGCTTGATGGAAATGTCATATCAAATGTGTAACAGTTTAAACGTTTCCCCACGTGTTTAAGTAAAAACAAAGTAATACAGCACCAATGGAAATGTATAAAATTATTGATAGGCCACACAAAGTAGATCTTCTGTTTCTCAGGCCATTTTTTGTAAAATTGCATGCGGGCAAGCGGTTTTTAGCTCAACTTTGACAAAGTCAAATTTGAGCTATTGTCATGGCCCGTCATCCGTCTGTCCGTCCGTCCGTCTGTCCATCTGTCCGTCTGTCCGTACGTCAACAATTGGCTATGGCTCGGGCTAGAGGTCATATTTATGAACCGATCTTTACGAAACTTCTTGTGTACCTTTGTTATGACCCTGGGACGGGAATGAGTGTTTTTAGGTGTGGTCCGAAATTCAAGATGGCTGCCAGCGGCCATTTTGTACCGATGATGCAAAAATCATTTTTTTGTACAGAACTTCTGTATGAAAGTTCTGATTTGAATAAAGTTTTGTATAAATGTTTAGTACCATGGGATACATCACATATAATACGGGTTTTTTTCTCGTGCGTAAATTATGCAAATTAGACTGACTTTGATTTATTTAGTGTTACTTTCAGAGCTGTAAGTGCCAAGCTGCTATGACTCGGGCTAGAGGCCGTATTTATGAACCAATCTTTACGAAACTTCTTGTGTACCTTTGTTATGACCGTGGGACGAGAACGAGTGTTTTGGGGTTTGGTCCGAAATTCAAGATGGCTTCCAGCCGCCATTTTGTACCGACGATGCAGAAATCTGTTTTTTGTACAGAACTTCCATATGAAAGCTATCATTTGAATAATTTTTTGTATGAATGTTTAGTACCATGGGATACATCACATATAATACAGGTTTTTTTCTCGTGCGTAAATTATGCAAATTAGACTAACTTTGATGTTTTTTGGTGTTACTTTCAGCAGTGTAAGTGCAAATGCCAATACGGCTCGGGCTAGAGGCCGTATTTATGAACCGATCTTTACGAAATTCCTTGGGTACCTTTGTTATCACCATGGGACGAGAACGAGTGTTTTTGGGTCCGGTCCGAAATTCAAGATGGCTGATGGCAGCCATTTTGTACAAAATTTGGTGCAATCAGATTTTTGCACAGAACTTCCATATGAAAGCGCTGATTTGAATAATTTTTTGTGTGAATGTTTAGTACCATGGGATACGTCACATATAATACGGGTTTTTTTCTCGTGCAGAAATTATGCAAATTAGATGAACTTTGATTTTTTCAGTGCTACTTACACACAGTAAGTACACATGTCAATACGGCTCGGGCTAGAGTCTGTATTTATGAACCGATCTTCACGAAACGTCTTGGGTACCTTTGTTATCACCTTGAGACGAGAACGAGTGTTTCTGGGTGTGGGCCAAAATTCAAGATGGCTGCCAGTGGCCATTTTGTACCGAAATTAGGTCTTAATCAGTTTTTAGCTCAACTTGACAAAGTCAAGCTGAGCTATTGCCATCACTTCTCGTCCGTCGGCGTACGTACGTACGTACGTTAGTACGTACGTCCACAATTTCCTTTGGCCCACCTCACAGGTCGCATTTATGATCAGATTACTTTGAAACTTGGCATGCTTGTTTGGGGTGACCTCTAGATGGGAGCTATCGATTTTCTTGAATTTCCGTCAAAAATTGTTGCCGCTGCCAACATTCTTAGAACTTAGTTTAGTCAAACCACAATATTTCCCTTTGGCACACCCTACAGGGCACATTTTTGATTTGATTGCTTTGAAACCTGGTATGCTTATTTAGGGTGACCTCTAGATGGGAGCTATCGATTTTCTTCAAGTTCCGGCAAAAAATGTTGCCACGGCCAACGTTCGTAGAACTTAGTTTAGTCAGACCTCAATATTTTCCTTTGGCACACCCTACAGGGCACATTTATGATCAAATTGCTTTGAAACCTGGTATGCTTGTTTGGGGAGACCTCTAGATGGGTGCTATCGATTTTCTTCAATTTCTGTCAGAAAATGTTGCCGCGGCCAACGTTCTTAGAACTTAGTTTAGTCAGAAGACTCAATATTTCCCTTTGGCACACCCTACAGGGTACGTTTATGATCGGATTGCTTTGAAACCTGGCATGCTTGTTTGGGGTGACCTCTAGATGGAAGCTATCGATTTTCTTCAATTTCCGTCAAAAAATGTTGCCGCGGCCAACGTTCTTAGAACTTAGTTTAGTCAAACCACAATATTTCCCTTTGGCACACCGTACAGGGCACATTTATGATTTGATTGCTTTGAAACCTGGTATGCTTATTTAGGGTGACCTCTAGATGGGAGCTATTGATTTTTTTCAATTTCCGGCAAAAAATGTTGCCACGGCCAACGTTCGTAGAACTTAGTTTAGTCAGACCTCAATATTTTCCTTTGACACACCCTACAGGGCCCATTTATGATCAGATTGCTTTGAAACCTGGTATGCTTGTTTGGGGAGACCTCTAGATGGGAGCTGTCGATTTTCTGCAATTTCTGTCAAAAATTGTTGCCGCGGCCAACGTTCTTAGAACTTAGTTTAGTCAGAAGACTCAATATTTCCCTTTGGCACACCCTACAGGATACATTTATGATCGGATTGCTTTGAAACCTGGCATGCTTGTTTTGGGTGACCTCTAGATGGGAGCTATCGATTTTCTTCAATTTCCATCAAAAAATGTTGTTGCAGCGAACATTCTTAGAACTTAGTTTAATCAGACCACAATATTTCCCTTTGGCTCACCCTACAGGGCACATTTATAATTAGATTGCTTTGAAACCTGGTATGCTTATTTACGGTAACCTCTAGATGGGAACTATCGATTTTCTTCCATTTCCGTCAAAAAATGTTGCCACGGCCAACATTCTTAGAATTTAGTCTAGTCAGACCACAATATTTCCCTTTATACACCCTACAGGGCACATTTATGATTGGATTGCTTTGAAACCTGGCATGCTTGTTTGGGGAGGCCTCTAGATGGGAGCTATCGATTTTCTTCGGTTTCTGTCAAAAAATGTTGCCACTGGCAAAAAAAATGACATTGGTACCAATGATCTTCAATTTTGCCATTTCATTTATAACTTACCAAGTTCAAGTTTGTCAAGTTGAACTACAGTGTCATTGACACTTTCATTTGTACACAACTTCTATATATGGCTCAGGCTAGAGGCCGTATTTATGAACCGATCTTTACGAAACTTCTTGGGTACCTTTGTTATCACCGTGGGATGAGAATGAGTGTTTTTGGGTGTGGTCCAAAATTCAAGATGGCCACCAGCAGCCATTTTGTACTAAAATTAGTGCAATCAGTCTTTTGTGCAGAAATTCTGTATGAAAATTCTGATTTGAATATATTTTTGTATGAATGTTTAGTAACATGGAATACATCACATATAGTACGGGTTTTTTCTCGTGCAGAAATTATGCAAATTAGATGAACTTTGATTTATTCCGTGCTACTTATACACTGTAAGTGCACATGTCAATACGGCTCGGGCTAGAGGCTGTATTTATGAACCGATCTTCACAAAACTTCTTGGGTACCTTTGTTATCTCCTTGGGACGAGAACGAGTGTTTCTGGGTGCAGTCCAGAAACCAAGATGGCTGCCAGTGGCCATTTTGTACCGAAATTAGGTCCAATCAGTTTTTTGTCACAACTTCTACACAGCGCATATTTGTGAACTGATCTTCACGAAACTTCTTGGGTACCTTTGTTTTCACCTTGGGACAGGAATGAGTGTGTTTTGGGGTGCCTTTGTTATCACTGTGCTATGAGAACAAATATTTTGGGGTTCAGTCAGACCCACTCTGAGACTCAAAGATTTTTTTCTAGTTTAACATCTGACTGTCACCCACCTTTACAATACTTTACCTATACATTTGTTACAGGCAACGGTCAGTATTTATGTACAGACCGTTACAATACTTTATATGTACCTTTGTTATCAGGTCATTACCTAGATGTTTGTCATTGCTGTGTCACATACTATACATGTACATGTCTTTGTCTTGACAAGTTGAGCTACAGTGTCATTGACACTTTCATTTATTTTAGTTTTTATTTCTGTAATTATGTCTTTCCCATCAAAAGTTCATGTTCTTGGTTTATGTTTTAAGCCTCATAATCTACAGAATAGCATGGGTGGTGGTGTATTTCGTCCTTGAGAGCCTTCTTGCACTCAAGGGTCAATTTTATCAATTTTTTTAACTGAGTAAAATATCAGACATAAACCATTAATTTTTATTTTTTTTTAAGTTTACGTTGGTTATAAAAAGAGAGCATGCAGGGCCAAAAGGGCCATGTGGGAGGGCCTGAGAAACAGATTTTTAATTTTTAGGCTCACTATAACTATTCTGTCAAATGTTCCATTATGTTTTAAATGTACATGAATTGGTTGTACTTGCATGCATTTACCAGGTAATAAAATTCATCATCAGCACAATTTTAATTAATGAAGCACCGGGTTATACCCAGTACTTTATTAATTAAATTTTTTTTATGAATATTCCTATAAGTAGTGTTTGAAGTGTAATATTAGGCCTGCATGGTTTATTGATAAACCGATATATACCGGTATTCAAACCAATGTCGATTGAATACCGGTGTAATTACAAAAATATCGGTTTATCATCATTATTTTTTTACCCACAATTTAATTTTCAAGATGTCTTGAGTTTTTTTAACTGTAGCTCAGAATGAATAATATTATCGCTTTACCCAAGGAATCGGTCGCATGTGCTCACGTAATATACAACAAATTCAGTAGTTGAAAAAATAATTTTCAAAAATTTCAACAAGCCTATATCATGTGACCCCTCATTAGAATGAGCCCAAAGAGCTTGTTCCAATGATATTGTTTTGTAGAATTTTTTGATAAACAAATGTGTAAAATAATATATTTTGATATCGTCTGCGTTGTGTGAAGAGTTTTTCGAATTGAAAGTGACCAATCTATGGCAGCTGTACTGTAGTACAGAATTGCCTACCTAATTGGATATCTCTTAATTGAATAACCTTGTTAATTGAAACATAAAACCATTTATCATACCTTCAGTACAAATTTGACCTGTTAATAATTGCACATACAGTACGTGGAGAGTGTATTATCACTAAATCACCCGCAGAGTGGAGATTCCACTCAAGGAATAATTGCAAATTAGTTGCAAAGCATAACCAGCACCAGCAAAGTTTCAGCCAGTGGACCTCCGGGTTTAACCCGGAGGTCCATTGGCTGAAACATTGCTTGTGTTTTTTGTCCATATGCACAAAATTTGAAAGTTATAGCTTGGGTGATAACTTCACTCTGCGGGTGATTTAGTTACAATCCACTCTCCACGTACTGTAGGTAAAAGAGCAAACTCCTGTTAATTGAATAAAAAAACTTGAATTTTATGAGAAATTACCCTGACAAACACTGAATCCCCTTGTTTGTAGACTACTTGGCCTCTCTGAATCCAATACAGACATTAATTGAATACAGTACCACTGATGTGGACTGGTCACTTTTCATGGGTAGGCACTGTTTCCATGGGCGCAATAAGATTATATTCCAAACACTAATTCTAGGAGCAATCATTAAAAATTTAATATTGAAGCACCAGGTACAACTTTTTAAAAAAAAAAATTTGCTACTGATAATTTTTATTACCTGGTAAATGCATGCATGGACATCGATGCTCAGGCATGGATTATGACAAGTCCATGGCGACTGTGCTGTTAAGTGAATAATTTTCATTTGCAAAAAAGCTATTCAGTTATTCTACTGTATATATGAATATTCAAAACAGAAGTTTTCATTTATATCAGCACTATTTCAAGATGTGAATTACCACTAAAACACTTGTGGAGTGAAGTTTCCAGCCAAACAATAACAGTCGGTTCCTGTGGTAATGCATGAAAAGGACAGGCACAGTTTTAGCCAAGGGACCTCTGGATTCAACCCGGAGGTCCGTTGGCTGAAACTTTGCTCGTCATTCTAATGCTTTTGCCCAGACAAAGAATTTTTGTCTGAGTGGAGACACCACCCCATGGGTGATTTAGTAACAATCCACTCTCCATGTACTGTAGTACTTGTTCGAATGAGATGTGGGAAAACCACAAGCACAAAGTTTTTCTTATCTTATAGTATTCTACATGTATGACTATAAATTTTCTTGTCCAAATAGCACCATTGTATCATTATCATTTCCCCACTGCTGGAAAGCACAGTGATTAATCCTATGTCATACCACTATTATGATATTGAGGTTTCAGAATGTGTTGATTTTAATACGGAAAAGCCAAAAAATAAGACTGTCATCTGCAAAATGAGGTCCCCAGCGGGTGAATTTAGTGATGCTACCCCGCTCAGCAGGGTAGCATCACTAAATTTACCCTCTGTGAACCTCAGTCTGAATCAGGATCTCAAAACTAAACAGAAAGAGGTACCCAGGGGATAAATTGGCCCACTGTATGATATAGCATCATCAAATTCACCCTCTGGGGACCTCATTCAGCAAATGTCAGATTGCTTATTTTCAGGCCTGAAAACAGACTATTTATGCAGTTCGGCCTGGATGGGAATTTCATTGGGAATGGGAATTTTATGTGTCATATAACAAACCTTTTAGCACTACAGTGGATTGATCTGGTCAATGCATCACATCTCATTGAGAGGGTGAGATAGCTGGATCAAACTCATAGCAAGTCACTCATTTGATCCAGCTATATCAGGTTGACATGATACTACGACTAAATTAATCCACTGTAGTGATAATGTGTATATATCAATGCCCTTCACAGATTCTAGAGAATCTTCCTCACCTGGTGTTTCATGAATCAGTTTCAGAGCAGTTATCAGTATAAATTAGGCAAGAGGAAAGATTTCTTGCTGTCAGGTTGAAAAAACGTTAGAAGTCTGTTTCTCAGGCACTCCCGTCTGGTCCTTTTGGCTGCCGCATGCTCACTTTTTATAACTAATGCAGTTATAAAAATATAATAATTAAATGATTTATATCTGATATTTTACCCAAGTTAATAAAATTGATAAATTTGTCCTTTGTTTGCATGCAAGGGATGAAATACACCACCACCCATATGCTATTCTGTAGATTTTGAGGCCTAACAAAACAAACCAAGAACATGAACCTTTGATCGCAAAAAAATAATTGAAAAACTTAAAAATACAATTTTACAAAAAAAAAATAGCCTGAGAAACAGATCTACATTATGGGGCCTTAATTAAAAAACATATTTTTGATTTTAAGTTGAATATACTAATATTACTTTTTCTCTGAAAGTTTAGCTTGTATGTATGGTCACACCATAGTTAGAATAAAATGCATAGGCCTACTCCATTGGCAGGGCCACAAGCTTGGCTCTGAAAATAAGGAAAATGGCAAAAATGAGGAGGATTTGATACTTGACAACTTGGCCACCTGGTGGACATGCCTGACATTTTCAGGGCATGCAGTCATGTTGCAGGCCTCATACTCACCAAAAAGTTTTCTTTGTAGGCAATTTTTAACACTCCTCTAAATCAAAAGAAAATTGAAAAACAAGAGACAAAAGTTCCTAATATGTGATTGCAGCAATGTATTTTTCCCTTGACACATGCCAGACAAAATGAAGAGTGTCTGGACTGATACTGTCTTGTTGTTTTTACCATTGTCTTTGGAGCAGCTCCAGTAGAATTGCATGACATGACAATAATTATCAACACATAATTTTCTTTCTAAAATCAGTTACTTGCTTGTTTCATGGGCACACATATATGTAGGCTATGCATAATCAGGAATTTGAGCTTCTCATATTCCAGAGGCTGTCAAGAGACATGCAGAGTTAGTTTTAAAAAGCACACTCAAGTTGTTGTATCATCTTGTAGGGGTATATAACTTAGTTGATTCTAAGTGGGTGTCATGAATGTCAGGCTGCATAATACAAGAAGCCCAATTGCTTGATACCAGAGGTTACTCACCTGCCTTGTTTAATTCTTGCAATAAAATATTGAAATGTCCTGGAACCCCTCCCCTCCCTCCCTCCTCCACCTCCCCCCCCCCCAAAAAAAAAATCAATTTCTTAAGAGGAGGCTGAGAATTTAGAGGGCAATTGCACATCTAGACAATTTGAGAGTGGCAATTTTTTGCACCCCGACAATTTTTTTACAATGCAGACTTGGGTTGAACATCTTTCCATTGATTTCTAAACTTGTAGTAACTTGAGGTTCCAACAAGCAAATTTTCTGCTTATGAACTACCAGGTAGATATTCCACTGATCCATTGAGCTGCAGACTTGCTTGTTGCCAGTTAAGCATTGAAGGTAATGGCTTAATATTCACTCACTGGGTTACTAAAAACCAAACCACCCTTTGTGTTTTGCACAGCTGCACATTTTTATGTTACATTTTGTTATTGTAATAGCATAATGGAAAAGGAATACAGTGTACTACTTAAGGAATAGTGCATGGCTTGGAGTTGACTATGCCCATATAGTGCCCAGTAAGGTGGTGAACAACACCACCTCACTGGTCACTATATGGGCGTAGTCAATGACAAGACAAACACTAATCCTTATATTATATCGAACACCCATCAAGAAAAACATTTGACCGATTTGTTAGTCTATTACCAAGGTAGCAGCCCTACCAACAATAAACTCCTCCTGCTCATCATCGCCAAATTGATTGTAGTTTAAATCACAATTTGAAGCTGTCATTCTCGGTTCGAAACACTAACTTGGATTATTGATATGAGCAGAAGACAAATTTTGTATCAGTCTTCAAGGGTAAACAAAACATTTCCCTCAAACGGAACTGTGTATTCTAGAATCGCACAACTTGCGATTGAAAGCTAAAATTTTCGAAATTTGATGACGCAGTTTGATAATTTCCACACATTTGTCATACATATACATTACCGAATGGGTCAGTATGGGATACAAAACACCGAAGACTCAAATGAATTCCATTATTTATTCGTTTACTGCCCAAAACATACAATTAAATAGCGAAATAATATGATCAGCGAAACAAATGATTTTTCATATCCGGACGCATTCTCATGAAAGTAGTACCCAGGTATTATTAGTTACCCCGTGTCTGATCACATGGTATGGGTTTTTACCTACCTGAAGCCAGCCGTATCCCGAAGGCCGAATGGGATACGGCTGGCTTCGGGTAGGTAAAAACCCATACCACGTGATCAGACACAGGGTAACGAATTTATCTATTGACTTTCCGTTTCAGAAGTACAATCTCTTTCATGTGTGAACACACACAGCATGAGATCTTTTATCTTCCATTGTTGAGCCATACAGGCTTCTGTGGAATTTTTGTGTAAAAGAGTTTTTGTGAAAATATGCAAATATGCCGATATGACTAGTATAAAAAATTATTGAATTTCTTTTTTTCTTTTTTGTCTCAAAAACATAGCTTATGAACCCCACATTGGAGGGTACTCGACAAGCTCATTCCAATAAGGGGTCATGAGCTATATTTTGGAGATAAAAAATTAAAATATAATACATGTACACTGTAAAACTGGAATGACGCGTCTTCTGCGGGGTATGGACAATTTGTAGATTTCGGAACGAGGCTTCCACTGGGTATGAGAAATTTGTCAGTGGCTGGGCGGACGTATCGTGGGTTTCAATGAATATGGTCTCATACCACGTATCTATCAACCAATCAAATCAAAAAACTCACTTTAGTCAATAGATAAGGATCATTCTCTTCGAAACAAGATATGGATCATCTTCTCAAGGAATAAAATGAACGCCTCGGAAAATGTGACTTCAGCAATGGAAAAGCGATACATTTTTCCACAATGATTTCTTTCCGGGTCATTTTGTGGATGTTGTGCCTCTGTGAATCGATATTTAAATTTAGCCTGAATAGTTTTATTCGCCCAGTATGAAAAGAAAACTGATATAGTAGTGTGCTAAAAATAGAAAACGTGTAGTGCCTGGGTGTAGTTCCTGGTCAGTTCTGTGGATGCAAACTATACGAAATAGGGGTGCAGCATTCGTCCATTCAGGAGCCTAGAAGGTCACGTGAGATTTAATATATGTAAATAGTCAACAATGTCATTGATCAGAATTATATGTGGTATCAGATATGTTCCGTTATAGAAAGCTATACATAAACTAGTAAGGCCTAAAAAAAGGAAAAATCTGTTTCTCAGGCCCTCCCGCATGGTCCTTTTGGCTACCGTATGCTCTCTTTTTATAACCAATGTAAACTTTAAAAAAATAATAATTAAATGGTTTATATCTGATATTTTACCCAAGTTAAAAAAATTGATAAATTTGTCCATTGAGTGCAAGAAGGCTTTGCAATGCTTTAGCATTGCAAAGCCTTCTTGCCCTCAAGGGGCAAAATACACCACCACCCATGCTATTCCATAGTTTATAAGGCCTAAAACATAAACCAAGAACATGAACTTTTGATGGCAAAGAAATAATTACAGAAATAAAAAATAAAATAAAAAAACGCTCGCCCACATGCAATTTTACAAATAATGCCCTGAGAAACAGAAGATCTACTTTGTGTGGCCTAATCTACAGTACTGTGATTACAAAAGTGGTTTCTTTCTAAATCAAATTTTGATCTGTCAGGGACACACATTAGAGATGGGCAATAAAAAAACTTAAAAAACAATTCTGTTATCATGAGCATACCGAAAAAAGAGACCAAACCAATCATTGAATGCTGAAACTGTATAAATATTGAAATTTTCCTACATGTACATTCACTATTTATAAAGCCCTGTTGAGGCTTGAAAGCAGCTGAAGGGTTCAGTTTCATGAAAAAAGTGGATTATTTTCTTTTCAGTTTTGTTAACCTTCGGGGTCCTGGGCAATTGTCTTGAATTCTCACAAGAGAATAACATGATGTCCAGCTGCTTAACAGTGATTTCTTGTCTAAAAATCACTGCCCAGGTGCTCTGTCTCTTGTCAGCAGAACCTCTTGAAGATGGCATGGTCAGGGCACATGCTTTGAGATTGCATCACATGAAATGTGCCTTTAAAAGTTAAGGTTTGTTTAGAACAAGTCACAAAATTACCTTGGATATGATTTATGTTGGCAAAAGAATGCCAATATTGAGCCCATTGGAATGGCATTTGAGGCACTGTGGTACATGTAGAATGAAACAAGAACAACCTATGCTGTATTTTCCTGATGTGAATTCCCTTATCATCAAATCTCAGTCAAGTTAGATAATGAACTGATACCAAGGTATACCCCCTTAACCCTTTACCCAAACGCAGACGATATCAAAATTTATTTTAAATATTTTTAAAATTTTTTCCAAAAACTTCAACAAAACCATATCATTTGACCCCCTCATTGGAACGAGCTCGTTCCAAAGAGGGGTCACATGATATGGTTTTATTGAAATTTTTTGAAAAATAATATTTTTTCAGCTACAGAATTTGCACATTATGTGGGCAGATGCGGTTGATTCGTTGGGTAAAGGGTTAAAAATACCAAAACCAATACTGAGCTGAAAATTCCATCACTGCCTATCTCTAACACACATACACCCTTGTGTTAAAATTTAATAAATAAAATATTGTTAAAGCAAGAAATAATGAACAGAAAAAAATGAACAGAAAAACAGCTGAGATTCTCTGTTCTCATGTTTCTTTTTTTGACAAATGACATTCTTTACATATGGTGTTGGGAAGACAGTGAACAGAGAATTTTTACTGGGCCACAACCAAAAGTTCTCAGTCCACTGTTCTTATCACAGTTCAGTACAGTACAGTCACCATGGATTGGTCACAATCCATGTATGGGCAGTGATGTCCATACATGAGTTTACCAGGTAATAAAAATCATCAGCAGCAAAATTTTAATTAATGAAGCACTGGCTTGTTCCCTGTGCTTCATAAATTAAAATGTTTGATGATTATTCCTATAATTAGTGATTGAAATCTAATATTACATGTATTGCGTCCGTGGAAATACTGCCCCCCCCTCTCCCTCCCGTGTAATGTGACTTGTCCATGGAGGCCATACTGTAACAAACTTCTCTTTGTGTATTAATTGGCATCTGAAATTCCCAGTATTTGTGAGAATTTTTATCGTTTTCATTGGGGAAAAAATAGTGTTCAGTACAGTTGCCATGGAGTGGTCATAATCCACGCGAGGGCAATGGTGTCCTCGCATTCATTTACCAGGCAATAAAAATTATCAACAAAATTTTAATTGACGAAGCACTGGGTTGTGCTTCATTAATTAAATTATTTAATTTTATTGCGTCCATGGAAATATTGCCAACCCATGGAAAGTGACCAGTCCACGGCACCCATACTGTAACAAACTTGTTTTTTGGTAATAACTTGGATCTGAAAGTATTGGTATTCGTGGGAATTTTTATCATTTCAATTGAGAGAAAACAGTGTATGTGTGGCATTTTCAGAAAGGGACATTACTCTTCAATTTTTTTTTTTGGAACAGATACACTCCTACACTGCTATGGGGGAAAAGTGGACACATACAAACCTTTGTATACTCATTATATCAAGGTTATGGTGCCAACTGGATGAGTCCACCTAAGGGTGATAGGCAAGCAATGATTCTTGAGGATGGTTCAACTGTCACATTTGATGTATTTGAAACCAACGTGATGTCTGTACATGGTAAGATATTTATTAAAGTAGTTGTGTCTACTGATCTCTGTGTAAGTAAATTACTTGAACATTAGCAAAAAATGTTGCAACTCACCCTGCCCCACTAAGATGGCATCTTGTCAACTAACAAATATAACGCCCCCCTCAGTGGCATTTGATGCGGTGAAAGCTGTTATGCTCTGATTGCAGTCAGTGTCTTCATACTAGACCACTTCCCTTTAGACTAACTCCCACTAGACCAATTCCCCAAATACCAATTACCGTTAGACCAATTCCCCTAAGACCAACTATTTATTGTTATTGATTAAGGATAATTAGGAAAACATATATTTAATGAAAGGCGCTTTATTTGATAAAAAACAAAATATATGCATAACTTACAAAAAATATAGGTTTATAATATTTCAGCACAGTTCAATACATATAGTGTTTACTTCAATTTATCGCTCCATTAAGTTGACATTGACAGATGCACCTGTCCCATAACCCTCGAAACACCAAAATCAGTAAATTACACTTTAAAATTAATTGGGTTAAAAATCAACTTAAATCGACTGAGTTGAGAGAATATGAACCCAATTGGGTTCATATTCACTCAACTCAGTTGATTTGGGTTGATTTTTAACCCAATTGATTTGTGTTGATTTTTAACCCAATTGAATTTATCACCCCACCCTCCCCCAACATCTACTAACTTTGCCTTTAATATATGCAGAACACACAAAAAATATAGATTTATAACATTTCAACACAGCTCAGTACATATAAAATTTACTAACTTTGCCTTCAATTTCTTGAGTCTATCATCATATTATTTGTTATGAAAATCAACATCTATTGGTCACAAAACAATAAAAAGAATCACATCCCTTGAAAGTGTCTGATTACTATAACAGATGATTGTGTTTGTTTTCTGTTATGAAAAATCAGCCCAACATCTATTGGACAATAAAAAGACTCACATGCAATAAGTAACATTAAATACATTTATAAATATACAGTGGAGCCCACTTAATTGGATATCTCTTAACTGAATAACCCTGTTAATTGAATATAATTTCCAAACACAAAACCATTTACCATACCTCCAGTTCAAATTTGACCTGTTAATTGGATATAGGTTATAGAGTAAATTCCTGTTAATTGAATAAAAATATCTTGTAACCTGTTGAGAAATTACCCTAACTCTCCCCAATTTTCCTTTGTTTATAGACCTATTTGGCCTCAGTACATCCAATACAAGCATTTAATCTATTATATGTTGTTTGACAGAGCTCATGGGGCTCTAACAAACAAGATATAATAGAATAAATGCTAAGTTTATCTCTAGAAAAGAAAAAAGTGTCACAATCCCTGTTAATTGAATACTCCAGTTAATTGAATAATTTTCATTGGCAGAGTGGCTATTCAATTAACATTGTATTAAATTGTTGATATAAAATTATTTTAGAAGTAGAACATATCAGTTGGTCTTAGGGGAATTGGTCTCACTGTAATTGGCCTTTTGGGTATTGGTCTAGTGGGAGTTGGTCGAAAGGGAATTAGTCTAGTGGTAATGATTCCTGCAGTCACAGCATAACAACATTTACATCATCAAATGTCATAGTTTTTACTAAGCAGGAAAACTCGTTGCAGAGTATCAACTTCCCAGTCTCTTCACTTATTTTTTTCTCAATAATTACTAAAATAAGTTATGAATATTCAATTTGTTTTTTTTTGCGAAAAAGTGCACATCATCCGTACATTCATTTTTCAATGACATCAAAGTATATCCTTTAAAAAGTGACTAATGATTGCGAGGCATCAGGAAATTGAAAACCTTCGAGAGATATTTTCTTTTGTTGAGCATAGTTTATTTATAGCAACATTCCCCCCCCCCCAAAAAAAAAAAACAAAACAAAAACAAAACAACGGAATGGTTGAGACACTTTTCTATATATGACCAATGAGCAGCCTAACAATCCAGTTGTATAGAGAGAGATCAGTGGCTGTTTCTAATTTTCTTACAGTGAGGGCTCGGCTCCTATGAGCTTAAAAAGTTCTTGAATTTGGAAACTGAAATTTCCAAGCTGTTGAAAGTGCCTGTTCATCTGACTTTGTTGAAAAAGTCATGGAATGTCCTTGAAAAATTATTTTTATATGATTGCTTGACTCATTTGCATATACTGATTTACCCTTTTTTTACCTGGTTTATTTCTAAACTGTCAAAATCTTTTTGACTGCTGCCAGTATGTATCTCATACTAGCATTCCCAGATGGAAAACCTTCTGGCACATTGGAAAATTGTATTACAGTGCATATATAAAGAGAGATATAAAATCAAAGCTTGAATTTCCAGTTTGACGGAATTACAGACTTTCTATTTATATAACAGATATGTAGAATTTGTACACTACTAGTACCATGATAACAGAAGCAGTCTCTTTATTGATCAAATCATGATCTAATTGCAATATACTATCACGGTATTCACCAATGGTTCTAGATTTAAAATATTAAGAAATCAAGGCCAATCAAACAAGAAAAAACAATTTAAAAAGAAAGTAGCATTCAGCTCCCACAAAGTAGATTTTCTGTTTCTTAGGCCAGTTTTTGTAAAATTTCATGTGAACGGGTGTTTTCTTATTTTTTATTTTTGTAATTATTTCTTTGCCATCAAAATTTTGTGTTCTTGGTTTGTTTTATGTTTTAGACCTCATAATCTACAGAATAGCATGGGTGGTGGTGCTTCACCCATTGAGTGCAACAAGGCTTTGCAATGTTAAATCATTACAAAGCCTTGTTGCACTAAAGGGACAAATTTATCAGTTTTATTAACTTGGGTAAAATATCAGAACTTTATAATTTTGCAATGTTGCTAAGTACCATGAAATGCAGGTTAAGTTCGATTTTCACCATTATGGCTTATACCGTTCCAGAATTGTACCCCTTGAAAAATCACAAAATGATAAATTCAGTGGTTTCTGGCTGATAACTCACGTTTGCTTTGATGTACAACCTTATAATTTTGAAATATTACAACCTGATTTTCACTGTTATGGCATTTCCCATTCCAGAGTTATGCCCCTTGAAAAGTCACAAAATGGTAAAATCAATGGTTTCCAAATGATAACGCTAGTTTGCTTTGATGTATGAACTTATAATTTTGCAGACTTACTACCTACTGTGAAATGCAGGTCAAGTTCCATTTTCACCATTATGACTTGTACTGTTTCAGAGTTATTCCCCTTTGGAAAGTCACAAAATAGTAAAATTAATGGTTTCTGGATGATAACTCCACTTCAGTATAGTGTACAACCTTATAATTTTGCAACATTACTATATATACTACTCAAAGTTTGCGAAGCACCAAATATTTGACACATCATTGTGAAATTTGCATGTGACATATTTGCGATATTTTTGGTGGATATGATTGAGGAATGTATTGAGATGGTCCCCAGTGTTTACATTAGCTCTCTTGACAGGCATACTTTTCGTGACAGTCATGGAAAGCATGTGCTCCTTGATATTTTTATACTGTACCAATGACCCAGACTTAGCTGGTGCTAACTCTAACAAAACCAGGGCCAAACACAAATTTTGCCCCCCAATCCCCAAAATTTGCATCCAAAACAAAAAGAAATCATGTCCTAAAGGACCTCCATACTACACCTCTACTACGCATGCGCAGTGACGCAGACGTCCCGAAATTGGCGCCAATTATCATTCTCTGTTTGGCCCTTCATCAGTCAACATCTCACTGATCTTTGTGCTTGTAAATCTCAGTTTAAAGGATGCCAGACACGTAATTCTTGGAGAAAATGTGATTCTAAGGAGGATAGAAGGAGGAGAGGAAAAAGAAGTGACAAAAAATAATCAGGGCTGTACTTAAAATTTTTTGATGAAATTATGTTAAGTTGCCTATATTTTTATACTGTACCAATGACCCAGACATAGCTGCTGGTGCTAACTCTTAAAATATAGGGCCAAACACAAATTTTGCCCCCCAATCCCCAAAATTTGCATCTAAAACTAAAGAAAACATGTCCTGAAAGGCCCTCCACACTTCGCCCCTACTGCGCATGCGCAGTGTCAAGGACGTTCTGAAATTGGCGCCATTAATCATTCTAAGTTTGGCCCTTCATCAGTTAACATCTGACTGATCTTTGTGCTTATAAATCTCAGTTTAAATGATGCCAGACACATAAATATTAGTGAAATGGTGATTCTAAGGAGGATAGAGAAGGAGGAGAGGAAAAGAATGTGTGACAGAATATTATCAGGGCTGTAACTTAAAATTTTTTAATGAAATTATGTTAAGTTACCTATTTTCAAGGCAGCAGCCATTTTGTTGTCATTCTGATTATTTTGTTACACTGTTTTTTTAAGTGTTTTCCTCTCTCCCTGTCCTTTAAGTTCCCCCTTGCTATTCTCCCATGCTTTTGGCATACTTTTTGTAATTATTATTACTAAATTTTCTTGGGAGTTTTAGCTGAATAACAGAATGAATTCTGTTCTTTCCCCATGTTTACGTCTTCACCTACGGGTGGTTAGGCGTTGTGTTCTGCATCTACCATCTGATGTTCTGCAGTTTCTTCCCTGGAAGTCTCTGTTTTGCATCAGATAGTGTATTTTTGGTAACTGATTTCGGGCCTGGGTGCCTGGAGTCTTATTTTAGTGTTTTTACACTCATTGTTTACATTTACAACAGCCCTCTGTGTGAGGGGGGGATTTCTAAAAAATAATATCTTGATGTTATTTTAATCATAACTAGATACATTATTATTGTTCGTAAGTGTTGAATAAATTGTTTAAAATATTTTTAAAATTTTTGTCCACACTTAGGCTTGGGATCCATTGGGGCTCAACGTTACTTTTCAGAAACTTGGGCTGTTCTGAAAAAATATTTTTTCAAAATATTTTGATTTCAATTATTTTTTCTATATTAATGGATCATATTATTATTATGTATTTTGATTGCCAGGGGTTAGTGCGAGTACCAGGACTTGTTTTCTTTTCACATTGAAAGGATATTAATCAATTGTTTTAAGAGGAAGTCTTCCTCTGACTTTATTATCAATCTATATGTGGTCAGTGTACTCGCATTAACTCCTGTTCTGTATCGTATGATTTCGATGACAATATGGGAAGCGTATGTCACGGTATGTTGTTGGGGATTTGGACACTCCGGTCCTTTCCCCGCAGGGTCACTCTACTTTATCAATTTCTATTTCAGACGATCAAGATTAGGGTGATGTATCTGTGATGTCTCCCAACAGTGTGCCTCCGTCGTCACAATTAATGAAGGGCTAGCGGAAAAGTGCTCATGTAAATACGCCAATTGCCTAAGAGGACCCTAGTAGGTTCGACGGCCTTTGACGTCCGCTAGCTCGCCCGGTGTAGCGTCCATTCACCGAATGGTTCGGCAGCCGGGTTCGTCCGTTGCGGTCTAGAAGGAATTTTGGGGTGATGCGAGCACTATAAATTAACCTAATGCACACCCAGTGACGGCGGATCGGAGGGAGAACGCAGGAAGCCTTTTAGTCGGTTCATAGCTCATTCCGGTCCATCCGGACGGCAAGCGAGAGAGGCCCCTCTCTCGTTCAACAACATCTGGCCCCAGATGTTGTGGTACAAATTGTGTCGTAAGCGGAGCATACGTCCGTCGCTCGGGACGCTCCGTTGTATAGGCAGTCCGCTGAGACTGCTAAGGCTTCCTCTTCTCGTCAGCGCACACGACCGCACCTTGGCTGCGTGACCGCCGATATATTACCAGCTTCGCCGATCAAGGATTCTTCGGCGACCAGGTCACACCATCCGGTAGCCAGGGACACGAGGCCTGCAGACTCCGGACGTTCGCATAGGAAGTGTGCGGGAGTCAACGTACACGGAGCTTCCGGCGGCAATGCATGGTAAGACCGCTACTGCACAGGCCTCGGGAACGGACGTGCTTTCCTTAATAGCACAGTTTATCGCAGCATCCCAGCATCAACTGAATCTGTCGCATATATTTTATCCGACGATGCTGGGTCGGGACGCTCCGCGGAAGCGGGTACGGACGTCCGAAAGTTTCATCCGGTCCGACGGGATACCGAAAGGGATTCGGAGGATTTCGAGCTTTCCCTTTCGGAACAACATATGCTGTTGTGTATGTCATCTGACTTGGTCTTCTACAGCTTCTTTCGTCGGACCAGAATGCTGCGATGCCGGATAAGAAACTGATAGCGTCGGTGGACTTAGAAATTTTTGGTTCGGTTCAGGGACATCGTCCCTCAGTTCCGACATAGTCCAATAATGTCACACTAACTTTCGAATTATTGAACGACGCTATATATATTATTATTTTATGCTTGCTAACCAAGCATTTCTGGTTTCTTGTTCGAAGAGTTATGGAGATGTCTTTCAAAAGTGTGCCTCTGTCGTCATAGTTAATGAAGAGTTAGCGGCAATAAGTGCTCATGGAATATGTCTATCGCCTACGGAGTGACATTCGCTAGCTCACCCGGTGTAGCGTACATTCATCGAATGGTTCGGCTGCCGGGTTCGTCCGTTGCGGTCTAGGAAGGAGATTTGGGTGATGCGAGCACTTTAATTACTTTAGTACTCACCCAGTGACGGCAGATTGAGGACAGATCGGAGGAAGCCTGTTAGTCCGGTTCCTGGCTTGTCCAGGTCCGTCCGGACTGTGAGCGAGAGAGGTCCCTCTCTCGCCCAACAACATAGGGGACCGCATGTTGTGGTTCAGATATTTTACATTCGGAGCATATGTCCGTTGGTCGGGACGCTCCGTTATATTGACAGTCCGAGAGACTGTCTTTAATGCTTCCTCATCCTCACAGCAGGGCACACGACCGCACATTGGCTACGTGACCTCGAGTATCCGATCAGTTTCGGCATTCAGTGATTCCACGGCGAATAGGTCGCGCCATCCGGTAGCCAAGGGACACGAGGCCTATACACTCCATTCGCTCGCATATTGGTAGTATGCACGGGGTAACGATCACGGAGCTTCCAGCGGCAATACATCGTAAGACCGCTTCTCCTCAGGCCTCAGTGACGGACGTGCTATCCGAGTTAGCACAGTTGTTTCGCAGCATCCCAGCAATTGACAGTTTCTCGGTCGATTCAGGAATTATCCGACGGCGCTGGGTCGGTGCGGTCCGCGGTTGCATCAGGTACGGACGACCGAACGCTTTATAGGGTCCGACAGGATGGCGAAAGGGATTCGAAAGATTTCGAGTTTTCCCTTTAGTAGTATCGGAAGATGCCTTTCATATCTTCTGGCATTATCTTCCAGTGATTATTATTTCGGACTTCATTGCTGCGATCGTGGATAAGAGACTTATAGCGTCATTGGACTCGAAATTTTCGATCGGTTCAGGGACATTGTCCCTGACTTACCGACGCAGTCCAATATTGTCATTACAACATGTGTTTTATTTTTCGACGCTATATATATATATATATACAAGCCTGCTACTAAGCATGATAGTTCAGTTTCTTGTCCGCGTTGCTCATTTCTGCCATTTTATCATTTATACAAATAGTTTATTTTGGCAGAGCAGGGCATACCGAGAGTTCATATGCGTCTAGACGGTGTGATTAAAGACTGCATATATTCTTTTTCGCCGTTTATGTCTTTTCCAATTTCAATGTTGGGAACGACATTATGTATAGTAGACTTAACTTAGACGCTTTATTATACGTAATCCGCCTTACTGAGGCGTTATCATTACGTCTTCAAGAAAAGATTTACGGGATATTATTCTCAATGTAATTTCTTTTGAGGGCAGTAGTTTGTTCACGTATAACTCCGCCCTTCAGTGGCTGATTGGAGTTAGTTAGACGTGACGCAGCCCTAGCTACATCCACACGCGTGGATAGTAAGGTTAAGAACTCTCTCAGAGTCGCTTCGTTCTCGGAGGAGCTTCTCTTCGACGGCAACTTTTCGGCAATCCATGAATTGCTCGATTTACACGCTCTCTTGTCTATCTAGTGTTACAAGAGATTCAGACTGGGGCAAACATTCGGTGGTTGACTCAGAGAGTGCCGCCGCAGTTGCCGGACCCGAGTGTGGCTGTTATGACGGTTGCCAGTCAAACAGATTGGGATATAATACTGATCCCTACGGATTCGAAGTGCCAGGGTCTTTGGGTTCCGCAGTCTTTTAGCAATCAGTTTTCTTCCGCGGAATAATGTTTTTTAGGCTTGCTTTATGTCATTGCATGAACATTATTCAGAAACGCATGCCCAAATTCCTGTCCTTTAATTCGACAGTAGTGGCGTATCTCCGGAACCAGGGAGGCACTCTTTCGTTTCCGTTATTCAATTTAATGGAAAGA
This sequence comes from Pictodentalium vernedei, assembly GCA_031216915.1. Taxonomy (NCBI): domain Eukaryota; kingdom Metazoa; phylum Mollusca; class Scaphopoda; order Dentaliida; family Dentaliidae; genus Pictodentalium; species Pictodentalium vernedei. The sequence continues at coordinate 312,395,587 of CM062292.1, read as the reverse complement.
ATCCGTCTGTTGGTTATAGTACACCAAGTTCAGTTTTGGTCCGTCATATTCCGGGTCGTCTGATTGTTTTATCGGACTCCCGTTCTCTTACGGGTCGCTTGTTGCTGTCAGAATGGACTCTCAACAAACAAGTATTCAATCAGATTTGCTATCTATGGGAGCGCCCAATGATGATTTATTTATGACACAGCTTGCTAATCAATTGCAGACGTATGTGTTGGCTTGTCCAGATCTCTGAGCTAATATTCTTAACGCTCTATTGATCTATAGGACGGAATGATAGGATACGCGTATCCTCCGGCGCTGTTGTTTTAGCAGGTATTGCTAAGATAAACAACCACAATACATTTCTGTTGATAGCATCTCTATCTTCACAGAGATCATGAGTAATTTACTCTCTTGTCTACTGTGGGTCTTAACGTGAAATCTTCCTCTATGTGAGGATCTTTTTCACTGGGTAAATCGTGTCATCTTTATCACAACCAGCAAGGTCGCAACCTTCATGTATTCCGTTGTGTGGTCCGTATTGCATTGTAAGCACTGTACTGGACGAGCTTTGGACGCGATTTCTTACTATAGGAGATCCTCTTCTTCGCTATTCTATGCGGCTAAAGTGGAGGCTCTTCCGTCGTGGTGTAGGGATCATTATGTTCATATTGTTGATCCCTCCATACTACTCATTGCTATTTTTTTAGTATACTTGTTTCACAAGATCTACTGCAGCCTGTTATTATTTAGGTTATAGGTTTATGTTACCTCATACCTATGCACTCTACGATAGTTTACAATTGAATCTTTTGTCTCTTTATCTAAGTCAGTTAGTAACTTTTTGATAAATAGACTTAGAATCTTTAGATTAAATTCCTATACGGATTTTAACTTCGGTTCTTATTTAGCTAAGTAATCATTTGAGCCTCTGGAAACAGTAGTTTTCAAATTCTGACCTTCAGACAGTAATTCTGTTGGTTTCTCTTTTACTGTACAGTCAGTGAGTTTCATGCACGATCGATGGATGATTTTCACTTTCATAGTTTCGGAATCAATACTTCCATTACTATTTAGGTTGGATTGTTGCATAAGAGTTAGGCTCCTATTATCCGGAACCTATTATTTTAAGGTCCTTCTGTCTTCGTATGGGCATAGGCCTTTACTCTTTCCGGGTACAGTTTATGTATTTATAAACAGATATCTGTTTATTACTATGGGCGTAAGCTTCTTCTGTCTTGATGTCTAGTAGAAGGACGTTACGCTCCATTTTATTGTTAATGGATTCTATTAACTATCGGTACTGCTTATGGTATATCATTGACTTAGCAGTTGTGCTTAAGATTTCGGCTCATGAAGTAAGAGTTTTTCTACTTCTTGGGCTTACATTAATAGTGTCGCTATTATAGATTTTTGAAGGCCGCTCATTGCACTCAGCCATCCACATTCATGAATTTTATCTCAGAAATATCGAGTCCATTTCTGGAGGCCTCTATTGTTAGGTCTATTATCTACTGCTCAGAATGTCATTCTCTTAACAGTTGCTACTATAGCTAGGTAGGCTGTCTGTTTCGGCAGTGTCTCCGTTCGGCTGCCCTCTTCGCTCTGGGCTATTTGACCCAGGGCAAGAAAAAGGGGGGGGGGGGGGGGGAGGGTGTTCCCTTGGGTCACCTGTTTTACTATGAAAACAAGGGGATACCTCCTCCGGAGTTAGTAATTCTGAGCTGTTATTGGGATGGTTGTTTAGTGAGAAGTTTAGGTTTTTAAAATTCATTCAAGTCTTAGTTTTTAAAGTATAGCTTTTGAATATTGCATATGTCAACGGACATGATTATGCAATCCTCATACACTTTTAGGAGTATAAGAGTCTCTATTCTCTAGACTTACTTTATTTATTGGCTTACTTTAAAAATTATTAGTATAAGGATTATATTCGATATTAATAGAGTACATGGATGTATGAAGCTCAATTTTGGAAGGTGTTGTATCTTTCTAATTTATCATAAATAAGAAAGATACATGTAAGGCCTATTACTTCTTTTTCCCTACAGGGGATGACTCTATTTTATTTTATTGAGCGTATTCCATTTTGCTCTATGTCCTTGGCCCTCCAGCCTTTTTACTATTCAGCTATGTCTGGGTCATTGGTACAGTATAAAAATGTTAAAAAATTTATAGTAATTTATATATTTTTTATACTTACCAATGACCCAGACGTGGATGGCCCTCCCAGGAGTTGGGAACTCTTGCCTCCCCGCTGAGTACATAGCGCTTACCAGGCACTGGTTATTAGAATGATTAATGGCGCCAATTTCAGAACGTCCTTGACACTGCGCATGCGCAGTAGGGGCGAAGTGTGGAGGGCCTTTCAGGACATGTTTTCTTTAGTTTTAGATGCAAATTTTGGGGATTGGGGGGCAAAATTTGTGTTTGGCCCTATATTTTAAGAGTTAGCACCAGCAGCTATGTCTGGGTCATTGGTAAGTATAAAAAATATATAAATTACTATAGATTTTTTAACTTTCGAGGCATGGGCCTCTTGTTGTCATTCTTGCTAATTGTTGCACTGCTTGATTTTGATTTTGATTGCTTGATTGCCCCTTGATTTTCATGATGTTTCCGTGTACTGTCTACATGTACATGACATGTGTAGGGTATTCAATCTTCATTTCAACACAAACCCTTGTGATTTAATGATTGAATATGGCAAATGTAAGAAGACATTTGTCTGAAGCAGAAATGTGGCAGGCTGTAGAGATGGTTGAGCAAGGGGCTACCCATCGTCTGGTTGGTGAAGCCCTTGGTGTGCACCATACGGTAATCACCAGAGCCTGGGCAAGATTTCAGCAGTATGGCACACCAGTAAGACGGCATGGTGGTGACAGAGACAGCGTAACATCTGCAGCTGAAGGCTGGTTTTTGATCATTCAGGTCCTTAGGAACTGCTTTGCCACAGCACCCTAGCTTGGCAGTGACCTTCAGAATGCAATCGGGGTAAATGTTTCGACGCAGACTATCCAGGCAAGGTTGCACAAAGGTGGTTTCCGATCGAGAAGACCATGTATTCGCATTCTGTTGTCCCAGAACCACCACCAGGCACGATATGAAAGTGCCATGGACCGCGTTTGATGGACCAGAGAAGATTGGCGACCTGTCCTTTTTACAGAAGAGTCAAGGTACTGCCTAGACCACACAGATAGGCCTTGTAGGGTATGGAGAAGACCAGTAGAGCAATTCCATGTAGTCAACATTGCTGAACATGACCACTATGGTAGAGGGTCAATCATGGTCTGGGGCGGCATCAGTAGGGATGGACGTACAGAGCTCTGTGTCCTTGAACATGGTACATTGACTGCACAGCGGTATATTGGTGAGATCCTGGATGTCCACGTCAGATTGTATGCAGGTGCAGTGGGTGATAGATTCATTCTGATGGTCGATAATGCCCGTCCTCATGTTGCCCATGCTGTCAGGGAGGGGATTGAGCATATGGACTGGCCAGCAAGATCCCCTAACCTCAATCCAATCGAACATGTCTGGAATGAGTTGCAGCTTGCAATTTCAGCCCGTCCAGTCCAGCCAAGAAGTGTCCAGGAGCTTGGTGCCATGCTTGTCCAAGATGAATGCAAATTTCACAAATGAAGGCAGAGAAAGGACGTGAAGATTACTGGTGTATGAAATTGGAAACAAGAAAGGAGACATGATTTAACACACAGAACAATAAAAATTACATTCACCGAAGCTTTAATTACATAAAGGGTGTTTCGACATCTAACATCCTTTCTCTGCCTTTATTGTGAAATTTGAATTCAACTGAGTATGTAGTGTTTTCTGAAGCTAGCAAAACTGATGAAGGCCTTTGGCCGAAAGCTTTTAATAGAGCAATTTCTTCATTTATTACCTTAGTCCCTTTATCTGGACCTTATGGAACACATTTTGTTTTAACTTGTCTATTCAAGAAATCTTTTTGGAAGTTTTGCACCATTTGTTTTGGACAAAGGGTTAAACCGTATGGCAGATTAGACCGAGTGTGGTGATTTATCTTGTTCAAGAAAACAAAGCAGAACATCTCCATTGCTCACCTACCAAAATGATCATATAGATACAGAAATAAGTAATATCAAAATAAATACTGTGACATTTGAAACCCAATGCTCTGATAGGATGAACAAAAGCATCATATACTGCTTTAATTATAAAAGCAGGAAAAGAATTTTGACCAGATTATCACCGATTAATGATCCATCCAAAGTTCAGCTTCACAGTAGAATCTCACTGGTTGAAAAAAGAAATGAAAGAATACTAAATATCAGATACTTTTTGTGTTCATTTTTTTCTCTTCATTCAGTTCCGAATTCTCAATATTTTATTTATGAAATGACGACTCACTGGTGTGTGCCATGGCTAAATTGCGATCTGATCAAGAAAGAGACAGCTTATTTTATCACGGTACTGTACAATGAATGACTGACAGTTCTGAGAACCATTTGTTCCTTACATTTCTTTTGAGGTTTGGATCTGGTGACTAAAACCTCTCTTATTTTATTCTACTGGAAGGCTGCTTTTATCTAGGCAATGTTTTTACGTCATCGTTGGCTAACACAGCTAAGTCAACTGCAACTGTGTAAAATATAAGGCAGTTTTTGTTATAAACCAAAGTTTCATAGGTTTATGAGTAAGAGAGATAACTCTTTTTTGTGTTTATTCTATTGGAGCTCTCAGGAGTTATGTCTCTTGATGTGCAACAATTGACACAGCTTTAGTTGGACTATTAGTAAAGTAGAATAGCTAATTTATTAGTCCCCTACGGGAACCGTAAAGGGACTATAGGATTGCATTCCATCCATCTGTGTGTCCATCTGTCCATCCATCTGTCCATCTGTCTGTCTGTCTTTTTATGTTACCACCTCTCCCTCCAACATGCTTTAAGCTACACCTTTTATATTTGATACATGGATAAATCGTTCTGAGGGGATGATGCACGCTCAAAATCTTTGTTTTAAAATCCAAGATGGTGGAATGGCGGCCATTTTTGTTGTGTTTTTTTTAAGCTTTCTTCTCTATTTTCATGTTACCACCCTTCCCTCCAACATGGTTCAAGCTACACTTTGCATCTTTGGCACATGGGTAGAGGGTTGGGAGGGGATGATGCACGTTCAATATTTTTTTTCTCAAAATCCAAGATGGCGGCATGGCGGCCATTTTTGTTGTGTTTTTTTAAGCTTTTTTCTCTATTTTATGTTACCACCCCTCACTCCAACATGGTTCAAGCTACACTTTTCATATTTGGCACATGGATAGAGGGTTGTGATGGGATGATGCATGTTCAATTTTTTTTCTTCAAAATTCAAGATGGCGCCATGGCAGCCATTTTGGTGTTTTTTAAGCTTTTTTCTCTATTTTATGTTACCACCCCTCCCTCCAACATGGTTCAAGCTACACCTTTCATATATGGTACATGGATAAAGGGTTGTGAGAGGATTATGCGTGCTCAATATTTTCTTTTCAAAATCTTAGATCTGTCTGTCTGTCTGTCTGTTTGTCTGTCTGTCTGTCTGTTTTTATGTTAACACCTCTCCCTCCAACATGCTTTAAGCTACACCTTTCATATTTGGTACATGGATAAATGGTTCTGAAGGGATGATGCGTGCTTAATATTTTTTTTTCAAAATCCAAGATGGTGGAATGGCGGCCCTTTTTGCTGTGTTTTTTAAGCTTTTTTTTCTCTATTTTTATGTTACCACCCCTCCCTCCAACATGGTTCAAGCTACACTTCTCTCAATTCTCAATTTTTAGATTCCATTCACATTTGAAATCCTGTCTGATAACCTGTATTTTACCCAAACTACCCCCCAGGTCTGACACTCCTGTTGACTGTTGTCATGAAACCTGAATTGTCCCCAAGCTGAACCGTCCCCAGGCGGAACTGTCCCCAATTATTTTACCAAAACTGCACCCCCCCTCCCCACCCCCCACCCCCCCCCTCCCCCAGGTCTGATACTCCTGCTGACTGTGGTCATGTCTTATGCGACAAAAACACCTTATGTCACAAAAGCGCCATAGGGGACTAATACCACCTCGGTGGTCAAACACTTGTTATTGTTGCCTTGAATTAGATGCAATGTTTTGAGTCATTAATTTAAACTATTTTCCTTGGGAGTGAAGCATTGCTTGTTTATAACCAAGCTCAGTTTTACTGGTGAAATAGGACCTGGTGAGTAATGCCTGGGGTGGATGTCCTTTAAAAGAGACAACATGGGCATAAACGATTGACTGGACTTAACTTTATATCCATGTTGTGGTCATGATTAGCCATTATGCAGGAATATGTGACATTGAACAAATACAATAAATAAATTTAAACTTCTTGGCTATGCTGATCTGAGTTCAGAATGGAAGAAGGCCTCGGGTGTGGCTTAACCTATTATATGTAGTTCTTCTACTCCTGTACATCATGTTATAACCGCAACTGTCAAAGAAATTATCTGTATCATAAAATCCATTCTGAAGAAGAAAGTAACACATAGTTTCTTCTCTTTAATATCTGTGGTTACATTTTTAGCCCCCTCCCCCACCCACCCATGTTCACAGACATGAAGAACTAATTCTGTAATGCTCATTAACCATACAGTACTATTATTACACAAGTTGTCTTTTTCATGATCAGATGGTGATGCAGACATGACCAAGCCAGAAAATAAGCAGACTGTCATCTGCAAAATTAGGTCCCCAGAGGGTGAATTTAGTGATGCTACCCTGCACAGCAGGGTAGCATCACAAATTTTACCCTCTGTGAATGTCAGTCTGAATTAGGGTCTCAAAACTAAACAGAAAGAGGTACCCAGAGGATAAATTGGCCCAATGTATGGAATAGCATCATCAAATTCACCTTCTGGGGATCTAATTCTGCAAATGTCAGACTGCTTATTTTCAGTCCTGGACATGACTGAATTGCATCAGTGTGTCGCGATATCATAAATAAAATACTATGAAGTAAAGATAACTTTAAGAAAAACAAATGGAAATAGCATGCGATATTTAATGTTCTCACATTCTTTTTTCAACTGGTTAGATTATCCGGTGTTGTGGCAAGAAAAATGGAATAATTTAAGCTGGATCACGATCCGGACAAAATTCCCTGTCAGTTTTTGTGATCACAGTACTGTATGTGAAAAGGAAAGTCATCACATTCTTGTTACAGTACGTGGAGAGGGTATTATCTCTAAATCACCCACAGAGTGGAGATTCCACCAAAGCAATAATTGCTAATTTGTTGCAAAGCATAACAAGCACAAGAAAAGTTCCAGCCAATGGACCTCTGGGTTAAACCCTGAGGTCCATTGGCTGAAACATTGCTTGTGTTTTTTGTCCATATGTACAGAATTTTAAAGTGATACTGTGGGTGGTAACTCCACTCCACAGGTAATTTTGTTACAATCCACTCTCCACATACTGTATATCCTTTTAAAGACACCGCAGATTCACAAAAAAATTAAAAATTGTTTTTGGACTTCTCAACTTGTGAATACCGAGTATGATGATTACAGAAAGAGGTGCATTTGGGGGAAAAGAATAACTAAAGATTTTATTTTTTTTTATGTAGCTACATAAATACTTCTTTGGTTGAAAAGAAATAAAAAAAAAATCATTAAAAAATGATCGATTGATATGAAGGTCAAGAATTCAAGATAAAAAGGATAAAATGAGATAGAAAAATATTACTGCACTATTTTGAATACTTATTTTTACAGTTATATCTAAGTTGCAAAAAAAATACATGATAATTTTCAACTAAAATGTACATCATTTGGAAAAAACTGGTGATGCACAACAGTGGGTTAAGATTTCATGAAAATGGGTATTTCAAAATTAAAAAAATAACAAAACAAAAATGGTATCTGAGATTCATTCTTCTTCAATTGCTTTTTTTTCTGACAATTGACAGTCTACTATGTTGTGGAGAAGAAAGTGGACAGGAAATTTTTTACCAGATCGCAAAAAAACATTCGACCAGATCACGACTCAGTTGAAATTCTCTGTCTGCTTTTGTGGTTACAGTACTGTCCCGAAACCCTGAACCCTTTACCTAACGAATCGCCCGCATCCGCCCAAGTAATATGCAAATTCAGGTGTTGAAAAAATATTATTTTTCAAAAAATTTCAACAAAACCATATCATGTGAATCCTTGGTGGAACGAGCTCATTGAGCTCATTCCAACGAGGGGTCACATGATATGGTTTTGTTGAAATTTTTTGAAAATTTGAAAAAATGATATTTAAAATGATAAATTTTTATATCGTCTGCGTTGGGTAAAAGATTAAGTTACCATACAGCCACAGGCTGCCATTTTTATGTAGCTTTGACAAACCCATTCCAAATGTGTTCTTCCTTAAAAACTTTACCGGTAGGATGCATTTATCTTTACAGTGTTTTTAAATCATTGTTGACTGCGTGCAGGCAGCCAACAGTAATGTACAAAAACTGTTATGTCATCTGCAGCTACATTATGTAAATGAATAGATAGTAGTTAATAACATAAAATTAATCTGAGGTCTAAGGGTTAAACCTAAAGCTGAAACAATTAAGGGATTTTCTTGATCGATTAATCATGTGGATTAAACTTGGTTAACTGATTAATCACTTGTCCAAATAGATGTCTGAATAATTGCCACACCGTTGATGTTTTGCACCATGAACCCTTTACCCAACTTAACAAACAAAACCGACTAGGCCTATATACAAGAATCTCCATTCAAATTTATTATGTTTTTGATTTTTGTCTCAAAAACATAGCTTATGACCCCTCATTGGAATGAGCTCATTGGGCTCATTCCAATGAGGGGTCATAAGCCATGTTTTTGAGACAAAAATTGAAAATTTTTAGTAATTCATGAATTTATTTTTCAAGTATCGTCTGCTACCCAAAATGGGTAAAGGATTAAGAATGACCATTTCCAGCTACTGAAACAGTATGATGATCATTCAAGTAAACCATTATGTCAGCAAGTAACTTGCATGCTTTACTTTGTCTCATATAGTTGATATGAGTCAGTGTGGCAATGTTTGTCTGTTTTGGAGCAAGTTTGTTCCTTTGTTAACCCATATAATACAGTAGTTCAAAAGTAACAGTTAATCAGATAATTACTTTTTAGATCGATCAAGATGTTGATCATTGATTAATCGATTAATCGGTTAACTGTTTCAGCTCTAGTTGAACCCTAGCATCTTCTCTATGTAAAAATTAATTTGTTTCTCGTTATTGTCTTATATGTAAAGGAGACTACACACTTGCCATTTGTCCCGGATTTGGTAACACAAGTGATGACCTATATCTCAGGACATTTGCTGGCTGTGCTCAGAATATTGGATACAGGGCCGCTATACTAAATCATGTTGGATCCTTGAAAAATATTGAATTGACAGCACCCAGAGTCTTCACATATGGTATGTCATTTGATTATATACATATATACACCTGGAATTTACTTGAGCATCCCCTGGTTTTTTTTTCAGTGGTCGTAATAGAAACTGTCATGTGTATCCACCACCTGCCCAGATGACAGCCTGTACCCTCCTCCTCATGCTACTAACTAGTGAGCCTTCTGATACGGTCCAGAGGCAACTGGTGCCACTCTTGCAAAGCTTCCAAATCAACAAAATTCTGTACAGACGGATCCCTTGCTTGCACATGACATCCAAGAAGGTCCCAGATGTGTTCTAAGGGATTCAAATCAGGGCTCATTTCAGGCCCCTGTAGTGCTTTAATAGCGTCGCTATGAATTAATGCTCTCACAGCATGGGTATGATGTGGCCTTGCATTGTTGTCTATGAATACAGGGCGAGTAGCCAATGGTTGGTTGTCAAAATGAGGCACATATCAGGTTTACAATCATGAGAGAGGCATACCCAGATTGTTACTGATCCTCCACCATACGGCACAGTAGGTCTGATGTTCTTGGGCACGTAAGCAGTTTTTCTATGCCTCCACACTCTCATGCAACCATCTGTGATGTGAAACAAGAACCACCTCTTGTCTGACCAGTGGACTCTCCTCCATGTCCTGAGATTCCAATGTTGTTGTGCCATACACCCTTCTAAATGTCGTCTTTGATTGATTGATTGATTTTATATTCAGTAGTATACTGGCAATGTACATACATACATAAGTACTACATATTAGTTGTGTAACAATGTGTATACTACAGGGAGACAACATAGCCAGATCTACCTGTTGTCTCCCAGAAAGTTGAATCGTGCAACAATGGAATTAGACTGCGAGGCTCCTTGTTATCTGCTTGGTCACTGCTGGCTCGGTGTCACTTACACTCCTACATACCCACCATCCCTGAACTCTCAGTTAAATTGCTGTGTTCGGTAAAATTTGGAATTCAAATCATGGTCCACACAGTCATGTTTAAGAGGTCTACTCTATTCCCAATTTAATTTTTCACATAAAACCCAATGAGAAAGTAAACAAACAATGCAATTAAATTGCCGTTATCAGTTTATAATTACAATAGCCAATCTATTCCAAGAATCATCGTGTGATTAATACCGTTTTCCTATTTAGTTATAAAATTGAGACCTGACCAGGGAGAAAAGGGGGAAAGGCGCGAAAGAGAGGGACCATTACTTCCTTTTTACTTATCTGACACAGCTTTTACGAGATGTCCAGAAACAGGGGTCGAGAGACGAGATATATCCAGACGTTTTTCTATTCTTGCAATGGGTTTGAACAGTATTCTCTTGAGCATTCAGGCCCACCCAATCACTCTTGGAAAATTATGTTTGTCATGTAACACAGTCAGGGCGGTTAGGATTGTTACAGTCGATATTATCCAAGTCAAGGGAAAGTAATTTTAAAGTTTATTTTTATTTATTTATTTATTAATTTTTTAAAAAATATTCCTGTTGATCATGTTACGTAAATCCGCGTTTGAGTCATACCAGATTTTGGGTATATGTGTTTGACCTGTATTCTCTTAGGCATTCAGCCTACCCATTTACTCTGAAATATTCTGTCTGTCATGTAACACAGTCAGTGCAGTAAGGATTGTTACAGTCGATATTATCCGAGTATATGGAAAGTAATTTCAAAGTTCATTGTTTTTTGAAAATATTTCTGTTAATCATGTTACGTAAATCCACATCTAAGTCATTCCAGATTCTGGGGTATGTGTTAGTTGGGAGATTATCAAGCAATCTTGTTCTCGTTTTATCGATTTGAAGAAGGTGGTCTGTCTGTCTACTGGCTCTTCCCGTACGATTAACTACCAACTGAAAAAAGTCATTGAAGGATACTGGCAATTTATTGTGGTGCCATTCAAGTATGAACAGACACACTTGGAGTTTAAAGATGTCATTTACTTTAAGAATCTTATTGTCCAAAAAAAGGGGATCCGTATGAGCATTATACCTCGTATTATTTATTATGTAGAGAGAGCGTTTTTGTTGGAGGATTAATTTTTTAATTGATGTAGCATTTCCCCATATATTTATTCCATACATTATTTGAGAGAGTAACAGGGCATAATAGAGTGTTTTCATCGCTGCACGAGGAAGTATAGATTTTACTCTATTCAATGTGAAATTTGCATGAGCAATTTTGGAGGAGAGGTAGGATATATGGTATTTGTATGACAGACTCTTGTCAATATGTATCCCTAAAAATTTAATTGATTTTTCTGTTTCAGTTAGACCTACTGTTCCAATAATCTGCCCATTGATTAGTATATCGTGGTGTAGTATTACGCTTCTTCTGCTTGATGGATTAATTAAAATGTATTTGGTTTTTATAGTATTCAGAACAAGATGGTTTGTGCAGCGCCATGCAAATATTTTCTTGAGCTCTTTGTTGATACGAAGAGGTAGTAGATTTGGATCAGGACCCGAGGAGTGACCAGTAGTATTGTCAGCAAAAGATAGAAGGTTTATTGATGTCGCATGATATATATCATTAACATATATCAAAAACAGAAAAGGGCCGAGAATCGAACCTTGTGGAACTCGGTGCGATATATCAACTCGGTTAGACTTGTGGTCACCGTATACAACATACTGAGATCTGTCCGAAAATAATAACTTCTAAGCCAATCATTACTTAATCCCCTGATGCCATATCAGTATAATTTGTTAGTCCCCTACGGGAACCGTAAGGGGACTATAGGATTGCACTCGGTCTGTCTGTCTGTCCATCCATCTGTCTGTCCATCTGTCCGTCTGTTTTTATGTTACCACCTCTCCCTCCAACATGCTTTAAGCTACACCTTTCATATTTGATACATGGATAAATGGTTCTATGGGGATGATGCACGCTCAAAATCTTTGTTTCAAAATCCAAGATTGCGGAATGGCGGCCTTTTTTGTTGTGTTTTCTTTAAGCTTTCTTCTCTATTTTCATGTTACCACCCTTCCCTCCAACATGGTTCAAGCTACACTTTGCATATTTGGCACATGGATAGAGGGTTGGGAGGGGATGATGCACGTTCAATATTTTTTTTTCAAAATATAAGATGGTGCCAAGGCAGCCATTTTTGTGTTTGTTAAGCTTTTTTCTCTATTTTATGTAACCACCCCTCCCTCCAACATGGTTCAAGCTACACCTTTCATATATGGTACCTGGATAAAAGGTTGTGAGGGGATTATGCACGCTCAATATTTTTTTTTCAAAATCTAAGATCTGTCTGTCTGTTTGTCTGTCTGTCTGTCTGTTTTTATGTTACCACCTCTCCCTCCAACATGCTTCAAGCTACACCTTTCATATTTGGTACGTGGATAAATGGTTCTAAAGGGATGATGCACGCTTAATATTTTTTTTCAAAATCCAAGATGGCAGAACGGGGGCCATTTTTGCTGTGTTTTTTAAGATTTTTTTTCTCTATTTTTATGTTACCACCCCTCCCTCCAACATGGTTCAAGCTACACTTCTCTCAATTCTCAATTTTTAGATTCCATTCACATTTGAAATCCTGTCTGATAACCTGTATTTTACCCAAACCACCCCCCCCCCCCCCCCAGGTCTGACATTCCTGCTGTTTTACCAAAACTGCCCCCCCCCCCCCCCCCCCCCCCACACACACACACAAAAAAGCGGTCACAAAAGCGCCGTAGGGGACTAATACCAACTCGGTGGTCAAACACTTGTTTATTAAAATGTCAAGATCTATTGTATCAAATGCTTTGGAAGATCCAGAAATATTGCCAAAGTGCTGTTTTTACTTTTTGATGCTGATCAGGCAGAGCTGGATGCTAGATGAACCTTCTGGCCCTCCTTCTGTCTTGCAGGTTTCAGACAGTTCTGTTGCACAAAAGTCTGTTGCAGAGCCAAAAGCATTTCAAAACCCGCTTGAACCAAAGGGTTCATGCCTAACAAGGCATGCCAGACTCTGATCTTCCTGAGTAGATGTCTTTTGGGGTTGTCCAGTCCTTGGTCGGTCCTTAACCTCGCTGGTATGCTGATGTTTTCGGACAAGTCTGCTGATGACAGAAGTTGCCTTCCAATAGATTCGAATGACATGCCTGTTGCATGCAGGCAAACGATATTTCATCTAAGTGCCTGTGACAGTCTCTTCCTTGCCATGGCAACATTTATTGATAAAGAAGTGACAAATTTTCTTGTTTTATACCCAGATATTGCATGTGGGTGATAGTATTTTTTGTAACACTTGTGGGAAGCATGCTTTACATGGACTAGGGGATGTGTTTGGGGTACGCTATCAACCAGAAACATCATGTTTCACAAGATGAAGTGTACAGCAAGATATGGCAATCATTAAAACATAATAATCAGTAACAGTAACTTCACTGTCATGAAACATTTCAGGGGGTGCTTCATTATGTTCCAGGTGTATATATTATTTTATTGTACCACTACTGTCAAACAGATTGGGGAGTTCACGACTGTAATTATGCCAAGAAAGAAAAAGATTTGGGTTCTCGGCAGACCCTCAATGGAATTGTACACTCTTGTTGAATATTTTCATTCGTTTGCAGTGTCTTCCAAAATTATTATTAACCCTGTGTCAAATGTCATGGTCATAACTATTCATAAAAATCACCATACAAATTTTCAAAAAAAATTTTTCCTTTGAAAAATACCTGACTTCTGACTTCTCTTTGGAACAAACTCAGTGAGGACACAAGCTGTGTTTATGAGGAAAATAATGTAAATTTTTGGTTGTTCAAGAATTTTTGGTTACAGTTGTTGTCTACTATTGTGTTGCCTAAAGCTTAACACCCCATTTTTATGTGTACCCATACTATGTATGGTACACATAATGCCGGCATCTGGGGTGACCATCCGTCGTTCGTCCAACCTTTGTCTGTCTGTCCATCTGTCCGTCTGTCCATCCGGCATCCGTATCCATTTCTTTGGCATTCGATAACTTGAAAAATATTGCTTGGATTGTCAAGTTACTTTATATTTGTGTTCAGGTTACTGATGTGCCGAGCTGTATAGTTTTGGTGTAAATCGGATAATTTGATCCTGAGATATTAACCTTTTATCCTTCAAATTGAAAATTTCTCCAATCCCTTTGGCATTCGATAACTTGAAAAATATTGCTTGGATTGTCAAGTTACTTTATATTTGTGTTCAGGTTACTGATGTGCCGAGCTGTATAGTTTTTGGTGTAAATCTGATAATTTAATCCTGAGATATTAACCCTTTATCCTTCAAATTGAAAATTCCTCCAATCCCTTTGGCATTCGATAACTTGAAAAATATTGCTTGGATTGTCAAGTTACTTTATATTTGTGTTCAGGTTACTGATGTGCCAAGCTGTATAGTTTTTGGTGTAAATCGGAAAATTTGATCCGGAGATATTAACCCTTTATCCTTCAAATTGAAAATTCCTCCAATCCCTTTGGCATTCAATAACTTGAAAAATATTGCTTGGATTGTCTAGTTACTTTATATTTGTGTTCAGGTTACTGATGTGTCGAGCTGTATAGTTTTTGGTGTAAATCTGATGATTTGATCCCGAGATATTAACCCTTTATCCTTCAAATTGAAAATTCCTCCAATCCCTTTGGCATTCGATATCTTGAAAAATATTACTTGGATTGTCAAGTTACTTTATATTTGTGTTCAGGTTACTGATGTGCCGAGCTGTATAGTTTTTGGTGTGAATCTGATAATTTAATCCTGAGATATTAACCCTTTATCCTTCAAATTGAAAATTCCTCCAATCCTTTTGGCATTCGATAACTTGAAAAATATTGCTTGGATTGTCAAGTTACTTTATATTTGTGTTCAGGTTACTGATGTACCGAGCTGTATAGTTTTTGGTGTAAATCTGTTATTTTAATCCTGAGATATTAACCCTTTTTCCTTCAAATTGAAAATTCCTCCAATGCCTTTGGCATTTGATAACTTGAAAAATATTGCTTGGATTGTCAAGTTACTTTATAATTGTGTTCAGGTTACTGTTGTGCTGAGCTGTATAGTTTTTGGTGTTAATCTGATAATTTGATCCGGAGATATTAACCCTTTATCCTTCAAATTGAAAATTCCTCCAATCCCTTTGGCATGAGATAACTCAAAAAATATCAATCCGATTGTCATGTTACTTTATATATTTATTCAGGTTACTGATGTGCTGTGCTGTATAGTTTTTTATGTAAATCTGATAATTTGATCCGGAGATATTAACCCTTTATCCATCAAATTAGACACTCCTCCAATCCATTTCTATATGTACCCTTGCCTTGTATGGTGTACATAATGTCGGCATCTGTGGAGGCCCTCCATCATACAGCTTTCTACTAGTTGCGCGTATGGGTACACATCTGACGATTTCATCGGCCTATTTTTCAGTGAACAAAAACCAAAATTTATGAACTTTTTTGGAACAATGTTGGAATGGTCATTGGAAAATAAACTGGAATGAATTCTTGAATCTTTTTTAGCTCACCTGGCCTAAAAGGCCATGCAAGCTTTTCTCATCACTAGGCGTAGGTCGTCGTCCATCATCTGGCATCCGTAAACTTTTCACATTTTCATCTTCTCTGTAACCGCTGAGCCGGTGTGAACCAAACTTGGCAGGAATAGTCTATGGGAGGTCGTCTACAAACGATCCTCATATTTTTATACTGTACCAATGACCCAGACATAGCTGGTGCTAACTCTTAAAATATAGGGCCAAACACAAATTTTGCCCCCCAATCCCCAAAATTTGCATCTAAAACTAAAGAAAACATGTCCTGAGAGGCCCTCCACACTTCGCCCCTACTGCGCATGCGCAGTGTCAAGGACGTTCCGAAATTGGCGCCATTTATCATTCTAAGTTTGGCCCTTCATCAGTTAACATCTGACTGATCTTTGTGCTTTTAAATCTCAGTTTAAATGATGCCAGACACATAAATATTAGTGAAATGGTGATTCTAAGGAGGATAGAAAAGGAGGAGAGGAAAAGAATGTGTGACAGAATATTATCAGGGCTGTAACTTAAAATTTTTTAATGAAATTATGTTAAGTTACCTATTTTCAAGGCAGCAGCCATTTTGTTGTCATTCTGATTATTTAGTTACACTGTTTTTTCAAGTGTTTTTCCTCTCTCCCTGTCCTTTAAGTTCCCCCTTGCTATTCTCCCATGCTTTTGGCATAGTTTCTGTAATTATTATTACTAAAATTTCTTGGGAGTTTTAGCTGTATAACAGAATGAATTCTGTTCTTTCCCCATGTTTACGTCTTCACCTACGGGTGGTTAGGCGTTGTGTTCTGCATCTACCATCTGATGTTCTGCAGTTTCTTCCCTGGAAGTCTCTGTTTTGCATCAGATGGTGTATTTTTGGTAACTGATTTCGGGCCTGGGTGCCTGGAGTCTTATTTTAGTGTTTTTACACTCATTGTTTACATTTACAACAGCCCTCTGTGTGAGGGGGGGATTTCTAAATAATAATATCTTTATGTTATTTCAATCATAACTAGATACATTATTATTGTTCGTAAGTGTTGAATAAATTGTTTAAAATATTTTTAAAATTTTTGTCCACACTTAGGCTTGGGATCCATTGGGGCTCAACGTTACTTTTCAGAAACTTGGGCTGTTCTGAAAAAATATTTTTTCAAAATATTTTGATTTCAATTATTTTTTCTATATTAATGGATCATATTATTATTATGTATTTTGATTGCCAGGGGTTAGTGCGAGTACCAGGACTTGTTTTCTTTTCACATTGAAAGGATATTGATCAATTGTTTTAAGAGGAAGTCTTCCTCTGACCTTATTATCATTCTATATGTGGTCAGTGTACTCGCATTAACTCCGGTTCTGTATCGTATGATTTCGATGACAATATGGGAAGCGTATGTCACGGTATGTTGTTGGGGATTTGGACACTCCGGTCCTTTCCCCGCAGGGTCACTCTACTTTATCAATTTCTATTTCAGACGATCAAGATTAGGGTGATGTATCTGTGATGTCTTCCAACAGTGTGCCTCCGTCGTCACAATTAATGAAGGGCTAGCGGAAAAGTGCTCATGTAATACGCCAATTGCCTAAGAGGACCCTAGTAGGTTCGACGGCCTTTGACGTCCGCTAGCTCGCCCGGTGTAGCGTCCATTCACCGAATGGTTCGGCAGCCGGGTTCGTCCGTTGCGGTCTAGAAGGAATTTTGGGGTGATGCGAGCACTATAAAATTAACTTAATGCACACCCAGTGACGGCGGATCGGAGGGAGAACGGAGGAAGCCTTTTAGTCCGGTTCATAGCTCGTTCCGGTCCATCCGGACGGCAAGCGAGAGAGGCCCCTCTCTCGTTCAACAACATCTGGCCCCAGATGTCGTGGTACAAATGTGTCGTTAGCGGAGCATACGTCCGTCGCTCGGGACGCTCCGTTGTATAGGCAGTCCGCTGAGACTGCTAAGGCTTCCTCTTCTCGTCAGCGCACACGACCGCACCTTGGCTGCGTGACCGCCGATATATTACCAGCTTCGCCGATCAAGGATTCTTCGGCGACCAGGTCACACCATCCGGCAGCCAGGGATTCGAGACCGATGGACTCCGGACGTTCGCATAGGAAAAGTATGCGGGAGCCATCTGATGCGGAGCTGCCCTCGGCGAAGCAGCGATAGACTGCGCCTCCGCAGGTCTCGACGCCGGACATTCTTGTGCACATAGCACAGCTTATCGCAGCATCCCAGCAGCCGACAGAAACGGTGTCGGATCGAGAATTATCCGACAGCGCTGGGTCGGTAGCCGGGGACTCGAGGCCTGCAGACTCCGGACGTTCGCATAGGAAGTATGCGGGAGTCAACGTACACGGAGCTTCCAGCGGCAATGCATCGTAAGTCCGCTACTGCACAGGCCTCGGGAACGGACGTGCTTTCCTTAATAGCACAGTTTATCGCAGCATCCCAGCATCAACTGAATCTGTCGCATATATTTTATCCGACGATGCTGGGTCGGGACGCTCCGCGGAAGCGGGTACGGACGTCCGAAAGTTTCATCCGGTCCGACGGGATACCGAAAGGGATTCGGTGGATTTCAAGCTTTCCCTTTCGGAACAACATATGCTGCGATGCCGGATAAGAAACTGATAGCGTCGGTGGACTTAGAAATTTTTGGTTCGGTTCAGGGACATCGTCCCTCAGTTCCGACATAGTCCAATAATGTCACACAAACTTTCGAATTATTGAACGATGCTATATATATTATTATTTTATGCTTGCTATCCAAGCATTTCTGGTTTCTTGTTCGAAGAGTTATGGAGATGTCTTTCAAAGTGTGCCTCTGTCGTCATAGTTAATGAAGAGTTAGCGGCAATAAGTGCTCATGGAATATGTCTATCGCTTACGGAGTGACATTCGCTAGCTCACCCGGTGTAGCGTACATTCATCGAATGGTTCGGCTGCCGGGTTCGTCCGTTGCGGTCTAGGAAGGAGATTTGGGTGATGCGAGCACTTTAATTACTTTAGTACTCACCCAGTGACGGCAGATTGAGGACAGATCGGAGGAAGCCAACAACATAGGGGACCGCATGTTGTGGTTCAGATATTTTACATTCGGAGCATATGTCCGTTGCTCGGGACGCTCCGTTATATTGACAGTCCGAGAGACTGTCTTTAATGCTTCCTCATCCTCACAGCAGGGCACACGACCGCACATTGGCTACGTGACCTCGAGTATCCGATCAGTTTCGGCATTCAGTGATTCCACAGCGAATAGGTCGCGCCATCCGGTAGCCAAGGGACACGAGGCCTATACACTCCGTTCGCTCGCATATTGGAAGTATGCACGGGGTAACGATCTCGGAGCTTCCTGCGGCAATGCATCGTAAGACCGCTGCTCCTCAGGCCTCAGTGACGGACGTGCTATCCGAGTTAGCACAGTTGTTTCACAGCATCCCAGCAATTGACGGTTTCTCGGTCGAATCAGGAATTATCCGACGGCGCTGGGTCGGTGCGGTCCGCGATTGCATCAAGCTACGGACGACCGAACGCTTTATAGGGTCCGACAGGATGGCGAAAGGGATTCGAAAGATTTCGAGTTTTCCCTTTAGTAGTATCGGAAGATGCCTTTCATATCTTCTGGCATTTCTTCCAGTGATTATTTTTCGGACTTCATTGCTGCGATCTTGGATAAGAGACTTATAGCGTCATTGGACTCGGATTTTCGATCGGTACAGGGACTTTGTCCCTGACTTACCGACGCAGTCCAATATTGTCATTACAACATGTGTTTTATTTTTCGACGCTATATATTTATATATATATACAAGCCTGCTACTAAGCATGATAGTTTAGTTTCTTGTCTGCGTGGCTCATTTCTGCCATTTTATCTTTTTTACATATAGTTTATTTTGGCAGAGCAGGGCATACCGAGAGTTCATATGCGTCTAGACGGTGTGATTAAAGACTGAATATATTCTTTTTCGCCGTTTATGTCTTTTCCAATTTCAATGTTGGGAACGACATTATGTATAGTAGACTTAACTTAGACGCTTTATTATACGTAATCCGCCTTACTGAGGCGTTATCATTACGTCTTCAAGAAAAGATTTACGGGATATTATTCTCAATGTAATTTCTTTTGAGGGCAGTAGTTTGTTCACGTATAACCCCGCCCTTCAGTGGCTGATTGGAGTTGGTTAGACGTGATGCAGCCCTAGCTACATCCACGCGTGGATAGTAGGTTAAGAACTCTCTCAGAGTCGCTTCGTTCTCGGAGGAGCTTCTCTTCGACGGCAACTTTCCGGCAATCCATGAATTGCTTGATTTATACATTCTCTTGTCTATCTAGTGTTACAAGAGATTCAGACTGGGGCAAACATTCGGTGGTTGACTCAGAGAGTGCCGCCGCAGTTGCCGGACCCGAGTGTGGCTGTTATGACGGTTGCCAGTCAAACAGATTGGGATATATACTGATCCCTACGGATTCGAAGTGCCAGGGTCTTTGGGTTCCGCAGTCTTTTAGCTATTAGTTTAACTTCCGCGGAATAATGTTTTTTAGGCTTGCTTTATGTCATTGCATGAACATTATTCAGAAACGCATGCCCAAATTCCTGTCCTTTAATTCGACAGTAGTGGCGTATCTCCGGAACCAGGGAGGCACTCTTTCGTTTCCGTTATTCAATTTAATGGAAAGAATCCGTCTGTTGGTTATAGTACACCAAGTTCAGTTTTGGTCCGTCATATTCTGGGTCGTCAGATTGTTTTATCGCACTCCCGTTCTCTTACGGGTCGCTTGTTGCTGTCAGAATGGACTCTCAACAAACAAGTATTCAATCAGATTTGCTATCTATGGGAGCGCCCAATGATGTTTTATTTATGACACAGCTTGCTAATCAATTGCAGACGTATGTGTTGGCTTGTCCAGATCTCTGAGCTAATACTGTTAACGCTCTATTGATCTATAGGACGGAATGATAGGATACGCGTATCCTCCGGCGCTGTTGTTTTTAGCAGGTATTGCTAAGATAAACAACCACAATACATTTCTGTTGATAGCATCTCTATCTTCACAGAGATCATGAGTAATTTACTCTCTTGTCTACTGTGGATCTTAACGTGAAATCTTCCTCTATGTGAGGATCTTTTTTCACTGGGTAAATCGTGTCATCTTTATCACAACCAGCAAGGTCGCAACCTTCATGTATTCCGTTGTGTGGTCCGTATTGCATTGTAAGCACTGTACTGGACGAGCTTTGGACGCGATTTCTTACTATAGGAGATCCTCTTCTTCGCTATTCTATGCGACTAAAGTGGAGGCTCTTCCGTCGTGGTGTAGGGATCATTATGTTCATATGGTTGATCCCTCCATACTACTCATTGCTATTTTTTAGTATACTTGTTTCACAAGATCTACTGCAGCCTGTGGTTATTTAGGTTATAGGTTTATGTTACCTCATACCTATGCACTCTACGATAGTTTACAATTGAGTCTTTTGTCTCTTTATCTAAGTCAGTTAGTAACTTTTTGATAAATAGACTTAGAATCTTTAGATTAAATTCCTATACGGATTTTAACTTCAGGTTCTTATTTAGCTAAGTAATCATTTGAGCCTCTGGAAACAGTAGTTTTCAAATTCTGACCTTTTAGACAGTAATTCTGTTAGTTTCTCTTTTACTGTAGAGTCAGTGAGTTTCATGCACTATCGATGGATGATTTTCACTTTCATAGTTTCGGAATCAATACTTCCGTTACTATTTAGGTTGGATTGTTGCATAAGAGTTAGGCTCCTATTATCCGGAACCTATTATTTTAAGGTCCTTCCGTCTTCGTATGGGCATAGGCCTTTACTCTTTCCGGGTACAGTTTATGTATTTATAAACAGATATCTGTTTATTACAAGGGCGTAAGCTTCTTCTGTCTTTGATGTCTAGTAGAAGGACGTTACGCTCCATTTTATTGTTAATGGATTCTATTAACTAGCGTACTGCTTATGGTATATCATTGGCTTAGCAGTTGTGCTTAAGATTTCGGCTCATGAAGTAAGAGTTCTTCTACTTCTTGGGCTTACATTAATAGTGTTGCTATTATAGATTTTTGAAGCCTGCTCATTGCGCTCAGCCATCCATTCATGAATTTTATCTCAGAAATATCGAGTCCATTTCTGGAGGCCTCTATTGTTAGGTCTATTATCTACTGCTCAGAATGTCATTCACTTAACAGTTGCTACTATAGCTAGGTAGGCTGTCTGTTTCGGCAGTGTCTCCGTTCGGCTGCCCTCTTCGCTCTGGGCTATTTGACCCAGGGCAAGAAAAAGGGGGGGGGGGGGGGGGGAGGGTGTTCCCTTGGGTCACCTGTTTTTACTATGAAAACAAGGGGATACCTCCTCCGGAGTTAGTAATTCTGAGCTGTTATTGGGATGGTTGTTTAGTGAGAAGTTTAAGTTTATAAAATTCATTCAAGTCTTAGTTTTTAAAGTATAGCTTTTGAATATTGCATATGTCAACGGACATGATTATGCAATTCTCACACACTTTTAGGAGTATAAGAGTCTCTATTCTCTAGACTTACTTTATTATTGGCTTACTTTAAAAATTATTAGTATAAGGATTATTGGATATTAATAGAGTACATGGATGTATGAAGCTCAATTTTTGGAAGGTGTTGTATCTTTCTAATTTATCATAAATAAGAAAGATACATGTAAGGCCTATTACTTCTTTTCCCTACAGGGGATGACTCTATTTTATTTTATTGAGCGTATTCCATTTTGCTCTATGTCCTTGGCCCTCCAGCCTTTTTACTATTCAGCTATGTCTGGGTCATTGGTACAGTATAAAAATGTTAAAAAATTTATAGTAATTTATATATTTTTTATACTTACCAATGACCCAGACGGGGATGGCCCTCCCAGGAGTTGGGAACTCTTGCCTCCCCTCTGAGTACATAGCGCTTACCAGGCACTGGTTATTAGAATGATAAATGGCGCCAATTTCGGAACGTCCTTGACACTGCGCATGCGCAGTAGGGGCGAAGTGTGGAGGGCCTCTCAGGACATGTTTTCTTTAGTTTTAGATGCAAATTTTGGGGATTGGGGGGCAAAATTTGTGTTTGGCCCTATATTTTAAGAGTTAGCACCAGCTATGTCTGGGTCATTGGTAAGTATAAAAAATATATAAATTACTATAAATTTTTTAACTTTTTTCCTGTGGGCTGAAAAACATGGCCGCCAGAGGCATTCTTTGTTTCTGATTTGTGGATATTCAAAAATCTTCTCCTTTGAAACTGCGGGGCCAAATGTTTTGATACTTCACATAAATGATGACTAGGATCCCCTCTACCAACGATCCTCATTTAATGTTGATCGGGTTGCAAACATGGTCACATCTGCAGCTTATAATTACTACAGAAACCCTATGGGAAATTACATTTTCATCTTCTTCTCCGGAACTACTGAGCTGACGTGAACCAAATCTGGCAGGGATGGTCTATTGGAGGTCCTCTACAAACGATCCTCATTTTGTTCCCGTGGGTTGAAAAACATGGATGCCAGAGGCATTCTTTGATTCTGATTGGTGGATTTTCAAAAATCTTCTCCTCTGAAACTGCCAGGCCAAGTGTTTTGATTCTTGACATAAGTGATGACTGGGACACCCTCTACCAATGATCCCCATTTAATGTTGATTGGGTTGTAAACATGGACACATTTGTGGCTTATAGTTACTACAAAAACCTTATGGGAAATCATATTTTCATCTTCTTCTCTGGAACTACTGAGCCGATGTGAACCAAATTTCGCAGGAATGGTCTATGAGAGGATGAAAATATGTGGCCACCAGAGGCTATATTCTAATGCTTAACCCAATGCCGCACCTGTCTGCACAAAGATCGGTACTGTCAGCATAATACTTGTTTTTTGAGAATCTGGTAAGGGTTGGTTCCAGTTTTCTCCACTTAGAACTGGGGGAAAAAACCCAAAATATTGTGTAAGTCAAAATAAGTTGTAGCATAACTGCAATAAACTAAGTAAACTACTGCTCTTGCCCTAACAAGATCAAAATCAGTGAGAGCTTTCCAGAAAATGATGTCAGCTTCTGGTCTTATCAGTGTAGGAAGAGAAAAGACACATAGTTTATAGGATTATTGTACAACTTACTTTGACTTGTACTGTAAACCATCATTAGTCTCATGTTACTGATCAGAAAATACGGATTGATGACAGGTGTTTGGAAAACCAGGGAAGTTTTGTTTATATTCTCTTGCAGTCATGACAGCTTAGATGACAGTAATTATTGTATATCTTTTAAGATTTGACAAAATTGGAGTAAAATGTGTTTCCTGTAACCCGTTGTCCAAAGCTATTTTGAAAGAGAATACTGTCTGAAAAAATTGTAATTTTCAAAATATTTAACCTTCTTTTACTGATTTTTTAGCTCACCTGAGTGAAGCTCAAGGGGAGCTTTACTAATTACTTTCTGTCTGTCATCTGTCCATCCAGCGTCCGGCATTAACATTACACAAACTTCTTCTCACAAACTACTCAACCAAATTGAACCAAATCTGGTGTGCATGTTCCCTATCATATGTCAATTCAAATTTATTCAAAGCAAGTTGACCCGCCCCTTGGTAGGACCACGCCCAAAAAGAGAGCCTAAATCTTAAAAAATCTTCTTCTCATGAACCAGCAGTAGCAGACTTGATATTAGGTGTGCAACTTCCTTTAAGGTGTAGATTCAGATTTGTTCAAGAGACATTTTAGGGGCTATATTTGCCATCGTTATGGTAGGGGCAAGAATTTTTGCCCCGCCCAAAATTTCTATTTTCTAAACCGAGAGGCTGATTTGAACCAAATTTGACATGAAGTTTTATTGGGACATAAGTAGTTAATTTATGCAAAAAAAAAAAATGTTCCTGTTGCCCCATGGGAACCGCCGGAGATAAATATAGAAAAAAAATTAAAACACCCATATCACCAAAACTACACAGCACTGAGAAATTCTTTGGAGTGAGACTTCCTTACGGCGAACAGAATGGAATGGTAAAAAAAAATTGTTATCGGTTTTATCATGGGGTACTTTTTGGGGACTTTGAAAAAGTGCTGAGTCAGCATTTTTTAACACTGTGGGTAATGGGAAAAACATTTAAGACTACTTTTCTCCCAAACCACTGCTCCAAAAGCTTTCAAATTTCACATATACAGTCCTTCTCATGAAGCGGGTGCTATCACTCTCACGCCTGGGCACGCCCGTGTTTTTTATTTTCCGAGTGCAAATTGATGCGCCCGTCTACAATACTATGTATGGAAAGACAGCTTGCACATGTCAGTCGAAGTGGTTCGGGCCCGGGACGGGATTATTCAGTCAGTTGAAGCCAGTAAGATGGGCGCATAATGCACAGTGGAATATTTAGAGAGGTGCATGTAAATGCAGTTCAAAATCCTGACAACACAAGTGAAAATCAAAGCACCGTCTGAACTCTGAAGTTTTCATTTGGGTCATTTTGGGAATCTAGAAACTGTTGCTTGATGAAAATTGCCAGGAATATAGCACACAGTGTTTATTCCAGCCAATCAGGTCATCTAAAAATGTGGATTTACCGGGAATTCCTAATTGACGTAATCAACTTTGTGACAGTCACTATCACGTGATGCTAACACTTCAAAGTGTGTCCATTCTTTCAGAAATTTAGTGTCAATAAATTCCACATCGCCATTAAATTTATCGTATTTAAAAATTAAAATGGCAAAAATTAACTTGGATTATCAACAATTTGCTCAAAATAGCTTGATCCAGAGTGGAGTTTAGGTATGACAACGTCCATTTCATGAAATAGCATGCGAGGGTAAAGTAAAAATTACTGCCTATTTTCATGATATAAACAATGAATACGAAGGCTAATAGGTACCAAGAAACGTTACGTGTCCCTCGCAGACCAATATTATCATTCAGTGGCATGATGTATACTGCTAAAAAAATAGTCGACTATGAAAAATAATAGTGGACTATAGCACCTAACCTTACACCGATTATTCGATTAATCGAATAGGCGAGACAGTCAAGTGTTTACAGACACAGTTTCTGAAACTCTGACATTGTTGACGTAAACTAAAAAAGTAACTGCTTTTTTTGGCATGTGCACGATTGATCATTCGCTGCATTAAAATGAAGGTCTGCATGGGTTGCTGTTTTGGAAAATTCCGGGTATAAAAACTAATTGGGTTTGATGTGGGTGAATAGAGGTGGGGGGAGGGGGGGGGGGGGGCACTGATGCGCTTTCTAGTACTGATATTTTTCATCACTGGGCTCTCATTTTGAGGCAGAGTTGTTTTCATTTTGGGAAGAGGGTGGGGGTTGGGGGGTGGGCAACAACAACAGTATACATGTATCTATAACAATAATATATAATATATTAACCAACAAAAGGATCGCATTCAGTATAATTATTAATAAATGATATAATCAAAGAAATACAAAGTAAAAAAGGTCAAAACTAGCACATCAATAGACCAGTTTCTTATGTGATGTTTTTGGACCACAAGATTAGAACAATAATGCAAATCTGAATCCAGTACCCCCCTCCCCCCTTCCCAATGACGGGCTCAAAACATAATTAGACTGTACATCCCCCACCCTCGAAAAGTGTCACATGTTGAAAATGCTCCATAACAGGCATTAAAAATGAAAATCTCTCTATCATTGAAAAATTGCATAAACATGGCATAACAAAGCCTGACTAGAGTTGTCCCTTTCAAAAATGCATGAAAATCACATTGCAGTTGGTCAATAATGGTGATGTGTCATTGGGAGAGCAAATAGCTCCCGTGATTGATTTTGCGAGAGCTTATTGAAATCAATTCCCTGGGTCCATATTTGGGCTCTCTATGGGAGCCCAAATGTTTAAATTAGTGCAGTATGAGGAATATTCTTTAAAAATTGTCTTCTTCAGATCTACCAATAAGAATCTTTTGATATTTGGTATGCAGAATCCTTAGGGGGATGAGATTCAAGTTTGTTCAAGCCAAGTTCCTGGGTTCGTATTTAGGTTGAAAATTTGGGGTCCTGTTCCGCACTTAGAAATTTTGGATCAAAATCTGAAAAAATTCTTTTTTGTTTTTTATGCGTTTCGGTCATTTTTAAGACCAAAAAATTTTTTTTTTTTACACTGAAAATTTGGGGGCCGGGTGGGAATTTTGGACCAAAATCCAGAATTTTTTTTTTTTTAGCTCAGCTTGACAAAGTCAAGCTAAGCAAATCTCATCGCTCTCCATCTGTTGTCCGTTGTGCTTCATCTGTCTGTCCGTTGTTCGTCCGTCAGCACCATGTTTTGGTCTTCTCCTCCAAAGCCATTGAGCCAATTCAAGTGAAAGTTTGTGTTAGTGATGGTCCCGTAGGGGCATTGAATAATTGTTCAATTCAACATGCCCAACCCCATAGGGAGGGAGTGGGGGAAAAGGCTCCAAAATATTTTAAAATCTTCTCAAGAACCAGTGTGTACAATGACTTGATATTTGGTGTGGAGCTTACTTTTGAGGTGTAGAATCAAGTTTGTTCAAACGAAATTCGTGTCGCAATATTTGGCTTTGTAAGATTTTTGGCCCCGCCCAAAATTTTTATTTTCTGAACCGATGGTGCGGTTTAAACCAAATTTGGTATGTGGTATTATTGGGTCATAAGTACTTGACCCATGCAAAAAAAAAAATTCCCGCATCCCCATGGGAACCCTGGGAGCTGAAAATAGAAATATTTTCAAATGCCCACATTTCCCAAACCACACAGAACAGAGAGCTGTTATTTGGTACGAAGTATCCTTAGGACCAATAGAAATGAAAGGTAAAAAAAAATTGCCATCAGTTATGTTAGGGTGTTCTGTAATGGGCATTGAAAAAATGCTGAGTCAGCATATTTGCAAAAATTTAAAAAAATCTTTTCTCCAGAACCAATCCTCAGAATCTTTTGATATTCGGTATACAACATTCATAGGAGGGTCAGATAGAAGTTTGTTAAAATAAAGACCATTGGTTCATATTTGGGCTCAATACACAAGCCTGAATTTTTAACATAGGGTAATATGGGGAATATTCTTTAAAAATCTTCTTCTTCAGAACCACCAGTCAGAATATTTTAATGTTTGGTATGCATCATTGTTATGAATGAGGGTCAGATTCAAGATTGTTCAAACCAAGTCCCTAGGTTAATATTTAGCCTAAATTTTAACTTTGTTCAATATGGGGGGTAATTTTAAAAAACATTTTCTTCAGATCCACTAGTCAGAATGCTTTCATATCTGGTATGCAACATCTCTGGGGTGGTCAGATTCAAGTTTGTTCAAATCAGATCCCTGGGTATATATTTCGGCTCGCTATGGTAGCCCAAATTTTTACTTAGTGCAATATGAGGAAATTTCTTTAAAAATCTTCTTCTTCAGATCCACCAGTCGGAATGCTTTCATATTTGGCATGCAACATCTCTAGGGGGGTCAGATTCAAGTTTGTTCAATTCGAGTGCCTGGGTTAATATTTGGGCTCCATAAGGGGACC
The DNA here is from genome assembly GCA_031216915.1 of Pictodentalium vernedei. Lineage (NCBI taxonomy): Eukaryota > Metazoa > Mollusca > Scaphopoda > Dentaliida > Dentaliidae > Pictodentalium > Pictodentalium vernedei. The sequence goes on along the minus strand of CM062292.1, from coordinate 312,367,174 downwards.
TGAATTGAACTTAGTACAATATGAGGAAATTTCTTCAAAAATCTTCTTCAGATCCACTAGTCAGAATGCTTCCATATTTGGTATACAACATCTCTAGAGGGGTCAGATTCGAGTTTGTTCAAATCGGATCCATAGGTTAATATTTGGGCTCGCTATGCTAGCCCAAATTTTAACTTAGTGCAATATGAAGAAATTTCTTTAAAATTTCTCTTCTTCAGATCCAACAGTCAGAATGCATTCATATTTGGTACACAACATCTCTAGGGAAATTAGATTCAACTTTGTTGAAATCAAGAGCCTGGGTTGATATTTGGGCTCCCTATGGAGCCGGAATTGGCCATATTGCTGAAGAATTAAAAATTTTGTATTCAGTACCCTCTAGAGGTGTGTAACTAAGATTAATCCACATAGGTTGTATCAAGGGGCTTCATAGGGGAGCTCTACATTTTACATTATGATCAACTGAAGAAAAGGCATGATGCCCGGATTATTTTTGTCACTCCTGAGGGACTCAAGAATAGAGAGTGTAGCCTATGGATATGGATTGCTCAATGTAGACTCATTCTTGGACTCTGTGTATATTGTGTTCTTTTCAAGATGAGCACTTCAGGCCCTGTGGGGCCTCTTGTTTTTATTGCCATCACTTGGCATCCGTCATCTGTTAACTTTTGCAAACCTGGCTTCTTCTTCACAGACATTCAGCCAGATTGAAACATATATTGCACAAACCATCCTGGGGTATACACTTATTTTGATCAAATGAAGCGGCTGCTTTGTCAGGCTCTGGGCAATGATGCTAAAGCCTAAAAATCTTTAAAAAAATTTTCTCATGAATCTCTCCCTAGAGATTGCCTTGATATATGGTATGTAACACTCTTTGGTGTTGAAAATTAAAGTTTGTTCAAGAGAAGTTGGGAGATCAATATTTGGGCTCTCTGTGGGCACATACCCATTTTGGGCTCTGCCAAAAATTTCTATTTCAAGAACTGATGTGCCGATTTGAACCAAATTTGGCATGTTGCATAAGTGGGTCCAAAGTACTTGATTGATGTCTGAATTTTTTTTTTCTTTGCCCTGTGGGTACCCCAGGGACTAAAAATAGAAAAAAATTCAAATGCCCATATTTTCCAAACTACACAGAGAACTGTTATTTGGTATGAAGCATCCTTTTGACCGGTAGAATGGATTAAAAAAAAAAATGGCCCTCTGTTGTGTCAGGGTGTTCTGTGGGGACGTTTGAAAAAATGCTGAGTCAGCATATTTGCAAAAATTGAAAAAAAACTTTTTCTTCAGAACCGCTGGTTAAAATCTTTTGATATTTGGTATACAGCATCCATAAGATGGTCAAATACAAGTGTGTTCAAATCAACCCCCTTGGTTCATATTTGGGCTCAACAGAGGAGCCCAAATAATTAACTTAGGGTGCTATGGGGAATAAGCTTTAAAAATCTTCTCCTTCAGATCAAGCAGTCATATTCTTTTGATACTTGGTATACAACATCTCTACAGTGGTCAGATTCAAGTTTGTTCAAATTGAGTCCCTCGGTTAATATTTGGGCTTCCTATGGAAGCCTGAATATTAACTGCGTGCAGTATGGGGAATAATCTTTAAAAATCTTCTTCTTCAGATCCACTAGTCAGATTCTTTTGATATTTGGGATGCAGCATCTCTAGGGGGGTCAGATTCAAGTTTGTTCGAATGGGATCCCTGGATAAATATTTGGGCTGTTTATTGGAGCTCAATTGGCTCAGTTGGTAGAGGTGCAGGCTGCAAGCCGAGAGTTCCTCGGTTTGAATCCCACATGTGGCAACCATGTTGTGTCTTTGGGCAAGACACTTCACCCCCATTGCCCACGTGGGGGCACGGTGACGCTGTGTTCTAAGGCGTACTGCGCGTCGATGGTGCACATGTCTTAAACCAATGCTAACCCTGCTTGTGTGGAGTTAGTATGTTGGTGAGCTGACAGTTGCTTGCTGTTGCTCAATGGTTCTCTCAAGATACTCCGGCTTCCTCCACCCGTAAAACTGTTGTGGTCATGATTAGCCATTGTGCAGAAATATGTGACCTTAAACACCAATAAATATATATTGGAGCTCGAATTTTAACTTGGTGCAATATGAGAAAATTTCTTAAAAAATCTTCTCTTTAAGACCCACTTGTGAGAATCCTTTCATATTTGGTATGTGACATCTCCAGAGGTGTAAGATTTGAATTTGTTTAAATCAAGTTCCTAGGTTAATATATGGGCTTCTGGTGGGATGCAGCATCTCTAGGGGGGTTAGATTCAAGTTTGTTCAAAGGGGATTCCTGGATGAATATTTTGGCTCTTTATTGGAGCCCAAACTTTAACTTAGTGCAATATGAGATAATGTCTTAAAAATCTTCTTTTTCAGACCCACTAGTGAGAATCCTTTCATATTTAGTATGTGACATCTCTTGGGGTGTAAGGTTCAAATTTGTTCAAATCGAGTTCCTGGGTAGTATTTAGGTTCCCCAAGGGAGCCCAAATATTTACTTAGTGCAATATGGGAAATTATCGTTAAAATCATCTCCTTCAGATCCAGCAGTCAGATTCTTTTGATATTTGGTGTACAACACATCTGGGAGGGTTAGATTGAAGGTTATTCAAAGGTCCCTGGGTTAATATTTGGGCTTTTTATTGAAGCCCACAGTTAACTTACAGCAATATGAGAAAATTTATTTGAAGATCCTTCTTCTTCAGATCCACCAGTGAGAATTCTTTCATATTTGGAATGTAAGATTTCTAAGGGAGTCAAATTCAAGATTGTTCAAATCGATTCGCTTGTTTTTTTTTAAAAAAAAATACTTTTTTTTGGGTGGGGGTGGGGGTGGCTAGAGAGAACCACCGTAGTTTAAAATAAAACAAAATTTTGTTTGGTTGTTGTTTTTTAGCTCAACTTGACAAAGTCAAGCTGAGCTATTGCCATCACTTCTCGTCCGCTGGCGTATGTACGTACGTACGTACGTACGTACGTACGTACGTTAGTATGTAAGTCCACAATTTCCTTTGGCACACCTCACAGGTCGCATTTATGATCAGATTACTTTGAAACTTGGTATGCTTGTTTGAGGTGACCTCTAGATGGGAGCTATCGATTTTCTTCAATTTCCGTCAAAAAATGTTGCTGCGGCCAACGTTCTTAGAACTTAGTTCAGTCAAACCACAATATTTCCCTTTGGCACACCCTACAGGGCACATTTATGATTTGATTTCTTTGAAAGCTGGTATGCTTATTTAGGGTGACCTCTAGATGGGAGCTATCGATTTTCTTCAATTTCCGGCAAAAAATGTTGCCACGGCCAACGTTCGTAGAACTTAGTTTAGTCAGACCTCAATATTTCCCTTTGGCACACCCTACAGGGCACATTTATGATCAGATTGCTTTGAAACCTGGTATGCTTGTTTGGGGAGACCTCTAGATGGGAGCTATTGATTTTCTTCAATTTCTGTCAAAAAATGTTGCCGCGGCCAACGTTCTTAGAACTTGGTTTAGTCAGAAGACTCAATATTTCCCTTTGGCACACCCTACAGGGTACATTTATGATCGGATTGCTTTGAAACCTGGCATGCTTGTTTGGGGTGACCTCTAGATGGGAGCTATCGATTTTCTTCAATTTCCGTCAAAAAATGTTGCCGCGGCCAATGTTCTTAGAACTTAGTTTAGTCAAACCACAATATTTCCCTTTGGCACACCCTACAGGGCACATTTATGATTTGATTGGTTTGAAACCTGGTATGCTTATTTAGGGTGACCTCTAGATGGGAGCTGTCGATTTTCTTCAATTTCCGGCAAAAATGTTGCCACGGCCAACGTTCATAGAACTTAGTTTAGTCAGACCTCAATATTTCCCTTTGGCACACCCTACAGGGCCCATTTATGATCAGATTGCTTTGAAACCTGGTATGCTTGTTTGGGGAGACCTCTAGATGGGAGCTATCGATTTTCTTCAATTTCTGTCAAAAAATGTTGCCGCGGCCAACGTTCTTAGAACTTAGTTTAGTCAGAAGACTCAATATTTCCCTTTGGCACACCCTACAGGTTACATTTATGATCGGATTGCTTTGAAACCTGGCATGCTTGTTTGGGGTGACCTCTAGATGGGAGCTGTCGATTTTCTTCAATTTCCGTCAAAAAATGTTGCCGCAGCCAACATTTTTAGAACTCAGTTCAGTCAGACCACAATATTTCCCTTTGGCACACCCTACAGGGCACATTTATGATTTGATTACTTTGAAACCTGGTATGCTTATTTAGGGTGACCTCTAGATGGGAGCTATCGATTTTCTTCCATTTCTGTCAAAAAATGTTGCCACGGCCATCGTTCTTAGAATTTAGTCTAGTCAGACCACAATATTTCCCCTTTGTACACCCTACAGGGCACATTTATGATCGGATTGCTTTGAAATCTGGCATGCTTGTTTGGGGAAGCCTCTAGATGGGAGCTATCGATTTTCTTCGGTTTCTGTCAAAAAATGTTGCCACTGGCAAAAAAAATGACATTGGTACTAATGATCTTCAATTTTGCCATTTCATTTATAACTTACCAAGTTCAAGTTTGTCAAGTTGAGCTACAGTGTCATTGACACTTTCATTTAATACTTCATAGAACAGAGCATGCTGGTAAGCTTTCCAAGGACCAACAGAAATGAATGCACAAAAAAGTTGCCTTTGGTTGTTTCATAGCAAATTAAAAAAATTGCTCTTGCTGCTGATCACTTACTGATACACTCATCTGTTTTGACAATTTGAGCCAGGTGAGCATTTTAGGCTCACTTGAGCCCCTGGTTTTTAGATCTGCTGGTCAGAATCTTTGCATATTTGGTATAAGCTTTTCTTAGTGGGGGCAGATGCAACTGAATTGATGTTGGAATCAATTCCCTGGGTTGATGTTTTGGCTACCATGTCAGGTGAGCACCCTCAGGCCCCCTGGGGCCTCTTGTTTTGACTACTGATTACTGTTGCAAGCTATTTTTATTTCTCAATGAAAACTACTCAAATATGTTTTCAGTAGCAAAAGGAATGCAAGATTACTCACAGCTCAAAAGAAAAATATTGACAGGGTTGAACCCCCTGCTGAGATTGTTTCCAACTGCACGCCACCTAGAAATGCTATACTGAACCGAGTAGACTTCCAGGCTATTGATGAACCCTAAAAGTGTAGTATGTATAGTCTAGATAACTCATTTGAAAAGTTCTTCCTGGGCCATACATAACAGGAATTTCCATTTATTCTTCCTCTACTGATAATATTAGTTCTTGAAACTGATGCCTGGAAAGGTTCTTCAGAAAGCCTTCCAAGAATCTTACTGGACAGTTTATCTTCAAAGAAAAATAAGACTCAAAATTTATGTCTGTTATTTTTCCATTTTCTTTGACAGATATTGTGTCCTTTAATAGTTATGTATATTTCAGGTGGCACAAGTGATTATCATCATATGGTTTGTGAACTCAAATCTCGATATCCCAATACAAAGATGATAGCAATCGGATTTAGTATGGGAGCCAATATAGTAGTAAAGTATCTTGGAGAAAGCAAAGAACATGAGAGCCAGTTTATAGCTGCAGTCTCTGTGTGTCAGGGTTATGACATCAACAGGTATAGTAAACATAGAGAGTCGATCTGCTTTGAACTATAGAGAGTGGATCACAACTGAAACACCTCTAGATTAGAGATTTGACTGAGGCAATAATTCTGAAATCAGGCCATTTTTTTTTTTAACCCTGTACCTAACAAATTATTCTCATTTGCCCACATAATGTAGAAACTGAGCTGTTAAAAAAAAAGAAGAAATTTTTAAAATTTTTTTAATAAAACTATATCCTGTGACCCCTCATCATATCGATCAGACCCGTTGAGCTCATTTCAATGAGGAGTCACGTGATAAATGGTTTTGATGAAATTTTTTGTAATACATTGTTTAAATTTATGGAGGGAAATTTGGTTTGAAATACCCAAACTATACTGGTAAGAAAATAAGCAGATTGTCATCTGCAAAATGAGGTCCCCAGAGGGTGAATTCAGGGATGCTACCCTGCTATATCACTAAATTTAACCTCTGTGAACCTCAGTCTGAATCAGGGTCTGAATCAGGGTCTTGGAACAGAAAGAGGTACCCAGAGAATAAATTGGCCCACTGCATGGGATAACATCATCAAATTCACCCTTTGGGGACCTCATTCTGCAAATTTCAGACTGCTTATTTTCAGGCCTGGGGGAGGGGGGGGGGGGGGGGGGGGCTCAGTGGTTATGGCATTAGACTTCAAAACAAAAGGTTCATGGTTCGATCCCCAACAGGGTAACTGCGTTGTGTTGCAAGGCACTTAATCCCGATTGCCTATGTGGGGGCATGGTGGTGGTGTTGTGTTAATGCTTACTGCATGTCGATGGTATGCTTGTCCTCAACCAATGTTAACCCTGCTTGAGTTACTACATTGGGGAGTCTGATAGCTGCTCGCCACTAACTGGTGGTTCTCCCAAGGCACTTTGACTTCTTACAACCCAAAAACTGTCAGACACAAGGTGACCTCTGCAGCCAAAGTGTTGTTAAACCTCAATAAAAAAAAAACCCATCCAGTCCAAACTAGAAGTCCTGCCATGATCATCACGGAATGGTTCTTTAGTGTTAATGTGCTAATTAACAGAGGAAAGTGAAGTAACCTGGTTTATATATGTGACTGGTGCTAAGTAATGCAGTGTGCTGTGTGCACTATTAATGAGATTGGTTACTTCAAGCACTTATGCATAACATTGACATAATTACATATTGGGCTCACCTGATTAATATAGTGATGGCACTGAAAACTGGTGTAATATACTGTTAAGAAATGATGGTAAAAGAAAACTGTAAAATTGACGGGCATTAACTTTTGAAAGTAACCAAACATTGAAAGAAAAATTGTTGCTCATAAGATGACCATCTTAAAATTGATTCAACAATGTCTTTTGGGTGTACATGTACTGGGTTGTGCCTGGTTGAATAACCAAGCTTTTGTTGATATTGAAATTAAAAACAACTTTTGATTTGGCAACTAACTTTTAGGAGTGAGTCTAATATTTGAAACTGTAGATTTGTATGTAAAATTATCAAAGCCTGACACACTCCAAAGGCCACCTGTGAAAATTGATGGTCTTATATTTTCTTATTGGAAGATAGACCAAACCTGCCACCATTAACTCATATGTTGTACAATAAAGGTGGTGATCCTGTAGCAAGCACTATCTGATCAGAACAATAAGGTTACCAGCAAGCCTGAAAATAAGCAGCCTATCATCTGCAAAATGAGGTCCGCAGATGGTGAATTTGGTGATGCTACCCTGCACGGCAGGGTAGCATCACAAAATTTACCCTCTGTCAACCTCAGTCTGAATCAAGGTCTCAAGCCAAAACAGAAAGATGTACCTAGAGAATAAATTGGCCCACTGTATGGGATAGCATAAGCAAATTCACCCTCAAGGGACCTCATTTTGTAAATGACAGATTGCTTATAATCAGGCTTGGTTACCAGATGGCAAAGAACCAGATAAAGAAATTTCAAACCCAAGGTCAAGCAGCTCTCAAGCTGCCAGCCACATTCTGAAATCAATCTGACGCTCTTATGTCTTGGAACAAATCTAGCTCTTAGAAACCCACTGCCTATTTTTCAATACAGTTGGCTGGAATATAATATTTCACTGCAGAAAAGTGAACCCACAGTTTGCTTTTCTGATCAATTGAAATATTCCGTTCGATTAAATCTGAAAGTACCATAAACATTCATTTCTTTGAATTAATGAAAGAAATGTTTCTCAATCCTTTACCTAACACAAAAGTAAGACAACATTTGTAAACATAAATTTTTGAATAACTAATTTGTTTTCATTTTTTGCATCAAAAACATAGTTTATGACCCCTCATTGGAACAAGCTCAATGAGTTTGTTCCAATGATGTGTCACAAACTAAGTTTTTCAGACAAAAATGAAAAAAATCATGAAAATTGAATGGTGATTTTTAGCTTAACTTGACAAAGTCAAGATAAGCTATTGCCATCACGTGTTCGGAAGTCTGTGAGTCTGTGAATCTATGAGTCTGTGAATCTGTGAGTCTGTTTATATTTTCCTTTAGCACAGGCTACACCCCGTAGTTCTTGTCTGATCATCACAAAATTTTATATGCAGGTTTGGGGTCATGTCTAGATGAGAACTTTCCCTTTTGGTCATGATCGGTCAACTGGTATGGCTGCCCGAGCCCAAAACCCGAAAACCATTAGCACAGTCCACAGGTCATACTTATGAAGGGATTTCATTGTAACTTGGTAGGATGCCTCTGTATAATGCCTAGATGAGAATGCCCCCTTTTGATCTGTCAACCATGATGGCTGCCCAAGCCTGAAACCCAAAAACTTTTAGCACAGTCTGCAGATCATATTTAATATGGAGGGATTTTATTGTAACTGGGTAGGATGACTCCGTATGATGTCTAGATGAGAACTGCCCCATTTGGTCGTGATCTATCAACTGTGACAACTGCCCAAGCCCAAAACCTGAAAATCTTTAGCACAGTCTACAGGTCATATTTATGGAGGGATTTCATTGTAACTTGGTAGGTTGACTTCATATAATGTCTAGATGAGAATGTCCCCTTTTGGACATGATTGGGCAATTGGGCAACTGTGACGGCTACATGGGTCCGAAGACCGAAAACCTTTAGCACAGTCTACAGGTCATATTTATGAAGGGATTTCATTGTAACTTGGTAGTATGACTCCAAATAATGTCTAGATGAGAACTTCCCCTTTTGATCGCAATCATTCAGCCTTGATGGCTGCCCGAGCCCAAAAACCTTTAGCATAGTCTATAGGTCGTATTTATGGAAGGATTTCATTGCAACTTGTTTAGGTTGACTCCATATAATGCCTAAATGATGACATCCCCTTTTAGTCATGATTGGTCAACTGTAACGGCTACAGGTGCCCGAAGCCTGAAAACCTTGAGCACAGTCTACAGGTCATATTTATGAAGGGATTTCATTGTAGCTTGGTAGGATGACTCCAAATAATGTCAAGATGAGAACGGCCCCTTTTGGTCACGATCATTCAGCCTTGATGGCTGCAGAGCCCAAAAACCTTTAGCATAGTCTGTAGGTCATATTTATGGAAGAATTTCATTGTAACTTGTTAGGTTGACTCCATATAATTCCTAGATGATGACATCCTCTTTTGGTCATGAGTGGTCAACTGTGACGGCTACAGGGGTCGAAGCCTGAAAACCTTGAGCACAGTCTACAGGCCATATTTATGAGGTGACTTCATTGTAACTTCGTAGTATCACTGCAGATGATGCCCCGATGAGAATGTCACCTTTGGTTGCGATCATTCAACCATGATGGCTGCCCGAGCCCAAAGCCCAAAAACCTTTAGCATAGTCTACAGGTCATTTATGAAGGGATTTCATTTTAACCTGGTAGATTGACTTCATATAATGTCTAGATGAGAACGTCCCCTTTTGGACGTGATTGGGCAACTGTGATGGCTACAGGGGTACGAAGACCGAAAACCTTTAGCACAGTCTACAGGCCATATTTATGAAAGGATTTCATTGTAACTTGGTAGGATGACTCCAAATAATGACTAGATGAGAATGTCCCCTTTTGGTCGTGATCATTCAGCCTTGATGGCTGCCTGAGCCCAAAAACCTTTAGCATAGTCTATAGATCGTATTTATGGAAGGATTCCATTGTAACTTGTTAGGTTGACTCCGAATAATGACTAGATGAGGACATCCCTTTTTGGCCGTGATTGGTCAACTGTGATGGCTACAGGTGCCTGAAGCCTGCAAACCTTAAGCACAGTATACAGGTCATATTTATGAAGGGATATCATTGTAACTTCGTAGGATCACTCCAGATGATGCTCAGATGAGAATGCCCCCTTTTGGTTGTGATCATTCAATCATGATGGCTGCCCAAGCCCAAAAATCTTTAGCACAGTCTTCAGGTCATATTTATGAAGGGTTTTCATTGTAACTTGGTAGGTTGACTTCATATAATGTCTAGATGAGAACATCCCCTTTTGGACATCATTGGGCAACTGTGACGGCTACAGGGGTCCGAAGCCCAAAAACCTTTAGCACAGTCTACACGTCATATTTATGAAGGGATTTCATTGTACCTTGGTAGGATGACTCCAAATAATATCTAGATGAGAACATCCCCTTTTGGTTACGATCATTCAGCCCTGATGGCTGCCCGGGCCCAAAACACTTTAGCATAGTCTATAGGTCGTATTTATAGAAGGATTTCATTGTAACTTGTTCGGTTGACTCCGTATAATGCATAGATGATGACATTCCCTTTTGGTCATGATTGGTCAACTGTGACAGCTACAGAGGCCCAAAGCCCGAAAACCTTGAGCACAGTCTACAGGTCATATTTATGAAGGGATTTCATTGTAACTTTGTAGGATCACTTCTGATGATGCCCAGATGAGAATGTCCCCTTTTGGTTGCGATCATTCATCCATGATGGCTGCCCAAAGCCCGAAAACCTTTAGCACGGTCTACAGGTCATATCTATCAAGGGATTTTATTGTAACTTGGTAGGATGACTCCAAATAATGTCTAGATGAGAATGTCCCCTTTTGGTTGCGATCATTCAGCCTTGATGACTGCCCAAGCCCAAAACCCCAAAACCTTTAGCATAGTCTATAGGTCGTTTTTATGGAAGGAATGGAAGGATTTCATTGTAACTTGTTAGGTTGACTTCATATAATGCCTAGATGATGACATCCTCTTTTGGTCATGATTGGTCAACTGTTACGGCTTCAGGGGCCTGAAGCCCGAAAACCTTGAGCACAGTCTACAGGTCATATATATGAAGGGATTTCATTGTAATGTCGTAGTATCACTCCAGATTATGCCCAGGTGACAAAGCCCCCTTTTGGTCATGATCATTCATCCATGATGGCTTCCCGAGCCCCTAACCCGAAAAACTTTAGTACAGACTACAGGCCGTATTTGTGAAGGGATTCCTTGTAACTTAGTAGAATGACTCAGTATAATGTCGAGATGAGGATGGCCCCTTTTAGTTGCAATCGGTCTACTGTCATGGCTACACAGGCCTGAAACTCGAAAACGTTTAGCACAGTCTACAGGCCATATTTATGCAGGGATTTTAATGTAACTTGATAGGATGTCTTGTTTTGGAATAATATCACTGTAACTTGGTAACTTTCGTTGACATACGTTAACTGTGTGGGCCACATACATTAACTGTGAGGTCATATTAACCTACCCCTCAGCTCTTTAGTACAGTGCACACCTCAAATTATTTTTATTAAAAACATACAGGGAACATAAATTAACGTATTCCGAATTATCACAATTCTTGTCTTATTTCATAATCCTTTCATAAACATTGAACATTATCCTTTTCATCAAACACAACACACAGACAAGTTAAGCTACAGTGTTCATTGTGAATAGCACTGGCAACTTTTTACCGTTATGTTGGGTAAAGGGTTAACTAAAAGAGTGGGTCCAAGAAAGTGGATTGTCAGTTTGGTTCTCCAATGGCTTCTGTGCACATGGTCATTATGTTTTCCGGGCGAAATATTCCCACAATTTTGTATAGACTCCTTCATATCTTGCAAAAGGAAAGCCAGTTTATAAAGGCTCATGGGAGACCCACGCAGGAGTTTTAATTGTATCCATGATAATAAATGGACAGATAGCACCAGAGTGTCCCCATGATCACATTGCTTGTGAACAAACAATTGAATTATGTACCCAACCCCACCACACCTCTCTGGAACTGCCCATGCCACTATTGTTTTAACTGGTAGCCTGTTAAATTAGACTCAGTTATTAAAATTTATTCACATGACAGGGTATCTTTTGTTTTAAAAATTTTGATTGCGGTTTTCTCCCCCTGTAGGAACATTGATTAGCAGTTGATATAAATTGATTCATAGTTTTAGATCAAGGTTAGTTAATTTTCATTTTATTGTTATCCAACCCATTTCATTTTTCCGAAATACTGTGCTGTGCACATTCTTCATCACAGGTGCCTAAATTCAATTTTGATTCTGTAACAGTTTGCTGTAGCAAATGTCGTGGGCTTAACATTGACTATGGCATTTTAAGGCAGTTAAACATGCATTCTTTTTTATGTGTTCGCTTCACTGACACACTAATAAGACAGCAAGTTTGCTTACCTTGATTTACTTTACTCCTTCAAATCAATCATTATCACTCATTTGTGACTTAAACTTCGAAGTTTCATTTCAGACCGCACTTTGCGCCGTATACATGCACAGTTGTTGTATTTATGTTGTATTTTCCTGAATGTTGCAACGTTGGGGAAAATCCAACATAAATATAACAACTATGCATGTTTGCGGTGCAAATTGTTTCTAGAGGGGTTACGGTATCAAAAAACTATGCCAATGATATAATGAATGATAGAGTCAGTGACTGGACATGGTTGTCAAGAAACCGCAACATGCCTTAGTGGGGTAACCCAATCACTTTTCTTTTCATTGGTGATTCCGTAATAGCAATATTTGCGATTAAAGAGAATGTCATACCGACAGAAATCATAGAAGAACTTTGTATGGCAGTGTGTGAATCATATTTAGATAGTGGTTCGCAACCAGGAGATATTGCTTCGCAAACGGCGATGCAAAACAGAACAACAGATACACTGCATGTCTTGGCCTTCTTACTCTTTATGGGAGGCTGCCTGAAGGCACTCTCCCATAAATTGTAGCAAGGCCATTGCATTTTGACTAAATAATGTCACTTCAAAGATAATGTGAATTTATTGATTTCAGATGTTTTAACAAAAATTTCAACAGCCAGGGTTACCTTGAGTTGGACAGTTTTACAAATGAAGGAAGTCGGAGTACCCAGAGAAAGAGAAAACCACTTAGCAATGGCGGGCAATTGTCAGGCTCCCCAACGTACTAGCTTCACACAAGCAGGATTAGCATTAGTTGAAGACAAGTGCACCATTGATGTGCAGTACGTCTTAGTACACAACACCACCATGTCCCCACATGGACAATGGGGGTGAAGTGTTTTACCCAAGGATACAATGCGGTTGCCACAGGCGGGATTCGAACAGCCTGCACCTCTACCTACTGAGCCAGTGTCAGTGTGAATCACATCCACAGAATATGAACCCTGTTTTTCATAATAAACCGCAAATACTGGTTGAAGGTTTGATTGTTAAAGAAAAATATGAAAAGAGATAGTGAAGAAAGTTACCAATGGATATCATTACAGTTGGGCCCCACAAAGTAGATCTTCTGTTTCTCAGGCCATTTTTTTTTTAAATTGCCTGTGGGTGGGCATTTTTTATTTTATTTTTAGCTCAACTTTGACGAAGTCAAATTTGAGCTATTGTCATGGCCCGTCGTCCGTCCGTCCGTCCATCTGTCCGTCTGGCCGTCTGTCCGTACGTCAACAATTGGCTATGGCTCGGGCTAGAGGTCGTATTTATGAACCGATCTTTACGAAACTTCTTGTGTACCTTTGTTATGACCCTGGGACGGGAACGAGTGTTTTTAGGTGTGGTCTGAAATTCAAGATGGCTGCCAGCGGCCATTTTGTACCGATGATGCAAAAATCAGTTTTTTGTACAGAACTTCTGTATGAAAGTTCTGATTTGAATAAAGTTTTGTATAAATGTTTAGTACCATGGGATACATCACATATAATACGGGTTTTTTTCCCGTGCGTAAATTATGCAAATTAGACTGACTTTGATTTATTTAGTGTTACTTTCAGAGCTGTAAGTGCCAAGCTGCTATGGCTCGGGCTAGAGGCCGTATTTATGAACCAATCTTTACGAAACTTCTTGGGTACCTTTGTTATGACCCTGGGATGGGAACGAGTGTTTTTGGGTGTGGTCCAAAATTCAAGATGGCTGCCAGTGGCCATTTTGTACTGATGATGCAAAAATCAGTTTTTTGTACAGAACTTCTGTATGAAAGTTCTGATTTGAATAAAGTTTTGTATAAATGTATAGTACAATGGGATACATCACATATAATACGGGTTTTTTTCTCGTGCATAAATTATGCAAATTAGACTAACTTTGATTTATTTAGTGTTACTTTCAGAGCTGTAAGTGCCAAGCTGCTATGGCTCGGGCTAGAGGCCGTATTTATGAACCAATCTTTACGAAACTTCTTGGGTACCTTTGTTATCACTGTGGGACGAGAAGGAGTGTTTTGGGGTCCAGTCTGAAATTCAAGATGGCCGCTAGCAGCCATTTTGTTCAAAATTAAGTGCAATCAGATTTTTGCGCAGAACTTCCAAATGAAAGATCTGATTTGAATAAATTTTTGTATGAATGTTTAGTACCGTGGGATACATTACATATAATACAGAGTTTTTCTCGTGAATAAATTATGCAAATTAGGGGTCCGGGTGGGACATAGAAAATTTTGGACCAAAATCCGGAAATTAGTTTTTTGTGTTTTGATGCATTTTGGTCAATTTTAAGAAGAAGAAGAAAAAATTTTAGTTTTGGGACTGAAAATTTCCACACAAAAATAATAATCTACAATGATTGGTCTTAATCTGTAGTCCATTACAGTCACCTTGTAATTCTTTTATTATTGTTGACTGGGCCAAAACAAATACTAATTCCTGTCATATTCATTATTCAGTTGTCTTGGTCACAGCAAGTACTAATTCCTGTCATATCCAAGTTGAGCTACAGAGTCATTGACTCTTTCATTTATTTTTTTAATTATTTTTTTGCCATCAAAAGTTCATATTCTTGGTTTGTTTTATGTTTTGGGCCTCATAGTCAGCAGAATAGCATTGAGTGGGGTGTATTTCATCCCTTGAGTGCTAGAAGGCTTCACAGTGCTAAAGCATTGCAAAGCCTTGTTACATGCAAAGGGCATATTTATCAATTTTATTAACTTGGGTAAAATATCAGACAAATACCATTTAATTTTTATATTTTTAAGTTTGCATTGGTTATAAAAAGAGAGCATTTGGCAGCCAAAATGACCATGTGGGAGGGCCTGAAAAACAGAGTGTAAACTTTTTTAGGCCTTAGCCTTGTATTCTAAATAGTTTCAGAATTTCATGCAAATATTTTTACATTTCTATAGAGGAGCTGAAGTATTGTTGGATTGGAAACATATGAGAAGAGTCTATGTGTTCATTATGACAATGAGACAGAAAGCTTTGTTACGACGTCACTACAACAAACTTATTGAAGTACTGACAACAAAAAAGAAGGTTCTGATTAACACTGATAAATTGTTTAGTGCAACCTCTTTAGTGGAGCTAGATGAAGCATTTACCAGGTAAATTGTAGTCCTTGACATACACAGTCTAATACTAATTTGTTGTAAATATTGAATGCATGTGCAGAACTGTGATCGCAAAAGCTGACAGAAAATCCAGTAATTATGTCTCCCCTTCCCAGAAGGGAGACATTGTTTTAGTGCATATTCTTCTTCTTCTTCTTCTTCTTCTTCTTCTCATACAAACTTTGTCCGGGCCATAACTTTTTTGTCTTTTGACCTACACCTTAGATACTTGGCATGTGGATGTATCACCATGAGCCGGTGTGCAGTGTACCATAGTGACCTTCATGTGACCTTGACCTTTGACCCGAAGGTCAGATTTATGTGTTTTTTTAAGGGAAACATCACACAAACTTTGTCCGGGCCATAACTTTTTTGTGTTTTGACCTACACCTTAGATACTTGGCATATGGATGTATCACCATGAACTGATGTGCAGTGTACCATAGTGACCTTCATGTGCCCTTGACCCTTGACCTGAAGGTCAGATTTATGCGCTTTTTTAAGGGAAACTGTCTGGACCTGAACTTTTTTGTATTTCGAGTCAGGCTTTAGATATCTGGCATGTGGATGTATCACCATGAGCTGGTGTGTAGCGTACCATTGTGACCTTCATGTGACCTTGACCTTTGAGCTGAAGGTAAGATTTGTGCTTTTTTCAAGGAAACTTTGTCCGGACCAAAACTTGTTTGTCTTTTGAGCCAGGCCTTAGAGATTTGGCATGTAGATGTATCACCATGAGCCGGTGTGTCACATACCATTGTGACCTTCATATGACCTTGACCTCAAGGTCAAATTTATGTACTTCAAATAGGGAGTAATTGTCCAGACCAGAATTTTTTTGTTTTTTGACCTAGGACTTGGCTATTTGACATGTGGATGTGTCACCATGAGACCGGATGTCGTCTACCTCGATGACCTTCATGTGACCTTGACCTCTGACCTTAAGGTCAAATTTATATACTTCAAATAGGGAATAATTATCCAGACCAGAACTTTTTTGTTTTTTGACCTAGGATTTAGATATTTGACAGGTGGATGTATCACAATTAGACCGCATGTCACATGTAATCATGACCTTCATGTGACCTTGACCTCAAGGTCAAATTTATGTACTTTAAATAGGGAGTAATTGTCCAGACCAGATTTTTTTTTTTTGGACATGTGGATGTGTCATCATGAAACTGCATGTCCGCTACCTTGATGAACTGCATGTGACCTTGACCTCTCACCTCAAGGTCAAATTTATGTACTTCAAATAGGGAATAATTGTCCAGATCAGAGCTTTTTTGTTTTTTGACCTAGGACTTAGATGATTGACATGTGGATGTATCACAATGAGACCACATGTCATCATGACCTTCATGTGACCTTGGCCTCAAGGTCAAATTTATGTACTTTAAATAGGGAGTAATTGTCCAGACCAGAATTTTTTTTTTTGACATGTGGATGTGTCACCATGAAACCGCATGTCCGCTACCTTGATGAACTGCATGTGGCCTTGACCTGTGACCTCAAAAGGAAGGAAGGGGAGACATATGTTTTAGTGTGCTAAAACACTTTCTAGTTTTTGTTGAAATTATGCCCCTTTTTCAATGCTTTTCTGCCCAATTTTGCAACTTTGGAAATTTGGTGTTCAGATGATAACTTAAGTTTGAGTTATTGCATCATCACCAAATTTTGTGCATAGGTTTGTCTTAAGAATATGAAGGTCAAATTCGAATTTGGGTTCAGTCTGACTAATTGTGGCTGTGTTATGGCCCTTTTTACCTTTTTTTTAACTTTGAAAATTGGATGTCCATCTGATAACTTTGAATTATTCTATCAACACCAAATTTTGTACATAGATTTGTCTCATGAATATGCAGGTCATGTTCAAATATGGCTTCAGTTCAACCAATTTTGGCTGTGTTATGGACCTTTTTCCACTTTGAAAATTTGTTGTCTGGAAATATGTCCAATGTAAAAACATGATGTCAGTGATGGTGCACTTGTTAATATTTTATTGACAATATCTTGACCCTCTGGTGTGTAAGTGTGTCACAGTCTGATCGAAAATAATACCACTTCTGTGATAATGGTTCTGTACTAAGATTATTATCAGCTGGTTCAGGACTGGAAGCCTGTATCTGAGCTTTATTAATCCATTCAGGCTGGTATGCGTAATTTTTTATACAAAGGAAAATCTGTTATTTGACCCTTTTTCTAATGAATTGGTGGCATCTGCCTGTGTAATATGCAAATTCAGCAGTTGAAAAAAAACATTTTCAAAAAATTTCAACAAAACCAAATCCTATTACCCCATCATTGGAACGAGACCGTCAATGAGGGGGTCAAATGATATGGTTTTATTTGATTTTTTGAAATATTTGAAAAAGTAATATTTAAGATAATAAATTTTGATATCATCTGGTTTAGGTTAATGGCAAGACAACACAAAAACTGACAAATTGTAAGGAGGTTCAAGAATTCTTTTCCATCAAAAAACAGTTTTTAGGGACTACAGAAATAGCTGGTGTCAGTGCCATTCATATATCTGAGCATGCATGCATGTGGAATGAATATTTGTGCAAATGAAATTTATTTATTTATTAGGGTTTAACAACACTTTAATAGCCAGGCTCATATCATGTCGGTGACAGTTTTACAGATGGAGGAAGCTGGAGTGCCAGGAGAGAACCACAGAGCAAAGATCAGCAGCTGTCAGCTCTAGAATATTGTAACTCTGAACTCTGCACTGTGGCACAGGCAGGATTAGATTGGTTGAAAACATGTGCACCATCGACGTGCAGTACGCCTCAGTACACAGCGTCAACGTGCCCCTATGTAGGCAGTCGGGGTTAAGTGCCTTGCCCAAGGACACAACGTGTGCAAATGGAAATGTGTTGTTCAGCATCAAGGCAACATAAAAGCTGATGAATTATATGGAAGTTCACAAATAATTGCCCCCCAAAAAGGTATTTTGCGGGACTATAGAGATAGCCAGGCCTGGACTCGGTGTAGAAAGGGTTATACAAAATCAGAAACATGATGGTTATTTTTATGAGGCCATTCAGGTTGATTAAATAACTGTGACAGTGAAGGGTTAATTATTAATTACTGTGATGAGGATGTTGAGAGTTACACAGTGCACTTGATACGGTACATGACAAGTGGATTACGTCTCCAACACCCAGCCCCGCGATAGGTGTAAAATGCAAATTTGACCCGGTTGAACATGGTGGCGATAATTGACCACTGGGATTTACTGCACAGAGGATTAAGTCGACTGTTTATTGTTTCAGTCGAACAGTAGCTGGTATAATTTAGTAGTGGAGGTGCGTTAATACAAGCTAATTATTCTGACGCGGTGCTCAACCGGGGTTACATCTACATGTACACAACAGTGTTGATGAAACCAGCCCGATTAAGTTTTAGTTGAATGAAATAAACATATCAAACTGATCGTGTTGTTTTTGTTATTGTTGTATTATCATTTTAGTTTGCATCATATTTTTTTACATCATGAAGTATGTTAATGAAAACGCACGGCCACATTCCTGTACGAAAGTTTTAATTCATAAAAAGATAAATTTTTAATATTTCTGAGAACAGATGTCATGAAAAATAAACTGCAGAAGGACAGGAAGAAGATGACAGACTGCATTCATTTTTCTTGAACGATAAATCACGGTGTCCCCAAACTAATCTGAAAATATGGCGCCCGTCCCATTGAGAAAACATGGCAGTTTTAAATGTTTCAGCATGAAACCATGTGATTGAATTGATTCTCCGACTTCAATTTAAAAAGGGCCCGTTTTAATTAATAATCGGCACTTTACTGCTACATGTATGCTTCAATGAAGAAATACAAAATACAGATAGAAAACAACAAACCGCATAGAACTTAGAACATTCCAGAAAAGTCAGGCCTCCACAACACAGACTATACAGATGAAATCAAATTTTCCCCCATTGAAACCGTACCTTCTCTTCGTCACAGATTAAGACGGCATGTCTGAACACAATAAACACTGAAGTTAATTCAAAAATAGCGCTTAATTCTGTTGTTTTTCCTCCAAGGTCCTGAATGGAATATCAAGTTTCAGCAGGGAAGAAAATGTTGAGTGATATGATCGTTGTTACTTTTTTTTATAAAATCATAGCGCCCTTCCACGCCAATCTTACCAACAACAGCTTTCATATCAAATATCAAAGCCCACCGCCTCACAGGGGAGTGCTTTCAAAGAAATGTATTTTGAACTCACCACAGTGGCGTAGCGCACCCCCCCTCCCCCATTTTAGCGCGACCCATTCTGTATGCTTCCTAGATATAATATACTTGCCCACCCCCACCCCCCACCACCAACTTTGATATCTTTGCTACTCGCCTGACTCATAGGCCTGCCTACATGTATACAAGTTAACCTGGAATGAGTCCATGCACTGAAGTTCCGCAGTGCTTTGTTTAATCCCCCCCCCCCCTGCCCCCCCCACAAAAAAAAAAATTGTATGGTAGAGATATTGGGAAATAGCGACAAAAGAATGAAATCTTGAAGTTCTATGTATTTATTGGCTATACACACCCATATTAAAATCATACAAGAATTTTACAAAGCACAAAACAAACAAAAACAACTCTTTCAGCTACCCCTTGTATTTTAAGTCATGCATCAATAAATGTTGAACTTGAAACAAATTTTCACAGCCAAAAAAACTTGTCGGCTACATCGAAAAGCATCCAAGCCTTAAGTAAATAAAATAAACATAACATTGAAAACTGTTAACTTTACCAAGCTGTTCATGTCTGTGTCGCTAAACAATGTTAATACTTTCAGTCCTCGGAGCTTGTGATCTCTTGTAACCAATGTTGTGACAAAAACAACCAAAAACAGCATTGTTGTAAACACATGGCCTTACCACAGTATATAAGCTACCAGCTCGGTAGCTGTATCACTTATATCTAAATACACATATTACTACCTTTCGTATCCACAAACAAAAAAGAATGTCTCTCAGACAACTAACTAAAACGTTTAGTGACTACCTTGTCCGATACGACGAAGATGGAAAAGCTCAAGTGTGAGCAAGAAAATTTTTCAAACTTACTGAACCAGACTGGCCTATAACAATCGGCAGTAAATATGATGTATAGTATGGAGGACAGGGAGAAGTTGCAACTGCTGAGGTAAGTTGAATTTGATTATTCACTAATGTTTAATGAATATCTTGCCAGGGGAGCTAAGTCTTGTGAATGTACTAACCTCAATTCCACTGGGTTTTCTTTACGAATTGTTGCTATCGATTATGCATGTGCATGCAGTTTGTTTTTCGAGGAACATAATATGACAAAATTCCCTGCCAAATTTCCAAATGATTTGGCAATTTGGCAGAGAGTTTTGTCATATTATGTTCCTCGAAAGACGAACTTTAATGTGGGGTCCGCCATCTTCTGCCCATTCGTAAATCAGGCCCTGCCCACAGAAAATGTTTGAAAAATTATCTCTCTCAGATGCATTTTGGGGCTTCTTCTTTATTATTCCAACCTCTTCTGAAGCGGTTGGAATATTAAAGAAGTAGCCCCAAAATCTCTTCATGTTACGTTAATAGCCGCCATTGTGTGCACAATATTAAAGAAACGACGATCTATGCATGCACTATTTTCGGATATCCACCAGTTTTAATGACTTTTAATGGGAAACCAGCCATGTCAACAGTTAAACAAATTAGAAAATAACACATAATTATACTATTCCTTAATACTGGTGGTCGATCCCAAAAAGAGACAACCCCCTTCCCAATTTGATATCGTGTGTTATGTGAAGGATTAAAACATGTGTTCAGGTAGGGTGTATATGACAGCGGAGGCGTTTGAAGCGCGATAAAAGTGGAGGGGCTCAAAAGGCTACAATGGTTCGGCCCAGTGGGAGAAAAATTGTCTGTCGGTAAATGTACCATGACACACTAGAGTCTGTCGTTTCTTCTGCTTCAATCATCTTTCATCCCGAAGGCAGGCTGTCGGGTTGGAAGATGGTTGAAGTAGAAGAAATGGACTGATGCGGCCAAGGTGAAATTCTTGGGCCAAATAATATATTACAGGAAAGTTGACACGCTGAAAAAGTATGTGTCCCCTGTGCCCCCCCTGTTTTGCACTTGTCCACCCTGCGTGTCTAACAACTCTTAGAACTGTTCTACTTTACAAGGGTGCCACTTGATTTGGCAACTGACGCAGTCTTCACGCAGTAAGTCCTGGATCAGAACAATGTGTTGGTTAGTAATTTTACAAAACTTGTGCTCTTTTTCTAAAACACAGTCTGCATGGAGAAACGTACCTGTATGGTATTTTTCCACAATGTATCTTACAGTGTCATACGGAATGTCAGATCCCTGGGCTTTTAATTCCTTGTGGATAGCAAAAATCTTTCATCCTTCTTTGTACCTCTCTATAACATCTAACTTTTGTCTGTGAGTTCTTTGAAGAGGGCATTGTGAACAATGGCGACTTTAAAAGAAAATACTGATAAGGCCTAAAAAAATAAAAAATCTGTTTCTCAGGCCCTCCCGCATGGTCCTTTTGGCTCCCGCATGCTCTCTTTTTATAACCAATTTAAACTTGAAAAAAATAAAAATTAAATGGTTTATGTCTGATATTTTACCCAAGTTGAAAAAATTGAAGAACTTGTCCCTTGAGTGTAAGAAGGCTTTGCAATGCTTTAGCATTGCAAAGCCTTCTTGTACTCAAGGGATGAAATACACCACCACCCATGCTATTCTGTAGATTATGAGGCCTAAAACTTGAACCAAGAACATGAACTTTTGATGGCAAAGAAGTAATTACTGAAATAAAAAATAAAATAAAAAACCGCTCGCCCGCATACAATTTGACAAATAATGGCCTGAGAAACAGAAGATCTACTTTGTGTGGCCTAATTATAGTGTTTTACATTTTGATACCTCCTCATAATTTATATATGTCTACTATAAAGAAGCCCTACATTATAGTTCACAGATGATACAAAACACTTCAGGGGTCTTTTGATAACAATCAAACAGGTAGCAGAAGTTAACTGACACTCCCAACAGAATAATAATCATTAAATAAAGGGTTTCGTAATCCAATGAGATCATAACTAAGGCTCTGTGGGGATTATCGCCATCTAACTTCATCTAACTGCATCAAAATGAAGCAACTCCATGCGATATCCACTAAAACAAGTTGTAAAAAACGGAAATAATCATAGAAATATATTTTTTGCAGGCTGCTGAAGTAATACGCTTAGTACTGGGCAAAAACCAAATATTTGTTGAAAACTACCATCTAGAGGTACTGGCAGATGCAGAGACTCAACACCCAGTGGGTCATACAAGCGGTGATACCCAACAACCTCATGCAGAGCAGCTACATGTACAGCCCTGGGAAGAACAGTTTGATATGAACATCAAGAGCAACCACAGCAACAAAATGAAGGGTGGTCACCCAAAAAGCAACAGCTCCTGCAACAACAACAGGGGCAGCTCCAACATCCACAGGAAGAGGGGCTATTTGAACATGGGCAGCTGCAACTACAGCAGCAACAGCAACATTGAGAGCAGCTATTTAAACAAAATGAACATCAACAACAACAACAGGAGCAGCTCCAACAGCCACAGCCACAAGGGCTATATGAACATGAGCATCAAAATGAACAGCAACAACAGCAGATTGAGCCAGATTACTTTCAACAAAATTATCCCACGTCTGTAATTCCAATTCAAATAAGTGATTTTAGGTATTCACCTGCGCATTCGTGGACTGAGTTAGGGGGGATGTTGATTTTACGGACGATGGTGAGTACGCTTCTTTCAGAACAAGTGTTCTGCAAGGCCCTGCATCGACACACGATTCTTGTAAAGTGAACAAGCTGATGGAAATGTTCACAGAAATGGAGAAAAAACAAGACAGAAAATTCTCCCAACTGAACAAGAAAATGAATGATATGGAAGTGACACAGTGCCTGCTTGTCAACGAGGTGAGGCGAATAACTAACTTCATCATGGAAACAGCCACAAATGGAGAGAGGAATATTATACACAATATCCAGCAGAACAGTGACATTTACAACAACGAGGACCCGTTTAAGGACATTCCTCATCCATATTACATGACCAAAACTGATGTAAAAGCCATTCTAGTAAACTCAAATAATCCTGTCTTTGAACACCTTCCTTCCAGAACTATTCACCAGCAAGAATTTAAGACTTATTTGTTCCTATTACGGAGGAGGAAAATTGAACAAAACTGAAGTCGACTGTGTCAGAAAAGACTATTTGGAAAAATATGTGTTATATTTCCATCCAGAACTGCAGCTGTCCGAAAACTGGAGATATATTGTAGTGCCGAAAATAAATGAGAGTTTGAGGAGACGCCCCCAAAAACTAAACAGCAAAATATGTCTATACAATGTAACTGATTAACCCTTTGAACACTAGCAACTGTTTTCTCCGGTCAGCAACATGATATGCCATAACGTCATTAAATAGGATGGATGTTCAGTAAATGTGTTGGGTAGACCAATCAATATTTTCAACGTGCAGCCCCGAGGCTGCACGTTGAAAATATTGATTGCTCTGCCCAATCGGGGCTGCATGTTGAAAATATGTTGATTGCCCTGCCCCAAAGAATGAATATGTACCTTCTAATTGCTGCCATTGAACTGGCATGGAAGATGCCACTAGAGTTCAATGGGTTAAGTCACTGTTAATATAATTTTTTATCTCTCTGATGACAGGAAAAAATATATTTTATACACATATATGACATAAAACGGATGCGTAGCTAGGGTTTCAGGGAGTGCGCTATCTTGTGTGTTTGGGGGGGGGGGGGGGGTGGAGGGGGGGCAAAGATATACATGTATATAATAAGGCCTTTGTGTGATGTTTGGAAGTTTGTAGGACCCTGTAGAGGACGCACCATATGGACGTGGAAGGAGAGGTAATGACCAGGCCAGAGGATTAGTTCCCACCCCATCCTTGTGTAGATATTCCATTTGTGCTCTAAGATTGAATCTGAGGCATTTTGGCACTCTGTATCATGTGAAAGTTACATTGAGCCAATGTTGGGGGGGGGGGGGGGGGGGGGGGGGGGAGGGTGCTGGTGTAGTTACATCACTGACATAAATTATTTTTAGATTTGTCAGGCTTTCTTACATGTATGTACTATTTAGTTGGTTTGCTACTTTATTCTTGTCCATTGTGCTATTTTTATATGTAGATTGTGCTATGAAATTAATCAATTGTGATTTGTACAGCCATCCCTTATGTGGACTATAGTCTGTATGGAGGTGGGGATGAGTGTGTTTTTTTACTCAAAGCATTCTCGTTGAATGTTTCAGGCCGCCTTT
Source organism: Pictodentalium vernedei (assembly GCA_031216915.1). Taxonomy (NCBI): domain Eukaryota; kingdom Metazoa; phylum Mollusca; class Scaphopoda; order Dentaliida; family Dentaliidae; genus Pictodentalium; species Pictodentalium vernedei. The sequence continues at coordinate 312,342,481 of CM062292.1, read as the reverse complement.
TTAACAAAGCGGACATTTCAGTCCGGTCCATTTTAATAAATATTTAATGGCAGTAATGTTCACTTTGCTTAAAAAGGTGGGCTGAAACGTCCGGGTCGTAAAATCCACTGGACGAGATGTCTATATTGCAAAACGTTCGCCCACATATATTGTGAAAGAAAAGAAGACTGGTGGAATTTTGTCACCACTGAATTAGATATTCGGTTGGCCTGTGACGACAAGCACTGAATTGTGTGGGACGCTCGACTTGTACATGTACACGTGTGAACATTGTACGAAGCTATTTGTTTTTAACACTTGGGAAATATCCACAAATTATTGCCGTTTCTGTTCATAAAATCACTGTTTGTTACATGAAGATTTTGTTGTTGTTTTTATGGGTTTAAGAACCCATTCCCACCTCATACCCGAAAAAAGTTGTTGAAAACACAGTGGACTTCATTTTTCAATGGAGTGAGAGCACTGTCAGTGTCATAGGTACCACCGGAAAGTAATTTACAGGGGTCAATCACTATAGCATGTTAACCGGATGATGTACTGCTGTTCTATCCCAACTCATGGGGTGAAATGTCACTGGGGAAATGACAAATTTCTAATGGAAAAATACTGACGGGGAGGTTAGGTGGTGGTTGCATTTTTCGTGTCTATTTTCAGTAACATTCTGTTTTCAGTAACATTGATTGTTATGATTTGTGTCACATGTGCTCGATGTAATATTCGATTCTATCAATTTTAATAATAATATATATATATATTATTATTAATATTATTAATACTAAAGAACACTGTTTTTTGGTATTGGTAATATAATATATACGTTATTACAATTGATAAAATCGGAAATTTTTAAAACGCAAAAATCCCGAAATATGCTTCAAGTTTACGTTTCGCATATCGTCAATTTATGGTCCTCATCAAACTTTACCATGTCCCCCGCAGAACTCTTGCCCGCCATCCGGCATACGACTGGCGACAGCGTTCTGTGCTTTTTCTATAACTGGTATTGATCTAATGTTCGCGCAACTTTCTCACAACTAAAAAATAATATAGCAAGTCTGTGGCACATGTTTTCGAAATTGAGGAACGTGGTGGTGAGATTAATAATCCAGCAACAAACACGACAGAAACCAGTAATTTATTCAGTAGCAAGTAGAGTCAGTATAGAGACGCGAAAATCGATCATGTAACTAATCCTTTGCACAGAAAAATACCGTGTGACCCAGCGATTTGTTTCTTTGACCAACACCGGGAATCCCGGTTTATCCCAGTTATTTTCTGCAGTGCTATCACCGCGTTGGGTGTTAGAGACGTAATCCGCTTGTCATGTACTGTAAGTGACGTGTTTGCACAAGGTTATTGAGACTGGATTATTGAAACGTGCCTTGATTCCTACATTTATTTATTTATTGTTGTTTAAGGTCGCATACTTATGCACAGTGGCTAATCGTGACCGTGACAGTTTTACAGGTGGAGGAAGCCGGAGTACCCGGAGAGAACCTCCAAGCAGCAACTGACAGCTCCTCAACATTCTAGCTCTGTTCAAGCTCCGCTCAAGCAGGGTTACAGCGGTTGAAGACATGTGCACCATCGACGTGCAGCATGCCTTAGTACATGGCGTCATCATGCCCCCATGTAGGCAACCGGGATAAAGAGCCTTGCCCAAGGAGACAACGTGGGTCGTCCCAGACGTGGATCGAACTCGGAACCTCTAGCATAGAAGTCCAACAGTCTACCACTAAGCCACCGCGCTCCCCTCAATTCCTACATATGTGTAATGCAAGCTTAAATTATTCAAAATTTTTCTTTAACTACTTTTTGTTTCTGGGTTTTCAATCAATGGGAAATAACCAGAAACAATGTTTCTGTTCTATGATATGTTTTCATGGTAAATTATATTAGAAAAAAAAGATCCTGTGGGTCAAAAACATTTGCGACCAACAAACTATTTATCAGGTATTTTGATATCGACAAGTTTTGTTGACAGTTCTCTGCAAATCTCTGATGAAAACTAACGTGTACTCTCAGAATCCCACTAAATGTACCTGTACATTCAATATTTCTGTTGAAACTTTCACAGCCTTAGTGGTAAGAATTCACATTATATTCCCGAAAAGCCGATCGCAAAAACAATAAACGATAAGAGTGAACAATTCTGCAAGAGAATCCAAAAAGTGGTGTTGTATTCACGATAAATGCATTTTTTTTTCATACCCCCTGCAATGAGTTGTGTGTGTGTGGGGGTGGGAGTGGGGGGGGGGGGGGGGGGGGGGGGTTATACTGGAATCACCTTGTACATCTGTCCATCCACCATCCATCCTTCCATCTGTCCATCCATCTGTATACATAATTTCATCTGGAGATTTTCTCAGACATTTTTAGACCAATCTGCTTGAATCTTGGTATGGATGTTCACCACAATAGGAACCTGTACACTTGTGATTATAGTTCCATTTGAAGTATTTTTGCCAGAATTATGCCCCTTTTCGTCTTGGAAAAAACAGGCCTAGAATTTTGTCCAGAGATTTTCTCAAATGTTTATGTGTCGATTCCTTTGAAACTTGGTATGGATCTTTACTACCATGGAAACCTGTGCATCTGTGATTATAGTTCGATTGAACTTTTTTTGCAAGCATTATGCCCTTTTTAACTTACAATGTCTAAATTTTGTCTGGAGTTTTTCTCGAACGTTTATAGGTTGATTTGTTTGAAACTTGGTACAGATGTTCACTTCCAAGGGAACTTGTGCACCTGCAATTATACTTTTGATTGGACTTTTTTGGTGAGAGTTATACCCCTTTTCATCTTAGAATTCCTTAATTTTGTCTGGCGATATTTTCAGATGTTTATGGGTTGATTGGGGGGGGGGGGGGGGGGGGCGCGGTGTCTCAGAGAGGTCCTCGGTTTGAATCCCACCTGCGGCAACCGTGTTGTGCCATTGGGCAAGACACATCACCCCCATTGTCCATGTGGGGGCACAGTGACTCACTAAGGCATACTGCACATCGATGGTGCACCTGTCTTCAACCAATGCTAACCCTGCTTGTGTGGAGTTAGTATGTTGGGGAGCTGACAGTTGCTTGCCATTGCTCAGTGGTTCTCTCCAGGTACTCCGGCTTCCTCCACCCGTAAAACTGTCGTAGTCATGATTAGCCATTGTGCAGAAATATGTGACCTTGAACACCAATAAATCAATAAATAGATGGGTTGATTCTTTTAAAACTTGGTATGGATGTTTACTACCATGGGAACCTGTGCACCTATGATCATAGTTTCGATTGAACGTTTTTTTACCAGAGTTGTGGTCCTTTTCATCTTAGAATAATCATGCCAGTGGGGGCAGCAGGGGGTATTAACACGCCCATCTGGGACAGTCACACCTCTAGTTTTTTAGCCTGACTGTTCATAGTCTGGCTTTTGTCCGTCGGTCCATCCATCTGCCCATCTGTCCATCCATCTGTTAACATTTAGAGTTTTGGTTAAAGGTTGTGATTCAAGTTTTTTAGTGAAGGTTAAAGAAAATTTTTTTTTTTTTCTGAATTACTATTAATTACTATTGATTGTATCATACTCATTATGTTTCATGTTATTTTGAAAAATATGTAACCCTTTTTTTCGCAGTCAGTTTAACTTAGAACTACCAGATTGAAGTTTTTAGTTAAAATTTTTGGTTTACAAAGTTACATCTTTAATTCTTCAAACAGTTTTGTGGAGTGTCTACTGAAGCGTTCTACAGTGATTTTAATTAATATTGGCGTGATTTTAACCCCTTTTAAACATGATTTCAGACTTAGTTTTTTTCGTTTACAAAGTTACACCTTTACTTCTTCAAAAAGTTTAGTGGAATGTCACTGTTTCTCATTTGGGACAATGTCTACAGTCTACTGAAGCTTTCTGCGGTAATTTTAATTAATATTGGCATGATTTTAACCCCTTTTAAACATGTTTTGAGACTTAGTTTCTTTGTATTTGAAATTAGGCTTTTACCACATACTTTGTTACTTTAATTCTTTCGTGGTCAATACAACTTAATGATTACATTTACATCAATGATTTCTTTAATGACTTGTAGGAAACATTTAACCCTTTTTTGCAGTGAATTTTACTTGGTATTACCAGGTTAAAGTTTCGGATTAAAGTTTTGCTTTTCAAGGTTGTAGCTTTCTTTCTTCAAACACTGTGTTACAATGCCATTGTTTTTAGCTCAAGTTGATAACGTCAAGTATGAGCTATTGAAATGGGTTGTGATCCATCATTGGTACATCTGTCTGTCCACAATTCCTTTAATGCACACTACAGGCAGCAGCTCTCACTCGATCAGTTCCAAATTTCATACATGACTTTATGGCAATGTCTAGATGGGAGCAATCAAATTTTTTGGAATTTCGTTGAAAAACATGACCTCCAGTGGCCATCTTAGATTTGGGTATAAATTGCCCCACAATTCCTTTAGCACACCCTACAGGCCACAGCTCTCCCGCGATCAATCCCAAATTTCATATGTAGCTTTGGGGCAATGTCTAGATGGGAGCTATCAAATTTTTCTGAATTTCGTTGCAGAACATGGCCGCCAGTAGCCATCTTGGATTTTGCATATAAATTGTCAACAGTTCCATTAGCACACCATGCAGGCCACATCTCTCACTCGATCTTTTTCACATTTCGTATGTAGCTTTGGTGTGATGTGTACATAAGAGCTATCAAATTTTTCTGAATTTTCTTGAAAAACATGGCCACCAGCAGCCATTTTGGATTTAGATATAAATTGTCCAACAATTCCTTTAGCACACCCTACAGGCCACAGCTGTCACCCAATCAGTCCCAAATTTCATATATGGCTTTGGGGCAATGTCTAGATGGGAGTTATCAAATATTTCTGAATTTTGTTGAAAAATATGGCTGCCAGCAGCCATCTTAAATTTTGCATATAAATTTTCAACAATCCCATTAGTACACCCTACAGGCCACTTCCCTAACCCCGTCTTTTTTTAAAATTTTGTATGTACCTTTGGTGTGATGTCTAGATGGGAGCTGACAAATTTTTTTTCATTGAAAAACATGGCGTCAGTGGCGTCAGTGGCCTTCTTAGATTTGGCATCAAAATTGTCAGTGATTCCATTTGCAAACCCTACGGGCTGCACCTCTCACATGGAGCTTTGGTATCATGGGTTACATTATGAAATACCAAGTTGGATAGACATCTTTGCTTATCTGATGAAAACATACACACACTTTGGAGTATTCAGTTGATCAAAATCTCTTGCTTGCTGGACAAAAATATATGCAGATTAGAAAGTGCAATAAATGCCCAACTCACTTCATCGGTAGAATTCCAGGGAGAGAGAAAGTAATAATTTTTACTTGGATGGTCGGCACCTCTCCCTTGCTGACGTGTAATTGTTGAACATTTAAAATACTGTATTTTATCAGTGGACATCCCCAACCCCAACAGTTTTCCAGACTTTTTTGCACCATACATTTAAGATAATTGGCTGATTTTTTATACCCCCACTTTCAAAGAAAATGGGGGTATACTGGATTACATCTGTCCGTCCGTCTGTCTGTCCGTGTGTGAGCCCATCCAAGAATATTCATAACTTTCATATCCTAATAACTTTAGTATTTATTACTTGTTTTAATTCATTTATGCTTCATCAGTCCAGCAATGCAGTGGGGGTATGAATTGTCTTCAACAATAGCTCTTGTTTGTATGTGGCTTTGCCATAGGTACCTGCAAATCAAGTTTGAGGATGCTCTCAATTGGATGATTTTTAGCAGTTATTGACCTTGAACTTCCAACATAACAGTTTTCTTAACCTTTTTTACCATACATTAAGATAATTGGCTGATTTCTGGTATATGGCTTTGGAATGGGTACATACAAAATTAGTTCGAGTTTGGTCCTAGTCTGATTTTTAAAAGTTTTCCAGACTTTTTAACACCACACATTGAGATAATTGGCTGAATTCCAGAATGCGGAATTGTTATGGGATTGGCAAATTGGGTTCAAGTTGTGTCCTAGTAGGATGATTTCTTGTGGAGTTATTGACACATCTAGTTTTAAAGTGAATTCCAAAAATGAAAACATATTCCAATTTCAATTAACAGCTTGATTTGAATGTTTCAAAATATTCATGCCATCACAGATTATTAGCTCACCTGACTGAAAGTCAGAGTGAGCTATTCTGATCACTTTTTGTCTGTCATCCGTGTCCGTCGTCCATTGTCCATCGTCTGACTTCTGTCATCCATTGACTGTCGTCTGTCGGCCGTCGTCTGTTGTCGTCGTACGTCGTGAAGATGGTGTTTGGGTCATTTTCTCCCAAGCCACTGTCTGCAGTTCAATGGAAATTCACATGAATAGCGGTTATATAGGGGAATTTGGGTTTTTCTTCAAATGGGTTTCTGCTCATATTGTGGAGGTGGGTGGGGCCAAAATGCACAAAATTTTAAAAAATCTTCTTCTCATGAACCAGCCGTAGCAGAGACTTGATATTTGGTATGCAGCTTCCATTTAAGGTGTAGACCCAAGTTTGTTCAAGAGAAGTTTGTCGGGCAATATTTGCCTTTGTTCTGAGAGGGGCAAGAATTTTTGCCCCACCCAGAATTTCTATATTTTTATACTGTACCCAATGACCCAGACTTAGCTGGTGTTAACACTAAAATATTCAAGGCAAAACACAAATTTTGCCCCCCTCCCCCAAATCCCCAAAATTTGCATCCAAATCAAAAAACTAATGTCCTATATGGTCCTCCATACTTTTATCTATTGTGTATGCGCAGTGTCAAGGAAGTACCGAAATTGGCACCAAAGCCTCATTCTTTGTTTGGCCCTTCTGTTAGTAACATCTCACTGACTTCTGTGCTTATAATCTCAGTTAAAATGATGCCAGACACAAAATCATGATGGAAATGGCGGATCAATGATGAAATAAGAGGATGAGAGGAAGAAACAGTAGATGGATGTGTTCAGGGCTGTAACTTATAATTTTTATGTAAAATTATTTCAGGTTCCCTAATTTCGGGGCATGGGCCTGATGTTTTCATTCTTGCTTTGAAATCTCCACTGTTTGTTAAGTGTTTCCTCTCTCCCTTTCCTTGAAACCCCCATAGCTAATCTCCCATGCTTTTGGAATAATTTTTGAATTTTTTTTATTGAAATTTCTTGGGAGTTTAGCTTAGTTACAGAATTTTATTCTGTTATCCCCATGGTTACGTCCTCACCCTTGGAGTGTTTAGGCATTTTGGTCATGCATCTACCATCTGATGTATTGCAGTTTCTTCTGTGGAAGACTCTGTTTTGCATCAGATAGTGTTTAAAATTGGTTACTGACTTCGGGCCATGTTTTTCAGTGCCTGGAGTCTTGTTTCCGGTTTTTATTGACTTTTGTTTACGTTGACAACGGTAACTTTCTGTTAGTGATTCCTTGTTTTCTGTTTGGTTTATTATGTAGTCAGATATATGAATATTATCTGTAAGTGTAACAATAATTTTTAGAATTGTTTTAGGCTTTTTTGGGATCCATTTGGGCTCATCGTTCCCTTTGGGAACTTGGGCTCATGTCAAAATTTTTTCGAAAATTTTCTTTTGAATTATTTTTCGAAATTTTGTTGTGGATTGTATTATTATTATGTATCTTTGTATATCTGAGGGTTAGTGCGAGTACGACTGCTGTATAATATTTTTTAAATTATGAAAGAATATTGTTCAAATTGTAAATCGAGGAAGTCTTCACGGTACATTGTTAGTGGTGAGAGGTCGATGCCGGTCCTCTCACCACAGGGTCACTCTAGTTTTTAGTCCCCAACCAGCATCGCCGGAGGGGACTATAGGTTTGCACTCCGTTCATCCGTCAGTCTGTCTGTCTGTCCGTCTGTCAGTCTGTCAGTCACACTTTAGTTTTCCAGAGTTTTTGTGGAAACGCTTCAACGGAATGATTTCATTTATGGTAAACTACTATAGAACGATGACTTACAGATCAAGTTTGAGTTTCATGCTGATTGCATTATTCTTGTGTGAGTTACGGCCCTTGGAAATATGGGAAAAAGCACCAAAATATCAGTTTTCCGGAGTTTTTTTTGGAAACGCTTCAACGGAATGATTTCATTTTTGGTAAACTACTATAGAACAATGACTTACAGATCGAGTTTGAATTTCATGCTGATTGCATTATTCTTGTGTGAGTTATGGCCCTTGGAAATATGGAAAAGCCCCAAAATATCAGTTTTCCGGAGTTTTTTTGGAAACGCTTCAACGGAATGATTTCATTTTTGGTAAACTACTATAGAACGATGACTTACAGATCAAGTTTGAGTTTCATGCTGATTGCAGTATTCTTGTGTGAGTTATGGCCCTTGGAAATATGGAAAAGCGCCAAAATATCAGTTTTCCAGAGTTTCTTTGGAAACGCTTCAACGGAATGATTTCATTTTTGGTAAACTACTATAGAACAATGACTTACAGATCAAGTTTGAGTTTCATGCTGATTGCATTATTCTTGTGTGCGTTATGGCCCTTGGAAATAAGGAAAAGCGCCAAAATATCAGTTTTCCAGACTTTTTTTGGAAACGCTTCAATGGAATGATTTCATTTTTGGTAACCTACTATAGAATGGTGACTTACAGATCAAGTTTGAGTTTCATGCTGATTGCCTTATTCTTGTGTGAGTTATGGCCCTTGGAAATATGGAAAAGCGCCAAAATATCAGTTTTCCAGACTTTTTCTGGAAACGCTTCAACGGAATGATTTCATTTTTGGTAACCTATTATAGAACGATGACTTACAGATCAAGTTTCATTTACACTCTGTCCATTCATCCGTCAGTCTGTCAATCAGTCTGTCGGTCATACTTTAGTTTTCCGGACTTTTTTTTGGAAACGCTTCAACGGAATGATTTCATTTTTGGTAACCTACTATAGAACGATGACTTACAGATCAAGTTTCATTTGCACTCTGTCCATCCGTCAGTCTGTCAGTCAGTCTGTCAGTCATACTTTAGTTTTCCAGACTTTTTTTGGAAATGCTTCAACGGAATGATTTCATTCTTGGTAACCTACTATAGAACAATGACTTACAGTTCAAGTTTGAGTTTCATGCTGATTGCATTATTCTTGTGTGAGTTATGGCCCATGGAAATATGGAAAAGTGCCAAAATATCAGTTTTCTGGACTGTTTTTTGGAAATGCTTCAACGGAATTCATGCTGATCACATATAGGTTATAACATTTGTGTAATTATTAAAGCTCATTAGTCCGGTAGGAGACATTGTATTGCTTCAGCGATACGTGCGCTCTTGTTCAGTCTCTTTTTCAGAGGAACAAGAACAGGGTGATGTTTCTGTGATGTCTTCCAGAAGTGTGCTGCCATCATCACAAATGAATGAAGAGCTAGCAGCAAAAGTGCTCAATGAAATCAGACAAGTGCCTAGGTCCCAAAAGAGATTTACGGTCTTGTCGACAGCTAGCTCGAAAGGTGGATCTATCACTCGTCAAGTGAATGGTGTGATGCCGGGTATGTCCGTTGCGGTCCAGGAGAGGAAAAAGGGTGTTGTGAGCACTATAATCTCAGATCACGCACACCCTGCGATGACGGAATGGAGGATGGATCAGAGGAAGCCAGTCAGTCCGGTAGCAAGCTCGTTCAGGTCTACCCGGACCGCGAGCGAGAGAGGCCCCTCTCTCTTACAACAACATTTGGGGCCAGATGTTGTTGTGCATAACGTTCGTCAGTTGGAGCATATGTCCACTCCTCCCGCTCAGGACGCTCCGTCGCATAGGCAGCCGGCATTGGCTAGTCTGTTGGCTTCCTCTTCTACACGCCAGCACACACAACCGCATTTTGGCTTTGTGACCTCAGATATCCAGCCTGCTTCGCCAACTAAGGATTCCATGTCGTCTAGGTCACTCCATCCAGTAGCCAAGGACACAAGGCCTCACCAGTCGGGACGTTCATATAAAAGGATTATGCAGGATATATCGTCCCAGGAGCTTCCAGCGGCTAAACAACATAAGACCGCAGCTCCACAGGCCTCTGTGACGGACTTGCTATCACAGATAGCACAACTTATCGCAGCATCCCAGCAACCTTCGGAAATGGTTTCAGATCAGGAACTGTCGGAGGAAGCTGGGCTGGTCCGTTCCTCTGCAGTGTCAGACAGGGACAACCAAGATTTGCATCTGGTCCAGTCGGATGGTGAAAGGGAAACAATGAAGCTGGAATTTTCCCTTCTGGAACAACATAAGGTGACGGTGGACTTTATCCGTCAACACCTTCCAGACGTTGTTCCATCAGACCAGGGTGCTGTGATACTGGATAAGAGACTGATAGCGTCACTGAATACAGATTTTTTCGGCCGGACTAAGGATGATGTTCCTGAGTATCCAGTCCAGTTCAGTCCAGCAATGTCTCACGGATGTTTGAATTGCTGAATGACGCTATTTTTAAATTAGCCTCTAAGACAGGCAAATCCAGTTTCTTATTGCAACAAGCTCTACATTTGCCGTTCATCAACAATAAGAATAAATTTGCTACAGCAGGAAAGGGCATGCCGAGAGTTCCTCTGCATTTAGACGACCAGGCCGGAGACTTGGAATTGTCATTGCCAGAATCTATGTCGATTCTCCCTAGTACGTTGGAGAAAATGATCTCGTCTGATAGAGCCAGTTTAGACGCATTATCATATGCAGATCACCTTACCAGAGCGTTACTCCAACGTCTCGATGGTAAAGAATTCCAGGATGTTCAAACTTCCTTGAGATTTCTTTCTTGGGCAATGGCATATTCCATGCATAACTCAGCCCTATCAGTGGCAAATTTGGAGTTAGACGTGATGCTGCCCTGGCTTCATCCACTAGGGCGGATTCTAAGGTGAAAAACTCTCTTCGAGTCACTCCGGTTTCTGGAGAATTTCTCTTTGATGGTAAGCTTTCATTAATCTATGATCAGGTTACCAAGAAAGCTTCAGATTCTCTGCTCTTTAAGTCAGTTTCTGAGAAACCAGACTCAGCAGAGAGGAGTAAGTCAGGAGCTTCTGGAGCGAATATGTCCAAGGGAGGCTCCTATAAAGGATATAAAAAATCCTCCATCTCTTACTCCAGAGACCATCAGAGTAGGGACTCAGGTAGGGGATGTAATTCTGGTCAGACAACCGGTCAGATGCCCCTAGGTAGACTGGTTGAGACTTAGTTTCTCTTCCTGCAAGCCTCGCAGGTCCAGGAGGTGAAGGTCAGGACCTGTATTGCACTCCAGTGGGCGGAAGGCTGTCAAGATTTTTGACCAAATAGCGCCCTGGTCTTTCACTCGAATAATGAACTTGGTAATGACTTATTTCCGAGCTCATTCATCTGCGGTAACGTCGGCCCACTTGGAGGACATTCTTCAGAGATATGGTGACAGATTAACTCTTCAGAATGATGTTCAGAGTCTACTTCAGTTGTTCCGACGTCACAGTTTCATCATAAACGAAAAAAGTCGGCTCTAGTTCATTCACTTGGGAATGAGCTGCGAGATGCACAACAATCTGGTTCGTCCTCCGTTACCCAGAGTGAAATTAGTCAGTTGTTATGCTCGCTTTTGTCTACACTCAGACGTAGTAACAGCGAGAGAATTCATGCGACTGATGAGTTTGTGCGGAGCCACTGCAGATCTTATTCCGATGGGGTGCTTACGCACACGTCCACTCCAGATATTTTTCACTCAGACTGTTGATGATTCTCACTATCGTAGTGTTGGTAATACTATTACTTTAACTACCAATGTGGGATTTTTGGCTAAGAATCAGGCTCCTAATAAGTACCCTGAGCCTATTATTATTATGGCTCTTCCGTCCTCAAATGGCCATAGGCCTTTGCTGTGTCCCGTTAGAGCTATGCATATTTACAAATGCAGATCTGAGTTTATCAGAAAGGGACGAAAATGTTTTTTTCTGTCCGTTCTATTTCTAGGTGGATTCAGTTGGCTATTTGTATTATGAAAGTTTATCTTCAACTCAGCAGACTGTGCTTAAGATTTCAGCGCATGAAGTTAGAGCGCTGTGTACATCTTGGGCTTATTCTAATAGTATCTAATAGTATCGCTATTACAGATCTGATGAAGGCTGCATACGGGTCTCAGCCTTCTACGTTCACTAATTTTTACCTTAGAAATATTGAGTCTATTTCTGGCGACCTTAGATGTTTAGGTTCGTTATCTGTTGCTCAGAATGTCATCCACTAAACGGTTGCAACTATAGTTAAGTAGGCTTTCTGTTCCAGCAGTGACTCTGTCCTGCTGCCCTCTTCGTTCTGTGGTGATTGACCCAGAGCAAGGGGAAAGGGGGTGGGGGGTAGGGGGGGGGGATGGTGTTCCCTTATATCACCGGCTTTATAGTGAAAAGCAAGGGAATACTTCCTCCTGAGTCAGTAATTCCGAGTTGGTGCTGGAATGGTTTTAATGTGTAAAGCTAATGTCTATCTCATTTATGTAATATTTTTAAAGTGTAGCTCGGTGTGAAGCATTTGTATATGTCACGTATCATACAAGCGTTAATATAGAATCCTCAGACACTTTTAAATGAGTATAAAGAGTCTCATTCTCTGGAGTATCTTTATTTATTGGCTTTCCTTTAAGAAATTAGTATAATGGGTTATACTGGATGTTAATAGAGATCATTGATGTTATCGCGCTCAATTACAGACTGGTAATGTGTCTTTCTTATTTTTAATAAACAAGAAAGATATATGTAAATCATGTTTCTCCTTTTCTCCTTGAGGGGATATTTCTTTATATGTAATTGAGCCTATTGGATTTTCCTTTATGTCCTAGGCCCTCCAGCCTTTTTTCTTTTCAGCTAAGTCTGGGTCATTGGTTACAGTATAAAAATATGAAAAAATTTATAGTAATTTATATATTTTTATACTTACCAATGACCCAGACGGGGATGGCCCTCCCATGAGTTGGGAACTCATCCCTCCCCACTGATTATATAACATTTAGCAGGCATTGTTTGTAAGAATGTGGCTTTGGCGCCAATTTCAGTACTTCCTTGACACTGTGCATGGACAGTAGGTAAAAGCTCCAGGACCATATAGGACATTAGTTTTTTTTATTTGGATGCAAATTTTGGGGATTTGGGGGGGGGGGGGGGGGGCAAAATTTGTGTTTGGCCTGAATATTTTAGTGTTAGCACCAGCTAAGTCTGGGTCATTGGTAAGTATAAAAAATATATAAATTACGATAATTTTTTTCATTTTCTGAACCGAGAGGTAAATTTGAACCCAATTTAATATGAGGTATTATTGGGTTATAAGTACTTGATTTATGCAAAAAAAATTTTTCCTGCAGCCCCATGGGAACCTCAGGAGCCAAAAATAGAAAAAAACCCAAAAATGTCCATGTCTCCAAAACTGCACGGCACTGAGAATTTTTATTTGGTGTGAGGCTTCCTTGGGACCAACAGAAAGGAATGGTAAAAAAAAATTGGCATCGGTTTTGTCATAAGTTACTTTTTTGGGACTTTGAAAAAATGCTGAGTCAGCATTTTTTAACACTGTGGGCAATGGAAAAAAATTTAAGAATCGTTTTGCTTCCAATCCACTGCTCCAAAAGCTTTCACATTTTACATATAACATCTTTGGAACACTGATTCACATATTTGTTGAAATCAAATCCCTCTGTCCATATTTGGGTTCCCTATGGGAGCCCAAATGTTTAAATTAGTGCAGTATGAGGAATATTATTTTAATATCTTCGTCTTCAGATCTACCAATAAGAATCTTTCGATATTTGGTATGCAGCATGCTTGGGGGATGAGATTCAAGTTTGTTCAAGCCAAGTCCCTGGGTTCATATTTAGGCTGAAAATTTGGGGTGTCGGTCTGGACTTAGAGAAATTTTGGACTCAAATCCGGAATTTTTTTTTTTGTTTTTTATGTGTTTTGGTCAATTTTAAGACAAATTTTTTTTTTTTTTTACACTGAAAATTTGGGTTCAGGGTGGGACTTTGGACCAAAATCTGAAAATTAGTTTTTTGGTTTTTTATGCGTTTTGGTCAATTTTAAGAAGAAAAAAAAATTTTGGTCTGAAAATATTTTGTTTGGGACTTTGAAAATTTCCAAACAAAAATAAAAAAAAATCTGTTTTTTATGCATTTATTTCTCAATTTTGGGACGTAAAAGTGCAGGAACTGAAAATACAAGGAAAATCCTGTGTATTGTGTTGGCACAATTGCTTCATCTAGTTGGTATATGTTTTTCTTAGGAGGGGCATATGCAGCTTATTCAAGTCAAATCCTTGGTTTGATATTTAGATTACCATGTCAGGTGAGTGCCCTCAGGCCCCCTGGGGCCTTTTGTTTTTTTATGTAATGCTCTGACACATAGAGTATGTTCTATCCCTTTTCCTAACATGAAAAGCAGACGACACTTGCAAACAGAATTTTTGAATAACTAATTTTTTTCATTTTTTGTCTCAAAAACATAGGTTATGACCCCTTATTGGAATGAGCTCAATGAGCTCATTCCAAAAACCTATGTTTTTGAGACAGAAAATGAGAAGAATAAAGAAAATTAATTGTCAATATTTGTGAATAGCGCTAGCTGGTTTTGACCGTTACGTTTGGTAAAGGGTTAACAATGTAATTTTGAGGACTTATCGAAGGCACTGTTTGTTTCTTGATCTTTTTAAGCATCTTTCATCAGGCTTTGGATCAAGTGACTGTTCAATTCGTTTCAGCTGGTTTTGGCCGTTACGTTTGGTAAAGGGTTAACAATGTAATTTTGAGGACTTATCGAAGGCACTGTTTGTTTCTTGATCTTTTTAAGCATCTTTCATCAGGCTTTGGATCAAGTGACTGTTCAATTCGTCCCCAGTTTAGCATGAAATTTATGATACATGAACCCCCCCCCCCCCCCCCCCCCCTGCCCTCCACAGGAAGTGGAACAGTGATTGTTTACTGCTGTAAACAAGTTTTGTTTTACTGGTAAATTAGGAACAGATTACCAGTGCCTGGTTGGCAGTCTATATGTAGATTTGGGTATAAATGATTAGCTAAACTTAACTTTGTAATAGTGTTGTAGTAATGATATATCCACTGATGCTGAAAGTGACCTTAAACAACATTAAATAAATAAAATACAAAACTCGTCCAGTAACTTAGTTCTCACCCCAACTTGCATGCCAAGATCTAAAGTACTTACCTTATTGCATAAGCTTCTGAAGACTGATGTCATAAAATATAAATTTCAAACCACTGCAGCTTGACACAGCTCATTGAATGAAATTCCTATTTACATTATGGGAGAAACTTGATGTTTGAAATTTTAGTATTTTGACATCAGTTCCATGATGTGCATGTCTTCAGCCAATCTAACCCTGCCTGTGCTGCAGTGCAGAGTTACAATGTTGGGGAGCTGGCAACTGTTCATCGTTGCTCGGTGGTTCCCTCTGGGTACTCCGGCTTCCTCCATCCACAAAACTGTCACCGACACGATATCACCTTGGCTGTTAAACTGTTGTTAAACCTTAATAAATAAATAAATTATGGCATCAGTGCACAGAGGGTTAAATTTCATTATAAACTGAGAACACATTGGTGATCATCTATACCTCTGTACACCATACTTTTTATTTCAGACATGCTTTGGGGTTTTCTAGTGTCTCTGAATTCTATGAATCGCACAGCAGCAAGAATTATATTCATAAGGTATGTATTGAATAACCTTCTAATGTACATGAAAAAAGGTCCCCTGAAGTCTCCAAGTTTTACTGGCTAGCTATGGCTTTATGGAGATTGAAAGTGACAACGGACTGACTTGACTGTTTGACAAAATTTTCATCAGAATTCAACTTTATATGTGAATGTAAATGATCTAAAACAAGCTATAAGACCATGCAACCCATTGTCTGTTGTTTTGGGCACTCTCATATACATTGCAAAGAAAATATTTCAAGAAGAAAAACAGGTATTCACCCAATTAAATACAAATGTCATACAGTGCTCAGCCACTTAAATAATGTAGCTTCCACAATTGCCCACAGAAATTACGATCCAGATTTTATTATTTTTTCATTTTTTTTAAAAGCATAACATGACCCTCATTGGAATGAGCTCTCTAAGTTCATTCCAATAAGTGGCCATAAGCTGTATTTTTTTAGGAAAAAAATGAAAAGTTTTACATATTCAAGAATTTTTTTGCGAGTGTCGTGTGTTATATATGTTTGGGTAATGATTAACCCCTATGGGCCTGGGCAAATTTCCTGAAATCTCACCATACCACTGCCTCTACATCCACTGGCTCAGCAGTGATTTCTAGTCGAGTCTTGGCTGCCTGTTGAGGCATCCAAGACTTGACTAGAAACCACTGCCTTACTAATTTGTCAATTGTCAGCAGGACTGTTTCATAATAGCATGTTAAGGGTGCCTGTTCTGAGGTCTTAAAAGCCAGAAATAGGCCTTGAAGGGTTAAAGTTCTTGAAAGTGTTTGTATTTGCCCTCCTCGTTTTCAAGGCTTTACCCCTTTGACTAACACAACCAGAAAGATAATTCTCCCCGAAAGCATTTATTGAATAACTAAAGATTTTTATACGCCCGTTTAAAAAACGGTCGTATTATGTTATCAGTCTGTCTGTCTGTCCATCTGTCCATCTGTCTGTCTGTCTGGGCCAACACTGGTGGTTTAGGGAATATTATTATTAGGGTCTACCTCCAAATTAAGGTAGGGTTAGGAGTGGGGTGGGGTGGGGTTAAGGTTAGGGGTAGCCCCAGAGTAGGGCTTAAGGTTGGGGGAGGGTTAGGTCCTGGGGGTGGAGGGTTGGGGTCAGGGGGGTGGGGGGGGGGTTGGTTAGTTTTAGTAGCCCCTAAACCGAAAAATTGCTCCTAATCCTATTGGTTTGGCTAGGTAGGGGTTGGGTCAGGGGTGGGGTGGGGTTAGGGTTAGGGGTAGTGCCAGAGTAGGGTTTAAGGTTGGGGGGGTTAAATCCTGGGGGTGGGTGGGGGTTAGGGTCAGGGGTGGGCTTTTATGGTTTATGGTCAGGGTGGGGTAGGGTTAGGGTGTGGTTTTTGGGTGGAGGGGTGGGGTTAGGGTTAAATATAAGTTCTAGGGTGGTGGGGGTGGGGTTCTGGGTAAAATAAGGTTTTGGACTTACAAAATGTTTTTTTGGTAGCCCATAAACCCGAAATGTTGGAGCGTCCATCTGTCCATCTGTCTGTCTGTAAACAATTTAGTTTCCGTTCATTTAAAGTCGAACGCCTTAACGGATCAACATCAAACTTTCAGAAGTTGTTTTTAGCATTAAAATACAGGTCAAGTTCGATATTGGTGTTTCTCAGTGCATCTGCTGCAGAGATATGGACCTTTGAAAACACAATTTTTCTAAAAAAAATTGGTTTCCGTTCATTTAAAGCTGAACGCCTTGACAGATTGACACCAAATTTTTCAGATGTTGTTTTTAGCAATGAAATACAGGTCAAGTTCGATATTGGTGTTTCTCAGTCCATCCACTGCAGAGTTATGGCTCTTTGAAAACACAATCTTTCGAAAAAAAATTGGTTTCCCTTCATTTAAAGTCGAACGCCTTGACGGATCGACATCAAACTTTCAGATGTTGTTTGTAGCAATAAAATTCAGGTCAAATTCGATATTGGTGTTTCTCAGTCCATCTGCTGCAGAGTTATGGCCCTTTGAAAACACAATTTTTGAAAAAAAATTGGTTTCCATTCATTTAAAGCCGAACGTCTTGACGGATTGACACCAAATTTTTCAGATGTTGATTTTATACACCCGTTTGAAAAATGGGACGTATTATGTGAATGGTCTCTCCACCCATCTGTCTGTCTGTCCGTCCATGGACGTATATCGTTTCCGGACAATGACTTTAGTTGTAATGGTTTGAGCTGAGTTAAATTTGGCCTGTGGATTTAGTATGACAAAATACATGATGGGTTCGATTTCTGTTTCTAGCGGCCCATTTGCAGTAGAGTTATGGCCCTTTATTTATGGGAATTTAGCCCAACTTTTCGTTTCCGGACGATAACTTTAGTTTGCCTTAACCGATTTATTTCAAATTTTCAGATTTTTGTTTTTGACCACAAAATACAGCTCAAGTTCACTTTTGACCACAATCGCATATACGTTTCCAGAGTTATTCCTCTTGAATAATTGCAAATTTGTGGATTTTGTGGTTTCCGGATGATAACTTTAGTTTGCCTTGACCGATTTTTTTCAAATTCTCAGATTTTGTTTTTGACCATAAAGCACAGCTCAAGTTCACCTTTGGCCATAATCGCATGTACCGTTCCATAGTTATTCCCCTTGAATGATTGCAAATTTGTGAATTATGTGGTTTCCGGATGATAACTTTAGTTTGTCTTGACTAATTTGTTTCAAATTCTCAGATTTTGTTTATGACCACAAAGCACAGCTCAAGTTCACTTTCGGCCAAAATCGCATGTACCTTTCCAGAGTTATTCCTCTTCAATTTGTGCATTTTGTGTTTTCCGGATTATAACTTTAGTATGGCCTAACTGATTTTTTATTCGCCTGTTGTCTGTCTGTCCATTTGTCCATCCATTTGTTCATCCGTTGGTCTTTCCGTTTGTAAACATTTGGTTTCCAGATGATAACTTTAGTATTTTTAGCTGCGACTAGCATCTCTATAAGTGGCAATGTCTGTCTGTCGGTTGGTCTGTCTGTCGGTCTGTCTGTTCGTCGGTCAGTCGGTCGGTCTGTCGGTCGGTCGGTCGGTTTGTCTGTGACCAACGAGTTTGTCTGTGACCAACGAGTTTCAAAACTCAATAACTTTTGAAATACTTGATGGAATGACTTTATATTTGGCATGTAAGTGTATCTTATTGATGTCTAGCCACTGTTCAATGCATGTCTTGTTCCAAATATTTTTCTTGGAGTTATGGCCCTTGATGAACTTAGAATTTTGTGAGATTGCACCACCCGTCACAGCTACGGCGTCGATGTTGTGATTTTTTTTCGATTGACTCCTAAACTTGGTATGTGGTTTAATCAAAACAAAAGACAGGTCAAGTTCGAAAATGGGGTCAGTTCGAACTTCGAAGTTCCCCTGAATTATGGACCTTGTTGGACATAGAATGCATCAAATATTTGGTTTCAGGATGATAACTTTTATTATTTGTTTTCCGATTGGTTCCAAACTTGGTATGTTGTTTAATCACAACAAAATACAGGTCAAGTTCGAATATGGAGTTGGTCCAAACAATTTTCACCCTCACCCCCATACTTACCCCAACCCTTCAAAAATACAAAACGGGCATGTATTGTCCCGCTACGCGGTGCTCTTGTTATTTTTTGCCTCCAAAGCATATCTTATGAACATTCATTGGAATAAGCTTGATGAGCTCATTCCAGTGTGGAGCCATATGCTAGGTGTTGGAGAAAAACTTGAAAAAATAAAATTTGAATGATGATTTTTAGCTCTCCTGAGCGAAGCTCAAGGGGAGCTTTACTGATCACTATCCGTCCGTCATCCATTGTAAACTTTACAAAACTGACTTCTCCTCCAAAACCACTAGCCCAATTTTAGTCAAATGTTGGGTAAATGTTTATTACCTAATGCCAATTCAGATTTGTTCAAATGAAGTTGCTCCTCTCCCTGGGTGGTGCCAAGCCCTCAAGGGAGACCGAAATCTTAAAAAATCTTCTCCTCATAAACCAGCAGTAACAGAGACTTGATATTTTTTGTGCAGCTTCCTTATGTGTTGTAGACTCAGATTTGCTCAAGAGAAGTTCGAGGAGCTATATTTTCCTTCATTATGGGAGGGACAAGAATTGTCGCCCCGCCCAAAATTTCTATTTTCCAAATCGAGAGGCAGATTTGAACCAAATTTGACATAAGGGCTTATTGGGTCATAAGTACTTAATATATGCAAAAAAGGTTTTTCCCCTTTCCCCATGGGAACCACAGGAGCTAAAAATAGAAAAAATTAAAACGCCCATTTCTCCAAAACAACACAGTACTGAGATTTCTTATTTGGTGTGCAGCTTCCTCAGGACCAACAGAATGGAATGGTAAAAAAAATTGCTATCGGTTTCATCATGGGGACTTTTGAAATAGTGTTGAGTCAGCATTTTTTAACACTGTGGGTAATGGGAAAAACATTTAACACTACTTTTCTCCCAAACCACTGCTCCAAAAGCTTTCAAATTTCACATATAACGTCTTTTGAAGATTGTTTCACAAGTTTATTGAAATCAGTTCCCTGGGTCCATATTTGGGCTCTCTATGGGAGCCCAGATATTTAAATTAGTGCAGTATGAGGAATATTCTTTAAAAATCTTCTTCTTCAGATCTACCAATAAGAGTCTTTTGATATTTGGTATGCAGCATCCTTAGGGGGATGAGATTCAAGTTTGTTCAAGCCAAGTCCATATTTAGGCTGAAAATTTGGGGTCCCGGTCAAGACTTAGAAATTTTGGACCAAAATCTGGGAATGATTTTTTTGTTTTTTTATGTATTTTGGTCAATTTTAAGACAAAAGACATTTTTTTTTACACTGAAAATTTAGGGTCCGGGTGGGACTTTTGGACTAAAATCCAGAAATTATTTTTTTGTTTTTTTATGCGTTTTGGTCAATTTTAAGAAGAAGATAAAAAATTTTTAGTCTGAAAATATTTTGTTTGGGACTTCGAAAATTTCTGAACAAAAAAAAAAAAAATCTGTTTTTTGTGCATTTATCTCAAAAGTGCAGGAATTGAAAAGAGAAGGAAAATCCTGTGTATTGTCTGGGCACAATCGCTTCATCTAGTTTTAAAATCCATTCCTTGGTATTTTTCCATCAATTATGCCTTTCAAACTGCAGTGACACAACAACTCTTGGATTATGAAAATGCTTGTCTACAGCAGGTGGAATTGGACCCTGTCAGCAGACCTATGAAAAATTTCTTTATTTCTCTATAGTGTTGATAAGCCATGACTAGCTGAATGTGACCTAAAATGCTCCTTTGAACTACCTTGTCAGGTGAGCGATTTAAGGCCCTTTGGGGCATCTTGTTGTGAATAATACTGGCTGCATAGGGCCAGTAAATTAGGCAATGTAAGTTCTATTTAACACAGTCCCCCCTCTCTCCTCATGCAGAATAGTTACCACCAGATGCATGGTATACTGGTAAACTGGTAATAACGGGTTTGAGAATGATACCAGAGGAAATACAGGCATTGTTTTAAAAGTACCTGTATATCGTACGAAACAGTACTGTATCAAATTACCAAAGCTGAAGTCGATATATTATTTGGGAGAAAAAAGCAGTCCCTGCATTCTATCATGTCTGTCATTCCCCTAATGTCAATCATAGAAAACAGATGAATACTACTTGAAACTCCTCCCGGACTGCCAACTCCTTATGAAGTCCATGTCAATCAATCTTCATTCGACCAATAAAAACACAGTTTGCATCAAACTGTGAAGTCAGTAAGGAAGTGTTTTGTTCTATGCTCTTCATGCACTTGTGCATGTGTGTACAGTGTTGTCAATATACTAAACACCAGGACTGTAACAGATGGTTACAATTTGAAATCATTGATTTCTCTCCGACAGTAAAACCATCGTTTACGGCCCCAAACAATCAAATGCAACTGTCACGGGTTCTTTGAATATAACACACAGGAGTTGCTTCATAAAGATTTTTATTAATTCAATGCAACAAATTCTTATTCACAAGATGAGCAATCACATTTTCCATATCACAGCACAAGTATCTAGCCTTTTATGCCAATACACAACATTAAGTTGTAATCATGAATTGGTTGATCCACTAAGGTAACGCACAAAGCATATCACTGCACGAAGCACACAAATGCACAAAGCAAACTAGCACAAAGCACTTTGCACTAAGCATATCAGCACTAAGCCCAAACGTGTTGGCACAAAAACTTTCTAACACAGATGTCGTAGAACACTTGTGCTTACACCACTCCAGCTGACTAACAGACTGACTAACTGACGCTCATATTTCAATGTTTTCCAAAATAAACATTTTTACAGATGTAATTGATGTAAAAGGTTTCAAGTGGAACGAAAAACAGATGGTACAATTTACAGGAACTGCATGTACCCCAAAAATGGTCACCTGAAATAATTGAACATTTAGATAAACACCACATTTACTCGATTTATGAAAGCCCTAAATGAATACCTTACATTTATAAATTTACATTTATTTAATACACAGATTGCGGGAAAATCCCTGAATAACTTTAATATTTATAAATTTGTACACCAAATTTCTCAGTTCGCTATGACCTTAAATTTTGTCATCTGTATGGAGAAAAATACTTTAAATCACAGAATTTCGATTTCGCTTTTAAATGTGATTTGTATAAATATTTAATATAATTTATGAAATATTTTTTATAAAACCTTTAAATATGATGATTAATTAATTGCATTGAAAAATCCTTCATTAAAACGAATTTTATCCGTAATTGAATTTGAGAAGTTGAACATTATTTATATTTTACTTACATAAAAACTGTATCTGAAAATGAATGAAATGTAAACTTGAATGAATTAAAATCATTTCGCCTTCTCTTCACATTCCAGCCATCACACATTTGTCTAGCTGTAACTAATTATCCCTGTATAACTGTCCCAACACTTGTATGCATTGTATACCGTAGCAGAAAAGCATGCATCGCGTATTTTCTTGACGACCTCAACCAGACTGTGTCGCACACAATTTTTCAATTTTACAAACAGCCATCCAAGCACACAAAACAGTGTTAACCCTCCTGTCGTCCATAATAGATAAAGCTACTATTTGCAAACAAAACTTACCTCAACCAACACTTGGCATACATTGCTTTTATACATATATTATTTATACTGAACTTATCTTACCCATTGACGGAAAAATACTATACATATTTTATTCATATTGAACTTACCCTGACTCACAGACGGGAAGAATGCCGTGTCTTTGTCACTTTCCGACATATGTGACAGAAACATAGTTATCCCCTAATTGATGTCAATACATTGTTGCCTATATAATCCCCACCCAATTCTGTTGTGAGTGCCGCTCAATCACAGAACAGAATGTTTCCTCGTTGTCCAAACTCCGCTCAAACTATTTTCGTGAATTGCTGTCAATCACTCTAATATTAGAGTTATCATTGAAAACACCATTCAAAGCTTTCAAATTTGTTCGCAGTGTGCATCATGTACAAACATATTTATTTCATATTTTCATGCAAAATATTGAAATATGGTACTCACAAGAACCGTGTTAACTCCAAACGGCTAATTTTTACTTTCAATCCAGAGGAACAGGTGTCCTAAAATGCATTGCTTCAGTAAACTCAAAGCTTGTTTTCTAAGTACCTTGTCATTTGTTTCTAGGCAATTCTTGGCTGCCTCTTTAGGCAGCCAAGTCTTGACTAGAAACAACTGCAAATCCACTAGATGTAGACATTCAGAGTACAGCAAAACTGTATAAAAAGCTCCAGGCCCTTAAGATTTAAAAGATCTTGTATGAAAATAAAAAAAAAGTTCAGTTCATTTTTCCAACTGAATTTGTTCAGGTTTTAAAGTGCATGAATTAATGTATTTGTTAATTAGATCAGCAATCTGATCATCAGTATCAATAACTATCAGTCACAGGTACTGATAACTTCATTCAGATTCTGAACTAGTCTATGATATTCCGGTAAATGACAGTATTTTTAGCTCACTGAAGGGAGCTTAACTTATCACTTGCCGTCCGTCGTCGTCTGTCATGAACTTTACATTATCTACTACTCCTCACAAACTACTAGATCAAATTGAACCAAATTTGGTGTGCATGTTCCCAATCATATGTCAATTCAAACTTGTACAAATAAACTTGCTGCTCCCACAGGTTCAAGTTTGTTCAAGCCAAGTCCCTGGGTTCATATTTAGGCTGAAAATGTGGTGTCCTGTTCCAGACATGGAAATTTTGGACCAAAATCCAGAAATTTTTTATTTGTTTTTTATGCGTTTTGGTAAATTTTAAGACAAAAAAAAATTTTAGGCTGAAAATATTTTGTTTGGGACTTTGGAAATTTCCGAACAAAAATAAAGAAATCTGTTTTTATGCGTTTATTTCAATTTTGGGACGTAAAAGTGCAGGAACTGAAAATAGAAGGAAAATCCTGTGTATTATTATGTGGGCACAATCGCTTAATCTAGTTGGTATATGCTTTTCATAGGAGGGGCGTATGCAGCTTATTCAAGTCAAGTCCCTGGTTTCATATTTAGACTACCATGTCAGGTGAGCGCCCTCAGGCCCCCTGGGGCCTCTTGTTTTCAATACTAATACCCTTATTGAAATTTGAATACCCTGCATCCCCAGTTACTACTATGAAAGGGGAAGAACCTTATTGATTTGGACAAAGGTCAAGGTCACTGTTACCATAATGAACACTGTTTTTGACAGGTGATAACATTAGTTCTGTTATTCACTGATGATAATGATAATAACACTTTGGATGGCTGCTAATTTGTCGCAGTTCTCGGATGAGAATGCCTTGATTATCCCTTTGCTCTCAATTGCCTCCTGCATTGGACTTTAAACCAAAAGGTCAGTGGTTTGATCCTGACCAGGGGTAACTGCATTATGTTCTTGAGCAAGACACTTACCTCTTAACATGCTGTGTATTTCCTAGATATTTTTCATGTAAAGCAGCCATGATTAGATTTGATGGAAAATTAATCTAATTGTAACAAAAAATGATTAGCAAAAAGATCCATTCAATTTACATGAGGCAAATGCAATTAAATGTGTACTTATTTCAGTGGCAAGATAAACTCTGTGCTGGGCAGAAATATCTACCAGCAGCATGCAAAGAGTTACTCCACATTGGTCATGTGGGGGCATGATGGCACTATGTGACATGATGTGGCGGTGGCTGTTGAAAGCATCACTTAACCCCAGCAAACAAAAACAAACATCTCACTGATAAACCAAACTTGCAGATGGTATATGTATATGGAAAGAGAAGAACCCTTTTGATGTGAAATTTGTAGTCATAATGTGAAAGGTCACAGGACATTTTTACAAAGCATAACTGTCAAGAAGTGGTTCTTGGGCAATAACTTTTGTAATATTCTTTCTTTAAACTTGTTTCAGCCTTATTATTTTGACAGGTTGTTTGTCAGATTTCCATTCTGTTGATACATCAGTCATGGTTGTCATTATAAACTCAAAGTTAGAGGTGCAGGCTGCAAGCCGAGAGGTCCTTGGTTCGAATCCCACCTGCAGCAACTGCGTTCTGTCCTTGGGCAAGACACTTCACCCCCATTGCTCACTTGGGGGCACGGTGACGCTGTGTACTAAGGCGTGCTGCATGTCGATGGTGCACCTGTCTTCAACCAATGCTAACCCTGCTCGTGTGGAGTTGGTATGTTGGGGAGCTGACAGTTGCTCGCCGTTGCTCGGTGGTTCTCTCCGGGTACTCCGGCTTCCTCCACCCGTAAAACTGTCACGGTCATGGTTAGCCATTGTGCAGAAATATGTGACCTTAAACACCATTAAATAAATAAAGTTGAACATGTACCTAACATGACTAAGTTGGAGAGTCTGTCAGTTACATGAGGCTGCTCAGATGTTCTCTCCAAGTATTCCAGCTTCCTCTACCTATAAAACTCTCTGACATATTGAAAGTGTCATTAAATCCCAAGAAATTAAAAAAAATTACTGACATGACTAGAAGTCATCGCTTACTAAAATATTTCTTTAAGAAGGCTATTAAAAAGAAATGTTTGTTTCTCAGAGAATTTTCCATTAATTTTTGATGAAAGCGGGAAGCTTTTTTTGGTTCTTTAACCCTTAACTGGTAGAGTGCTAAATTATTTTTGGTTATCCAAATTTGTCCATGTCTCTTTGCTTTGTTACAATTTATGGGAGAGTGCCTAATGGCACTCTCCCATAAATGGTAACAAGGCAAATACTCACAGACGAAACAATTTTAATTCAAAAATAATATGAAGCATATTTACAAAATATGAAGCCTTCAAGTTGTGGCACCTGCACTTCAGAGTAAAGCCCAAATATGGGCTTGCAGCACTCTACCAGTTAAAGGGCTATAGATTTTTGTATGTATTTGCAGCACTTTGACAGTCTACATTCTGTGGATTTGCAGTTGTTTCTAGTTAAGTCTTCTCTGCCTATATAGGCAACCAAGACTTGCCTCGGAACATATGGCAAAGTACTTAGAAGTGGAACTTGTGCATTTACCCATCATTTTTACAACACCTCAAAGTTCACAAATAATTTACTTTTGTCAGTATAGATTCTGATTGGGTAAAAATAACACTGGAAACATTTTTTATTTACAGAATTTTAATGACATGGGATAGTCATTTTCCAGAATTTTGAGGAAGGTGCCTGAGAAACAATATTTCTTATCAACCTACCTCACAATTGTTTACAACAGGCTTGCACTACAGTGGAAGTCCCTAACTTGGAAATATACTCTCTATTTGTTCTTTCCCAAGCGAGTTGGGAAAGAAGAAGTGGTGCAAAAACACCAAGAAAAAATAAGCCAAAACTGGGTCGTGTGAGACTAGCGCACACCCAGTAGGGAACACTCTTCTCTGTACTAATCCACGCATTCTAGTACCAGTGCGCAGACGTATAATGAATGTGTTATTCTTTTTTCTTCCACCATCTCATTAAGATGCACTTTGATTTTGCTCATCAACAGTGATGCCTTTTGACTCAATGTTGACGATGTTCCTATTCTTTATTGTGGAATCGTAGCTGTTGCTTCACCATCCAGACATACAGGGCTGTGTATTTGTATATTCTCTCGATTATTCACATTATTTTTCGTGATATATGTTTTTTCCCTATACCGATTTCTCACACAATATTCACGTACCGTGCTGTTTCGGTCTCTTGTTCATTAAATTGACATTAATAATGCTGACCCTCAGGGGCTTATCTGAGTTTGGTGTCAGCTGGGGACTATTGTGGCAGCATTTCTCCCCTTTGTTGAGTGTTGAATTTCTGCCAGTTTTTCCCTTTTTGGCTGTTTAAGTTCTTTTATGTTCCCATCGGGCTTTTATTTCTTGCCAACTTCCTCTGGTAGCTGGGTGTGTCCGGATTTATTTTTCTTTGGGTTCACCTTCCCTACTACATTGCTCTCACCAGATATTTTGGGTTCACCTTCCCTACTACATTGCTCTCACCAGATATGCCTGGGACTATTCCATGTGGGCACTGCTTAGTGCCTTAGAATGCTCCACTTGATATGGGTGTTCTGTTGATAGACCCTGTGGGTGGTATAGCTCTTGGTCTTCCACCGTTTGGGCTTCCATCTATCATGTAGTTTGGGCACATGGCCATTCTTCCTGCACATATGGAAAGGGGAAAGCAGTCGCTCAGGGTCTCCCGAAATGACTCTGTCTCAAGAGAGTTCTACCCCCTCAGAGGGAGCTTTGCAGTCTTTTTCTGATGTGGATACCACAGTAGCTGCTGACTTTCTGGCAAAGAGATGCCTGATTCTGGGACTGCTGTCCCCCTCCAGTCGACATCTGAGGCTGTCACTAGGATTGTGACTCCTCCTCTGGAGCCGAGCTTGGTTGCTCTCTCCGCTCTTCCACCTTTGTCAACAGCTACTGATGTACCCGTTCCTGCTGCAGCTCCGTTGGTGATGTCATCGGTCTCCATTTCAGCCAGCCTTGGCTTATCCCTGCAGGGGTCTTTGGACATGGGATATTGGCCTCAACCTTCCCTGGCTTCAACTCGACAAAGGTCGGAAGTGGTTGCCGGCTGATCCCTCTGCTGTGGCCTCTCAGCCGTCGAGCCCAACTGGTTTGACTTTGGATTCAGATGTCCATGGTGTGGTCAACGTGGATTCTGTTGTGCTTCTGTCCATGTACTCTGGTCCCTCGGCCAGTTTTGTGGGAGTGGTGCATTTTGTGCAGCCTGGACCTTCTGTCCCTCAGAGGACTGTTTTGACTCTCCTGAGTTCCTGCACTTTGGATCCTCAGGGTATTTCATACCCCTATAAGCTTTGGCATTCAGATGTTTTGGCTGCCAACTGTCGTCTCGGGTTGGGTGTTCTCAAGGATCATGATCTTTTGCTGGTTAAGAGGGTCAGATGAGAAGCCACTTTGCCAGGTTCTTCCCACGTCGAAACGGCAGATACAGGTCATGAGCTTAGGGAGGCCTTCTCCTTGCTCACACACACTCTTTTCAAGAACCTTCCCATTGCCTCCAGCGAGGCTACTAGTGGCTTCCAAGCACTGGTGCCCCCTCCAGAATTGGAACAGGCTGCTTTCTAATCCCCTGGTGTTCCTCCACCATTGGAGACATCAGCTGGTATGCCCAAGATGGGCTATGTGTCTTTCGACTCAGGTATGGGTCAGACACACCTGACATCAAGAGCCATCAGTCTTCTGACTTGGAGCAGCTCTTGACTTTGCGTTTGAGTTTCTTCTGATACTCAAACTGTCAGACCAGCTGAAGGTTTGAGACAGGCCACGATCATTGGTCGTGCACATACAGCCTGTGGAGCAATCTGCTTCTGGGTGCCTTCAGCTGTACCAGTCAATACAGGTGGTCGAAGTTTTTTGCAGCACTGGACTGAAAGCGGAGTTCCAAGGATATGATTACTTCATTCTTCGCTAGGGCTGATACCTTTTTGCCCCCTGTGTGTTATTGTTCCTACGATTCTGCCAATCCATCAGTCTGCCAGACTTTGACAGTCTAGGATCAGGACGCCTCCTCCCACGGGCTTTCCAAGCCCAAGTCGGCAGTTAGTCCTATGCCGACTTTGGAGTACCCGTTGGACTTATCCAGAGAGATGCTAGGCATGCTTTCTCTCTCGGATCACGTCGCCTCTGTCTTGGCTGATGATCTACCTCCAGATAAGTTTGACGACATATAGGCTCCTTTGCGTGTGATTTCTAAGGTGCCCATGCATCTTATTCATAGGCTTGCCTGCAACACGGCTAATTTGGAATTAGGTCACTATGATGGTGTGTTGGACACATGCCATTCCCTTCCTGAAGGGCAGCATAATGCTCTTCGATCTGCTTCTTTGGTGGCTCTGCGACATTTCCATGATTCCATGGCGGCAGTCCAAGATGATGTCCTGTATAATTCCAAAGATCAGCTGCTGCTTCGCCAGCTTCATCTGTCTTCTGTTGGAGGCCAGGGCGTTCCCCGCCTAACAAGTGCCCTTCTGCTACCTTTACGAAGCCAAGAGCTGATCCTCCTGATTCTGCTTCTTCTTCCTACTCACATGGTAAGGGTAAGCATCGGCAGACCAAAGGGAGGTCTTAGGATCCTTCTACTAGTAGACAGGGTGGTTTCTTCTCTCCTTGGCCTCGCCGGGGCTCAAAATGAAGGTCCTCACCTTGTTTCATCCCAGGTTGGAGGAAGGATATCAGAGTTTGCAGACCGTTGGGCCACAATCACATCCGGTCCTTGGGTGTTAGATGTTGTTCGGTCCAGTCTGCAGATATCCTTTCAGAGGCACCCCACTCTATCAAGGGTGCCGCTTCCAACACAAGTTCCATCAGACGGTTCACGCTGTGAAGTTTTGATCATGGAGATTGACAATCTCCTGTCAAAGGGGGCGATTGAGGTCGTCAAGAACATTCATTCAGTGGGATTTTATTCCCACCTGTACTTGGTGCTGCAAAAGGACGGTCAACTCCAACTCGTTATCGATCTGAGTATCCTGAACCAGTCTATCATTTCTCCCTAGTTCAGCATGGAGACTTTCAGGTCCGTTTGCCGCTTTATTCACCAGGGAGATTTCGCTTCCAGCAACGACCTGCGCGATGCTTACTTTCATGTTCTGATTCATTGGACATTGCAAAAGTATCTCAGATTCACTTTTCTGGGGTGAGTTTACCAGTTCAAGGCCATGCCTTTCGGCCTCAACCTGGCTCCTTGGGCCTTCTGCTGACTGATGTTGCATATGTGATATCTTTTCATCACACACACAATCAAGGGTGACTACATCAGCACATCTGGACGATTTCCTCTAGAGGCACTCCAATGCTGCTCTTCTGGAGTCTGGTGTCGACACACTGATGAGCCTGCTCTTGTCATTAGGGTTCAGAGTCAATGAGGAGAAGTTGGACCTTGTCCCTTCTCAGTCATTTTGTCATTTGGGGATGGCCTTCCATACTCAGCTGAATATGGTCAAGGTTGAGAGCAGTGATTCCCTCGGCTTTTGCTCTGACCCAGTCCATGTTCGCAACAGCTCAGAGTATTCTCCGGTTGCTCGGAATCTGCAGTTTGGTGACAGATCTCATTCCTTTAGGTTGTATGCATGTCAGACCTCTCCAACACTTTTTGCTCAGTCATTGGAGACCGAATGTCAATCCTCTGGATCTGGTGCTTCAGTTACCGGCATCCCTCAGTCATCACCTTCTTCCCTGGACAGATGTTCAGTGGATTATGTAGGAAGTCCCGTTGGACTTGCCCATGTCCGATCGTGTTCTGACTGCAGATGCTAGCGATCTCGGATGGGGTGCAACATTGGATCCTTTAGGTCTTTCCCTTCACTGGGTTTGGGACTAGGATCAGGCAGCTCTTCACATTAACCAGAGGGAGCTTTTTTGCTTTCCTTCTGAGTTTCTGGCAGTGGATCCCCCACCTTTCGAATTGTCAGGTCCTTATGTTGTCCGACAATTCGACAGTGGTCTCTGACATTCGGTACCAGTTTAGCACGCATTCGATTCCCATGTACAAATTGGCTCAGGATCTTCTGCTCACTCAGGACGTCAACTCCGGTGTGGTGGTTTGTCACATTCCATGTCATCTGAATGTCCTAGCTGACTCCCTGTCCCAATGGGGCAGGTAATTTCAACCAAGTGAATGCTTCACAGAGCAGTGTTCTCGTCACTTTGCAATCTCTGGGGTCATCCCCACATTGATCTGTTTGCGATCCATGGAACCATCAGGTGTACACTTTTATGTCCTCATGTTCAGATCCTGTGGCTTTTGCTGTGGACGTTCTGTCACTTGATTGGAACGGTCTAGTCAGCTACGCCTTCCCGCCAGTTCCGATTCTGCCTCAAGTTCTAGCCAAGATATGAACCTGCAGTTGTTGAATCATTCTGATCGCTCCCCTGTTGTCTCAGTAGCTGTGGATCAATCAGCTCAGCACTCTGTTGGCGTCGGTTCCGGCATTTGTCCCTGTATGTTGCGGCCTTCTTTGTTAAGGTCACCTGAGGAGGTTTCACATTGTCCCGACTTCATTGTGCCTTCACGCTTATTTTTAGTCCTGTCTCTTCTATAAAGGTTTTTTGAGATGAGCAGTGGTGTGCATTTCTTCTTCAAGGTGGCATTCCACTGGTTTAGCCTTTGCGGCTAAGTGGAAGGACTTCTGTCGATGGTGTGCTCATCACTCTGTTGATTATGCCGATCCTTTGATAACACAGATTGTGGAGTTTCTAGTATATCTGTTTGATTATTAGGGTCGCCAACCTGTTCCCATCAAGGGGTAGAGATCCATGCTTTAAGAGACCTTTTGATATGTGGGAAAGTGTCGTATCGGTACTACTCCGTACCTCTCGAAGTTTCTTTTGCACTTTTCTTTGAAAAGTCCTAAGGTTTTGCAGCTGACTCAAAGATGGAATCTTTCATGGGTGATGCTTGGCTTGGGGGGGGGGGGGGGAGGGGGCATTCAAACCATTAACCCAAGTGGATATGCATTTTCTCACATCTGATGGCTTTTGCCTCTGCCAGAAGGTGTTAGTGAACTTCACGCCCCCTTGGTTGAACCTGCATTTTTCAGGAGCTCTGCCTCCAGTGTTACTTTTTACCACTGATTGCTCCTTTCTGGCCAAGAATCAGATACCAGACTCTACTCTGCCTTTTATCTGTATCAGGATCGTTTGTGGCCAAGAATCAGATACCAGACTCTACTCCCCATTCTATCTGTTTCAGGGCTCTTCCTTCTCTTGAGGGTAATCGCCCATTGTTCTGTCCGGTTTGTGCAATTTGCATTTACCTCAACCGGACGCAGTTCAGTAGGAAAGGCAGGAAACGATTCTTTCTGTCTCTTACACCTAGTTGACAGAAGATCTCTCCTCAATCCATTTCTAGATGAATTTGTCTTGCTGTTCTCATGTCATTTCTAAATGGATTTGTCTTTCTGTTCTCACGCCATATGCTCATCTAGCAACTGATGACTGTACTACCAATCACATTTCTGCCATGAGGTGTATGCATTGTCTACCTCCTGGGCTTATGCTAATGCCGTCAGGTTGTCAGATGTTATGCTGGCTGCCTACTTGAGAAATGCTTATACTTTCTCCACTGTCTACCTGCGTCAGTTGCAGGAGCAGTCTGAGGACCTTTTTTTAGCTCACCGAAGGGAGCTTAACTTATCCCTTGCCGTCAGTCGCCCGTAGTCGTCGTCCGTCGTCGTCGTCCGTGGTGAACTTTACATTATCGACGACTCCTCACAAACTACTGGATCAAAATGAATCAAATTTGGTGTGCATGTTCCCCATCATATGTCAATTCAAACTTGTACAAATAAACTTGTCCCACCCACAGGGGGGGGGGGCACGACAAGGGGCATAACTCTGATAGCACCCATGAATTTCTTTCCAAAATTCAAAAAAATCTTCTTCTTCAGATACACCAGGCAGAATTCTTTCCTATTTGGTATACATCATCTCTAGGGGGGTCAGATTCAAGTTTGTTCAAATCGGCCCCCTGGATTCATATTTGGGCTCACTATAGAAGCCCGAATTTGAACTTAGTACACTTCAGGCAAATTTCTTAAAAAATCATCTTCTCCAGATCCAGCAGGCAGAATCTTTTGATATTTGGTATGCAACATTGTGGGGTGGATCTGATTCAAGTTTGTACAAATCGGCCCCCTGGGTTCATATTTGGGCTCAGTATAGGAGTGCATTTCAGGCAAATTTCTTTAAAAAATTTCTTCTCAAGATCCAGCAGGCACAATTTTTTGATATTGGGTATTCAGCATGCTTAGGGGGTGAGATTCAAGTTTGCTCAAGCCAAGTCCCTGGGTTCATATTTGGGCTCACTGTGGAAGCCCGAATTATAACTTAGTTCAAAATGAGGAATTTTCTTTAAAAATCTTCTTCTTCAGATCCAGCAGATGGAATGTTTTGATATTTGGTGTGCAGCATCCTTGGGGGGGGGGGGGATTCAAGTTTGTTAAAGCCAAGTCCCTGGGTTCATATTTGGGCTCACTGTGGAAGCCCGAATGATAACTTAGTTTAAAATGAAGAATTTTCTTTAAAAATCTTCTTCAGATCCAGCAATCAGAATGTTTTAGTTCAAAATGAGGAATTTTCTTTAAAAATCTTCTAAAGATCCAGCAATCAGAATGCTTTTGATATTTGGTATGCAGCATCCTTAGGGGGGTAAGATTCAAGTTTGTTCAAGCCATGTCCGCAGGTCAATATTTGGGCTCACTGTGGAAGCTCGAATTGTAACTTAGTTCAAAATGAGGAATTTTCTTAAAAAATCTTCTTCAGATCCAGCAGTTGGAATGTTTTGATATTTGGTGTGCAGCATCCTTGGGGGGAGAGGGGGGGATTCAAGTTTGTTAAAGCCAAGTCCCTGGGTTCATATTTGGGCTCCCTGTGGGAGCCCGAATTATAACTTAGTTCAATATGAGGAATATTCTTTAAAAATCTTCTTTTTTTTTTTTTTAGATCCTCTTGTTTCTTTTGGTCCTCTTTCTTCTGCACAAGACCTTAGGCTTCTTCCAAGGTCAGTTCCAACCCTGTGCATGGGTACTGTCCTTTCTGTATGTGTATCACACAGAGCCATACACCTCTTCTTTCATTGTTGTTTACTAATGTTTCTGATCCTATGGTTTTATAGGCCTTGGATACCCTTCTTCTGTCCACAGTTCCAGCGCAGTCGTTATGTTGGGGTTAATTATGTGATTCCCTCCTCCTATTGTCTATTCAGCCTGTTGTAAACAATTGTGAGGTAGGTTGATAAGAAGTTTAAATTTTATAGTAAATTTCCTTTTTTTATTATACCTACAATGTACAGTTGTTTACCTGAAGGCCTTCTTGTCTTATTCGGGTAAGAATCCTTCCTCCCCACTGATCACATAACTTCAATGTTGGCAGATTCAAACAGAATGACATGTTCATTATACGTCTGCGCACTGGTGCCAGAATCTGCAGATTAGTAAAGAGAAGAGTGTCCCCTACTGGGTGTACACTGGTTGCACACGACCTAGTTTGGGCTTATTTTTTCTTGGGGCTTTTGCACCACTTTTTCTATCCCAAATTGCTTTGGAAAGAACAAATAGAGAGTATATTTCAAAGTTAGGGACTTCCACTGTAGTGCTGCTGTAAACAATTGTGGTGGGTATCATAAGAAAAGAAAATTACTATAAAATTAAATTTTTAGCTTAACTTGACATAGTCAAGATAAGCTATTGCCATCACGTGCGCGTAAGTCTGTTAGTCTGTGAGTCTGTTCACATTTTCATTTTCCTTTAGTACAGGCTACACCCTGCAGTTCTGATCATCACAAAGTTTCATATGCAGGTTTGGGGTCATGTCTAGATGAGAATGTCCCCCTTTTGGTCGCAATCGGTCAACCAGTATGGCTGCCCGAGCCCAAAACCCGAAAACCATTAGCACAGTCTACAGGTCGTATTTATGAAGGGATTTCATTGTAACTTGGTAGGATGCCTCTGTATAATGCCTAGATGAGAACGTCTCCTTTTGGGCATGATCTGTCAACCGTGATGGCTGCCCAAGCACGAAACCCAAAAACTTTTAGCACAGTCTGCAGGTCAGGTTTAATATGGAGGGATTTCATTGTAACTTGGTAGGATCACTCCTTATGATGTCTAGATGAGAATTTTCCCATTTGGGCGTGATCTGCCAACCGTGATGACTGCCCGAGCCCAAAACCCGAAAGCCTTTAGCACAGTCTTCAGGTCATATTTATTGAGGAATTTCATTGTAACTTGGTGGCTGATTGGGCAACTGTGACGGCTACAGGGGCCCAAAGCCCGAAACCTTTAGCACAGTGTACAGTTCATATTTTTGAAGGGATTTTATTGTAACTTGGTAGGATGACTCCAAATAATGTCTAGATGAGAACGTCCCATTTTGATCGCAATCATTTAGACTTGATGGGTGCCCAAAAACCTTTAGCATAGGCAAAAGGTCATATTTATGGAAGGATATCATTGTAACCTGTTAGGTTGACTCTGTATAATGCCAAGATGATGACATCCCCTTTTTGTCGTGATTGATCAACTGTGATGGCTACAGGTGCCCGAAGGTCATATTTATAAAGGGATTTCAGTGTAACTTCGTAGGATCACTCCAGATGATGCCCAGATGAGATTGTCCCCTTTGGTTGTGATCATTCAACCATTATGGCTGCCTGAGCCCAAAGCCCGAATACCTTTAGCACAGTCTACAGGTCATATTTATGAAGGGATTTCATTGTAACTTGGTAGGTTTGACTTCATATAATGTCTAGATGAGAACATCCCCTTTTGGACACCATTGGGCAACTGTGACAGCTACAGGGGCCCCAAGCCCAAAAACCTTTAGAACAGTCTACAGGTCATAATTATGAAGGAATTTCATTGTAGCTTGATAGGATGACTCCAAATAATGTCTAGATGAGAACGTCCCCTTTTGGTCGTGATCATTCAGCCTTGATGGCTGCCCGAGCCCAAAAACCTTTAGCATAGTCTATAGGTTGTATGTATGGAAGGATTTCATTGTAACTTGTTAGGCTGACTCCATATAATGCCTAGATGATGACATCCCCTTTTGGTCGTGATTGTTCAACTGTGATGGCTACAGGTGCACAAAGCCCGAAAATCTTGAGCACAGTCTACAGGTCACATTTTTGAAGGGATTTCATTGTAAATTCGTAGGATCACTCCAGATGATGTCCAGATGAGAGAGGTTTTGGTTGCGGTCATTCAACCATGATGGCTGCCCAAGCGCAAAGCCCGAAAACCTTTAGCACAGTCTTTAGTTCATATTTATGAAGGGATTTCATTGTAACTTGGTAAGTTGACTTCATATAATGTCTAGATGAGAACAGCCCCTTTTGGACACCA
This sequence comes from Pictodentalium vernedei, assembly GCA_031216915.1. Lineage (NCBI taxonomy): Eukaryota > Metazoa > Mollusca > Scaphopoda > Dentaliida > Dentaliidae > Pictodentalium > Pictodentalium vernedei. The sequence continues at coordinate 312,306,451 of CM062292.1, read as the reverse complement.
TTAGGCAACTGTTACGGCTACAGGGCCTGAAGCCTGAAAACCTTTAGCACAGTCTACAGGTGATATTTATGAAAGGATTTCATTGTATCTTGGTAGGTTGACTCCAAATATTGTCTAGATGAGAACATCCCATTTTGGTCGTGATCATTCAGCCTTGATGGCTGCCCGAGCCCAAAACCCCAAAACCTTTAGCATAGTCTATAGGTCATATTTATGGAAGGATTTCATTGTAACATGTTAGTTTGACTCCATATAATGCCTAGATGATGACATCCCCTTTTGGTCGTGATTGGTCAACTGTGATGGCTTCAGGGGCCCAAAGCCCGAAAACCTTGAGCACAGTCTACAGGTAATATTTATGAAGGGATTTCATTGTAACTTCGTAGGATCACTCCAGATGATGCCCAGATGAGAATGTCCCCTTTTGGTTGTGATCATTCAACCATGATGGCTGCCCGGGACCAAAGCCCCAAAACCTTTAGCACAGTTCACAGGTCATATTTATGAAGGGATTTTATTGTAACTTGGTAGGTTGTCTTCATGTAATGTCTAGATGAGAACGTCCCCTTTGGACGCAATTGGGAAACTGGCGGCTACAGTGGCCTGAAGCCCAAAAACCTTTAGCACAGTCTACAGGCCATATTTATGAAGGGATTTCAACGTAACTTGATTGGATGACTCGTTTTGGAATAATTTCACTGTAACTTGGTAACTTTCATTGATATACTTTAACTGTGAGAGCCACATACATTAACTGTGAGGTCATACTAACCCACCCCTCAGCTCTTTAGTACAGTATACACCTCATATTATTTTTATCAATACAAGGAACAGAAATGAACATATTCCCAATTATCACAATTCTTATCTTATTTCATAATCCTTTCATAAACATTGAACATTATCATTTTCATCAAACACAACACACAAGTTAAGCTGCAGTGTCATTGACACTTTCATTTTTAGCTCACCTGAGCGAAGCTCAGCGGGAGCTGTACTGATCGTGATCCGTCCGTCGTCCATCGTCCGTCGTCCGTCCGGCATTAACTTTACATTATCGACTTCTGCTCCTAAACCACTAGCCCAATTTTATTCAAATGTTGGCTAAATGTTTATTACCTAATGCCAATTCAGATTTGTTCAAATGAAGTTGCCCCTCCTCCTGGGTGGTGCCACGCCCCCAAGGGGCACCAAAATCTTTGTAAATCTTCTTCTCATGAACCAGCAGTAGCAGAGACTTGATATATGGTATGCACCTTCCTTTTGAGGTGTAGACTCAGATTTGTTCAAGAGAAGTTTGAGGGATAATATTTGGCGTTGTTATGGGAGGGGCAAAAATTTTGGCCCCGCCCCTAATTTCTATTTTCTGAACCGAGAAGCCGATTTCAACCAAATTTTATGTGAGGGCTTATTGGGTCATGAGTACTTGATTTATGCACAAAAAAAATTTCCTGCTGCCCCGTGGGAACCGCAGGAGCTAAAAATAGAAAAAATTTAAAACGCCCATATCTCCAAAACTGCACGGCACCGAGAATTTTTATTTGGTGTGCAGCTTCCTTAGGACCAACAGAAAGGATTGGTAAAAGACAATTGCCATCGGTTTTATCATAGGGCACAGTTTCGGGACTTTGAAAAAGTGCTGAGTCAGCACTTTTTAACACTGTAGGCAATGGGAAAAACATTAAAAAATCTTCTTCTCCAGATCCAGCAGGCAGAATCTTTTGATATTTGGTATGCAACATTGTAGGGTGGATCTGATTCAAGTTTGTTCAAATCGGCCCCCTGGGTTCATATTTGGGCTCATTATAGGAGCCTGATTTCAAACTTAGTGCATTTCAGGCAAATTTCTTAAAAAATCTTCTTCTCCAGATCCAGCAGGCAGAATCTTTTGATATTTGGTATGCGACATTGTGGGGTGGATCTGATTCAAGTTTGTTCAAATCGGCCCCCTGGGTTTATATTTGGGCTCAGTATAGGAGCCCAAATTTGAACTTACTGCATTTCAGGCAAATTTCTTTGAAAATCTTCTTCTCCAGATCCAGCAGGCAGAATCTTTTGATATTTGGTATGCAACATTGCGGGGTGGATCTGATTCAAGTTTGTTCAAATCGGCCCCTTGGGTTTATATTTGGGCTCAGTATAGGAGCCCAAATTTGAACTTAGTGCATTTCAGGCAAATTTCTTTGAAAATCTTCTTCTCAAGATCCAGCAGGCAGAATCTTTTGATATTGGGTATGCAACATTGTGGGGTGGATCTGATTCAAGTTTGTTCAAATCGGCTCCCTGGGTTTATATTTGGGCTCAGTATAGGAGCCCAAATTTGAACTTAGTGCTTTTCAGGCAAATTTCTTAAAAAATCTTCTTCTCCAGATCCAGCAGGCAGAATCTTTTGATATTTGGTATGCAACATTGTGGGGTGGATCTGATTCTATTTTGTTCAAATCGGCTCCCTAGATTCATATTTGGGCTCACTATAGAAGCTCGAATTCGAACTTAGTACATTTCAGGCAAATTTCTTCAAAAATCTTTTTCTCCAGATCCTGCAGGCAGAATCTTTTGATATTTGGTATGCAACATTGTGGGGTGGATCTGATTCCAGTTTGTTCAAATCGGCCACCTGGATTCATATTTGGGCTCACTATAGAAGTCCAAATTCAAACTTAGTGCATTTCAGGCAAATTTCTTCAAAAATCTTCTCCAGATCCAGCAGACAGCATCTTGTGATATTTGGTATGCAACATTGTGGGGTGGATCTGATTCAAGTTTGTTCAAATCGGCCCCCTGGGTTTATATTTGGGCTCAGTATAGAAGCCCAAATTTGAACTTAGTGCATTTCAGGCAAATTTCTTTGAAAATCTTCTTCTCAAGATCCAGCAGGCAGAATCTTGTGATATTTGGTATGCAGCATCCTTAGGGGGGTGAGATTCAAGTTTGTTCAAGCCATGTCCCTAGGTCCATATTTGGGCTCACTATGGGAGCTTGAATTGTAACTTTGTTCGAAATGAGGAATTTTCTTAAAAAATCTTCTTCTTCAGATCCAGCAGTCGGAATGGTTTGATATGTGGTGAGTAGCATCCTTGGGGGGGGGGGGGGGGGGGGGAGGGGAGGGGGGATTCAAGTGTGTTACAGCCTAGTCCATGGGTCCATATTTTGGCTCCCTGTGGGAGCCCAAATTATAACTTAGTCAATATGAGGAATTTTTCTTTAAAAATCTTCTTCAGATTCAGCAGTTGGAATGTTTTGATATTTGGCATGGAGCAACCTTAGGGGGCTGAGATTCAAGTTTGTTCAAGCCAAGTCCCTTGGTTCATATTTGGGCTCACTATGGGAGCCTGAATGACAACTTAGTTCAAAATGAGGAATTTTCTTTAAAAATCTTCAGATCCAGCAGATGAATGCTTTTGATATTTTTTATGCAGATTCAAGTTTGTTCAGCCATGTCCCTAGGTCCATATTTGGACTGATTGTGGGAGCTCGAATTGTAACTTGGTTCAAAATGAGGAATTTTCTTTAAAAATCTTCTTCTTCAGATCCAGCTGTCGGAATGTTTTGATATTTGATGTGCGGAATCCTTAGGGGTGTGAGTTTCAGGTTTGTTAAAGCCAAGTCCCTGGGTTCATATATGGGCTCCCTGTGGGAGCCCAAATTATGACTTAGTTCAATATGAGGAATATCCTTTAAAAATCTTTTTTAAGATCCACTGGTCAGAATATTTGGATATTTGGTTTCAGCTTTTCTTAGGAGGAGCAGATGCAACTTGTGGAAATCAATTCTCTGGGTTGATATTTAGGCTACCATGTCAGGTGAGCACCCTCAGGCCCCCTGGGGCCTCTTGTTTCCATAGCCTGACCAAAACGTTTCCTTGTTTGCCTCAAAAATGCAGGTCAAGACCCCTCCTTTGGAAAAAGCTGTTTTCATTGAGGGATCAAAAGTTGTTTTGAAAGCAATAATTGAAAAAATAAAATCTGAATGACATTTTTAGTCGAGTTGTGACAAAGTCAAACTCGACTTATAGTTTGATGAATGACGGGTGAGCAGTCAGGCGAGCTGGTGGGCGTAAACAGTTAGTTTCTGGACGACAACTTGATAATGGTTTGACCCACATTCATGAAACTCCATAGGTAGGTTGTCATCAGAGAGAGGAAGGACCCTATATATTTTGGACATGCTAGGTCAAAGGACAAGGTCACAGTGACCATGAACATAGTAAATCATATACAATTGGTTTCCGGATAATAACTATGGTTCAACCCACATTCATGATACTTCATATGTAGGCTGGCCTTTGTGAGAGGAAGAACCCTATTTATTTTGGACTCACTAGGTCAAAGGCCAAGGTCACAGTGACCCTGAACATAGTAAATCAAAACAATTGATTCCAGATGATAACTTGATAATGGTTCGACTCACGTTCATGAAACTTCATAAGTAGGTTGGCATCAGTGAGAGGAAGAACCCTATTTATTTTGGACTTGCTAGTTGAAAGGGCAAGGTCACAGTGACCTTCAATATAGTAAATAGTAAACAGTTGATTTCCAGATGATAATTTGACAATGGTTCACCCCACATTCGTGAAACTTCAAAGGTAGGTTGGCCTTGGTGAGAGGAAGAACCCTTTATATACTGGATTCACTAGGTGAAAGGTCAAGGTTCCAGTGACCTTGAACATAGTAAATTGTAAACAATTGGTTTCCAGATGATAACTTGACAGTGGTTCATGAAACTTCATATAGACTTGCTAGATGAAATGTCAAGGTCACAATGACCCTGAACATAGTAAACCGTTGGTTTCCAGATGAAAACCTGATAATGGTTTGACCCACATTCATGAAACTTCATAGGTAGGTTGCCCTTGGTGAGTGGAAGACCACTATTTATTTTGGAATCACTAGGTCAAATGTCAAGGTCACAGTAACCCTTCACATCGTAAATTGTAAACAGTTGGTTTCCAGATGATAAGTTGATAATGATTACCCACTTTTGTGCAGTCACAACTTGACATTTTGGATCGGTGATCCTGTCAGAATTTTTTGTGAATTGTGCTGGCTGCTTATAGGCGTTACATTATAGGACCCTGCGAATCACAAATTTTCAAATCGAATCTCAAATGGAATCATGTCTATTATTAAGAATCAAATCAAATTGGTGGTTCTTGAAGATGACGATGGGCAGGCCTGAAAATAAGCAGAGTGACATTTGCAGAATGAGATCTCCAGAGGATGAATTTGATGATGCCATCCCATACAGTGGGCCAATTTATCCCCTGGAGACCTCTTTCTGTTTTGTTTTGAGAACCTGATTTAGATTGAGGTTCACAGAGGGTAAATTCACCCTCTGGGGACCTCATTTTGCAGATGACAGTCTGCTTATTCTCTGGCATGATGATGGGAGTTTGGGTGCTATAAACCTGATTTGTTCCTACTGACTATTGGCTCAAGTCCTGACTGATAAAAGTATGTTACTACATCACCAAGACATGCCTTCAGTGATAGAGACTTGTGATATTGGACTTAGCATGGCCAGTAGCATAAGTACAGATGTTATTTATGTTAATGTTTTGGAAATTATAATCAGTCTTTTATTTCAATATTTTTTTATGTACGCTTTCCATCTGAACTATACATTTTGTGAGACAATGAAGACGACTGATACCAAGCTATATTCCTATAAAAGTGATTTGAGAGGAACCGAATCGGGCAGCTGATTTCAAATCAAACCGAATATCCATTTAAGATTCAAAATCTAATTGAATGTCAAAGCTTTGCAGGGCACTATTATGTTAGGTAGCGGGTTAAATATCAACTCAATTGGTGCTCCTTTCATGGGTTTTTGTCTTTATGTTTCAGATAACAATTCCACTGGTTATTATAAATGCTGCAGATGACCCCCTTGTACCTGAAGAATTAACTGAGACTCCAAGAAAGTATGTAGGTAAGTATCTGTTTTTAATCAAGCTGAGAACAAGCTCTGTCAAACAAGATCTAGTTGGTTTACCCTTTACCTAACATAGTGCCCAAAAAAGCCAGAAAATTAACCAGATAAATCCTACCACAGCCTAAAATATCTCAGAAGTTTCTCAATAAAACAGTCAAATATTGATATCATTGGAGCCAGCTCGTTGAGCTGGTTCTAATGATATCCATTTTTGTATGATTTTATTGAAATTTGTTTTCAAAAAAAAAAAAATGTGAAATTTAATTTATTTTTATGCTCCCCAAAAAATTTTGTGGGCATATAGTGTTAGTCATTTCCATCCATCCAGCTGTTTGTCCATCAGGAAGGTATTTCTGTCCATCCATCTGTCTCCGTCAGAAAGATTTTTGTGTCCGCTCCATAACTCTGAGATGCTTTGTTGGATTTTGTTGAAACTTGACATACATTTTGCTTACGTGTCACGCACAAAATATTTTTTTGTTCAATGGAGATCAAGGTCTCAGATCAAGGTCATAGTTCGGGGGCATCTGTGGTCGGCGGTCACTGTTAACAGGCTTGTTTAAAAATACTGTGTTAGTGAAGAGTTCAATTTGTAGTCCTGACCTTGTAAAATAATATCTTCACACTGATAGTTTTCCAAAGTTGAATTATTCAGAACAAAGTCACTCAGAATCCATAAATGTTAGACCTCATGACCTTTATCAAGTGGAAAATTGTTTTAATGATTGCTGCTTTGTAAAATTCAACTTGTCACTATATACTTTACTCTTGAAACTGTTATAGAAATAAAGACGTAGGATGCAGTGGGGATATAATGTAATGTAATCTACAAAAACAAGAGTCAGGAGTCATGATACTGAGTAAACAATACCAAGCAACGGGAAAACTAGGAATAGAACTATAAGGCTGAAGCCAATCAGTCCTCTTTTCCTTTATTCACAACCTGTCCCCAAATAAATAAATAAATAATTCTGTAAAAGTGTGGGCACTGGCAGTAGGGTAGTGTTTCAGATCCCCGAGGACCTCGAACTAGAAGATAACTAGGAATTGTGCATAACTACAAGAATTCTGTTCTGTGTTTGCTTAGAAACGTGGGCATATTTATGGTCAAACTGAAACTGCAGTTTGATGGTTGTTTTAGGAAAAAGAAAAAGAAACCCAAACAGTCGCTGGTTTGGGAGCAGCCCCAGCACATTATCCATAACGGTTACAAAACGGAAAAAATCCACCAATATGTGGTTTTGTAAACTGGGAGTCACCCATCAGCATACAAGAGAGACTGGATACTGAGCCTTGGCTATCTGGTCTGCCTACGGAGGGAACAGATGACGGCGTGATGGGAGGGGGAAAAACCCACACATACACCAAAAGCCCTTAAAAGGGCTGTTAAATCTTTAGTCATTTATTTATGACTTATTTTGTTTTTCTGTTAAGTTTCGGTATTGTTTTTTTTTTACTATAGGTTGGGAGCTGCCTATCTTTTTTCTAGGAAAAATGTCTATATTTTTCTCTTAGTTAATTTTCATTATTTTCCCTTTAGTGCATATGAAAACATTGGAAAATAATTAGAAAATGCAAATTACCTTAGTTATACATTTATGTGTCTTTCGTTATGTGTCTTTTTCACTCTAAATTTTAATGCAAAATGATAACAATCAAAGCATGTGATGGAAATAATATAGCTTCACAACACTGTCTGCAGTTGTCAAAACATCGAGGTGATGTGCAGTTTGTTCAGCAGTTTAAACTGATCACCCGTTAAAACAGTTTACTTTATTGTTTAGTTTATCACCTGATATCGCATCTATTACTATGCGGTGAGTTAATATTGGAAAATAATTAGAAAATGCAAATTACCTTAGTGTTTTTCACTTTTTGTGTCTTTTCTTTTGAAATCTGTTGAAGATGAGACGATTGTACACGGCGACCTGAATGACATCGAAATGCAAATTACATTCCAAGTGGTGGAAAATGGGTCTAAAATGATATAATGATCAATATGTAATTGAGGGGCGAAAAAGCCGGAGGTCCGAAAATTTTTTTATGTTCTTGTTATTGTTATCTTTTCATAACTGAATATTTAAAACCTGAATTTTATTCTATGTATGACTGTTAGGGGTAAAATGTAATAAAATATTTGAAATTTCTTAAAATTCTTGTCATAATTATCAATATGTAATTGAGGGGGTGAAAAAGCCAGAGGTCCGAAAGAGCCAAGGTCCGAATAAGCCGGATACCTACAAAGTTAATCCTGTAAGCAAATCTCAGAAATGTATACAGTACCACTAAAAAGGTTTAACTTAATCCTTATGTCCTCAAATAATGACTTACTAACAGTCTACAATGCCCATACCCCCATAAAGAACATTTATAAGGGGGTGGGGAGTTTACCCCAGGCCACATTCTTTCAAGTGAACTTTACCCCATATTGATAGGCTGCAGATATCATGACAAAGATTTTACATCATTGTTGGCTGCCTGTAAGATGTTTGTACAGCTGCAAAGGACTTGGCAGTGTTTCTACATCATTGTTGGCTGCCTGATGATGATATGAAAACATTGTCAAGATACATATATAGTTCCCATGAAAGAATGGGATTTGGTTAACCACCACCTACCCCTAATTAAACATTTTTTATGAGGGAGGTGGGGCAGTGTGGGGAGTTCGTAAGTGGTTATATGAGGATGTAGGGATTAAACATTTACCCAACATAACATCCAAAACTGGCCAGCAATATGCATAAAAATTACAATTCAGTTGTCATTATTTTTCCATATTTTGTCTCAAAAACATAGCTTATGACCCCTCATTGCAATGGGGTTGTTTAGCTCATTCCAATGAGGGGTCATAAGCAATGTTTTTGACGCCAAAAATGGAAAAAAATTTAGTTATTGAAGAATTTTGTTTACATTGTTGTCTGCGTTTCATGTCAGGTGAAGGGTTAAGTTGAAACCTTTTAGTGGTGCTGTATACATCTCTGATTTGTAAACAGGATTTACTTTGTATAGCGTTTTTTGCTGTCTTCCCTTCTGTTTCCATTCTCTACCCCCTCACCCTACCCAGCAAATATAATAATTTTTGCAAAATTATTTATTTATTTATTTGAGGGGTAGGTTGTGGATAAAGGAAAAGGGGATTGATTAGGTTTCAGCCTTATAGTTCTATTCCGAGTTTTCCTCATACTCAGTATTGTTTACTCAGTATCATGTCTCCTGACTCTTGTTTTTGCAGATTATGTTCTGTTATATCTCGACTGCATCCTACATCTTTGTTTATTTCCATAAGGCCTAAGAAAGTTAAGAACCTGTTTTTTCTTTAGGCCCACCTGCATGGTCATTTTGGCTACTACATGCTCTCATATTTTTATACTGTACCAATGACCCAGACTTCGCTGGTGCTAACTCTAACAAAACCAGGGCCAAACACAAATTTTGCCCCCCAATCCCCAAAATTTGCATCCAAAACAAAAAGAAATCATGTCCTAAAGGACCTCCATACTACGCCCCCACTGCGCATGCGCAGTGTCACGGACGTCCCGAAATTGGAGCCAATTATCATTCTCTGTTTGGCCCTTCATCAGTCAACATCTCACTGATCTTTGTGCTTGTAAATCTCAGTTTAAAGGATGCCAGACACGTAATTATTGGAGAAATGGTGATTCTAAGGAGGATATAGAAGGAGGAGAGGAAAAAGGAGTGACAAAAAATAATCAGGGCTGTACTTAAAATTTTTTTTATGAAATTATGTTAAGTTGCCTATTTTCGAGGCATGGGCCTCTTGTTGTCATTCTTGCTAAAAAGTTGCACTGCTTATTCAGTGTTTCCTCTCCCCTGGTCTTCTAAGTCCCCCCTTGCAATTCTCCCATGCTTTTGGCATATTTTTGAGAAAGATCATTTCTAAATTCTCTTGGGAGAGTTGCTTGGTTACAGAATGTTTTCTGTTATTTTCCCCATAGTTACGTTTTCACCCATGGGTGTATACACATTGTGTTCTGCATCTTCCATCTGATGTTCTGCAGATTCTCCCCTGGGAGTCTCTGTCTTGCATCAGATAGAGTGAAATTTTGATGACTGATTTCGGGCCAGTTTTTTCAGTGCCTGGAGTCATGTTTTCTGGTATTTTACACTGTTTGTTTACATTGGCAACAGTCTCTTTTGAGGGGGGCTGTTTGCCTTTGGTGTAGTTTATCTCACTATAAGATACATTTTTATTATCCGTAAGTGTTGCATTAATTATTTAATATAAATTTAAAATTTTTGATCACACTTAGCCATCGGATCCATCGGGGCTTAACGATACTTTTCAGAAACTTGGGCTTCGCTGAAAAAATATTTTTCAAAAATTATTTTGATTTGCAATTGTTTTTTCATTATTAATGGATCATGTTATTATGTATCTTTGTGTCAGGGGTTTGTGCGAGTAACTAGGACTTGTTGTTGACTTTTCACAATGAAAGGATATTGTTCAAATTGTAATAGGAAGAAATCTTCCTCTGACTTTCATGATCATTGTATTAATTGTAGTCAGTGTTCTCGCACTAATCCCTGTTCTATATGTCAATATTGGGATGACAAACATTGGAAACGTGTGTCACGATATGTTGTTAGTGGAGAAAGGGCTATGCCGGCTCTTTCTCCGCAAGGTCACTCTACTCTCTCAGTTTCTATTTCAGAGGAACAAGAACAGGGTGATGTTTCCATGTTATCTTCCGCAAGTGCGCTTCCGTCGTCACAAATGAATACAGAGCTAGCGGCAAAAGTGCTCATGGAGATTAAACAAATGTTGTCCGCTAGCTCGCCCGGTGTAACATCCATTCACCGAATGGTTCGGCAGCCGGGTTCGTCCGATGCGGTCCAGGAGGAAATGTTGGGTGATGCGAGCACTATAAACATTCAACGTGCACACCCAGTGACGGCGGATAGTAGGCGAGATCGGAGGAAGCCTTTGAGTCCAGTTCCTAGCTCGTCCAGGTCCAGCCGGGCCGCGAGCGAGAGAGGCCCCTCTCTCGTACAACAACATCTGGGACCAGATGTTGTACAAAATGTGTCGCAAGCGGAGCATACGTCCGTCGCTCGGGACGCTCCGTTGTATAGGCAGTCCGCGGAGACTGCTCAGGCTTCTTCCTCTCGTCAGTGCACACGACCGCACCTTGGCTACGTGACCGCCGATATTTTACCAGCTTCGCCGATCAGGGATTCTTCGGCGACCAGGTCACACCATCCGGTAGCCAGGGACACGAGGCCGATGGACTCCGGACGTTCGCATAGGAAAAGTATGCGGGAGTCATCAGATGCGGAGCTGCCCTTGGCGAAGCAGCGAAAGACTGCGCCTCCGCAGGCCTTGATGCCGGACGTACTTGTGCAGATAGCACAACTTATCGCAGCATCCCAGCAGCCGACAGAAACGGTGTTGGATCGGGAATTAACCGACGGCGCTGGGTCGGTGCGCTCCGCCAAAGCATCGGGGGCGGACGACCGGGAGCATCATGAGGTCCAACCGGATGGTGAAAGGGATACGGATGACTTGGAGCTATCCCTTTCGGAACAACATAAAGCTGCCGTGGACTTCATCCGGCACTTTCTCCCTCAAGTTGTTCCGTCGGGCCAGACTGCTGCGGTTCCGGACAAGAGGATTATAGCCGTCATTGGACTCTGATTTTTTGGAGCGGTTCAGGGACATCGCTCCCGAGTTTCCATCTCAGTCCAATAATGTTGCAAGAACATTTGAATTATTGAACGACGCTATATTCAAACTTGCTTCCAAAACGGGGAAAGCAGGTTTCTTGTCCGCCAATACTCTCAACCTGCCTTTCATTAATGCAAGGAATAAATTCGACACGGCAGGGCAGGGTATTCCGAGAGTTCCTCTGCGTATGGACGACGAGGCGGAAGACTTAGAGTTATCTTTACCGTCGTCGGCGTCTATTCCAACCGCGGTGCTGGAAACAACTATTTCGTCTAACAGAGCCAGTTTAGATGCCTTATCTTACGCAGATCACCTTACTAAGGCGTCATCACTGCGCCTTCAAGGGAAAGAATTTCAGGATATACAATCCTCTTTAAGACTTCTTTCAAGGGCAGTAGCTTATTCCACGTGTAACTCCGCCCTTTCAGTGACAAACCTGGAGTTGGTTAGACGTGACGCAGCCCTAGCTACATCCACACTCGTGGATACTAAGGTGAAGAACTCTCTCAGAGTCGCTTTGGTCTCCGGAGAACTTCTCTTTGACGGCAAGCTTTCTGCAATTTATGATAAAATTACAAAGAAAGCTTCGGATTCTCTGTTGTTCAAATCTGCTTCTAAGAAGTCGGATACGGCAGACAAGAATAAGACAGGCACTTCTGGGTCTAATGCGCCCAAGAGAGGTTCCTATAGAGGTTCCGGTGTGTCCTCTTGGTCTTATTCAAGAGACCGTCAAGGTAGCGACTCACGTTCGGGACGTCCTTCGGGCCGGGACAACCAGTCGGACGGGACGAGGTGCGGGTCGTGGAGGACGTGGTTTCTCCTACCGCAGGCCTCGCAGGTCCAGGAGGTGATGGCTTAAACCTCTATCGCGTACCGGTTGGCGGAAGGTTGTCGAGCTTTTCACAAGAGTGGGCGTCGATTACGGACGACCCTTGGGTGAGAGGAGTGACTTCGGAAGGTCTAAAGATATCCTTCAAACGAAAGCCTCCATTAACTCGAAGTCCAAAATGGACTCAACTTCCATCAAATCCGCAGAAAAGAGACGCTCTATTATCAGAGGTGCAGTCTCTTTTAATGAAGAACGCGGTAGAGGTCGTAGAAAACCAGGAGACTCCGGGATTCTACAGCCGTCTGTTTCTGGTTCCGAAACCAGACGGCTCGTTCCGTCCAGTCATAGATTTGAGCTAGATAAACAAGCTGATCGTCGCTCCGAAGTTTTATATGGAGACGATTCGGTCGGTCAGAGCGAGTATTTGGGTGAACGATTATGCAACGAGCATAGATCTCAAAGATGCGTACTTTCACGTCATGGTACATCCGACATTCAGAAAGTATCTACGCTTCGCATTCCTTGGAGTGGTGTATCAATTCCGGGCGATGTGCTTTGGATTGAATCTAGCACCCTGGGCTTTCACTCGGGTAATGAACTCTGTAATGATCTATTTCCGAGCTCATTCGTCTGCGGTAACGTCGGCCTACCTGGACGACATTCTTCAGAGGTACGGCAACGAGTTAAAGCTTCAGAACGATGTTCAGAATCTACTTCTATTGCTCCGACGTCTCGGTTTTATAGTAAACGAGGAGAAGTCAGATCTGGTGCCGTCCAAGTCATTCACACATCTGGGAATGAGCTTCGAGACGCACAACAATCTCGTTCGTCTGCCGTTAACCAGAGCGAAATTAGTCAGTTGTTACGCTCACTATTGTCTGCACGCAGACAAAGTCACAGCGAGAGAATTTATGAGACTGATAGGTCTGTGCGGAGCCGCTGCGGATCTCATTCCGATGGGGCGGTTACGCACGCGTCCTCTCCAAATTTTCTTGACTCAGAATTGGAGTGTGAAAATTCATTCGCTCGACATAGACGTTCTCTTGTCAGATCAAGTGAAACAAGAGATTCAGACTTGGGCAAACATTCAGTGGTTAACTCAGGGAGTTCCGCTGCAGTTGCCAGATCCGAGTTTTACCATTATGACGGATGCCAGTCAAACAGGTTGGGGTGCATCATTGATCCCAACGGATTCGAGATGCCAGGGTCTTTGGGATCCGCAATTCCTGGGCAAGCACATAAACATCAAGGAAATGATGTCAATTTGGCTTGCGTTACGTCATTGGATGGACATTATTCACAATGCTCATGTCCAAATCCTATCCGACAATACGACAGTAGTGGCGTATATAAGGAATCAGGGAGGCACTCATTCAGTTCCGTTGTTCAATCTAACGGAAAGAATCCTTCTGTTTGCGTTAGAACATCAGGTTCTTCTTTCGGTCCGTCACATACCGGGTCATCTGAATGTACTAGCAGACTCCCTTTCACGAAAGGGTCGCTTGTTGCCGTTGGAGTGGACTCTGAACAAGCAAGTATTCAATCAGATTTGCTACCAATGGGAACGGCCAATGATAGACTTATTTGCGACACATCTCAACAATCAGTTGCAGACGTATGTGTCTCCGTGTCCGGATCCAAGAGCATTTGCAGTAGACGCTCTGTCGATCCCTTGGGACGGAATGATAGGATATGCGTATCCTCCTGCGCCGTTAATTCAACAAGTATTGCTAAAGATAAAACAATCTCAATGCAAGATTCTGTTGGTAGCATCTCTGTCGCCACAGAGACCGTGGATAAATCTACTCAGGTGTCTGTTGTGGGACCTACCGCGGAATCTTCCTCCACGGGAGGATCTTCTTTTGCAGGGGAAATCGCGCCAACTCCATCACAACCTGCAAGGTCTCAACCTTCACGTTTTTCCATTGTGCGGTCCTTCTTGCATGGCAAGCACTTTACTGGACGAGCAGTGGACGCGATTTCTAACTGTAGGAGGACCTCCTCTTCGCTAAATTATGCGGCTAAGTGGAAGGTTTTTCGTCGTTGGTGTAGGGATCATTCTGTAGATATATTCGATCCCTCTATATCAGACATTGCAAACTTTCTAGTATACTTGTTTGACGAAATCAAACTGCAGCCTGTTACTATAAAGGGTTATAGATCTATGTTATCTGATACCTATGCACATCATGATAGTTTACAAATTGGATCTAATGTTTCTTTATCGAAGTTGGTTAGAAACTTTTTGATAAATAGACCCAGAACTCTTAGATTAATTCCTAAGTGGAATTTAGCTTGGGTTCTCCTTAAATTGAAGGAAAAGCCATTTGAACCTCTTGGGACAGTAGATTTCAAATTCTTATCTTATAAGACAGCTTTTCTCTTAGCTTTCTCTTCTGCTAGAAGAGTCAGTGAGCTTCATGCACTATCGGTGGATGATTCTCATTATCGTAGTGTTGGGAACATTATCACCTTCACTACTAATGTGGGTTTTTTAGCTAAGAATCAGGCTCCTAATAAATATCCGGAACCTATTGTTATTAAGGCTCTTCCGTCTTCAGACGGGCGTAGGCCTTTACTCTGTCCTGTTAGAGCACTACGTATCTATAAACAGAGATCTCAGTTTATCAGAAAGGGACGGAAACGTTTCTTTCTGTCTTTGATGCCTAATAGAAAGGACATTTCAGTCCATTCTATTGCTAGATGGATTCAGTTAACTATCCGTACTGCTTATGAAGATTTATCTTCTTCTCAGCAGTCTGTGCTTAAGATTTCTGCTCATGAAGTAAGAGCTCTTTCTACTTCCTGGGCTTATGCTAATAGTGTTGCTATTACAGATTTAATGAAGGCTGCTTATTGGTCTCAGCCATCCACATTTACGAATTTTTATCTCAGAAATATGGAGTCCATTTCTGGAGACCTGCATTGTTTAGGTCCGTTATCTGTTGCTCAGAATGTCGTCCACTAAACAGTTGCAACTATAGTTATGCAGGCTTTCTGTTCCGGCAGTGACTCTGTCCGGCTGCCCTCTTCGCTCTGGGCTATTTGACCCAGGGCAAGGGGAAGGGGGGGGGGGGGGGGGGCGGGTGTTCCCTTAGGTCACCTGCTTTATAGTGAAAAGCAAGGGAATGCCTCCTCCAAGTCAGTATTTCTGAGTCGCTTCTGGGATGGTTTTAAAGTGTAATATTAATGTTTAAATTCATTCATGTCTTATTTTTAAAGTGTAGCTCGGTGTGAAGCATTTGTATATGTCAAGTGTCAAACGGGCTTTAATATACAATACTCGGACACTTTTAAATGACTATAAAGAGTCTCAATTCTCTGGACTACTTTATTTATTGGCTTGCTTTAAAAATAATTAGTATAAGGGTTATACTGGATGTTAATAGAGAACATGAATGTTATTGTGCTCAATTATTAAGGGTAGTGTATCTTTCTAATTTAATATTAAATAAGAAAGATACATGTAAAGCCTAATACTCCTTTTCTCCTTAAGGGGTTACCTCTTTACTATATAGTTGAGCTTATTGGATTTTCCTCTATGTCCTAGGCCCTCCAGCCTGTTTACTATTCAGCTAAGTCTGGGTCATTGGTACAGTATAAAAATGTTAAAAAATTTATAGTAATTTATATATTTTTTATACTTACCAATGACCCAGACGGGGATGGCCCTCCCTGGAGTTGGGAACTCTTGCCTCCCCGCTGAGTACATAGCGCTGACCAGGCACTGCCAGTAAGAATGATAATTGGCGCCAATTTCGGGACGTCTGCGTCACTGCACATGCGCAGTAGAGGCGTAGTATGGAGGTCCTTTAGGACATGATTTCTTTTTGTTTTGGATGCAAATTTTGGGGATTGGGGGGCAAAATTTGTGTTTGGCCCTGGTTTTGTTAGAGTTAGCACCAGCTAAGTCTGGGTCATTGGTAAGTATAAAAAATATATAAATTACTATAAATTTTTTAACTTTCTGAACCGATGGTCCGGTATGAACCAAATTTGGTTTGTGGTAGTATTGGGTCATAAGTACTTGACCCATGCAAAAAAAAAAATTCCTGCATCCCCATGGGAACCCTGGGAGCTAAAAATAGAAATATTTTCAAACGCCCATATTTCCCAAACCCCACGGAACAGAGAGCTTTTATTTGGTATGAAGTATCCTTATGACCAGTAGAATTGAATGGTAGAAAAAAATTGCCATCGGTTATGTTAGGGTGTTCTGTAATGGGCATCGAAAAAATGCTGAGTCAGCATATTTGCAAAAATTTAAAAAAATCTTTTCTCCAGAACCAATCATCAGAATCTTTTGATATTTGGTATGCAGCATTCATAGGGGGGTCAGATAAAAGTTTGTTGAAATAAAACTCATTGGTTCATATTTGGGCTCTCTACAGGAGCCCGAAGTTTTAACATAGGGTAATATGGGGAATATTCTTTAAAAATCTTCTTCTTCAGAACCACCAGTCAGAATCTTTTAATATTTGGTATACATCATTGTTATGAGGGTCAGATTCTAGATTGTTCAAACCAAGTCCCTAGGTCCTACGGAAGCCCAAATTTTATCTTTGTTCAATATGGAGGGTAATTTAAAAAAATCTTCTTCTTCAGATCCATCAGTCAGAATGCTTTGATATTTGGTATGCAACATCTCTATGGGGGACAGATTCAAGTTTGTTCAAATCAAATCCCTAGGTACATATTTGGGCTCACTATGGTAGCCCAAATTTTTACTTAGTGCAATATGAGAAAATTTCTTTAAAAATCTTCTTCTTCAGATCCACCAGTCGGAATGCTTTTATATTTGGTATACAACATCTCTAGGGGGGTCAGATTCCAGGTTGTTCAATTCGAGTGCCTAGGTTAATATTTGGGCTCCATATGGGAACATGAAATTTAACTTAGTACAATATGAGGGAATTTCTTCAAAAATCTTCTTCTTCAGATTCACTTGTCAGAATGCTTTCACATTTGGTATACAACATCTCTAGGGGGGTCAGATTCAAGTTTGTTCAAATCGGATCCATAGGTCAATATTTGGGCTCGCTATGGTAGCCCAAATTTGAACTTAGTGCAATTCGAACAAATTTCTTTACAATTTCTCTTCTTCAGATCCAACAGTCAGAATGCTTTCATATTCAGTACACAACATCTCTAGGGAAGTCAGATTTAACTGTGTTCAAATCAAGAGTCTGGGTTAATATTTGGGCTCTCTATGGGAGCCGGAATTGGCCATTTTGCTGAAGAATTAAAAATTTTGTATTCAGTACCCTCTAGAGGTACTAAGATTAATCCACATAGGTTGTATCAAGGGGCTTCATAGGGGAGCTGTACATTTTACTTTTGATCAACTGAAGAAAAGGCATGATGCCCAGATTATTTTTGTCACTCCTGAGGGACTCAAGGATTGACAGTGTAGCCTATGGAGATGGCTTGCTTAATGTAGACTCATTCTTGGACTCTGTTTAAATTGTGTTCTGTACAAGATGAGCGCTTCAGGCCCCGTGGGGCCTCTTGTTTTTTAACAGCCTTTTTAACAGCCTTACAATTGTTTTGTATATTCTGAACAATTCTCTTTTTTATGACTTTTACCAGTCTTTCGATTTTGTAAAATGCAGGTGCGCCAAGTATGACGCCAGCCATTTCTAATTCGCAAGCACCATTTTCCCGACTTGCAAAACACTCAGGTATTGTTGAAAAGTTACGGAAACGGCAATATTTTAATATAATGCAGTGTGTATGATAGTGACAGACCGTTTGTCATACACATGCTGTATTCTGTTAAAAACATCCTCATTTTCATAGTGACGTTAAGTTGCATTTTTTGGGTCATAACAATAAAATAAAGATCACACACATGTACTCACAATACATGTTCATTATTTCGATTATTCTTTTTAAAAAAATAAATCCTTAAACTAAACTGAAATGCACGCACAGAATTAAAAGTAGAATACACAGTTTGAATAAGGAAAAAACGGAACTGGGAACAGTAACTAGAATAATATGGAACTGTGACAGGTACATCTACAGTTTTTTCTGATGAACGAATTTCATCATGTTTAAATTGGGATGCACAGTGGCATCAACTGTTGAAGTGTCGGCTGGTTTGAATTTGCGACGTAGTTTCCGGACTTCTTTTGATAATGAAACCTACACTGCGACTGTGCTGTGTAGTTGTATATTACTGCATAAGGCCATGCTCGTGTGCTATCGATGCTTGATGAGCATTAACCCCACTTGTGGTAAGATAATTTGAACATTCAAACAGGCAATCATACAGTGCGCTTTTTTTTTGCCAAGGTGCGGCGTCAGTGGCACAGAGCTTTTCAAAATTGCGTGTGCAATGACGCGCAAGTGCGATGACATGCCTCAAAATTGAAAGACTGACTTTTACAGATAGAAAATTATTACTTATAGGTGTTGCTGCCAATTGCATTTACATCATCACAAAGCATGGTGGGCATCTTGGATTTTTTGCAAATGGATACCTGATACCAGATACCATGACTTGGATGAACAAGGCACTTCTACAGCTCACAGCTGCCATCACAAAGTTTAATGAATCTAGTCAAACAGTGGACTGTTTATTATAATGCTATTTATCTTAGTCTTATGTTATAATAATTAGTTACATATATTATTGAGAATTTTTACTCACTTACCGGTAATGTTACTTGCAATATATCTAGCCCAATTTTGAATGTCATGTTTTCCTTTTGTTTGCTGGATAGAAGGATGAATCTTTTATGAGAGTATCAAAGTAATCTAGATTGTGTGTAAGCTGGGATGCTATACAGTATTTAATCATTTACCCAATGTACGTGATATCAAAATTTATTATTGTAAATATTAATTTTTTCAAATTTTTAAAACCATTTCAACAAAAGCCATATCCTGTGCCCCCCCCCCCCCCCCCCTCCCTCATTGGAACAAGCTCACCAAGCTTGTTCCAATGAGGGATCACATGATATGGTTTCGTTGAAATTTTTTGAAAAAATTTGTTTTTTCATCTACTTAATTTGTGTATTATTTATCTCTTAACCCGCTGAGTTTATTCAATATATTATTCTTAAAATCTAATCATGACTGCTGTGAAGCAGACATGACTAGATTTCATGAAAAATTCCTGTAAATGGAACTCAAGAAATAATTGGTGAAAAATTTCATTTAGTTTACAGGGGGTAAATTTGATAACATGTGCACAAATTACAGTGGCAAGAGAAAATCTGTTCTGGGCAGGGATTTCCTCCAACAGCATGCAAAGAGTTGAGTAAAGCGTTAAATACAGTACTGTGATCACAAAAGTAGTCTATTTCTTGTATGATCTGACCATGATCGCAACAAACTAGCACCACTGGGTCAAGATATTAGGAATAAAATGCTGCAAAATCAAAAACACAGTATTAAATACAAACAGAAATAGCATCACAGATTCAATATTGGTATATTCAGATTCTGACCAGTGATATCCTACAGTTATCTACCAACAGTGATGCGGGGAGGAAAACAGACAATTTTGAATGGATCGTAAGATCTAAAAAAGTTAAAAATCTGTTTCTCATGCTCTCTCACATGATCCTTTTGACTGCTGCAGGATCTCTTTTTTAAACCAGTGCAAACTTCAAAAAATAAAAATTAAATGATTTAGGCCACTCAAAATAAATCTGTTTCTCAGGCAGTTATTCGTAAAATTGCTTTCGAGCGTGCGGTTTTTATTTTATTTTTTTTGTAATTATGTCTTTGCCATCAAAAATTCTTGTTCTTGATTTGTGTTTTAGGCCACATAATCTATGGAAAAGCATGGGTGGTGGTGTATTTCGTCCCTTGAGAGCAAGAAGGCTTTGCAATGCTAAAGCATTGCAAAGCCTTCATGTACTCAAGGAACAAATTTATCAATTTTTTAAGTTGGGTAAAATATCAGACATAAATCATTTAATTTTTATTTTTTTAAAGTTTACATTGGTTTTAAAAAGAGAGCACGCGGCAGCCAAAAGGACCATGTGGGAGGGCCTGTGAAACAGATTTTTATTTTTTTAGGCCTTATGTCTGATGTTAATAAAGTTGTTAACTTTTTCCCCTGAATGCAAGAAGGCTTTGCAATGCTTTAGCCTTCTTTCAATCAAGAGATGAAATATACCACCACCCATGCTATTTTGTAGATTATGAGGCTTAAAACATAAAACAAACCAAGAACATGAACTTTTGATGGTAAAGAAATAATTACAAAAAAAGAAATAAACTGAAAAAATGCCTGCCCACATACAGTTTTACAAACAATGGCCTGAGAAACAGAAGATCTACTTTGTGGGGCCTAACCTGCTCATGATCCAATCAAAATTCTACTTTTGGAATAACAGTACTGTAAAAAAAGAGGTACATACTGTTTTGGTCATTTATTAAGATTTGAATTCTTCTTCAGTGACAATATGATGAAAATAATTTTGCATGCATTCTCACCAAAGTATGCACAGACAGCGATGTTAAAGATTATTTCATTTGCCAGTCATAACTTCTTCATCGAGACACTACCCGATTATAAGTTTTGTGCACAGTAGAGTTGAGAATTTCCAAGAAAGGAAGAAAAAACAATGGTTTTTTTTATATATTTATCAGTAGATTTGGAAAACAACAAATGCAGAAAAAGGTAAAAAAAAACACATGTACCCTTTCTGGGAGATGACTTAAATTGTAATCACATGTAGTTTTGAATGGGGAAATGAGAAGATAAAAAATCTTTTTTATAAGCTCAGTTTTTGTGCACAGTGATTGGTGGATTTGTTCAATATAACAGCTGAATGGTTAAAATTTTAGAATTTTTTTTTTAAAATTCCTTATTTTTTACGAGCTCATTCCAATGAAGGGTCACATGATATGGTTTTGTTAAAAAAATTTGAAATTTTTAATTTTTTTTCAACAACTCGATTTGGAAATTATGTGTGGTTATTTCATTACGTACAAAGATCAGCAAAGTATGTCTTTTAACCCTTTACCTAACATGAAAAGCAGATAACACTTGCAAACAAAATTATTGAATAACTATTTTTAAATTTTTTACATCAAAAACACAGCTTATGACCCCTCATTGGAACAAGCTTGTTCCAGTGAGGGGTCCTAAGGTATATTTTTGAAACAAAAAATGAAAATTGAATGGCAATTTTTGTGAAAAGCACTGGCCGGTTTTGGCCATTACATTGGGTAAAAGGTTAATGGATACACTAACATAGTTCACCCATTACATTGGGTAAAAGGTTAATGGATACACTAACATAGTTTCATTTTGCTATTCTTTTTTACAGGTCATCAGATTTTTTTATGAAACTTGTATTTTGAACAGAATGTTTTCCAGTATTTTTTGTGATATTTTCAGGAAACAAGATGATTTTTGTAGCACATTTGTTGACGTCACATGTAAGTGAAGTTCAAACATGACTGTATCCTACCTCCTACAAATTTTCATCATTAGTTTCAAGACATCACATGCAAGCCAGAAAATAAGTAGACTGTCGTCTGCAAAATGAGGTCCTCAGAGGGTGAATTTGGTGATGCTACCCTGCACAGCAGGGTAGCATCACTAAATTTACCCTCTGTGAACTTCAATCTGAATCAAGGTCTCAAACCTAAACAGAAAGAGGTACCCAGATGGTACATTGGCCCGCTGTATGGGGTAGCATCAATGCATTCACCTTCTGGGGACCTCATTCTGCAAATGACAGATTGCTTTTTTCAGGCTTGATCACATGCAATCTATAGGTATAGTTGAAATCTATACAATCATGACTAAAACTTAGCATTGTCTCCTCTCTGTTGATATTGAAATGAAGAAGTGTAAAATCTGTCATTTGATTTTCATTGTAATTTAAAACTAGATGAGAAGATATTATAAGTTACACAGTTTGTTTGTGCCATAATATGGTATATACAGTGGAACCCTGTTAATTGAGTAGACACTTTGCCAATGAAAATTATTCAATTAATAGGAGTATTCAATTAACAGGGATTATGTCACTTTCCTGTATTCTAGAGACAAACTTAGCATTTATTCTCATGGCGCTCTGTCAAACAAGATATCATAAATTAAATGCCTGTATTGGATGCACCGAGGCCAAATAGGTCTATAAACAAAGGAACACTGTGGAGAGTCTGGGTAATTTCTCGACAGGTTACAAGATTTTTTATTCAATTAACAGGAGTTTACTCTATAACCTATATTCAATTAACAGGTCAAATTTGTACTGGAGGTATGGTAAATGGTTTTGTGTTGGGATATTATATTCAATTAACAAAGATATACAGTTAAGAGATATCCAATTAAGTGGGCTCCACTGTATTGTGTCAGCTTTGTTGTTGTCTAATGTAGAGTTTACTGATATTGTACATGTAACAGATTGGGAGAGAAATACACGAGCCGAGACTTGAACCCATGACCTCTAGCACCCAAAGTGATTGATTTACCATGAGACTAAACCAGGTCCAGACAAACCAGGATGTTTGGTAAATGTCCTTCATACTTCCTCCGTTACATGAGTCTCTAATTCTTTTTGCAATTCAGTCTGGTGAATTGCACCCCAGATTCCACCTCAGAGCCCTCAAATCATCTACTGCACTTCACCACAGCCTCACAATGCCACCAACTACTGATGGCTGGTCAATGGCACCAGTGAAAAAGATCAAGAGAGAAGTACCTGAGGTGAGACTTAAACCCATGACCCACAGCACACAAACCACCCAGTTTACCACAAATCCCCCTGCCAATAATCCCCCCCCCCCCCCCCCCCCTCCTGACATAATCCCATCCGACAAAATCCCCTCTGACAAAATCCCTCTACATATACGACAGAAACCTCCCATGATAATAAATGACTAACCAACACAAATTTTTAATTTTTTTATTTACACAAACTATAAAATATGAAAATAATCAACAAAAGAGCAACAGAGTGAGAAAAAATACTGAAATACACATAGCACAACAATCCATGAACATATGAAAATATACGTACTTGAGTTAGGCCTGTCCACCCCCACCCCCCTTTCCCCTTCCTCCTGTCAAAACATGACCTGAAGGCTATTTTAATTAATATGCAGGCTTTCAGGCCATGTTTGGACTAGCCTGCCCCCCTCCCCCAAGGTTTTGACTCCTGTGCCAAAAGATAAGAAGGGGGATGTATCATGAATGGAGCACTGCACTTGACCAATGATTGTAATTGTGGACTGCATGATTTTATGGTTTCATTAATATTTAAAAATATCAATGAACTTAAAATCTTGCCACTTTATCATTTTGTTGTGGTGGGGGGCGGGGGGGGGGGGGGGGGGGGGGGGGGGGAGGGGTTTTCCTAATTAGTAGATAGTTGGGAGGGATTTTGTCAATGGAGAATTTGTACCTCTTACCACAATTCTAAAATGTACAAACCAACCAGGCTGAATTGGTAGAAAAGCTTTATACTGAAGCTGCTACATATCTACATATATACCATATTAGAGCAATTATATGTAAATAATATTTTTATGACAGCTGTCATGTTTGACCAACAAGCAGTGTGATCTTGTGTCAGTAGACTAAGAAACATTAGGTTCATGATGCTAGGCCCATTGTTCAAAATTTCAAGAATGACTCTAACCGACTGTCCATTCACGTGGTTTGGAGATGGCTATCCGAATGCTCGGCTACTTAAAAATTCTTGGGAAACTGCCTTTGTATCATTAACAAGTATTCATATTTTGCATGGAATTGAAATATATATAGCCTCTCGAGGCAAAAGTCTAAAAATCTATGAAGACACAAGAAAGGCAGTTTAATTGGTAGAGTGCAAGGGGCACATATTTGGGCTTTATTCTGAACTGCATGTACCTTAAGTTAAAACCTTCATATTCTGTGGATGTCCTTCGTATTATTTTGGAAGTAAAATTTCACATCTCCAATGATTTGCATTGTTATAATTTATGGGAAAGTGCCTTTAGGCATTCTCCCATTAATTGTAGCAAGACAAAATGTGTGAACAAATCTTGAAGCTGAGAAAAAATTTAGACTTTACCATTCAAGATACAACTTCTGGCTAACTGCCATCCGTTGCATAGATTTAATTTTGCATAACCACCCTGCAAACGAAACAAGCATTCTCATCCAAATTTGGCTCACTGTAGGCAGAGATATAATTTTAAATTTAAATTAATTTTTCATATTTTTAATGTATAAATTTCGAGTTACTTTTTCTCCTAATACATATAAAGATGTTAAATAAATTTCCAACTGGGATGACACCTGCACTAGAAACAGATCAAAACATGCAACTGCATTGTACAGTGGTTGTTAACCCTCTCCCCACTAGTCTCAAAATATCAAAATTTCAAGCAATTAATTTTCCCATAATCCAATCAGGAATTTAACCAATTCAGCCCTGTTTGACAGAGCTAAATTGAGCTCTGTCAAACAATATTAAATTGGTTATATTATGAGTTGCATTATGGGAAAATTTGTCTCTGTGGGAATCCCGAAAAGTGGAGCAGTGCTTGCTTACTATTGTAAACAAGTTCTGCTTTACTTATAAAATAAGACCTGGTAACCATTGGCTCGGGTGGAAGTCCTTTAACTTGGACAGTATAGGTATGGTTGGCCAAACCTGACTTCAGACCTATCATGCATCCCTAGATGCTGAAAATGACCTTAAACACCCATAAATAAGTAGAGAAGGGCTATGCAAAGCATAGGCATGTTTGAAGTAGCTTTAAATGTATTGTGGGACAGAAAAATTTTCTAAGTTGAAAGAGTTTAAAATTATTGGACAAAACCCTTTCCTTGTTCATATCTGTTCCCTCATGTGGGTCTATCAGCATACCAAATGAGCAAATTCGACTGATGGCTTTGAAATTACAATCCAAAACATTTGTATGACCAGATGGACGGACAGACGGATGGAGGTCTTCACTAGATATCCCTGAATCCTCCTTCGAAGGTCGGGGGAATAATAATGGGGAAAAGTTTGCGCCTTGATAGTTTGACATTGTATGACGGTGGTTAATACATTTATACATTTTAAGTTATAGCACAGTAGAACTCTGTGAATTGAATAGACACTTTGTTAATGAAAAATATTAAATTAATAGGAGTATTCATCTAACAGGAAACTGATCATTCCCCTGTATTCCAATGGTAAGCTAGTCATTTGTTTAGTTATATTGGGCTCTGCAATAGATCATTAATAATTATCGCATGCGATCAGCATAAAACTTGAAGTATTTTAGCCAAGCAATATTTTTGTGATTGTATTTAATATTCACAGTTTCATTTTCAGTGTTCATCTTGTCAATTTCACAATATTAGAATATTTAAAAGAGGTGCCCAATTTAAAGTCAGACAGTTTTTGGCATTATATGTCCAAAATAATCAGCAATCTACTTCAGAAAAAGTAAAATTCCATTGTCTCAAGTATCCATAAATGTTGTTTTAGACAGGTAAAACAAATTATTACACATCCATTAAA
This sequence comes from Pictodentalium vernedei, assembly GCA_031216915.1. Taxonomy (NCBI): domain Eukaryota; kingdom Metazoa; phylum Mollusca; class Scaphopoda; order Dentaliida; family Dentaliidae; genus Pictodentalium; species Pictodentalium vernedei. The sequence goes on along the minus strand of CM062292.1, from coordinate 312,280,524 downwards.
CTTTAAACCCTTGTATTCAACGGAATCGCTACTATTATATAAATGATTCTTTATTCAATGGGTGATATACAAGCCAGAACTTTTTTACTACACCGTTTAGTTATGCTTTGAAAAGTTTCCAAATTTCGTTATACAATCATTGACCGTCTGTTGCATAGGGTGAAAATGAAAACGTCCAAAGCAAAATAAAGTTGGTTCACAAAAAATTAGCCAAAAATGAGATAATATTTTTAAAAAACCCAATCATTTCCAACCAGAACATTAACCCAGTTCCGTTGCCGTCTCTTTTTAAAAAACCCAATCATTTCCAACCAGAACATTAACCCAGTTCCATTGCCGTCTCGTTTTATGGATCCCATTATATCTAAATTGGTCAACTTTATTTCGGTAAATCTTCGTACACATTGACATTCTTCGAACTTCTTTTAAAAACGTTTCTCCCAGCTGTTTTGCAAATCTGCACATATTTGTACTTATATTTTTACCAACAAATAGCCACCAAATGGTTAGGCGTGAATGGGCACAGCCCATTCATGCCTAACCATTTGATGGCTATTACTGTTAGTAAACAGCGATAGGAATTTCAACAAACACTGGTTCCGAAAAGGTTGTTTCAATTTTTAATCGATCAGTACAGCTTCAGTCATAACAAACTCTTCACCTTTGGGTTTAATTATCGGAGATAAAATTTGTTTATTTAAATGCATTTTAATGCATAGGTTGTGTAATAAACACAGAACGCGATGTGTGTTTGAATCAGTGGGTGTTTTACATAACTCATTGGAATGGCATAGTCATATTTCGCTCGAGCCTACGGCTTTTGCAAAATATGACCACACCATTCCAACTCATTATGTAAAACACCCACCAATTCAAACACACATGGTGTTCTGTCTATAAATGTCATATCGAATCCTGATTTTCACCAAGGTCATGTCTCAATATGTTTGTCTCATCAGAAATTCTGGTAACTTACATTACCACCTCTTCATGTAGTTCACCTCACATGTGTACAGTTCTTAACAACAAATTTAAGTTAAGGCCTCATAAAGTAGATTGTCTGTTTCTCAGGCCATTTTTTGTAAAATTGCATGTTGACAGGCATTTTTTTATTTTTTAGTTTTGTTATTATTTCTTTTGACATAAAAAATTCATGTTTGTGGTTTGTTTTATGTTTTATGCCTTATAATCTGCAGAATAGCATGGGTGGTGGTGTATTTCATTCCTTCCTTGAGTGCAAGAAAGCTTTGCAATGCTAAAGCATTGCAAAGCCTTGTTGCATTCAAGGGACAAATTATCAATTTTATTAACTTGGGTAAAATATCACATAAGCCATTAAATTTTTATTTTTTTAAGTTTGCATTGGTTGTAAAAAGAGAGCATGCGGCAGCCAAAAGGACCATGTGGGAGGGCCTGAGAAACAGATTTAACTTTTTTAGGCCTAAAATCACTTGTTTTTTTAAAATTTTATTGTATTTATTGTTTAATCTGATTGATTCACAATGAATCCTATAATTAGGGACCATTTATTTTATTACTTCTTGTTATTATTATACTCTATCTGTGCTTTTACTTGTTGTTAACATTAACATTTTACACCTATTTAATTCATTTGTATTATCTCATTCCATCCACTCCCACCTAGGAGCCATAAAAAAGTGGAGCAGTGATTGTCTACGGTGGCAAACAAGTTCTTTTCACTGGTGAAATGGGACCAGTGCCCAATGCCTGAGGTGAAAGTCCTTCAGAGTGCTCAGCATAGGAATAAATGTTCGACTAAATCTGAGTTAACCCTTTACCTCCCATGAAAAGCAGACAACACTTGCAAACAGAATTCTTGAATAACTCATTTTTTTCATTTTTGTAACAAAAAGATTACTTATGATCCCTCATTGGAATTAGCTAAATGAGCTCATTCCAATGAGGGGTCATAAGCTATGTTTTTGTGACAAGAAATGAAAAAGTAATGAAAATTGAAGGGTGAATTTTGTGAATAGCGCCAAGCAGTTTTGGCCATTGAGTTATGTAAAGGGTTAATACGTGTGTTGTAGTCATGATACAGGGGGACCCGGTTAGTTGAATAGCCAAGCAGCCAGTGAAACATATTCAGTGAACAGGAGTATTCAATTAACATGGATTTGGTCTTGTAACATATTCAGTGAACAGGAGTATTCAATTAATATGGATTTGGTCTTGTAACATATTCAGTGAACAGGAGTATTCAATTAATATGGATTTGGTCTTGTTCCTATATTCTAGAGATAAACTGAGCATTTATTCTATTTTTTTCTTGTTTGGGAGCACAGTGGCTCAGTGATTATGGCTTTGAACTTCAAACCAAAAGGTCTTAACCCTTTACCCAATGCAGATGATTTCAAAATTTATTATTTTAAATATCATTTTTTAAATTTTTTCAAAACATTTCAACAAAACCATATCATGTGACCCCTCTTTGGAACGAGTTCGACGAGGTCGTTCCAAAGAAGGGTCACATGATATGGTTTTGTTGAAATTTTTTGAAAAATAATATTTTTTCAGCTGCTGAATTTGCATATTACGCAGGCGGATGCGGGCAATTTGTTAGGTAAAGGGTTAAAACCAATAAATAAATTGTTCAATCTAAGCTTTGGACATCTTGAAATGAGTTTGGGCTTACTAAAGATTATCAATGGAAGGACTATTATTACCCTCTTTGGGTGTGGGATGGAGAATGTTATCTGAGTGACAAGATTTGGAACTAGATACAAAACTTGTTTCTGTACAAGTCTCTTTCTCCTAGGGTGGAATTTCTCCATCCGCATCCCACACTTGAAACCCTTGTTGGATAATCTTTCTCCCACCCAAATGCAGCTGTGACATTTGGGTTCAGTGACTAGTCATGTGCCACTGATCAACGTTATGGCAAATTGGCACTTGGCAAAAGTTATTCCATATTCTGACCCAGATGCATGGTAAAATAGGACATAGTCACCAATGCTTTTGGGTGGAAGTCCTCTAAAATGGGAACATGGGTATAATATAACAATTGAGTGAACTTGACTCTTGTGTCCATGTTGCCATCACAATTAGCCATTCTGCAGAATTATGTGACCTGAACCCTTTACCCAATGTGACTGCCAAAACCGGCCAGCGCTATTCACAGAGTTCGCCAATTAATTTTCATTATTTTTTTCATTTTTTTGTCTCAAACACATTGGTTATGACCCCTCTTTGGAATGCGCTCGTCGAACTCGTTCCAATGAGGGGGTCATAACCTATGTTTTTGAGACAAACATTGAAAAAAATAGTTATTCAAAAATTTTGTTTGCATGTGCCGTCTGCTTTTCATGTTAGGTAAAGGGTTAACCCTTTACCTAACGAATCGCCTGCATCTGCCCGCATAATATGCAAATTCAGCAGTTGAAAAAATTATTATTTTTCAAAAAATTTCAGCAAAACCATATCATGTGACCCCTTGTTGGAACGAGCTCGACTTTGTTTGCATGTGCCGTCTGCTTTTCATGTTAGGTAAAGGGTTAACCCTTTACCTAACGAATCGCCTGCATCTGCCCGCATAATATGCAAATTCAGAAGTTGAAAAAATTTTTATATTTTTATACTGTACCAATGACCCAGACATAGCTGGTGCTAACTCTTAAAATATAGGGCCAAACACAAATTTTGCCCCCCAATCCCCAAAATTTGCATCTAAAACTAAAGAAAACATGTCCTGAAAGGCCCTCCACACTTCGCCCCTACTGCGCATGCGCAGTGTCAAGGACGTTCCGAAATTGGCGCCATTTAACATTCTAAGTTTGGCCCTTCATCAGTTAACATCTGACTGATCTTTGTGCTTTTAAATCTCAGTTTAAATGATGCCAGACACATAAATATTAGTGAAATGGTGATTCTAAGGAGGATAGAGAAGGAGGAGAGGAAAAGAATGTGTGACAGAATATTATCAGGGCTGTAACTTAAAATTTTTTAATGAAATTATGTTAAGTTACCTATTTTCAAGGCAGCAGCCATTTTGTTGTCATTCTGATTATTTAGTTACACTGTTTTTTCAAGTGTTTTCCTCTCTCCCTGTCCTTTAAGTTCCCCCTTGCTATTCTCCCATGCTTTTGGCATAGTTTCTGTAATTATTATTACTAAAATTTCTTGGGAGTTTTAGCTGAATAACAGAATGAATTCTGTTCTTTCCCCATGTTTATGTCATCACCTACGGGTGGTTAGGCGTTGTGTTCTGCATCTACCATCTGATGTTCTGCAGTTTCTTCCCTGGAAGTCTCTGTTTTGCATCAGATAGTGTATTTTTGGTAACTGATTTCGGGCCTGGGTGCCTGGAGTCTTATTTTAGTGTTTTTACACTCATTGTTTACATTTACAACAGCCCTCTGTGTGAGGGGGGGATTTCTAAATAATAATATCTTTATGTTATTTTAATCATAACTAGATACATTATTATTGTTCGTAAGTGTTGAATAAATTGTTTAAAATATTTTTAAAATTTTTGTCCACACTTAGGCTTGGGATCCATTGGGGCTCAACGTTACTTTTCAGAAACTTGGGCTGTTCTGAAAAAATATTTTTTCAAAATATTTTGATTTCAATTATTTTTTCTATATTAATGGATCATATTATTATTATGTATTTTGATTGCCAGGGGTTAGTGCGAGTACCAGGACTTGTTTTCTTTTCACATTGAAAGGATATTGATCAATTGTTTTAAGAGGAAGTCTTCCTCTGACTTTATTATCATTCTATATGTGGTCAGTGTACTCGCATTAACTCCTGTTCTGTATCGTATGATTTCGATGACAATATGGGAAGCGTATGTCACGGTATGTTGTTGGGGATTTGGACACTCCGGTCCTTTCCCCGCAGGGTCACTCTACTTTATCAATTTCTATTTCAGACGATCAAGATTAGGGTGATGTATCTGTGATGTCTTCCAACAGTGTGCCTCCGTCGTCACAATTAATGAAGGGCTAGCGGAAAAGTGCTCATGTAATACGCCAATTGCCTAAGCGGACCCTAGTAGGTTCGACGGCCTTTGACGTCCGCTAGCTCGCCCGGTGTAGCGTCCATTCACCGAATGGTTCGGCAGCCGGGTTCGTCCGTTGCGGTCTAGAAGGAATTTTGGGGTGATGCGAGCACTATAAAATTAACTTAATGCACACCCAGTGACGGCGGATCGGAGGGAGAACGGAGGAAGCCTTTTAGTCCGGTTCATAGCTCGTTCCGGTCCATCCGGACGGCAAGCGAGAGAGGCCCCTCTCTCGTTCAACAACATCTGGCCCCAGATGTTGTGGTACAAAATGTGTCGCTAGCGGAGCATACGTCCGTCGCTCGGGACGCTCCGTTGTATAGGCAGTCCGCTGAGACTGCTAAGGCTTCCTCTTCTCGTCAGCGCACACGACCGCACCTTGGCTGCGTGACCGCCGATATATTACCAGCTTCTCCGATCAAGGATTCTTCGGCGACCAGGTCACACCATCCGGCAGCCAGGGATTCGAGACCGATGGACTCCGGACGTTCGCATAGGAAAAGTATGTGGGAGCCATCTGATGCGGAGCTGCCCTCGGCGAAGCAGCGATAGACTGCGCCTCCGCAGGTCTCGACGCCGGACATTCTTGTGCACATAGCACAGCTTATCGCAGCATCCCAGCAGCCGACAGAAACGGTGTCGGATCGAGAATTATCCGACGGCGCTGGGTCGGTAGCCGGGGACACGAGGCCTGCAGACTCCGGACGTTCGCATAGGAAGTGTGCGGGAGTCAACGTACACGGAGCTTCCGGCGGCAATGCATCGTAAGTCCGCTACTGCACAGGCCTCGGGAACGGACGTGCTTTCCTTAATAGCACAGTTTATCGCAGCATCCCAGCATCAACTGAATCTGTCGCATATATTTTATCCGACGATGCTGGGTCGGGACGCTCCGCGGAAGCGGGTACGGACGTCCGAAAGTTTCATCCGGTCCGACGGGATACCGAAAGGGATTCGGAGGATTTCAAGCTTTCCCTTTCGGAACAACATATGCTGCGATGCCGGATAAGAAACTGATAGCGTCGGTGGATTTTTTTGGTTCGGTTCAGGGACATCGTCCCTCAGTTCCGACATAGTCCAATAATGTCACACAAACTTTCGAATTATTGAACGACGCTATATATATTATTATTTTATGCTTGCTATCCAAGCATTTCTGGTTTCTTGTTCGAAGAGTTATGGAGATGTCTTTCAGAAGTGTGCCTCTGTCGTCATAGTTAATGAAGAGTTAGCGGCAATAAGTGCTCATGGAATATGTCTATCGCTTACGGAGTGACATTCGCTAGCTCACCCGGTGTAGCGTACATTCATCGAATGGTTCGGCTGCCGGGTTCGTCCGTTGCGGTCTAGGAAGGAGATTTGGGTGATGCGAGCACTTTAATTACTTTAGTACTCACCCAGTGACGGCAGATTGAGGACAGATCGGAGGAAGCCTGTTAGTCCGGTTCCTGGCTTGTCCAGGTCCGTCCGGGGTGTGAGCGAGAGAGGTTCCTCTCTCGCCCAACAACATAGGGGACCGCATGTTGTGGTTCAGATATTTTACATTCGGAGCATATGTCCGTTGCTCGGGACGCTCCGTTATATTGACAGTCCGAGAGACTGTCTTTAATGCTTCCTCATCCTCACAGCAGGGCTCACGACCGCACATTGGCTACGTGACCTCGAGTATCCAATCAGTTTCGGCATTCAGTGATTCCACGGCGAATAGGTCGCGCCATCCGGTAGCCAAGGGACACGAGGCCTATACACTCCGTTCGCTCGCATATTGGAAGTATGCACGGGGTAACGATCACGGAGCTTCCAGCGGCAATGCATCGTAAGACCGCTTCTCCTCAGGCCTCAGTGACGGACGTGCTATCCGAGTTAGCACAGTTGTTTCGCAGCATCCCAGCAATTGACAGTTTCTCGGTCGAATCAGGAATTATCCGACGGCACTGGGTCGGTGCGGTCCGCGGTTGCATCAGCTACGGACGACCGGACGCTTTAAAGGGTCCAATAGGATGGCGAAAGGGATTCGAAAGATTTCGAGTTTTCCCTTTAGTAGTATCGGAAGATGCCTTTCATATCTTCTGGCATTATCTTCCTGTGATTATTATTTCGGACTTCATTGCTGCGATCTTGGATAAGAGACTTATAGCGTCATTGGACTCGGTTTTTTCGATCGGTACAGGGACATTGTCCCTGACTTACCGACGCAGTCCAATATTGTCATTACAACATGTGTTTTATTTTTCGACGCTATATATATATATATATACAAGCCTGCTACTAAGCATGATAGTTTAGTTTCTTGTCCGCGTTGCTCATTTCTGCCATTTTATCATTTTTACAAATAGTTTATTTTGGCAGAGCAGGGCATACCGAGAGTTCATATGCGTCTAGACGGTGTGATTAAAGACTGCATATATTCTTTTTCGCCGTTTATGTCTTTTCCAATTTCAATGTTGGGAACGACATTATGTATAGTAGACTTAACTTAGACGCTTTATTATACGTAATCCGCCTTACTGAGGCGTTATCATTACGTCTTCAAGAAAAGATTTACGGGATATTATTCTCAATGTAATTTCTTTTGAGGGCAGTAGTTTGTTCATGTATAACTCTGCCCTTCAGTGGCTGATTGGAGTTGGTTAGCCGTGACGCAGCCCTAGCTACATCCACACGCGTGGATAGTAAGGTTAAGAACTCTCTCAGAGTCGCTTCGTTCTCGGAGGAGCTTCTCTTCGACGGCAACTTTCCGGCAATCCATGAATTGCTCGATTTATACGTTCTCTTGTCTATCTAGTGTTACAAGAGATTCAGACTGGGGCAAACATTCGGTGGTTGACTCAGAGAGAGCCGCCGCAGTTGCCGGACCCGAGTGTGGCTGTTATGACGGTTGCCAGTCAAACAGATTGGGATATATACTGATCCCTACGGATTCGAAGTGCCAGGGTCTTTGGGTTCCGCAGTCTTTTAGCAATCATTTAACTTCCGCGGAATAATGTTTTTTAGGCTTGCTTTATGTCATTGCATGAACATTATTCAGAAACGCATGCCCAAATTCCTGTCCTTTAATTCGACAGTAGTGGAGTATCTCCGGAACCAGGGAGGCACTCTTTCGTTTCTGTTATTCAATTTAATGGAAAGAATCCGTCTGTTGGTTATAGTACACCAAGTTCAGTTTTGGTCCGTCATATTCCGGGTCGGCTGATTGTTTTATCGGACTCCCGTTCTCTTACGGGTCGCTTGTTGCTGTCAGAATGGATTCTCAACAAACAAGTATTCAATCAGATTTGCTATCTATGGGAGCGCCCAATGATGATTTATTTATGACACAGCTTGCTAATCAATTGCAGACGTATGTGTTGGCTTGTCCAGATCTCTGAGCTAATAGTGTTAACGCTCTATTGATCTATAGGACGGAATGATAGGATACGCGTATCCTCCGGCGCTGTTGTTTTAGCAGGTATTGCTAAGATAAACAACCACAATACATTTCTGTTGATAGCATCTCTTTCTTCACAGAGATCATGAGTAATTTACTCTCTTGTCTACTGTGGATCTTAACGTGAAATCTTCCTCTATGTGAGGATCTCTTTTCACTGGGTAAATCGTGTCATCTTTATCACAACCAGCAAGGTCGCAACCTTCATGTATTCCGTTGTGTGGTCCGTATTGCATTGTAAGCACTGTACTGGACGAGCTTTGGACGCGATTTCTTACTATAGGAGATCCTCTTCTTCGCTATTCTATGCGACTAAAGTGGAGGCTCTTCCGTCGTGGTGTGGGGATCATTATGTTCATATTCTTGATCCCTCCATACTACTCATTGCTATTTTTTAGTATACTTGTTTCACAAGATCTACTGCAGCCTGTTATTATTTAGGTTATAGGTTTATGTTACCTCATACCTATGCACTCTACGATAGTTTACAATTGAGTCTTTTGTCTCTTTATCTAAGTCAGTTAGTAACTTTTTGATAAATAGACTTAGAATCTTTAGATTAAATTCCTATACGGATTTTAACTTCGGTTCTTATTTAGCTAAGTAATCATTTGAGCCTCTGGAAACAGTAGTTTTCAAATTCTGACCTTTTAGACAGTAATTCTGTTGGTTTCTCTTTTACTGTAGAGTCAGTGAGTTTCATGCACTATCGATGGATGATTTTCACTTTCATAGTTTCGGAATCAATACTTCCGTTACTATTTAGGTTGGATTGTTGCATAAGAGTTAGGCTCCTATTATCCGGAACCTATTATTTTAAGGTCCTTCCGTCTTCGTATGGGCATAGGCCTTTACTCTTTCCGGGTACAGTTTATGTATTTATAAACAGATATCTGTTTATTTCAAGGGCGTAAGCTTCTTCTGTCTTTGATGTCTAGTAGAAGGACGTTACGCTCCATTTTATTGTTAATGGATTCTATTAACTATCGGTACTGCTTATGGTATATCATTGACTTAGCAGTTGTGCTTAAGATTTCGGCTCATGAAGTAAGAGTTCTTCTACTTCTTGGGCTTACATTAATAGTGTCGCTATTATAGATTTTTGAAGGCCGCTCATTGCGCTCAGCCATCCACATTCATGAATTTTATCTTAGAAATATCGAGTCAATTTCTGGAGGCCTCTTTTGTTAGGTCTATTATCTACTGCTCAGAATGTCATTCACTTAACAGTTGCTACTATAGCTAGGTAGGCTGTCTGTTTCGGCAGTGTCTCCGTTCGGCTGCCCTCTTCGCTCTGGGCTATTTGACCCAGGGCAAGAAAAAGGGGGGGGGGGGGAGGGTGTTCCCTTGGGTCACCTGTTTTACTATGAAAACAAGGGGATACCTCCTCCGGAGTTAGTAATTCTGAGCTGTTATTGGGATGGTTGTTTAGTGAGAAGTTTAAGTTTTTAAAATTCATTCAAGTCTTAGTTTTTAAAGTATAGCTTTTGAATATTGCATATGTCAACGGACATGATTATGCAATTCTCAGACACTTTTAGGAGTATAAGAGTCTCTATTCTCTAGACTTACTTTATTATTGGCTTACTTTAAAAATTATTAGTATAAGGATTATATTGGATATTAATAGAGTACATGGATGTATGAAGCTCAATTTTGGAAGGTGTTGTATCTTTCTAATTTATCATAAATAAGAAAGATACATGTAAGGCCTATTACTTCTTTTCCCTACAGGGGATGACTCTATTTTATTTTATTGAGCGTATTCCATTTTGCTCTATGTCCTTGGCCCTCCAGCCTTTTTACTATTCAGCTATGTCTGGGTCATTGGTACAGTATAAAAATGTTAAAAAATTTATAGTAATTTATATATTTTTTATACTTACCAATGACCCAGACGGGGATGGCCCTCCCAGGAGTTGGGAACTCTTGCCTCCCCGCTGAGTACATAGCGCTTACCAGGCACTGGTTATTAGAATGATAAATGGCGCCAATTTCGGAACGTCCTTGACACTGCGCATGCGCAGTAGGGGCGAAGTGTGGAGGGCCTTTCAGGACATGTTTTCTTTAGTTTTAGATGCAAATTTTGGGGATTGGGGGGCAAAATTTGTGTTTGGCCCTATATTTTAAGAGTTAGCACCAGCTATGTCTGGGTCATTGGTAAGTATAAAAAATATATAAATTACTATAAATTTTTTAACTTTTCAAAAAATTTCAACAAAACCATATCATTTGACCCCTCATTGGAACGAGCTCGTCGAGCTCGTTCCAACGAGGGGTCACATGATATGGTTTTGTTGAAATTTTTTGAAAAATTTAAAAAAATGATATTTAAATTAATAAATTTTGATATCGTCTGCATTGTGTAAAGGGTTAAACACAAGTAAATAAATAAATACATTACATATTCTGAAATAAAAGTTGTAATACATACAAAAGATATATGCCTGGAAAACATACAGCACCATGAATAAAGAGTTCAGAAATTGAGATGATTAGGAAAATAGTGAGGTTCAACATGCCAGAGCTCATGACTTTAACATTCACCATGCTGTGACATTGTGTTTGTGTTGCATGTGAGATTCATCTTTCTCTCCCCACTGCATGTGTAACATATGTGTGTCCCAGGTGAGATATCAGGGAGAGACAGATGTATCCCACCCCACCCACGTGACGTTATACATTTATAATGTTATTATGATGTTATGCATATCGAATCAGTTTCTTGCTACCAACTAATTCATATTGACGTCACCGGAATGCAGTGTGATCAAAGTTTGATGCTCTAAAACTCTTCAACCCTGAAGCTGCCACCGTTCCTAATCGATTTTGTGGTATATACTTTTGGTATATACATAACTTGTGCATGCTCTTTCCGATGGTGTCATCAGTTTTTCAAAACAACGAATACAAAACGAGTTGATTGAATCAGCACGAGACTCCCGATTACCTCTGGTTAATGTAATCACTGCATGTTGGGGGGAGAAAAATAATCCATTATGGGTACGGGTGTGGGATGGGAAAATCTCACCCTCAGGACAAGATATTTGGTCCAGACACTCGGCAATCCTCATGTCAGGGCCATATATCTTGCCCTCGGGTGAGATTTTCCCATCCCACACCCTCGCCCATCAAGGATTATAATATTCTCCCACCACTAAGGTACTGAGATATATATAAAGTCACGTGGGACAGCTGGGAGAGATATGCCTGTCTCACCCCACCCATGTGACAGCTATCTTACCCCACCCACATGACCAACCTACTTGCATATTTAATTGGCACTGGAACTATTTAATCATCGCAAATCACGTCTGCACATGTTTAAACAAACAAAATGGAAGGCCGTTTCCATAAATACGACTTAAAAGACGAAAATTGAAATCAGAACACTCAAAGAAAAACTTCAGCACACCTTAGATTGCTCTATCAGTTTATCGGAGACAAATATACTTCTAATATCATTGTGCCTTATCAGGCTGAAGTACAAGTCTGGAAATGACGTGTCTATGCATGTTGACCGCATGTTGAGTGTTAATGCACTGAGGTCGCTTCAGTGCATTAACACTTTAACACTCAACATGCGGTGCTAGTCTGTGTGTTTTGAAGTATATACCTTTGGTATATTCCACTCTTCTCAACAAGCTTTCCGAATTTCTTATTGCTTTTCTCCTGGATTGAACGCACTAAGAAATATTCTTTCCTGGAAAATATGGTACTTTCTTATTAATGATGTCACACCCCTAAACTGGTGGGAGAAAAATCATCCCTGATGGGTATCTGGGTGGGACAGGTAAATCTTACCCTCAGACCCTCGGCAATCCTCGTGTCTTGCTCAAATATCTTGCCCCTCAGGTGAGATTTCCCCATCCCACCCAGATCAAGGATAATAATAGTCTCATTCAGGTGTGTCGCCATGGAAACACATGCATCTCACTAGGTAGGAGGTTCGAAAATATTATATTTTTATACTGTACCAATAACCCAGACTTAGCTGGTGCTAACTCTAACAAAACCAGGGCCAAACACAAATTTTGCCCCCCAATCCCCAAAATTTGCATCCAAAACAAAAAGAAATCATGTCCTAAAGGACCTCCATACTACGCCCCCCACTGCGCATGCGCAGTGTCACGGACGTCCCGAAATTGGCGCCAATTATCATTCTCTGTTTGGCCCTTCATCAGTCAACATCTCACTGATCTTTGTGCTTGTAAATCTCAGTTTAAAGGATGCCAGACACGTAATTTTTGGAGAAATGGTGATTCTAAGGAGGATATAGAAGGAGGAGAGGAAAAAGAAGTGACAAAAAATAATCAAGGCTGTACTTAAAATTTTTTGATGAAATTATGTTAAGTTGCCTATTTTCGAGGCATGGGCCTCTTGTTGTCATTCTTGCTAAATGTTGCACTGCTTATTCAGTGTTTCCTCTCCCCTAGCCTTCTAAAGTCCCCCCTTGCAATTCTCCCATGCTTTTGGCATATTTTTGAGAAAGTTCATTTCTAAAATTTTCCTGGGAGAGTTGCTTGGATACAGAATGTTTTCTGTTATTTTCCCCATAGTTACGTTTTCACCCATGGGTGTATAAACGTTGTGTTCTGCATCTTCCATCTGATGTTCTTCAGATTCTCCCCTGGGAGTCTCTGTCTTGCATCAGATAGAGTGTTATTTTGATGACTGATTTCGGGCCAGTTTTTTCAGTGCCTGGAGTCATGTTTTCTGATGTTTTACACTGTTTGTTTACATTGGCAACAGCCTTTTTTGAGGGGGGCTGTTTGCCTTTGGTGTAGTTTATCTCACTATAAGATACATTTATATTATCCGTAAGTGTCTCATTAATTATTTAATATAAATTTAAAATTTTTGACCACACTTTGCCATCGGATCCATCGGGGCTCAACGTTACTTTTCAGCAACTTGGGCTTCGCTGAAAAAATATTTTTTCAAAATTATTTTGATTTGCAATTGTTTTTTCATTTATTAATGGATCATGTTATTATGTATCTTTGTGTCAGGGGTTTGTGCGAGTAACTAGGACTTGTTGTTGACTTTTCACAATGAAAGGATATTGTTCAAATTGTAATGGGAAGAAATCTTCCTCTGACTTTCATGATCATTGTATTAATTGTACTCAGTGTTCTCGCACTAATCCCTGTCCTATATGTCAATATTGGGATGATAAACATTGGAAACGTGTGTCACGGTATGTTGTTTCTGGAGAAAGGGCTATGCCGGCTCTTTCTCCGCAAGGTCACTCTACTCTCTCAGTTTCTATTTCAGAGGAACAAGAACAGGGTGATGTTTCCATGTTATCTTCTACAAGTGTGCGTCCGTCGTCACAAATGAATTCAGAGTTAGCGGCAAAAGTGCTCATGGAGATTAGACAAATGTCGTCCGCTAGCTCGCCCGGTGTAGCGTCCATTCACCGAATGGTTCGGCAGCCGGGTTCGTCCGATGCGGTCTGGGAGGAAATTTTGGGTGATGCGAGCACTATAAACATACAAGGTGCACACCCAGTGACGGCGGATAGTAAGCGAGAACGGAGGAAGCCTTTGAGTCCGGTTCCTAGCTCGTCCAGGTCCAGCCGGGCCGCGAGCGAGAGAGGCCCCTCTCTCATACAACAACATCTGGGACCAGATGTGGTGGTACAAAATGTGTCGCAAGCGGAGCATACGTCCGTCGCTCGGGACGCTCCGTTGTATAGGCAGTCCGCGGAGACTGCTAAGGCTTCTTCTTCTCGTCAGCGCACACGACCGCACCTTGGCTGCGTGACCGCCGATATCTTACCAGCTTCGCCGATCAAGGATTCTTCGGCGACCAGGTCACATCATCCGGCAGCCAGGGATTCGAGACCGATGGACTCCGGACGTTCGCATAGAAAAAGTATGCGGGAGCCATCTGATGCGGAGCTGCCCTCGGCGAAGCAGCGAAAGACTGCGCCTCCGCAGGTCTCGACGCCGGACATTCTTGTGCAGATAGCACAGCTTATCGCAGCATCCCAGCAGCCGACAGAAACGGTGTCGGATCGAGAATTATCCGACGGCGCTGGGTCGGTACGCTCCACCGAAGCATCGGGGGCGGACGACCGGGAGCATCATGAGGTCCGACTGGATGGTGAAAGGGATACGGATGATTTGGAGCTATCCCTTTTGGAACAACATAAAGCTGCCGTGGACTTCATCTGGCACTTTCTCCCTCAAGTTGTTCCGTCGGGCCAGACTGCTGCGGTTCCGGACAAGAGGATTATAGCGTCATTGGACTCTGAATTTTTTGAGCGGTTCAGGGACATCGCTCCCGAGTTTCCGTTGCAGTCCAATAATGTTGCAAGAACATTTGAATTATTGAACGACGCTATATTTAAACTTGCTTCCAAGACGGGGAAAGCAGGTTTCTTGTCCGCTAATACTCTCAACCTGCCTTTCATTAATGCAAGGAATAAATTCGACACGGCAGGACAGGGTATCCCGAGAGTTCCTCTGCGTATGGACGACGAGGCGGAAGACTTAGAGCTATCATTACCGTCATCGGCTTCTATTCCAACCGCGGTGTTGGAAACAGCTATTGCGTCTAACAGAGCCAATTCAGATGCCTTATCTTACGCAGATCACCTTACTAAGGCGTTATCACTGCGCCTTCAAGGGAAAGAGTTTCAGGATATTCAATCCTCTTTAAGACTTCTTTCAAGGGCAGTAGCTTATTCCACGTGTAACTCCGCCCTTTCAGTGGCAAATCTGGAGTTGGTTAGACGTGACGCAGCCCTAGCTACATCCACACTCGTGAATACTAAGGTGAAGAACTCTCTTAGAGTCGCTTTGGTCTCCGGAGATCTTCTCTTTGACGGCAAGCTTTCTGCTATTTATGATAAAATTACAAAGAAAGCTTCGGATTCTCTGTTGTTCAAATCTGCTTCTAAGAAGTCGGATACAGCAGACAAGAATAAGACAGGCACTTCTGGGTCTAATGCGCCCAAGAGAGGTTCCTATAGAGGTTCCGGTGCGTCCTCTTGGTCTTATTCGAGAGACCGTCAGGGTAGCGACTCTCGTTCGGGACGTCCTTCGGGCCGGGACAACCGGTCGGACGCCCCGAGGTCGACGGGGCGAGGTGCGGGTCATGGAGGACGTGGTTTCTCCTACCGCAGGCCTTGCAGGTCCAGGAGGTGATGGCTTAAACCTCTATTGCGTTCCGGTTGGCGGAAGGTTGTCGAGCTTTTCACAAGAATGGGCGTCGATTACGGACGACCCTTGGGTGAGAGGAGTGACTTCGGAAGGTCTAAAGATATCCTTCAAACGAAAGCCTCCATTAACTCGAAGTCCAAAGTGGACTCAGCTTCCGTCAAATCCGCAGAAAAGAGACGCTCTGTTATCAGAGGTGCAGTCTCTTTTAATGAAGAACGCGGTAGAGGTCGTAGAAAACCAGGAGACTCCGGATTTCTACAGCCATCTGTTTCTGGTTCCGAAACCAGATGGCTCGTTCCGTCCAGTCATAGATTTGAGCTGGATAAACAAGCTGATCGTCGCTCCGAAATTTTATATGGAGACGATTCGATCGGTCAGAGCGAGTATTCGGGTGAACGATTATGCAACAAGCATAGATCTCAAAGATGCGTACTTTCACGTCATGGTACATCTGACATTCCGAAAGTATCTACGCTTCGCAGTCCTAGGAGTGGTGTATCAATTCTGGGCGATGTGCTTCGGATTGAATCTAGCACCCTGGGCTTTCACTCGGGTAATGAACTCGGTAATGATCTATTTCCGAGCTCATTCGTCTGCGGTAACGTCGGCCTACCTGGACGACATTCTTCAGAGGTACGGCAATGAGTTAACACTTCAGAACGATGTTCTGAATTTACTTCTATTGCTCCGACGTCTCGGTTTTATAGTAAACGAGGAGAAGTCGGATCTGGTGCCGTCCAAGTCATTCACTCATCTGGGAATGAGCTTCGAGACGCACAACAATCTCGTTCGTCTGCCGTTAACCAGAGCGAAATTAGTCAGTTGTTACGCTCGCTATTGTCTGCACGCAGACAAAGTCACAGCGAGAGAATTTATGAGACTGATAGGTCTGTGCGGAGCCGCTGCGGATCTCGTTCCGATGGGGCAGTTACGCACACGTCCTCTCCAAATTTTCTTGACTCAGAATTGGAGTGTGAAAATTCATTCGCTCGACGTAGACGTTCTCTTGTCAGATCAAGTGAAACAAGAGATTCATACTTGGGCAAACATTCAGTGGTTAACTCAGGGAGTTCCGCTGCAGTTGCCGGATCCGAGTTTTACCATTATGACGGATGCCAGTCAAACAGGTTGGGGTGCATCATTAATCCCAACGGATTCGAGATGCCAGGATCTTTGGGATCCGCAATTCCTGTGCAAGCACAGAAACATCAAGGAAATGATGTCAATTTGGCTTGCGTTACGTCATTGGATGGACATTATTCACAATGCTCATGTCCAAATCCTATCCGACAATACGACAGTAGTGGCGTATATACGGAATCAGGGAGGCACTCATTCAGTTCCGTTGTTCAATCTAACGGAAAGAATCCTTCTGTTTGTGCTAGAACATCACGTTCTTCTTTCGGTCCGTCACATACCGGGTCGTCTGAATGTGCTAGCAGACTCCCTTTCACGAAAGGGTCGCTTGTTGCCGTCGGAGTGGACTCTCAACAAACAAGTATTCAATCAGATTTGCTACCAATGGGAACGGCCAATGATAGACTTATTTGCGACACATCTCAACAATCAGTTGCAGACGTATGTGTCTCCGTGTCCGGATCCAAGAGCATTTGCAGTAGATGCTCTGTCGATCCCTTGGGACGGAATGATAGGATATGCGTATCCTCCAGCGCCGTTAATTCAACAAGTATTGCTAAAGATAAAACAATCTCAATGCAAGATTCTGTTGGTAGCATCTCTGTCGCCACAGAGACCGTGGATAAATCTACTCAGGTGTCTGTTGTGGGACCTACCGCGAAAGCTTCCTCCACGGGAGGATCTTCTTTCGCAGGGGAAATCGCGCCAACTCCATCACAACCTGCAAGGTCTCAACCTTCACGTTTTTCCGTTGTGCGGTCCTCCTTGCATGGCAAGCACTTTACAGGACGAGCAGTGGACGCGATTTCTAACTGTAGGAGGACCTCCTCTTCGCTAAACTATGCGGCTAAGTGGAAGGTTTTTCGTCGTTGGTGTAGGGATCATTCTGTAGATATATTTGATCCCTCTATACCAGACATTGCAAACTTTCTAGTATACTTGTTTGACGAAATCAAACTGCAGCCTGTTACTATTAAGGGTTATAGGTCTATGTTATCTGATACCTATGCACATCATGATAGTTTACAAATTGGATCTAATGTCTCTTTATCTAAGTTGGTTAGAAACTTCTCGATAAATAGACCCAGAACTCTTAGATTAATTCCTAAATGGAATTTAGCTCGGGTTCTTCTTAAATTGAAGGAAAAGCCATTTGAACCTCTTGGGACAGTAGATTTCAAATTCTTATCTTATAAGACAGCTTTTCTCTTAGCTTTCTCTTCTGCTAGAAGAGTCAGTGAGCTTCATGCACTGTCGGTGGATGATTCTCACTATCGTAGTGTCGGGAACACTATCACCTTCACTACTAATGTGGGTTTTTTAGCTAAGAATCAGGCTCCTAATAAATATCCGGAACCTATTGTTATTAAGGCTCTTCCGTCTTCAGACGGGCGTAGGCCTTTACTCTGTCCTGTTAGAGCGTTACGTATCTATAAACAGAGATCTCAGTTTATCAGAAAGGGACGGAAACGTTTCTTTCTTTCTTTGATGCCTAATAGAAAGGACATTTCGGTCCATTCTATTGCTAGATGGATTCAATTAACTATCCGTACTGCTTATGAGAGTTTATCTTCTTCTCAGCAGTCTGTGCTTAAGATTTCCGCTCATGAAGTAAGAGCTCTTGCTACTTCTTGGGCTTATGCTAATAGTGTTGCTATTACAGATTTAATGAAGGCTGCTTATTGGTCTCAGCCATCCACATTCACGAAGTTTTATCTCAGAAATATTGAGTCCATTTCTGGAGACCTGCATTGTTTAGGTCCGTTATCTGTTGCTCAGAATGTCGTCCACTAAACAGTTGCAACTATAGTTATGCAGGCATTCTGTTCCGGCAGTGACTCCGTCCGGCTGCCCTCTTCGCTCTGGGCTATTTGACCCAGGGCAAGGGGAAGGGGGGGGGGGGGGGGGGGGGTCCCTTAGGTCACCTGCTTTATAGTGAAAAGCAAGGGAATGCCTCCTCCAAGTCAGTATTTCTGAGTCGCTTCCGGGATGGTTTTAAAGTGTAATATTAATGTTAAAATTCATTCATGTCTTATTTTTAAAGTGTAGCTCGGTGTGAAGCATTTGTATATGTCAAGTGTCAAACGGGCTTTAATATACAATACTCAGACACTTTTAAATGACTATAAAGAGTCTCAATTCTCTGGACTACTTTATTTATTGGCTTACTTTAAAATAATTAGTATAAGGGATATACTGGATGTTAATAGAGAACATGAATATTATTGTGCTCAATTATTAAGGGTATTGTATCTTTCTAATTTAATATTAAATAAGTAAGATACATGTAAAGCCTAATACTCCTTTTCTCCTTAAGGGGTTACCTCTTTATTATATAGTTGAGCTTATTGGATTTTCCTCTATGTCCTAGGCCCTCCAGCCTGTTTACTATTCAGCTAAGTCTGGGTCATTGGTACAGTATAAAAATGTTAAAAAATTTATAGTAATTTATATATTTTTTATACTTACCAATGACCCAGACGGGGATGGCCCTCCCAGGAGTTGGGAACTCTTGCCTCCCCGCTGAGTACATAGCGCTGACCAGGCACTGCCAGTAAGAATGATAATTGGCGCCAATTTCGGGACGTCCGTGACACTGCGCATGCGCAGTGGGGGCGTAGTATGGAGGTCCTTTAGGACATGATTTCTTTTTGTTTTGGATGCAAATTTTGGGGATTGGGGGGCAAATTTGTGTTTGGCCCTGGTTTTGTTAGAGTTAGCACCAGCTAAGTCTGGGTCATTGGTAAGTATAAAAAATATATAAATTACTATAAATTTTTTAACTTTCTCAACAAATTTCTGAAAGAGACAAAATATTCTAGTCAGTCAACTCTCCACCATCTGAACACCCAATTTCAAAATATCAAAATTTTAGACTGCAATTATTTTCTATTATACAACTCGGAATTTAAACCAATTCAATTTTGTTTGACAGAGATAATTGAGCTCTGTCAAACAAGATTGAAATGGTTAATTACCTAGTTGCTTTATGGGAAAAATGGCTGCTTGAAATTTTCAAATTTGACATCATTGTGCAGAGGGTTAACAGAGATTTTTCTGATAACGAATATATAGTCTATTGGTAAAACATCTACAAAATGTATTGTAAAAGGATTGGTGTAGACAAAAATATGCAATTAACAATTATTCTATTAACAATAGGCTCCTGCAAAAATTCAAAATATTCATTTTGAAATTCGATTTGAAAGTCAATATTCGATTCGGTTTGATTCGAAATCAGAAATTCAAATATATTCGAATATACTTTAGCCATAACTGTGAATGTTTACAGATTGTAATTGATCACATTATTTTATACTTATATACTTAATATTGTTCTGAGTAGAGGCATTACATTGCTATAAACACTGTTGCCACAACAACTGTTCATTTCAACTTTTTGTGCATTATGACCTATGACCATTTATAAAAAGTTTTGAACTTTGAAATGTTATTCAGCTGTTCAACTTCAGTAAATGATTTGTTCCACAATATGATCACATTATTTTCTATTGAGTATTGTTCTGTTCGATCACAGTTACTGGATACATAATCAAAAGCAATGGTTTTCTAAAATAATACAGTAGAATCCTCTTAATTGAATATCCATTTTGCCAGCGAAAATTATTCAGTTAACAGGAGTGTACAATTAACAAAGATTTCGTCAGTTTCCTGTGTTCTGGAGGTAAACTGAGCATTTATTCTATTATATCTTGTTTGACAGAGCTCATAGAGCTCTGTCAAACAAGATATAATAGAATAAATGCCTGTACTGGATGTAGTGAGGCCAAAAAGGTTGATAAATAAGGGGAATTTGGTGCGTGTCACAATAATTTTTTCGACATGTTACAAAAATTTATATACAATTAACTGGAGTTTACTCTACAACCCATATGCAGTTAACATATTAAATTTGTACTGAGGGTATGGTAAATGGTTTTGTGTTTGAAAATTATATTCAATTAACAGGGATATACAATTAAGAGATATCCAATTAAGTGGGCTCCACTGTACCATGATTATTATATAAACAGAAGTTGAACAGGTTTTAATTTACAAACAGATTGACTCCATTCGGCATTGAATTATTGTTTCATTTTAGTTATTCCACATTTTGAAACAAATGGCTTCACAGCTGAATGGAGTTCATCCGATTTGAAACAAGTTTTTTTTCTCAGGAAAATGTGATAAAAGTGAGGTATCAGCCAAGTTCATTTAAAATGTTTATTACTGCAATTTTGAAGTTACAAAGTCAACAATTTGAATAGTTTCAATCAAAAGTTAGTATATTGATTTATATCTCAATTTATAGTGTGGAAAGTTTCGAGGTGAAAAATGCACTCTACACAGCTGTATATCTTTTAATAATCAGGGTTATTATTTCAGAAAAAAATTTTCTTTTGATGACATATCCATCAACTGTGATTTGATTCAAAGTTCAATTTGAAATTCGATTCATTTTCACCATTTTGATTGAATATTTGATTTCGCAATTCGACGGTCCCTAATTAACAAGTATCTATTTAGGTTGAGAGTGCTTTGTACAGTACAATCCATAGACAGTACAATGTCAAAGTACAGTACATGGATGGTTTAGGTGCATGAAAACAACCATTGATTCAGTGGTGTTTTCTCCCAGGCAATAACTCACAAAACAGGGAGAGTGTATTACTACTGAAACATGGTGACTGTTTTTCAACTTTGTGGATATTTATTGGTTCCTAAGAATAACAGAAAAGGTGCTGAAAAATTTTCAGCTAACAGACCACTGGGTTGCAACCAGTAGTCCAAGAAAAGAAAATTAGTTCATTAACAAAAAATTACTAGTTGCTAGCAGAAATTATATCACCCATTCAGCTTGTGCCAGTGAGCATTCAGAAACTATGTTTTAGAGGCAAAAAATGAAAATTTTCGTTATTCAACAATTTTTTTTTATAGTTGTCTGTCCGGGTTGGGTAAGAAGGATTAACTCCTTTCTTCCTGCTGGCAGATATTCCTGCCTAAGGACTTGAAATCTCTTGGCATTAAAATAAGTCAAATATGAGGATGTTTAACCAAATTTTCTCCCTTTAAGTTCTATAGACTATAACCAATGATTTCTTGCGTGAAATCTTCATGAATTTTCCATCAGATCTAGTCATGGCTGCTTCACAGCAGCCATGACTAGATTTAATGATGAATATTTGAAAACTATTCAGTGGGTTAAGAGTTAAAGACAAAAATTATTTTAGGCTTGTCCATACAATAGACTAGTTATGGGATAAAGTAGACTATCCTTATAGTCTCAATGCTCAGAGAATAACTGTGGTTAGGGAACAATAAAAAACATTGCTAGATTTTCATTTAAATGTTTTGTCAAAAGTATGGCTAGCATGCAAATTTGAGGACAGAACACGAGGGTGAAGTACAGGGGACATGAATCATCAACCTGAGGTGAAGTTTTCCTGTATTTCACATGTGACTCTAACTGGTAGAGTGCTGGAAGCCCATATTTGGGCTTTATCTGAAGTATGGTTACTGCTACTTCAAGGCTTCATACTCAGTGGATGTGCTTCATATTATCTTTGATGAGAAATTATTTAGTCTGTAACCCCCTGTGGGAACCCCGGGAAATGAAGCAGTGCTTGTTTACTGGGGTAACAAGCTCTTTTTCACTGGTAAAATAGGACCCAGTCACTAATGCTTGGGGTGCGAGTCCTCTAAAATAGGCAACATGGGGTATAATGTATGTGACCTTAAACACCAATAAATAATAAATAAATAATTTAGTCTGTAAGGATTTTATTTGATACAATTTATGAGAGAGTGCCTACAGGCACTCTCTCATAAATGGCAACAAGGCAAAGACTTGTGAACAAACTTAGCACTCTACCAGTTAACACATGTGAAATACAGGAAGACCTCCACTAAGGATTATCAATTCCAGTCTCCCATTCTCTATATGAGTTATTTTCAGTATTTATACCACAATTAAACTTGAATTAAGTGAATGAAGTTGAGAAATTTAAAGAAAAATATCACATTGAGAGTCTGATAACTTTCTTTTTCAACGCTGTTTTATGTTGAAGCATTTCATTCACGTAATAATGTCACTCAGACGCATAATTACAGATCAGGTGCATTCTTTCATAATGTTTTTTCATGTAATCTAGTTTCTGCATGTGGTGTGGTGTTCCATGAATATTTCTGAATGCCTGTATTATATCACATAACACTGAAGACACGTAGGAATTGCAGTACAGTGGAACCCTGTTAATGGAATAGCCACTTTGACTATGAAAATTATTTAATTAACAGGAGTGTTTGGTTAACAGAGATTGTGTCGCTTTCATGTATTCTAGAGATAAACTTACCATTTATTCTATTATATCTTGTTTGATAGAGCTCATGGAGCTCTGTTAACTCTTTACCTAACGAATCGCCCGCATCCGCCCACGTAATATGCAAATTCAGCAGTTGAAAAAAATATTATTTTTCAGAAAATTTCAACAAATCCATATCATGTGACCCCTCATTGAAACGAGCTTGTCGAGCTCGTTCCAACGAGGGGTCACATGGTATGGTTTTATTGAAATTTTTTGAAAAATTTAAAAGAATATTTAAAGTAATAAATTTTGATATTGTCTGCGTTGGGTAAAGGGTTAAACAAGATATAATATGTTAAATTCCTGTATTGGATGTACTGAGGTTAATAAACAATGAAAACTGGGGAGAGTCAGGGTAATTTCTCGACATTTTGCAAGATTTTTTATTTAATTAACAGGAGTTTACTCTGTAACCCATATTCAATTAACAGGTCAAATTTGTTCTGGTACCTTTGTTATCACCTTGGGATGAGAATGAGTGTTTTGGGGTGCAGTCCAAAATTCAAGATGGCTGCCGGCAGCTATTCTGTACAGAAATTAGGGCAATCAGTTTTTTTGTACAGAATTTCTGTATGAAAGTTCTGATTTGAATAAATTTTTGTACCAATGTTTAGTAAAATGGAATACATCACATACAGTATGGGTTTTTTTCTTGTGCAGAAATTATGCAAATTAGATGAATTTTGATTTATTTAGTTCTACTTATACACTGTAAGTGCACATGTCAATACGGCTCAGGCTAGAGGCTGTATTTATCAACCAATCTTCACGAAACTTCTTGGGTACCTTTGTTATCACCTTGGGATGAGAACGAGTGTTTCTGAGTGCGGTCCAAGATTCAGGATGGCTGCCAGTGGCCATTTTGTACCGAAATTAGGTCCAATCAGTTTTTTGTCACAACTTCTATACAGCTCATATTTATGAGCTGATCTTCACGAAACTCCTTGGGTACCTTTGTTTTCACCTTGGGACAGGAATGAGTGTGTTTTGGGGTGCCTTTGTTATCACTGTGCTATGAGAACAAATATTTTGGAGTTCAGTCCGACCCACTCTGGGATTCAAAGATTTCTTTTCTAGTTTAGCATCTGACTGTCACCCACCTTTACAATACTTTACCTATACATTTGTTACAGGCTACGGTCAGTATTTATGTACAGACCGTTACAATACTTTATATGTACCTTTGTTATCAGGTCATTACCTAGATGTTTGTCATTGCTGTGTCACATACTATACATGTACATGTCTTGACAAGTTGGGCTACAGTGTCATTGACACTTTCATTTATGTTTTATCCTTGAAGGTAACAAAACTAGGGTGGCTGCTGCATATTGTTGTGCAAAGTACAGAGTGGATGGAAGTGAATTATAATAAATATGCTTAGTCAGGATATTTGTATATGCATTTATTGATAGAGGTAGAAAATTAATATTATTTGAGTCTGTCAAAAATGAATCTTGTCAAACTATTTATGTTTATTTATTAAGAGTATTTATTGTTATTTATATTGAGAGAATCTATTAATCATTGACATTATATGTTTGGAGAGGTGCATTGTTTTCATTTTATTAAATTTTGCTTATATACTCGTTATATCAGGGAGAAAGAAACTTGTTTTATCTTTTAACTTGGAGGTGGAGTGACTTGCTGATCTCAATACTATGAGTTTCATACCAAGTTTCAAAATAAAAATATAAAACAGATCTTTTAAACAATATAAATATTCATTTTTTTGTTAATTGTTAATTCTTTAGACTCTGGGAATTTTGTTTTACCTCATCTGTTTACTGGTTCATTCTGAATAGTTAATTGAAATATAACCATTTACAAATGTATACTAATCATTTTAGTATTATTATCTATTGAAGAGGGGAAGCTATCCAAGTGTGTACAGTATCTGAAAAACAACTTGTTTAAGTTATTGTGCATGATAATTTAACTTTTATCATGTGATTGGACCCTCTTATTGACTATGTTAAACTCATACTTTAAGGGTCGCTAAGTGCAACCATTCAGTAACATTCTGGAATTACATGGAAATTGTAGCAAGGAATTGAGGATCCATCCATCTAAGAATTGATTTTAACTATCTGTTGCTTTATTGGGGGTATGAAAGGGGGATGGGCATGTTCTTCATACAAAAACTTACCGTGCCAATCCCAAATACATACGCCCAATAAAACGTAGATATAATTCATTTCCATTCTTATAATTTAATTTCAAGTGGTTCCTTGTGGTGAAATGTACCACCAAGCTGCCAAAGTTTACATCAATTTACCATTGTAGTCATATCAGTCTTATTGTTGTCAACATTGGCCAATACACACAGTCTTGATTTACTCTAGAGAAAAAAACTTGTGTAAATCTTGTGTAAATAATTTATAAATTGATTTATCACTTGTAATGAATGTACCCTTGCTGAACATGAACATTGACTCATATTTCAGTGGACAATTATGAGTAATCGTTTTGGTATAATAGGTGCATGCAATTCAATAACGTGACGGCATACATTCAGCAATCGCAGTTCAGTTGCATAGCTGCTGGACACGTGCACAGTTTTTAGTCCCCTACCGGCAGGGGAGGGGACTATAGGTTTGCACTCCATCCATCCATCCATCAGTCTGTCCGTCTGTCAGTCACACTTTAGTTTTCCGGAGTTTTTTTGGAAACGCTCCAATGGAATGATTTCATTTTTGGTAAACTACTATAGAACGATGACTTACAGATCAAGTATGAGTTTCAGGCTGATTACATTATTCTTGTGTGAGTTACGGCCCTTGGAAATATGGGAAAAAGCACCAAAATATCAGTTTTCCAGAGTTTTTTGGGAAACGCTTCAACAGAATGATTTCATTTTTGGGAACCTACTATAGAATCGTGACTTACAGATCAAGTTTGAGATTCATGCTGATTGCATTATTCTTGTGTGAGTTATGGCCCTTGGAAATATGGAAAAGCGCCAAAATATCAGTTTTCCAGAGTTTTTTTGGAAATGCTTCAACGGAATGATTTCATTTTTGGGAAACTACTATAGAACGATGACTTACAGATCAAGTTTGAGTTTCATGCTGATTGCATTATTCTTGTTTGAGTTATGGCCCTTGGAAATATGGAAAAGCGCCAAAATATCAGTTTTCCTGACTTTTTTTGGAAACGCTTCAACTGAATGATTTCATTTTTGCTAACCTACTATAGAACGATGACTTACAGATCACGTTTCATTTACACTCTGTCTATCCATCCATCAGTCTGTCTGTCAGTCTGTCGGTCATACTTTAGTTTTGCAGACTTTTTTTGGAAACGCTTCAACAGAATAATTTCATTTTTGGTAACCTACTATAGAACGCTGACTTACAGATCAAGTTTCATTTACACTCTGTCCATCCATCCGTCAGTCTGTCAGTTAGTCTGTCGGTCATACTTTAGTTTTCCAGACTTTTTTTGGAAATGCTTCAACGGAATGATTTCATTTTTGATAACCTACTATAGAACGATGACTTACAGATCAAGTTTCATTTGTACTCTGTCCATCCGTCAGTCTGTCAGTCAGTCTGTCAGTCATACTTTAGTTTTCTGGACTTTTTTTGGAAATGCTTCAACCGAATGATTTCATTCTTGGTAACCTACTATAGAGCGATGACTTACAGATCATGTTTGAGTTTCATGCTGATTGCATTATTCTTGAGTGAGTTATGACCCTTGGAAATATGGAAAAGCGACAAAATATCAGTTTTCTGGACTTTTTTTGGAAATGCTTCAACGGAATTCATGCTGATCACATCTAGGTTATAACATTTGTATAATTACTAATGCGCGTTAGTCCGGTAGGGGACATTGTATTGCTTCAGTGATACGTGCGCTTTTGTTTATTTTGTTTTGACAAAGAGGTGTCGGAAAATCAGAAACGTTGATACGACAGGAAAAAACATTCATTGACTTTGTGAAACATCACCTTGATAAATCATGTCCAAGCAAATCGATTATCATAGAAGAAAATGAAAAATTAAATAATGACACACGTTGAAGCATTTGGTCTTTAACGGTATGGTTCCCTGTGGGAACCCTTGAAAGTGAAACAGTGTTTGTTTACCATAGTAAACAAGCTCCATTTTTCTTCTGAAATAAGATCCGATAACCAGTGCCTTGTGTGGAAGACCTCTGAAATGGCAACGTGGGTATAAACGTTTGCCTGGACATGACTTTGCAATCTATCTGTATGGAAGCATTATAGAGTCCCTGTTGGGCTAAAATGTGATAGACGAGAGAGCGGACAAATTTGAAGCCCGCTATTATGCTAACTACTAAATCTTTTTTGGCCAGGTGCTTCCAATTGACGGAAGTGTGCCGTTTTACAAACTGGTGCAGTTACGCATCTACTTTTGTTTCTTACTTAAGATGATACGATGTTGGTAACTATATAATTCTCAATTTTTCTGGGCCCGGATCTGTTGCTTTTGGGTGTGGAACATTGCTGGTATTTGTCCCTCAGTCACTTCATAGAAGAAAGTAAGAGACACTGTTTCTTCCTTCTGGACTGTAGTGAAGGTTGTTTTAGTTCCCCCAGCATTTTGTAATACACCTTTTTTTATGCCCCCAAAAAATTTTTCGAGGGGTATATAGTGGAGGTCTCCATCCATCCGTCTGTCCATCTGGGCCAACATTGGGGGGTTAGGGGATATTATTATTAGGGGCTACCTCCAAATTAAGGTAGTGTTAGGGTTAGGAGTGGGGTTAGGGTTAAGGGTAGCCCCAGAGTAGGGCTTAAGGTTGGGGAGGGTTAGGTCCCAGGGGGGGGGGGGGGTAAAGTTGGGGTCAGGGAGGGGGGGTAGTTTTAGTAGCCCCTAAACCGAAAAATAGCTCCTAATCCTATTGGTTTGGCTAGGGTGGGGTGGGGGTTAGGGGTAGCCCCAGAGTAGGGCTTAAGGTTGGGGGTTAGGGTCTGGGGTGGGCTTTTAGGGTTTAGGGTCAGGGTGGGGTAGGGTTAGGGTGTGGCTTTTGGGTGGAGGGGTGGGGTTAGGGTTAAATATAAGTTCTAGGGTGGAGGGGGTGGGGTTCTGGGTAAAATAAGGTTTTGGACATACAAAATGTTTTTTTGGTAGCCCATAAACCCGAAATGTTGGAGTGTCCGTCCGTCCGACTGTCTGTCCATCCGTCCATACGAACATTTTGTATTATAACTCGAACATCAGTTGTCGGATTTTAATTTTCTTTGATATGGTGATAGGGCAGCTTGGGGGAATGGATGCCTTTGTACCTAGGGTTTCGTCTGACAAATTTTACAGGAATTATGTCCCTTATTTACTTTTTCCATCTGTCCGTACGAACATTTTGTATTATATCTTGAACATCAGTTGTCGGATTTTAATGTTCTTTGGTATGGTGATAGGGCAGCTTGGGGGAATGGATGCCCTCGTACCTAGGGTTTTGTCTGACAAATCTTACAGGAGTTCTGTCCCTTATTTACTTTTTCCGTCCATCCGTCCGTCCGTCCGTCCGTCCGTCCGTCCGTCCGTCCGTCCGTCCGGGCAGACATATGGGGGTTTAGGTGGCTATTTGTTGGTAGAAATGGGGGTTAGGTGACTACTGCAATTTATGTGACTAGTCACATAGTTAAATGTCATTATTCTAGGGTGAGGTTTAGAGTTGGGGTGGGGTGGGGTTAGGGTCAGTAAAGGGTAGGGTTAGGGTTTGCTACCACCCCAAAAATTTTTCACTCAAAAAGTTGTTTTAATACAATGGACATGCATTTTAGTTAAAATAGACTAGGAATATATTGAATTTTCATTAGTCTAGGGTGGGGTTTAGAATTGGGAGTGGGGGGAGTAGGTTTAGGGTCAGTAAAGGGTAGGGTCAGGGTTTGCTACCACCCCAAAAATATTCCCCAAAATCACTTGTTTTAATATAATGGACATGCATTTTATTGTAGTCCCATAAAAATAGCCACATAACTACCAATTTGTTAGGATGTCCGTCCGTCCGTCCGTCCGTCCGTCCGTCCGTCCGTCCGTCCGTCCGTACAAACATTTTGTATAAAAACTCGAACATCAGTTGTCGGATTTTAATGTTCTTTGGTACGGTGATAGGGCAGCTTGGGGGAACGGATGCCCTTGTACCTAGGGTTTCATCTGACAAATCTTACTGGAGTTATGTCCCTTATTTACTTTGAAAATTGATGATTTTTTGGTTTCCTACCAATTAAAATTGTTTGGCTGAACCGATGAGTTTCAAATTTTATATGCTGATTACTCATGTCAAAGTACAGGTCAGTTTCAATTTGAGGTTTGACTCGGCAATTTTTGATGCAGTTATGCCCCCTTTTTCACTTGGAAAAGATGCAAGACCAGTTCTACTTTTTCACTGGTTTGAGAATTTTTAACAAAGGTATGTACTATTCCTATTTTTGCCTCTTTCAGTTATTTTTCAATATGGCACCATTTAAGTCATCTGCAATTATTTTTATAACTTTTTCTCTATTACTGACTCCTTAGTGCTGTTCTGCAATGTAGCAGCAGTGAAGCTGTTGTTACAAAACATATTAACAAAATATAAGTAATAATAATTTTATTGGCACTTTGCCATTCCTTACTGTTGTTCTGCAATGTAGTGTTGTTCTGCAATGTAGCAGCTGTTGTCTGATTATCCACATGTGAGTACGACTTGGCTACCTTCGGGGGCATTAGCACACACGTTAGCATTGCTCTTGTCTCTTGATTTATAGTTTTTCGTGATGAATCTCCCACCCCTTCTTTGTATGCTTTCTAGTTTTGTAAGCTCTTGCTTTGAATGGGTCCCAAATGATAGCTCCACACTCCATTATCGATCTTACTAATCAATGTCGGCTGTTCTTCGGCATTCCCTTGGACAGTTTGGAGATTTCTGTGGAGTGTGTGGGTGGGGGGGGGGGGGGGGGGAGGGAGGGGGATGGGTGATCCAATAGTAAAGTTTGCCTTTTATTTACATTGATGTGTTTTTTTCCATTTAAGATCTTCCTGTACAAGTAGGCCGAGGTAAGGGTTAGGTGGACATTGTTCTAGTATATTGCTATTTTGGGTGTAGAATCGATTGCTTTTTCATCTCATGCTCAGAATGTAACATTTTTAGCTTTAAAGTGCATTCTTCAGACTGATGCCCAATTTTTCTAGACAAGTTTGGTCATTTACTAGGGTGGTGTGATCCCTCTTGTTGTTTATTCCCTGGTACAATGGGCAGTCGTCTGCAAATACTGAGCTTGAGAGATCGTTGATGTGGCATAGGAATTCTATTGTACAGGAGACAGTTCTTTGGGGGACACCTGAGTCAACGGTTCCTTCATCCGAGAATTCCCCTTCTGGGGCTACTCATGTTTTCCTTTCTGTGAGGATGTGTGTTGCGGTCAAAGTCCAGTATGGCTTTGTCGACTTGTTTGACTTGGTTGAATGATTGTAATATGTCGCGAGTTGTGAATGCAAGGTGCTTTTCACAGGAGTAACCTACTCTAATCCATGATTTAATTTGTTCTTCTCCTGGTGCTTCAGCAGTCTACAGATTGTGTTCGAGTTGCTTACATGGCACAGAGGTTACGGATACTGGCCTATAATTTTCTGCTACATGTTTATCTCCCTTTTTGAATATGCTAGATATTGCGTTGAGCCAGTTGTTTGATAGTGTACCATAGTCTATCAAGTTCTGAAATATGATTGAATTTGTTGGAGAGAGGTGGTCGGCACATTGTTCCAGTACTCTATTTGGCACATTGTCTGGACCAGATGCTTATGATGTGTTCATGTTTTCAGACAACTTTGCCACCCCGTCTTGGTTGATTTTGATGGTTGGTATGGCTTGAGGGACATGGATTGTTGTCTTGGGCAGAGTACATGTCCTTTTTCTCGTGAAAACTGATAAGAACTTTAATTAGGATCTGTGCTCTTTTTTTTTGTGAAACATACAGACTGTTGTTTTTGTATGGTTTCTGTTTTTATTTCTTCTTCTCTTTTTCTTTGCCCTATCTTGTTGATTTTTGGCATACTGACAGAGAGTCACAAGTTCTCGGCACCGTGGGGGTGTTTTGAAAGTGGGTCACACCCATATCTCATATGACCTACGAACTTGGGACCAACACCAAATCAGTCGACACACGATGGAAGTTCAAAATATGGGTCAAGGTCATGGAGGTCACCTAGGGGTCATTGAGTGCCTTTTTCAGAATTCCTGGAAATCACATTTATTGACCTCCTAAAGCAGTCATGAAGTCTATACATGCATTTTTACTTAAAAAGTGGGTGTTGCCAAAATTTTTGAAAGTAGGTCATGCTCATATCTTAAGCATGATATGACGAATGGACTCGGGACTAACACCAAATGAGTCGACACTCAATGAAGGTTAAAAAATGGGTTTAAGGTACAGAGGTCTCCTAGGGTTATTGGTCCTTTTAGATTTAAGTGCGGCATTCGATACAATTGATCACGCCTTGCTTCTTGATAGATTAGAGCACGATTGGGTATTGATGGGGCACCATTGAGATGGTTCTCATCATACCTAACTTATAGACCCCAGAGAGTGGTGGTCGGCGGTGCAGAATCGAAAAACGTTCCCTTGGAATTCGGGATGCCTCAAGGCTCCATGTTAGGACCCTTGCTTTACATTATGTATGTTCTCCCTCTAGGCGATATCATCCGTAGTCATGACCTGAGCTTTCATTGTTACGCTGATGACACTCAGCTTTACGTGCATTTTCAACGGAGGACCGAAGGGCAAGCGGCTAGCAGCCTAGAATCTTGTGTATCTGACATCAAATGTTGGATGACACGTAATTTCCTGAAACTGAATGCAGACAAAACGGAAGTGATATACATTGGTTTACCTCACCAGCTATTCAAAAATATCTAAACTGCATCTTGAAATTGAAGGTACCGTTGTTCCCCCTTCTACTGACGTTCGAAACCTGAAATATTTTGTCGATGACAATCTTGCTGCCGAGAAACATGTGATGCAAGTGTCTCGGGTCAGCTTTCCATCATTTTCGAAATATCAGCAGGGTTCGTAGCGTTGTTGACGAGGGAACGGCAAAGCAGTTGGTGAATTCCTTTGTAATCAGCCACCTGGGACTATTGCAATTCGTTGTTATATGGCTGTAAGAAATCACTTATAACAAAACTGGATAACGTCCACGGTCTGCAGCTAGGTTGGTATGCAGAGCACCTAGAAAATTCTCACATAACTCCAATTCTGCGCAAACTCCACTGGCTTCCTGTCGAGGAAAGAATCAAATTCACAATTCTGTTACTCACATTCAAGTGTATTAATGGCCTTGCTCCATCTTATCTAACCTCGCTTGTCGAGGAATACAAACCAGCTCGAGCTCTCCGATCTTCTTCCTCTAACAGCTTGGTTAGAAAGTCTTACAACTTGGTTACTGCAGGAGATCGCTCATTTTCGGCAGATGCACCCAACCTCTGGAATCAATTACCGGAACAATTCAAAGTATCCCAAAGCGTAGAGACATTTAAGTCATCCCTTAAGACATACCTGTTCAAAAGTGTGTACAACATCGAATAACGTGTATTTGTATTTGTATGCATTTCTTTATTTGTATATATAACATTGTTTGTGAAGCCCGTGAGCACCTTGTGTGGAGACTCGGCTATAAACTACATTATTATTATTATATTATTATTGAGTGCATGTTTCAGAATTGCAGGAAATCACTTTTTGGATCCCCTAATGTATTCTCAAAGTTCATACATGCATTTTTTACATCAAAAAAAGTGGGCATGGTCAAAATTTTGAAAGTGGATCACGTTCATATTTCAAGCATGGTATGATGCATAGACCTGGGACCAACACCAAATGAGTCGACACACGATAGAGCTTCAAAATATGGGTCAAAATCACAGAGGTAACCTAGGGGTCATTGATTGTATTTTTAGCTCAACTTTGGCGAAGCCAAATTTGAGGTATTGCCATGGCCCGTCGTCCGTCTGTCTGTCTGTCTGTCCATCGTGCCATACACACGGCTCGGGTTAGAGGCCGTATTTATGAATCGATCTGTATGAAACTTCTTGGGTACCTTTGTTATCACCATGAGACGAGAACGAGTGTTTTTGAGTCTGGTCCAAAATTTAAGACTGCTGCTGGCAGCCATTTTGTACCAAAATTAGGTGCAATCAGATTTTTGCGCAGAACTTTCAAATGAAAGCTCTGATTTGAATAATTTTTTTGTAGGAATGTTTAGTACCATGGGATACATCACATATAATACGGGGTTTTTTCTTGTGCGTAAATTATGAAAATTAGACTAACTTTGATTTTTTTAGTGTTACTTTCAGCACTGTAAGTGCAAATGCAAATACGGCTCGGGCTAGAGGCCGAATTTATGAACCGATCTTTACAAAACTTCTTGGGTACCTTTGTTATCACAGTGGGACGAGAACGAGTGTTTTTTGGGTCCAGTCTGAAATTCAAGATGGCCACTGGTGGCCGTTTTGTACAAAATTAGGTGCAATCAGATTTTTGCGCGGAACTTCCATATGAAAGCGCTGATTTGAATAATTTTCTGTGTGAATGTTTAGTACCATGGGATACATCACATATAATACGGGGTTTTTCTCATATCTATTTAATGTTACTTTCAGCACTGTAACTGCGAAAGCCAATACAGCTCAGGCTAGAGGCTGTATTTATGAACCGATCTTTACAAAACTTCTTGGGCACCTTTGTTATCACCTTGGGACGAGAACGGTGTTTTTGGGTGCAGTCCGAAATTCAAGATGGCTGTCAACGGCCATTTTGTACCAAACTTGGTGCAATCAGTTTTTTAGCTCAACTTTGACAAAGTCAAATTTGAGCTATTGTCATGGCCCGTCGTCTGTCGTCCGTCTGTCCATCCGTCCGTCTGTCC
This sequence comes from Pictodentalium vernedei, assembly GCA_031216915.1. NCBI lineage: Eukaryota > Metazoa > Mollusca > Scaphopoda > Dentaliida > Dentaliidae > Pictodentalium > Pictodentalium vernedei. The sequence goes on along the minus strand of CM062292.1, from coordinate 312,246,514 downwards.
GTACATCAACAATTGGCTATGGCTCGTGCTAGAGGTCGTATTTATGAACCAATCTTTACGAAACTTCTTGTGTACCTTTGTTATGACCCTGGGACGGGAACGAGTGTTTTTAGGTGTGGTCCGAAATTCAAGATGGCTGCCAGCGGCCATTTTGTACCGATGATGCAAAAATCAGTTTTTTGTACAGAACTTCTGTATGAAAGTTCTGATTTGAATAAAGTTTTGTATAAATGTTTAGTACCATGGGATACATCACATATAATACGGGTTTTTTCTCGTGCGCAAATTATGCAAATTAGACTGACTTTGATTTATTTAGTGTTACTTTCAGAGCTGTAAGTGCCAAGCTGCTATGGCTCGGGCTAGAGGCCGTATTTATAAACCAATCTTTACGAAACTTCTTGGGTACCTTTGTTATGACCCTGGACGGGAACGAGTGTTTTGGGGTGTGGTCTAAAATTCAAGATGGCTTGCCAGTGCCCATTTTGTACCGATAATGCAAAAATCAGTTTTTTGTACAGAACTTCTGTATGAAAGTTCTGATTTGAATAAAGTTTTGTATAAATGTATAGTACAATGGGATACATCACATATAATACGGTTTTTGTCTCGTGCGTAAATTATGCAAATTAGACTAACTTTGATTTATTTAGTGTTACTTTCAGAGCTGTAAGTGCCAAGCTGCTATGGCTCGGGCTAGAGGCCGTATTTATGAACCAATCTTTACAAAACTTCTTGGGTACCTTTGTTATGATCGTGGGACGAGAACGAGTGTTTTTGGGTGCGAGTCCCAAATTCCAGATGGCTGCCAGCAGCCATTTTGTACCGACGATGCCGAAATCTGTTTTTTGTACAGAACTTCCATATGAAAGCTCTGATTTGAATATTTTTTTGTATGAATGTTTAGTACCATGGGATACATTACATATATTACAGGTTTTTTTCTTGTGCGTAAATTATGCAAATTAGGCTAACTTTGATTTATTTAGTGTTACTTTCAGCACTGTGGGTGCAAATCCCAATACGGCTCGGGCTAGAGGCCGTATTTATGAACCGATCTTCACGAAACTTCTTGGGTACCTTTGTTATGACCCTGGGACGGGAACGAGTGTCTTTAGGTGTGGTCCGAATTCAAGATGGCTGCCAGCGGCCATTTTGTACCGATGATGCAAAAATCAGTTTTTTGTACAGAACTTCTGTATGAAAGTTCTGATTTGAATAAAGTTTTGTATAAATGTTTAGTACCATGAGACACATCACATATATACGGGGTTTTTCTCGTGCGTAAATTATGCAAATTAGACTGACTTTGATTTATTTAGTGTTACTTTCAGAGCTGTAAGTGCCAAGCTGCTATGGCTCGGGCTAGAGGCCGTATTTATGAACCAATCTTTACAAAACTTCTTGGGTACCTTTGTTATGACCCTGGGACGGGAACGGAGTGTTTTTGGGTGTGGTCTGAAATTCCAGATGGCTGCCAGCTGCCATTTTGTACCGATGATGCAAAAATCAGTTTTTTGTACAAAACTTCCATATGAAAGCTCTGATTTGAATAATTTTTTGTATGAATGTTTAGTACCATGGGATACATTACATATATTACAGGTTTTTTTCTTGTGCGTAAATTATGCAAATTAGGCTAACTTTGATTTATTTAGTGTTACTTTCAGCACTGTGAGTGCAAATCCCAATACGTCTCGGGCTAGAGGCCGTATTTATGAACCGATCTCACGAAACTTCTTGGGTACCTTTGTTATCACTGTGGGACGAGAAGGAGTGTTTTTGGGGTCCAGTCTGAAATTCAAGATGGCCACTAGCAGCCATTTTGTTCAAAATTAAGTGCAATCAGATTTTTGCGCAGAACTTCCAAATGAAAGATCTGATTTGAATAAATTTTTGTATGAATGTTTAGTACCATGGGATACATTACATATAATACAGAGTTTTTCTCGTGAATAAATTTTTTCTCGTGAATAAATTATGCAAATTAGGGGTCCGGGTGGGACTTAGGAAAATTTTGGACCAAAATCCGGAAATTAGTTTTTTGGTTTTTTATGCGTTTTGGTCAATTTAAAGACAAAAAAAAAAAAAAAATTTTTTTACACTGAAAATTTGGGGTCCGGGTGGGACTTAGAAAATTTTGGACCAAAATCCGGAAATTAGTTTTTTGTGTTTTGATGCATTTTGGTCAATTTTAAGAAGAAGAAGAAAAAATTTTAGTCTGAAAATATTTTTGTTTGGGATCGAAAATTTCCCACACAAAAATAATAATCTACAATGATTGGTCTTAATCTGTAGTCCATTACAGTCACCTTGTAATTCTTTTATTATTGTTGACTGGGCCAAAACAAATACTAATTCCTGTCATATTCATTATTCAGTTGTCTTGGTCACAGGCAAGTACTAATTCCTGTCATATCCAAGTTGAGCTACAGAGTCATTGACTCTTTCATTGTACAGAACTTTGTATGAGAGTTCTGATTTGAATAAATTTCTGTATGAATGTTTAGTAACATGGAATACATCACATATAATACAGGTTTTTTTCTCGCGCAAAAATTATGCGAATTAGATGAACTTTGATTTATTCAGTGCAACTTATACACAGGAAGTGCACATGTCCAATACGGCTCTGGCAAGAGTCTGTATTTATGAACCGATCTTCGCGAAACTTCTTGGTTACCTTTGTTATCACCTTGGGATGAGGACGAGTGTTTCTGGGTGCGGTCCAAAATTCAAAATGGCTGCCAGTGGCCATTTTGTACCATAATTAGGTGCAATCAGTTTTTTGTACACAACTTCTATACGGCTCAGGCTAGTGGCCATATTTATGAACCGATCTCTTTACAAAAACTTCGTGGGTACCTTTGTTACCACCATGGGACGAGAACGAATGTTTTGGGGTGTGGTCTAAAATTCAAGATGGCCGCCAGCAACCTTTTTATACCAAAATTAGTGCAATCAATTTTTTGTACAGAACTTCTGTATGAAAGTTTTGTTTTGAATAAATTTTTGTAGGAATGTTTAGTAACATTGAATACATCACATATAGTACAGGTTTTTTTTCTCGTGCAGAAATTATACAAATTAGATGAACTTTGATTTGTTCTGTGCTACTTATACACAGTAAGTGCACATGTCATTAAGGCCTGGGGCTAGAGTCTGTATTTATGAACTGATCTTCACGAAACATCTTGGGGTACCTTTGTTATCACCTTATGACAGGAACGAGTGTTTTTGGCTGCCTTTGTTATCACTGTGCTATGAGAACAAATATTTTTGGGTTCAGTCAGACCCACTGTGGGACTCAAAAGATTTCTTTTCTAGTTTAGCATCTGACTGTCACCCACCTTTACAATACTTTACCTATACATTTGTTACAGGCTATGGTCAGTATTTATGTACAGACCGTTACAATACCTTATTATCACCTTGGGACGAGAACGAATGTTTCTGAGTGCGGTCCAAAATTCAAGATGGCTGCCAGTGGCCATTTTGTACCGAGATTAGGTCTAATCAGTTTTGTGTACACAACTTCTATACGGCTCAGGCTAGAGGCCGTATTTATGAACCGATCTTTACGTAACTTCTTGGGTACCCTTTGTTATCACCGTGGGATGAGAATGAGTGTTTTGGGGTGTGGTCCAAAATTCAAGATGGCCACCAGCAGCCATTTTGTACCCAAAATTAGTGCAATCAGTCTTCTTGTACAGAACTTCTGTATGAAAGTTCTGATTTGAATAAATTTTTGTATGAATGTTTAGTAAAATGGAATACATCACATACAGTACGGGTTTTTTTCTCGTGCCAAAAATTATGCAAATTGGATGAATTTTGATTAATTTAGTGCTACTTATACACTGTAAGTGCACATGTCAATCCGGCTTGGGCTAGAGGCTGTATTTATCAACCGATCTTCACGAAACTTCTTGGGTACCTTTGTTATCACCTTGGGATGAGAACAAGTGTTTCTGAGTGCGGTCCAAAATTCAAGATGGCTGCCAGTGGCCATTTTGTACCGAAATTAGGTCCAATCAGTTTTTTGTCACAATTTCTATACAGCTCGAATTTTTGAACTGATCTTCACGAAACTTCTTGGGTACCTTTGTTTTCACTTGGGACAGGAATGAGTGTGTTTTAGGGTGCCTTTGTTGTCACTGTGCTATGAGAACAAATATTTAGGGGTTCAGTCAGACCCACTCTGGGACTCAAAGATTTCTTTTCTAGTTTAGCATCTGACTGTCACCCACCTTTACAATACTTTACCTATACATTTGTTACAGGCTATGGTCAGTATTTATGTACAGACCGTTACAATACTTTATATCGTACCTTTGTTATCAGGTCATTACCTTAGATGTTTGTCATCGCTGTGTCACATACTATACATGTACATGTCTTGACAAGTTGAGCTACAGTGTCATTGACACTTTCATTACATAAAAAAGTTGACCTTAAACACCAATAAATAAATAATAATATAACATAAAAAAGTGGGCGTGGCCAAAATTTTTGAAAGTGGGTCAGGCTCATATCTCAAGCATGGTATGACGAATGACCTGGGACTAACATCAAATGAGGTCTATACTCGATGGAGGTTCAAAATATAAGTCAGGGTCATGGAGGTCACCTTGGGGCCCATTGCGTGCATTTTTCAGAATTGATGGAAATCACATTTTGAACCCCCTAATGCATTCCCAAAGTCGAAACATGCATTTTTTACGTAAAAAATTGGGTGTGGCTTAACATCTAGCTAATACGAATATTTGCTATCATCTACAAATATGGCAGATCTGGTGTTGTTGGAGCCGATTTTGTTAAAGTGAGTTGAAACTTGCTGGAGGTTCAAAATGTGGTCCACCTCAATGTGGTCAATGGAGGTGATTAAGAGCATATTTTCAGAACCTTTGGGAATTGCATGGCTTTTTAGCTCACCTGACTGAAAGCCAGGTGGGGAAGTGGGGGGCGGGGGGGGGGGGGGGAGGAGGGGGGTTAATTAATCACTTTTTGTCCGTCGTCCGTTTTTCGTCCACCCGGCATGAACTTCAAGTTTGTTCAAATTGAGTCCCTGGGTTAATAATTGGGCTCCCCAATGTTGACTAAGTGATATATGAGGAATTTCATTAAAAATCTTCTTCAGATCCGCCAGTTAGAATCGTTTCATGCTTGGTATACAGCATCTATAGGAGGGTCATATTCTAGTTTGTTCAAATCGAGTCCCTGATTTAGTATTTTGGGGATCTCTATGGGAGCCTGAATTTTTTCTCAGTACAATATGAGGTAATTTCTTTCAAAATCTTCTTGCAATTCACTAGTCAGAATCCTTTCCGATGATATTTGGTATACACAATCTCGAGGTGGGTCAGTTTCAGGTTTGTTCAAATTGGTTATGTGCGTAAATATAGGAGCCCGAACATCAACTTATGCAATATGAGAATTTTTTTTTAAAATCTTCTATCGACCATATAGTCAGAATGCTTTCATATTTGGTATACATCATCTCTAGGAGGGTAGATTCCAATTTGTTCAAATCACGCCCCTGGGGGGTAATACTTTTTGCCGGTAAAAAGGACGGTGTCCGGTAAAAAGGACGGTAAGTGTATAAAAACTCACGTTTTAAAGTACTAAATGTACCTCTGAATGTGTGAAAAGTGATTATTTAAGGAAGCTTACGCAATAATAAATATATAGAAGGAAGATTAAGTATTGTATGTTTTATTATAGACTATTTTCAAGACAAAATAGTTCATTTCGCCATCGAAACTGATCGACACGCCATTTTGTGCAAGGAAAACAACGATTTCGCTGAGGTGCACGACGGGGTGAATATTATCATACTTGCTCGATGGAGGTGTAACTAATTCGTGTGCGTAACATTTAGATGTTTCTGTTCACTACAAGGGGATTTAACAGAATGGTTTTGGGAGAGAAACCATTTATAATTTTAAAATAGTCTACAATAAAATAAACAATGCTTAATCTTCGTTATATATATGTATTATTGCGTTCGCTTCTTTAAATTGTCACTTTTTTGTACATTCAGCTGTACATTTAGTACTTTAAAACATAGTTTTTATACGCTTACCGTCCTTTTTACAGGCAAAAAGTTGTGTTCAAGCTATTTTTTTTTTAAACGGGAGTTCATAACTTATTTTTTTCAGTTAGCTTCCAGAATCGATCTCAATAGATTCAGAATTTGAAGAAAAAAAAATATTCTCGGAAGAGCTCATAATCGTGGGAGGGAATACGCACAATTCCATATCAAGCGTGATATCGATCTAGTCCCCCCCCCCCCCCCCCCCCCCCCCCATTTTCGAAAATATGAAATGGATTTTTTTATCTAGTAGGGCGTAGCCAGGATTCTATAATGGGGGGGATGGGTTAGCCATTTTGGGGGGGGGGGAATCATGATATTTAGAAGGTCGTTGTGGGGTTTGCCCCCCCCCCCCCTCCCCCAAATACAAACTGTCACATACTGTTTTTAACCCCTACCTTTCTTCAGGAGGCACCAGGATCGATCTCCCCCCAGAGTTTAGCAACTTAACCTTCTACCCAGTGGGGTTGGGGCTCCCAAATGCGAACTGTCACTTATTGTTTTTAACCCAGGAAGCACATACGATTACATTGAAAATGGCATCTGAACACAATCCCTACTGCTTTTCTCTGACACACACTGGCGCTTTATGCTATCTTGAACTTGCACTACAAGATTGGGCATCAAGTAATTGGAAGCAATCCAAATCTATTGCTTGTTAATTCTAGTCGCCCGCTATATATATTGAATATGATAGACACTAATGTGTATAGCGGGCGATTGGAATTAATAACTAATGAATTGTTTACGATAATTTGTTTATGGGGAGGTGTAGCCCTAGTTAGGCCTGGGCGGGACCTCACAACGACCTTCCAAATATCATGATCCCCCCCCCCATTCCAGAATCCTGGCTACGCCCCCCCCCCCCCCCCGATATATAATCCATTTCCCATATTTTCGAAATAGTGGGTGGGGGAGGGGGCAAGATCGACATAACGCTGGCATATTTCAATGCCTTGAACTATGGAATTGGGCGTATTCCCTCCCACGGTTGTGGGCCCTTTCCCGTACATTTTTTTTCTTCAAATTCTGAATCTCTGATATCGATTCTGGTGCCTCCTGAGGAAACGTGGGGGGTAAAAACAGTAAGTTACGGTTTGCATTTGGGGCCCCCACTGTGAACTCACACATTGGGATTGGTGGAGTGAGCACAAGGGTCCCTAGTCTTAATAGGCTCATGTGGGTATCACTGAGGTGGGACTTACAGGAATCTAGAACTAGTATCCACTGATGTATGGTTGGTTTTAATATTTATTATCACCTCGGCGTGTGTTTGGTGAAACGCTACCTGAAAATAAAATATGAGCCCCCGTTTAAAAACAAAAAGCTTCAACACAACTTTTTGCCGGTAAAAGGACGGTGAGCGTATAAAAAACTGTTTTAAAGTACTAAATGTAGTCTACCTTTGAAAGTGTGAAGTGACAATTTAATGAAGTGTGCGCAACATAAAACGAAGATTAAGTATTGTTTGTTTTATTGTAGACTATTTTCAAATTATAAATGGTTTCTCTCCAAAAAAACTTTGTTAAATCCCCTCGTAGTGAACAGAAACATCTAGAATTAGCTACTCCTCCGTCGAGCAAGTATGATAATATTCACCCCGTCGTGCACCTCAGCGAATTCGTTGTTTTCTTTGCACAAAATGGCGTGTCGATCATTTTCGATGGCGAAATGATCTATTTTGTCTTGAAAATAGTCTACATTAAAAGAAACAATACTTAATCTTTCTTCTATATATTTATTACTGCGTAAGCTTCCTTAAATAATCACTTTTCACACATTCGGAGGTAAATTTAGTACTTTTAAAACGTAGTTTTTATACACTTACCGTCCTTTTTACCAGATACCGTCCTTTTTACCGGCAAAAAGTATTACCCCCCCCCCCCCCCCCCCGGGTTATTAATTTGTACTACGTATGGTTAGCCTGAATTTTAACTTAATGCAATATGAGGGAATTTCTTTTAAAATCTCCTTCTTCAGATCCACCAATCAGAATCCATTTATATGTGGTATACATCATATCTAGGTGGGTCAGATTCAAGTTAGTTCAAATCGGGTCACTGAGTTAATATTTTGGCCCCTTGTTTGAGCCCAAAGTTTAACTTTGTGCCCAAAGTTTAACTTTGTGCAATGTGCGGACATTTATTTAAAAACCTTCTTCAGATCCACCAGTCAGAATTCTTTCATATTTGGCATATAACATCTCATATTTGCTATATAATCAGATTCAAGTTTGTTCGATTTGAGTCCCTGGCTTAATATTTGGGCTCTCTTTATGTGTGTGTGGAGGGGGTGGGGGCAGGGGTGAGCGTGTTAGGTTGAGGTTTGTTCAGATCCATTCCTTAGTGTTTTTCCATAAAATCCGCCTTTCATGACTTCATTCCTTTGTAGTGTTGATGAAGGGTTCTAGTCGTTTCGTCCCATGGTCGTTTCGTCCCATTTTGGTCGTTTCGTCCCATTTTTTGGTCGTTTCGTCCCATGTAGATTTTCACTTTGGTCGTTTCGTCCCATGTGGATTTTTTACTTTGGACGTTTCGTACCATCCGAGATTGGCTAGGTAATCTCAAATTTGATTGATTTTTTATGATTATTTCTCAGTGAGACTATGCAAATATGGATATCATTGGAACCGGATTGATCAGTTAGTTCCAATAATATACGCATGGTTTTACTGGGGAAAATGTAAGACATTTCAGGCTCATTCATTTGTTGTGCAGTTTTGACCGATTTGTTAAAGGATTAAGTCACAACGGGACATATAACGACGACGGATCGGGTATTATTGTTTATTATTTACACTTTTTCTTTGAACTCATCATCAAACCTATCGCCCTCATGGGTGCGATGATATTTCTTAAGGAGCTCAGCGATGAATGAATGAAAGGTTTTAGCGCGCCGAAGGCGCGCAGGGACGATGTGGGATTTACAAATCCCTTGCGACCCGGTTAACGTTATTTTTTTCACTTGGATCACACAAGCCAAGCTTTCCTATTGCCTCAAATGGAGTCTGAGGGTTATGCACGCGGTTAGAAATCCCGACAGTTTACGTTGGAGTGTTAGATGGTCAATACTCAATCCCTCAACGCCATTAAAACTATTACAGAGTTGGCTCTATTCGGTTCCAGTTCGGTGATGGTAGAGGTTTGAGTCCCACCATGGTGGCGAGCCAGAATGTAATGTTGTGCTATGGCAAGTTTAAGGGAAGAAGAGAAAAGAAAACCGAACAGCAACGCCGGTTTGGTAGCGGCCCCGGTATATGACCATAGCGGTTACAAAAAAGGAGTGGAGAAAGCTCCAACAGTTTAGTTTTGAAAAACCGGGAGTCATCCATCAAGCCTTCTGGGAGATAGGATGCCGTATGTGATTATGTGAGGAGCTCAGCGAAAAGGATGTTGTAAAATATATAGTGAAGCATATAAAAACAAGTCCCCTAGGTTTGAAAGGCAGCAGTCGGTCCTATTATGCCCATACAGGCATATCAAAGAGACGCACTGGTGTTTATACAAACAGCCGGCTTGATCAATCACACACAACAGAAGGCTGAACTTACAACAACCAGCAAGTAAAAGTGTTTGAAGACCGACTTATTCACTCAATTAACAACAACAAAAATATAATTACAATCCTTATCAAAATTATTGCAAACAAACAAAAATACCGTGAGTCCACATTGAGATTAGTAACAAAAGACATAATAATAATAATAATAATAATAACTCTTTGGCCAGCCGCTGATTTGTCGCGGTCCTCATAAGAGAAGGCCATCATTCCCCCTGCACCCCACCCCCTCTTCCCCTCCTCTCCTCCCAGCATTCAGATATAAACTGCTTAATAGTGTCCCTCACTTCCTCTTTTTCAATTTCTTCAATAAGCATTCCTACCCTCTCCCTCGTGTCCCCCTTCAGCCATCTATCCTTTATTTCTTCACCCCACTTCTGCATTATTCTTCCAGTAAATTTTATTCTATGAGGTATATACTGTGGGCATTCCAAGAGAAAATGTTCCAGGGTCTCCACTACTCCAGAGTGGCACATTTGGCATCCCTTTTCCCCATCTCTCCCAATTTTTCCCCGAAGCTCCAGTGATCTTGATCTCAGTTTGAACAGCAGTGACCCTCCAAAGGTGTCATCTAGGTACTTCTCAAAAGCTGGCTTTTCTTTATATTGTAACCCCTGCAGTGATCTTTTCACGCTAACCCCTGCTCGCCAGTTTCGATTGCAATCTTCCATGACTCTCTCTTTGACAAACCTTTTGCCTTCTTTCATTCCTACTTCTATGTTTGTGACCTCTATAGAGTAATTGTCCATTAGTTCCCTCACATGTTTTGACCACCCCGTTTCTATATTAGAATTCCAAATGGTATCGAGCATCAATTTGCACCACCGGTTGTCAGGCAGGTTTCTCAAGTAGTTAAAGTAACACAGTTTTCCCAAATCTACCCTGTCCTTGATTTTCATCCACCCAAGCTCCCCCCTTACTGCTTCCAAAGCTGCAGCATTACTCGACCCTGTTATCCATCTGCCGGCATCATTCTGAGTACTTTCCAACTTCTTAATAACGGTTTGGTTTAATGGAATCACGTCCGTGCCATACGTTATACTCGGTAAACCCACCCTCTCCCACAGTGTTTTCCCCACAAAGACCTTATTGAAACTATTTTTCCCTAAAAGTTTTAGTTGGTTCAGAATTCTTTTCCCCTTCAGAATCAGTTTGGCTGAGTAATTTCTGTACACCCCTCTTCCCGTTATATTTATGCTTACCCCTAGATACTCATACTCTCCCGTTTCTCCTACAGTGATTTGTTTGCTTTCCCCTTCGGGGATTGAGAACTCCCCCACTCTCCATCTCTTCGTCATATCCACCTTGCGTCCAACGGGTATTACCTTGCTTTTATTTTCATTTAGTTCGAGCCGCCAAGTTTTCCCATATCTACCAACAATTTCCAGCAGTTTCTCTAGCCCCTGTTCAGTTCTAGACATTAACACCATGTCGTCCGCAAAGAATAAGCCTGGTATCTTTATGTCTCCAACATTTACCCCCTCCGCACTCTGAATTAGTTCGTCCCCTAAATCTTTAACATACAATGCAAACAAAATCGGTGAAAAGATACACCCCTGCTTGAGGCCTATATCCATAGGGACTCGTTTTGTAGTGATACTCCCTAGACTGAGTTGGCTTTGCACATCTGTATACAGTGCTTTCATGATTCCCACAAAGTCACCCCCCAGTCCGATGCCCTCGAGCTTTCGCCACATACCTTCCCTCCACACTCGGTCGTACGCTTTTTTCACATCTAGAAATGCCAGAAACATCTTTTTCTTTTCAGCCTTTGTTGATTCTATCAGTTGGGTGAGTGTAAATAGGTGATCAGTGACTCTTCGTCCTTTCCTGAAACCATTTTGAATTTCTCCTAAAAAACCTTTCTCTTCAATAACTTCCTCTAGTCTACTGTATATGACCTTACAGAATCCTTTTCCGATGTTACTACTAACTGATATCCCCCTATAGTTATCTAGAACTTCCTTATCCCCCTTTTTGTGTATGAACGACACCTTACTTTCCCTCCACTCTCTGGGGACCTCTTGCTTTCGCAGAGCCAGGTTGAAAAGGTTTGTCAGGACTTCAATAAGTGCCTCCCCTCCATTTTTGAGGAATTCGTTCGGAATTTCATCAGTCCCTCCCGCTTTACCATTTTTTAATTTCGAGACCACGTTCCGCACTTCTTCTGCCGTTATTTCGCTACATACACGATTGGATAGGTTCTCCTCCACCAGTGTATTTCTTTTTGGTGGGGACCCACTGCCCCATCGCCTATCGTTTATCTTTTCCCAGTGCTTGACTAACTCTGAAGCGATACGGCCTTTATCTTCTGTACTTTCCCCATCCACTTTGATACTCTGCACACTACTTTTCCCCCGTTTATTTACCCAGTTCCAAAATACGTTTGAGCTCGAACCCCCCGTTTTCTTTATTGTTCTGGCAAGACTGCAATTGCGCTCCTTCCTATTATTATTCTTTATCTCATTCACCTTTCTCCGTGCCAGTTCATATTCTCCTTTCATTAGTCTCGTGTCATTGTTATCAACCCCTTTAAGCTTCCTACTTCTTCTGTAAGCAGCGCATTTTACCTTCCTTTCTTTTATAGCCTTTTTCAGTCCCTCGTTAACCCTGTATCCAAGCTCTCTCGTTGGGACCCTCACCCTTCCTATACAATCCTTCCCTGCCTCTGTTAGGCTATTTACTATGCCATCTGAAATACTCTGGACATTTGCATCCCTAGGTATACATTCAAGATTTGGTTTTAGTTTTTCCCGAAACTGCTTCCAGTCGGCTCCTTGTTTTAGTCCCCAAACTTCCTTGAAGGTATTTCTGTCTCTATTCGTCTTTTTGCCCATAATCTTAACTGTTATCAGGTTGTGATCACTACCCAAGTCATTTTTTCCCTCGTCATCTATTTCTACATCTATAACCTCCCTCCATACGCTAATGTCAGTGAGTATATAATCAATTATTGTTTTCTTATCGTTCCTCTCCCAGGTCCATTTACCCTTACATTTCGCATCCCTGTTCAGGATCTTTAAACCAAGCTCTTTTGATAGGTCCAACATCTTCCTCCCATTCGTGTTAATTTTCCTATCACCTCCCTGTATGCCCTCCTCCTTATCCCCGATGTGCCCATTGAAGTCCCCCATTAGGACAATACTGAACCCTCTGTTCCAAGCTCTGTGATATTCGATCTAAGAGTTGTATATATTGAATCATTCCACTCGGGCTTACTTCCCTCCACTGCTAAGTATACAACACCAAGGGCAACACTCCTGCTTCCTAACTTGATTTTTGCCCAGACTATTTCGTTGGATACTGGAATCTGAGTCCTTGCTTCTGTGAGATCTGTAATCAATGAAGGCTGTAATTCCTCTTTAGCGTAGATGCCAACACCCCCACCCCGTTTCTGACCCTCAGTTCGCCCAGCTCCTATCCACACGCAACCCTTCATCTGATCAACCCGCTCATCCCGTCGTATCCACGTCTCACTTAGACCCATTATATCGAAGTCTCCTTCGTCCATCATTGTTGATATTTCGCTTACTTTCTTGTGCAGACCCTGGATGTTGCAGTACCCAAACTTAATGAATCTTTGTTTTTTTGTCATCACTGGCACATTATTATAACCCTGGTATGTCCCTGTATTGTGCATGTTTGTTGTTCTTCCTATGTTCCCATCATTTGTGCCCCTCTGGGTTATCGGCTGTGGTCCCCTACCCCCCTTTCCTCCAAAAAAGGCCCAGTCACCTGTAAAATTTTTTGGCCCAACAGGTCTGTACCCATCCTACTTAAATGCAATCCGTCTCGCCCATACAACTCTCCTTGTCCCCAGAATGAATCCCAGTGGTCAATGAAATGTATTCCCAAGTCTTTGCAGTGCTCTTCCAGCTCCTCGTTTAGTGCCATAATCCGCGAGTTCCTCTCATTCCCACCACCCATAACGGGGAGCACCCCTGAAACGATGATCCGAGCATTCCTGCTAAGTAGCTTACTAATTAGGTCCTTGTATGTGTCCACCAAACGAACTGATTTCCTCTCCCTGATGTTATTGGACCCCACATGTAATACCACTACCGGATCAAGCCCCGACCCAGCTACAATACCGTCCACTCTATCCCTCAGGTCCTCCACTTTAGCCCCCGGAAAGCACAGAACTGTTCTATTTTGACTGTCCGGACCACAGACAACATAATGGTGTGTTTAGTTGACCGACAAATTCACATAAACAAAAAAGAACCTAACAAACAACAATTACACGTTTGTTACAGAACAAGATGAGTTTATAAATTAGGGAAGCTAGGCATTTTCACGTCAGTCTCGGATGGGACGAAACGTCCAAAGTGAAAAATCCACATGGGACGAAACGACCAAAGTGAAAAAAATCTACATGGGACGAAACGACCAAAATAAATGGGACGAAACGCCCAAATTGTACGAAACGTCCTGGGACGAAAAGACCATGGGACGAAACGACCTGATCCCGTTGATGAACCATGACTAACTGAATGTGACCCCAAATACTTCTTTGAACCATTTTGGCAGGTGAGCCGTTAAGGCCCCTTGGGGTCTCTTGTTCATTCTATGGTTGAACAATGGTAGTCTGTTATTTGACTTGATGGATTTTGATGGGATCTGTTTGTCAAGGTTTTTGGTCAGGTGTTGATTGAACGTGTTCCACATGTTAATTTTGTTGGATCCGCTGACTTATCCTTTTCTTGTATTATTGTGGTGGTTACGTCTAGGCTGTTCACGTGAATTACAGCAACAACGAAGCAGAGGCTCAAATGAAATGTCGCTGGCCTAATGTAGACATTGAATTGGAAGGCAAAGAATGCCCCCCCCCCCCCCCCCAGTGGTATCATTTGTTTGAATTTTGACCAATAGTTTCAATAGTATTCATATAAGGAATACTTCAAAATATTTTATATAGGAATATTTTCGAGCTGACGCTCTGCCGAACAACGCCTTGTGTTTAACAACGTACTCTGAAGCCATGCAGGGAGAGGTGTTTGTTTCTCCATCTATTCACTTGTCCAGCACACACGTGGGAATCCCATGGGTGTCTCGTGGAACAGTGTTTGTTTAGTGGGGTAAACAAGGTTTCTATATCGGTACAGAATTCAAGCTCTCTCTAACTTTGTGGGTAGTAACTTGGAGAGTCTTAACAGTTGCTGTTGGAGCGCGGTGCCTCAGTGGTAGAACATTGGACAAACATGGTAGAGGTCCTGAGTTCGATCTCCATCCGGGACGACCCATATTGTGTCCTTGGGCAAGGCACTTTATTCAGGTTGCCTACATTGGGACGCGATGATGCCGTGTACTAAGGCGTACTGCACGTCGATGGTTCATATGTCTTCAACCGCTGTAACCCTGCATGAGCAGAGCTTGAACAGAGTTAGAATATTGATAAGCTGACAGTTGCTAGTCTATGCTCGGTGGTTCTCTCCGGGTACTCCAGTCCCCTCCACCCTTAAAACTGTCATGGTCACGACTAGCCACTGTGCATAAGTATGTGACTTTAACCCTTTACCCAACGCAGACGATATCAAAATTTATTATTTTAAATATAATTTTTTTAAATTTTTAAAAAAATTTCAACAAAACCATATCATGTGACCCCTCGTTGGAACGAGCTCGTTCCAACGAGGGGTCACATGATATGGTTTTGTTGAAATATTTTGAAAAATAATATTTTTTCAACTGCTGAATTTGCATATTACGTGGGCGGATGCGGGCGATTCGTTGGGTAAAGGGATAAACACCAATAAATAAATAAATAAATAAATAAATAAATAAATAAATAAATAAATAACAGTTGCTGTGAGTTGCTCGATTGTTCTCTCTGGGTTCTCAGGCTTCCTGGTCATGATATAGCCATGGATGGTGAAAATGATTGCAACAACCAATATCTGTATGTCAGCAAAGACACCGTCCAGACCAAAGTTATAGAATTTGTTTCCAACATTTCACTATAAATCGATTTGTAGGATTTGTTGGCGATTATCAATATTCACACTGTTTCTTGTCCTTACAATTGGAAAACGTGTGAACTAGAAACATGTAGGAGATTTATAACGAGTCGCGATACCGTACGAAATGCATTAAATGAGTTCACTAAATTTGATTCAAACCACGGTTTAAATGCGTTGGCAACCACAACTCGACTATGAACCACCTCTAGGCTATCAATCTATGAAAATTTAATGTTACGAAACCTGTGGAAAATGTCAGACATTTGTTGATTGACCCCCCCCCCCCCCCCCCCTGCGGAAACCCTAGGAAGTTAAGCTGTGCTTGTTTAATATGTTAAACACGCTTTGCTTTACTGGTAAAATAGCACCCAGTCACCAACGCTTGGGTGGAAGTGTTCTAAAATGAGCATGATGGGTATAAACAATTGACTAAACTTGACTTTATCTCCATGTTGCGGTCATGATTAGCCATTGTGCAGATGTGTGTGACCGTAAACACCAGTAAATAAATAAAATAAATAAATTGATTGACTCAGATCCAAGGTATTTGAAACACTGAAACCTATTGAAACCTAATAATTTGTAACGGTTTTAAACATTCTCATTTCAATGGAGTTTAAATGAGATAAATTAACCCTTTGAACAATGGAAGTATCCCCCATGTCAGTTCAATGACAGCAAATGGAAGAGTCCATATTCATTTTTGGGGGATAGACCAATAAAGATTTTCAACGTGCAGCCGTAAGGTTGCACGTTGAAAATATTGATTGGTCAACTCACAAATTGACTTAACAGCCATCCCTCTTAATGAAATTGTGACGTATCATGTTCTTTAGCCTGTAAAGCGGCCTCTCGGGTTCAAAGGGTTAAAAAAAGAAAAACACAATGTGTCAATCTCATAGATTAAAATTTTACGAAGTCTTCCCACATTTCTTACATTTTTAACATTTATAATTTTGTTCCTTGATGCTTTTATCTTATTCTGCTGCTTTGCTATTTTCATCACGTTCATTTTGTTTCAGCCCTTTTCGTCACTGCCATTTCTTTGTCGCTGCCAGTTTTATTTAAGACCGATATATGTATACATGCAATTGCCAATCTTTTGTGAGATGCGAATATTATTTGATAACGCGGGCAACACAAGAATAACATTCATACCCAAATCGTAAAATCGAACCAGTTAACAATTATCTGCTTATCTGTCATTATCACCACTTTGGAAAGGTCGCTCGTGGGCAATCATAGTGGTGGTGCAGTCCTTCTGTCCTGTGTTAAACATGTTCTCTTCCGCTGGTTTAACCCTTTATCTAACATGAAAAGCAGATGACCCTTGCTAACAAAATTCTTGAATAACTATTTCTTTTTCATTTTTTGTCTCAGAAACGTAGGTAGTGACCCCTCTTTGGAACGAGCTCATCGAGCTCATTCCAAAGAGGGGTCATAACCTATCTTTTTGAGACAAAAAAGGAAAAAATAATGAAAATTAATTGGCGATTTTTGTGAATAGCTCTGGCCGGTTTTGGCCGTTATGTTGGGTAAAGGGTTAATAGAGACGTTAATCAACTCTTTTGTTCCCCGTGGGAACCCCTGGGAGTGAAGCAGTGCTTCTTTATTATAATAAACAAACTCTATTTTACTGGTAGTATAAAATTCGGTCACCACTGCCTGAAGTCTTCTGAAGTTGGCAACTTGGGTATAAACGAATGGCTGGACTTGACTTTATATCCATGTTGTTGTTGCAATTGGCCGTTATGCTTCTAGATATATGTGACCTTAAACACCAATAAATAAATAAATAAGAATGCCTTGGTGAGACTCATCAAATCCGATGCGAGGTGATCCTGGTTGGCAAAGTGTTATTAACCCTTTACCCAACGAACCCTTTACCCAACGAATCGGCCGCATCCGCCCGCGTAATATGCAAATTCAGCAGTTGAAAAAATATTATTTTTCAAAACATTGCAACAAAACCATATCATGTTGCCCCTCGTTGGAACGAGCTCGTTCCAACGAGGGCTCACATGATATGGTTTTGTTGAATTTTTTTTTTTTAAATTTGAAAAATTGATATTTAAAATAATAAATTTTGATATCGTCTGCGTCTATCGTCTGCGTTGGGTAAAGGGTTAAACCCCAATAAATAAAAAAAATAATAAATAAATAAACTTTTCTGAAGTAGACAAACTAATTATAAGTAATTGCCCAAACATGATTTTATGATTGTGTTGCCCCCTCTGTTGGAAACCCCAGGAAGTGGTTTTTGTTTACTATGGTAAACAGGTTCTGTTTCACTTGTAAAAATGGAATCCATTCACCAATGTGTTGGATGGAAGTCCTCTATATTGGGAAAGCTCAGTATAACTGGATCTTTATATTTGTGTTGTGATCATGGTATAATAGAAGAGGCTTTACGTGATCTTAAACACTAATAAATAAAGTTGCGATTTCGCAGTAGATGCAAAATGTGACTTGGAATCACAATAAACATGTGAAAATGCATAATGGTAGTGACTTTGAATTTAATTATTTATTGTGGTTTAACGTCACTTTCGATAGCCAGGGTCACCTTGTATCGGACAGTTTTACGGGTGGTGGAAGTTGAAGTACCCGGAGAGAATCACGAGCAACAGAAAGAAACTGCCAGACTCCCCAGCGTGCTAACTCCACACAATCAGGGTTAGCATTGGTTGAAAATGAGTGCACCATCTACGTGTTGTACGCCTTAGTACACAGTGCCACCGTGCCCTCCACGTGTAACTTTGAATCACAATACACATGGAAATGTATCATGATACACCAAGGGCGCTGTGGCTTGGTGGCTACGGCGTTGAACTTCAGGCCGAAAAGTCATCGGTTCGATCTCCGCCAGGAGTAACTGCGCTGTGTCCTTGGGCAAGGCACTTAATCCCGATTGCCCAAGTGAGGGGCACGGTGGCGCCTGTGTACTACGGCATCCAGCACGTCTATGGTGACCTTGTCTTCAAACAATGCAAACTCTGCTTGTGCGGGCTTAGCACGTTGGGAAGCCTGACAGTTGCTCGATACTGTTCGATAGTTCTCTTGGGGTACTCCGGCTTCCTTCACCCCATAAAACTGCTCGACACGACGTAATCCAGGCTGTCGAAAGTGTTGTTAAACCCAAATAAACAAATAAATAAATCATGATACAGCATGGTATTGTCCATAAAATACCCTGGAATATCTATTTTTTCTCTTTTAGAGTTGCTATTTCACGGACTCTTGTCCGTGATATAGCTAACAGACTGTTTAATGCGAGCCCGTGATGGAGCTAACGTGAGCCTGTGATATAGCATACCATGCTGCTTCACAATCAGGAATCCGTGATGTTGCTAACAGGCTATTTCGTTGGAGCCCCTGATATAGCCACTGCCTATTTTTTTATTTTTTTTTTTTTTGTTTTTGGATAAGGATAGTGCTGGCTACAAGAGATGATTAGGTAAAAAAATAACCGGTTTCAAGGGAAGAGTCTGGTTTGTCCCCCTCCCTTACCCAGCACTCCGATACAATGGCCTTGAAAATTCTTAACGTTAACCATTCGAATCCGGTGGTATCTTCCAGACCAATTCAATGGCAGCAATTGGAAGAGTCTATATATTCAATGTAGGCCAATTAATATTTTCAACGTGCAGCCTCGAGGCTGCACGTTGAAAATATTCATTGGTCTGTCCCGCACATAAACTTAGCAGCCACTCTTCTTGAAGAAATCATGACGTATCATGACTCTTTTCGTGTCCCTGCACGGAATCGCAGTCTCTGGGGTTCAAAGGGTTAAACCATAGTTGAGGAGATGGATGAGTAGTTCTTTTGGGTAATTGTTTTACTTCAGTAGTGTAAATGTGATGATTTTCAACTGTATAATTTATTGAGAATATCTATGATTATGCACTTAGGTGTTCTCTTACCTTCATTCTAATAAATGTTTTCTGTGTTTCGTTTGTTTTAAATTTAATATTTGAGTCCCAGGCTCCCTTCATCGAACGTCTGAGTGAGCTCACGCTTTCACTTGACGTCAGCCATCCGTCATCCACAACAGCGCTTAATTTGTTTGTTTGTTAGGGGGCGCGGTGGCTCAGTGGTTATGGCATTGGATTCAAAATGAAAGGTGCACGGTTTGATCCCTGCCAGAGTTAACTGCTTTGTGTCCTTGGCCAAGGCACTTAATTCCGATAGCCCAGGTGTTGGCATGGTAGTGCTGTGTGATAAGGCGTACTGCACGTCGATAATGCACTTGTCTTCAATCAATGATAACCCAGTTTGGGTGGAGTTAGTACGTTGGGGAGTCTGACAGTTGCTTTCCGATTCTCGGTGGTTCTCCCCTGGATATAGATAGGTAGGCAAGCAGCGGGCAGGCAGGCATGAGCGTTTACAGTACAATACATATCAAGGTGGTAAATGTCCTTTACACGTATGCTTTACCATTGGGATGTGCCATAGCCAGATTGGCTGTCTACCTAGCAACTCCCCATTAAATAAATATTCTACTCAAAAAAGTTTGCTAAGTACCAAATATTTAACACATCATTGTGAAATTTGCTTGTGACATATTTGCGATATGTTTGGTGGATATGATTGAGGAAAGTATTGAGATGGTCCCCAGTGTTTAAATTAGTTCTCTTGACAGGCAGACTTTTCGTGACTGTCAGGGAAAGCATGTACCACTTGATTGTACTGGCTATGTGTACATGACATGTGTAGGGTATTCAATCTTCATTTCAACACAAACCCTTGTGATTTAATGATGGAATATGGCAAATGCAAATGTAAGAAGACATTTGTCTGAAGCAGAAATTTGGCGGGCTGTAGAGATGGTGGAGCAAGGGGCTACCCATCGTCAGGTTGGTGAAGCCCTTGGTGTGCACCATACGGTGTTCACCAGAGCCTCGGCAAGATTTCAGTAGTATGGCACACCAATAAGACGGCATGGTGGTGGCAGAGACAGGGAAACATCTGCAGCTGAAGATCGGTTTTTGATCATTCAGGACAGCAGGAACCGTTTTGCCACAGCAACCCAGCTTCGCAGTCACCGTCAGAATGCATCCGGGGTGAATGTTTCGAAGCAGACTATCCGGGCAAGGTTGCACGAATGTGGTCTCCGATCGCGAAGACCATGTATTTGCATTCCACTGTCCCAGAACCACCACCAGGCACGATATGAATGGACCATGGACCACGTTGGGTGGACCAGATAAGATTGGCGACCTGTCCTTTTTACAGATGAGTCAAGGTACTGCCTAGACCACACAGGTAGGCGTTGTAGGGTATGGAGAAAACCAGGAGAGCGATTCCATGTAGCCAACATTGCCGAACATGACCACTATGGTAGAGGGTCCATCATGGACTGCGACGGCATCAGTAGGGATGGACGTACAGAGCTCTGGGTCCTTGAACGTGGTACATTGACTGCACAGCGGTATATTGGTGAGATCCTGGATGTCCACGTCAGAGTGTATTCAAGTGCAGTGGGTGATAGATTTATTCTGATGGTCGATAATGCCCGTCCTCGTGTTGCCCATGCTGTCAGGGAGTACCGACAGAGGGAGGGGATTGAGCGTATGGACTGGCCAGCAAGATCCCCTGACCTCAATCCAATCGAACATGTCTGGAATGAGTTACAGCTTGCAATTCCAGCCTGTCTAGTCCTGCGAAGAAGTGTCCAGGAGCTTGGTGCCATACTGGTCCAAGAATGGAACAACATCCCACAAAGGACCACCAGGAACCTGATTGGGAGAATGAGAAGGCGTTGTCAAGCTGTAATTAACAGTAATGGGTCTCATGCTCGATATTGAAGCCATACCAGTTCGCTCCGTCAACTTTTTGGCAAATTTCCTCTTTTACCAATAATATCCATTTTCCATGGTTATCGTATTCAAAAGCTAAAAAATAATGTCAAACACAAGTAAAATCTTAATTTCTGTACTTAAATCATTAAAGGTATAATTAAATAAAATAAATATATACACTTTTCATTACAATATTTCAACTAAAACGTAAAACAGGTAGTTGGATATACTTGGTGCTTGGCAAACTCTGAGTTGTATAATAATAAATATATATGCATACAGACCATCGGAAACGCATTTGGTATATGTTAGGTTATTTACAATCCAACGCAGCAGATTAAATGGGACTCTTTGGTGTGCAGAACATCCGAGGACGAGTAAGACAATCTTGTAAGCTTGGTAATCTTGCAGTGGCATTTGAACTGTTCCAATGTACAACAAAAGTATTGTTGTACAAATCCATTGTATTTGGTAACGTGAGAAGAATGGTTGCTGTAGAGCAAGCCCCTTTCGACCCTCAGTGACTGTGTGGTATTTACTAGCTGCATGTCGAGGCGTGTTAAAGGGGGAAAAGGGAAGGAAGCAGCTTACCATCGTCTGTGCTTCTTGTGGGACTTCTTTTTAGGAGGTGGCTGTGATGGTGATGTGGTTGTTAAGTCTTGTTGATTTGGTTGTTGTTTCCTTAATATTTCTTTAGCCACTTCGGTTATTTTGTTGGCGTTTTTCATGAATTCTTCGTTGTCGGCCATGATTTTCTTGCATTCGCTCAGCATGTTTCTTGCGCTTTGTACGACTGAAGTCAGTGGTGATTGATCCGCTGTATCTCCCTTGTCCGGGCTATCCGGGAGTGAAGGAAGAGGGGTGGGAGGTGGTGAAAAGGCAACTTCCAGTTCCTCCTCAATCTCCACCGGACGTTCCTCATCCAACTGTACCGGCTCGGGAGCCGGCAGTTGGTTGGGTGTGCCTGTGGGATTAGGAGGGGAACTGGCTGCTGCCTCCGGAACCTCCACCACCTCACTCACCTCTTTCTTCTTATTCCGGAAGGCCTCCAAGCGCCGGGCGTCCCTACGCTTGGTCGATGGAGTATTCTTTCTTTTCAGGGTCTCCGTTCCCCCTCGGGTGAGGACCAGTGAGAGAGGGGATCATCTCACCAAAGGTGCAACCTCTCCCCGAAGAGGGTGGTGTTGTGATGTTAGCATCAACTTTGAAGTCCAGCTTCAGGTGGACGCTCATGCCTATTTCCTGGATAGGACATGAGACGCCCAGAGCTAAGATGGCTTTCTGTAGTCTAACAGGTAATTCCATAGCTACCCAGGTGTCCACGCTCTGAAGTCAGAAGTGTGAATGATTGTAGTTGGTTTGCTATCATCTCAGTCTTGTGGGCGTTTTAGGTGCTTGGAGAGCAGCGTGGATATTAGAGATTACACTCTTGACAATAGGGATTACCACACTGGACGCTTGTGGAATATAAAGATGAGAACTGTGATGTGAGCGTTTTCTTAAACTCTGCTCTATTTGATATTTTGTACACAGTTTGATTTAGATTATTCCATGGTCGAGGGTATATTGGCAACCAATATAATGCTTTTGTGCGGGTTCTTCCGACGTACAATAGTTGAGTCTGTCTAGTAGTTAAGTTTAATGAATTTGATGTTTCAAAATAATCGTTAATGGTATCAGGAAGATTGCCATTTTTCCAGTCAAACAAAGAGGCAAGCTTGGAGTTTGAATAAGTCATTTAACTTGAGAATTTTGTCTTTCGCAAAGAGTGGGTCTCTGTGTGCACCATGTCTTTTATTATTAATAATTAGGAGAGAACGTTTATGTAGGGTCTGAAGCTTTGTAATTGCCTTTGCCTTTCCCCATTTCTGGATTCCATACACAAGATGGCAGTGAACTAGAGAATAATAGAGCATCTTCATAGCATTGTGGGGTAGTATTTTTTTAAAACTTTGTTCAGGGTGTAATTTGCTCTTCCGATCAGAGCACTTAGTCGCGAGATGTGATGACGATAGGTTAGATTCTCATCAAAGCCACTTCCCTCATCAATTTTTTTTATTATTTATGTAAATGTCTAAGATCGTTCTTGACTGGGATGATGGACTTATGACCATATATTTGTCTTCTTTGCATTAAGGGCAAAGTGATTAGCAGAACACCGTTCGAGTAATTTAGAAGATTAATTTTACTTTTGGAAATTTCAGTTTCATTCAAACTGTTAAATCCAAGTCCTTTAAGTTTTTTCACTTATTGAGTCAGGGAGTTTACATTTCTTATGACGTATCATGCTTCTGGCGGAAAAAAACGGCCGCTAGGGTTCAAAGAGTTAAAATGAACTGCTGACATGTTTTCCTTTGCAGCAGTTGTGGCTGTCGAAAGCGTCGTTAAACGCCAATAAATAAATTTGTTTGTTATAATTTTTTTCCAATAACAAGAGGCATAATTCATGAAAAAACTCTCAGAATACAACTTCGAATTTGATCGAATGAAGTAGCTGCTTCGTAATAGGCTCGGAACCGTACGTAAATACCGGAAGTTATAAAGTAAACTCTTGGTAATTGAATAAAAGATCTTGTAATCTGTAGGGGAATTACTCTCACAGGCACTGAGTTCCCCTCATTTACAGACATTTCTGACCTCAATACATCTAATATTGACATTTAATTTATTATATCTTGTTTCCCAGAGCTTTGCAAGCTATGTCATACAAGATAAAATTAAATAAATGCTCAATTTATCACCGAAAGAGAGGAAAAAGTCCCAACTCCTGTTAATTGTTTTCTCCAGTTATTCCACTGTACCCCACATAGCATTTCAGAGGACCTCCATTCGGATTTTATTATAAATACATTGTTTGCCTCTAAAATATAGGTTATCACCGCTTATTGGAATAAGCTCATTCCAATAAGAAGACGGGGTCTATGTTTTTGAGACTTTCTGTAATTCAAGATGTTTTACAAGCGTCATCATCTGGCCCCAAAAGGTAACAGGATTAAAGTGTTCCTTTCATGAGCCATCACTTGATATTGCTGGTAGCCGATTAACAAACCCCGTGTGTGCAGTGGGGGTGGGTTGGAGGGGTGGATTTTGTGGAGGACAAAAATCAGCTATTCTTCTTGATTATCGTCAGTTTTTAATTGATGGCTGGATTTGAACACAATATCAATTTGTGTTGGATTACCTCCGGTTCGTGCACTATTCTTCCTTGATGACTACTTTTGGTATAGTCAACTCAAGCCACGCAATATATATAATGTTATACATGTACACTGACATAGATTTTGCGCACGCTCAAGTTTTGCTGTGCAATCATGTCATTTGTCATTTTTCTATGGATAAAGGAGTCTGTGTGTACGGGGGGGGGGGGGGGGGGGGGGGGGGGGTGTCGAAGGGCATATGCCTCCATCCCACCCTTAACGGTCCTGTCGCTCCTGCTTGGTAAATCATTCACCTCAATTGCCTCTGTTATAACACTGGTTTATCTTCAGTTGGAATTTCATTACCACCGTGGACATCTTTTCTACTTGTATGAGAATGTATTATAAGTATTTTGAACAGCCCGCAACAAGAAAGGTTATCACTTATAAATTAAATCTCAAGAAGAGTTTCAAGAATGCAACACATCTGGAAGGCATAACTTCATTTCACATCAACCATTGAATTTTTTGTCGGAACAACGTTCTCTCGGTGCCTACTGATGCATTTTATGAATGCAATCAAATGCAAAATGCAATCCAATTTTGCAAAAATAAATATTCTGTTTCTTTGGAGATACTTATCAAAATTCCCCAGCGAAAGTAGTTATATTTGTTCTTCATGAATGTTCTTTGCATTAAATAACTAATATCTGAATTGTACCTAAACTTCTTTTGTGTTTTTGTTTAAGTTGATTCAACAACTCAGTATAAAAATATTATCTAACATTGACTGGTAATTGTCAGGGATGAGCGCGAGAAAGTTTGTTTCTATGCTCGAGGTTCTGAGTTCGAACCCCGCCTGGGACAACCCGCGTTTTTGTGTCCTTGAGCAAGGCATTTTACCCCGGTTGCATACATGGGGGCACGATGACGGCGTGTACTAAGGCGTACTGCATGTCGATGGTGCACATGTCAACCGCTGTAAACCCTGCTTGAGCGGAGCTTGATCAGGGTAACAATGTTGAGGAGCTAACAGTTGCTCATCGATGCTCGGCGGTTCTCTCCGGGTACTCTGGCTTCCTCCACCCGTAAAACTCACGGTCACGATCAGCCATTGTGCATAAATGTGTGACCATAAACACCAATAAAAAAATAAAAGCTGACAGATAGAAACTACTACAGAAAAAGTAGTCAAACTCCGTATTTTTCCCTTCCCTTTGCAATACACTCATAACGCTGTTTACTTCCTTCAGGAATCTTTAGTAGATTTCTCTGACATGTTAGAAATACCGTTTATTAATGATTGGCACGACCAACCACATTGAACCAAGACCGCGAACAAATCGTTTTATCTGTTTAGGATCCACATAACTTTTAAATTACACGTTTAGATTTGATGTAACTCGGTTGACAAATATACTCGGAGTCGGGGAGGGGGGGGGGGGGGGTAGTGCTGAGTTAGCGTCACCCCCTTACTTTTTTACCATTGTTCATAGTATTTGAAAATAGTAAGCTAATTAGTTTCGGCAAGGCTCATCTTATTAAGTTATATATTTACAAACTTAACTGCTTGTTACTCCTCCTGTCACCCTTTACCCAACGCACACGATATCAAAATTTATTAATTTAATTTCCCCGTGGGAACCCCGGGAAGTAAGCAGCACTTGTTTACTGTGGTAAACCAGTTCCGCTTTACTAGTAAAATAGGACCCAGTCACCAATGCTTGGGGTGAAAGTCCTCTAAAATGGGCAACATGTTGATCAACGATTGACTAAACTTGACTTCATCTCCATGTTGTGTCACGATTAGCCATGGTGCATAAATATGTGACGGTAACCACCAACAAGCAACCAACCAAACAAAATAATTTAATTAAAGTTTTTTTTTAAAAGAATTCAAAACATTTAACAAAACCATATCATGTGACCCCTCATTGGAACGAGCTCGTTCCAATGAGTGGTCACATGGTATGGTTTTGTTGAAAACTTTTGAAAAATATATTTTTTTCAACTGCTTTAATTTGTAAATTACGTGGACCTTTGCAACCGATTTGTTAGGTAAAGGGTTAATACCAAAGAACGTCTCTTTTGTGCTGGTGATTATCAGAATCGATCGGTGGTTGGGTAATGACAGCCCCAATAACGTGTCAGATTATACAGTGTCGTTTCATTGCGTGATCTGGGTATATTGAGAGCACTGGTGGACTATCGGTGCCGGGTCTCTGTCTCTACTAACGCCCTAAATCGCCCAAATCTCTTCGTAGTTCACACATTTTTACATGATTCTCTGGTAGAGGTTCTCGAAACCCCCGCGTACATTTCAGCCCATCTGCGTTCAAATTTGCGGGTCTCTATAATACTTTCGACACATCTGACTACATCCATTAGTGTAAATCAATAAATGTGCGCATACCCCCGTTAGTTTCTCGTTTTTTAGCCTGCGACACGCAAATAGAAATGTAGCAATTTTGGTTGTTCTGTGACCAACGAGTTTGTAAACTCCTCCACTAACTTGTAAATTACTTTGGTAATAAGGTCTGGCTTCACGTTTCAATGCAGGTGTTATTCGGAATATTTTGTCAGAGTTATCGTCCTTTGTGGGCTTAGAAATTGTTTCATCTTTGCCATCCGCGCGCATTTGGTGTTAACTCGCAGTTGTTTGCTGTGCATCCCACAGCGTTGGTTATGTTTCGGTCCATTTCTTGTTCTTCAACCATCTCCTAAAATTAAATACAGGAAGAGTGTTCGGCTGGAAACTGCTGGCCGCGCCGACCGACCAAAGGTGGACTCCATTGCCGCCAAATGCAACACGATTTGTTTATATTACGCCACTTTAGTCCTGGAGGTTCCAAACTGCAATGCTTAAGCATTGCAGTTGGTCCCTTTATGCATTCAATGGCTGATTTGCAGACAATTTAATAATAATAATAAATGCAGTTTAAAGCCGAAAATCCCCACAGAGCTCTTGTGCTTTACAAGAAAAAAAAGTTCTGCATTTCAGTTTCATTGGCAGTGTCTCAGGAAGACGAATGCGTGTTGACTGACATATTTGCACACTCTCGGTGTGTTTAATCCAGTACGAAATTCTATAAGATATTTATGGAGCACAATGGTGTGGCAGAGCATGTATGTATCCCCGTGTACATAGTCCCGATTCGACATCTGTAACAAAATTTGTAATGGCAGCCTAACACATTTTTCATCTCAAATATATGACTTTTCCGCTCGAGACGACAAGCGTGTATTACCTAGTGTTGGCGGGAACAGAGAGAGTGCATGCTCTAAATTTTTTCGCTTCGGAGATTTTACACCCCCCCCCCCCCCCCCCCTCACACACACACACACAGACACACATACAAAACACACTGGGTGAATAAAAAACTACCCATGGACTATTTTTAATAAAGTTTATTATTTACCAAAGTGTGATTTACTGAGATTTCCGGGTTTGATTATAAACGATAACTTCACAAGTGAATTATGCAATCAACAGATGTGTCATGTATCCGTGCGCGCAAACGAAGACGCTTTGCCGTAGGTGTAATGGGGACTTCATTGTTTGGTTTTTTTTTGGTTTTTTTTTTAACCTTTTACCTAACATGAAAAGCAGACGACACTTGTAAAAACAAATTCTTGAATAACAATTATTTTCATTTTTTTGTCTCAAAAACATAGGTTATGACCCCTCATTGGAACGAGCTCGTTCCAATGAGGGTTCATAACCTACGAAAAGTAATAAACAGAGTAATCGCTTGACTGGACTGATTACGTGAAATAATTCATTCGAGGCGAGGGACTATATTGTAAAACACTCGTGCGCATTTGCGCACTCGTGTTTGTACAGCGTCCCTCACCTCTCATGAATTATTTCACGTAACAAATCCAATCAAGCGATTACTCTCTATTTATTTAATTGTTTACGTAATACTAATAGCAGTCGGCACTTGCCAAAGGAAGTCTTGAATAACTAAACATTTTTCATTTTTCCCTTGAAAAATATTTTACACAGAGAAAATCTGGCTCCTTTAGGAACCAAAACTGGTTCTTCAGGTTGTCCTGGTAGGGGAACCAAATTTGGCTACATGAAACCAAACATACAAATGTTTTGGTTCTTTAATCTTTCACATAAACTAGACTGTCACGGTCTCCGAACATTATAAAAAAAATTAAAATACAAAACCGCGCCAAGTTGAAGTTTTAAAATAGCAACGAAGGAGGGCCAGAAATCGCGTTTAATTGTTCCAGTACACTTGCGTTAAGTTGCGCTACAACTCCCACCTCTCACTTTCATTTTAGTTCTACCGCCTCTAGTTTTACCAAGGACTGAAATACATTTATTGCTCGATCGATAAAGTGGCATTCACCTTTTAACCACCATTTGAATGGACCGTATCTTTGTGGAACCGATTACTGGCAACATTGCAGACTGATCATGAAGATAGCCCGAGTCATTCGCTAACCTACAGGCAGTGACAGTGAAAGGGATAGAGCTGTGCAGCAAGGGGAACCTTTCGAAGAAATATAACACTGTCGGGACTTTTGAAGAATAATCACTTGCTTATGACTTTTCAGGCTCTCTGGGAACATGTATGGGTGGGCCCTCTGCGATTCCAATTATTTAGTTATTAGCACTGTCTGACAAAATTTTAGCGGTGTTTTTCTTATGCCAAGTCTTCCGTCCGTCCGTCCGTCCGTCCGTCCGTCCGTCCGTCCGTCCGTCCGTCAACATTTTGTTTGTCCGAGTCATAATTTCTTAACCACTGAATATTTTTTAACAAAACTTTGCAACCGTATGTATTGTTACTAGACAGTGTTTTATCTGTCATAATGAAGTCTCTACCCTCAAGGTGAAGGTCATGGTCAAGGGCACAACAAATAATATTTGGATATTGCTATGTTGCTCTTGCCTAGTCTCTGTAATCTGATCCATCTGATTGATCTTGTTTATTCTTGACACAACTGCTTACAATAACCAAATGTTGTGTCATAACCTTGATCCAATGTCATATTCTCATGGTCAAGGTCACATTCAAGAAAATTTAAATATTTTACTATAATTTTTCTCCGGTCCATATAATTTGATCTAATTGGCAGATCTTGTTCATACTTCAAACAAATATTGTCCATGACTGAATAGTATGTCCTGACATTGGCCCATATCATCAAGGTCAATGTCACAGACAGCAAAACTTTAATGTTGTTATACAGCCCTTTTCCGGTCCATTTAACTTTGTATGTTTGACAGATCTTACTTATACTTGGTACACTTACTGCTTATGACTGAAAGGTGTGTTGCGACCTTGATTCAAGGTCATATCGTGAAGGTCAATGTAACAGGCAACAAACTTAAGGTTATAAGCAGTAACTCTTGGGTTCTTGTCATCTATTTAGCATCTCCTAAAAGCTGTGACCCTGGGCGAAGATGTCCAGACTGAGAGGCCTCTTCTTGGTCCATTTCCTTCTGCACCAGGGTCTTGTAAATTTCATCCCAGAAATAAAACAGATTCAATGCAACAACGGTGTTCTTGTTTTTTTGCAATTGCGGTTGGTTCGATATTCGAAGTCACATATCACCTACACTCTATCTCGTTCAGTAATCAGCAAAAGATAACTAATTTCATTGACGCGCCGACTAATAAGTCGCAAGAACTATAATATCTGAGTTTCGAGTTATCTCGCCATCAAACATGTTCCTGGTCATGAAATTCACTGTTTGCTTTCTTCCAGCAGTGTAGCCGGGGGGGGGGGGGGGGGGGGGGGCTAAAAAATTACAGTGGGCCCTTCAAAATTGGACAATTAAAGCACCAGAGAGTCGCTGATTTGGCGTGAAAGAAAATTTTACAGTGTACGAACAAACAACAAAATGAACAATAAATCGGCTGGGACGACCAGTAATAGTTTAATCCTACCGTTCTTCAGAGCTGTTGGATTAAATTACTAGTGCCCCCCCCCCCCCCCAACACACACACACAAACACGCACACACAGAAATGCAGAATGTATTCTCCAATTTCGCCCCAGCCGAAGTTTTGTAGTAGACGATCCCACCCAGGGCGTCAATGGTGAAAGGGTTAACTCTTGAGCAAGTCACACGGTATCAAAATGTATTATTTCAATCATTGTTTCTTCAAACTTTTCAGAACAGTTCTACAAAACCATATCATGTGACCCCCTCATTGGAACGAGCTCAACGAGCTCGTTCCAAAGATGGGTCACATGATAAGGTTTTGTCGAAATTGTTTTAAAACATAATATTTCTTTTACTGCCCAATTTGGAAATTACTCGAGCAGATGTATCAGATTCTACAGGTAAAGGGTTAACCACCTCCACAGATATACAGTATCAGAATCAGCAAAGATAGACACAGCAACGATCTTACTTATTTCTGGTGAAAAAAATTTCCCACATGCTGTGACGAAACGATGGAAATTAACCGAAACACCCTCACTTCAAGGTGCATGGAAATAGATTTTTCTTCAGAAATTGTTCCATTCTTGTTTTTGGAAACTATACAGTAAAGTGTGCTCTCAAACGGGGTGAATTTGTTGTTAATTGATTTAAAGGCTATTTTAAGCTGCATTTCTAATGATTTCAAACTTTCCTGATATTAGAACCCACCATCAGTTTGTGGGGGTTCATTATACCACGAAGTAAACCAATCAAAAATAAATGTCATTGCGACAAACTCAATTATTATATGAATGGTATTTGCTCTTGTGAAAAACTGCAGTGTGTAATATATGCTGTTGTTTACAGACATCAAAATAAAAAAAACTAACCTTAGAAAATTCCCACGTGCTGTTGATTTCATTGACGCTTCTCGTAAAAAAGTGAGGACAGGTTCCCCTACACCCCCATCCACGGGGAGGTGGATGGAGGGGTAGTGGAACCTGTCCTCACTTCTTTCTACAGACCTCGCATTCAACCCTTTACGTAACGTCCAAAACCGGACAGCGCTATCCTCAAAAATCGACAATTAATTTTCATTATTTTTTCATTTTTTGTCTCAAAAACATAGGTTATGGGACGAGCTCGTCGAGATCGTTCCAATGAGGGGTCATAGCCTCTGTTTTTGAAACAAAAAACTAGTTATTCAAGAATTTTTTTGCAAGTGTCGTCTGCTTTTCATGTTAGGTAAAGGGTTAAAAACTTGAAACCATGCAAATGTGTCAATACACAGTGGCGGATCTAGGATTGTGTGTGTGTTTGCACATTTCAAGTATGGGTCATTAGTCGGATTGAAAGTTTATGAACCTAGAAATGGTCTTTCCTATGAAGTTTTTTTCTTGATTCATGTTCAGTGGGGTCCTTGGGATGATTTCAGCTTAGTTGCCCAAAAGTTGCCCTTGGGCAACTTAAATTATGAGGCAAAATCCAAGATGGCCGCCAAAATGTTACCGAAAATCTCCTTTCCTGGTTTCCCTTGCCACTGTTTGTCACTAACCCTTCACTTGTGGTAACTATGCAATAATGAAGACTTCTTCCACTTTCAGGTGGTTCCACTGAGAATCAAATTGTCAAAAAAGCTGTCATCCTTAATACCGCAGGTCGCCGCAGATTGCTGCAGGTCGTCCCAGGTTGCCGCATATGTATTCTGAACTCACTGGCATAATTGTTGTTATGTTCATGTAAACTTTAATAGATTAACAGAATCTAGATAGTTTAATTGCAGTGACAGCGAAACCAAAGCAATCACCTGTCTTAATCGGGCTATCAGTCATGGGTAATTATATGGACTGAGGGTTACCTCGCCGTATAATGACCCAAGAATGATAGCTATTGGAGGTTTCATTTTCACTGCAATCCAAAGATATTCTCATCAACTTACCTTGTGTTTCTATTTCACAGAAAGAGTAATGGCAGAGAAAACCAGAATTGGCGATTGTTTCCTACCATTGTGCTCAAAGTCGGGAGATATAAAGACTTTCAAAAAGCAAGCAGTCATTCGTCTCATAGAATGTGCAAAAGAACGTGAAGACGACAACACATTGGGAAAGTTGCAGTGCGAACTGGATTTGAAAGGAAATAATGTATCGGTTGACATTCATTCAGGTTGTTATTGTTCGTACACCTCTAAACAACACATTCAACGATTCCTGAAAAGGAAAAGAGAGACTGTAGAGCCTGAACATGATGAGCCACCCATTAGGATAAGGCGGTCACAAGTTATTTCTTTTAATTTCAAAACTCAGTGTTTGTTGTGCGCGTCACCATGTGAACCTCCTGACCCGAAGCACAAAGACAGATGGGACAGAGTGATACAATGTGAGAGGAGAGGCATCAAAGATGCAACACCATTCAAAGCTACTCTACTACAGTACTGTGCAGATCGCGGTGATGATTGGAGTCGCGAAGTTGCCATTCGTTGTCATGGTGTTCACGATTTGGCTGCCGCAGAAGCACAATATCATGTTCGGTGTTATGACGCATTCAGAAAGTTACCAGCATACGCTAGTGAGAGGTCCTCTATTGATGACCCAGCGCTCAAATTCGTCGTTGAAGAGATGTATGAGAAAAGACACGTGTGCACATGGACCTCCACTGAACTTCATGATAAATACACCAAAGTTGGAGGTCAACTGACAAGAAAACAGATGTTTACTAGACTCGTGTCCTATCTAAATGAAGAAGTTGTAGTTCTCAACATCGAAGGCTGTGCTTCGGTCATAGGATACCGCGAATTCGTCGGCAAGATTCTTAAGTTTGTGAAACTTGACTCCCCGGATGAAGAGGGAGAGGACAAGATTGTTCGGCGCATTGTGAAAGAATCACGAGACATTCCATCAAACAACAAACAATACAACCTCTGTGATTTTACATACACCAAAACAAAACAACAGACAAGCGAAACACTCTTGAGATTTATCTCAAAACTCGTTTCAAAGGGTGAGACAACAAAGACATCAATTAGTTTATCACAGTCCATACAATACCAGGTCACAAAGAATAGGAACCAGACCGTACTTGGATTGGGTGTCAAATTACATCACAAGTTTGGGAGCTCAGACTTAATCCATATTCTAAGTGACCATGGCTATGTTGTCTCATATGATGAGGTGCTGAGATTTCGCAAGTCAGCCGCTAAGTTTGTTTGTGACAATGCTGTAACTCTTCACAATATGCTTGGTCTTACAAGGACTGTTGGTCTCATCTTTGGGTGGTATGACAACTTTGACTTACTTGTGTCTACGCCAAATGGTCGACGCGAAACTCATGCCATGGCAACCGAATTTCAGATGCACCCTGCGGGAATCATTGAGACTGGCATCACCAAACCGAGCATCAACACTCTACTTATTCCTCGTCTGACTTCAAAAGAAGCAAAGTCTGTTGGTCAGAACAGAGCAATACAAATCATGCATTACACAGGGCCAAAGAAAGTACTCCCTCCATCTGTAGATAACACAAATACTGGACTCAGCTTCAGTGAGGTGAGTGCTCGACAGGCAAGTTTAAATACCGCAAACGAGAAAGATGCACAGTGGCTCAACAGTCTATCAGATGGCCAAGATGCAATGGAATGGAACGGGTTCAACAATCAGTTAGCAAGGTGTGAAGGTACTTTGAAACCTGCATGCGTATATATGTTTGGACCACTCATAGATGCACCACCGTCTCATCCTGATACGATCCTTACAACCTTGGTTTACGGATATGGGTATGAAATTTGTTCACCTGACCATGGACATGCAGCTCTATGCCGTAACTAAACAGGTGTGCTGGAATCAACCTACACAATTTTCTAATGTCATCGTTCACCCTGGAGGCATGCATATCATACAGTCATTTCTGAGCTGCATTTCAAAACTCATGCAGGGATCCGGCCTTGACGTTTATATTGCCGCAGCATATGGAGGTCTTACAGGCATTTTTAATGGTAAATCTTGGGTCAAGGCGATGAGAGCCTTCCGTGGTGTGTGTGTTGCTCTCCTACAGCATTTCTTATTAGAGGGACAACGAACATTTCAAGAAATAGATAGCTACCTCGATAATGCCCGGTCTCACCCTACTGGTAGACACTGGGTTGATAACTTCATTGTGCCAACTCTACTCATCCATGAATTCGAACGAGCTGAACGAGAAGGTGATATCTACTTGAAGCATCTCACATTGGAACGTATGATGAAGTATTTCTTTGTTGCAGGACATGTTCAATATGCTCGCCATCTCACCCAGTACTTACTAGACATGCGAGCAGTGCGTGATGTTGATGGTAAGCCGGATCTAGTTTGTCGGCACAGTGATGGTTTTTGGAATGCTGTTTCTGCAGACCAATTCGGAGAACAGACGGGCATTAAAATAGGCAAAGGTTCACTCAAAGGTATGACATTGTCTCCGGAACTCGTGAGTGAGTGGATTGATGCATTCCCCATCACTGTGCATGTTTCAGATTCTATTGACAACATTTATCCATCCAAACTAACAGGACAGGATAGTCAGAAGAAGCACAAGGAAGAACAAAAACACAGGCGGCTAGTGGACTTCAAAGACCGAGAACTACTTGCGTCTGAGGTAGCAAAATATCCACATCCACTCAACGATGTCCGTCCACATCTATACAACCCCGTCTCTGGCCAGATAGCTCCACCTGATGTGAATGTTACAGACTCCTTGGTCATTGGTGATAAAATGGAGAGATCATATAAAGCTGGACTTCCTGGTGGTTTCTACAATCCTATCAGCAGCAAAATAAAGACTATGGCGGCCTTGAAGAAGAAAGCTAAAACAAATCAAACAAAGTCAGTGATCAATCCCCAGAACATTTTCATGCGCCTACTCGTGATAGGACAGAAACGTGAGTTGACACTAGAACCTTTATTTTCATATGAGTTGTCATCGGTACCGGCTTCTCTCATTGATGAACAAGGATGTCTCCGGAAAGCTAGCAAATCAGGATTGGTCAAGCGTTTGGGCATACTCTCAACTTCACCTTCATCACCCGATGCTGTTATTGTTGATGCGTCTCAGTTGATGTACCATATCGTATGGCCACATGGAGGCAGTGCCGCCGACCTGATTGCATCGATTGAAGATAGATTACGAAGATATCCAGAAGAAAGTGAGAAGATATTGGTCTGTGACAAATATAACAATTTTTCTGCTAAAGACCACGAGAGGATGCGTCGTGCCGGTGAGGTTGTCGTCGATTATGACCTTTCAATAACGAGCCCACTTCCGAAGCGTGATGTTTTGATGAAGAGCAAGAACAACAAGAAACACCTATCAAGCATTCTACAAACATTCTCGATGGACGACAAAACTTCAATGGACACTCATGAGGATTATGCTTTCCACCATGATGAAGCAGACATTACAATAATTTCATATGTTCTTGCTGCAGCAAACCTAGACAGAGATGTAATACGAGTCCTTAGTGATGATACAGATGTGTTTGTTTTGTTGGTATATTGGGTGTACCGGGCAGACATCATGTGTAAGGTACAAATGGAGCGATGGGATGGTACAGTGCTCGACATAAATGCAACCTGTCACAACCTTGGTCCAAAATGTTTGCAGCTCCTAGGAATGCACGCAATCAGTGGATGTGATACAACATCATATCTGTTTGGAAAGGGTAAAGTTGGTGCACTCAACACTTTGCAGTCAGGTAATTTTCCTGGATTAGCTTTCATTCTCGGTGAGGTTGGTATGACAGAGAAGAAACTGTTTGATGCGGTGAAACCTTTCGTTCTTGCATTGTATGGTCAAACACAAGATATTTCATTAGACACTGCAAGGTTCAAGCTCTTTACCAGAACAAGGGACAGTCCCAAAATAATGAAACTTCCACCAACATCGCCAAATCTGATGAAACACATTCAGAGATCTCACCTACAAGTCATGCTCTGGAAAGCAGCAGATCAGATATCTCCTCCGGAAATATCCTCAGATATCACCTTGTTCGGTTGGGAAATCCGCGATGGCATCCCCGTACCTGCGCTTGCAAAGGAAGACGCAGCTCCACCACAATTGCAGGATGTTATCCGATGTCAGTGTAGGGCGCATGGTAAAATGTGTAGCACGGATACATGTGGTTGCCACCGAGAACATCTATCTTGCACAGATTATTGTCAATGTTGTGGGGAGGGAGTTTGTCTTAATCCTTATACCAGCCAGGAGAGCCAAGTGGCCGGACATTTGTCGACTGATGATAGTTCTGATGGAGTTGAGGAAATGGCTGGTGAACTTACTGGCGAAGAAACAGATGAGGATGTCAGTGATGTACCCAATTTTGATGATGAGTGGGAAGAAAACAGGCAGAACTGATCATCCAAATGCTGACAAACACTATACCCGTTCACTCCACTACTAAGCAAGCTGAACAAATCAAAAAAAAAAAAAATAAAAACACATGGATGATATCTGAACATAATAGAGAGAACATTTTGGTTAAATAAAGTAATTCGTTTTAATCCCTTATCAAGTTACGATGCTGGAATTCCAAAATCTAAAAACTGACAAAAAGGTAAATTTTCGTCTTCACTGGGCTTTTTTCCCCAACTCCAATGGTATGATCATCATGTTAGGCACTAAAAGATAAAGTTACCTTCTAGATGTACTCAAGGCACCACAAAAGGATAGATAACACAATTTCTTTTACAAATATATACCGTTTTCTGTTAGACTCGCTCTGGCGCGGGGTGATTTGGCGGCCATCTTGGATTTTTGCTCACAAAAAAAGTTGCCCAAGGGCAACTTTTGGGCAACTAAGCTGAAATCATTTGTATGTCCCTATACAATATAAATCTACAAAAAAACCTCATAGGAAAGACCATTTCTAGGTCCCATATAGCCTATATAGGGCCGTCAAATGGACTACATGACGTGAAGTATAATCCGACGCTCATAGCGGCTAGTTGGGGTCGAGCTCAAGAGGGGTATCTCACTCTCGTTTCCTCGTGGAAACCCCGGGAAGTGAAGCAGTGCTTGTTTACTGTGGTAATCAGGATCTATTGTACTGGTAATATGCCCCATTCATCAATGCTTGGGGCGGAAGTCCTCTAAAATGGACAACATGGGTATTAACAAATGACTAAAATTGACTGCATCTCCATGTTTCCGGTACGATTAGCCATTGTGCAGAAATAAGCGTGTCCTTAAATACCAATTAATAAATAATCCCATTCTCTTTGACAGGGTCCGGGACCTCCTCGGGGATAATTTTGAAAAATTAAAGGTTAATGCGGCAGTCCGGTGATTTCTTTGCACCTGATCACAATGTTTTGCAGCCTATATATTGCCACAATTCTTTTGTACAGACTTAAAATGTTGAAAGGGGGAAGCCAATTTATAACGGCAAACTGGAGACTCACAGAGGGGCGCTAGTTGAATGCGTGGGGTACTGTATTATACAGGATAACACATGAGCATCCGGTAGTGGGTGGCCATGTGTTATCGCGGATAATACCTTACCCATTGGTCCAGATGCTTGTGAAAAAAATGACTTACAAAATAATAGGGGGAGGGCTACTGTGCTCCCTCCCTCCCTTAGGTCCTCACGAGATGCACGGGCATTCCAGTGATATTATCTGCAAATGTGCACACATTTAGTTTAATCAATAAATTCTGCATTCAGTCGGTTCGATCATTTTCTTCAACTTCCTCCATCTTCCAGCCC
Source organism: Pictodentalium vernedei (assembly GCA_031216915.1). Classification (NCBI taxonomy): domain Eukaryota; kingdom Metazoa; phylum Mollusca; class Scaphopoda; order Dentaliida; family Dentaliidae; genus Pictodentalium; species Pictodentalium vernedei. Next base: position 312,208,346 of record CM062292.1, on the reverse strand, counting down.
CAAGGCTAGCCTTCGGGTTGAAAGATATATGAAGAGGAAGAAACATATACGAAGGGCCAGAGTGTCTTCCGCTCCATCTATAATGACATATCCATCATTAACCGCGATATATTGGCATTTATGCAGTTTGTATTCGCTTGGGATGGGTGAGGGCTTGTGGGTTTTAATTACGAGTGGACATGTACACAGAGGTAAAGACGGCTCTTGACCCCTTAGAATAGGGGCAGTCGCGGGCCAAGTCGGTGGCCATATCTGGTTCGTTTGGCATCTTCCAATATAAGTTTTTCACGTACGGATATTGCACGATGCTGCACTGTCTAGGATAAAGTAATTTATTTATTTATTGGGATTTAACGCCACTTTCGACAGCCAGGGAACCTCGTGTCGGACAGTTTTACTGGCGGGGGAAGCCGGAGTACCCAGAGAGAACCACCGAGCAATGGCGAGTAACTGCCAGACTCCACAACGTATCAACTCCACGCAAGCAGGTGTAGCATTGGTTGAAGATGTGCACTATCCACGTGCAGTACGCCTTAGTACACGGCGCCACCGTTCCCCCCACGTGGGTAATCGGGATAAAGTGATAAATGATTTAGCCTAAACAGACATAACGATTGCTCATGGAAATCCTGAAGTTGGCTTTTCATTAAAACAAACTTGTTAAACCTTTGAACCCGGCCAGGAAGATGATACGTCATAACGTCTTTAAATATGATGGCTGTTCAGTAAATGTGTGGGGGTAGACCAATCAATATTTTCAATGTACGGCCCCGTGGCTACACGTTGAAAATATTGATCGGTCTACCTCAAATAATGAATATGGATTCTTCTAATTACTGCCATTGACCTGGCCTGGAAGATACCACCAGTGTTCAAAGGGTTAATTTTTAAAATTGCCAAATGTAAAAAGTAATGACAGTTATTACATTTCTCTATAATGCGAGAAGTTCATGTAAAGTAGTTGAAAGAGTATAACAAACGGGTTAATTACAGATATACTTAAGAACTGCACACCTTGGCATTGATAAATTACATGCTTTGATTTCAGTAGTGTTTTTGAAAAAATATATATCAGTTGTCGACACACACAGACATCTCTGATGTACTTGGATATAACAAAGAGAGTATAAAATGAGATATAGAAGTGATATTAACCCATTAATTACCATAGCCATTAATTAACATAGTAGCCATTTCGACCAGTACCGTTGTCAAGGTGATGGCTTGAATTTTCGATTTTGTTATTTGAAAGTGTATATATATTCGATAATCTTTCTCACTCGGGCTAAATGTAGAGCGCAAAGATGGGTATATGACGGACCCCGAAAACCGATTTGTCACTTGAATAAACCAGCAATAATTCAAGCGCTGCTAATTAAGCATGAAATTTAATGTCCATTATTGCGCATTTGTTAAACGCCACATGGACTATCTGATAACTAATTAAAGAAGTAAGAGAGACCAGTGTTCTCCTGCAGTCATTATCTGTGTAATTATGGCCAGTTAATAAGTAAATGTTGTAGAAACAGTACATCGGACATGTTCTGGACACACACCCATATTATGCATCTGGTCTGTCACGTTACAGACGTCAGGATACACCGAAATGCAAGACTTTCAAAGGAACTTAAAAGCGAGTATTAAATTAAGATAGATCTAAGCGACCAAGTTCAAGAGAAGCGATTAAACTGAGAATTAATGTTCTGGCTATCGAAATACAAATTGGAGGATTTCTCGAAAATTTCATTCCAGTCTGAAGGGTGTTAGGCTGTGGGTCACAGGGGAAGATATGGGGATGTCCCATGCTATAGGTTAGAGGAGGTGCCGCATCGGTGTGAAAGAATAGGCACGTTGAGCCACAGAGCTCATATTTAGAATAGGGGCAGTCGCGGGCCAAGTCGGTGGCCATATCTGAGTGTATGATCAGAAATAGAAAGTGCGAGCTCAGGGAGCTATTATTATTTAGGAAGACGGCATACCTGTTGTAGAAGGCAAGACATATGTAGGCAGAGTAGGCTTGCCTGTATGAACATTATTCTGAGATAAACGTAGAGGAGAGTTAACCCCATTGGTAGCGACTACTTAAGTGAAAAGCGTTCAATAAAGTGACAATACGTTAGTGGCCGTGCGACGGTAGTGGTGGAGTGTCATTCCGTCACTGTTAGAGGGAAAGCGATATATTAAAGTGACAATACGTTTGTGGCCGTGCGACGGCAATGGTACAGTGATAATCCGTCACATGTTAGAGCAAAGACATCTGCTGAAGTGATAATACGTTAATGGCTGTGCGATGGCAGTGAAAGAGTGAAGTGAAGAGGCGACCAAAGAACAAACACCAGCGAGAAGGAGGAAAAACCCGCGACAACAGAGAATGCGGGCCCTCAAGTTACTCTAAACTGTGTGGGTAGGGGGTGATTGACGTTGTTGTTTTCTGATTCATTGGATTTAATGTAAGTCACAAATTACCATATTCATTTATATATATATTTGTATTAAAATTGCTGTTTTTGGCGAACCCCTGTTGATTCATGCTTTTTGACGAAAAGTCACTGACCCCTTCAGGATAAAAACCACCTCAACAACGTGAAACGGGCGGGTTCGTTATGGCAACACATATGTCCACGCACGGGTTCAGGCAACACTCCTTGAGTTTTGGCTGAACACGCGGCGTGAATCTATTTTCCCCCAGCAACGACAAGGCCCGGTTTCCGACAACCATTCACAAAATCGCCATTCAAAAGTTATTTTTTCGATGTTTGGCTTCAAAACATAGTTATGGCCCCTCGTTGGAACGAGCTTCTTCCACTGAGGAGGCCACAATTTATGTTTTTAAGATTAAAAATGAATACGTTTTCGTTATTCCGAAAGTTCTGGTTAAGTGTCGCCCCCTAGATGAATTATACGCCAAAAGTCAGTCACCAGCTGTGTACAAAATACTAATGGAAATATGAGCTAGAACCCACATCTCATGTAATGCACATATTAAAAAAATGCTAAATTTGTTTTCAAATATTTATAGTTAAAACCAAATTAGTACAAAGCACATGTATCATTACCAACAGGGGCATGGCTATGGCGTCTTTGTTCCAGGGGCTGTGCCTCCTCCGAATTTCCAACTGTATTCCATCTCTGGCTGCCGAACATCCCACTTTTGAGAAACCCATTGCACCCCCATTCCTTGAGCAACATCTACCTATGAGTTTCCAACTGATGATGAAATGCGCCCCTCACCTAGTGTTCGAGATATTTGTTATTTATTTATTGGAGTTTATTTATTTATTTACTGGAATTTAACGACACTTTCGACAGCCAGACTCATCTCGTGTTGGACAGTTTTAAGGGTGGATGGAGCCGGAGCCACCGTGCCCCCATGTGGACAATCGGGATCAAGATCCTTGGCCAAGGACACAGCGCAGTTAACCCCTGGCGGGGATCGATCCGTGGACCATTCGGTTTGAAGTCGAATCAGAGGCGTATCCAGGAGAAGCCCCCTCCCCTAAAAATTACAGCCCCCCCCCTCAAAATGGGAAAATTAAAGCACCAGTTGGTTCCAGATTCAGTCTCAGCGCATTGAATTTTCAAAATTTTTTCGGCGGAGCCCCTCCACTCTCACCCCCTCATTGGGAGATGGATACCGTTGGCCTGAGATGGGGGTGAGTATGGCCCTCTCATTGGCGGGGGTTCGGGGAGCCCCCGAACCCCACCAATGTGAGAGCCGTACCCATATATCGACCTGTAACACCCCCCCCGCCCCCCCCCCCCCCCCGGAAAAAAATGGCGTAGTCCGCTACTTTGAAGTTGGAATTGTATACCTTGTTATATTTATTGTATCCGTTTTTCCAGCTTATTTAACAGTGCTATTGGACATTGGACATTTTAGTGGTCTACTTGCAAACGCACAAACTACTCAAATTCCTAATGTCATGGCCTGAACAGTTGTAAATGGATGCAGTGTGTCTCCGTGTAATTTGGGTTAAGCGCTTCAGGCTGACTGCTATCAACCAAACGTACTTGATACAACAAATGATCCACATTTCGCGGGGACACATTCATCTGAACAATAGTACCAGCTGCTGAGCCACATTTAGGTCACATCGGGCAGTTTTTTTGCTTTGTAAATATATGTATAACTATGAGATCAGCAATGGCAATTGCTATCTAATGTACTCACCCAAACAAAAGTATATGTTTGTAAGCAAGGTGTGAGAAATATATAAATCGGTGTTACCTGTAGTATGCCTTTATTGTGAGTGTATAAATATATTTATTTAGGGACGAATAGAATCCATCAAAAAATGGTTACCAAATATTTGTTTCCTTGTTCTCCGCATATGCCGAGTTCCTTTGTATATGCAAATCAAATCATACATAAACCTGCCCGATGCGCATCATCGTGACGCTCGATGTAAATGTATTTATTCATTATTTTAATGACACAAATTGGGAATTGGGAATGTTTTTTGTCAAGTGATATACATTTTTTTCTGAGATTCCGCCAGTGTAAATAAACACAGAATAATATCTTAAGCGATGATTCCAGGTTTAACGGGATGTAATTAACTTTATTTCGACATGTAACATTTTTCTCCATATGGTCTCCTGCTGATCGAATTGTTTCATCTGTTTTATTTCCTCGCATAAATTTTATATCTGTGCACAAATTAAAAAATGATGCTAAATTGGTTCAATACTGAGTTGAAAAGACGTAACCTATTCAATTGAGAAATTGCGATGAGGTGTTCAGGCCTGGCATTCTTAAAAATGCAGGAGGGCTAAAATCGCCCCCCCCCCCTCACATGGTCTAGGCGAGCGAGTAGCTCTTCTCAAGCTAACAAACTCTAAAAGTGGCAAAATGAAGTTTTTCTGTTAATGAATTCTGCCTAGTAGGCTTTGTACATTTTATTTGCTGCTGCTAACAAGGTAGTCTCTATAAGACGGCTACACTGCCCCTCTCACACCTCCGGGCCTCTGCAAGGCCCGGGGTGTGGGAGGGGCAGTGTGGCCGTCTTACAGAGACCACTAACATAGCAGAGATGTGAAAAATGTGGGGTTTAGGAATAGGCGGTTATGACGATCAGTATTTTCTAAGGTTAGAAGGGCTAGTTTTCTCCTTAATCTTTTTAAGGCGAGCAGTAGGCGAGTGAATATATCGCTCTCCTGAACATGCCAGGCCTGGGTGTTTGTGGGTACTAATACAGAACACAACGAGGGCGGAGTACGGAGGACTGGAATAAACGACCCTTGGTTACCAAGGGCCGTTGATTTCTCCCATCCCCCGTACTATACCCGAGTTGTGTTCTGAAATTATACCACAATTAAAGCTGATACTTTCAAATAACATTGTCACCTTCGACGGTATCATAACTTTCTTGCTTGACACCGAAATATTGGATAGTGGTCACCTGTCTTTCCTTACAGTGGCATGAACATCGCCCCATGGCTACATAGAGCAACCATTCCAACAACATGCTTTGCTGAGTAAATAAAACACCCAATTATCATGACTGATCCTGCTCAATCTCTTGTTCTACAGTTAAAACTAGAAGTCCTGTAGAAGTCATGTCATGAAATGCGCACAAATAGCACGTCGTTCTGCGCGTTAATCTACGCGTTATGACCATAGTAAAGCTATCAAATTCTGTACATGTGGCCTGTGCATAAGCAATGTTTCAGTCAATGGACCTCCGGGTGACCCGGAGGTCCATTGGCAGAAACATTGCCTGTGTTTGCTATGAGTAACCAGGAAAACCTGCCGTGCTTTGGATGTCATTCGATTTGGCAATTGCGCGAAATTCCTACGCGCAATTAAGCCTAGATAAGAGCACAGTTCGTGACAGGACTTCTAGTTTTAACTGTACTCTTCATAATTCCTCAGTCAGTCTTGATCAGTCCACCAGCGCATCGACTAACCGTGTCAACTAAAAACATTTCTTTCGTGGCTGAGTTTTTTGCATAATGAAAAGGAATAACATATCCAGCTTAGTTCAGTCATTGTTTTAATATGGCCTCAGGGGCATAGTCCGATTGTCAACAGCATCAATAAAAATGAACTTGGTAAGTAAAAAGTGAAATGGCAAAATTGAAGATCATTGGTACCAATGTTATTTGGTGAAATTTCAACATAACAGCATTGTGTGTGCACAACGTCGGAGTAACCCATGCATTTTTAAATGTAAACTGTAAGACTGGCTGAAGGAAGAATGTTGAAACTCAAATGCAGTAAGTTCATAGGTTATTGTAAACGGCAACTTTTTTCACAGAAATGAATGCTAATCAATAGCTCTTATCTAAAGGTGTCGCCTAATGAGCACACCACGTTCAAAAACAATCCCCTGATAAATGTGGCCTGTAGACCATGCCAAAGAAGAATGTTGATGCACAAATGCAACAAATTCAAAGATTGTTGCTAACAACAACAGTTTTTGGTGGAAATGAAAAGAAAATCGATAGCTCCTAACTTTGTCACCCTGCATAAGCATACAAAGTTTTAAGATAACCTGATAATGAATGCTCCCTCTGAGGCATGCCAAATGAAGATGTTAATGCACAAATGCAGTAAGATTGAGGGTCATTGCTTGTGGCAATGTTTTGTTCTCTCTTTTTTATGGAAATTCATAAATATGCCCTGCAGAGAGTGCAAAAGGGATAAGCTGCTGAACAAATGCAGTAAGTTCAAACGCTGGTGATAATGACAATAATGTTTTATGGAAATGAACAAAAAATCAATAGCTTACATCTAGAGGTCACCCCGAACACACATACCAAGTTTCAAAGTGATCTGATCATAAATCTGCCCTGAAGGGTGTGCCAAAGGGAAATATTGAAGTCTGACTAAACTAAGTTCAAAGGTTGCTGCCAACGGCAACATTTTTTGACAGATGGAAGAAAATCGATAACTCCCATATAGATATCACCCCACATAAGCACTCCAAGTTTCCAAGCGATCCAATCATAAATGTGCCCTGCAGGTGTGTGTCAAAGGGAAATATTGATGCATAACTGTACTAAGTTTTTACTAAGTTCATCAGAGGTCATTGCCAATGGCAACAATGTTTTACGGAAATGGGAGAAAATCGATAGGTTCCATCTAGATATCACCCCAAACATGCACACCAAGTTTCAGAACGATCCGGTCAAAAATGTGCTCTGCAGGGAGCGCCAAATGGAAATATTCATGCATAACTGCACGAAGTTCATCGAAGGTCGTTTCCAGCAGCAACATTTTTAGACGGAAATTGAAGAAAATCGATAGCTCCCATCTAGAGGTAACCCAAAACAAACATACCAAGTTTCAAACCATTCTGATCATAAATGTGCCCTGTGGGGCGTGCCAACGGAATACATTTATGCCTGACTAAACGAAGTTCAAAGGTCGTTGCAAACATTTTTTGAAGAAAATGGAAGAAACTCGATAGCTCCCATCCAGAGGGCACCCCAAACAAGCAAGCCAGGTTTCAAAACAATTTGATCATAAATGTACCTTGTAGGGTGTGCCAAAGGGAAATATTGAGGTCTGACTTAACAAAGTTCTAAGAACGTTGCCAGCGGCAACATTTGTTTGACGGAAATGGAAGAAAATCGATAGCTCCCATCTAGAGCTCACCACAAACAAGCATACCAAGTTTCAAGGTGATGTGGTCAAAAATGTGCACTGCAGGGTGTGCCAGAGGGAAATATTGATGCATAACTGCACTAAGTTCATCGAAGGTCGTTGCCAGCGGTAACATTTTTTGACAGAAATTGAAGAAAATCGATAGCCCCAATCTGGAGGTAACACCAAACAAGCATACAAAGTTTTAAACCGATCTGATCATAAATGTGCCTTGTAGAGCATGCCCAAAGAATATATTGATGCCTGACTAAACTAAGTTGAAAGGTCGTTGCCAGTGGCAACATTTTTTTATGGAAATGGAAGAAAATCAATAGCTCCCATCTAGAGGTCACTCCAAACAAGCATGCGAGATTTCTAAGCAACCCAATCATAAATGTGCCCTGTAGGGTGCGCCAATGGGAAATATTGAGGTCTGACTAAACTAACTTCTAAGAACGTTGGCAGCAGCAACATTTTTTGACGGAAATGGAAGAAAATCAACAGCTCCCCCGTCTAGAGGTGATCCCAAAATATGCATACCAAGTTTCAAAGCGTTTCGATAATAAATGTACCCTGCAGGGTGTGCTAAAGGGAAATTTTGATGCATAACTGCACTAAGTTCATCAGCTAGCGGCAAAATGTTTTGACAAAAATGGGAGAAAATAGCTCCCATCTAGAGGTCACCCCAAACAAGCATAACAAGTTTCAAAGCGATCTGATCATAAATGCGACATGTGAGGTGTGCCAAAGGAAATCGTGATGCGTACGTCCGTACGCCGACGGACGAGAAGTGGTGGCAATAGCTCAGCTTGACTTTGTCAAGTTGAGCTAAAATGATAGACACAACATACTTTGAAAAATGTGATTCCCGTAACGGATAAAGTATTACATTTTTTTAATTCACAAGGTACCATAAATTAGGTGAAATATTAGTGAGAGGATTAATTATATCTTCAGCTGTGAAAGACATGTCGCTATAACTTAACTCGTCTATGATACCTGTTAGTTCCGGAAAGGAAAGTCACGACATGCCTTTATTGAGTCTCGTGTGGCAATATTAGGCTCGATTAAAGTCTTGATTAATAATAGTGTTCAACCGATTACCAAAAAATGGCCGCTGACCAATTACTGGTTATTTGAGCTCAAAATCGGCCGATGCCGATTCCGATTGTATTACCGTGCACTATTTGACAAGTCGAGGCTCGCAAAGAACTATATTAAATTGAACATATTTCACCGTGTCAAACCCTATTGACTCAGGTCCAGTAACATTACCAGTCGCGCACACTTGGGCGGTAAACGTGGCTCTCAAAGCCACATTTACCACCCAAGTGCGCGTAACTGGTAATTTTTACTGCGACCCGAGTCAATGGACTGCAACCTTCACTTTTCCGGTATACTGGCGATGGCCGCAAGTGCGCTCAATTGTAAGTTTTACATGTCGTTTAACTTATTTTTCCCGTAAAGGGGCGTCTAGAGAGATTTAGAATATACATTGTGGTGGTTTTTCAACTTTACTGAATGGTATCATTGACATCATTTTACATTAACAATTGAACATTTGCAGAAGATAAAAAAATGCGGTTTATGAATCATCCGATTGTCCACAATCAGCCGATTGCGGTGGCCGGTTCCGATCATCGGTTGAACACTAATCAATAATGTTCTTGGGGGCGCGGTGGCTCAGGTGGTAGAGGTGCAGGCTGCAAGCCGAGAGGTCCTCGGTTCGAATCCCACCTTCGGCAACCGCGTTGTGTCCTTGGGCAAGACACTTCACCCCCATTTTCCACGTGGGGGTTCGGTGACATTGTGTACTAAGGCGTACTGCACGTCGATGGTGCACCTGTCTTCAACAAATGCTAACCCTGCTTGTGTGGAGTTAATATGTTGGGGAGCTGACAGTTGCCCGCCGTTGCTCGGTGGTTCTCTCGGGGTACTCCGGCTTACTCCACCCATAAAACTGTCGCGGTCATGATTAGCCATTGTGCAGAAATATGTGACCTTAAAACACCAATCAATAAATAAATAAATAAATAAATAAATAATGTTCTCACTTCGCCTCATGTCTGGTATCTCCTTCTATCATGAGTTACGGAACCTTTAGTTGGCAGATATGGTGTCACATGACTCATGTGACACCATATCTGCCAACTAAAGGTTCCGTAACTCATGATAGAAGGAGATACCATTCTGGGCAGCAGTGTTGAAAAGGTTAGCAAAAAATCATCGTTCAAGCTTTACAAATTATCGCCACAGTATTGAATCTCGTGGGAAATTAATTATACTAATAATTATTTAAATTCCAGCAAGGAAGACGGTGTGCAACATATTTTAGATGCAAGCGTGAGTAATTGTAATTCTTGAGATGCACGGAACAAATTATCTAGAAACAAACACGTGTTAATGGACAAGAGTGTTGGAATAAAAGAAAGATCGTTTTTGATTGCGCGTAACGTTGATCAGTAATGGTTTCTGAAATTAAGAAGTATGAGAACGATAGATCACCATTTCAGCAATCATCGACGATTTGCCGGGGTCTTCCCTGGAAAATTTGATTTTTTTTTTACTGAGGAATCGCATGCTCATTTATTTTTCATAGTGAATTTCATTTCTCTGATAATCAGATATCAGAACGATTCGCCCTCCCTCCTTTTTATAAGAACATGAAAATGTCGCTCTTATGAGATGAGATGAGATGAGATAAGATAAGATTTATTTATTTAGCAAATACACCACAATAAAGACAGATTGCTTTGTACATAAAAAATTCAACACCGACAGAAACATAAACAAACAAACAATAATACTAACTAATTCCAAATGACAGACGTAAATATCAAGTGTTATTGTGTATGTAATATTAATGTGACCTCTTGGTGTCATATTGACAGAACTTGTTCTCGTTGTTTCAAGAATTGTTGGATCATGTTACATATGATACAGCGCAGCTTTGGCACATTGTTTCTCATCAGTATGATTGAGTAAGAAACCAAACTTACCAAGGGTTCCATTTTCGTGACGTCATTTTGCGTATTTATATCCGACCTATATATATATATTGTATTATAGTTTGGAAAGCGAGTAACTTACCGATAACTAAAGTGGGTTTAATGCAGCTAACAAGACGAAGGGGTGTCCGCTGTGTTTAATACAGCTGGCACCCCTTCGTCCTGCGAGCTGCACACTGTGTTTTCCTGAAGATCAACCAATCCAGAGCTTTCAACCGTTGGGGAACGGCGTCGCCCCCAGCCTCAGAAAAGAATATGTGATCGGCATTCCGCCGCGTCCCCCAGTAAAGCATCACTGGCGTTGATTGAATTTAATCGTTGAGCGAATACAAATACATGGCAACCCATGTTACCCGCTTTCAATATTGGGACAAATATTCTCGAGTCACAAATCTCTTTGGACTGTCAATTACTGGGTTACTTTATCAGCCTCTTCTGGCACAATCAGTCTTTGTCAGCAAATGACAGTCGAAAATAGCGGTAGTACTTGAGGGTAGGTGTTGGGGGGGGGGGGGGGGTGATTATAGACACCGTCCATTTTATTTTCCTGGTTGAAGGATGTCTCTGAAACCTCTTGCTTACATCAAGTGGTTCGTGAAGCATGCGCTCCGAAACAAAATCTAACTCAAGTTATCAAAGGAAGAAGATTATGTTTGCACCTGTGGGTTCAATTGCTATTGTTTCGCGATATTAACTAACTGGGTTGGTGTATCATACCCTGTCGGAGAGAATGGATGGTTCAACAACGACCATGTATATTAAGCTGATTGAGTATTAAAATGAATCAGAGCAGTGTCTACACTGTCGGCTGATAATGATGCCAACTGCACCAAAAAAAAAAAAAAAAAAAAAAAAAAAAATCGTTTTGGCACCAATAATTCAGCAGTTGGAACCCAAATTTGGCACCAAAATATACTTTTGGTTGGTCTCAAAGTCTTTGTAGTTTATTATTTCAGTGATTTGTTTTCGATAAGTATCAACAGCTGTCAAGTGATCTACAGGTAACATATATATCATGGCTTTTTGTTTATCAACTGAATTAATTCAGCACTATCCTCCTTCCACATCCAATATTTTATATTTGTGTCGTGCTCAATTTATGCATGATCCTCAGAAGCAAGTCTTTGTAAGTAAGATAATTGATGAGACTGCTCTGTCGATCTTATTGTGACAGCCCACTCCCCCCCCCCCCCCCCCCCCCACACCCTCCACACACACACACTACTTTGAAAAAATATGGAAATAAGACGAGTGAGTAAAAGAATACCTGAAGGCATCCAACCTTTTATCAGGTTTGTCTCAGGTTTTTTTTTATTTATTTATGATCTGCGTTTGTGGAAGAGTATGCAAAGCCCTGACGAAGGGTGGCAACTAACTGAATTTCTCGAAGCTTTTACTCTAAATTTTTCTTCACTTTTTTTGCATTTGAGCAGTCTTTTCCCAGTTTTATTTTGAGAACTTTTACATAAGTTTGTTCAGTTCTTCTAAATTTGTTTCATCTACATTCCTTTGACTTGTTTTTCTCTCGAGTCAGTTTGAGACTGTCTACTGTGTTTTACACCCGTGGGTCCAAAAACGAGATTGAATCGACAATCTAGATTGATTGACGGTTGTAATAATTTGTTTAATATATGACAGTGAATGAATAAATGATTTTATTCAGTAGTATAGATTACATACAGATATGAAATTGTTAAAAATGTTAAATTGTAAACAATCCAAGCGATAGAGTGGGTATTTAAAAATTGAACACGACACTTGACATATAAACCAAAAAAATTATTTACATGTTGGAATGTTTGTTCAGACTCCAGAATCCTCAACGCAGAGGCACTCGAGTTTTTATGTCGCGATTGTAACACTGTTGCCTCGAAAGTCTGCGCACATCAATGACCACACATAAGTCTTGTTTGAGGCATATAAATGTATGGAGTGGATTTGGACAATTTAAGACTCTCGACATCCCGCGAGCCAGAAGTGACGAGCAAACTACTGCTGTATTTACGGGCTATTTATCACATGATTTGTAGCAATTAGAGTTATTACCTCCGGTCGAGATATCAGCCCGGGGTAACTTCATATCAGCCTCAGATCGAAGGTTGAAGGCTGATGTGAAGTTACATAGGATTGATATCTCGGCCGATGTGAAACGACCAAGTAATAACCTCTTTATTCATTAAACCAAAACAAAAAAATTACATATAGAATAAATAGGTATTGGGCCGGTAATCAGATTTAAACGACGAGTAGGATAATATTATATTTGTTAGCCTTGTGTTTTCCAGGGTGAATGGGAATTTACACCGGTTTGGGAACTCATACACCCTGAGGCAAAACCGAAGGGTGTATTACTCCCAGACCGGAGTAAACTCCCATACACCCTGGAAAACAGTGTACTTAATACTTTAACCTACATTGTAGGCAAAAGCTGACAGAAAATTTGTACTTAGTAAGTTTCTTAATAAAACCAGACAAATATGGATGTCATTGGAACTGTAATATTTTATTGCACATAAATATTAAATTTCCTGCATTTGTATTTTTGTTCTATCATAACCGAGCAGAAGGTATGAATTAATAATTAAAAATGGGTACTTTTTTTAACCATATAGCCTGCTATTGTGTATTCTTGTTTTTACACCGTGGTTAACCACGGTGTAAAAAAGCCACTGTGTATTTCAAGTTACACTTTACCTCTCATCCAATCAAAACGCAGTATTCTGTTTCATTTGGAACTAAGGGCTCTAACCACTCGGCTTGCCGAGTGGTTAAAACCCTTATTCTTCGAGTGGTTTCAATCTGATTACCGGCCCTAGTGCCTATTTGTTTTATTTATACCATGCTCTTAATAAATAATCGACTTTGTCACTTAAAATGAGAAAAAACGATATTTTTTTTCGCAAACACATCGGTTTGTTTTGTTTACATCTGCGCCGGTGGGCAGTACTTCCGTCTCCACGTGAATGCTTGATTGGCAGTTAGACACACATCGTCAAAGTTGATTGAATTTAACTTGCTTTTTCAGTCAAATTACTATTAACAATTCTTAAATTTTATTTTAAATATTTAATTGTAGGTATTAATAAGTCATTCCACGGAGTAGACAGTACAGTAAAACGTCGTATGTTTGAATGAAACAAAGCGAAGTGTGAATGTAAGTTGGCAAATTGCATCATGTCAAAGGTCAAGTTGGATGAACTTCCGACTATAGCTGTAAATGTTTTCTAACCGCAGTGGAAGCTTTACACCGGTAGTGGAGTTAAAAGCTAAAATTTAACATACAGGCTTTTCACAGGTAGTAATACAGGCTGACATGGTATAAAATATGTTCTGTCACAGTTTTCTGACAGTGTAATTGTTTCTAATTCTTTTCACCTAGTCCGAAGTTTCCTCTTTTCCAAGTTCAGCTATCTGAACGTCTCGGCTTCCTCATTAGGGAAGCCGCGACGATCGGGATAGCTAAAAGCAAGGGGCACACGAGCGATTATTTTTCGCTGTATCGCCGCGATCGAATCGTCGGCGAAATTTTACGCCCAATCTCTAGGGGACATACACTGCGGTTTTTCTCGAGACCGTACGCCATCATTCTGCAAATCCTTCGATCATGGGACCTGTCCAATATGGTGCCGTGCAGCAATTGTTTTGTCATGTGACATAATTCCAAACGCTGAGTGGTTTCTAAAAATTGTTCTGTTCGACTATATTCGCCAGAGTGGGCACACGAGCGATTTTGTCAGTGATCTGTTCGCGGCGATAAAAAAAAAAATCGGGGCGAAAATATCAAACATGCTTGAACGGTGCGATCGATCTCGAGAACAGGATCGCCGAGTCCAGTCACCGTCGTCGTACTGGGCAGACGAGCGAAATTCAAAATCGGCGCGATCCAGCGAAAAATAATCGCTCCTGTGTCCCATGCTGAACTATCTCTTCTCTCACTTCAACGAATCTCTGATTACGATTCTGAATTTTCATTTTGCGTTGAACTTTCTATTCAACTCTCTTCTCTTTCTCCACCCAACCCTAACTGATTGCGTCATTAATATCACGTTATTCAAACACCAGGCTTCAAACTACCTCATTATGCGCGCTAACACCACTTTTCATGGTGGCTTTCGACGAGTAACACTTAACGGTTTCGATATATATAATTTGGTTCAGCCCAGTAACAACGCATCAAGGGGAACAACTCTGACTCTGTTCATATCGGACGAGATCAGTGTGGTGATTTCTTATCTGGTCACCAAATTCTGGTTGTATTCTTTGGTTATAAATAGAATAAAACACAGTACATTTCAGTCATCATTCTGTTTTTTTTTTCTTTTTGTTTATACAATTCTACAAAACCCTATATCGCGAACCACTTGAACTCGACCCGATGTACAAGCATACACTATCAATCGAAAAGAAAGCTTGAAATTTAACGAAATATTTCTACATGAAAAACGAAAGATTTGTTCACGAAAAAAGAAAAGTAGAAGTTTTTGTGCCTTCATTTCAGTAATCTAATTTCTGATATTTTATTTTGCTGTTTTAGCAGCATGTCTCTGGATTCTACATATAGATTTTACACTGTCAGCTCTTTGTATTGAATGTTCGTCAATATTAACATAATGTTCCTTACTACCATCTCCTACTGGGATACATGCCTCTGATAATTCAATGGGGTAGAGCAAATTTAATGGGCGAATCAGAATAACTTTTGAAGTAAGTAAAACTTTGACAGCACGGATTTGAACATCGCTACTTGTCAACAGTTCAGTTACCTTTCCCATTCTCCAAGTTCCTTGATAGATCATCTTTGATGAGAACTACTCATTGATTTTCGCATCAGTTTGAATTTCAGTTTCGCATCAGTTTGAATTTCAGTTCCTTTTGTCTTCAGTTTATAGTCTGGTCTTTCGCTTAAACTAAACAAGTATTCATCTCTCCATATTTTCCAAAAGTTATTTTAATGTTTCTGGCCTCTTTTCCAAGCACTAAATACTTTTTTAGTAGAGTTAACACCAGGTAAGTAATCAGGACCTATGTCCTCATTTTCCTTAGGAATTCCAATTTTATGGTTCGTGGTAAGAAAATGTCATGGTGTCAAAGTTACGTGAGAATTTATTTCATCATCAACGTATACTAATGGTCTTGAGTTAATAACAGACTCAGATTCCTTTAACAAAGTTTCAAGTTGTTCATTAGTTAGGTGTATCTTTCCTATTGTCTTTCGAAGAATCTTTTTACAAGTCCAATTATCCATTTACAGAAGCCTCCCATCCAAGGGACAAATTGAATGATGAAACGCCAACGAATTCCATTTTATTACACGCCTGTTCTACGAAATCCCAAACTACAGCAACACTAAACCATGCAGACAATGAAAATCTGTTCTCCACATATGTGCGGAACGGAAATCGTTCACGGACTATTTTGAAATAGAAGCGAAATTTCACTGGAATTTTCTACAAATCCTGCACCACAATTACAATTTGAATCGCTAGCGATACTTAAACATACTAACACGGGTTCCCCCCGCAAATTTGGTTGGCGATAAAATGCTGTCTTTTTGTTGATAGTTCGTCACCCGAGTTCCAATGTGTGCTATGTGCCTGCTGGCACACAGAACTCATTGGAACTAAGGGGGCGATTTGTCAAATGAATTGCTGATTGTCCTTCTAATAACTGCTTCAATAGACGCAAAGACGTGTAATAAACACAGAACGACACACGCGTGTGAATGGGTTAATCGATATGACTCTTGTGTCATCGCGGAAGGATAAAACTCGTGGCTTGCGGCCTCTCGTTTTATCCTTCCGCGCTGGAACTCGTGCCATATCGATTAACCCATTCACACGCATGTATCGTTCTGTGTATGTGCTGCATTGTCTGATATTACTTTGGTTGGCTTTCTCCAACGAGAAATGAATCTTGTTAGAGCTAACAAGAATTGTTCTGGAGACATATCTTGCACTATTTCCAGATGAATTGCTCTTATGACTAGACATGTAAATAAACAGACCCGAACTTTCTTTGATACATGTACTGTTTCAACTTTTTACCCAACGTACGGCCTACACCGGCCAGCACTATTCACAAAAATCACCAATTAATTTTCATTATTTTTTTCATTTTTTGTCTCAAAAACATAGGTTATGGCCTATCTTTGGAACGAGCTCATGGAGCTCGTTCCAATGAGGGGTCATAGCCTATGTTTTGAGACAAACAATGAAAAAGGTTACTTATTCAAGAATTTTGTTTGCAAATGTCGTCTGCTTTTCGGTTTTAGGTAAAGGGTTAATATTAAGTGGTCCAAAATAGTCAACTCCACAATATGTGAATGGAAGCGATTCTACTACTCCCCTCTTGGGTAGTAGTGGCATGAAAGGCATTTTGTAAGGGCCACTTTCAAGACGCCTTCAAATTAGACAATTTCTCAAAATCATTTTCACCTCGGCTCTACCCGCGTGGGGGCAAGATGACGCCGTGTACTAGGGCGTACTGCACGTCGATGGTACGCATGTCTTCAACCAATCTAACCCTGCCTGTGCTGCAGTGCGGAATTACGATGTTGGGGAGCTGGCAGCTGCTCGTCATTGCTCGGTGGTTCTCTCCGGGTACTCCGGCTTCCTCCACCCGTAAAAATGTCACGGTCATGATTAGCCATTGTGCATAAATATGTGACCTTAAACATAAATAAATAAATAAATAAATAAATAAATAAATAAATAAATAAATAAATAAATAAATACCTCGGCTCTACCATGTGGTAGCCAGTACGTTTGGAGGTATTTTGCCAAAGTTTGTGAAACACCAGCATGCAGGGACTGTCTATAGCAGTCTGCAGTACCAAGTCTTGTGAAGTAATGTTTGTTTGGTATTAGTATTGGTTTTCTAACTCCTGTTAGACATGCATTTATTAATCTTCCACCACATCTCATCAGTCCATGGTCATCAACTGTAAGACCAAGCTGATTTTTCAAGTTATCAGATTAGTTGTTTTCAATTGAACTTATAACATCATCAAACTGTTCAGTTTGAATACAGTGTATCCAATCATTTTTTTGTTCGCATTTTTGAAGTTCACTTGTTGTCCGTGAACCACACGAATTAACTTTTTCAGCTTTTTAAGAAATTTCTGTACCAGTCACTCTGTTATGCTTTGTTAATATTGAAATAGTTCACATTTAATTCCAAATGGAATGTTCAGTTGTCTGTGTTTAACCCTTTACCTAACATGAAAAGCAGACGACACTTGCAAAAAAAATTCTTGAATAATTAATTTTTTTCATTTTTTGTCTCAAAAACATAGGTTATGACCCCTCGTTGGAACGAGCTCGACGAGCTCGTTCCAACGAGGGGTCATAACCTATGTTTTTGAGACAAAAAATGAAAATATTTTGAAAATTAATTGGCGATTTTTGAGAATAGCGCTGGCCGGTTTTGGCCGTTACGTTGGGTAAAGGGTTAACTGTCCTTTTATCTTTCTTATTCAGACGAGGCATCTAGGCGTACTACGTTAGTTTCACTTTTTTTATAGTCAGTTTTTGATGTTTCTCTTTGATTGGATTTCATTTGACTGGAATCCCACAAGCCCCATGGACACCACTGGTCTTTTTAACCATTCACGTTCGTTCCACCATAATGTGTTATTTTGTAGTTTGTATGGATCTAATCCCCAGGATAGCTGTATCATCTGGATTTCCTTCAGATGACACATATCCACATTTTAAAACAGAAAAGTGGTTTCTTTGTTTTAATCCAAAATGGGGTACATTGTAAATATTCCACAAACCTTGTCTTTAATGGCAACATGGCAATTGTTTTTTGACAAATTTTATACAGCGTGTACAAAAAGTACGGTTAACACCTCTAAGCGTGGTATACTCAGGTGGGGAGCGCGATGGCTCAGTAGGTAGAGGTGCAGGCTGCAAGCCGAGAGGTCCTCTGTTCGAATCCCACCTGTGGCAACCGTGTTGCGTCCTTGGGCAAGACACTTCATCTCCATTGCCCGCGAGGGGGCACGATGACGCCGTGTACTAAGGCGTACTGCACGTCGATGGTACGCATGTCTTCAACCAATCTAACCCTGCCTATGCTGCAGTGCGGAGTTACGATGTTGGGGAGCTGGCAGCTGCTCGTCGTTGCTCGGTAGTTCTCTCCGGGTACTCCGGCTTCCTCCACCCATAAAACCTTAAACATAAATAAATAAATAAATACTCAGGTTTATCTTTGGTGTGAGACGGTTTTTTGCAAATACAAGATCAGTTTTAATTGCACTTTATGATGATTGGTGTAAATAAATTGAAGTTCCATATGCTTTGGCAGATGAATCACAAAAACATAATAGTTTTTATTACACATCCATTAAACTTTAAACTCTTGTATTTAACGGAATCGCCTCTATGGCATAAATGCTTCTGTTTTTTAACTGGTGAAAAACAAGCCGGAACTTTTTTTCCCTCACCGTTTAGAGTAGTTCCTTTCTAATGGAGTCATTAGTTGCGCTTCGAAAAGTTTCCAAATTTCGTTATACAATTATTGATCGTCTGTCGCGTAGTGTAAAAATGAAAACACCCAAAGCAAAATAAAGATGTCGGTTCTCAAAAAACAATAAGTTAACAAAAATGAGATAATATTAGGTTCCGCTCTACAGTTTCGAACTATTGCACAGGGGTGAAATTTTAAACATAGGGCATATGTTAAAACTAATGCCAGATAAATTGGAGATCTATTTTTAGTATCAGATATATGATTACATTAGGCTATTTGTTGGACAAGAGAATTTGAAAAATCGGCTGTTTTTGAAAATGCCATTTTTACACGGGTTTGTTGCCAGGCATGTAACTAAAAAAAAAGAGACGGAAGCATGGAATTTTTTTCTTCACATTTTAGAAACGGGATTATATGCTCCAGAGTTAGGTGAATTGTGATAGCGGGAAAATTCTTCTTTTCAGGCTGCTGGTTGGCTGAAAATGGCTGATGTTTTTTTTTCATACAATTTTGCAGATTGAAGTCATGCCTTTGACAATAAATTATTTCACCCACATTCAGATTATTTATTTCTACTTAGATAGTGTTATATGTTTTTAGTGGATTCGAATACATGTCATGGGTTGGATAACTAAGTTACAGAATATTTGAATTTGAAGAGAGTGTATGGCTTGTCATTTTAGGAAATGCCTGGAAAAGTTATGGAGCGAAACCTTAAAAAACAACCATTTCCAACAACACACACGCCAAATAAAAAAGATAACGAATGTAATTTAGACTGGTTCCCCAAAGGTTGTTTTGATTTTTTATCGATCCATTTGATCAGGACCGCTTCAAACAAAAATTAAAATATGTTTATTTAAATGAATTTTAATGCATGGAGATGTGTAATAAACACAGAACGGCTCTCACGAAATATGATTACGCCATTCGAACCAGTTATGTAAAACACCCACTGATTCAAACATACGTCTATATATTTGACATCTCCAGGGAGTGCAGTATTTCTGTTGATCTGAATGTTGGGAATAAGTTCAACATTTTAACAAGAAGTTTCCAGGTGTCAGTGTCATCTGGTGATAATTTGTCATCCTAATCATAAACCTTTTTATTCGAAAGTGTCGAACAAGCAGCTTTTCGGGTAGTGTTATTGGTACAAGATACTCGATTGGATCAAATATGATGCAACAACTTTTACAGTATCTCCTTTAGTTGATGCTTTAACCCTTTACCCAACGCAGACGATTTCAAAATTCTTTATTTTAAATATCATATTTTTAAATTTTTCAAAACAATTTCAACAAAACCATATCATATGACCCCTCTTTGGAACGAGCTCCACGAGCTCGTTCCAAAGAGG
This sequence comes from Pictodentalium vernedei, assembly GCA_031216915.1. Taxonomy (NCBI): domain Eukaryota; kingdom Metazoa; phylum Mollusca; class Scaphopoda; order Dentaliida; family Dentaliidae; genus Pictodentalium; species Pictodentalium vernedei. The sequence goes on along the minus strand of CM062292.1, from coordinate 312,187,912 downwards.
AGTCACATGATATGGTTTTGTTGACATTTTTTGAAAAATGATATTTTTCAGCAGCTGTATTTGCATATTACGCGGACGGATGCGGGCGATTCGTTGGGTAAAGGGTTAATCATTTTTTCACTATTGGTACAAGAAAAGTTAATTTGTCACTATTTGTGGGGAGCGCGGTGGCTCAATTGGTAGAGGTGCAGGCTGCAAACCGAGAGGTCCTCGGTTCGAATCCCACCTGCGGCAACCGCGTTGTGTCCTTGGGCAAGACACTTCATCTCCATTGTCCGCGTGGGGGCACGATGACGCCGTGTACTAAGGCGTACTGCACGTCGATGGTATGCATGTCTTCAACCAATCTAACCCTGCCTGTGCTGCAGTGCGGAGTTACGATGTTGGGGAGCTGGCAGCTGCTCGTCGTTGCTCGGTGGTTCTCTCCGGGTAATCCGGCTTCCTCCACCCGTAAAACTGTCACGGTCATGATTAGCCATTGTGCATAAATATGTGACCTTAAACATCAATAAATATGTCACTATTTGTCTGCCAGCTAAGCCCAAGTACTTTCACTGAAGATGCTTGTGATCTGTCACATTCAGGTATATTGTGCGTGAAGTCAACTGAATTTGTAGACAAGCATCTGAGGTTCCTGGATGCTTCGTGAAGATATCTTTTGATTCCTCGTAGAAATGTTTTGCAATATCAATTGCCTTTGCTCCTAATATCGCAATATCCACATAGATGCTGTCTCTGATGTCTTTTGCTGTCTTGTTTTCATGTTTCAAATGATAGCCAATGGTTGCAGAGAGTAGAAAAGGATTAGATATTACCCCAAAAGAACTCTACAAAATCTTAAGTTTCCGTATGTCCTCCCAAGTGTGTTTTTCGATGTCATTTAACCAGAATAAGCGCATACATCGCGATCTGGCATTTGCAATCCAAGTTGCAAAAAGACTTTTCAATGTTAATTTTTATGTAATCGAAAACTAAGCAGTAGGCCATGTATATTATGAAGTAAAACGGGACCTCTGTATAAACACCGATTTAAACTCAAATGTTCCCGTTTTATTGTTGCTGATGCATCATATAGTACCCTTTGTTTTGTTACTTCGTAAATGGAGTTCATATCAGCATGATGTGGAATATAATGCACCTTATATATGTTTTCTGTATTTGTGACCGTTTCAATAATTCCTTATGATCCTTTATTATACCATCATATTTTTCATGACTTTAGGTTTTGTTTTTAGTCTTTTCATCAGTTGCTTCAGCCTTCCGTAAGTGTTTGGCTTATCTGCCCCAAATGTGACAACTGATACTTCTTCTGTTCAACTGGTTTCAATGTTGGAGTTTATGCTAAAGTTTCTGTGATGAAGGAGGGCTGACTTCCAGAGTCCATTAAAATTCCAAAGTCCAATGCTTCTTCATTTGTTTCTGTATTTTTTTACAGTAACTTTGGCTGTTTGCACTAACACAAATTCTCAAGATGACAATAGAAAGGTTTCAATAGACGTTTCATCAATTAGACATGCAAGTTCAACAATGTCAAGTGCAAATGTTTTCTGACAAAGACTTCGGCGATGAGCATTGGTTTCATCACAGTGAATACACAGCTTGTTGACTACACAATTTTTCTTTTTATGTCCCTTTCTCAACAAATAAAACAACTTCCTCTTACTTTCCCTTTCTACAGTCGATTGTTTTGTTCGTTTTGCATTCGTCGCTCCAATAATTGCCATGACAATAAATGCACGATGGTTTCCTAGGTTGAAATTCTGAAGTAAAGAGTGTTTCTGCAGACATTTTCTTTTTGTGTGTCATTTTTATGCATGTATGGAGGTTGAAAGCCAATAAAACACTCTTTGGGGGTACTGAAAGGTTGCACATGTAGCTTGATGACTAATTTTACTTTGTTTGTCAAGTGATGATTCAGTCAATTCTTAAGCCGTAATATACGTATTGGCCTCGAAGATTTTTGTGTCCCCTTTTCATTTCTAACTGAACGAGAACTTCCTTTGGCAATTTTGGTGTTATTGTCGATACTAACGTAGTCTGGTTGTTATCTTGACCGAGAACTTCGAGGCATCTCAAATGTTTTTCAATTGAGTCAAATAAATGTCTTAGATTTGTTGTTGAATAGTTGTCATCAAGACTTTGTAATTGGCTTAACTCAGCATAATGGAAGTTAATAAGTGTTTGTTTATCTCCAAATCTCTGCAGCAGAATATCTACAGCAGAATCATAATTAGTGTTGGTCATAGTAAGTCCTGCATCAGCACTGCTTGTCTTTCGAATTTATTTGGTTTTCAAACTAGGTAAATTTCTCAACAGGTGATAATTTTGTATTGTTATGAACAGTCGAAACAAATATATCCCATAATTCTTAGAATTTAGTTGGTTCACTATCAAAAGTAAACAGTTGTAACTTAGGGAGTTTCATCGAGCTTCAACCTTTATCAGTGGTTGTGTGTTCTTCCATTTGTCTTTGTTGATTGGCCATACTCTGTTGTTGCATTCCGACCCACTGTTGTTGAATATCTAACATTTGAAAAAAAAATCATCCTTGTTTTCACCTGTTTTCTGTGTTTCTTTCAGTCCAGAATTAAAATTGTTAATAGTTTCACAACGTGATCAACCCTTTCGATGAGATCAAAAAGTTCACCCTGTTCCTCTTGAAATTCGTCAATATCTTGTTCGTTCTCCACAATGCTAATCGACAAACTGCACAATGTTTGTTCCAATTTGAGGTTGAATTCATTCAAGCCAGTTAGATTTTGTAATATTTTCTTCATTGGGATCAAGAGTTTTGGGGTCGACACCCGACGAAACACTGCCCGTCTCTTCAAGGTCCTTTTCTAATATATTTTTGTAACGTATTTTCAAACCTTTGGCGCACCACGTGGTCACTGTGGAGTTTTTTTCGGTGTTTTGTTTTATCGAACAATTTGTGGAATTCGGTTCTAAAGTTTCAGTTTTTGTTGATTTTGTGTCAAGTCTCGGGTTCCGGTGTAAAAGGAATGGAAGTCCGTAGGAACGTTAGTCCCTCTGGACTATTATTCCGCGGAATTATAGTCCTAGGTCTAACATTTCTAGGAATAGTAGTCCGGCGGACTACTATTCCTAGAAATGTTAGACCTAGGACTATAATTCCGCGGAATAATAGTCCACAGGGACTAATTTTCCTACGGACTTCCATTCCTGTCACACCGGCACCAATTCAATGTCGTGATTTCTTATCTGGTCATCAAATTCTGGTTGTATTCTTTACCCACTTGAACTTGACCCGATGTACAGGCATATGTTTTCGCGTTTATTCGCGTCAAGCAGCGTCATATCAGCCGAGTTTGAAGTCCTAGAGCCGATCTTGATAATGAATAATTCTGGGAAAGAAAATCATACCTTATAAATAATCCTATTTTATTATATGCTAGTCTGTGAATTATCGCAGATTATCTGAAAGATATTTGTCGATATCCATCGAGTCGATGGATATCGAGGAATGTCCCTCAGTAGCTTCCTAAATGACGTCAAGCTACGCCGCATCACTTCGCCTTGAAGGAATGATCAGTTGAACTTTGTTATTGTTTGAAACGTACGCATTTGGGGTAGAATTGGGCTGAATATTGTGCAATAAAATGTCCCGTAGCGTATAATAAAAAAAGAAAATCTTCTCTATTTTAATCTGTATCTGGAATTATCTCGTAAGTGAGGACCTGAAAGTTTTATTTTTCACGAGCGCTTGCAAGAGAGAAATAATATTTTCAGGTCCACACGATGAAGTTTATCAGTAGCTTCCTAAATGACGTTACGCTTCGGCGCATGACGTCGCCTTGAATGTCGCCTTGAAGGAACGATCAGCAGCTTTTTGTTATTGTCTTGAAACTGTTTGCAGCCGAATTGGGCTGAATATTGCGCAGTAAAATGTAACTTAGCATATAAAAAGATAATCAACTCTGTTTTAGCAAATATCGGGAATTATCTCAACCTCTCGTAAAAAATAAAACTTTCAGGTCCACATGAGATAATTCCCGATATTCACTAAAACAGCGTAGATATCCTCTATATAATAACACTAAGAAGGGTGGTGTTATATCATTTATACTGCTATTTCGCATTATATTGAGACTCGTTGGCACATCCTTGGAAAGCTATATGTTTTAAAACTGACACAAATTGCTTTACAAACCTAATCCATATGTTTTAATGGGAATTAAAATATTTTAATTGCAACAAAAGCCCCCAACTCCGAAGTGATATTGATATATTGTCACTGAATGATAAATTCTCTAAAAGTAAAAGAAGCATTCAATAAGAAAACTGAAAGGAAAATACTAAATTATTACACTATTTTTGAAGACACTTTCGAGTGATATTTCTTCTTACGTCTTCAGATCGTTATCAGGTTACCTGGTGCTCTAACTTGGCACCAGGCTACGCTGTTTTCAAAAAGGATATTCAGGTCTGCTAACTTAGGAAACAATGGTGCGTGACCCAACATAGGTATCAGTGTTTCCGTGAGGCGAGTTCATTCATATCAGGGTAACAGAGGTGAACTTTACCATTCGCACCAAATAAGCTATTGGTCGAACACACATCAAAGGGTTAAAGGGTTGTATAGAAAGTGAGAATTTATGGTTACAGAAAAATACTTCAGTGTTTCATTGGAGCATCTCAGTTGGAAAATGAATGGAACGAGTCAAGTAATTAGTTGTTTGTCAGAGACGAATCTAAAAGACTGTGGTTTTTATCAAACATACATGGAACATGAGACTTTAACGTACTTCAAATTGAGGAATGGATACGTTTCGTAATGTGGAAGAAAATAAGGCTGTTGCGGAGGCTGCATACTTGGTGCAAAGAGATTTGTGAATGTAAGTGACTGAGCTCAAACAACTGTTTTGGACGGGTTATACAAAAAGATGCGTCAGCCTTTTGGAGTAGCTAGGTGGATCATTTGAGGGGGGGGGGGGGGGGAGCAAATGTGCGGCTTAGGAGTAACGAAGACCCCGAAATATTTCATTTTAGAAATTTAGCGAATTCCAGCCTAGTAGAAAAAGACTCATTGAGAAACTAATGAAAGGATGGGATGAAACTGAGAGAAAAGTGGAGGAGGGATGACATGAGGGAAAGGGTCAATATTATCGTTGGGGAGATTGACAAAGTGCAAATTGGGAAATTGTAAGAGTTTGCGTCTCAATGCTGAGAGATATGGAGTGAGAATGGAAGAGGAATGGCCTGGCGAGGGTAAGGGACGGTTGATGTAGGTCTCCCCTTTAGAGGACCGCGGTAAATCAGCGGACGTCCCACGAATTATTGTTAGGTCGATTATCAAGAACCGTCACTTGATCCCGAAATTCTGAAAAACTACCGCCCTGTGTCTAACTTAAGTTTTGTTTCCAAGCTATTAGAACGTGCAGTGTCGAAACAGCTACGGGAACATCTGTCACAATGTTCGTTGTCAGAAGAATTCCAATCTGCCTATACGCCACTTAGTAGTACGGAAACAGCACTCCTGCGTGCCCAGAATGACATCTTGTTGTCTATGGACCGTAAGGAGGTTTCCTGTCTTGTTCTATTGGATTTAAGTGCTGCGTTTGACACCATTGACCACGCAGTGCTTCTTAATATCCTTATGACTAGAATAGGAATCAGTGGAACAGCACATGAGTGGTTTAAATCGTATCTTTCTGATCTGACACTAAGAGTAAATGTAAACGGTACCTATTCCACTGAGGTTCCATTAGAGTTTGGTGTACCACAGGGGTCCGTCCTTGGGCCTCTGTTGTATGTTATATATGTCCTGCCATTGGGCGACATAATTCGTAAGCACGGACTTGATTTTCATTTTTATGCAGACGACACACAACTTTACATTCATTTTAGAGCCCACCAAGAGGTGTATGCAGTTCACTCGTTAGAACATTGTGTAGATGACATTAAGTCGTGGATGACGTTAAACTTTCTTAAGCTCAATCCCGACAAAACCGAAGTTATTTACACTGGATTACGTGGCCAGCTTTCGAAGCTGTCCCGTATTTATCCAAATTTTGATGGCAATCTGATCTCTCCGTCCACCATGGTGCGTAATCTCGGATTTTTCATGGATGCGACACTGTCTGCTGACTATCATGTCACACAGGTGTGTCGGACATCATATTATCACTTACGAAACATCAGCAGGGTGCGCATCGTGGTTGACGAGGATGTCGCCAACAGTTAGTTCATGCGTTTGTCACCAGTCGCCTGGACTACTGCAATTCCTTAATGTACGGCTGTAAACGGTCCCTACTACATAAGCTGCAGCTTGTCCAAAACTGTGCTGCCCGATTGATTCTTAAAAGGAGGAAATCGTGTCATATATCACCCTTACTGTACCATCTTCATTGGCTACCCATTGAAAAACGCATTGATTTCAAAATCATCGTAACTGTCTATAAATGTCTAAATGGATTGGCCCCTACATATCTCAGCAAATTACTTCAACGATACGTTCCCACACGATCTCTGAGATCCTCCTTCACAAATAATCTTTGTCACAAGACCAGTACCCTTGTAACTGCTGGAAATCGGGCCTTCTCCGTTGCCGGACCTCTTCTCTGGAACAATCTGCCTGATCACTTGAAATCACCACAAACATATCAGACCTTCAAAACTAACCTTAAGACGCACTTATTCGGTAAAACCTATACATAAATTGTCCTTCTAAATTTATGATTAACACAGAGCTGACTTTATTTATTTTTTTTAATTTTGTAAAGCCTGAGAACACATTTGCGTGGAGTCATGGCTCTAAACTGTATTTATTATTATTATTATTATTATTATTATTATTATTATTATTATTATTATTATTATTATTATTATTATAACCAAGAAGGCAGACTTATGAAATAGTTTGCTGGACAACTGTATCTAAAGAAAAATAGTATTGTGAGTAACGGGGTGAGGAAGTTGGTTACATCCGCAGCTCACAACACCTCTGAGCTATTACCAGGTGAGGACTAGGTCAAAAAAGTTCCCGGGAAACGCACCAAGGTGGCCACGGATCCGGACAAAATTTTGACGGCATTTTTGTATCATCTTTGTCGCTCATTTAGCAAACGTGGTTGTACTAAAGGTAGCACCGAACTCACCAGGCCGATCACAGTTCGGCCCAATGGAGTCTTCTAAAACAACACACATTTCGGCAGGGACGGCGCTATTTTGCAAAAGCAGGAATTGAATAGTTGAATGCGTTCGTGAGAAAAAAACTATTGCCCCACTGTATATGAGCACTCCTCTATCACATTACGAAGTTTTAACCCTTTACCTAACATAAAATGGACACTTGCAAAAAAGATTCTTGAATAACATTTTTTTTTCATTTTTTGTCTCAAAACATAGGTTATGACAACTCATTGGAACGAGCTTGAAGAGCTCGTTCCAACGAGGGGTCTTAACCAATGTTTTTGAGACAAAAAATTAAAAAATAATGAAAATTAATTGGCGATTTTTGAGAATAGCGTTGGCCGGTTATTGACGTTACTTTGTGTAAAGGGTTAAGTAGTAACAGTCATTACCATAAACTTTAGGGTAGATAACTGGATTCCAGTACTTGTACTTTAACGGTAATGTTTTTCACTGTTGCATGTCCTTTGGAAAACTATTGCACCGCTGCATGTAAATACAGTGCTTTTCAGAGAGAGGGGGGTTAATACCAAGATCCGTTTTGGTGTAGATTTATTTCGTTTTTTATCGTATTGACATTACTTCTTCCACAAAAAACGGATTTACAGACGATAAGTTGTTCGCATATTTGTTCTTTGAGAAAGAAAATATGTTAGACTATTAGTGCATACTGACTTTATCGCTTCCAAAGATCATAAAGTGTCCTTCACTTAAGAGAAGTATTTACTTTTTGTTATTCATGCTAGAAGGGAAAACCTCGCCAATAGAGTAGCCAATAACAACACGATTTTGTCAGTATTTAGTGTTCGTAAATTGAATGAAGCATTCAAAAACCTCTTTACCTAACCCAATTGAAAAAATACATTCATTATTCGAGAAAAGTCGGCATTAAAATATTAATTTTTATTTTTTTTTGTCCCAAAATTTCATATGACTAGACTGCGCTAGCATGTTAGGAATAAACAAACATCTCCTGCTTTAATTGTCTGGTAATTAATAAATACCATGGTGCCGTGTCAAAGGATGTAATCCGTAAAATATATCAACAACCCCCTACAAAACTAACTGCTTCACACTTCCACCCGCACAACACATTTATCAGAATATCCCCCCCCCCCCAAAAAAAAAAAAAACAAACAAAAAAAACGGTTATTGAACTGGCTATCTATGGTCTGAAACCAAAGATCTTATCTTCTTGGTCACAAGACCTATTGTCGGGTATTACCTTTAATCATTTCAGGATTGAACAAATTAAAGGATGGATAAGTTATATTTTCAACCTTGTACCTGAGACACGAAGATAGAAAATTAAGATTTTTTAAAATAATGTTGTCTCATTTTACCTGCGTCGCCAGCGGCAGAGCAGGTCTAGTAACCGCTTGGCTCCATCCGTTCGTCCGTCCGTCCGTCAGTCCGACAGTCCGCCCGAAACACTTTTTCCGTCAAAGTTTTCTTGGCTTTTATGAAAGGGAATGATTTTATATTTGGTCTGCTGCTTCATAATGATGAGTTGTATCGTGTATCTAATTTTCAGATCTGTTGCATGCAGCGACGCAGGTCCAGACCCGGTATTGGTCTTGGCTTGTTGTATTACGAATGTATTGTAATGTAGGCACGCAAATTTTAAGTTAGACTTTGGAGTCAAAGAACTGATGTTTAGAATATGTTAAGTATAATGCATGCTTTCGGGTTCTGAGGCGGCCTGTAGTTTTGAGGGGAGCGTTTGTCCTCGCCTGATCTTAAAATAAATTGGGTGGTAAATGTCCACCTAAAAATTCTCGATAAACCAACGGATTCTAATTTCTAAAAGAACAGTGTTACCTTTAATCACCAAACGCCCAGGCACTTTTCCGAACTTTTTACTATACCTTTATGGATTTGCAGTGATTTCTAGCCCAGTCTTGGCTGCCTAGGCAGCCAAGACTGGGCTGGAAACCACTGCCAAGATAATTCGGCTATTTGCCCTGGAACATATTTTTTGATTGTTTGTTATTGCGGTATCATATCAACAAGACGCGACCGCCACAACCCCAACTGTGGATTTCACCAACGTAATCAGATAGCCAATACCAACGCAGTTCATGGAATTGTTAACTCTCAGTCCTGTTCAATGTTTGTCCAAAGAGTTATCCTTATTGACCAACACATAAGGTAAGTTTCCCTGACTATCTTGATCACTATAAAGCAGTATTAACATCTATGAATGAAGCTATTCCCCCATATACTTCTTGACTTCACCTGGGGACTGAGATGCCCCAAATACTTAATCAGTTGCTATCTCTACTATTAGCTTTTTCCCCGTCACAGCCGCTGGATTCTCCATCGACAGTTACAACTGTTCTCCCTGAATGTGGATAGGCATATAATTCTGAGATTCAGTGGACCTGCCAAGTTAAGGCCCAAGGGGAGAAACTTTTTCACAATGGATCCACATACATACCATCTTATTGGTGCTCATGTCTTGATAAGTACAACGGGGGTGTTAAAAGTGTAGGTTGGGGAGGAGGTGGAGTGCACCGTTATATATACTGTACTTTGAAACAGCTGACGATGTCATGTCACTGCGCTTTATCGTAATATGATAATAATACATAAAATAATATACACACTAAAAACTAAAGTGTTAAAACTGACACTTTCAAGGTGTTAAACCCATTCTAACTCTTGGAGTTTGATTTCAACACTCAAAGTGCAATGCTTTAAGCACTTAGACATTACAATCGCCAGACATCTGAAACTTGAATGAATGGCACTTCCCATGTGTCTAGCATTGGTGGTTCTTCAAGAATCGTCCATAATTTGATTTGCGCTTGGTGGGTACATAATTAAAAGGACACAACGCAGATGACGCGGATCAGGCTCGAGAGTTCGAGCCTGATCCGCGTCATCTGCGTTGTTTCCTTTTAAGTGTCGCGACATTACACTTGTCAAGTGGTATTATTGTAACACCTGTCAAGTTAAGGCCTTCAAGTTCGCGTCAAGTTCTGGGATATCTACACTTGAACAAAGTGCTAGTTCAGCACTTAGTAAGTGTTAAATACAGCACTTCAAGTGTAGTTTTTAACACTTTAGTTTTTAGCGTGTATGAAAGATCCGCTAGAATTTTTTTATTGGACTAATGTGACATTGTCTGGTCGTGGATAGGTCTAGTTCATCTATTTCATCTATATTTTAACCCGAAGGCATGTTGGAAGATGGCTAAAGCGGCAGAGATAGACAGAAACAGCACAGCGTGGAATTCATTGGCCAAATACAACTAAAATTGTTTACATCCGCAGATAATATATCACTCACGGGGACAAAATTCCACGTATTCTCATTTTTAACCCTTTACCCATTGCACACGATATCAAACTTCAAAATATAATTTTTTTTCAAATTTTACGAAAAATTTCAACAAAGCCATATCATGTGGACGAGCTCGTTCTAATGATGGGTTACATGATATGGTTTTGTTGAAATGTTTAAACAAATTTTTTTTTCATCTGCTTAATTTGTAAATTAAAAGACTCCACCAGTCGTTGTGCTAACCCATGCCTTCACAGAGGTCCGTGTTCGTGAAGGTTATGTGAAATCAAATTCACGCGAATGGTCGATCAATTCAAGAAAATGCTCCGACATTCACATTTCCGGGTAATAAATCAACCGAAGTGTGTTCGTGCTAACAGTCTTACACAAACATAATGTCAACTCCCATCTGATTGGCATATGAACAAGACTGAGCATGTATACCCCAGGCCACGAGTCTCAGGTCATCAGTCTAATTTTGTGCAAAATTCGACACTGTTATGGCTTGGAACTAGTCCAGCCCTCAAACAGTCCACCTCCCATTTTTAGTAGAGCTGTAGGTTTTTAAATTTCTTGTTCGGTTTCGGTTTTGGTTTTTCAGGTGGAGTAAAACCTCGGTTCGGTTCGGTTTGTTCATGAGGCCAAGTAAAATTCAATAAAACTCATTCTTATGTCTGGAGTCATAACTGAATGGTAGTGAAATTGAATGAAACTCAATGAATGCCCGAAATAAGCTATAATACATGTACATGAAGAATCAGGAAGGCCAATATAATAATTACCTAAATACACAGAACTTTTATTGTGCTTGGCCATTTTTCGAGATCTGACACCTACACGCAACTTGAGGAAAGCTGCAAACACAACTAAGCTGAAATGTCGGAAATCCACAGAATGTAGCCTTCCCAGAGTAGTGAGAGTAGTGGCAGTGTCTGGGTACTCCCACTACTCTGGAATGGCTACATTCTGTGAATTTCTGCAGCAAGAGAGTATTTAATAAAAAACGAAAAATCTTAGATTACGGGATGTCGACGGTTTCGGTTTTTAAAAAAACTAAAAACCTCGGTTCGGTTTCGGTTAACCTACAGCTCTAATTTTTAGACTCACTCGCCGAGAATATTTCGTTTGATGGTACGCAATAGACTAGAACACATATCGTTCGCTTTTCCCACCAATTGTTTCATTCCGGAGGACTGAATCTGATAAATTTCTTAAAGATTCATTTTCTGTGAATGAAAGCTAGAAATGTTGCTCGAGACTTGATTTAATCGATATTTTGATGATATTACAACCAGAAATGAAGAGTTGCCCACAGCCTTAGTTTTATAAATACGCCAGTACTTCAACAAATTATGTTAATATCTTGAAGTTTTCAAGGGGAATTGATTAAATACTTATTTAATGGAATATCTATAACTGGAGTGGGAAAGAATACCTATATATCTCTGTAAGTAAAAGCATATCACATTACACCATCTATCGCCTGTGCGTAAATTTCCACAAAACGTCGGTAAACAAATAACCCAAAATAGCGTCGAATTCCTAACAGAGTAAGACTGTTGGCCATAGGGCTTGGCCTTGAGTTTGCCACACTAAACTAATGGAATGTTAGAAAGGCCTTTGCAGTAGTGTATCATGAGATAGCATTTCCCTGGTAACAGCAAAGGCACACAACAACTTTGGCCTCTTTCTATAAATGGACAGAATGGCATTCGCTTTTGAACTGTCATTTTTTACCTCACGAGATCGATTTTGGCAGAGGGATAATATTGAACGAGAAGCCGAAGGCTTCGACTTCAATATTATCCCTCCGCCAAAATCATCGGGTGCGGTAAAAAATGACAGTTCGAACTTGTATTATGTTCTGTATTTATTTCACGCCTTGTTGTCAGAGTATGTATTGTTACTAGACAATCCTTGTTTAAAAAATCAGGAACATAATTAGCCAGAAGGTCAACTAAAGCAACTTTTAGCCATCTCGAATTCAAGTCACCTGTCTGTTGATTGATGTTAATTATAGAACTGAGTACCCTGCATATCCTTCTGGTATTCCTCGGAGGCAGGCTCTCTGTTCCATAGTATCTATGCCAATGTTTTTTTTAATATAATGAGGAGATAACATCATCGGAAGGCCCAGGCCGAGTCGAGTCTAGGACACCATGTTAGTGTAAAATACTTCAAGGAGCTATTTATGTCTCTATCAAAAGTTCGACATAACTCAAAATATATATTTTGGATATTAGACAAAACACCAGTAATGCCAAATATATAATGAATTTCATGTCAGTTAATGGAACACGATATTTGACATTCTACAGAAACAACAGATATTCATAGATGTCATGGAAATTCCAATTGTGTACTGAATTTTGTTCATTACATACTCTACCGAATGCACGATAATCCGAGGAATTTTAGTGTTTTATCACGCATGACGGTTTAATGGTTAATACACGGTGCACAATGGGGAGGGGGTCGTGTCAAATGAATGGTCACCATCATGGCTCACAGTCCACTTGAACCCAAACCCACTCGTCCCACCTGCACGTTCCCGTGAGAGTCAACTTGTCCCAATTGGCGTGCTCAACTTGATGGCCCAGTGGTCCCATCACAACAATCTTCTCGGCCCCAATACAAATAATTATGACGGACGTCTTTGTAAGCGGGCTAACATGTTATAAGTTATCTCCACCAGCATGTATGGTATATGGAGATTCAATACCTGGATGTCGGTTTTTAAACACCGAGCCGCAGGCGAGGTGTTTAAATGAGACATCTAGGTAAATCTCCATATACCATACATGTTGGCGGAGATAACGTTTTTGTCCCGTTTGAAACACTAAACAAACATAGTGGAACTATTTTTGTGGATACATTTCTCAGCTCCACAATCACTTAGACCAAATTCGTGATAATTATTTTGTTTTTATAATCACAGAAGACGACAGATAGTTACATCCCTTGGGTCGTTAAGGAAACGAGTAAACAGTATTTTGTTGACATATCGTCCCCTGTGTTCCAGAACTGGGCACATAGAACACATTGGTACTCAGGGAACGAATTATTTGCTCTTATTTTATTTTTATGAGTGAATTGTCGGAAATCTGATGATATTTGTGACTATTTTCGGGGTTTTTGTTCCATTTTTATTTCGAGGCTAGCAAAAGCGGAAAGCTTTCGTCTAAACCATATACCTCCGATGTTTCGCATGCGCTTATACCCTGGATGTTGCACGCTCTCATATACCTTGGATGTTGGGAGCACCCTTTGTCATGGCTATTTGTCCAAGGCATTCTGACCAAGCAAAAGATAGAATTTTTCGGATATAGGGACAATATTTTTTAAATTATTGTCACACTCACCGTATAAAAACAACATTCTAGAAACAACAGCATATGAAATTATTGCTCATGGAACGCAAAGGGGCCCACAAACGCTTGTTGATAGTAAGGATTACTTATACTCCACGAAAAGACGCCGTGATGAGCAGGTTAAGTGGAGATGGTCAAAGCACTCAAATGTGCTAAAATGTCCAGCCAGTGTAAAACAGCGAGGTCTTTGAACGTGGTATTCACAAACACAATCATTCATTAGAGCCTGGTTCCTCTTAATCTGTAGAAATTGGGGCAGCAGTTAAAACTGGAGCAAATATAAATATATTTCAGCCATTGGGTACAATTGTTGAATGAGTACTGTTACAACATGTTCAAATGGCAGGGCTTTTTCCTGCGATGCCCAAACCAGTAAATGTAACAAGGATCGCCAACAAGACACGTCACGCCCTTCGATCTCAGGATCCAACTAGCTCAGAGCTTGAACGTGGAAGAACAATGTATTATTGTATTTCGGAGCATATGGTGTATTAACAAGCCAAGATGACACCCGATTGTGTTGGGAAGAATCGACCTCTGTTAGTAGGAGTCGTTTCGTCTCAAACAGAAGTCCAATCGTCTTAAAGCAAAAGCTGACTAGGTCATCCATAAGTCCAGTCGTCCCAGACAAAAGTTGTGACCTGTAATAAAAGTGGGTAGAGTAACAAAAGTCGGTGCAACAAGTAGCACCGACTTTTGTTACATGTGCGATTTTGTTGATTTTTGTAACAAAAGTCGTGAGCTGTTTTTGTAACAAAAGTGGGCGTTTTTGTAATAAAAGTGGTCACTTGTAACAAAAGTGTGCGATTTCGGTAGCAAAAGTGGCCACCTGTAACAAAAGTGTGTAGAGTAACAAAAATTGGTTCCTCATTTACGCTATTCGTCACGATAAGTACAAGTATCGAATTAAGTTGAATGACAAACAGTACATCCGTATCCGTCACATGCAAGTGATGTATTGGTTCAAACTTTGTAAATTTCCTTGTAATTCCTTGAATAGTTCTTTTTTCGCGAGACATTACCTTTGATCTCCTCCAAGGGAGTACCTTTAACCCTTTACCTAACATGAAAAGCAGACGACACTTGCAAAAAAAATTCTTGAATAATTATTTTTTTTCATTTTTTGTCTCAAAAACATAGGTTATGACCCCTCATTGGAACGAGCTCGACGAGCTCGTTCCAATGAGGGGTCATAACCTATGTTTTTGAGACAAAAAATGAAAAAATAATTAAAATTAATAGGCGATTTTTGAGAATAGCGCTGGCCGGTTTTGGCCGTTACGTTGGGTAAAGGGTTAACCCTTTATGGAAAAGTTTGCTCCGAAATTATCGAGGTTATTTATTATTACAGGTACAAGTCAAGTCGTTGACAAACGTAACAGTAAGAGTAAAAATAGGATTTATTACGATATGACTAATACAAATAGCTGCTCAGTACTTATCAATTCTGGGTGGCCAGAAAACTTTCAAATGCATATTATGCTGTCTCAAAAAGGGCTCATGTGTCGTCACTGACGTGCGAAGATTTTCGAGACAAGAATTTTACAAATGCGAAACGATAACTCGAGAGCCTTTGCTTTGAACATTGGACAAACGTTCCATAATTTCTTTTTTGTTTACCTTCCACTCTAAATTTTTGATATCCACTGTCGTATAATAAACAAATTATTACAACAGTTCATTAATCATGAGTGTCATAGTCCGCCTCGTTAGCGATTCCATATCAGCAAGATCAAGCACGACGCCTACAGCGTCTTGTTGATCTGGCTGATCCGGTCTCTTCAACTTGAGGGAACATGACATTCCAGATCAAATGACTGTTATGATAATCGGTAACGACATGTTAATCCAGTTAACGACATGGCGAACGCTTTGGTAAATCATCTGTGCATCGAACGGTCGATTAGGAGAGATATATGCTTACATACAATTAAATTAGGGACCAAGCTAACATATTTGATGTTGATAGATCACCAGATAGATTCTCAGGTGGCCGCAGTCAACACAATTATTTGTTGAGTCCTCCAGTTTCTTTTAGAATAGTTAGCAGGGATATCGATGAGAGTGCCCAAATCTTTTCGGCCCATTACACCCTCGGCCTAAAGTCCACTCGTCCAAAACAGGAGTCGTTTCGCCTCAAACAGAAGTCCAATCGTCCTAAAACAAAAGCTGACTAGGTCATCCATAAGTCCACTCGTCCCAGACAAAAGTTGTGACCTGTAATAAAAGTGGGTAGAGTAACAAAAGTCGGTGCAATAAGTAGCACCGACTTTTGTTACATGTGCGATTTTATTGATTTTTGTAACAAACGTCGTGAGCTGTTTTTGTAACAAAAGTGGGCGTTTTTGTAACAAAAGTGGTCACCTGTAACAAAAGTGGTTAGAGTAACAAAAGTCGGCGCCACAGATGCAACAGTGCGTTTTGAATCCTCTATATCATGTGCATGTACATGCACATGCAGTTCTCTCTCTCTCTCTCTCTCTCTCTCTCTCTCTCTCTCTCTCTCTCTCTCTCTCTCTCTGCTGTATCTTCAATAACCAGAGATCGTTTCTGATACAAGTAAATGTACACGCACACAATGGAAATAATCTAACCATGGCATGATTTTCTAGGGTTGTACACTTCCTTATCGGACCTACATCAGTGCAACCCTGCAGCATTTAATGTCCCCAGGCTCTGCCGATGGCTACTAACATCCCTCAGGATGTAATCACTAAAAGTGCCACTCCCGAGAAAATTGTGTTCCCACTATTCTTTATAAAGGGTCAAGGGAAGTGAATTGTAGAGTTCTGAGTGTAGAGTCCCACAGAGCTTTCGGGTTCGATTCGATTCGAAATCCTATCGCCGAATGTCTGTTTGATTATTCGGGAAGAATACTAATCTCTGCAAAAACTCTAAACGTATCGTAAAAGGTGATATATCTCCTCAACATACCAGGCAAAATTCTAAATGTATCCTAATGGGTGATATATCTCCTCAACACACCAGGAAAAATTCTAAACGTATCGTAAAGGGTGATATAACTCCGCTACATAACAGGCAAAATTCTAAATGTATCGTAAAGGGTGATATACATTCCCTATACATCAGGCAAAATTCTAAACGTATCGTAACGCGTGATGTATCTCCCCTTTACTCCAGACAAAATTGGGGTTAAGTGCCTTGCCCAAGGACACAACGCGGAGTCCGAATCGACGCTCAGACGGACACCCATCCAAGCACTAACCGAGCTCGATGTTGCTTAACTTCGGTGATCTGACGAGAACCAGTTACCGCATCGTCACCGCGCCCCCGAAACGTATCATAACGAGTGATGTATACACCTGAACCAATTCTAATCGTATCGTAACGGGCGATATAACTCCCCTTTACACCAGGGAAAATTCTAAACGCGTCGTAAAGGGTTGTATATCTCCCCAAAAAAGAAAATGCTAAACATATCGTAAAGGATGATATATCGACCCTATATGCCAGTACATTCGAAAGGTATCGTAAAGGGTGATGAGGCTCCCCTATACACCACGAAAAATTCAAAACCTTTCGTAAATGGTGATATATATATCCTCTATACACCAGGCAAAGTTCTAAACATATCGTAAAGGGTGATATATAGAGGATATCTAGTGTTTTTGAGTGGATACCGAAAATTATCTCATGAATGACCAATACAAATGGTTATTGTTGCGAGCGCTTGCGCGAGCGAAAAAAATCTTTTGTCTCAGTCGCAAGTGAGATAATTTTCCGTATCCACTCAGAAAGACTAGATTTTCTTTTCAACATACGCTTTTTATAAGAGGCTGATAATTCCACTTTTCTCAACCATGAATTGATACATGAAAGTAAACAACGCATTGAATCATAGATCGATAGTCGGAACAGACAGCGCCTTGCAGTCTGATTCTGTTGGCGGGTTTCTAGTCCAAACATGGCTTGAAAGACCGTAATATAAGTTTTTGGTTTGGTACGTCCTTTCAAAGGACGTACCAAACTAAAAACTTATATTTCGGACTTTCAAGCCATGTTTGGACTAGCAAGTTTCATGCATCAATTCAATGTGAATACGTGTTGAATTATTGCTGGAAATGATCGGTATCCACTCAAAAACACTAGTTTTTCTTTTCATCATACGCTTCTAGAACAAATTGATCATTTTTAGTGATAATTTGGCTCGTATTCACCTTGAAGTGATGCTTTGAAAGCCGCCATTTTGATTGATAAAGTGAAATGAAAATGTCTATATCTTCACAGAAGGGGATACGATTTCTATCTTTCCGCAATTTCTTCGATAATCTACCGTTTAGCGTTTAATAAATCTCCCCAAAACACCAGGTAAAATTGTAAATGTATCGTAAATAGTGAAATATCACCCTTATACACCAGGCAAAATTCTAAACACGTTGTAATGGATGATGCATCTCCCCATACCCAAAACACCAGGCAAAATTATACACGTATCGTAAAGGGTGATTTCTCCATCAAACACCAGGCGGTATTTTGAATAGGCTTTTTATACAATACTGTTGCGTACCGTCACACGAACGTGTGACGGCACACAATAGTCTAGTACACGCATCGTTCACAAAATGCAACCTCGTATATAGGCGTTGGCCTTATATGGACATGTGACTAAACGCTCTAGACAACATATTCTGCACTAAATACTGCATGGAATACAGGGAAGTTAATTCTCAAGCACTTGCACCGCAGATGCAGCCATTGGAAATACAATTCAATTCGGGTTCAATTAACGCAACGTTCGATTCGACGTAAAGTCCTTTGTCTAGTTTGATTGAATATTCGATTCGAGCACAAAATATCGATTCGTTGGCCCTACCGGCGAAATTCGTCGGCACATATCAGCACGGAGTGCACCATCTTCTGAAATGTTTTATTGAACTTCAAATACATAGAGTGAAGGGCATTCTCGTTCGAATTGTCATTTTTAACCGCACGAGATCGATTTGGGCTTAGACTTCAATATTATCCCTCGCCAAAATCGATCATCGGGTGCGGTAAAAATGACTGTTCAACGGCGTCTGCTGTTCTGTATTTATTGCACGCCTACAGTTCGGCTTCTTGTTCAATATTATCCCTCCGCCGAAATCAATCTCGTGCAGTAAAAAATGACAGTTCGAACGAGTATGTTGTTCTGTATTCATTACACGCCTGCGGTTTACCAAAAAAATATTAAAAACACAGATTATTGCCAAAAATAACCCAGACGTAAAAAAGAAATGGTTAAATAATCCGCACATGTGATACTTATTGTTCAATGACAATACAATAAAAATTATATATATTGTTCGCTTCGGTTTTTGCAGAAAAAGCGTGTATTTATGAAAATAAAAAAAGCATAGGAGTGCAATAAATTCATTTATTTCAGAAAAAGTTTTGTGACATTTCAAAATTATTTTGTTCCAAATTTGCAACATTTTTTGCAGGTGCACGAGGAAGTTCACATTTGACGTGACAAAGTAATGAACGCGTGTGCATGGTCGCAGGGCGATAGCGACTCTCTTTAGATATTAGTGTCTTGTGGGAATTTCCAACATTCTTTTCGAAGATTTTACGCTTCATTATCGTCAGAATAAGCTTCGTTTAGTGTGTAGATAAGGTCTTCTAATTTGATAATAATATGCGTTTGTCAGCCAGTCATGACGTATTTGGCTTTGAGAGAAACAGTATGTGTAACATTAAATATATTTACGAAGGTACAGTTGCAGCTGTTTTCTTGTGTCAATTACCAATTGTCGAGAGTATGTATGTCTTTATATTCATTCTGAATAACTCTTTAGTTTTTGATAAACGTAAATTAATAGACATCAGCAAGGCTAGATGTTGGGTTCCAAACTCACGGGTAGCGAATGTTTTCCTTTACGCATTTCCCCACACTTTTGGTTTGTGTGTTATCAATATAACCAAAACACTATTTTTTCCCAACGAATGTAAGCATAAAGGCATCATACATATTACATAAATTGTGATAAAAATTACGTGGCTACGAACGTCAGAAACGATTATCAGTAACTGACAATTTGAAACATAGAAACTGTTGACATGAGTGTTGATAAGTCGTTTTTTCTGTTGAAATGAGAAGTAATAATCAACAACTGATAAAATAGCTTACAAAGGTTATTTCTCCAAGCTATATTGCACAACATTTTAACATCATTAACACATCTTCATCATTCTTCTGACCTCAGTTTAGAAATCCTTGTACATGGTTATATAATGAGTCCCTCAGCTACGGTACAGTCGCCGTAGATTGGCTGTAACTCACACATGGGCAATGATGCCCACGCATGGGTTTATCAGGTAATAACCATCAGCGGCAAAATTTTAATTAATGAAGCACCGGGTTGTACCGGGTTGTACCGGGTTATGTAATTATTCCTATAATTAGTGTTTGGAATCTTATGTTATTGCGTCCATTGGAATATTGTCCAATAGTGGAAGATGACCAGTTCACGGCGACTGTACTGTACGCTGACGCCATCTGAAAATGAAACAAATCTGCCGTGGAAGATAAGATTAATCCGCTTTTCATTAAGTAGATTTTGTACAAGGACAATGTTCTCTTTGTCATCTGCTTCGTTCTTTGCAAGGTCACATTATGTAATAAAAACGCACTGGGTAATAGGAAATGTATTCGGTGATAAAAACCTAATTTTCGTGCAGCCCTGAAACTACAGTTTACGATAAAACAATACAAAATAAATTAAACCCCTAATCCTATAATGTCTAGCCAATCAGACCTGACACTCGTTCAGAACAACTGCTGGATTCAAAGGTTGCACATTGCATCCACATATGAATAGAGTAGCAAACCGTTTAGGGTGTAACACAATTTCCATCAAAATGACACATTTAATTCAACTAACAACTCCAAATATTAAAAGATTTTCAACTCTGAACTATCTTGTCACCAGTATCAATAATATTCAAGCCTGTACAAAAGGGTGCAATTACTACAGTCTATACTACTCTAAGGCTTTTGATTCAACTGGCTAATGACTACAAATATTAAGAGTTTCACCACTGAACTATCTTGTCACCATTTAACATCTAGTCACCCTGACAGACAGGCATATCATTTTATTGAAACCAGCCAAAAAACTACCAATCGATACCTACAAAGTATTCATGACGACATAAAATAAGTATACTAACTGACGGATGGACGGACGGACAGAACTTTTGAGCGAAACTTTAAAAATGGTGCACAGCTTAACTTCAAACCAAATCACTGAAATGACATTTTAAATATGTTGAAATAAAACTGCCTCAACGACTAAAATCGTTATCCAAATTAACTCTGGGAGTAAATAATTTCAATACATAAAAGATATTTAGTGTTTTTGAGTGGATACCGGAAATTATCTTATGAGTGACAGATACAAATAGTTATTTATACAATAACCATTTAGCTCGGTCACAAGTGAGATAATTTTCGGTATCCACTCAAAAACACTAGATTTTCTTTTTTTTTATCCGCTTTTTATAAGCATCTGATAATTCCACACGTTTAAATCATGAATTAATGCATGAAAGTAAACAGCTCATTGAATCATTGATTTGATCGATACTCGAAATAGGTAGCGTCTTGCAATCAGATTCAGCTGGCGGGTTTCTAGTCCAAACATGGCCTGAAAGTCCATAATATAAGTTTTTGGTTTGGTACGTCCTTTGAAAGGACGTACCAAACCAAAAACTTATATTACGGACTTTCAGGCTATGTTTGGACTAGCGGGTTTCCTGCATCAATTCAAGGTGGGAATAATCGGTATCCACTCAAAAACACTAGATTTTTCTTTTCATCATACGTTTTTAGAACAAATTGATCATTTCCAGTGATAATTTGGCCCGTATTAACCTTGAAGTGATGCTTTGAAAGCCGCCATTTTGATTGATACCGTGAAAGTGAAAATTTCTATATCTCCACAGTGGGGGAAAAGATTTCTATCTTTCTGCAATTTCTTCGCTAATCTATCGTTTAGTGTATAATAAATAGGTGAATGAACTGCATATTAGGTAATAGGATCTTTATCCAAATGCCAAAAACACTGATTTACCCAAATCAATCTCGTCATAGTTTACAATCGGAATTTCCTCCAAAAGAGATTCTTGTGACTGAGTTGTGATTTCAAGTCTAGTATTTGGTGTCTGTACAGGCAGCTGTGGCTTGACATAAAACCACTTTGAAAATATTTTGACTATTTAGGATTCCGAAAAAAATTCTCAGGACTGCACCTTGAGGCCCATTTTCTAATAACACAAAGTTTAATCAAAGTCAGAATTGGGCCTTTGAAGGATTAATATTTAGAAGTTCTGAGAATGCGATGAAAGGTAATTAAAAGGTAGGCTATAAACGTTTTTTTCGTATTGCTTCAAATTCCTCGGATTTTTTTTAAAACTTTTGTCGAATATTATTTTATTTCTGATATCCAGCTCAATCTGAGGATGAACAGTGCGTTACCACCTGAAATTGTTTAACTGGTAGAGTGCTAAATTATTTTTGGCCATCAAATTTTGTGCACATGGCTTAGTCTTGTTATAATTTATGGGAGAGTGCCCAAAGGCACTCTCCCATGAATTGTAGCAAGGCAAATCCTCATAGACTAAATGATATAACTTCAGAGGTAAACTGAAGCACATCCACTTAATATGAAGACGATATGTTCATTATGTTGTGTCATCTCCAATTCAGAATGAAGCACAAATATGGACTTCCAGCACTCAACCAGTTAAAAAACAGAATAACCCGAACACTAAAGGTGATAATAAAAGCGACGCCTAGGTACTATCATACCCTCCCTTTTATCCCCTTAAATAACGAAACACAATATCCGACAAACAGGGGCGCAGTGGCTCAGTTGGTAGAGGTGCAGGCTGCAAATCGAGATGTCCTCGGTTCGAATCCCATCTACGGCAACCGCGTTGTGTCCTTGGACAAGAAACTTCATCCCCATTGCCCACATTTGGACACGGTGGCGTTGTGTACTGAGGCGTACTGCACGTCGATGGTGCACTTGTGTTCAACCAATGCTAACCCTGCTTGTGTGGAGTTAGTATGTTGGGGAGCCTAACAGTTGCTCGCTGTTGCTCGGTAGTTCTCTCAGGGTACTCCGGCTTCCTCCACTCGTAAAACTGTCCGACACGAGGTGACCCTGGCTATCGAAAGTGTCGTTAAACCTAAATAAATAAATAAACCGACAAACAATATTTCGAAAAAAAAAATTTTGCCTCCGAAAAACAGTTTACCTCTTATTGGAACGAGTTCGTTCCAATGCGGAGCATACGCTAAGTTTTGAGGAAGAAATAAAATATTTTAAGTATTTAATTCTTTTCTTGTTTGACGATATCGTCTTCCGGTCCTTTTGAGTAAAGATTGAATTTCGTCTCATTGCCTCATTTGTTTAGTTTCTAATTAATTTTGATTATTAAAATGAACATTATAATATCACCCACTGAAACGATGCTGTCCGTTTCGTACCAGCAATATCTCGCAAGGTATATCATGAAAGTAATCGTGTATTGATCATTTTGGAACAGGTAGGAGGACCGTTGCGCAAGACATTTGAGATAAAGAGTTCAAATCGCCAGATTAAACACTGACCTGGAAATAACCCGCGAACGATCGTTTATGTTACGTGTGGATTACGTCAGTCGTGAAATACGCGAACGAACAACAGGTTACGACAAAGTAATACAACATAACTTTACTAAATTACTAATCGCGTATGTTTTATCACAAAGACTTGACAATCTTTCCGAACTCGGAACTATCAAGACGCCAACGTTGCGTATTGCCTGTACTTATGAGTAGAATGACATGTTATTTCCATCTTAAAAGAATTTCCGCCAAATTAAATAGCAACAACTAACGTGCGATCTCGCTACGGCGAGATCGCGCGTTAATTGTTGATATTTATTCAGATGGAAATCCCATTAAGACTTAAAGCAGCTTGACTGGCAATGTGGAAACAGAGAAGGCGGAGAAGAAACACAACACCCTTTTTCTATGGATTACCACCATGCTTTGTGACGTAATTTACTAAAGGTTTACGATAGAAGTCCTTTTATTTTCAGGTCTGTTAGCATTTGTTTAAATGCGGAAAGTTATCTATTTTGAAAAAAATGACGAATACGCGGAGAAAGAGAGTGAGCAGGAGAAAGAAAAACAACTAAACATTAAAAAAATTGGCCTATTGCCCTCCTTACTTGCGAGCAAAGTCATAAATTGGTGTTTCAGTGTCTGTTTTGTCAAATACTTGGGTACCGTCAGAAGATGAAAGAACACTTGCAACAGCACTTCACAAGAGTGAAGGAGAAAAAAAAAATAACTATTTTTTACATTAAATTATTTTAGAAACTCGCAGTGTAAGTGAATCCCACTTACCATTCCCATTATAGACTTGAGCAGTGTACTTTTACTGCAGTGGGCTCAGTGTACGCACCGACCGGGTTGGAAGTTCTCGTTGGGTGGTACTGTTCAACTCCATCCTTCGAACCTAAGAATTAATTCCCGATGCCGGGAGAGCGCTAGCTCGGTGGTTAGAGCATTGAACTTCCAACCGAAGGGTAGACGGTTCGACCCTGACCAGCGTTAACCGCCCTCGGGCAAGGCATTTAATTCCGATTCCTCGCGTAGGAGCCCGGTGGCCTGTATACCAAGGCGTACTACACGTCGACGGTGCACTTGGCTTCAACAGCTGCTAACGCTGACTGTGCAGAGTATACGTTAGGGAGTCTGACTGTTGCTCGTCGTTGAGTCCAAGGAAGATTTCAATGAATAATTCACCGTGTTTCTATTGCCGCACACTAACCCTAAGGACATTTCGTGAAGTTATTCGTAAACATATAAACGTTAACCCTTTCAACCCTGAATTATCTTATGCACTGCTGTCAACAAGAAATAAACGGGTCTATTTTTTATTTGTAAGGATGTTCTCTTGTAATTTAATCCTACAGCCCTAGCTATACTTCTGATCCTCCTCCCAAATTTGGTATTCACTTTTTGCCCACTCGTGGATGGCCAATGTTTTCTTCGGATTAACATGGTTATGGTTGCGATATATGAGGACCAAGCGACAGAGATGTAACTGCGCTTTTGAAGAACAAGCCCGATATAAGTAGAGCTGGATTTGCAGAACGATATGATTCGAACAGAATTTGAAATTCATCAAAGAAGAGTTGTCCCCTTTATTTTCATGACTGTCGTTGGGGGCACGGTGGCTCATTGGTCATTAAATCAAACGGTCCCCGGTTCGATCCCCGCCAGGGGTAACTGCGTTGTATCCTTGGGTAAGGCACTTAAATCCCGATTGTCCACGTGGGGGTACGGTGGCGCCGTGTACTACACGTCGATGGTGCACTTCAACCAGTGCTGACCATGCTTGTATGGTGTTAGTACATTGGGGAGTCTGATAGTTGCTCGCCGTTGCTCGGTGGTTTTCTCGGCTACTCCGGCTTCCCCCACCCGTAAAACTGATCGACACAGGGTGACTCTGGCTGTCGAAGGTGTCGTTAAATTCCATTAAATTAATAAATAACATGACCGTCGTTAAATGTTTTGTAGCAGTCGGAATAAAGGTAGTTTGATAAATGTCTTTTGGCATTGTGGAACACGGGGGTTTGGGATTTGGGCTGGATCTGATGTCACGTATTTGTGTCAGTGAAACAGACGAACTCTTTTTGAAATGTAACTTGGTGGTACTAGAGTATGAATACCCGATGTTTTTCTTTCCCTTCCCACCTGCCTGTTTTTGTTGAGTTAAAAACCAAGCCTGAAAATAAGCAATCTGTCATTTGCAAAAGGAGGTCCCCAGAGGGTGAATTTAATGATGCTATCCCATACAGGGGCCAATTTATCCTCTGGGTACCTCTTTCTGTTTAGGTTTGAAACCTTGATTCAGACTGAGGTTCACAGAGGGTAAATTTACTGATGCTACCCTGCTGTGCAGGGTAGCATCACCAAATTCACCCTCTGGCGACCTCATTTAGCAGATGACTGTCTGCTTATTTTCTGGCTTGTAAGTAACACCAATTATGCTCCTGTCAGACTATGTGAAGTTGTATTTTGTATAGACGAAGAGGGTTACACTCTGTGTGGTTGTTCTATACTATATTTGCTTACTCCATTAGTGGTCTCACATAAGTAAACTGCATTTTGTCAAGAGCTTTGCTATCCAATTCATATTTTATCTTCTCATTAAGTCAGACCGAGACCAAGCGTTTTTTATCAACGCGGTTTATATGTTCACCTCATGTTCATTTATCTTTGTGGTTCACACGCAGATAGTTCAGTTCATAAACTTCCATTATATGAGTGCCAGAAAGAAAGAGGGCAGATAGGGATGAGCATCGCTTGTGCGGGAAATTATCCTCGTTTCTGTTCTGGCTGGGTTAAATTTCACCAGTTAAATTTGAATTGATTGTGTGCTTTTTTTTTTTATCATTATTTAGAACAAAGGCAGTCTGTGAAGATAGAGGATATCGAGCGTTTTTGAGTGGATACGGAAAATTATCTCTTGAGTGACCGAGACAAATGTTTATTTTTTGCGAGCGCTTGCGCAAGCGAAAATGACCATTTGTCTCGGTCACAAGTGAGATAATTTTCGGTATCCACTCAAAAACACTAGATTTTCTTTTTATTATACGCTTTTTATAAGAATCTAATAATTCCACTCGTTTCAACCTTGATTTGATGCTTGAAAGTAAACAGCGCACAGAATCATTGATACGCGGAAGTGATTTGATCGATAAGTGGAACAGACAGCCTCTTGCAGTTTGAGTCAGTTGGTGGGTTTCTAATCCAAACATGGCCTGAAAGTCCTTAATATACGTTTTTGGTTTGGTACGCCCTTTGAAAGGACGAACCAAACCAAAAACTTATATTACGGACTTTCAGGCTATGTTTGGACGAGCGGGTTTCATGCATCAATTCAAGGTGAATACGTGTTGAATTATTGCTGGAAATGATCGGTATCCACTCAAAAACACTAGATTTACTTTTCATTATACGTTTTTAGAACAAATTGATCATTTCCAGTGATAATTTGACTCGTATTCACTTTGAAGTGATGCTTTGAAAGCCGCCATTTTGATTGATACTATGAAAGTGAAAATTGTTATATCTTCACACTGGGGGATACGATTTCTATCTTTCCACGATTTCTTCGATAATCTATTGTTTGGCGTATAATAAAATCCCCTATGGTCCCCCGAATCGCGATTTTTCGCTCGTATCGAATCTGGAATCGAATCACGCAAAAGGGTCGAATCGAATCTACTTCCTAATTGTTACGATATTGTGATTGTCCTAATGCGTCTATCTCCCATATGTACCCAGAATCAATATGCTTACTGGTTTTAGTTTTTCGTACCATATAGTATTTCGTTCAGGGAGGCTCTTCAATGGTGAAGGTGTGATCAGTTAGATTTCTAAGTGGGGTTGGGGCGTCCTGACGCACGCAGGTCCTTTGTTGGGAAGATTCCGAGTGGGGTATCGCCCTCTCGATCATATGAGGTTCGGAGGTCTCCCCCGGGGAAAATGTTAATTTTTGAGCCCACGAGATGGATTCTGAGGCCTTCCTCTAGCTTGCATCTAGTCATTTTATCCACAAGAAAATGCATTTCTCCAGGTAGGTCCCTTACACTGACCAGGCTACATGAGGACTATAGACCGACTATTCACTCAATATTATCTAGTCCTTCCAACTGACTACAAGTCAGTTGGAAGGAGTAGGTATTGGCTGAATACTTTCTCTTTAGGGCCACCAAGGAAGCGTTATCCGAGACTGACGGGATAGTGAAATTATGTGGAGTGAAACCCGAATGGATGGAGTAATAATATTTCCCCCTAAAAAAAACACATGATGTTGAAGATACATCTCTCGAAGACCTTTCCATGGCATCTTAAAAATGAAACCGGGCAGAAACTGAATTCAGGATTAGGGAAGTTGTTCTGTCTTAATATACGGGCCAGATTAACCATTTTCTACAGTGGAGAACAACTTGTGGGGCATTGTATAGGAAAAATAAAATGAATGGTAAGAGGTTCAGATAAAGAAGATGCAATCCCTTGAGTGCATCAAGGCGCCATCTGCAATGATAATGATAATGATATTTATTTTTCCGGCATAAATATAGATGTAAGTATGATACATATAATGGAATATTGATTATTATTAATATTATTTATTGGTGTTTAAGGTCACATACTTATGCACAATGGCTAATCATGACCGAGACAGTTTTACGGGTGGAGGAAGCCGGAGTACCCGGAGAGAACCACTGAGCAAAGACGAGCAGCTGCCAGCTCCCCAACATCGTAACTCCACACTGCAGCACAGACAGGGTTAGATTGGTTGAAGGCATGCGCACCATCGACGTGCTGTACGCCTTAGTACACGGCGTCATCGTGCCCCCATGTGGACAATCGGGGTTAAGTGCCTTGCCCAAGGACACAACGCGGGAGTCCGAATCGATCGCTCGGATGGTCACCCATCCGAGGACTAACCGGGCTCGACGTTGCTTAACTTCGGTGATCTGACGAGAAGGAATATTGATTTATTATATAATGCGATTAAGATAGACATGTATACCGGAGGGAGATGTGTACCTGAATTCCCCCATGATATATATCCTGTTTCACGTTGTGTCAGACCATTGATGTGGCTTTTGGGACCTTAAATTCACCTCAGTTAACCCTTTACCTAACCTGAAAAGCAGACGACACTTACAAACAAAATTCCTGAATAACTATTTTTTTTCATTTTTTGTTTCAAAACATAGGTTATGACCCCTCATTGGAACGAGCTCGTCGAGCTCGTTCCAATGAGGGGTCATAACCTGTGTTTTGGGTTAAAAAATGAAAAAAAAATAATGAAAATTAATTGGCGATTTTTGTGAATAGCCCGTTACTTTGTGTAAAGGGTTAAGCTACCTATAAAGGTAATATGCAGTAACCTGTAGTAACTACCTCTAAAGGTGACCTGTGGACTGGTCAGGGGATTCTTCCTCACTGGGCAACACGAATGCATTCCTAAAATTTAAACTGCCTGTTGGTACTTAGATCGTTTATAATGTAATTTAATATATTACATGTGCATGGTATGTTATAATATGATCTAATTTAAATAATATAAGTTAGTTAACCCACCACCCAACACAGCGGCATGGCAGCCAGGAAATCAGCCAAAGTGGGACTGACTTTACTCAACAGTATTGGATCATTCTCAACAAAACCATGCCAACACCATTTTCCCTGGAGCCAGTTCGATGAGTCTGCTCCAGCGACACCCACATCTGCAAGGTTCCTTTGAAAATAGTTAGTTAGTATTGTGTTGGGAAAAGGGTTTGTGAAATGAAACTTTGCTAAATTGAGCAATTGTAGATCATAGCAATTAGGATTATATTCATTTTGACCTGATACCCTCTATTCATTGTTTAACTTACGTTTTGTCGCATGCTGGGTATATTAGATTAAGCAACCATTATTTACCACGCTAGATTCCCGAGCACTCTGTACAGTATGCGTTATTGCAGTGCACGTCACCATTGCAGTCGTGACGTAAGGTTTTGGTCAATTCCTTCCTGAAGGCAAATCTACTTGTGATCTCAGGAAGTCCCTCATCCATGTTGTTCCATATTTTGGGGTTTACTTATATGGGAAGGACATCTAGAGATTTTGTGCTAGACCTTCCTTCCTTTAACAGATTGTTTGGTAGATCTGTCGATTCCATGCTGTATCACATTAAAAAAATTGTTGAATTGTATTGCAGTATTGTTACTTCCGCAGTCAAATACATATAGTGACGCATGAAGTGTGAAAAGATTTTTATCTTCAAGATTTGATCCTTTAAAAATAATGGTTCTGTATGAGAATTGTATGTCGCATTGTTAATTAACCTTGGAGAACGTTTCTGCATTAAGAACAGTTTATTTACATATCTCGAATTGCCCCATACTTGAATTCCATAAACTAGATCAGGCCTGAAAATAAGCAATCTGACATTTGCAGAATGAGGTCCACAGAGGGTGAATTTAATGATGTTATCCCATACAGTGGGCTGATTTATCCTTTGGGTACCTCTTTCTGTTTTACGTTGAGACCCTGATTCAGATTGATATTCACAGAGGGTAAATTTGATGATGCTACCCTGCTGTGCAGGGTAGCATCACTAAATTCACCCTCTGGCGACCTCATTTTGCAGATGACAGTCTGCTTATTTTCTGGCTTGAACTAGATGTGAGTGGACCAGAGTGCAGTAAAGTGATTTCATGACAGCATGCAGCAAAATGCTTTTTACCTTATTAAGGGCGTAATTTGCCCGGGTTATTTTAGAGTAGAGATTTGACATGGTGCCTTATATGAAAGATGCTCGTCAATATGTATGACGAGGAATGTTAATGATTTTTCGGTCAGGTCTGAAGCAACTCTATTTATTTCGTTGTTGTTTATAATGATATCTTTATGCACAGGAGTCGCTCTTTTATCGCTAGGGTTGACAATGATAAATTTAGCTTTGGCAGTGCTGAGCAGAAGCTGATTTGCCGAACACCACATAATTTTTTTTTCTAGTTCCAGATTGATAAAATCTACGAGATCATTTACATCTGGGCCAGACAAATATCCTGTCATGTCATCAGCGAATGATACGATATTTAGGGACGTTGAATTGCAGAGATCATTTACGTACAGTAAAAACAATATTGGCCCAAGATTTGAGCGTTGTGGTACGCCACGGGTGAGAGAGACCCAATCAGACTCATGATTTTTCTGAACAATATATTGTTGTCTATTACAAAGATAACTTCTGAACCACTCCAAGCTAACTCCACGTATACCATAGTGTTCTAGTTTTCTTAGTAGAATGCTGTGGTTTATTGTGTCGAAGGCCTTTGCTAGAAAGACTGCTATTGTGTTATTTTTTCTTACCTTATTGGCATCGCGGAACTAAATATTTGAATTAGAGTTACCCACCTTGAAATGTTGCACTCTCTAAAAATAAATACCCTTGGAAAAATATATTGTTTCAATAAACATGTGAAACATTCTATTGACATCTTTCCTTATTGTTGAATATTCCTGATAAAAACTAGGGTGATTTGATGACTTTTGAACCTAAAAAATACAATTTACTTTTTGTGTGTTTTTGTAGGGAATACCCTGAAAAATATTTGCACGTGACCGGTACTTCCCTTTGTGTCAGTTCTTCTCTCTTATTTGTTGCACGACCCCCCCCCCCCCCCCCCCCCTTGTTTTCGGATCAGAAAAAGTTGTCTGGAGAGCAATACTTGACAGAGATATTTGAATGCCAACATTAAAGTGATGCGATCATTTTTTTTCCGCCTGAACTTTACAATGGTCGCCTATGGGAAAATATTTAGTTCCGTGATACCTATTGTTTTCTTCGCCAACATGCTTCAATAGCTGGAGAAAAGGGTGAAATGAAGAATGTTTTTTTTTTGCAGAAGCCGTATTGTTGTGGAGTTAGTATACTGAATTTATTCAAGAAATTACTAAACCGATCGAACATGATTTTCTCCAAAACTTGGAAAAAGGTGGCAACAGGCTAACCGGCCGATAGCTGCCGAGATTATGAGGATCTCCCGATTTATATACTGGAATCGCTTTAGCGATTTTCATTCGCGCGGGTACAATGCCGCCTTGAAATGAGCTGATAACTATGTGAGTGAGTGGTAGTTCTATTTGATGAATTATGTGTTTGACGAGAGAAGGGGAAATTTTGTCACAAACTGTACTCTTTTTGGCTTTCATTGATTTTACGATATTAATTATCTCTTATACGGATGTTGGGTTTAACCCTTTGAACCCTCGTTTCCTGGAATGGTATCGCCTTTGTCTACACTTACAGTGAGATGGGCCAGTCCAGTGTCAATATACAGGGAAGATGAAACAATAACTGCAGTCTGCAGCCTGGCTGCAGACTGCAGTTATTATTTTATCGTGAATGCAGTGGCGGCGCCAGAAATTTTTTGTGGGGGGGGGGGGGGGGCAACTAGGGGGGCAGACTCCCATGAAGGGGGGCAAATACGTAAAGGATCATATCATTACTTTGTTATGAGGTAGTCCAAACTTGGACCCAAAGTCCGTAATATACTTTTTTGGTTTGGTACGTCCTGTGGACGTACCAAACCAAAAAATTATATTACGGACTTTGGGTCCAAGTTTCGACTAAATGTAATGGTAATTAGCGGTCCTCCTTTCAAAAAATCCTGGATCCGCGTCTGATGGGTCTGTGCGTGAGAGAGAGAGAGAGAGAGAGAGAGAGAGAGAGAGAGAGAGAGAGAGAGACTCATAATGCCCGTCTGTCATAATGCGAAATCCATGAATTTTTTTAGACAAGGGATATGGATAGACATGCCTTTGTTGGCTCATAACTTAATTATAACTTATAAGTATCTGCATCCGAGTCTTTAAATCTCTACTGCCTGGATGTGTTCATCAGCTAGCCTGAGGCTTTGGGCTAAGTGTGTATGGGAAATTATTGAGAATAAAAAAGAGAGGTGTGTGTGTGTGTGTGTGAGAGAGAGAGTGACTGAATGTGTTTGTGTGTGAGGGTGGATGGAAATGCATGCGAGATGGTTGGGGGGCAACTGGGGGGGGGGGGGCAAAGCCTTCGTTTGGGGGGCAAATGCCCCCATGCCCCCCCCCCCCCCCCCCCCGTAGCGCCGCCACTGCGTCAATGTGCCGTGTATAGACCTCTTATAATAAGACAAAAATTGGACGAAATTATGCCTTGGACCGAAAAATCGGACTTCTGAGTTCAAAGGGTTAACCCTTTACCTAACATGAAAAGCAGACGACACTTGCAAAAAAAATTCTTGAATAACTAATTTTTTTCATTTTGTGTCTCAAAAACATAGGTTATGACCCCTCGTTGGAACGAGCTCGTCGAGCTCGTTCCAACGAGGGGTCATAACCTATGTTTTTGAGACAAAAAATGAAAAAATAATGAAAATTAATTGGCGATTTTTGAGAATAGCGCTGACCGGTTTTTGCCGTTACGTTGGGTAAAGGGTTAAGAAGAAGCTATTTGGAAAACTGCCGGACATTGTGTAAGAGCAATTTGATCTTGATCACTTATGTATTTGTCGTCTAAAAGAATGTGAAATGGTATTGTGGCGTCTTTTTCAGCTTTTTGTATATTGCATCAATTAAAATTTTCCATGTGTTACACAAATTACTTTGATTTTCATGCAGTATCTGTTTATAATATGAAGCTTTACTTAGCCTTTTAACTCTGTTGAATGTTTTACAGTACTTTTTATAGTTAATTATATTCTGTTATGTGGGGTGCTTTAATTTACGGTGATAAAATTTCATCTTATTATTGGAAGAGATTAAAAGTTCCTTAGACATTCAAGGATGGCGTTTAATAAATTTTTTGTCTAGACGGATTTGATGGAGACGAAATGCCTGGTCAAACACGTTGTGAAGTATATCCATAAATTTATAGAAAGCTGCATTAGGACATTCTGAGTTTAACACGGGTGTAAAATCACAATCTGGCAGTAAATTATTAAAATTTCGGATAGTCTCCTCGTTAATTTTACATTTACGGGTGAAGATAAATGTAAATTTTACGTTTACTGTAGCAAAATGATCTAACACGTCAGTTATTATAATTCCGGAAATTGCGGAATGTGATATATGATGAGAGAAGATGTGATCAATTAATGTAGCAGAGGGAGTAGTTACTCTGGTGGGCCTTGAGTTGAATGGTAAGAAACCATGACTAAACATCAAGTCTGTGTTGCTAGCGGTTTTAAGGTGTGAATTGAGTTTTAAGAGATCAATATGCCTTCTATATATGATGGCTTCTATTCCTTGTTTAGTGTTTCTGTAATACAATTTAACTTTGTTACAAAAAGATCTAAGTCAGCTTTGAGTGGAGTATTTGGTCTATATATGACCCCTGTTAATCTGGAAGTCTTGTCTTGATCAATTTCTACGAAAAAAGATTCCATGATATGAGGAATTAACTGGTAGAGTGCTGAATTATTTTTAGTCATGAAACAATTCACACGTTTTTGCCATGTTACAATTTATGGGAGAGTGCCAACTGGCACTCTCCCATAAATTGTAACAAGGAAAATCCATATGGGCCAAATAATTAAGAGTCAAAGATAATATGAAGCACATCCACAGAGCTTGAAGTCTTTGAGTTGCAGTACTGCACTTTAGAGTAAAGCCCAAATACGGGCTTCCAGCGCTCTACCAGTTAAAACTGATAAATCCTCTTGTACTTGGTAGCGGATATTATCCCTTATATAAAGACCCACCCCGTCCCGTCTGTCGTCCCCGTTTGGTCTTGTCTGCTTTACGAGTTTATGATACCCATCAAAACTGTGAGCTATATTTGCAGGCTGTTGAAATATTTCGCTAAGGGCGATAACGTCAAATTTGTTATCTGAT
This sequence comes from Pictodentalium vernedei, assembly GCA_031216915.1. Taxonomy (NCBI): domain Eukaryota; kingdom Metazoa; phylum Mollusca; class Scaphopoda; order Dentaliida; family Dentaliidae; genus Pictodentalium; species Pictodentalium vernedei. Next base: position 312,153,655 of record CM062292.1, on the reverse strand, counting down.
TCCTGTAGAAAAGATAAAATTCCACTTAGCGAGTACCAGTGGGCAGAGATACTTGGGGCATTAATTCTATTAATATGAAATATTGACGACCAATGACCAGTGTTACTAAAGGAAGAACGGAATTCATCTGGCAAATAAAATGAACATTCTGAGATAATGTGTTTGAAGGGGGAGTAATCAACATCAGTCGTATCGGCAGTTTTATTGTTAAACATGGTTACGAAGTCGAATTCCGTTCTGCCTCGAACCTCGTCTAAAGTTATACTACTCGCCATGATATTCCTTATAGTCAACAGGACTAAAACAAAGATAATCTACTTTGAACTTTACATGTCTATCCGATGCTTATAAGCCCAACAAATCGCAGTTGATGCAAAAAGCCAGTGTAGTAATCGTGGTCAAACACAATTGATATAAGTCAATGGTACAAAAGAGTATATATATGATACACACAAACATGTATAATGGTGCACGATAAGGGCACACAGAGATGAAACTCCATCTGAGAAAATCTCAGCTGAAGACGGAGGGAAAAAATAATATCTTTATTTCCCCTTTGAGTTTCCATAAAGTGATACACCAACAGCCACACACAAACAACTGGGCCGTCATGTATACCAACCCACAGAAATTAGACGTGCCTATATCAGCGCGCAGTGCTGTAGCTTTAACGCTTTCAAAGTATATAACCATGGCCTTTGGGTTCTAAAATTGCAAATCGTCTTGGTAGAGCAAAAAGGCGTTATCTGCAATGTTTTAGCATGACAGATGACGCCCTTAGGCGCCCAAGTAGCAATATGCATTCTGTTGGTAAGTGAGGGCTTGGTAAGTCAGGTACTGATGCCTTTGAGGGATCCATTGATTAGTATGTGTCGTCAGGGATAACAACACGAAATAATTGCCGTTCCAGAAAATCAGGAGGAGGATATACACAGAACGACACACGTGTGTGAATGGGTTAATCGATATGGCACGAGTGCCAGCGCGGACGGATAGAACGGGAGGCCTCAGGCCTCGAGTTTTATCCTTCCGCGATGACACAAGTGAGATGTTGAGATGTTCTCAAAATCCCACCAAATGTTTCCCCATGAATTCTTCTGCTATCTGTTCTGGAGATAGAAGAAGAGTTCTACTAGGCTTTCTTTCCGAAACTAGCTTTATTCCGCTAATGGAATTTTCTTATTCTTTGACCGACTTGACTAAACAGATGAGTTGCCTTTGAATATGATATCTAAGTGGAGGCTGGCTATATTTATTACATGTCATGGTTTGTAAGAACATGAAATATCTACAACTACAATTTGGGACACTTATTTTATTAAAATTCAAAATAATCCTAGCTAGCAAAATTCTTGTTCCTATTTTCGGTAGAAAACAGAGGAACTCATCCTTGGCATTCCCTCAAGAGAAATTCATATTCCTGTGCAGCAGAAAAAAAAACATTTTTACCGATAATGGCGAAAAATAAGGAGCTCATAATGAGCACTTGACTGATTTCGTAAATCTTGATGACTCTTAAATAAACTTTATTACACGCCTATTCTGTGAAATCCCATCTACAGCAACACTAAACCATGCGGAAAATAAAAATCTGTTCCGCACGTATGTGCGGAACGGAAATCGTTGAGAGACTATTTTCATAAAGAAGCGAAATTTCACTGGAATTTTGAACAAATCGTGCACTGCAATTACAATTTGAACGGCTAGCGATAGCTGAAAATCGTCCCTGAGTTCCAAAGTGTTCTATATGCCAGTAGGCACATAGAACACAGTGGAACTCGGGAGACGAAATAGTTCCACGGGTTCCCCTCGCAAATTTGATTCTTTGTGTTGATAGTTGTCAAATGAATTGCTGAATGTCTTTCTAATAATTGTTTCTATAAACGTGAAGGCGTGTAATAAACACAGAACGACACGCGTGTGTGAATGGGTTAATCGGCAGAGCTGTTGGATTAAATTATTACTAAACATCCCAACAAACCAGGATGGTTTCGCATATTTAGCCATTGGCAGTATTGAGTGAAATGATACCTTCCAATGCCCCAGTGTTGAAAAGAGTTAAAGAACAAAATTTGTGTTCTCCAAATATGTTCAGATCGAAAAAGGGTTCGGTGGACCAAAGCGATTTCATCCATTCACATTCTGAAGCACGTAAATTTAATTAGAAAACACATGTTCACCACATTCGCATCATCAAGGGTCTAAACGATGGACTCTATCCTTCAAGTAATTATAACATACCATCACAAAGCTACTTTACATTTTAGCGCATCTCGAGTGTTGCGAAGTGCATGTTAAATTTGCTGGCATACTCTGTTAGAGCCTATCCAGATTTTTATAGCTATACAATTTAACCCTTTACCTAACATGAAAAGCAGACGACACTTGCAAAAAAAAAATTCTTGAATAACTAATTTTTTTCATTTTTTGTCTAAAAAACATAGGTTATGACCCCTCGTTGGAACGAGCTCGACGAGCTCGTTCCAACGAAGGGTCATAACCTATGTTTTTGAGACAAAAAATGAAAATATTTTGAAAATTAATTGGCGATTTTTGAGAATAGCGCTGGCCGGTTTTGGCCGTTACGTTGGGTAAAGGGTTAAAGAAGTAAAACAGCAGACGTGACTCGGATTGCCCCCGCACGGACACTACTGTATTCTAAAGTCCTATAACTAGCTCGAACCTCTTATTCTCCGCTACTCATATACATTTCGTGATGGAATGTGCGAAATGTGGGTTTATCCGGAATAATATTTTCCGCAGATTAGAGCTTGAAAATCAAAACTTTTCTGTGATAAACTCCGAGGAAAAAATCGTATTTTTGATGACAAGTATATATGACACACTATAAAAAAAAACAATTATTAGAAGGATACTCAGCAATTCATTTGACAACTATCAACCAAAAGAACACATTTTATCACCAACCAATATGCGAGGGAAACCCGTCTTACTATTTCGTCCCCTGAGTTCCAGTGTGTTCTATGTGCCTTCACATTGGAGCTCAGGGGACGATTTTCAGCTAGCGATTCAAAATTGCGGTGCACGATTTGTAGTAAATTCCAGTGAAATTTCGATCCTATTTCAAAATAGTCCGTCAACGATTTGCTTTCCGCACAAATGTGCGGAACAGATTTTCAATTGCCGCGTGGTTTAGAGTTGCTGTAAATGAGGATTTCATAGAACAGGCGTGTAATAAAATATTTTTTTGTATTATCTTCACACTTATTACTATTGTTATGTGTATATCATGCAATCTGCTTGTCCTTGGTGTTTTTGCGAAATAAACTTATCTTATCTTACCTGAAACCATACGGGAATTGGGACTAATTGAAGTACTTTGTGATACCACTGCTGATTTCAACCCAACAAGAATCTCGGTCAAAATATTCTAGACTCATCGACGTGGCAGCAGGTGGCGGTGGGAGGATGCCTCACCCCCCCCCCCCCCACTCCCCGCCGCCCCCTCCCAATCTCGGCCAAAATGTTCAATCGTTAGAAATTTCACGATCGGAGAAAAGGAGATTTCGTTGCATTTTATCTATGGGTGTAACACCGCTTCTAAGACATTTACTGATTTTTGAACCACATTTCATGGCATTTTCTAACTAGAGATAATATTTCGAGCCTTGAGTGCAACAAGGCACCATCTGCAATGCTAATGCATTGCAGATAGCGCCTTGTTGCACTACAGAGACGATTTCTAACTTTAGAACCCAAAGGTCATGGCTATATATTTTGAACACAAGATGAGAGCGTGCATTCGACTCTTCAGCAATTAGAAATTCACAGATAGCAGTTTGAAAATTTTCACTTAACTGGTAGGGGAGGAGATTGTAAATGTTTCTCTCAAATGTTGGCTGTTAGGCAGCCGGTAGGGGAGGGATATAGTTGCGGGTACAGAGGCGACACCCCCCCCCCCCCCCGAACCAACACCTAGCCATGCCTCTGAGTAGACTTTCCAATGCAGCTGCCTTCCACTTGCCTGTTGTGCCAAAGGTTGTGTACCTCTTTTCATTAGAGCTGTGCCCTTGACGGCACCCAACCCGATGCATAGGAAACTACAGTAAATTTGTCAAGCTGATACGACGAGTGCAAGTATGACTGTTTAAAATCGAGGTCCGCGTATTCATTGTATTTCTAAATCTTGTGAGTTGCGATTTTATCAAATAGGACACATCACACTACAATATAAAAGAAAACCATTTCCGTTTTGTCAGAATGTAATGTAGTTTCGACCATGATCGTTTAACCCAAGTATGTTTCGTTCTATGACATGGCGGCCAGCGAACCTTCAAGAACAAGGCGTTTAGGACAAGGAACGTTTCGACCAAATTGTCTAACATCACTGATGTTGAATATGCGTTGACACTAGCTTTACAAATTAAAATAAATATTTTGTGAATAGCGCTTGTCGCTTTTGGTCGTTCTGCTTGTGGAAGGGTAAAAACATATTCCCGGAGTTTTGCAATGTTCCGCTCGTAGTTTAGTTACGTATCCCGAAACACGCACTATATACTATTAAAAAAAGTAGGGGATATTTGATAAAGTGAGATATATGAAGAAATATATTTATATTTTCATCAAAAAGACAGTTGAGGCATTGCACTGTGACATCTGGTGAATGATTTCAGCGATAATTGGGTGGCTGACAAGCACACATTCCACGCACTGAGCTGTAGAAGACATGGACGGTCAGTCAGAGAATTTACCACATTCAGCCCAAGGCCTCAGTACCTTGTAAATCCTTCTCGGTTCGCGAGACACGCGCTGATCCGACGTGGCATACTCCTCACCAAACGTCCAATATCAGCTTGACTGATGTTACTCCATTCTTCCTGCAGTACAGTGCGGCGGTGAGTTCCTGGACATTGGTAGGGGGCTTTTGGCGTTGTCGTTGGCGCCTGCCAAACATATCCCAGAGGTCCTCGATTGGTGAAAGGTCTGGACTTGGTACTGGCCAAGGCAGTGTAGTGATGTTCTGCTCCTGGAGGAACTCTGTAGCGACACGGGCCCTATGTGCTCTTGCATTGTCATCTTGGAAAATGAATCGACGGCCGAGACGTCGCGCAAATGGCACAACATGAGTTGCTAACATGTTGTCATGTAATGCTGTTCTGCTTGTCATGGTAATGCCTCCCCACACCATAACCGTTTCACTGCCAAAACGATCGTGCTGCTTAACGGTTACGTCGTGGTATCGTTCATTCCGCCGCCGCCACACTCTGTTTCGCCTGTCATAGAAGTCGAGAGTGTACCTCTATTCATCGGAAAACATGACGTTGCTCCACCGACGATTGACCCAGCGCTGCCGTGCTCCACACCAATTACGCCTTGCTGCGACGTGACGTTCAGTCAAACGTAGAATTATTAGAGGTCGTCGAACGTACAAATTCCAGCTGTGTAGTCGATTTCGGATAGTCTGACCATTGATTCGCACATCTGTCGCTGTCCAATTTCTGAAGCACTTTGATGGCGGTTACGTAATGCTGTGGTTCGGAAGAAACGATCCTGGTTAGCAGTTTCCGTACTTGGACGACCTGACCGACGTCTGTCATTAACATTGCCTGTCTGACGGTAACTTGGTCACAACCTGTTAATTACCGATTGAGTTACGTTACATTGAGAATTTGAGCCACTGCAGTCTGCTTGTTGCAGGCTTCCAACATGCCAACGGCACGTAAATGTTCGTCACTTGTCAGTCTTCCCACACCTCAAAAGTTACGTTTCGACCAGAAACTATTGATGAACGAGTGTATATCAAGAAAAGAAACTTGAGACCTCCGAAAAAGCCCGTCCAGTACAAATGAAACTTTCAAAACGTACCCCCACAGACATTAACGCGGCGCTCGTGCGAAAAACCTGCACGACGTTTTCGTGGGCCGGTGACATTCATGATCCACACTAAACTTGGTAACATACTGATGTGTCCAATCACGCGTATCCAATACCAGTTTCCGAAAATATCAATTAGTTTGGATATCCCCAACTTTTTTTGAATAGTATCGTTGCATTCAAATCAAAAGAATGCAGTCCACATTGCAGTTTTAAAATTCACACGGAGTTCATTAGCGAAAGGCAATTGGTGCTGACTGTGCCGGAAGCGATCCTTCAGTTGTTACCCCTCGTACCCCCACCTCCCACACCCCCATACCCATCCACCCCCACACACGCCCGAGAAAATTTGGCAAAATTCAGTGTGCTAAGAGCGCATCTGCGGCATTTTTAACGTGTGCAGCCTATATTGAACATCGTTTTAGGACATGTGTCATGTGAAAGTTGAACTGAGCTAATATTTTTTTTGGGGGGGGGGGGAAGCGGAAATTGTACGTGGCCAAGTTCCCAACCCCCTCTCCGGCCGTGTCTATGCCATTTAATTAAACGTCTGGGTGACTTATTCAAATAGAGCAAAATAACAAACCCGGTATAAGTATAAGCTAAATCGAAGACCAAGAACACCGGGGATGTGCATTATCAAGGACGCTGAAAATGGATAGTATCACACACATATAAAGAGAAAGCGACAACATCGGCGTTTTTATCTTTCCCAGGGTACCGAACTATGGCCGGGCTGTGAGTCCGTATTTCTCCTATTGTGTAGAAATTAGACCAATCAAAACTGCTTGTAACTCTGAACGATCGTGCTATTACCCCCACACCCCACCACCCATCCCGAATCAACACCTGTTGTTTCCGTCGATCTATATTCGAGAAAGCGGTGCATTATTTTAAATTTGAGTGCAAGCGGCCTCAGATAGTGAAGGTACACATTAACTCTTTAACTAACACGGCTAGAAGACAACACTAGCAAGAAATTGTTTGAATAACTAACAATTTTCAATTTTTGCCTACAAAACATAGCTTATGACCCCTCATTGGAACTAGCTCAGCAAGCTCGATCCAGTAGGGGTCATAAGCTATGTTTTGCAGACAAACAGTTCAAAAGTAATACGATTGTAATGGCTATTTTTATGAATGCCGCTGGTCACTTTTGGCCCTTACATTACCAGGTAAAGCGTCAAACAGAGAAAGAATGTTGCGTCGCATCTTTGGAAGCTGTTGTAATATATATTTGTAAGAGGTGCAATTATGCCGACTGTATGTTTTCATTCCTCGCCTTATCGCTTCCGTTAAACTGTTTTCACATCCGTTCCTGTTGTGCCGGTTTGTCTTTCCCTGCAAATGTCCGCTTCCTTAGAGACATCCATTTTTGGCTTTTCAGCACGGAATTGTTTCAACTTTCTATGTAAATGACCAATGGTATGTAGTCCGTTCTACTTAGTGCTTCATGTTTAAGTGCTATTTTAATAACTTCATAAAGTCCTTTTTACTTGAACTCTCCTCTGGCGCAACTCCAAGCAATATTGACATTCGTGAAATATGGGTCTGTAAGTACGTTTGTAACATACCTAGTTCATTCTAGATATGAAAATTACGCAGGGCTTGATATTATCATTTTAACACATCTGCAACCCACCCTGACCGACTTATGCTAATGTATTATCACCCATCACACATTAGAACACATTTTGTATAATTAAACTGCAAATTTAAATTTAACATGTGCTAGCCTGTGAATTATCGCAAATTATCTAAACGATATTTCTCGATATTCTTCGACTCGATGGATATCGAGGAATATCCCTCTGTAGCTTACTATTCCTAAATGACGTCACACTACGCCACATCACGTCGCCTTGAAGAATGATCAGCTGATATTTGTTGTTGTTTGTTTTGAAATGTACGCATCTGGGGTCGACTTTGGCTGAATATTGTGCAATAAAATGTCTCGTAGCATATGATAAAAAAGAAAATCTACTCTATTTTAGTCAGTATCTGGAAATATCTCATGAGCGTTGATTTTCTTTTTATATGCTAAGTTACATTTTACTGCGCAATATTCAGCCCAATTAGGCTGCAAACAGTTTCAAGACAAAAACAAAAAGCTGCTGATCGTTCCTTCAAGGCGACATTCAAGGCGACGTCATGCGCCGAAGTGTAACGTCATTTAGGAAGCTACTGATAAACTTCATCGTGTGGACCTGAAAATATTATTTCTCTCGCGCAAGCGCTCGTGAAAAATAAAACTTTCAGGTCCACACTCATGAGATAATTCCCAATATACACAAAAGAAGCTTAGATATCCTCTATTTATTTACACAAAAAGGCAAGGCAAAACACGTAAAATGGGACTTTGAACGTTCTTGTGTACAATTTTATATGATCTGAAATGGCTAAATCTGATGCTTTGGTGGTTGATTCGTAACTAATAATTTGTCGATTTATTATAAATTAACCAAATAAACAGCGCCAGCAGATGAGGAATTATTCTAACGGTAAATTGCGACAGAAATGACGGATGCGGAGGTATAGAATATTAATCAGACTCCTTCAATTCAGTGATATGTTGTTCGGCTCAACGTTCTGACAAAGCCCATCGTTTAAAACTGTTTGCCGATTCACCTAACTCAGTTGAAGACATAACCGATGACACCTTAGAATGATCCAAATTATCGAACAATGCACGTAATGCTGCCAAAAATGAGTGACCCACTTTCGTAAACTACAGCATTTGCACGCATCACCTTTCACCTCTGACGTCACACAAAATGGCGGACCGAACTAAGCAAACATGTGTTTTTAAAGAGTTTGTTAGTGACCTAACAATAGTTAATATGGTTTGTACGGCGTCACTAAATTTCATTCTGGGCTCGAACGGTCTAACGAATGTGTACTTTCTGCACTGAACTAATAACTGCGATCTAAATAAGTGAATGAATTCTTAATTGTTCATCATGAAGTAGTTAGCGTTTGCCGGCACACAGAAAGATAAATGAACAAAGGGTAGATCACTCTAGGCTGCATCCGCATATAAATATTGCATCGAGCGGATATAGTTTATGTACAGATTATGTACAGATTACATGCGACGTTTTAAAACCAATGAAATTATTAGATACTTGTGAAAGGTGAGATATACGGAAGTACGGGGTGGAGGTTGCGGAGAAGGCAGCTGCCCTCTACCCTGCCTTTGGACCACGGGGGCGAAGTAAAACGAAAATACACCCTAAATCCGTTCTGGAAGCTTTCACGATTCAATGGGGGAGTTTGGGAGGAGGTGCCCTCCCCCATAGGGGGCACCACCTTCATCTCAAGCCTTCGAGACACGTATGCTTCGACATGTAATGGCGGGGCAGCTAAGATGAGTAAATGCCCTTTACCCGTGGTCTGACCTCCGTGCAATGAAGTGCACCCCTGGTGGATATAAAAGAATACTCTATTATCTGGGCACGTGTATTGGTTGAAAAGCCATAAACACGTTCAGATATTCGTTTGTACTTTTTTCTCTTTTTTTGCCAGTCGATTGTCAGCACCAGAGCAAATGACGTGATGCCCCTCACTGCATTGCCAAGTTCTGTATTCATTTATCTGTATGGACACCCCGTCTCATTCGCCTGTTTTATTCGATAAGCCTGTAGTTCAGCCTCACTTCCATGTTGAGTTGTTTGTAAATCGTTTGTTTACACTTATTTCAACGATGAAATTCGGCCAAAATATCTCGAAAAATGGGCATTTGTTTGGAAAGCATTTTCTACGTTACGTGTTTCTCTATGGCAGTTGTAAACATTTTACTTGATAATCCGTTCAACGGCTTCATGTTTCATTTCTTGAATAAGTATGTTGGTGTACCTACAAACTGTGAATTTTTTAAATACATTATCACACGTGACCTCAAACCATGACAGTAAAATTAATTTGGCGTTTCCTTTGAACAAAATCCGAACAATATGAACACTCGGTTCAAGCATAAAACCGAAATTGTCTTGAAATTGTAATAATTAACCGCCTGTGTCGCTAAAAATGAAACAGAACGGTGCTTGTGTGCATCAGGCCTCCCGCCACCACGAGGCCCCCAAGATGCACACCAACGCCCTCCCCCCACCCCCACACCCACGATCACGCCGTGTACCAAGACGTACTGCATGTCGATGGTACGCATTTCTTCAACCAATCGAACCCTGCCTGTGCCGGAGTTACGATGTTGGGGAGCTGCCAGCTGCTCGTCGTTGCTCGGTGGTTCTCTCCTGGCACTCCGGTTTCCTCCACCCGTAAAACTGTCATGGTCATGATTAACCATTGTGCATAAGTATATGACCTTACAGCGCCAATAAATAAATAAATATTTATAAATAAATAAATAACTCCCCCACCACCAAATAAAAAACAAGAAAATCCTCCAATTCCTTTAGCTGGCACCAACTGGCCTTTCTGACTTTTGTATCCTTTGTTTCCTACTGAACGCGGCAGTCAAATTCAAGTAAGAGTACGGGGGTGTTCGGGGATAACATGGCTTTCTTTCTAATGTCTGTTGGGATTTCCATCGATTCGAACGATCATCAGCTTACCGCGGTCTAACAACGCGTATGTACAGGCCAAGAAATAACCAGCGAACGATCGTTCAGGTTACGTGGTGGTTATGTCAGTTGTAAAATACGCGAACGAACTGCAGTTTACGATAAAGTAATGGAACATAGTTTTTTTAACCCTTTACCCAACGCACCCGATATCTAAATTTATTATTTTAAATATCATTTTTTAAAATTTTTCAAAAAATTTCAACAAAACCATATCATGTGACCCCTCATTGGAACGAGCTCAATGAGCTCTTTCCAATGAGGGGTCATATGATATGGTTTTGTTGAAATATTTTGAAAAATTTAATTTATTCAACTGCTCAATTTGCATATTGCGCGGACGGATGCGGGCGATTCGTTAGGTAAAGTTTTAAGATGCCAAACTCGTCTGTTTAGCCAAAAAGACTTGACCATCTTTCGGATCTATCTCGACTCAAAGCTTGAGCATTGCATTCACATTATGAATAGAATGGCATGGCGTTTCCATCTTAAAAGAATTTCCCTCCTGAATAAATAGCATCAAAAAGAATTGTTCTTGAAGAACATGGAAACTGGAATGATCACATCGACAGCATCGCCACCATCTCTTGGAAAAAAATTGCTCAGTTGAGAAAGTACAAATACAGCATCAGTAGACTCACTCTCGAGAAGTGTTACTATACCATTGTGAGACTCGTCCTGGAAAGTGTAAGCATAATACGGAACAGCTGTACCTTTTAGCGGACTCGGTGAAACTTGAACGCATTCAAGACGAAGCAGCACATATCATGACTGTTGTGGCTAGATCGGTTATCAGTCGTGTACTTCACCAAGAAACCGGGTGGAAACTTCTTGGTAAAAGACGGGAAAAAGCCCAACTTTTTCATTTTCGCAAAATTATTAACAGTCTTACACCCGAATACTTCCACAATCTTGTGCCTCTGCGTGTCTCAGAGGCTTCCTTGAGACATACTCGTAACTTTAACCCTTTACCCAACGTAACGGCCAAAACCTGCCAGCGCTATTCATAGAAATCGCCAATTAATTTTCATTATTTTTTCAATTTTTTGTCTCAAAAACATAGGTTATGACCCCTCTTTGGAACGAGCTCGTCCAATGAAGGGTTATAACCTATGTTTTTGAGACAAAAAATTAAAAAAAATAGTTTTTCAAGAATGTTGTTTGTATGTATCGTCTGCTTTTCGTGTTAGGTAAAGGGTTAACTGGTAGAGTGCTCAATTTCATTTTATTTTTATTTTTATTTTATTTTATTTTTTTTGGGGGGGGGGGGGCACCCAAATTTGTTCACATGTCTTTACTATGTTACAATTTATGAAAGAGTGCATGCAGACACTTTCACATAAATTATAACAAGGCAAATCTATACAGACTAAATAATTTCACTTCAAAAATGACATGAAGTAAAGCCGCTAAATATGAAGCCATTACGTTACGGTAACTGCACTTCTGGGTAAAGAACCAAATATGGGCTTCCAGCCTTCAACCAGTTAACGACTACAGAATTTCCCATTTCAATTCGACCTCTCATAGCCGCTAATTTGTTTTAGCTTCAACCGCTCTATGGAACTCTCTTCCAGATTACTTAAAGAGTGTCCCAGACAGCAACGAATTGAAATGCTCACGGAACCAAGACAACTGCAGAGTTCATCCATTATACAACTGCGCACACACTTGCCCCGCGCAAATCCTACACACATGCCTTCGAAGACAATGCAGCAATCCTTACGATTACAAATTAAAAAATCACAGCTGACGTGACAACAGTTACTTATTACAGCTCCTTATTCGTCATTCATTATCAATCGATCTTATCGGTTGATAACGAATGTCGAATAAGGAACTGAGAATAAGTAACGGTTGCCACGTCCCCTAAATCACATAGGGTTGCAATACACTAAAATATTTGCATTGGCGACAGTGTTAACAATTTCCTGTCTCCTGAGCTCATCGAGGTCATTAAACAGTCCTGAAACCACTTAGTATATCATCTCATTAAAAAAATGAACAGGAAAAAAATATATGTCACCGTGCGTTTTCTGTGTTCAAATTTGACGATTTCCCAACTCCCGTCCCATTTCACGCTCAGTTGAAATAGCATATTTCACTTGCCTCCCTCACCTTATATTTCAACTCTCACAATTTTTAAAGGACAGCCAGTGCCAATATGTTTTCTAAAATAGACACTATGGCATTTTTATTGAGAGTTTCAAAATCAATAAATAGTGCCCCAATCAGCTAATCGCTTTCATTTTATGCTCTATTACATGTTGAGGTAAAATCCGTTAGAGGGCGCTTTTGTCTCCATTTAGTGTATTGTAACCTAAAGTTGTTCCAAAATTGATGAAAATAGTTGTACTTTTGGGTTCAAATTAAAAAAAAAATTTCCTAATTGATTTGAAATATTCATTTTAAATCTCAATGCCCTTTGCGTGATCTATTAACATTACAATTAACCCACCCTTTTTGTTTGAGTTAAAAAATAATATCTGTCCATTTTACCATTTCTTTGTATATGATGTCTCCAAGCAACAAATTTATTGAAAAAATATTCCCCAAACTGCCATCTTCTTGTATTAATATATTAACAGACTGACCACATAAACTCCTGAAGGGAAAAAGGTAGTCAGATGAAAATGAGCAGCACAAACATTAACCCTTTCATTTTTCTCAAAATAAAAGTGTAAAAAAGATTACTTTTGTTTCAAAAGCTGTTTGAATAAAGTATCATATATAGTGGAAGAGCAGCATATGGGAGAATAGTACCCTGCCATGAGATGACCACATGACTTCAATAAAAATAGAAACAGCTGAACAGGCAATGATGGCTGTCTGAACCCTATCCCTGCCACCAGTTTTGTGAAAAAGCTTACACTTAATCTATTTTGGTCCTTCCATTTTAGTATCATTAACAAATGCTCAAAGTGTTTTGTGTTTTCTACATAAACAGTACACAGAGATAGCAAGCAACTTGAAAATTCAATATATCATACTTTCAGGTGATACAGACACTGACAAAGTGAAATAATGTGGAAAATTTCCTTGGTTTCGTACCGAACACAGCGATTATGGACTGCTGTGCACTCCACTCAAAGAAGTGTTCTTGAATATCATAAGGAGTTGGATGAGCACGCAACCACATGATTACTTCTATACTTCCCACTGTTGTCAGAATTTGAAATTAAAATAATAAGGAGAGATGAAGGGTTGGGCAGGGGAGTGGTCACCATGATGAACTTTCACAAATGAATCCACGATTAAGTTTTGAACCTGTACAAACTTGCCCTCTCTCCACTTTTGCCACCTTTTAAAAAACTTCATTTGTTGAACCTTGCTGGAATCAGCATAGTGCATTGATTCCAAAGAGATCCATCAACTTATTTTAACCCTTTACCTAACCTCAAAAGCAGACGACACTTGCAAAAATAATTCTTGAATAACTAATTATTTTTCATTTTTTGTCTCAAAAACATAGGTTATGACCCCTCGTTGGAACGAGCTCGTTCCGACGAGGGGTCATAACCTATGTTTTTGAGACAAAAATGAAAAAAATAATGAAAATTAATTGGCGATTTTTGAGAATAGAGCAGGCCGTTTTTCCCGTTACTTTGGGTAAAGGGTTAACTGAAATATACCCAACTGACTAGTCTTAAGAACTGTTATGTGTGCATAGTTGCTGATTTATTACAAAAGATGGTATATCATCTATCACATGAACATGATGCTAATTCGTGTGAGAGTATTTTGTAAGAACAACAATAAATGGATGACCAAAGGCACAGAGAGCAAACAAAAAGCAATTTTGAGGTATATTTTCATAGTTTGTTGAAAGCTATTCATTATGAAGGCCACACTATCTATGGTGAAACAAACAATGGCTATTTGACACCAATAGAACTGAATCTGTGGTTGTCAAAGAGAAAAAAATGTTGACGATGGTGAATGCTGTTTTATGAGGCCACTGGAAAGCTGGAAGTTACTTACAATGTAATGATTTTTGACATCTAGAAAGTGCCAAAATAGTGGTAGTTGAAATCTTGTGTGCAAATCAACTTCAAAGCAGGTAGTTTTCCCCCAATATGAAATTAAAAAACTGCCCACCGGTCTCCAGTAAACAAGGGTATATTATGCAATTACAGTTCTGTTCAAAATGAAGGAAAACAGTTAATTCTACATATTATACCTCACGTGACCTTCTATGCTTCTGATTGGACGAATGCTGCACCCCTATTTCGTGTAGTTTGCATCCACAGAACTGACCAGGCACTGCACCCAAGCACTACACGTTTTCTATTTTTAGCACACTACTAAATCAGTTTTCTTTTCATACTGGGCGAATAAAACTAGTCAGGCTAAATTTAAATACCGATTCACGGAGGCACAACATCCACAAAACAACCCGACAAGAAATTGTTGTGGAAAAATGTATCGCTTTTCCATTGTTGAAGTCACATTTTCCGAGGCGTTCATTTTATTCCTTGAGAAGATGATCCATATCTCGTTTCAAAGAGAATGATCCATACCTGGGTACAACTTTCATGAGAACGCATCCGGATATGAAAAATCTTTGTTTCGCTGCTCATATTATTTCGCTATTTAATTGTATGTTTTGGGCAGTAAACGAATAAATAATGGAATTCATTTGAATCTTCGGAGTTTTGTATCCCGTACTGACCCATTCGGTAATGTATATGTGTGACAAATGTGTGGAAATTATCAAACTGCGTTGTCAAATTTCGAAAATTTTAGCGTTCATTCGCGAGTTGTGCGATTCTAGAGTACACAGTTCCGTTTGGGGGAAATGTTTTGTTTACCCTTGCCGACCGATTCAAAATTTGTCTTCTGTTCATATCAGTAAGCCGTGTTTTGGAAGAAGAAAATGTTTTTTGAAAACTACATGGTATTTTTTTCAAAATAACGCTGGTTGGTAGGGCTGCTACCTTGGTAATAGATTAACAAATTGGACAGATGTTTTTCTTGATGGGTGTTCGATATAATATAAGGATTAGTGCATGTCTTGTCGTTGACTACGCCCATATAGTGCCCAGTGAGGTGGTGTAGTTCCCTCCGCTTCGCGGCGGGAACTACACCACCTCACTGGGCACTATATGGGCGTAGTCAACTCCAAGCCACGCACTATTCCTTAAATAGAGAATTCAAGTAGCACAACAACACAAATTGTCCTCATGGAGTACAAACCTCCTGTACATCTCATCAACACCACATGTTATTCAAATAACAGGCTTAAAAATGATATTTCACATTATTTTTACCATCACACCTGCAAAAATAAAGAAAACTCCCTGTTTCATTCCTGTTTCTAGTATCCCAGCATGTTGACATCCACACTTTCAGCCAATTGCTTTGGGCAGGAGGGGTTGAAGTCTGACACTGGACAACAAGAGACTTGTGTTGACTAAATGTGAAGTGTGGGTTAGCTGGCAAGTGGAAATCAATGACAAATTTGATATATTGTGCTTAAAAGTGGCAATTAGCTTCATTCAAGTGCTTGCCAGAGGAGGTTAAAAGATACTTATTTTATACAAATAGCAGCATTTGACATACTAAATACTGTCATTTCATACAGGTAGAACTCTGATTGACTTGAAATATAATAAATAATGAAATGATACAATCTTTCCTTCCACCTGGGAGGATCTGTTTATTTGACCTCCATATTATGCATACTGGCATTCAAAATTAGGCACTGTTTGATGAATCTGGGCATCCTACACACCCAAAATAACATTTTCTCCAAAATGTCAACCGATACACAAACCTACTCGGCTTTAGTTGTAAAATTATTCAAAGGAGCATTGTACAAAAAATGTCAGTCGACATAAATTATGAAAAATATTGCTTCAGGCTGCAATACACTAAAAGATTTGCACTGGCGACAGTGTTAACAATTTTCTGTCTCCTAAGCTCATCAAGGTCATTTGGGGGGAAAACAGTCCTGAACCCACTTCGTATATCATCTCGTTAAAAAAATGAACAGGAAAAAAATATATGTCACCATGTGTTTTCTGTGTTCAAATTTGACGATTCCTCAACTACCGTCCAGTTTCACGCTCAACTGAAAAGGCATATTTTACTCCCCCTCACCTCATATTTCAACTCTCACAATTTTGAAAGGACAGCCAGTGCCAATATTTTCAGTCTTTTCTAAAATAGACACTGTGGCATTTTTATTGAGGGTTTCAAAATCAATAAATATTGCCCCAATCAGGAGATCTCTTTCATTTTATGCTCTATTAAATGTTGAGGTAAAACCCGTTAGAGGGCGCTTTTGGCTCCATTTAGTGTATTGTAACCATAGGAAACGCAGCTATGTGCGTGTGGAGAAACAGAATACAACTTCCATTTTATTCTAGATTGCCCCCAATACACTAACGTCCGTCGTATTCTCTCGGAGAGTATTCCTGACTTTGTTGCTCTGTCTACAACTCTATTTCTCGACGGCGACGGTAACTTGACGCTGCGAACAAATATCAAATGTTTTTCGTGAGTTTCAGAAGTATATATATACTACTCAAAGTTTGCTAAGCACCAAGTATATCCAAGGACTGTTTTACGTTTTAGTTGAAATATTGTAATGAAAAGTGTATATATTTTTTATTTAATTATATCTTTAATGATTTAAGTACAGAAATTAAGATTTTATTTGTGTTTGACATTATTTTTTAGTTTTTAAAAACGATAACCATGGAAAATGGATATTATTGGTAAAAGAGGGAATTTTTCAATTTGCCAAAAAGTTGACGTAGCGAACTGGTATGGGTTCAGTATTGAGTATGAGACCCATTACTGTTAATTACAGCTTGACAACACCTTCTCATGCTCCCAATCAGGTTCCTGGTGGTCCTTTGTGAGATGTTGTTCCATTCTTGGACGGACCAGCATGGCACCAAGCTCCTGGACACTTCTTGGCTGGACTGGACGGGCTGAAATTGCAAGCTGCAACTCATTCCAGACATGTTCGATTTGATTGAGATCAGGGGATCTTGTTGGCCAGTCCATACGCTCAATCCCCTTCCTCTGTCGGTATTCCCCGACAGCATGGGCAACATTAGGACGGGCATTATCGTCCATCAGAATGAATCTATCACCCACTGCACCTGCATACAATCTGACGTGGATATCCAGGATCTCATCAATATACCGCTGTGCAGTCAATGTACCACGACCAAGGACACAGAGCTCTCTATCCCTGCTGATGCCGCCCCAGACCATGATTGACCATCCACCATAGAGGTCATACCCATCAATGTTGGTTGAATAGAATCGCTCTACTGGTCTTCCCCATACTCTAGAACGCATATCTGTGTGGTCTAGGCAGTGCCTTGCCTCATCTGTAAAAAGGACAGGTCGCCAATCTCCTCTGGTCCATCCAACGTGGTCCATGGCCCATTCATATCGTGCCCGGCAGTGGTTCTGGGACAGCGGGATGCGAATACATGGTCTTCTCGATCGGAGACCACATTCATGCAACCATGCCCGGATAGTCTGCGTCGAAACATTTACCCCGGATGCATTCTGAAGGTCACTGCGAAGCTGGGTTGCTGTGGCGAAGCGGTTCCTACGGGCCTGAATGATCGAAAATCGGTCTTCAGCTGCAGATGTTGCCCTGTCTCTGCCACCACCATGCAGTCTTACTGGTGTGACATACTGCTGAAATCTTGCCCAGGCTCTGGTGATCACCGCGTGATGCACACCAAGGGCTTCACCAACCTGACGATGGGTAGCCCCTTGCTCCACCATCCCTACAGCCCGCCACAATTCTGCTTCAGACAAATGTCTTCTTACATCTGCATTTGCCATATTCAATCAGTAAATCACAAGGGTTTGTGTTGAAATGAAGTTTGAATACCCTACACATGTCATGAACATATAGACAGTACACGAAAACATTGTGGCTGGGTTGGTAGAGTTGCAGGCTGCAAGCCGAGAGGTCCTCGGTTCAAATCCCACCTGCGGCAACCGCGTTGTGTCCATGGGCAAGACACTTCACCCCCATTGCCCACGTGGGGCACGGTGACGCTGTGTACTAAGGCGTACTGCGCGTCAATGCTAACCCTGCTTGTGTGGAGTTAGTATGTTGGGGAGCTGACAGTTGCTCGCCGTTGCTCGGTGGTTCTCTCCGGGTACTCCGGTTTCCTCCATCCGTAAAACTGTCGTGGTCATGATTAGCCATTGTGGAGAAATATGTGACCTTAAACACCAGTAAATAAATAATAAATACACGAAAACATCATGAAAATCAAGGGGTACATGCTTTCTATGACTGTCACGAAAAGTCTGCCTGTCAAGAGAGCTAATGAAAACACTGGGTACCATCTCAATGCATTCCTCAATTATATCCACCAAAAATATCGCAAATATGTTACAAGCAAATTTCACAATGATGTGTCAAATATTTGGTGCTTAGCAAACTTTGAGTAGTATATTAAGAACAAAGAGATTTTCTGAAGAATACTTCTCTTCCATGTGATCGTTTGCATTCCTCAATGACAATGTCATTCTAAAGAGCTCGAATCTATATTTATTCCCCACCCCCCCCCCCCCCTTGATTGTGCTAAACCCTGCCCACCCACCGCCAACACTGCACACGAAGTTTTATTTTTTCATCCCTAACCCATTTATTATTAAAGATTTATAATCCTTCCATGTGTTTTTATTCTAACTCAAAGCTGTCAGATTTTCTGTAATCTACCTAGTGTCAAGCCCACCAAAAGCTACCTTATTTATGGCTAGTTGGGACTCACGGGTGGGTCGAGAAACGCCACCACGGAATGACCATCAAAACCTTTAGCTTGCTAACGTCTCCGTTTTCATCCCCTGATTTATTTTTATTGTCATTTTGTACAAATCGAGTGTGTACTATTGGTTGTGCTAACTTGTATGTATCACTGTATTGTTAGTCGTAATATTATAGGAAACATACGTGATACGTGTACATGAGCATATAGATCGAATAAACTATGTTTACACTAAATAAATTCCAACAACTAAAGCGCGATCTCGCTTTGGCGAGATCGCGCGTTTGTAGTTGTTATTTATTTTGACGAAAATCCCGTTAGGTTCCGCTCTACGGTGAAATTCTAAACATAGGGCATATATTGAAACTGAGGCCATGTAAAATAGAGATATATTTTTAGTATCAGATACATGATTACATTAGGGTTTTTGTTGTTCAAGAGAATTTGAAGTGTTGGTCCCAAAGTTGGAGTCTGATACACTGGGATAAATTACCAGATGAATTATGGGAAACAGTGGCTTCGAAAAATTGGCTATTTTTTTAAAATATAATTTTTACACGGGTTTGTTACCAGACAGGTAACTAAAAAATGAGACGGAAACATATAACTTTGTTTTGCATTTTAGAAACAGGGGATGCTCTGCTCCAGGGGTGGGTAGGTGGGGTTGGTGGGAAAATTCTGCTTTTGAGGGTGCTAGGCGGCTGAAAATGACTGGTTTTGGCATTTTTTCATGCAATTTTTCAGGTTGAAGTCTTGCCTTTGACAATAAATTATTCCACCCACATTCAGATTGTTTATTTCTACTAAGTCAGATAGTGTTACATGTTTATTGTGGATTTGGGAAATGTAATACATGTTATGGGTTAGATAACTAAGCTACAGAATATTTCCATTTGAAGAGAGTGTATGGCCTGTCATATTTGGAAATGCCTGGAAAACTGTGGAGCAGAACCTTAAGACCTGTTATGACGTAAAACATCATGACCGGCGTTGTAAAACAAAGATGGCGAAGAAGCACACCACCCCGTTTTCCTATGAGTTACCACTATGCTACATAGCGTAATCTGCTAAGAAGCGACGATATAAACTTTTTTATATCCAGGCCTGTATGTGTGGCAAATCAAAGAACTTGTGGAATTTAAAGCCCTGGAATCGATCAAGCTTTCACGATAATGGTGTGCGAGAATGTATGACATTTAGTATCGGGATCTGCTGAATTGTAACGGACAGGTTTCCTCTGCGGATCCCTCTTGAAATCGATAGATCTTGAGAACATCATCTCAGAGATTTTAATCGGCACCACCTACCGTTTGAATCATATGTGTGTTAAATGAAATAAAAATGACAGTGTGCTTCCATGAAATAAACACATAGGTCTATCCTGTTTACTGTGATGTTTTTATTTAGCGATAATAATGATGATAGCGCCACTAAAATATTCACTCTTAATATATTGTATCTTACATCACCTGCTGCTTTGAAAATGGATGAAACATCACGCTTGTCTATCAATCTATTTCGTGCAGAATGGATTGCAAATTTATCATAAAAATTATTAAAGATGATACCATCTCAATACACCCATTATAAATCTAACGTTCTCACTTAATGGTAAACCTTTTCATTTAAAAGGCTTTTTATAACTCTTATATCAACACTTTACCTAGCCCAGCACGGTGGCGGATCCAGGATATTGGGTTTTGGAGAAGATCGTCACATTTAAATAATTTGTCATGATGCGAGCATCACCTGGCATCAGGCCTGAAAATAAGCCGTCTGACATTTGCAGAATGAGGTCCCCAGAGGGTGAATTTGACGATGCTATCCCATACAGTTGTCCAATTTATCCTCTGGGTACCACTTTCTGTTCTGTTTTGAGACCCTGATTCAGATTGAGGTTCACAAAGGGTAAATTTAGTGATGCTACCCTGCTGTGCAGGGTAGCATCACTAAATTCACCCTCTGGGACCTCATTTTGCAGATGACAGTCTGCTTATTTTCTGACTTGCCCGGCATGCATAGCGGTGAGTTGGAGGGTTGGCAGGACATTGGGTATACCACCTCGCTCCGCAGGTTCCGGCTGCCTCAGTGGGGAACATTTTGGAAAATGGAAAGTATAGATATGGAAGGCAGGGCGGTCTTTTCAACCAAGTATTTTGTCGGAAATTTAGAGTTCTGTCGGATTTGATTTTTTCACTTTCCACGATGGTCCGTGTCAGCTGTGTGAAAAATGATTGTTAATTGCTAGTGTCAATTAATATTTATAAATTGTAAAAAGGAGGCACCTTCCGACACGATGTGACCCTGGTTGTCGAAAGTGTCGTTAAACCTCAATAAATAAATAAATAAATAAATAAATAAATAAATAAAAGGAAGCACCTTTTTCTATTATTGCCCACTGCTTCCCATCTCTAATTTCTGTTGGAACTCGAAATACCACTACAAAACTGCCATCTACGATACTGGTTATTTCCCTTGTCCAAGCATGGCTTATGGTTTTTCTTTGAGTTGTTTTTAAAAGAATAAAATTGGAACATTGTTTTTGTGTACAGCGCTACTTAAAATAATGGCTGATTTGTAGATTAAAAGTGGAGGACGGTTCTACGATATCTAAAATATCAAACCACGGTGTAGAAAACCTAAACAATAAATGCTGTCACTAAAAGTCAAGAAAAACAAGAGACGGTAAAATTCGAGAAGTGAAGAAGTTCTTTGATTTGAGTGTTATTAGGAGGGGCATGAGGGTGTCGATTGTCTCTCGGGTTGAAATTGCAAGCAAAGTGGCATGTCGTTTATTTCGTATTTATCAGATCACTTGAATCCCCAATTGATGATAGTGATAAATTTTTCGAACTTACAAGAAGGGTCTGCCTGCACACACCTCCGCATAAAAACATTTTGTCGCTCTTATCTTTTCGAGGCGGAGAGAGCAGCGACAGCCTCGATACAATTCCGTGACATGTATGGTTATTTGTTGATAAAAACAGAAGTAAAACAGAGAACAATGAAAACGGTTGCTGTTGAAGGTAATTAAAGGTTATTACACAATCCTAACCCATTGCCGCCATTAAGCCTTTGAACCTCGTAAGACCGATTTTTTGGTCCAAGGCATAATTCCGTCCTATTTTTGTCTTACTGTGAGAGGTTTATACACAGGACATTGATGAAAAAATAATAACAGCAGTCTGCAGCCAGACGGCTGCATTCTGCAGTTATTATTTTATCCTCCGTGTATAATGATATTGGTCTGACCCATATCACTGTAATTGTACACAAAGGCGATGCCATTCCAGGAAACGGGGCTCAGGGGTTAATTCCTCGTCATTCAAAATTTCCTCTTCAAACCACTCTGTGAAATAACACTGGGTTTTTCGATTGCGTTCGACGAGTACCGCCTAGTATCGGCGCATCGGGGGAACAACTCTGGCTTGGTACATATTGGCCGAGATCAGCGTCATATCATCCAAGTTTGAAGTCATATCCACCGAGCATGATAATGGGCAATTTTGGGACAGGAAAGCATTTTACTAAATACTAACTGATATTCTGATTCTGATATTAAAAGTTTGAAAATATTTTTCCCGTCAAAATGGCATTTTTGTTGTGTCTTTATAATGGATGCGGCTACAAAATGATACAGACAGTTATAATTGCTGAAGATCCACTTAGAACCCTGACTCAACTTTGAGGCAGGATTCTGTGTGGATCTTCACCAATGTACTTATTTTTAATGGCAATCGTCTTTTCTTCTTGTTCAATGACAATTTTGTAAGTTTGAGCTTGAGAATTGAATGGTGTTACGATTGAATGCCTAAACAGAAAATGCACATTTTAGTATCCGGCCTTTGAATTGAAATTACAGTGTGATTAAAATTTTGCCCTTATTAATGCTCCAAAAAATTTGTAGATTTTCAATATAAAATGATAAAGAAAATGCTCTATAGCTTCGTTTAAAGCATACAGAAAGCAAAAAACAAGATAATTATATAGGCCGATGTAGGTCGGTGTAAATACAAGTATCTTGAGGGCACTGTTGGCACATCTATGGCACTAACCCCCTGGAAGAGAAGAAAAAACTAATGGAATAGTCCATAATAAAATTCTTTTCCTTGATGTATTTCCGACCGACCAATAAAGAGCTCTACAACATCGGTATTTATTTATTTATTTATTTATTTATTTATTTATTGGTGTTTAAGGTCACATATGTCTGCACAATGGCTAACCATGACCGTGACAATTTTACGGGTGGAGCAAGCCGGAGTACCCGGAGAGAACCACCGAGCAACGGCGAGCAACTGTCAGCTCCCCAACATACCAACTCCACAACACAAGCAGGGTTAGCATTGGCTGAAGACAGGTGCACTATCGACGTGCAGTACGCCTTATACACAACGCCACCGTGCCCCCACGTGGGCAATGGGGTGAAATGTCTTGCCCATGGACACAACGCGGTTGCCGCAGGTGAGATTCGAACCGAGGACCTCTCGGCTTGCCGCCTGCACCTCTACCAACTGAGCCACCGCGCCTCCCCTACAACATCGGTAAAGTCCAACGAGACAACGACAGCCTTAAAACAAACCCTTGGGACGATCGCGATAAACAGTTAGATAATTTCATTACGGTATGTTCACGGCAATTCTCCAATCCATCGCCACTCTTTCCTTTTTCAAACAGCTATACCTGTGCAGATATGCCCATTACTGATATGTTTGTTGGGAAATACCACCAAGTGATTGGTTGGAGATCCCGTTAAGTATATGCCGAAGGGTATTGTACTTTTTGATACATGACGATCACAATTAACCCTTTACCCAACGTAACGGATAAACCGACCAGCGCTATTCTCAAAATTCGCCTATTAATTGTCATTATTTTTTCATTTTTTTCGCAAAAACATAGGTTATGACCCCTCGATGGAACGAGCTCGTCGAGCTCGTTCCAACGAGGGGTCATAACCTATGTTTTTGAGACAAAGAATGAAAAAAATTAGTTATTCAAGATTTTTTTGCAAATGTCGTCTGCTTTTCAAATAAGGTAAAGGATTAAAACCACCACCTGGCCAAAGCAAACAAATTACCATCTGTTATCCAGTGAAATGACTGCCATTAAAAATGCTTCAAAAACACTGAAAGGTTATTTGGCCTAAAAGAATTAAAATGCTGGCAGTTGATAGAAGGGAGCGATTCAGCATTTTCTACCTTGATGCACGAATCCAGGGCGCCCAACCAATCATTTGGTACTTCCTTACAAACATATTAGTATTGGCGTTAACTAGCACTTATGAAGATATTGTTTAATGTAGCTCAATACATATATACCCAAGGGCTTTGTCCGACTCTGTGGACAGTTTGCTTCCAAAAGTGTCTCGGTTTTCTACATTTTTGCAATCCTTAAGACGTTTACTTTGAAGCATACAGTTTCTTCGTAATGCCGAAATCACATAGCCTTAGTCTGCTCAGGCTTTTTCCCAAACCCTGAAGCGTCAACAACAGTGGCGTAGATAAAGGGGGGGGGCGGAGGCCCCCCCCCCCCCCCACCAGAAGTTTTGTCGGAAATTTTTTGGGACCATTTTTAGGCGAATTTATGCCTAATAACATTAAAATGCTGGCTTTGGGGATAAAAATATGCCATTTTGGGTACATTTGGGGTAAAAAAGACCAATTTTCAGTACATTTGCAGTAAACAACAGATTCTTTCTGTTTGTTTGGGTTTTTGTTGTTGCTACACTATCGGAAAATTTTCGGTCTGTCGGAAAATTTTGGGCTTGCCCCTCCGCCAGCGAAAAGCTATCTACGCCACTGGTCAACAATACAGTCGCCCCGAAATACATTCCAAAAAGTGTTAAGGCCGCTACACACTGCCGCGAGTGACGCGTCGATACGTAAAAAGCGAAAATGCCGCCGCAAACTTTCAATTTTCACGAGAGCGAATTCTTTTTGCGATATTTCTAGCGATTTTTTGTTACTTGCAAAGATGGTTCGTCCTTGGATGGGTGACCGTCTGAGCGATAGATTTGGACTCCCGCGTTGTGTCCTTGGGCAAGGCACTTAACCCCGATTGTCCACACGATATGGCCTTTGCTGTTAAAGTGTCGTTAAACCTAAATAAATAAATACATAAATAAATAAATAAATGGGTTTTAGCGGAGAATAATAGACAAACGGATTGTGGAAAAAAAATGTAAACATAACAGCTTCTTTGTTTTATACAACTCTGGGAGTTTGTGAAATGACAGGAGTTTGTGAAATGATGGGTACATCGATGACACAAATTCGCTAACATTTAGAAATTTCACATTTTTATAGGAAGTTCCGAACCCTCAGTGTTAAAATTGCAGACGGCTTTAGAAAATTAAGGGGAGTTAATTTACCCGTAAATCACTTCAAATGAGGAAAATTGTCAGCCATGCAAATCTTTTGCATGATTACTGAAAAGAGTGAAATGGTATCAGATAGTAAAAACCGGGAACGTGGAAGAATACAGAGTATGTATAATGCCGACTGAATGACTCGCGAAATTGGTTGTGTCGTCTCAAAATGAACTTGTCTCATTTTTTTTCGTCACATCGCAGACAGCAACAAAACGTCAAGCCAATCAATATTTTTCAACACGTTCTCTACATTCGGCCAAGCCTCATATTTTATCAGTCTATTGTTTTAGCGACAAATTGTTGTTATGATGAACATGCACGCTCACGGCTAATCCTCAAGCCCTCATTAATCTTTCCTTCTGAAGGTTCTGATTCTCCTGTTGTGGGATTTTACAGTTCCTTTCATGATCTCCAACTGCAACTAAAAATAAAACCTTTGAAAGTTTAACTCTTAACCTACTGAGTATTTTCAAGATTTTTTTTTATCAAATCTAGTCATGGCTGCTCTAAAGCAGCCATGACTAGATTTGATGAAACATTCATCTCAATATAGCCCACGAAATCATTGGTAAAACAATTCATTATATTTAAGAAGGGAAATTGTATTCATATTGTAGGTATTTTTTATAACTTTTTACCCAACACAACCGGAAGAGCACACTTGCGCTATGGGACGTTTGGGGTGGGGGTGACCCTCCCAATAATTGTCCAATCCGGATATCTTCGTCTGGATTTGTTCTTGCTAGTAATCATGTACTTACCAGACAAGATTTGTAACTTGTCGAGACAATCGGGAAGCGGCGAGTGACTCACTAACCGGACACGAGTAGGGGTAGCATTGGTTGAAGGTAAGTGCACAGTTAACGTGCTGTACGCCCCAGTACACGGCGCCATCATTCTCAAGAACATAACAGAGATGACAAGGGCCAGGATTGAACAGTTGATTTTTTTATTTGAAGTCTAATGCGCTAACCAATGGATCACTGTGCGCCCTTACTGGTTCTGCATCTCACGACCTACCACCCCCCCCCCCCCCCAATCTCAACTTTTAAACGCTCTTGTGCCGACAGTTATGCGCAAGCACATATATAATCAGAGTATCTGGCAGCATCCGCATCATCTATGCACTTATTTGAAGTTTGGGAGTATGGGACCCATTTACATTTTCTTCCCACAATCAAAATCGCGTATCGTTAGCCATACAAGCGGGCCGATATGTGGAACTTTCCATGGATGTTTTACCCTCCAAATAGCTCCCGTGCTTACACGTAACAGTTTCCAGGTAAGGCGGTTTAGTTACTATAAACCTTTACTTGACCGGATGAGAGCTCTAAAGTTTACCCTAAATTTAAGGGAGGGATTGGAGGGCTTGTCGATATAGAGATTTACAGAAGTACTGGTAGGCTTGAAGGCCGATGGGATATTAGCAAATGGACACAACGGATGACTGAGTTAATGATCACTAACAGTCAAATAGAAAAAGTAATAATTTAATCCTACATCCCCGAAGGGCTGTAGGATTAAATTATTACCCATCTTCCCAAAACATACCAAGTCAGTTAACCTGTTTGCGATAAAACAATAATATGAAGAACGCTTCCTTTCAAAAATAGGTTGTTGGAAGGGTAATTTTCGGCAGAACACTCTCCGTTTTAAAGGAGCGTAAATCTGGAATATTTCCGCATTTATAATAGAGTCAAAATCCAGATGTAAAAATCCGCATTGGGACATCGACAGCAAATTGTTTCTTTTGTTTTTTAGTCTGTACAGATGAGTAAATGCGGAGAGAGAGAGAGAGAGAGAGAGAGAGAGAGAGAGAGAGAGAGAGAGAGTCGCGTGTCATGCATCACTCTCACTTCCTGGATGAATAATTTAAAATTATGGATTAAACGAAGTTTCTTTCTGCGCCCCAGTGGTTAATCGACCGCAGTCTTATCTAGATTTCTCCACAGTAGGCAGTATGTTATTATTCCAGTTACGCGTTCATTACAACGGATGATCAAAGTGAATGAAGTAAAATATTTATACACCGACACTGTGTGCCGTAGGTATCACGCTGCAAGGCACAATGCATGGTACATGGAGGAAAAGACGCGATACCGATGCCGTGCTTTGTAAATTCACACACCTCATTTGAGGTATTTTGACAAACTGTTTAGTGATCCGTTTGATCGGCACACGTTTCTCCTCGCGATAACCTTGTCATGGATGTAAATCAGTTGAGAAATGTGTTGGTGCTGGTATGGTGTTTTTTGATACTGCAGGATGATTTTTGTAACATTGTTGAAGCAAACCGGAAGCGAGGGTACAAACGTAAATCTAAAGGAAACAAGAAGGGTGGTCGGCACCCAAAACGCATTCCGGTTTATCGACAGGTAAAATTGTTACGGCAAGAAATAGAGTTTTTGGAGAACAGACACCAACTTGATATAGACCTAATTATGTCTGATTTGAGAACATCTCCGCTGCCGCACACTTCAACTTCAGGAAAAAACAATCTTTCGCTTTTTGAAAATCACATACTGCAGTTGGAAACAAAGTTACGAGCGGTGAATATTTCAATAAACAGCCTCTGGGATGGCTTGCACAACGAGAAAGTTCTACGATTTCAAATGTCCAACAAAGTTGACCAGTTGGAGATGGACGTCAAAGGTTCATTTCATTCCGTTTCTTCTCAAATTGAGGGTGTTAAAGGACAGTGTACTCTGGACTATCAAAGTGTGAAAACCAATGTGGTTGACCATTCTAATGAGATTGATGTTTTAAAGAAAAAAATTGACTGGATTATGTCTGCCGTGACAGATTTACTGAAATCTCAAGGATTATTACTAAAAGATATTAGGAATGTCATTAAAGACATGCATAACATGGAACCAGCGTTAGGTAAGTAAATTAACTTCAATCCAATAGTTTCAGACGACAGCATATTCTTCAGAATAAATGGAAAGATTTGTGTCATTTTTTTCTTCCAAGCCAGAGCTCATGATTGACCATTGACTGTGGATTGGCCAGGGAAAAACACTTGTGCTTGCTGCAGTCTAAAATCAGTTGGGTTCCAAGTTAACCCAACTGCTTTTAGAGTGTGTGTATACCACATCATAGTTTTGTTTCGTCTGGCAAGTGAAAGGTTAGCCCCCAGACTCTAACGACAAACGAGGAAATACCTTTTGAAATCAAATGTCGCTCAATGTTTACACAGCGTGATTCTTTCTCTCCTCTTAGACCGAACTGAAATGAAAAAATGGGCATTTTGTTCTTTTCTACTTTCCTCTAGGTAGCAACATCGGTGGGCCACTGTGTGGGGTGGTACCCCCCCCCCCCCCCCCTCACATGTTTCCTAAAAATGTCAATCTTATATATCACTCCGGCCAGAAATCTCTTACACTGATTTATGCACTCTCGCCATGATATTTCGAAGGCCATTTTGAAAAAAATTACCTTTCAGGGTACCCAAGCATTACAAAAAAATCCGGGGAACTCCAGTTGATAAGAAAACTTGAAATGTTTTCCATCCTTCGCCTCTAGGGTACGCGGTAAAATGAGATCAGGAGAAAATTTGTTTGCTGCCATTCTCCACCACACTTAATTTAGTCTGACCACTGAACTGGGTTACAGGAAAGTATCTTTTGTTACGACGTACAATACGATCTTCAAAAAATTTACTAGTGACGAAAAATCAAGAAATAATTTCGTGTCTGCATGGAACAAAGTGACAGTACTGCGCCCGAGTATTGTACTCTAGCAGTTCGTTTTTATTATTCATCCTTTTCATGACCCCCCAGTACCTACATTTCTAATTTATTCAAACATTTACAATTTCATTCCTACGGCATGATGCGCTTCACTTTTTTCTTCACACACACAGCTAATTTTATGGTCGTAAAGGCGAAACACAGCGTAGAAGCAAGAACTCATTTTGGACACCGCCGTGAGATAGGATCGAATCAAATCGAACGCCAGTGTTAAGTTTCTATCTTTCATCCTACACCTTGTCAAGACATTTTATTCGTATGCAATATCCACACTCTAAAATCAGTTGGGTTGAAAAATAGCCCATACCAGATGGGTTGAGTGAATATGAACCCAGTTGGGTTCATATTCACTCAAACCTGTTGAATTGGGTTGACTTTTAACCCAACTGATTTTAGAATGTAGTCACAGAGTGAGAGAGCGCGATAGCGCAGTAGTGGCTATGGCATTGAAATTTAAACCAAAAGGTCCACGGTTTGATCCCAACAGGGGTAGCTGCGTTGTATCCTTGGGCAAGGGACTTAATCCCGATTGCCCACGCGGGGGCACGATGGCGCTTTGTACTAAGGCTTACTGCACGTCGCTTGTGCACTTGTCTTCAACCAATGTTAACCCAGCTTGTGGCGAGTTAGTACGTCGGGGAATCTGACTGTTGGTCGCCGTTGCTCGGTGGTTCTCTCCAGGTGCTCTTACACAAGGCGGCCCTGGCTGTTGAAAGTGTCGTTAAAAACTCTACTAAAAAGTCACACAGGGGAGCGCGCTTGGTTCAGTGTTTAACGGATTGGACTTTCAAACCTAAGGGTTCACGGTTCAGTGCCGATGAACGGTAACTGGGCAAGGCAACAGTGCATCGTAATAAATTTGAGTACACTATTTTTTATTCACCTGGTTTTGACAGAAATGAAGCAGTTTAAATGAGTCTGATCTAACCTTGGCGCGTCAGACAATTCAAGATAGCAGTTATTCATAATTAGTGGCGAAGAAAACTTTTCTCTTCAGGGATCTTATCCATAAACTTTCCGACAGAGATCAGTTCTGCAAAACATCTACGGGTTTCTCACATGGCATGCACGTGGTGGTGAATTGTATGGCTAAAGTCTGTTGCAAATTTTATGTTTTACTACCTCTCCATATTAAGAGAAGGTGTCATCTCCTTATTAAGAAATAACCCTGAAACTCTTCTTAAAAGTAGGTGCCTATTTCGGTTTTCAACAAAATCATTGGTGGGAAGCTGTCATTCCTTTGCTTCCTCTGCACCCCACCTATCTGCCTAAAAAATATGCCCATTGTTGTCGTGCCTTTTCATGCAATCGCCCGCAAATATGTAGACTACTGTCGCGCCTATCTACACAACCACCCAGAAATACGCCGATTGCTGTTTTGCATGGCTAGTTTTTGTCAAAAATGGGATGGTATCTTTTTCATCACCAAACAGCGCCTCGCTGCTTACGTTGTTTGTTTCCATGGTGGATTTAAACTATAGTTCTGTATAAGGGCTACAAAAACAATTTTCTGGAGAATGAAACAGGGGTTCGATTTATTAGAAAAAGGTTAATAACAGTTTGTAATCTTTAGGTCATCGCTGTGAACAACATATACATCCCTCATATCCTGTTTCGTAATAATTTTCTCTGCAACTGCTTACCGCAGATGAGGCATTTTTTTGCCCCAGTGTCATTCGTTGGTTGAGACTAGTTTTGAAGGGAGATTGGCGGCTTTTTACAGGACACCTTGCACATATTAAAGAACTTTTTGCCTCTTCCAAAAAGTAATCAACGATGTTACTGGTGTGTGTGTAAATCCATGATTTCACGTATGTATGCGCTGTGGAGCAGATAGTTGTGAGATTCGGTGGCCTTGAAAACAGTTAATATTCAATAATTTACATGTATATGTATGCAAAATCATTTAAAAGAGCAGTGATCTCCAATGGTGGATCTACAGGAATTGTGATTAAAGGTTTCACGGAACTAAATATTTTCCCACAGGCGACCATTGTAACGTTCAGGCAGAAAAAAATATGATCGCATCACTTTAATTTTGGCATTCAAATATCTCAGTCAAGTATAGCCCTTCAGACAACTTTTTCTGATCCGAAAACTGGGGAGTCATGCAACAAATAAGAGAGAAAAACTGACAAAAAGGGAAGTACTGGTCACGTGCACGTATTTTTCAGGGAATTCCCTACAGAAACACACAAAAAGTAAATTGTATTTTTTAGGTCCAAAAGTCATCAAATCACCCTCTTTTTTATCAGGAATATTCAACAATAATGCAAGATGTCAATAGAATGTTTCAAACCTTTATTGAAACAATATATTTTGCATAGGCTGTTTATTTTTTAGAGATTGCATCATTTCCGAGGTGCAACATTTTAAGGCGGTTAACTCTAATTTCTATATTTAGTTCCGCGATACCCAAAGGGATCGTCGGGGGGGGGGGGGGGGGGGGGGGGGGGTGGCGGACTATCACAACTCGTCGAGTACAGTCACCGTGGATTGGTGGTAATCCGCCGCGTGGGCAGTGATGTCACACATGCGTTTACCAGGTAATACAAATCATTATGAGCAAAAGTTTAATTAATGAATCACTGTGTTGAATTCGGAGCTTCATTAATTAAATTTTTGGTGATTATTCCCATAATTAGTATTTGGAATGTAATATTATTGCGTCTGTGGAAATATTGCCCACCCGTGGAAAGTGACCAGACCTCGGTGACCGCACTGCACTGGCAGCTGAAGTCCCCACGAAACTCGAGGGTTCTGCGAGACCACCATGGAAACTTAGTATGGTACACCATTGTATGTATTGTCTCCAAACACCTTGATATATCTGGTTTTAAGTCTGCTAAATCAGGGTATTTTTGCGCAATACATAGGTGCCATGGAACTCTTTTATAAGGGCTGTTCGGTGCCTTGATACTAGCACTGTGAATTATTGAGGCTAAACGTTTCTTTGTAATTATATGTGCCCAAGTTGCAAATCTAGTCTCGTAAGAAGGTGCATCAATACTAGCAAGAGCGACTCAGTATCTAAAACTGCAAATCAGAAGAAAATGTTTCGACTGGAAAATTATTTGGAGAGGTTTGATCACCCCATTACGCCTTCTTTGATGCTTTTGATTTATTTATTTATTTATTGTTGTTTTATGGTCACACATTTATGCACAATGGCTAATCATGACCGTGACAGTTTTACGGGTGGAGGAAGCCGGAGTACCCGGAGAGAACCACCGAGCAACGACGAGCAGCTGCCAGCTCCCCAACATCGTAACTCCGCACTGCAGCACAGGCAGGGTTAGATTGGTTGAAGACATGCGTACCATCGACGTGCAGTACGCCTTAGTACACGGCGTCATCGTGCCCCCACGCGGGCAATGGAGATGAAGTGTCTTGCCCAAGGACACCACGCGGTAGCCGCATGTGGGATTCGAACCGAGGACCTCTCGGCTTGCAGCCTGCACCTCTACCTACTGAGCCACCGCGCTCCCGATGCTTTTGATCACGAATGGACAGATTAATGTACTTACAAACCAACACCCGCACTTTTTGAGCTCTCCGCCTTTCAATTTCAGCAAGAAGGTCGAGAACTTGGGTGTGGTGGACGGTTTTGTACAAATTGTAGTATTTCTTCGTCAGTATTATTGAAGATTAGATACATTAATGAGAGTTTCAAATACAGTTTTTTTTACAGTGTGACAAATAGTACTTCTGCCAATTTTATTTTTTGTCAAAATACTTTTTACCGAAAGATGTCTTAGGTTTTGGAGTTATGTATCTACAAGTTTCACTGAATTTCCATAATTTACTAAAGTGAATACTTGAGTGGAAGTGGTATCGAACGTCAAGTGTTTTCCACTTAGAATTGTTAGCAAACGAATTGATGAATACGTGCAGGTAAAGTGGGTAATAAATAAAATCCTTTATTACTATTTAACCCTTTGAATTCTATTGGTATCTTCCATTCAAGTTCAATGGTAGCAATTAGAAGAGTCCATATTCATTATTTGGGGTAGACCAATCAATATTTTCAACGTGCAGCCCCGAGGCTGCACGTTGCAAATATTGATTGGTCTACCGCACACATTTACTAAACAGTCATCCTATTTAATGACTTTATGGCGTATCATGTTCCTGGCCGGAAAAGCGGCCGCTCGGGTTCAAAGGATAACAACATAAATGGTTTATAAGAGTTTAAACATGTAATGTGTAACTTAGTTCCTGTAATTGCGGAAAAACAAAATAATTCTCTTCACAAGAGGGCGTTTGTATTGCATGTTCCCACTTCAGATACATATTTTGGTTATCTTCCTCTGTGGAGTTCTCATATATGTATGACCACACTGTAGACATACATTTAACTCTTAGAAGCCGGGTAATCAGAATGAATTTATTGAACATGACATGCGGCGAAAAACTTACAGTAAAGCAGGTGTCTCTAGTCAAGTGTCGTCTGCCTCTTCAGGCAGACGACACTTGAATAGAAGCACCTGCTCAGTGTTTAATTCTCCCCAGCCCTAAGAGAGCCAAACCGTCACAGCCAGATTACCTGCACACATCACTGGCAAGAAAACTCGACTCCCGGCTTCTCAGAGTTCAATGCCGTTTCCTCGTGGTGGTGGCACACACACTGCATATGAACACTTCAGTCGCATATTGGAGTTGCTTCCCTCACGGTGTTTAAAATAAATGAGTAGGTGAGAGTTGCGATGCCTCGTGATTTTAGGTTGCATATGCGCACGCTAAAGACACAAATGTGGGTTGACATACCATGAAATGTCTGGATGTACATTTGTGTACGCGGCAGATACAAATGTAAGTTTCCTTACTTCTCTCGCCCAATATATTGAATTTATTGAAATTGCCTATACTATTTAGGTCAGTAACAAATGGTGTACCGAATATATCCTGTCTTGAGTGCAACAAGGCGCCATCTGCAATGCCTTTGCATTGCAGATGGCGCCTTGTTGCACTCAAAGGAGAATATTTAACTATCTATTTCTATATACCGAACTAGCAATTGCAATCAATAGTAAGTCGTAGAGTTCTCACTTGTTTAACGTGAAAGTATTATGAATGCTGCCCTTTCGATAGATGATTAAACAAAGGGGATATCATTCTGATTGTTAGCCATGTGTAGATTTGAAGAGATATGGTATATACACGACTTGTGCGTGGCGCCTTGAATCCAATAAAATCTCTAAGGTCTGTTTGAGGTACGGTATAATACAGTTGAGTCACGAATTTAAGTTTCCACATCTTGATGGTCGCATGTGTATGTGCGGCATACATTCACATTTCTGAATTGTTTTTGGACATAATATTTGGATATATATGTGCACAATGCAATCACACAACTGTTTGCGCTCTCCAATAACGGTTTCATTCCTACGTGTCCCGATTGCCCACGCGGGGGCACGGTGGAGATGTGTACTAAGACGTAATGCACGTTGATGGTGCACCTGTCTTCAACCAATGTTAACCCCCTACATGCGTGGATTTAATGAGTTGGGGAGTCTGACAGTTGCTCGGTGGTTCTATCCGGGTACTCCGGCTTCCTCCACCCGTAAAACTAAGCGACACGACGTGGCCCTGGCTGTCGAAAGTAAAATAACTAAATAAATTCCTACGTGTGCATGCAGGCGCATTTCTCCGAAAAAGAGGCAATGCGTACGGCATATGCTATGGAATATAGCAATCAAATTCTTAAACGAACCTGACGCTGTTGTGACCTGGAACCGTCGTAGCCTTTAAATACTGGGCCTACTTTTACATTCAATAGGTCGGAAGATTTCCCTTTGACGGAAAAAACATAGGGTTCACGTTTCCGACCAACTGAAATATTCCAGGCGATAGAATTTACAATACCATAACGTTTATGTTCTTTGAATCAACGCAAGAAATCAAGAAATAATTTTTAAATCTTGACTTGACTTGACCGAACCTTTGATGACCTAACCAGTACCATTATACATGTTCGTTTACTAAATATTTACAGCCGTAAATTTATGTTTGTGCCGTGTAGTTCCTCTAATTTTGTTAATAAATTATATTGATGGATTCAAGGCGAATCAAATAAAGACTTACCGAGTGACAAATCTATAAATTAAGCACGAAAAAATATGTATATCATTGTGAGAAAAGGGAGATAACGGAAACTCCAAGAAACTCCAAGAAAACTGCGTAAAAACACGCCGTGACATCGTTGAAGTTTTTGCAGAATTTGACAGGTGGCACGTGAGCTTGAAAGATATTATCACTGTGTGCCATCTCCACGGGGCACTCCAAATAACTTACGATCCTCGGATAATCTGTTCTGAGAACAACTGAAGTACTTGCTGGCTCGCTCAGAATACAGATGAACTACGCTCTCCGGTTCAAAGTATCTTCAAGTTATATATACTGGCCGGCTAAGAAAACAACTACATCACTTATTCTATCTGTATATGACTGATCTTCTCCCCGATCATGTAAACAACTCAAATACTCTTCGTGATGAAAACGACTGAACTACTCACAGGACCAGAAAAAGATGGAAGTTATCAAGTGTTCCAAATATACGTCAACTACACCCCTTCAGGATACTATGGATCTACTCGACTTTTAGACTTGAAATGAACCAGTTGCGGAATAGGAGCATGGCTGAACTTCCATCGACTTAGAATACGATTGAATATTGTTGAAGCACCCCGGTATCTAGCGATTTGGGGTAACCCAATCCCCGTCCCAGCCTGCATCCGCTACTCGATTATGGTCATTAGAAAGTTCCATTACATGTGTGATCGTACATTTGATGTTTGTGGAAGCAAAGAATCCTTTCAACATTTTTTTCAGAAGATTTATCAATACCCTATAGGGGGGGGGGGGGGGGGGCGTGGCCTAGTGGTTACGGAATTGGACTTCAAACCGAAAGGTAACTGCGTTGTGTCCTTGGTCAAGGCACTTAACCCTTTACCTAACGCAGACGATATCAAAATTCATTATTTTAATTATCATTTTTTAAAAAATTTTTCAAAAGATTTCAACAAAACCGTATCATGTGACCCCTCACTGGAACGAGCTCGACGAGCTCGTTCCAAAGAGGGGTCACATGATATGGTTTTGTTGAAATTTTTTGAAAAATAGTATTTTGTTAACTGCTGAATTTGCATATTACGAGGGAGGATGTGGCGATTCGTCGGGTAAAGGGTTCATTTTTTTTAAATTTTTCAAAAAATTTCAACAAAACCATATCATGTGACCCCTCACTGGAACGAGCTCAATGAGTTCGTTCCAATGAGGGGTCACATGATATGGTTTTGTTGAAATATTTTGAAAAATTTATTTTTTTCAACTGCTCAATGCATATTACGCGGGCGGATGCGGGCGATTCGTTAGGTAAAGGGTTAATCCCGATTGCCCACCTGTGGGCACGGTGGCGCTGTTTTCTAAGGCGCGGTGCACGTCGATGGAGCACTTGTCTGCAACCTGCTAGCTAGCCCTGCCTGTGTGGAGTTAGTACGTTGGAAAGTCTGACATTTGCTCGCCGTTGCTTGGTGGTTCTCTACGAGTACTCCGGCTTCACCCACCTGTAACACTGTCTGACGCGAGGTGATCATGGCTGTCAAAAGTGTCGTTAAACCTAAATAAATAAATAAATGAATAAATAAATAAATAAATAAATAAATAAATAAATAAATAAATAAATAAATTAACACCCTACACCTAATGTACCGGTCATATACGGTCAGTGCCCTTAATAAAAATCTATTAAAACTTTTAAAAAAAAAATTTTGCTTCCAAAATACAGTTTATGAAACCTCATTGGAAGGATCTTGTTGAGCTCGTTCCAATGGGGACTCATAAGCTATGCTTTTGAAGCAAGAAATAAAACTTTTATTTATTTAAGAAATCTGTTTGCAAGTATGCTCCCCATTCGAGTTTGATAAAGGATTAATAATATTTAGAATATTTGGAATATTTTGAACAACTGCATGATTTTAAACAAAATTTATCGTAAATCTAAAGACGAATAATAACGCCCTTCAGCTTCATTATATAAATAGCATAATGTCAAGATAAAAGCAAAAAAATGTGAGAGAATTTTATAAACAATGCAAGGAAAGTTTATCAGCAAAGCATTTATAAAGCATTTACTTTCAGCCACAAATCTTCATCTAAACGGGAGGGTGTATCGTTTTTCAAAATAGTAGATTAAATTGCCAGAGAACACTGGACAGTTGCTAGTTCAACTGTCACAAAAGGCTGGAGTTAAAAAAAATCCATAGAAAAAGTAAGGCAGCGGAAGTGGGCATCTTGCACAATTCTGAAAAACAAATTCTAATCTCCAAAGTTTATTGCACACTGAATCCATCTTTTATTTATTTATGAGTGTGGGTGAGTGCTTTTCAATTCAAGTAAATAATATATCCGATTGTCGGATATGCTTTACAGGAACTGTTTGTCTGTTTATTTGTTTGTATATTGGGGGTTTAACGGCACATTCAGCAGTCATTGTAATATCTTGTCAGAGAGTGTTACGAGGAAAGGATGCAGGAGTACCCGGAGATAGCCACAGAGCAGCGGCAAACAACTGTCAGACTCTCCAGCTCACTAACTCGGCACAAGCAGCGCTAGCAGCGAAAGAAGGCAAGTGTATCATCGTAGTACACAACGTTATAACGTTACTTTCGCCCTCACATGAGCAGTCTTGTCCAAAGACACAAATCAGATGGCATGGAGATGTCTCTGCTTTAAAGTCCAATGCTCTAACCAGTGAGGCACAGCGAAACCTTACAGGAACTACTACTAAATAAATTTTCAAACAAAATTTTAGAATAAACAGTTTTCTCATTTTTGCGTAAAAAATATAGTTAATGACCCTCACTGAACGAGCTCAACGTGTTCGTTCCAATGTGAGGTAATAAGCTATGTTTTGGTAGACAAAAATGAAAAAATAATGAAAATTGAATGGTATTTTTGTGAATACCGCTGGCCGGTTTTCGCCGTTACGTTGCGTAAAGGGTTAACAACCTAATATATTCGAGCTCACGTTGCATTTCAATTTTTTACCATTATTTTGTTGTCCGAATTGCATCGTCCTCCGCTGAACTACAGAACGCTACTAAACAGCTCCATTTTGGTTTTGTGGAAAGAGTTATTTATAATTTAATCCTTTAACTGTGGAGGCCGTGTTTCCGGCCGGGTCACAACTTACGTCATAATGACATTAAGGGGGATTATTGCAAGGTAAATGTGTGATGTAGACCAATCAATATTTTCAACGTGCAGCCCTAAGGCTGCACGTTGAAAATATTAATTGGTCTACTCCCAAATAATAAATATGGACCCTTCCTATTGCTACCATGGAATTGACATGGAAGATACCACCAGAGTTTAAAGGGTTAATAATACAGCCCCATAGGGCTGAAGGATTAAATTATTACTAAATATATTTTCCTGTGTCTTGTATCGTTGTTTATCTTTTCAAGAGTGGTGCATTTTTATTTACATGAAAATATTGTGCTCATCGGGCTGAAAAGGTTAAAACAAGAAGATCGTTGAGACTTAATAAATGCTTTCAACTTACATATTGTGAAACATTCACAGACGTTTATTTAGATTTTGTTGGCAAGTTTACCAGTTGTAGAGTTCAACACACTTTTATACGCGTTCTTTTACTATTGATCTAAAAAGGATTTGTTTTCAAGAAACCACATAAACGACGTCCTCCAGCATACGCATGCAAGGATGAAATTTAATTGGGGGGTGCTGATGATCAGGTACATGTTTGGTGGTAGAACGCCACATTGAGACATTGTGAAGCTGGTCATTAAGTACACGTCAGAATATTTAATAATGCAACATGCTCTCCGAATGGTTGGCAAATATATCTGCATCTTCTTTTGACAGTCACGCAAAACAACTGATAGATTTGAAAAAAGTAAATTTTGACAGTCACGTTAAAGACCTGACATCTGTAAAATGCAAATTGAAACGCGTGCATGTCTCATTAATGCATTATTTTCACAGAAGCTTTCTCTTTACAAGCCACAACATGGGGGCATCAACAAGCTTGTAATCATCAGAATACCATAATTCTTCCTACAAATTTATGAAACATTTAAATCCAATATACAGATACAAGAAGCCTGGCATTCTTTAGGAATGCAGGAGTGTTG
The DNA here is from genome assembly GCA_031216915.1 of Pictodentalium vernedei. NCBI lineage: Eukaryota > Metazoa > Mollusca > Scaphopoda > Dentaliida > Dentaliidae > Pictodentalium > Pictodentalium vernedei. The sequence goes on along the minus strand of CM062292.1, from coordinate 312,114,202 downwards.
CACGCCTACTGCATGCCTAGAAAAAATTGAGGAGGGCAATGTTTTGCACCCCTTGATTTTCTGAAATGCCAGACCTGTTTGGGACTGCCTTCAAAATCTATTATCATTTCGTCCCCGATTCCCTACAGGCACAGAGAACACATTGGAACTCAGGTGACGATTTGTCATTGTTGCTCTGATTCGCAATAATTCACGACCCATTCTGTGTTGCATTTCGATAGATTTTGAGTGCAGAAGACAGTCAGATAAGAATTCAATGTAACATTTTGAATAATGAGAAGATGTGTGTGCCAATTTTTCCCACTTTGTAGTTGAATGTAATACAATTTTTCAGTCACAATATTAATTCCTTGAAGTGAATATAACCAAAATAGCATACAAGTTTTTGCATTGAAAGTTTCGGGTGCAATTGTACTCCTAAGCAATCTGAGGAAGGTAACTGTTTTGCACTCCTTGATTTTCTAGATTGCCAGGCCTGCCCATGTCATTACAACATGGCGTAATAGTACTAGGACACGTGTCATATACATTGTCATCTAACGCAAGATTTTATGTCGCCTGTGTTATCCCCAATTCCATCACGATACCTTAACTGTAAAACTACTTTGGGCATAACCGTATTTTGGAGAACTGATCAACATTGACTAAAGATGCCTGGACAATTCATTTTTGTAATCCGTTCACCCTTAGCCGGACATAACGGCAATAAATAGAAAGCTCTTTTCAAAAATCGCATTTCAAATTTTATTTTTTTCAATTTTTGCCTAAAACCATTGCTTCTGAACCCTGATTGGAACGAGCTGAACGAGCTCGTTCTAATGAGGTGTCATAAGCTATATTTTTGAAGGAAAACAATTTAAATTTCTAGTTATTCAAGAGGGAGTGCGGTGGCTCAGTGGTAGACTGTTGGGCTTCTATGCTAGAGGTCCCGAGTTCGATCCCCGTCCGGCACGGCCCGCGATGTGACCTTGGGCAAGATACTTTACCCCGGTTGCCGAGGGCAATTAGTAAGTATTAGAGAGCGCGGTGGCTCAGAGGTAGATTGAGGGGCGTCTATGCTAGAGGTTACGAGTTCGATCCCCGTCCGACACGGCCCGTGTTGTGTCCTTGGGCAAGGAACTTTATCCTATTTCCTACATGGGGACACGATTACGCCGTGTACTAAGGCGTACTTCACGCCGATGGTCCACATGTCTTCAACAGCTGTAACCCTGCTTGAGCCGAGCTTGAACAGAGTTAGAATGTTGAGGAGCTGACAGTTGCTCGTCGATGCTCGGTGGTTCTCTTCGGGTACACCGGCTTACTCCATCCGTGAAACTGTCACGGTCACGATCAGCCATTGTGCATAAGTATGTGACCTTAAACATCAATAAATAAATAAATAAGTTATTCAGGAATCTTTATCTGTATGTATCGTCTCTTATTTATGTTACGTAAAGAGTTAATTTGTGTTCCTCATGCATCATTAAATGAAAGATTAAATATTACGTTTGGTAGGTTTGGTCCGTAAATGAAGTCAAATGAGAATGAAGCAAGAAAGTCCGGTCAGAAAAAAGACTTTACTTCCGCTCTTTACATGTACCCATTTTGCAAATGAGGCCATTGCATCGTTCACAATATTAGTAGTCAAATCCACAACTCTTTTGATAAGCCGTAAACTTTATCCTTTCTTTCTATAGTTCTAAACAGTCATCAACAAATTTGAAAAAGCTTTCTCAGAATATTTCCAAGTCGATATACCATGGGAAGGACGGTGGCAGACGAGTGGATAAGTGCGCAAGTTTTTCATACCAGAGGTTCCGGGGTCGATCCCTGGTTGTGAAAATGTGTTCGAACACCACTCTTCGGAAGCATCAGTTGTGGGCTTGATGTTGTCACCACGTTCCATCCTATTGGGTGGAGGACTTGAAAAGAATGTTTTCCTGTGCGTCAAGAGATACTCCCTGTGCAGGTTAAAGGACTCTGCACGCAGTGTTTGAGTAAAGCAATGTAACGAAGTTTCCATCACGAAAGTCATTCACAATAATTCCATGTGCGAAAAGCTTGTACAGTAGTGAACGAAATTTGTATATAGCAGAGTTAAAAGGAAACAGATCGTTTACCGACAAGGTGTAGTCATTACTCAATTCGATAACAGTTCGTCGACTGAGTCCCAGAATGTTCTATGTCCCCTAAGGGACATAGAACATTCTAGCACTCAGGTGACTGTTTTCAAAAACTGAAAACAAAACATGCATATTTTCAAGAATATAGTGTATTTAAATAGTTCCTCGAGCGAATCATATACAGTATGTGGAGAGTGTATTATCACTAAATCACCCGCAGATTGGAGATTCCACCCAAGCAATAATTGCAAATTTGTTGCAAAGCATAATCAACACAAACAAAGTTTCAGTCAATGGACCTCCGGGTTAATTCCGGAGGTCCATTGACTGAAACATGGCTTGTGTTTTTTGTCGATATGTACAAAATTTGAACGTTATAGCGTGGGTGATAACTCCACACCGCGGGTGATTTAGTTACAGTCTACTCTCTACGTACTGTACTATCCCGAATCAGTTTGAAAAAAAATGACAATCCCTTGTCCAGAAAATATTAGAGGTTTAGATATCCACACGTTATTGTGGGAGATGTATCCGTGTTAGTGCAATGACTAATCCAATTGAACCCCGATTGTTGCATTTTCTAAGACAATGAATGGAATGCCGCATGGGTGTCGCAAGCACTAATGGTAAGTGTTCAAAGACCCCTTCCATAACGCAAAGCAGATACAGTACGTGGAGAGTGGATTGTAACTAAATCACCCGCGGAGTGGAGTTATCACCCAAACTATAAGTTTCAAATTTTGTATATATAGACTAAAAACACAAGCAATGTTTCAGCCAAAGGACCTCCGGGTTTAACCCGGAGGTCAATTGGCTGAAACTTTGCTTGTGCTTGTTATGCTTTGCGACAAATTTGCAATTATTTCTTGGGTGGAATCTCCACTCTGCGGGTGATTTAGTGATAATACACTCTCCACGTACTGTATAATGGATAGCCATGAATAGAAAACGGCGTCGAAAACGGGGGTGGGGTGAGCAGGAGGGCCATGGTTACCCCACTTTTACAGACTATATATTTTGTTCCCTCATCCGTGGGAGGTTTTTAATGAGCATTTATTTTTATTATTATTCAACCCTTTATTACAAGAATAGCAGACGACACTTGCCAAAGAACTTCTAAAGTAACAAAAAATGTATTTTCTGCCACAAAAGATAGCTTATGACCCCCTAATTGGAACGATCTCAGCGAGTTCGTTCCAATGCGGGCCTTGATCTATGTTTTTAAGGCAAAAGTTGAACAAATAATTGTTGTAGCCCTCATTTTCGAAAATTTTCATTTTAGTTCCTCTGTCACTAAATTGTTGATATTATGTTGGTAATTCGCCTGACTTCCCTTAAGGTTTCGGAACTGAAATGAAATGTTTTTTTGCATGGCGAACGGTGTCCTTTTTCTTCTTTTTCTTTAGTGAGTCTCCTGGCGGTGAGTTCGATTTAGTTCCCTTTGCAGAAAGATTTCTCTGAATACTTTTGATCATTTGTTCTATTTTTCTCTTGTCTTCATTGTGTTCCCATCAGAACTCCTCGCTTTCGTTTTTCCGTTGTTCCTCTTCGGCGCCCAGTGTCCACCTTATCTCCAGCTGCTCGAGGGTTTCCTCTTCTACTTCCTCCTCGAAGCGTTGGCTTGATTAGTCCGAGCCGGTAGGAGATCCAGGTTTGGTTTGAGTGACCTCCATCGCCTCCCTCTCCTTACCTTCCAACATCTCCGGTGAAGAGATTGGGATTGACATTGGAGGAGAAGGGGTGGTGATTTGATGGGTGTCTCCCTAACCGTGTCCTGTTTCACCGTCCCTGCTCTTCTCTTCTCAAACCAAGCCTCCAGTCGCCGTGCGTCCCTGAGCTTGGTCGCTGAACTTTTTTCTTCTTTTTCTTTCTCTTCTCAGGTCCAGATCCAGACTCCTTCGGGTGAGGACCTGTGTGAGAGATGTTCCTCTCACTAAAGGTACTACTTCTCCCCGAAGGAGGTGTTTGTGTTCTCCTCTATATCACACACCAGCGTCAGATGGGCGCTCTTGCCTCTCACGCGGAGAGTCCAGTTGAGTGGGCAAGAGACACCCAAAGCTGACAAAGTTTTCTGTAACTTGATAGGAATTTTCAAATTAGCCATGGTGATTAATTAGATGGTCATCACACTCTGAAGTCAGAGGTGCAAATGTGAACGATCTGTGAAATGGTATGTGGAGTCGGTAATGAATGTACGAAAAATGATGTTTTGGAACTGAACCAAGATAGTAGGCTAAAATATGAAAGGATCTTTTTGTTATGCTGAATACTCACGAAATCCTACTCCTGTCTCTATTCAAGCAAATGGGAAGAATTGTGTTGTGTTTTCTGACGCCGTCAACTGGTATACATGTTGATGAAAGGTTACTTAAGAGGGATATGGAGTCTGCCTTCACAGGCAACCATAAAGGTGTGTTTTAGTCATTATGCTAATGTGAAATGGAGAATTAATAACTTGAGGGGTTTAACAGTGTTAAAAAAAACACGCGCTTATGAAAGTACATCTTATTCCATAGTTATAGACCTCGATTACGAATAGGGGGAGAACAAAAACAATCTAGTACAAATTGTTTCTATTCATTTAGGTTTATGTTATGTATCACCCCTCACTTTTGTAATAAGAAAATTAGACTAACAAATGTTTACATGCTGTGCATCAAGACTTGCATCGGTTCAATGAGATGATGTTGTTGAACTCGATTAGTGCCAAGGTCGAATACATTTCTTATGCCATTTCGACTTTACATACATAACACAATTTGCTTGCACAAGAAATTGTTAGGTTTAACTGTTTATCAGGTATAGATCAAGGAATATGTTTTGGGGGACGGGTAGGGCAGAGAGTGGGCTTCAGCCTACATAGCCCATAGGTTCTGGACTGCTAAAGTCACACAGAATCTAGAGAGAGAGTTTGTTCTAGCTTTTGATAAACGTAAAATGATACGCCACAGTACTGTCCCGAATTACCCTGGTATATCAGATTAGTATAATGGTATATCAGGCTATTTTGGGACAATAGCCAACATGATGTTCTCTTTTATAAGGTACCCGTGTGCATTTACGGCCATTTTTTATATACATAAGGTTTCTGTCATGAGGAAAGTGCTTGAACCAAAAAACTCTTCATAAAATGCTATAATGGCATTACGCATTTTGTCGGAAACAGGTGGGGCGCCGTTGCGCTATATACTAAGGTGTATTGCAAGTCGATCGTGCACTTGCCTTCAACCGATGCTAACCCTGCTTACCGAAAAGCAACAGTTACTAACTGGGCACGGGCAGAGTGTCATTTATAAACTGTTGTAATATTCAGATTAATGTATATGCGTGTCTAACCTGCTAAGTATTCCTTCAAAAGTAATATAAGGACATTTTAAAATAAATTGTGCCAGGATTCGCAATATTCACATCATAGAAATGACGATTTGTCCAGCTTATTTTGGCAAGTAACCCCTTTTTATTGCGCCGTTTGCCAAGGCGCACTGCTCGTAAATTGAGCTATTGTCTTCGATGCTAATTCTGCATGTGTGAAGTTAGAGCGTGAGGAGTCTGAAAATGCAAAACAAGGATACCATGTACTTGCCCCAACTCCACTCTAAATACTTGTACAATGATCAAGTATTACACTGCAAGTTTTGTTCATGTCTCCCAGAAAAGTTATGCTACATAATTATGTGTTCGCCTCTTCATCAACGTGAACATATTTATTTGAATAAAGATTGCCTCGAGTTCAAAGGAGACGCACCAGTTATTCAATGACTGCCTTTTCTTCCGCGTCTGCCGCGCTGACAGTGATGTCTTGGTTCGTTCCTTGTAAACACATACCTTGGTACATTATGGTATTCTCGAAACAGTCCCTGCTACATTAGAGTATTTTGGTGGACCACTCTCGTTAATTGAATATCTCTTAATTGAATAACTCTGTTAAAAGAATAAAACTCCAAACTCCAAACCATTTACCATACCTTCAGTACAAATTTGACCCTTTAATTGAACATATGTTAAGGAGTAAACTTCTGTTAATTAGACAAAATTCTTGCAATTTGTCTTGAAGTAACCCTGGTGATCGTCATATTTTCTTGTTTACATACCTATTCGGCTTCTGTTCATCCGGTACAAGGATTTAAACTATATTATCTTGTTTCACGGGGCAATGTTCAGTTTATCTCTGGAATTCAGGAAACTGACCAAATTTCTTATAACTGAATACTTCTGATAACTGGTAGAGTGCTAGAAGCCACTATCAGGGCTTTAATATGTAGAGCAGGTACCCCAGCCTAAATGTGTCATATTCTGTGGGTGTGCTTCATATTGTCTTAGCAGAGAAATTACTTAGTCTATATGGGTTTGCCTTGTTACAATTTATGGGAGAGTGCCTCTGGGCACTCTCCCATAAATTGTATCAAGGCAAAGACCCATGAACAAATTTTGATGACCAAAAATAACTTAGCACTCTACAGGTTAATTGAATAATTTTCACTTGCAAAGTGGTTATTCAATAATGTCCATGCATGGGCTTACCAGGTAATAAAAATCATCATTAGCAAAGTTTTAATTAATGAAGCACCGGGTTGTATCCGATGCTTCATCAATTAATTTTTTGATGATTATTCCTATAATTAGTGTTTGGAATCTAATATTATTGCGTCAGTGGAAATATTGCCAACTTATGGAAGGTGACCAGTCCACGCCAGCCATACTGTACTATAGGTAAAAGTCAGAGCTCGGTGTGAAAGCAATTAATTGCGCGTTACTTCTGTAGAAAAAAAACTCCCATCGGCTTTTACTAGGGCTTTGGATGAGTTTTATTCTATTCTCAAACGCTTGTTGGGCTAGGGCAATACAGGTCACCACTTTTCTTCGCTTTGCATGGTGCACTCCAAACTGCCGCTTATTTTGTAATGTACTAATGTACTTTTGGTGCTGGGTACCAACTAGTTTTATTCTGTTCTCAAACGCTTGTTGATTGTGCGCGTTTTGCTTTTGTTGTCCTTTTTGCTGTGGCTGATGTTTTCGGGATGGCCAGACCCCCGTCTGTTAATTCTTAGTGGATGGGTTGTCTAGTATGTGTGTTAAAAGTCGTCTCAATCTTCTATTCCTTTGGTCCGCGGTCAAGCTAATCCACGTTTCGGGGCGAAAATAATATTTTCTTGATTATTTGATAGAGCGAAACTACCAGCTCCGTACAAAGCACCACGTACGTCTCTCAGTTGATCATGTACCATGTCTTGCGGTCTGTCTCTCAGATCAGGTAATTTTAAAATTTTCCATTCATTCTCCAATTTGATAATATTGTTTATGCTTTCACAATAGTTCGGTTAGTCCATGACGCCGGAATTATATTTGTTAATTTTCTCCTTGGAATAAATACTTTTGTCTTGAGCTTTAGATAATTATTATTGTATAATTGTAAAAGGTCACTCTAAATTTCGTTGTAAATCCGAGAATCGTCAACTGTCAAAAATCCCTTCTTAGAGTGACATGTGTGATTTTTTTATGAAAATACACTAAGAACTAATTCATGAACCGAGCATCGACACCTATTAAACAAAAAGCATATTTTTTGAGACACCGACTATAGAATGTCTTTTTCCAATAAATTATCCGACCCCCAAAACGCAACAAACCTTTCAGAAATCACGCAGATCTCCTGAAGTACCATTCATACATTAAATTATAACATATATTTGAAGAACCATCAAATATGTTAATACAGCTTAGTATTGCTGGGTTTTACTTGATTGTGCCTGGTGTTTAGTATGACCGTTCTTGAGCAGCACCATTTGAATCCAAACGGCAGAATATGAATTATACATATATTATGTCAAAACGTTTTCGGCAATTACAATAATAATAATAATAATAATAATAATAATAATAATAATAATAATAATAATAATAATAATAATAATAATAATAATTAATTAATTAATTAATTTTATATAGCGTGAAACCACCAAAGGTGCTCTAAAACGCTTTAACCCTTTACCCAACGCAGACAATTTCAAAATTTATTATTTTAAATATCATTTTTAAAATTTTTTCAAACAATTTCAACAAAACCATATCATGTGACCCCTCTTTGGAACGAGCTCGTCGAGCTCGTTCCAAAGAGGGGTCACATGATATGGTTTTGTTGAAATTTTTCGAAAAATAATATTTTTTCAGCTGCTGAATTTGCATATTATGCGAGCGGATGCGGGCGATTCGTTGGGTAAAGGGTTAAAGATTGTAGAACACCAGCTGTGAAATAAATGATTTGAATAAATGAGTTTTAAGCTGTTTTTTGAAACAAGTAAACTTGGTTGTGACCGAAGATGCGGTGACAATGCATTCCAGAGTCTCGGACCAGCTACCGAGGAAGACGGCACGCTTCCCAGTGCAGATCGCGTACAAGGCACGGTCAGTGACAAATGGTCAGAAGAACGAAGACTGCGCATAGGAATGCGACTAGAGAAGCTCACACGGGTATGCAGGCGCAAGATCATGAACGCATTTAAATACCAGCATGAGAATTTTAAAATGCTCTCGACTTTGGACTGCAAGCCAATGTAGATTCTTCAAGATGGGAGTGATATTGTCAAAGCGTTTAGCACCACTGATTATTGGAGCAGAAATATTCTGAATTCTTGTGCAGCAATGTACGTGGCAGACCAAGGAAAAAAGAATTGCAATAATCCAAATGAGAGGTTTTGAAGGGGTGAACCAGTTTCTCTTATACATGTTTCGGAACTGATTTTCAATGTGTTAATCGGAACCTATTCTCGAGATCAGTGCAACACTTGATTCGGTTACAAGCTTCCATATGTTTTACTGAGAATGGTTTTTCAGAACAAAATATTTTTATCTCGGGTTTTTCATGTACGGCTGCATTCTTTCAATGAAGGGGTTTTCGATTTAAAATCCTTCACCTCTCATGCCAGTCTATGTTTTCACTGTTTTTATTGTTTACAATAAAACCTACTCCTAGATCAGGTGTTGGGCTAATCAGATTATTGTCTTCCAGATTAATACCAAACAATTCATTCGTACTGACGTAGATAATTTAGTAACTGGATTTTGTTGAACGGTTCAGAAAATCAAAACTTTTTTTTTTCGAAACACAGCGCACAAAATGTAAACAGACTCCAAGGATCGGGCTTTACTTTCCGCGCGAGAATACAACAGTGTGGTAAATAATTCTTAGGCCTTCCGATGATTTTTTTACAGTGTAGGAAATCAAATATATTTTAATTTTCTATTACAAATGCAAATGAGTATTGAAAGACAAGTGTTCTCTGGTTAGGAAATTTTTTACTTCCCTTCAGGTATAAAGCTATGGATATCTCATTTGTAAATATACATATATTCTGATAAAGATAAAATGTACCTCCTGTTTTGAGAAGATACCGTCATTATCTTACGCGGGGCTACAATGATATATAAGTTTTCAGGAATTCTGAAAATGGCGATCGAAAACTTAGATTTCCTTGCTATCACGAGAAACAGTCAAACGCAGTAGGTATTTGTTTCATAATAAACGTTGCGGTGTTTTAATCGCAGTTTAAACATGCTCTAGTTGTAATTAAAACACCCAAACGCCAAATGCCCCTAGCAACATCAATCTACACGTATTGCTTACCCCGTTGAACCCGAATGCCCTTAGTAACATCAATCTACACTTATTGCTTAACCCGTTAAACCCGAATGCCCTTAGTAACATCAATCTACACTTATTGCTTAACCCGTTAAACCCGAATGCCCTTAGTAACATCAATCTACACTTATTGCTTAACCCGTTAAACCCGAATGCCCTTAGTAACATCAATCTACACTTATTGCTTAACCCGTTAAACCAGAATGCCCTCAGTAACATCAATCTACACTTATTGCTTATCCCGTTAAACCCGAATGCTCTTAGTAACATCAATCTACACTTATTGCTTAACCCGTTAAACCCGAATGCCCTTAGTAACATCAATCTACACTTATTGCTTAACCCGTTAAACCCGAATGCCCTTAGTAACATCAATCTACACTTATTGCTTAACCCGTTAAACCCGAATGCTCTTAGTAACATCAATCTACACTTATTGCTTAACCCGTTAAACCCGAATGCCCTTAGTAACATCAATCTACACTTATTGCTTAACCCGTTAAACCCGAATGCTCTTAGTAACATCAATCTACACGTATTGCTTAACCCTTTGAACTCGAGTAGCCACTTTTCCGGCCTGGAACACGTCATAACGTCATTAAATAGGATGGTTGTTCAGTAAATGTGAGGTGTAGACCAATCAATATTTTCAACGTGCAGCCCTAAGGCTGCACTTTGAAAATATTGATTGGTGTACCCCAAATAATGAATATGGACTCTTCTAATTGCTGCCATTGAACTGATATGGAAGATACCATTAGAGTTAAAAGGGTTACGTGCTCGTTACACCCGGAGAGATATTTTGAGGTTATTACTTGGTTAGTTTCCAATTGGCCAAGATATCAGCCCGAGGTAATTTCATATCAACCTGAAACCGAAGTTTACCACGGGCTGATATCTCTGCCGACATGAAACTCACCAGTCGATAACCTCTTCATTTATTAAAGCAAAAACAAATAATTGCAAAATTCTCAAATCTGTCACACTTTACTGACAGTGTTATTTTTCTAAATTCTTTTCTTACATTCGAAGTTTCCTCTTCTTCTACTTCTAGTACAGCTATCCGAACGTCTCGGCTCCCCAACGGGGAAGCCACAACATTCAGACAGAAAAAACTACCTCTTCTCTAACAAAAATGAATCTCTGAATATGACTGAATTTTGCGATGAATTTTCTGTGCAACTCTCTTCTTTCTTCTCTTCATCCACTTAATATTTATTTATTTATTTATTTATTTATTTATTTATTTATTTATTTATTTATTTATTTATTTATTTATTTATTGGTGTTTAAGGTCATATACTTATGCACAATGGCTAATTGTGACCGTGATAGTTTATGGGTGGAGGAAGTCGGAGTACACGGAGAGAACCACCGTGCATCGACGATCAACTGTCAGCTCCTCAACATTCTAACTCTGTTCAAGCTCCGCTCAAACAGGGTTACAGCGGTTGAAGACATGTGCACCATCGACGTGCAGTACGCCTTAGTACACGGCATCATCGTGCCTCCATGTAGGTAATCGGGATAACGTGCCTTGCCCAAGGACACAACGCGGGTCGTCTCAGACGGGGATCGAACTCGGGACCTCTAGCAAAGAAGTCCCTCAATCTACCACTGAGCCACCGTGCTCCCTAATACTTACTAAATGCCATCATTAACTGGCTGAATGCTAGAAACCACTATCAGGGCTTTCATAAAAATGAGGGTACCAGATCAAAAGCCAACATTCTCCTTGCTCATGTTTCATATTCAGTCAAACGAATATAATATTTTATTTATGTAAATTTGTTCTATTACAAATTACTGGAGAGTGCCTGGGGCACTCTCCAATAATTTGTAATAGAACAAATTTTGAATAACAAATTCAGAACAACAAAAATAATCTAGCCCTGAACCAGTGAATTCCTCACCATGCAAAAACTACTCCGTTTTGCTTGGTAACGCAAATTTTACTATTTGATTGCTTTCGACGAGGGAGCGCGGTTCGAATCCCACCTGCGGCAACCGCGTTGTGTCCTTGGGCAAGAAACTTCACCCCCATTGCCCACGTGGGGACACGGTGGCGTTGTCTACTAAGGAGTACTGCATGTCGATGGTGCACCTGTCTTCAACCAATGCTAACCCTGCTTGTGTGGAGTTGGTATGTTGGGGAGCTCGGTGGATCTCTCCGGGTACTCCGGCTTCCTCCCCCGTAAAACTGTCACGGTCATGGTTAGCCATTGTGCAGAAATATGTGACCTTAAACACCAATAAATAAAATAAATAAATATGCTTTCGACGAATAACGACGAACGATTTCGCTGTAAACAAAATGGTCGCGCCTAATAACTCATCAAGGGGGACAGCTCTAGCTTGGTTCATATCTATCGAGATAGGCGTCATATCAGCCGAGTTTGAAGCCATATCAGCCGAGCTCGATAATAGGAAATTCTGGGGAAGAAACCCATATTTAATCAATACTCTCTTTTATCTATTGTGGCAATATCGAAAAATATTTGTTAGATATTTCCTGTTGTCTTATGGTGGCATATAATAAAAGTAAATATCCTACTAAAAAACTATTTCCGAGCATCTCTTCTATCCCAACCAGAGGGGATATCTCCCTCTCTCTCGAACCTGTTGGTAGGAATCCTCAAAGGAACGAAAAAGACCCTGATTAGTATACACTTTAGATCATTGGAGCCCACAACTACCGGCGCGGTCGATAGCAATGCTAAGTGTACAACCCTCCTCACTATTAATCGCCTTCCACATCGTCTACATCCCATTTAGTCAGACGTAATAATCACGATATTCTATATCGTTAAAAGCCAGGCTTCTGAAATAATTCATCTAAAATTGTTTTATGAAGGGAAAGGAGATATTGCACCGCAATTAATGTTTTACATCGCCACACAGACAGCACACAGTAGTCGTTTGTTTGAAGGTTTTTCGGGTTTACTTGCGCACAGACGATTACTGCGAACGTTTGTTTGTGCGTATGCGTAGGCTGTATGCAAACATTAAGTGTTTATTATCTTCAGGGCTTATTTCAGCATATCTTCACATGAGACATAATGTAGAGTTTGAAATACCGAGGTCATTTTTCAAGTGACACCAACATTTTAACATTTAAAAACGGGCTTTCTCCATGTTGCAACTAGTGTTGTTTGAACTCAGTTGTACAGACGTACTTAACAAGCGATATGTTAAATGCAACAAGTAAACAGTGCGTACTAACAGAGATAGACGACTGGGTAAAACGGGGATACGTTGACGCTCCTTGAGCGGTATCTGGTTTAATTGTCAGTTTAATGCTTTGTGTTGTGTCAAGACTGATGTTGTTTTGTTTTGTACTGTAAAGTCGTTTTCATGCCGCAGGAAAGATTCAGAGACGCTTTTTCTCGAGGAGCATCAAATGACGGACGGCATTTTATTAGCTCCTTCAAACAGCCATACGTTATGGAGATGTGATATTACTTTTACCGATGATATTGAAGAAGTGAGTATGGACATGATAATGGAAATATGTAATGATAACGGCAGCTGACCTGGAAATTTGTTTATCTCAAAGTACAGATAAATTGCTTAAATAAGGCTATGCATTAACTTCCTGCACATTGGGAACAAACTTAACTCATCACTTTACCTGACCTCGTGATGACATAACACTCACAAAGAAATTTGTGACTAACTATAAGCTTTCATTTTCTGCCTAAAACATAGTTTACAGAACATCACTGGAACAAGCTCGACGAGCTCGTTCCAATGAGGAGTAATAAATTATATTTTGCAGTTCAAAATTTTAAGAATAGTAAAATTGTAATGGCGATTTTTTTTGTGTTGCGCTGATCTGATTTGACCGTTACGTTAGGTAAAGGTTTAATAAGGGTTGTCGTCTTAAGATTATTTTAGCGTCTGTCGTAGCACTGTTTTCTCTTTCGTCTTTCGTCTTCAGATCAATATTCACTAACCCGAAATTATGCTGTCTCCATCTTCCAAATAATTCTTCGTTGCAGAAAGGTTGCAATACACTAAAAGATTTGCAGTGGCGAAAGTGTTAACGATTTCCTATCTCCTAAGCTCATCAAGGTCATTTGTAGGAAAACAGTCCTGAATCCACTTTGTGTATCATCTCATTAAAAAAATGAACAGGAAAAAAATATATATGTCATCGTGTGTAACCTGTGTTCAAATTAGACGATTCCGCAACTACCGTCCAGTTTCATGCTCAATTGAAAAGGCATATTTTACTCCCCCCCCCCACCCCCACCACCACCTTATATTTCAACTCTCAGAATTTTGTAAGGACAGCCAGTGCCAATATTTTCAGTCTTTTCCAAAATAGACGCCGTGGCAGTTTTATTGAGGGTTTCAGAATCAAAAATATGCCCCAATCAGCTGATCTCCTTCATTTTATGCTGTATTAAATGTTGAGATAAAATCATAGAGGGCGTTTTTTGTCTCCATTTAGTGTATTGTAACCTAAAGTTGCTCCAAAATTAATAAAAAATATTTGTACTTTTGGGTTCAAATTAAAGAAAATATATTTCTTAATTGATTGGAAATATTCATTTTAAATCTCAATGCCCTTTGCCTGACCTATTAACATTACAATTAACCCACCCTCTTTGTTTGAGTTAGAAACAATATCTCTCCATTTTATCATTTCTTTGTATATAATGTGTCCAAGTAACAAATTTATTGAAAAAAATATTCCCCAAACTGCCATCTTCTAGTATTAATATATTAACAGGCTGACCGCATAAACTCTAGAAGGGAAAAAGTTAGTCAGATGAAAATGAGCAGCAGAAACATTAACCCTTTCATTTTTTCAAAATAAAAGTGTAAAAAAAGATTACTTTTGTTTCAAAAATTGTACGAATAAAGTATTATGTATAGTAGAAGAGCAGCATATGGGAGAATAATACTCTGCCATGAGATAACCACATGACTTCAATTAAAATAGAAACAGCTGAAGCAATGATGGCTATATGAACCCCACCCCTGCCACCAATTTTGTGAAAACGCTTGTAAACACTTTATCTATTTTGGTCTTTGCATTGTAGTATCATTGACAGAAGCTCAAAGTGTTTTCTCCATAAACAGTACACAGATATAACAAGCAACTTGAAAATTCAATATATCATACTTTTAGGTGATACAGACACTGACATAGTGAGATAAAGTGGAAAGTTTCCTTGGTTTCGTACCGAACACAGCGATTATAGACTGCTGTTCACTCCACTCAAAGAAGTGTTCTTGAATGTCATAAGGAGTTGGATGAGCACTAACCACATGATTACTTCTGTACTTCCCACTGTTGTCAGAATTTGAAATTAAAATGATAAGGAGAGATGAGGGGTGGGGTGGGGGAGTGGTCACCATGATGAACTTTCACAAATGAATTCACGATTGCGTTTTGAGCCACACGTTTGGATGTAATGTCACAGTTCTTCCTTTAACTGACATTCACGAGTATCAAGCCTCTGTAGTACTGTCAACCCTGTACCCAACTTACCCTCTCTCCACTTGTGCCACTTTATTAAAAAAAAAATTCATTTGTTGAACCTTGCTGGAATCAGCATAGTGCCTTGATTCCAAAGAGATCCATCAACTTATTTTAACCCTTTACCTAACCTGAAAAGCAGACGACACTTGCAAAAATAATTCTTGAATAACTAATTTTTTTTCATTTTTTGTCTCAAAAACATAGGTTATGACCCCGTCGTTGGAACGAGCTCGACGAGCTCGTTCCAACGAGGGGTCATAACCTATGTTTTTGAGACAAAAAATGAAAAAAATAATGAAAATTAATTGGCGATTTTTGAGAATAGAGCTGGCCGGTTTTGCCGTTACGTTGGGTAAAGGGTTAACTGAAATATACCCAACTGACTAGTCTTAAGAACTGTTATGTGTGCCTAGTTGCTAATTTATCACAAAAGATGGCAAATCTCCTATTACATGAACATGATGATGATTCTTGTGGGAGTATTTTCTAAGAACAACAATAAATGGATAACCAAAGATATTGAGAACAAACACAATACAATTTTTAGGCATATTGTCATATTTTGTTGAAAGCTACTCATTATGAGGACCACACTGTCTATGGTGGAACAAGCAATGGCTATTTGACACCAGTGGAGCTGAATCTGTGATTGTGAAGGAGAAAAAATGTTAACGATGGTGAATACAAATTTATGAGGACACTGGAAAGCTGGAAGTTACTTACAATGTTATGCTTTTTGACATCTAGAAAATGCCAAAACAGTGGTAGTTGAAATCTGGTGTGCAAATCAACTTCAAAGCAGGCAGTTTTCCTCCAACATGAAATTAGAAAACTGCCCACAGATGTCCAGTAAATAGGGGTATATAATGCAATTACAGTTCTGTTCAAAATGAAGGAAAAACAGTTATTTCAACATAGAGAATTCAAGTAGCACAACAACACAAATTGCTCTTACTGAGTACAAATCTCCTGTACATCTCATCAACACCACATGTTATTCAAATAACAGGCTTAAAAAAATATTTCACAACATTATCACCATCACACCTGAAAAATAAAGAAAACTCCCTGTTTCATTCCTGTTTCTAGTATCCCAGCATGTTGACATCCACACTTTCAGCAAATTGCTTTGGACAGGAGGGATTAAAGTCTGACGCTGGACAACAGGAGACTTGTGTTGACTAAATGTGAGGTGTGGGTTAGCTGGCAAGTGGAAATCATTGACCAATTTGATTTATTGTGCTTCAAAATGTCAATTGGCTTCATTCAAGTGCAAGCCAGAGGAAGTTAAAAGAGACTTATTTGTTACAAATAGCAGCATTTGACATACTTACTACTGCCATTTCGTACAGGTGGAACTCTGATTGACTGGAAATATAATAAATAATGAAATGATACAATCTTTCCTTCCATCTGGGAGCATCTGTTTACTTGACCACCATATTATGCATACTGTTATTCGAAATTAGGCACTGTTTGATGAATCTGGGCATCCTACACACCCAAAATAACATTTTCACCAAAATTTCAACCGATACACAAACCGATTCAGCGTCAGTTGTAAAATTATTCATACCTGTATATCGAGCATTATACACCTATCAAAAAATGTCAATCGACATAAATCATGAAAAATATTGCTTTAGGTTGCAATGCACTAAAAGATTTGCATTGACGACAGAGTTAACAATTTCTTGCCTCCTAAGCTCATTAAGGCTGTTTGGGGGAAAACAGCCCTGAATCCACATAGTGTATCATCTCCTTAAAAAATTGAACACGAAAAAAATATATGTCACCATGTGTTTTCTGTGTTCAAATTTGACGATTCCGCAACTACCGTCCCCAATCAGCTGATCGTCATTTTATGCTGTATTAAATGTTGAGGAAAAATCATAGAGGGCGCTTTTTGCCTCCATTTAGTGTATTGTAACCAAAAGATAACCTTTCAAAATATAGCAGAAAGACTTGCAGTCAGCTTCCGGTGCCGATACTGTAATATTTTTACTGCAGAAAGACAGTATTTTTTTTTAAGTGACTACCGTTTTGCTTCCACTGAGGAAAAAAACCTTGTAAGTGACATTTGGTTTCGGTCAACAGAAGATTTTTAGTAGTCATTGAACTGGCGCAGTATTACGCTGGTTGTTGAAAGTGTCATTTAACCCCATTCAACAAATGAACCTTAGACATGAGGAACAGATTATCTTGAACAATATTAATTAGACTTCTTACAGAATGGACTCTTCCTGTTGGAACAGATCATCTTCCAACATGTACGATGTCATTTTAGAAAAGCGAAAATAAAAGAATTAACTCCGCTCCTTTCTGAAAAGAAAGTATTTCCACTGGACGTAAGTACCCGGGACATATTACACCAATTATTTTTTTAGTCCGGATAAGAATCTTAGACAAAGATTCCATCTTGATAGTACAGTGCAATCGCCGTGGACTGGTCGTAATTCACACGTGGGCAGTAATGTCCACGCATGCTTTTACCAGGTAATAAAAAAGCATCATTAGCAAAATTTTAATTAATGAAGCACCCGGTGCTTCATCATTTTTTAAAATCTTATTTGTTTCACTAGGATTGGGAAGAAGTTATGCAACTAAAATTAACCTTCTTTGGCTTCTTGGTCAAATCGCACAGGCTTCATTAACCCTATGCACTCTGATGTCAAAATGCCAAAGTTTTCAGCAGCAAATATTTCCCATAGTGCAGTCTGATATATAACTAAATATAGCCTGTGTGACAGAGCTGAATGAGCTCTGTCAAACAAGATATAATTGGTTAAATTCCTAGTTAAACAAGAGAAAACACAGAGTGATTGGAGAAAATTCTGTTGCATTACCAGAGTGCTAAGTGTTAATTAAATTTTTGATGATTATTTCCATAATTTGTGTTCGGAAACTAATATTAGTATGTCAGTGGAAATATTGTCCACCTGTGGAAAGTGACCAATCCACGGCGGCCTAACTGCAACCATGTATTTTCTTACGAATCTAGATTTGATACTTGGATATTTTCACACTCACACAGCAGAGTCGGCCATGAATATGAAGGCCAGCAGTACTCGACGCGGAGGCAGCATGACGAATCACAGTAGGTGCATTCTCATTAAGCCCAGGCATCACGACTGTGATATGTATTTCCTCACAAATACATTTTCAAGAACTCTTGAGTTTTGAACCATAATACCGAATGACTTATATTTCAGCTTCATCATCAAGGCATGCCTTCGACGGAGGCATGCCTTGAAGATGTAGTTTGAAGATCTTATTTGTCAGGACTTTAGCCATCATTGTCGGGACAAATCAAGTTTAAAGAGAGGCGAATCATCTTTCGACATGGATTATGCCCCTGTGAGCACTCCTCTGTTAGTATTCCATGTGACTACACTCCAAGCAGGGACATTTGTTACCTTAAACTTTACAGTGACTGGGCCGGCAGCTGGTCTTTTGAGTGGTATTTTTACAGAGTAGTTTCATTTAAATAATCATTTGTAAAAATTATATAAAACAAAAAAATAACTAAAAAATTACCTGAGTGCATTGTCTGAAAATGTTACTTACTTTTCGTTTGAGAACCTCGAGAAGTAGTGCGGTGTAACCAACACCCGGGTTGGAAGTCTTCTCAAGGTAGGACCGTAGCATAAACTATTGGCTAAACTTCACTTTATTTTATACTTGTGTTGTTATCATGATGTAGCCATATATGCTGAAAGTGACATAAAACACCGATAAGTAATAAATAATAATAATTACTGACTTATGCAATAACAGCGTTTGACTTCGCGACGAACCTTTAAAACTAGAGTGTTAATTCACATTACACTCTAGAGGCGTAGCAGGGGTGGGGGCGGGATTCTCTCTCCCACTTTTCCTAAAAGTCTCGAACTTATATACGTGAATGCCTAAAAGCCCCAAAACTGTTTCATGTTCTCTCACCCTGATATTTCTTGCGTCGTTCACTGTTTTGGCACTTGAGCGTTCAAAATATCCAGGGTGGTCCAGTTGACATGAAAAAATATTTTTTCACGGGGATGATGCTTGATCTTCACCTATTTGGAATACACGCTCCCAATCCCGCACTGTGTGAAATGATGTTCCAGGTATATATATACACCTGGAACTTCATTCCACACAGTGCGGGATTGGGAGTAGGTGTACACCTGGAACTTAATTAAGCACCCCCCAGAAATGTTTCATGACTGTGAAGTTGCTGTTACTGATTATTATGTTTCAATGATTGCTATGTCTTGCAGTACATTTCATCTAGTGAAACCTGGTGTTTCGGGTTGATAGCATACCCCAAACACACCACCTCGTCCACGTGAAGCATGTTACCCACGAATGTCACAAAAAACACTATCATCCACATGCAATATCTGGGTATAAAACAAGAAAATTTATCATTTCTTTTATGAGGAGACTGTCAGAGGCACCAAGATGGCAAATCATTGGCACGCATACAACAGGCATGTCATTCAAAGCTATTGGAAAGTAACTTAGCTATAGTCGTTCTGTCACTAGCAGACTTGTCCGAAAACATTAACAAACCAACAATATTAAGGATAGACAAGGCTTGGACAACACCGAAAGACTTTCTTCAGGAAGATCGGATTCTGGCACAACTCGATAGGCGTGAACCATTTGCTTTAAGTGGGGTTTTGAAACGTTTTTGGCTCCCCAACAGGCGTTTATGCAACAGGGCTGCCCAAAACGGTCTCAAAGCACTGGGTATGAGGTCCAGAAGGGTCATCAAGCGTCCAGCTCTGTCCGATCAGCATAAAAGACGACGCTTATGGCACAACAATATTGGAATCCTTTTAGGACATGGAGGAGAGTCCATTGGTCAGACGAGAGTGGGTTCCTGCTTCACGTCACAGGTAGTCACATGAGAGTGCGGAGGCACTGAAATACTGCTTATGTTCCCAGGAACATTACACTTACTGTTCCTTATGGTGGAGGATCAGTAATGATCTGGAAATGCCTCTCTCATGATTGTAAACTTTATGTGTTGACTGTACGTGGGAATCTCAGTTGTCATCAGTACATCCGGAACATTCTCAATCCGGTTATCGTGCCTCATTTTTACAACCACCCGTTGGCTACTTGTCCTGTCTTCATGGACGACAATGCAAGGCCACATCGTTCCCATGTCGTGGGAAAATTCTTTCAGAACAACGCATTACAACACTACCTTGGCCAGCAATGAGTCCCGATTTGAATCTCTTAGAACATATCATCTGGGACTTTTTTGGACGTCGTGTGCAAGCAAGGGATCCACCTGTACAGAAAGTGGACGATCTGGAAACTGCATTGCATGTGGGATGGCAGCAGTTGCCTCTGGGCCGTATCAGAAGGCTCACTGGTAGCATTAGGAGGAGGGTCCAGGCTGTCATCCGGGAACGTGGTGAATACACTCGCTACTGACATCAGATACTGCTATTGTGTTCAGGAGGTCACAAGTTACACGTGATGTCAGTAATTATTGGCATTGTTCATCATGGACCATTTCAGAACCCAGAACCATGGTTGTCTAGAGAACATTTTTCCATCACAAAAATTAGTGACAGATATGTGTAATTAGCGCCATTAAAATCCTGCATATTTTCATCATTGTGTTGTCTTTCATTTGTTAATAGACCATTCATTCCGCAAACAGTCACTTTTGTCCATCTTAAGAAAGTAATGACAGTTTCTATTAACACCACTGCGAAAAAAGAGGGGGTGCTTAATTAAGTTCCAGGTGTATATATGACAACAGAAAAATATTCCAACATCCTCTCCCCCCCCCCCCCCCCACACTCTTTTAGCCAGACTGCGTCCCTTCTAGACATTATTTCAAATGTTTTAGTATGTGGTCTACTCTATTATGCAAGCTAAAAGCAGTGTGGTTAAAAATTAACCCACATCAACTGCTTTGGGTGAATATGAACCTAATTGGGTTCATATTCACTCAACCCAGTTGATTTGGGTTAATTTTTAACAAAACTGATTTTAAAGTGTGGTAATAAAAGCTTTGGATATTTTTACATTTGCCTAATTCATGCTGTTATGTGATACACTGATGGAAAGGGCTTTCCGAGCCCTTTCAAACAGTGCATGACAAAACAGCAGATGTTTATCTCACGTTTTCCCATCAGACATGAACTCTAGAATTCCGGGATAACAAGATCAGCCTTGGCCTTTCTAACTGTTGAGCAAACATAAATTATATGTAGTCATTCATAAGTACTTCTCTTTTGCATGTGATAAATCTCGTGTATCATTTATTTGGGTTACTCCTAGCTTTGGTCGGAAGATAAATTGCTTATTAATAGATGAGGGGGTTTTTTTTTGGCCGCTCTTACTGTCCCCTGTACATATAGCCATTAAATATAAATTAATATTCATGTTTTTATCCCGAGCTTATCAAGTCCAAAAAGTATTATTTCAAAAAATTCCGTGACGCCAGATTTTAAAGCCCGAGGAAGTCTTTACCGGAGTTGAAAGCATTTAGTACTTGCAAAACATTACTCACAAAAAATGAAGGGCGTTGTGACCGGACTTACGATAAGATCGATGGACCAGTTATCGTGAAAAATTGTGAAAAGAGGCCATTGTATTAAAATAAAAAATAATTTTGTGAATGGTTAATGTAATCTGATGACATAGAACTCGAACAGAAGCCTGACATATTTTCATTTTCATTTTCAATCACACCCTCTGACAATAACCTGTGGGATTTTTTACCACTTGGCTTTTCCCTCCGATAACACTGATAATTAAAAAAATATTTCACTGGGGAACAAATTTGTTCAATCGATTCTTTGCAGCGAAATTTTCCCCATGTCATCACTTTATAAGCCTTCCTTGGCGCTGTCAACTTTTTGTGGAAGGTCTATACTTGAGTTCGCAAAGAAGTTTTATTTATTTTATCTGTTTATTTATTTATTGGGCTTTAGCGACACTTTCGACAACCATGGTCATCTCGTCTCGTTTCAGGACAGTTTTATGGATGGAGGAAGCCGGAGTACATACACAGAACGACATGCGTGTTTGAATGGGTTAATCGATATGACACGAGTGTCAATGCGGGAGGATAGAAGGAGAGGCCACGGGCCTCGAGTTTTATCCTTCCGCGACGGCACAAGTGCCATATCGATTAACCCATTCACACGCGCGTGTCGTCCTGTGCTTATTACATGCCTTCACGTCTATAAAAAAATATTGAAAGGACACTCAGCAAATCATTTGACAACTATCAACAAAAAGAACACATTTTTTTTTCGCCAACCAAATTTGCGAGGGGAACCTGTGTTACTATTTCGTCCCCTGAGTTCAAATGTGTTCTATGTGCCAGCTGGCACATAGAACACATTGGAACTCAGGGGCCGATTTTCAGCTATCGGTAGCGATTCAAATTGTTATTGCGTTGCGCGATTTGTAGAAAGTTCCAGTGAAATTTCCCTTCTGTTTAAAAGTAGTCCGTCAACGCTTTCCAGTCTGAAAATATGTGCAGAACAGATTTTCATTTTCCGCACGGTTTAGTGTTGCTGTAGATGGGGATTACATAGAACAGGCGCGTAATAAATGGAGATAACATCGAGCAGTTGTACTAACTCCACACATGCTGGGTTAACATTAGTTGAAGGCAAGTGCACCATCGACGTGCAGAACGCCTTGGTACACAACTCCACCGTGTCACTACGTGGGCAGTCTGGATGAAGTGCTTTGTTCAAGGCCACAACTCAATTACCGCCGGTCAGGATCGAAACGTGTACCTTCCGGTTTGAAGTCCAATGCTTTAACCACTGAGCCAGCGTGCTTCTCAGAGATTCGATAGTGTTGTGTCTAGGAAAGCTTACATAAAATTTCGACCCGATCGCGACCCAGTAGCGATCTTGAGGAAATTCTCTGTTTGCTTTTTAAATCTCTGCACTGGAATGCAAATTGATGTACCAGCTTGTAGTGAAAGACAAATTTTCACCGTACCAGTCAATTTTTGTACCACACCAGGCGAATAGTATTGTCACAGACTCAGTTTTATTTTCCTACGCCCTTTTTTTAAAGAACGAACGTATATTATGTAATGGCGTTGTCAGTCTTTTGGGGCGTCTGGCGGTCCGCCCGTTAACTTTTTCGCTACCTTGCCATTACTTTTCAGTGGAAGAATATATCATAATGATACTTATACAAAATATGTACCAATAATGGGATAATGCTAAGTAGGTAGGTAGGAAGGTAGGAAGGTAGGTAGGATGGTAGGTAGAAGGTTGTTTCTGGACTTAGAACTGTTACTGTGAACTATTGAGAGAGAGAGAGAGAGAGAGAGAGAGAGAGAGAGAGAGAGAGAGAGAGAGAGAGAGAGAGAGAGAGAGAGAGAGAGAGAGAGAGAGAAACAGTCAGTAGAAGTGAGTCCGATTAGAAACAGTCATAATACAGCATACAGAGTAGCGTGAATGAACCAATTTTCTGCTGAAAAATAAAATCTCCAAATTCTAGGCCTATTTTCCTTAAATTTGACGATTCTTAAGAAAAAATCTTTTGAAGGTTTCTCCCATTAAGCACTGTTTCTCAAAACTATCAAGCTGTGCACCCATCATTCATTGACTGTAGCGGCGAACATTCTAATGTGAATTTTTCGATTTGACTTTCATCCGCAGAAAAACACTCAGAGACAGCACATCCACCAATCCAACCATAAAGCACTACATAAAAACTGTAGTTGAGCAGTAAAGACTGGAATTGTCACTCTTTCACTTCCCCATCATCACAAACAACTGAACACCACCAATACATCGTACCCACTCATCGCTTCACCGTCTTCTCGAATCAATGTTTGGCGTTATGGTCTCGTTACTGTGGGATTGGAATCCTACAGAATGGTTTTACTTGAACAAAACATAATTACTTATTTTACTTATTTTCAGCATATTTGCATAATCACTTCATTACTATAATTAAGCATCTGACTCGTCATTCTTCTAATGAATGATGTTTGGTGTGTTGTCAGAGTTAGTTTCTTGACATCGCCCACATACACTGGTAACTAAATCACCCGCGGAGTGGAGTTATCACCCAAACTATAACTTTCAAATTGTGTATATATCGACTACAAACACAAGCAGTGTTTCAGCCAATGGACCTCCGGGTTTAACTCGAAGGTCCATTGGTTGAAACATTGCCTGTACTTGTTATGCTTTGCAACAAATTTACAATTATTGCTTGGGTGGAATCTCCACTCTGCGGGTGATTTAGTGATAATTCACTCTCCAGGTACTATACATTCCCAACCACTCTTTCCACATCCACAACGAATGGTAGCGCAACTAGTAGCACAGTTACAATGCACAACTTTCAGCAAAGATTGTGGTGCTGGTGGTAGGTCGGTGGGAACAGGTATTTCCCAGATTCTGACAACATCCAATCCCACTTCGGAGGGTCTAGCCTGTCGGAACTGTCTGTCCATGCGCGTACTTGGAGATATGCTCGGAAACTTTGCAACCTCATCGCCACATGTGCAGGTGGGAGGAGTTCTGATTTCACGAACGATTTTGCTGACGTGACTAAAATCCGGTTGCGACATTTACTGAGTCCATCACCAGAGTTTCCATTATATCATCTCCATTTTTTTTTTCAATATGTCAAGCAAACTGATCAGGAGAGATGAATTTGTCAGCAAGAATACTTAAAGAACGATCCTTAATTAATTTATGGAATACCATATTCTTAGAAATTCCAAATATTTGAGAATGCGTGGCATCTTTATACTGGTCGCTGGTTTTGTACAGAATCTCAGTTAACTTTTGCATTGCCAAGGTGTATTCCGAACATATGGGCACAGAGAAAACCCAGACCGCTCATTGTTTTTCGCTTACCCCTGTACCACGTGTCAAACCTCCCGTTGTTTTCAGGGACCTCATTAATACTTGTTCTATCACCATGTCATGAGGCAATCCAGCCAATAGCGATCAGTAGCCTACGTCAAACTACATGTCGACCCTTCACGAATTGATCATATACAACAGGATGTTTCTGTTTCTACTGTAACATTGTAAGAACAGATAAGCTGACTTCAGATAATAGTGTTGTCCTGCTGCAGCAAAAAATGCGTAAACAGCCATATAGACCTAATAGTAATTCAAAGGAGCGAATGCGATCGATCAGATGCTATAAGCTTGTGAACTCATCCCCTGAGTTCCAATGTGTTCTATGTACCAGTAGGCACATAGAACACATTGGAACTCAGGGGACGAACTGTTAAAAAAATTTCCTGAGACTGAAACCACAACTGACTGGTTTTCGAAATATTTTCGAGATCCGCTCTCTACGCCGATAACAAGGTCGCCAGTTCTGTCAGAGGTTTCGTCTAGGGTACATAATAAATTTCCCACTTATCACGTCATAATTTACACCTGGTAGCTTGCTTGACTGTTGAGTTATCAAGCCACTGGGCTCATTTGGAAATGTTTCTTATATGAGCAAATTGGACAGTGCGAGAGGGGGGTCAAATCAAATACGTCTTTGGGTGGCCTGCGTGATAAAGAGAAGCCTGGTTTTGAAGAGTACCTTGATGGCACCTTTGGGGGGGGGGAGGGGGGCACTGTTGTTCAAGCTGAGGTCGCGGTCCCTGGAGCTGAGGGGAAAGTTGGGGAAAACAGCGAAAAGAAGTGCCAGATGTGTAATTTGGGCGTGGTGGAAACCCTGGAACACTTTCTTCTAGAATGCCCAAAATCCCAGTCTAAAAGAATAAGATTCACTGGGAATATAATGGGGAAGTGGGATGGGATAATGGAGGACACGTAGTTAGTGAGAGACTCAAAGGAGAGGGTTAATATGCTGATCGGAGAGATTGGAAAGAATGGTGCAAGGGATGTCATCAAGCAGTTCGTCTCCGAGTGTTGGGAGGAGAGGAGAAGCGTGAGTGTAGGAGGGCAGCTGGGAGTACAGGGGTAACCGAGGCCTTCTCACCCGAGAACTGCTCACACATAGCTCTCGAATAGGCTTTCCCAGTAAATATGTGTGTTACTGTGTTTTCTGCATATATTTGTTCCAAAATTTTGCAGAGACCCGAACCATTCATGAGAGTTGCAATCAATCCAAGAAAATTCATAATAGTGTGAAATGTGCCAAGAAACAGATATCACGAAGAGCTTCATATTCACATTATAACCCTTTACCTAACACGAAAAGCAGACGACACTTGCAAATAAAATTGTTGAAGCACTATTTTTTTATTCTTTGCGTCAAAAACATAGCTTATGGCCCCTCATTGGAACGAGCTCGGTGAGCTCGTTCCAATGAGGGTCATAAGATATGTTTTCGTGACAAAAAAATTAAAAAGTAATAAACATTGAATGGCGAATTTTGTGAATAGCGCTGGCCGGTTTTTGCAGTTACGTTGGGTAAAGGGTTAACATTGATGCCTTCCAAAACTGGAGCTGATCGATCACGATTTACTGCTAGCTGGTAAGTTGTTCTTCCTTGCTAACAGAGAGAGGAATGTTAGTGTAGAGAGAATGCGGCGTGACATGTCACCAGCGCTGAGGTTAAATATAGGGAGAGATGTTACTGTTGATGCGGGTGGATGCTTAGGATGGACTGCTTAACGTACTCCATTTTCATCATTCCTGCCCAATTAGGTCTATAAGGTTTGATACTACGTGAAATATGCCAACAAAGGATATAAATCACAAACACGGGAACTCTGCTGCTGAAGTTCAGCAAAGTTAGTGGAGAAAATTTGCCTGAAATCTCTGTGTTCTCGTATGGAAATGTCTGCGAATTTCTTCAATACTGCGTCCGTAATACCTTAACATGGGACAGAGATATTCCTTTTAGAACCAGGCGTGATGGTGGCGGCCATGCCCATCCCAGGGAAGGTAGTACGCCTGTCAATGTTGCAAACATTATGATCAACATGGTTTTCTACCATAATAGCTGATGAAACTGTCATCAGATCAGGTAATTCTTCGTGTGTTTATTGCAGTATGGATCACTTGCCGTATCTTAGAAAATCACCCATAACGCGCAAAAGAGAGTCTATCGTTAACTGTTCGTTATAATGTTCCTTCAAATAATTGCACGTTTTTATGAATGCTTCATATTGGATCTCTTCCACAGAGCAACCAGCTCTTGACTTCTTGGCAGGAGTAGGTATATTATCGGCATAGTCTAGTGGAATATTTTTTTTTCCGGTTCGGAAATTCACATATCAGCTTTCTTGGTACACGCAGTCAGCAACACGCGAGTCCTAACTGAAAAGAAAAATTTGAGCCGTCCCACTACAGAACAGGCCCAGGCATCACTCCAAACTCTACTTTGATCTTTAATGGTTACCGCGAAGGCACCGGTTCTTACTTTCTGAGAATCATTTGGTTAACTATGTTTCGTACTAAAATTCACTTTATGGAAAACTTGTGTCGGCACTCCATCCGGCAGTCTTTTTTTGTAGATCAATATGCCTTTTACGACAGCTCCCATGCACATTAAAACAAATTGTGCAATGATGGCAGTGCATCGCAGTCTTCCACTAGCGTCATTTATACTGCACGCATCCTTCTGTCGCAAAACAGTAAGATGTACGTTTGCCTCTTCTCTATATGTGATACATGCCTATGCCTGTTTGATGAGCTTGTTGTGTCTAAAAATAGCCAAGTCAAGGAAACTTTAGTGGTTTCTACTGAGTAAGCGATGTGCTTTCGCTGAAATAACCAAATGTTAATTCTTATATGCAAAACACAACTTATCAGCAAATGTCACCACAAACACAGATAAAACCGCCACCGGTGTAACTCATATAATACATAATTTATGTTGAACCAGGTTTCCATACTTTTGAAAATTTGCATCACTCCTAGAACACAAGTTGAAATATTTAGTCACATTTTCAACTAGTTCAGAACATCTGGGGTTTATAACAAGGATAAATATATGGATGTACAGGGAAATTATATCAAGTAAATGTATATTGACTAAAATTAACCTTATGGGCGATTTATTTATTTATTTATTGGTGTTTAAGGTCACATACTTATGCACAATGGCTAATCGTGACCGTGACAGTTTTACGGGTGGAGGAAGCCGGAGTACCCGGAGAGAACCACCGAGCAACGACGAGCAGCTGTCAGCTCTCCAACATCGTAACTCTGAACTCAGCACCGCAGCACAGGCAGGGTTAGATTGGTTGAAGACATGCGCACCATCGACGTGTAGTACGCCTCAGTACACAGCGCCATCGTGCCCCCATGTAGGCAATCGGGGTGAAGTGTCTTTCCCAAGGACACAACGCGGTTGCCGCAGGTGGGATTCGAACCGAGGACCTCTCGGCTTGCAGCCTGCACCTCTACCAACTGAGCCACCGCGCCCCCACCTTATGGGCGATATAAAATCAGATAGAAACATAGACGTTCCAAAACATTGACTAAGATTTATTTTGATATAATTATAAGTTTAACTTGTTATTTGTACTCCCCATTATACTTTTCGTTGATAACCAAAAACAATTTCAATCACGTTCTCTTATTTCCGTTTTTAGAGCACACGACGTAAACAATTTCAGGTATCACTGAACTAAATATTTGAATTAGAAATACCCGCCTTGAAATGTCGGAAGTGACGCAATCCCTAAAAATAAACTGCCTTGGGAAAGTAAATTGTTTCAGTAAATATTTGAAGAATTCTATTGATATCCTGCATTATTGATGAATATTCCAGTTAAAAAAGAGGGCGATTTGATGACTTTTGGACTTGAAAAATATAATTTACATTTGGTGTATTTTTGTGGGGAATTCCCTGGAAAATATGCGCACGTGACCGGTACTTCCCTTGCTGTCAATTTTTCTCTCGTATTTGTTGCATGACCCCCTGTTTTGGGATCAGAAAAAGTTGTCTGAAGGGCTATACTTAACAAAGATATTTGAATGCCAAAATTAAAGTGATACGATCATATTTTTTTTTGGCCTGAACGTTATTACGGTCTCCTACAGGAAAATATTCAGTTCCGTGATACATATAATCACATTCACTTATTATTTCTGATTTGAAAGAACGCAACGTAACTATGGAAGACCTCAGGTACTGTGGGGCGAGTGGAAAAATCACAGAAAAATACGACAATTAAAATCATTTTTTAAACATATTTCTCAGGGAGGGATTCATGTGGGGTATTGACATGGTGTTCCGTAGGGTATGTGGATTTGAATAATAAGAAAAACTTTTGTGTTGCAATTTTTTCTATGTTAAACTTTAAAGTGACTGGACTAAACGTCGAGGCTTCGCCTGTGGCGAAGAAGAGACGTGCGAATAGTTCAACTAGGAGAATACGAAACTTCAGACTTGATTAACCCTTTACCCAACGTAACGGCCAAAACCAACCAGCGCTATTCACAAAAATCGCCAATTAATTTTCATTATTTTTTTCATTTTTTTGTCTCAAAAACATAGGTTATGACCACTCATTGGAACGAGCTCGCCCATCGAGCTCGTTCCAATGAGGGGTCATAACCTATGTTTTTGAGACAAAAATTTGAAAAAAAATTAGTTATTCAAGAATTTTGTTTGCAAGTGTCGTCTGCTTTTCATGTTAGGTAAAGGGTTAATAGAATGATAAACAAAGACACTGACAGAAAACTGTCACAGATCTGAGCACAGTGTGTAATGTTTTGTTTTGGTTTAATAAATAAAGAGGTTATTACTTCGACCTTCAGTCTCGGGCTGATATGAAGTTACCCCGGTTTGATATCTGGGCCGATATGAAACTAAACAAGTAATAACCTCTAACTATTGGGCTGTTATCGCACGGGGTTTATTTTTAGGTCGATCACTGTGATATCTTGACATTTTATCTGACGTTATTACCATATTCGATCAGCGCTGTTCACAAAAATGCCCTTCAAATGTTATGTTTTTTGCAATATTTTGCATCAAATTATGGCTTATGCCACCTCACTGGAACGAGCTTATTCTCACGACAGGTCATAATCTATGATTTTGATGCAAAAATTTTAATTTTGAGTTCTTCCATTGAACAAATGGGAAGGGTTGCCTTCTACTCGTGTTTGAAAAAAAGTTACGCTGTTTCGTTAGAAAAAAATAACTTTTTCTGAGGTGACTCTTGCGTATTTATCCCATAATTTATTCGAACAATAAAAGCCTTGGATAAATTTTTGCTTTATTCACCTAGAAGGGTGAAGTAAAATTTCTCCATAGGTTTAACACCGGAAGAATTTATTCCTAAAGTGGAAACGGACTTGTTGATCTCCACCTCTACCGCATTCGTCTAGTTATTATTGATTGATTTGTAAGGTCACATATTTATGCACAATGGCTAATCATGACCGTGACAGTGGAGGAAGCCGGAGTACCCGGAGAGAACCACCGAGCAACGATGAGCAGCTGCCAGCTCCCCAACATCGTAACTCCGCACTGCAGCACAGGCAGGGTTAGATTGGTTGAAGACATGCGAACCATCGACGTGCAGTACGCCTTAGTGCACGGCGCCATCGTGCCCCCACGCGGGCAATGGAGATGAAGTGTCTTGCACAAGGACACAACGCGGTTGCCGCAGGTGGGATTCGAACCGGCATTCGTGTAGTATAATTACAAGTTCAATTGTTATTTTCTTTAAACCTTTTTGAAAGTATTATACAATGCCAGTAGAAAACACTAAACATTGTTAATTTAATCAAGTATTTTTGCAAGTTTAGCTCAAGTTTGTAGGGGAATTATTTTTAGACAGAAATGTATCACTGTGTCTTTTTTATTTTTGTTAATAATGCCTGTCATCGAATTGGATCTATGTGCTCCTCACTTCTTGCTGTGTTTTGAAGCGAGTAACAGCACGATTTCGGCCTAACTGCCCTGTAAAAGATTTATGGGATAAACAAAATAAACGTATAGTGTTTTCAAGTAAAAAAAGTATTCTACTCGTAGAATTAAGAATGAAACTGACTCGCCAGAGGCTCGTCGGTTTCATTCTTAATCCTACTCGTAGGATAAATTTTTTACTTGAAAACACTATACGTTTATTCTATATATCTGTGATAAATTCCGCCGGTTTGTTAGGCACGCGGCAAACCTTGAAAACATTGCTCTATAGTGCTATCTAAAAAACAAAATTGTTTAGAAGATATCTGTGTATGAAGGAAACCCCCGATTTGTCAGAAGGGGTTAAACACTAATTTTTAAATATTTTTTAAATTGCAAACATTTCAAGCTGCAATATTTTCCTTTTATGCAACCGGGGATTTAACCAACTCAACCTTGTTTTATAAGATTGCATTGGTTAAGTTCCCAATTGCATTATGGGAGACATTTGTAGCGTGGAATTTTAATATTTCGACATCACTATGTACAGGGTCAACCCTCTACCCCGTAACAAGTATCGTCTTATAGAATTTTTTCAACATAATCGGTGAACTTATTTTGTATTTTAGATGTATTCAGAAATAGATTGATCATATATCCCTACGTGGCTTTTTAGACTTACCATTTACATGCAATTACGTTCTCTTTTCGTCGGATCCGGATTGAATATACAAGGGGAGCTACGGGCGCGACGCCCCCATCATACCCTAAGTTGTGTTGCAAAAGGCTTGCTAAACAGCTAGGCCTGTATTTCCAGATACACGTGAAATTGAAACGGACAGAGAGAATCGCCATTTTCCAGTTAGAATTGAGAGGACTGCGTCTTTTGTACAATCATTTTCAAATACTTTTTATATTAAGATACACCCTCACTTAATACCTGGGTAATCGCCATAATATGTCCGACAGGCATCAGCAATGTAATGCGTCACCGCATGCCACTTGTTGAACACATGGGTGCTGTTTATCGCTAAGTTAAGTCGAAAATAAAATTCTATGGTCTTGTAACACCACCAGGGATGGGTATCAGCGCCACAGTCTCGGATACACCATTTTCCAACTGCAATCGGTTGGATGGCAGTCTGGACATGCACAATGGGTAATAGAAGGAATATCGTCACATTTACGATAAATTAAGAAGCTGATTAAAGATACTATGATCCATGAAGCCGAAAACTGAAATTTCAGAGAAGACTTGCTTTACAGTACTTTAACTACAAAAGCGGTCAGAGAATTTCGACCAGATCGCGACTGTCAAGGTGATAGCTTTAATTTTCGATTTTTGTGGTTTAAAAAGTGTATATAATTTTTTATAGTTTTTCTTTTTCGGTCTAAAAGCAAAAGATAGGTATATGACGGAACCCGAAATACTGATGTGTCAAGTAAGCCATCTGTGTAAATAAATCAGTGAAGGCAATAAAAGTGATAATTTTAATGGAGAGGAATCTCAATAGGAGTTTGTAACGCCAATTAACGCTCATCTGGTCTGAAACTGGATTCAGGCGACACTGCTTGAGTTTTGGCTGAATACGCGGCTTGAATCTATTTCCCCCAACAATGACAAAGCCCGATTTCCGACAGCTACACATTCGCGATCCGATCGCAACTCTCTGTTGGATGGTGTCCCAAGAAATGCGAGAACGTTGAATCGCAGATAATATTTCCGTTGGGGCTTTTGGGTCGCAACCGGCTTGGGATCTGATTGAGAAAAAAAAGCTTTTGTGAACACAAAACTGTATTCCACTCTACAATTCATTATGTGAATAAAAATGTTTTTGGTTAAATCCGTTTCTTTTCATTCGTAGCAAATGTTACCAATTTAGTTTAATATGATAATATTTGATAAGTACATTCACAATTTTCACGTGTTTAATGAACTAATGTTCTCAAGGGATGTTTTCACAAATTCTGGTTTTGAACAATAAAAGACTTTTACTGCAAGTTTCACAGTGAAGACACACCAATAAACTGGGGTTATTCTGGTGCTAAACCAAATCCGTTTCCGTCAGAACATCTTCTCTGATGAAGGTAATAATCTAAAAGAATCTTTATAAGGAAATTATAATTAATGGGATAATGGATTGCAGACATACATGATTGCTGTATGACCTTTTTCTTAATGCATTTATTATTGTCATTCCTCGTCAACGGATGAACGGTGGAGCAATTTAACGAGACCGTACTAATTGGAAAGCAATCATCGTAATAGCCTTCGATTCAACAAGAAATTTCTGCACGCAGAGATTGTATTCGTTCTGCAGATTATTATCTGTTCCTTGAAATGAAATTAACACGTAACGACATCTTTTGTTTAACACTTTACCTAACGAATCGCCCTCATCCGCCCGCGTAATATGCAAATTGAGCAGTTGAAAAAATTAAATTTTTCAAAATATTTCGTCAAAACCATATCATGTGACCCCTCATTGGAACGAGCTCATTGAGCTCGCTCCAATGGGGGGGGGGGGGGGGGGGGGTCACATGATATGGTTTCATTGAAATTTTTTGAAAAATTTAAAAAAATTATATTCAAAATAATAAATTTTGATATCGTCTGCGTTGGGTAAAGGGTTAACCGTCTCCAAAGGAGATGGTTGGGCGCGCGGTGACTCAGTGGTTATGGCATTGGACTTCAACCCGACGACAGGTCTACGGTTTGATCCCCGCCAGGGGTAACAGCGTTGTGTCCTTAGGCAAGGCACTTAATCCCAATTGCTGACGTGGCGCAACGGTGCCACTGTGTACTGAGGCGTACTACACATCGATGGTGCACCTGTCTTCAAACAATTCTAACCCTGGCTGTGTGGATTTAGTACCTTGAGGAGTCTGACAGTTGCTCGCCGCTGTTTGGTGATTCTCTTCGTGTGTTCCGGCTTCCTCCAACCTAAAATTGTCCAATACTGCCCGGATACCGTTGACTGTCGAAAGTGTAGTTAAACATAAATAAATAAATAAATAAATAAATAAATAAATAAATAAATAAATAAATAAAAGATGTCGTTATTTGTAAGTATATAATAAAGGAGATGTGCGTTTCCTAAAGTTTCGAGACAATAATTTTTTCCGGATTTGGAGTGAGATCACGTGGCGAATGGTTCAGTTATTTGTTACAAACTAGCCCGTCTTAATTCGTTTGAGAAGAGACTTCCCGTCCTTTGCAAAACCTGTCTATATTGTCTGAAATCTGGACATCCCTCTTTATCACACGCTAGACGATAGATTATCAAAAAAATGTGGAAAGATAGAAATCGTATCCCCCACTATGAAGATATAGAAATTTTCACGTTCACGGTATCAATCAAAATGGCGGCTTTCAAACCGTCAGTTCAAGGTGAATACGAGTCAAATTATCACTGGTAATGATCAATTTGTTCTAAAAACGTATAATGAAAAGAAAATCTAGTGCTTTTGAGTGGATACCGATCATTTCCAGCAATAATTCAACACGTATTCACCTTGAATTGATGCATGAAACCCGCCAGCTGGATCAGATCGCAAGACGCTATCTGTTCCGAGTTTCGATCAAATCACTTCCGCATATCAATGCGCATCAGCTGTTTACTTTCATGCGTCAATGCAAGGTTCAAACGAGTGGAATTATCGATAGGAATGGTCATATTCTTATAAAAAGCGTATAATAAAAAGAAAATCTAGTGTTTTTGAGCGGATACCAAGTGCCTGCGAAAAATAAACATTTGTCTCGGTCACACATGAGATAATTTTTGGTATCTACTCAAAAACATTGGATATCCTCTATTTATCTCCTTTTGTGAAAGGTATCGATCTCCTGTGTGGCATTTTGATATATAAAACCCATTGCATGCGTGTGTGTTTGTGTGTGTAAGGGGGGGGGGATGCGTGCGTCTCTGTGTGTGTGTAGGGGGATGTGTGCTACCAGTTTAAGCACCGTTGTGAGGCCGAGCTTTGATTGCACACCAACAATGTGGGGACATGTCTGATCGCCAGGATCTGCACTCACAATGTTATAGTTTATTTTTTCGTTCAATATTTGCGCGGCACTCCAAAACAATCAAATAATCAGAGTCTCCACTTTCATGTGAATAGAGTACGTCAGATGCACAAATCGCATCTTATTAAATTTCCACACAAATTCTGTCCTATCAACAACGCATCCCGTTCAGGCTTGGTGTTTCTAATCTCCGGGGTCCAGTGAAGTCTCTCACTTCAAGTTAGGGTACCATGCCTCGGGGGTTGAGAGAATAGCGGGATTTGAGCGGTTGGGGGAGGAACGTGTAAGATGTTTCATCTTTCAAAATTCGCTCCACCTCCTGCAGTTTTTCTGTACCCTGCATGGCTGGGGAGAGATTTCAAAACTGGCAACTATTCTTCCTTCTTCCCCTCTTACCCTCTATTCCTCTCGAACCAAGCCTTCAGGCGCTTAGTATACCGGTGCCTGGCTGAATAGTTCTTTCTTTTCTTGTATTTAATCGAGGCTTTCCATCCAATTACGCACCCCCCCCCCCCTCCCATTATGGGGAGGAGTCCCACGAAAGGAACTGCTGCTTTCCGGGGAAGGTCCTTGCCTGCCGGTTACAATCCAGTCTGGCGAGGTAGTTGTGTCCATCGCCATCAAAGTTAGCCTTGTATACACGAGTTTAACCCTTTACCCAACGAATCCACGTGCAACCATACGTCCACAAGAAGCCAACTGGATGGGAGAATGAAGGACAGGTGGTTATTGGGTGATGCAAAAGAGTGGGTTAGTATGCTGATAAGCGAAATTTGTAAGAAAGAAACGTGGGAAGGCAATAAACAGTTCTTTTCAGGGTGTTGGGAAGAGAGAGAGGTGGGAGGGAAAGCAAGATTTGGAAGCCCAGTTGCAATCAAGATCTTCTCATACGAGAGCCGCGACAAATCAGAGGATTGCCCAAAAGTTATCATATATTATTACTAAATACTACCTGGTACACAAGGGAGATATATCATCCTTTACAATGCATTTATAATTTTGCAGAGATTCGTAATCTTCCCGAATAACAGATTTCGAATCGAGTCAACGAAGTTTCGCCAGGCCCTAAGATAAATGTTTGTTGTTGCTTTTTTTCTCTTATCGCTCATTATATTTGATATGCACGTACATTTCCCTGGAAGTAAATATTCAGAAAGCAGGTGGACATTATGACATCTTGAAAAAAAGAATTGAACACTTTACCCCAGGAATCTCCGTATCCGCCTGCGTAATATGCAAGTTTAGTAGTTGAACAAATTTTTTTTTTTAAAAAGTTGCAACAAAACCATAACAGATGACCCCTCAATGGAACGAGCTCGTCGAGCTCGTTCCATTGAGGGGTCACATGATATGGTTTTAATGAAATTGTCTGTAAAAATTGAAATAATAATATTTAGAATAATAAATTTTGATAACTTATGCGTTGGGTAAAGAGAGTGTGCGGGGATAGAAAGAAAACTACAATAAGGATTTATATTAGATTGAAAAAATTATTATTTATGTAAATGCAGGTGGTTAAAGAATCTACGGCATTCAGTAAATTAATAAACCACCTTCGGAGCCAACTCATGCGAAATGCAATGATTTGGGCCTGTCAATGCTCGTACCTCTAAACTTCTCAAATAGACCAGACGCCAAACCCCGTTTCTTGGCTAATGCGCGTTTTCTCGTATAAGGTTTTTCTCTTTGGTTCTTATTAGTAGAGACCTTCTATATCGAGATTTCATCGCCTGCCGAGCGGACAACTTTATGGGTTTTTTACAGCTCCCTAAAAGGGCCCCTCAGTAAATTCGATAAATTGAGTTTTTTCCTCACAAAAACAGATACAGACTGCAAGTAAATTAATCATCGGACATCGGGGCATCATGAAAACATTATTTCTCCCTTCTCGTACTGAGATGAAGAGCAACGTTAGAAACAAAAACGCAATTCGACGAGTGGTGATAAAACGTCTTTTAGATCTCCTTCTCTTGTCATAAATAATATTCTTCAGATTGTTTCATTGTAGTTTTTTGTCCACGATACTTCTCAAATGAGATGATAATTCATCCGTAATCCTCCCAGCGGCACAAAGAAGAGTGGAAAGCGAGAATTGCCACCGAACGATTGGATCGTGATGGTCTCAGAAAAAAACCCAACTGGAAACAATCATAAATCCAATGGATCCCGATCACCATTCTGACGGTATAGTCAATGCAGCTAATGGACAGATTGCCCCAGAAACTGTCAGTATGGACAGGGCCCTAGCACTCGCAGAAAACAAAATAAAAATTTCGAGAAAAACCTCCCAGGTGCATTTTACGATACCATATCAATGCCTGTGGAAACGATAACATTGACGAGAAGGTCGAGCAGGTCGTTTTGCGATGCCTTCCGTTTGTAATCTCAGCGACTCCATAGTCATGGGCTTCCAATCAAGCTCGCGCGATATAGACATGAGAGTCGTTCTTTCGCATGAATGTCGCCACTTCCCTTTAAAACCCTTTACCCAACGCAGACGATGTCAAAATTTATTATTTTGAACATAATTTTTAAAAAATTTCAAAGCATTTCAACAAAACCATATCATGTGACCCCTAATTGGAACGAGCTCGTTCCAATGAGGGGTCACATCATATGGTTTTGTTGAAATATTTTGAAAAATTTATTTTTTTCAACTGCTCAATTTGCATATTACGCGGGCGGATAGGGCGATTCGTTAGGTAAAGGGTTAAATCTGTCTTTCAAAACTCAATGTTTGTTACAGTATCTTCAAGACAATCAGAACAGGACAAAATCTCCACTTGCACTGTCATTGAAGGGCTATGCTCTTTTGTGGATACCCCAATGGCCAGCATCCAATAAATTATCCCCCCAACTGTTGATGATTTCGTGGAAAGATTGCAGAATCAGGTCTAACAGAAATTTGTGTCCGGCGATACTTACCTTGTTTTCGATAGGTACAGCAATTATAGTACTTAGTGTGGCGTGAGGCAAACAATGCATCCGAAAACTGCTGTCAAAAATTTAAACTGAGCACAACGTCACCACTTCCGAGCCAGAAGCTCGTGCGTATTGTTACGTAGAACAAGAAGCAACTTATAGATATCATTGTCAAACATTTAAGAACCATCGAAACATTTGCTGCCCAGAACACAACCAAACATACTCCATTTATTACTGGATAGACTGTGGCTCCGTTTGAGATCAGTTATGGTGTTGTCATCAACAGACACAAGGAAACTAACTACTCATGAAGAAACTGACAATATTATAATTGTCCAATAAACAATAAACGTGGCGTCCCAAGGAGTTGACCGTTGTCCTAGCTGATGATACATGTTTATACACTTCTCCTGTGCCATTATTTGAAACAGTTCCTACTTTTATGGAATCCCTAAATAAATGACAGGTCTGTGGTTCATATTTGCACGACCGTTGGCAAACATCGGGATATCATTCTAGACCTTCTAGCCGCTCATGCTATCCCAGGCTGTGACAGAGTCGCTGGGGTTTCGGGATTGGCAAAGTGCTCTTATTGAAAGTTTTGAAGACTGGTGTAGAATTCCCTACTGCAATTGCTGATATCGAATCGCCCTTGAGCGAGGTGTTGGAACGAGTAATCGGATTCATGTGTGCTTGCTATGTCTGAAGCCAGATTCATTGTTTGGAAATCGAAGATTGGTGAAAAAGGTGCAACTAGGGTTCCAAGTCTCTGTAATTTACCCCGAGCACGGAGTCTTTTGTTACGAACATCAACAGAGTAACCTACAGGCATGCATTTAGAAGAATGCCTTAGACTTGCGCCTGTCTGAAATTCATCCATCTGCATTTGGTTCTATCAGAGACGAAAACTCTAAAAAAAAAATACCTCCAAGCTGAATTCTTGCCTCTGAAGAGGTACTTTGCATGATCAAATGTGGATCAAGTGTGCGTGTTCGAATACGCCGTGTAAAACTTGCAGATGGAGCTGTA
Organism: Pictodentalium vernedei; assembly: GCA_031216915.1. Lineage (NCBI taxonomy): Eukaryota > Metazoa > Mollusca > Scaphopoda > Dentaliida > Dentaliidae > Pictodentalium > Pictodentalium vernedei. Next base: position 312,075,194 of record CM062292.1, on the reverse strand, counting down.
GAGCGGCTCGCCTGGTTTCTACAGTAAAGTGTTTTGTTCTTGTCAAGGCACAATAGAATGTGCTAAAGAAAAAAAAACACTTTGCTTCAGGCAGTCCACCATCCGACAATGATGAGTGAAACTCTGAATCCCATTCAGTTATAAACAGGACAGAGTTCCGTTTGTGTTCTGTCTTAACCCGCGAACCCAATTTTTGGCAGATGCAAAGTGTTAGGTTTCATTAGATTTTCATTTACCTAACATTCAAACCACTCAGTGTACATCCTTATTATTCGGTGAGTTTTGTGCCATGAATAGGCACTCTATTCTATGGTAACAAAAATCCATTTATGACAGAATTGATGAACAGCACTGGAACTGATTTCTGACACCAATGGAGAATCAAGCTCTGTCTCCTCTCTATCTTCATTGAAACTTAATCATAATGTTTCCTTGTCGAAATGTCCATATTGGTGTCCATCTTTATACAAAAAATATGAGGGAATATTCCGGTAGTATGGTATTATGTTCCAGGGTCAGAGTTTATAACTAAGTCGCACCGATTTGCGATCTCAATGCTTGTAAAAGAATGTGAACGCTCCCGTCACCCCCATGAGACGGCAATTTTGACCGCCATCTTTAATTTAAGCTGATATCTTAATTTTCCCAAGGCTAACGGCGCGTCCATCAGAACCCATTGAGAAAAAAAAATTATATCCCAAAACACACATTTCTCCCTCAGTGACTGGACTAAAAGGAAGAAATGTGATTTAACCCTTTACCTAACGTAACGGCCAAAACCGGCCAGCGCTATTCTCAAAAATCGCCAATTAATTTTCATTATTTTTTTCATTTTTTGTCTCAAAAACATAGGTTATGACCCCTCGTTGGAACAAGCTCGTCGAGCTCGTTCCAACGAGGGGTCATAACCTATGTTTTTGAGACGAAAAATGAAAAAAATTTGTTATTCAAGAATTATTTTTGTAAGTGTCGTCTGCTTTTCAGGTAAGGTAAAGGGTTAAATGTCAGATACATGTTCGCAGCATGCTCAAAAAGACAGTTTTTTTCTCAAGGGAAGTTGAAAAACAAAGTGTTTTGAAGATCGACAGTTAATGGTATTAAAAACGAGAATACATTATGACATAAATTATGGCATTTTATCTGATCATGTTGTAACTGTTTACACCACGAAAACACACACTAAAAGCTTCAAATAAAATGACTCCCCACACTCTTGTTGCTGATGAAGATAATTTTCCCTGTGTGAAGTAAACGATCCCAGTTCTCACTCCTTCGTTTACCATTCTTTAAAAGCATTATTACTAGCTTCGGGAACCATTACTGGTAACCATATCGATCACGTTAATGTCTTAGGTTTCTTTACGCTCAAACCTCAGCAAAACTGTGAAAGTACTAGAATAAACTCCGCGTATGCACGGAATTAAGACAAATGCAGTGGTAACGAAGAAATAATACAGTCTGATGATAGAAGAGTTCAGGAGGTTCCGCTTTCGAAACCACACTGATTTCGACATGGAATATTCGGCATTTTTGATCAGCTTGTTCACGCAGACGAGTCTCCGTTGAATAAAAGTCTTGGGTGAGACTGGCGATATTTACGGTGCCAAATTTACAATTTGGAAAGTTTAAGATTCGACTTGTACGTTGCCATCCTTAAACCTATCTGACACGAGGTGACACTGGCTGTCGAAAACGTCGTTACCCCCCCCCCCCCCCCCCACACACACACCAAAAAAAAAAAAAACAACAACAGCTGGGCGAGACACGGACAACGCCAACACCAAACCAACACCCTTTACCCAACGTAACGGCCAAAGCCGACCAGCGCTATTCACAAAAATCGCCCATTAATTTTCCATATATTTTCATTTTTTGTCTCAAAAACATAGGTTGTGACCCCGCGTTGGAACAAGCGCGTCGAGCTCGTTCCAACGAGGGGTCATAACTTATGTTTTTGAGACAAAAAATGAAAAAAAAATTAGTAATTAGTTATTCAAGAATGTTTTTTGCAAGTATCGTCTGCTTTTCATGTTAGGTAAAGGGTTAAAAAATTCATTTGTTTCCTCTAAAAGCACAGTTTATGAATAATCGTTGGAACTGTATCGTTCCATTGAGGAGGTCATAAGCTGAATTTTGAAGGTCAATATTTAAACATAATAAAATGAGAATGGCGTTTATTAATAATGTATATTTCAGGTAAATTAAGGTTAAACCAAATGATAACTCTTGTTAACCTTTTGAACCCCTGTATCGTGGAATGGTATCGCCTTTGAGATGGGTCAGTCCACTATCCATATTCAGGGAGAATAACATAATAACTGCATTCTGCAGCCGTCTGGTTGCAGACTGCAGTTATTTCATCATCAATGCCCCGTGTGTAGACCTCTTATAATAAGACAAAAATGGGACGACATTATGCCTTGTTCCGAAAAATCGGTCTTCGAGTTCATAGGGGTTAAGAAGTATTGTTCCTAGTACAAGCGATGTGTCAGATATAGACCTTCGGGATGAATACGTGCATCCACTGCCCGCAATCCTGATTGTGTTTTGAACGATAATTTTCTATATATCAGTGTTATTGACTGATTCGAAGCTCCACTCTGTGGGAATCATAGTTCCAATCCGCCCTTCGCGCACTGTTCTAAACATTGTAAAACGGGTATATCACCGTGTTAAACCCCAAAACACCTAGCTTAATTTTCAGCTGGAATTTTATGACACACACACAAATGAAAATAGATCAATACAGAGGCGATGGTTGTTGACACACAGCAGAGCAATGTAACAGTGTCGTTTCCCTTGCCGTGTTTAAAATCCCTCAGCAGCAGCTTAACCCCTTAACCCTTTACCCAACGCAGACGATATCGAAATTTATTATTTTAAATATCATTTTTTTAAAATTTTTCAAAAGATTTCAACAAAACCATAACATGTGACCCCTCATTGGAACGAGCTCAATGAGCTCGTTCCAATAAGGGGTCACATGATATGGTTTTGTTGAAATATTTTGAGAAATTTTATTTTTTCAACTGCTTAATTTGCATGTTACGCGGGCGGATGCGGGTGATTCGTTAGGTAAAGGGTTAAATACTGGTGGTACCTTTCAGGGGCCTATACTATAAAGCCTTTACAATTTTCTAGTTATGACATTAAATGGGTCAAAATATGAACCATTAGCATTTTAAAAGATCTGGCAATTTTCCAGTTGGCAAATTGCCATATCTTTTAAAATGCTAATGATTCATTTTCGCCAGTTATATTATTAGTCAGAAAATACATTTTTAGAAAATACAATTGTAAACGGTTTTTGTTTTCGCTCCAGGTTCAATTACAGATATTGGAAACGTCCATATTCATTTTTGGGGGCCAGACCAATTATTATTTTCAACATGCGGCCTTGGGGCTGCTCGTTGAAAATATTGATTAACCAACCCCACACGTTGACTGAGAAGCCACCATACTTAAAACATTTATGATGTATTAAGATAATGTGCCGTGCCGGAAAAGTTTATTCTCGTGTTCAAAGGGTTAATTGATAGGTTTTTGCACGGAATCAAAAATAAGCGTTTTAAGAATGCAGATAACCGTTTTATACTGAATTTACTATTTTTTTCATCTAGCTTTTTAACAAATATTTTGTAGAGTGGAGATGCGATGTGACAGCTTTTGAACTGATCATTCACCCAAGAATGTGTATTGAACTCGGCTTCTCTTCGGTCACCAAACACATTCATGCGAGACTGACTGATACATAAACTGTCAAACAGCTCAAAGTGAAAGCATCGTTGTTTTGTCTTACCTCATAAACTCAACTTCAAGAATGAGGCTGCCCAATCAACAACATATTTTTTTGTGCCAAACAGTACTTGTACCATACCGTGAAAGTCTTCAAAGTAGTAGTAATATGTTTGTTTTTAAATGAGGTGTGGCGGTCGAGGTCTAAGGGCCCTTTACTAACCAGCCTGGTTGGTCCGTATCTCTTAGTCGCGTGGTAAATCGGTCGATGTGTGTGCTAGAGGTCGACGGTTCGAGCCTCAGCCCCTGCACTCTAGGCCTGTTACACTGGTATCGTTGACAAGCACCATGCAGTCGACGGCATTGTGGATGCCGTGGCGAAGACTGCGGATGTTTCAACTGCTCTGGGGTGAAATCTGGATTGAGATTCACGGTGGGTGAATCTGAAAGAACATGAGAGCGGTGTAAGGGCTATTTACCAACTAACTAGCCTGGTTGGTTGGCCCGGATCCCTCAGTATCGTGGTAAATCGATCACTTTGTGTGCTGGAGTGGACGGTTCGAGCTCCCGCGCTTCTCTCTCGAGTTGTTACAGAAGCAAATACAAAAACTACCAAGTTACACCAAAATGAATAATTTATTTTCAGTACGAGAGATGTAAACCAAGCATGAGACATGATGCTCAAAGCTCCACACCTGCTGAATTTGCGTTTACAATGTTAAAGGCATAACTCCTCGCAGTGGTATTATAACAATGGCATGCGTTTGGGGGGCGTTGAATAACAGTCTGAGGGTTTTTACTGGCCCGGGACTAAGTTGAGGGCCGTTTATAAGCCAAAGGGCTGTTATTCAGTCCTGGAGTGCCGTTAGAAACCGGGACGCCCTACAAAATCATATTATTACTACTATTACCAAGACCGGAAGCGGACTGCGGGGCGTTAATGAATTTTGTTTTCATTAAACTGCCCACCGCTCGCTTTTGGTTGTATGACGCCATTAATCAATTACAATAGAGTCAGGGTGTAAACATAAATATGAAAGTCATTCAGCAATAATTTAAAACCTGACTCTATTGTCATTTCGGTGTATGCAAATAACTTGAAATATCGGATAGAACAATAGACTAGGTGTCCAAGTGACGCCACTTGAAAACCTCTGATCCACTGAGATGACCCGAGTTCGCGTGTTTTGTCCATTGAACAAAGGACAGGGTGTAAGTAAGTCACCAGCCTCGCTTTCGGTATTTTATGATTCTGAACAACCTGTGGCGTGCTATAACAACTCGCCCTTCGTGGCACAGTGTCACCCAATGTACGGGTAGGTTGTTCAAATTCATGAAATATTCCAGCTCGATTGGTAACTGTTGTTTTATCCTGCATTTCTACAGGCCTGTAGGTTTGAACCCAGAAAGACCTTCCCTATCAGTATATTATCCGCTCGTCGACTACCAGATATTCTTTTACTCTAATCATATGCATACCATGTTTAAAGATCTACTGACTATTCTCACAAACCCATGTGATGAAAATATATAGTTGGATTAAATCATGACAAAACACAACTGGTCAGTAAATAGGTCCGCCACATCCAAAAGGTTAAACTTTCAGCTTTGTGCTTGTAAAAATTTATAGTCTTTTTAATATCTAGCAATCTACAGCAAACAGGCGAATCATTTTTTGAATTGCTGGGCATTGTATTAAAAATTCAACCCTACAGCCCTCTGGGACTGTAGGATTGAAATGATTACTGGTCCTCGTTATTTATATAGAGAGTAATCGCTTGACTGGATTTGTTACGTGAAATAATTCATGAGAGGTGGAGACGTTGTGCAAACCCGAGTGCGCGAATGCGCACGAGTGTTTTACAATGTAGTCCCTCGCCTCGAATGAATTATTTCATGTATCCAGTCCAGTCAAGCGATTACTCTGTTTATTACTTTTCATTATTAACGATAATTATATTATTTAACCCTTTACCTAACGTAACGTTCAAAACCGGCCAGCGCTATTCTCAAAAATAGCCAATTAATTTTCATTATTTTTTTTATTTTTTGTCTTTAAAACATAGGTTATGACCCCTCATTGGAACGAGCTCGTCGAGCTCGTTCCAATGAGGGGTCATAACCTATGTTTTTGAGGCAGAAAATGAAAATAATAGTTATTCAAGAATTTGTTTTTGCAAGTGTCGTCTGCTTTTCATGTTAGGTAAAGGGTTAAAGAAACAAACAAAAACAATGAAATCCTCATTACATCCACAGCAAAGTGTCTTCGTTTGCGCGCACGGATGACCAATTGTTGATTGCATAATTCACTTGTGAAGTTATCGTTTATAATCAAACCCGGAAATCCCAGTAAATCACACTTTGGAAAGTAATAATTGTTGTTTATGGTGTGGATGCTCATCGACTTACATATCTCAGATCGAAAAATGTATGTGTATTGAGTTCCGGGTTTAATGTCCATACACGAAACATTATAGAGATCGGCAAAATATAGCGATAAACCGAACCTATACGGATATCATGGGATACCAAAAAAAACGAACCGAACCAAACACTGAATACCGAAACCATCTGTATTTTCAAATTTTTCTGCGTTTGGCACTTCTGAAACCTGGTTCAGGCTTGATATCAGTTGAAGTGTTCATTTCCTTGAAAGAAGTGACTGACTGTTTTTCAGTTTTATTAACCCTTATGCCCTGAGCAGTTTGCCTTGAATACCCAGTAGACTATAATCTGTTGATGTTCAGTTGCATAGCTGTGACTTTAGTCAATGTCTTGCTAAGACGTGACTAGAAATAACCGCCCAGATGATTTGTCTATTGTCAGCAGGACCTCCCAATAATGGAATGCTAAGGGCAATGCTCTAAGATCACCAAGCCTGAAATATGACTTTAACCCTTTACCCAACGAATCGGCCTCATCCACACACGTAATATGCAAATTCAGCAGTTGAAAAAATATTATTTTTCAAAAAAATTTCAACAAAACCATATCATGTGACCCCTCGTTGGAACGAGCTCGACGAGCTCGTTCCAACGAGGAGTCACATGATATGGTTTTGTTGAAATTTTTTGAAAAATTTAAAAGAAATGATTTTTAAAATAATAAATTTTGATATCGTCTGCGTTGGGTAAAGGGTTAAAGGTTAATGTGTGTTTGGAACAAGTCACAAAATTACTGTAGATACGATTATGTTGGCAAAAGAATGCCAGTGTTAAGCTCATTGGTTGTGACATTTGTGGCGCTGTTATAGAATGATTCAAGATCTTAATCTGTATTTCTCTGGCGCGAATTTCCCTTCGGTTCTCTCAGAAAATCTCAGTCAAGTCAGATACCGAATACCGAAGCAATACCGCGGTATACCTCCATAAAAGTACCGATACCGAACTCAAAATTCCAATACCTCCCTTCTCTAAAGCATTATACTGTATACAGGGTTAACAAGATAGTTTGTGCATTTGACCATTGAGCACTGTTTTGCAGGCTTGGTGGTCAGCGGTTGGTTACAAAAAACCGTCTCGCGGGTATTATGTAATTCTAAATTAATTTTCAAGTCAGATTTTGGCGTACATAGCCCTCGAACACGTTTTCAAGTTATCGTCATTCATTTGTTTTAAATCTACCCAAAATATGCTTTTTCGATAAACACATTCTAGAGTTCCGTGTAAAAAAAGATGCAAAAGCTGAGGAGGTAAATCGACATTCGGACACATACACCTAGCTTTAGTCACGAAGTTTGGAATCGGTGTTTGTAAAATGATATTCACCATTATGCATGAGTTGCTATCTATTTATTTATTTTGCATTTTTAATGCAGTAAAATGCACTCACTTAATACTGAAATCCTGAAAAGCAAACACAACGAAGTGCTTTTATTGTCAACATTTTTATTCAATTAATTTTAACGAGCTTGCAGTTTTCTAGCAAATTTATTCTTCAAACGCAATTTTCGTTTCAGTTGGTACAATTCTAGGGTACCGTGACATATGGCGAAGTTATTTTGTGCGTAAGAGAAGTAATGGATTTATGTACAATACTTGCATCTTGAAAAAAAAAACGTTCTGAAAAAGAAACAATTCGCACCTTGAGTGGACAAGGTGACATCTGCAATGCTTTAGCATTGCAGATGGCGCCTTGTTCCAAACAAGGGGCGAATTTATATAAGCTTCAAAATTCATAGTGAGTTGTAGCTACGCATGGGTCGATTTTGAAGGAAATGTAGTTCGTCAGGTCTACAGATCCTCCACTGTATCGAGGTTTCAAAATAATTAATCCAAGTCCGTTATAGAATGAAGACTCTGGGGCCATCATCGACTGCTTCCGAGGGAACAGCAGGAGTGAAAAGTGTGAGATAGGTATTCGAATGTGAACCAGCAACGAAAGAAGTCTAGCCATCCTGCTACACAGGAAAAACAATCTATGATCAATAATTTCTTAGGGCAAGGCCCTTGTAAGCCATTGATCAAAAGATGATAACAAATGTTGTTGGGTGGCGGTCGTGTAAAGTCGTAATCAAGCTTATAATTTAGCCTACAGTTAGAACTATTCTTCAATGTTCTCCTGCGACTGTCCAAAGCCAATGAGTAGTTAGGGTTGGAAATGTTGCTGTCTTGGGTAGCATTTTTTCTGATTCGAAAGGCGAATACAATTAGAAGGCCGATGAGACGTCAAGCCGGGTGATCTTTATGCAATCGCGTTACATGAGTCGTCCGTGTAAAAATCGGTAGATTGACATCCCATTTTTTAAACTGTGAAATCAACCTCTTTCGGGTTTTTAGAGCTGTTGAAATTTTGTTTTTACAAAATACTGTTGTACACGTTATGGATGTACGGCAACTTAGAACCGCCACACCACAGTATATTTCCAGGGATTCCTAATCTGTTTTTACAGATTACTAATATGTTTTTACAGATTACTAATCTGTTTAAACAGATTACTAATCTGTAAAAACAGATTAGTTAATCTGTTTAAACAGATTACTAATCTGTAAAAACAGATTAGTTAATCTGTAAAAACAGATTACTAATCTGTTTAAACAGATTAGGAATCCCTGGAAATATACTATGGTGTGGCGGTTCTACGCTGCCGTAGGGATGCTATGTGCAGTCAGTTTGTACATAATGTACACACCGTGGCCTTGTCGTTCTCTGAATAACCTAAAAGTGTCTAGGTATGGATCTAGTAGAATACTCTTTCCACCACCTTTCCCACAACAATTCTTCCATCCAGTATGGGCATCGTGCTCTTAGCCCCTCACACACCTGTGCTTAGGTAGTGTATTCGAACGCATGACGGTGCAGACAACTGGAAAATGTGTTAACCCTTTACCCAACGTAACGACCAAAAACGACCAGCGCTATTCTCAAAAATCGCCAATTAATTTTTAAAATATTTTCATTTTTTGTCTCAAAAACATAGGTTATGACCCCTCGTTGGAACGAATTTTTTTTGCAAGTGTCGTCTGCTTTTCATGTTAGGTAAAGGGTTAATATGTTACACGATAAGATCAAGTAAGGGGTTTTTTTACCCCATACCTACTACATCCCTGACTTATATCTTCATGAAAGTTGACTTTCGATAAAGTTATCTCCCTTTGGAATTGTTAGACGAGCGGGAAGGTCCAATGACGAAGCAAGTAATGGTAGAGAAAAAAAACTATGACATCAGCAGAAAATAAAGCCAAGTTTCCATTCGTTACTTTTATTAAACGAAAACGACAGACAGTTCTGTGAGTTGTCTGGTATTTTCGTTTATTAAAAGTTACAAAAGGAAACTATATTTATCTGTATCATACCTACCTTCGCTAAGTAAATTCCATTTTAGCTCTTTCTTAGTGAATGTGTGTGTTTTACAGTAATTTGAAAATGTTTATCCTTTCTAGGAAAACAATTTCATATCTCACCTCCTAGGCTTTAACCCTTTACCTAACGAATCGGTCACATCCACCCGAGTAATATGCAAATTCAGCAGCTGAAAAAATACTCTTTTTCAAAACATGTCAACAAAACCATATCATGTGACCCTATTTGGAACGATCTCGTCGAGATCGTTCCAATGAGGGGCCACATGATATGGTTTTGTTGACATTTTGTGAAAAATTTTAAAAAAATGATATTTAAAATAATAAATTTTGATATCGTCTGCGTTGGGTAAAGGGTTAAAAGTAATGGAAAGGGCGGTGTCTGTATTATATATCACGATGCTCACACTGTTGATATAATGATATAATGAACAGAAAAAAAAGTTTCAGAACATCAAAGGATGGTGAAAACGCCGTTTTCTTATTTTCAGATGGGTTTCAAGAAAGTAATAGTCAAACGTTCAAATTGATTGGGGAGAAACTGTATAACGCCAGCTTCTGTATTTTATTACTTTCCAAAGTGTGATTTACTGGGATTTCCAGGTCTGATTATAAACGATAACTTTACAAGTGAATTATGCAATCAACAATTGTGTCGTGTATCCGTGCGCGCAAACGAAGACGCTTTGCCACGGATGTAATGGGGACTTCATTGTTTGTTTTTTTAACCGTAAAATCTTGAATAGCTATTATTTTCATTTTTTGTCTCAAAAACATAGGTTATGACCCCTCATTGGAACGAGCTCGACGAGCTCGTTCCAATAAAGGGTCATAACCTATGTTTTAGAGACAAAAAATGAAAAGATTAATTGACTATTCTTGAGAATAGCGCTTTTCGTCACGTTAGGTAAAGGGTTAAATAATATAATTATCGTTAATAATGAAAAGTAATAAACAGAGTAATCGCTTGACTGGACTGGTTACGTGAAGTAATTCATTCGAGGCGAGGGACTATATTGTAAAACACTCGTGCGCATTCGCGCATTCGCGCATTCGTGTTTGTACAACATTTCTCACCTCTCATGAATTATTTCACGTAACCAGTCCAGTCAAGCGATACCTCTCTGTTTTTGTACCACTGTACAGAAAAATGTCAGACATTTATGAGATGATGCACACACTGATGATACAAATTCGCTAACACTTCGAAATTTTAATTTTTATATGAAATTCCCGTACCCTTAGTGTTAAATTTACTGACAGTTTTTGTTTTAGGAAATTAAGGGGCGCTAAATACCCTGTAAATCTCTTCCAGTGACGAAAATTGTCAACTATGCCTTCAGCACACTTGTTGGAGCGTCTGTCCTCTGATATTTACAGGGGTGCATACCTTTTTTGAGATTTGTTTTGCGCTGTTACTTCCGGTTCTCAGTTGCAGAAGTTTCAAGTCTTATCGGGTATCCCACATGTTATCAAATTCATAAAAAACTTGGTAACGCAAGTTAATGCTGAGTAGAAACATTTTGTAAATGACACTAATAATTATAAAGTTTAAAAAATATTTTGTAAGCTATAAATTTGTTTATATGTGTTTATTGAGTAAATTATTCAAAAGCTTAACAATCAGTATTAATTGACTATCCCCATTCTACGTGGTAACCACAAGCAGATTGTTAAACAATCATATAAATGTGTTTTATCTTATAATAAGTATGTAGTGGATCAGTTATTACGCGAATACAGCGTGCTTCAGGGTCCATTGATACAGAATCTGCATCTTGCATCTGCATAATACAACCGCGTGCTTGGTTACTATTTGTTTGCGTTACTGTTTACAGAACATTAAAGGTTTTCGAACGGATCATGGTGGCTCAGTGGTTACGGCATTGGCCTTCAGGGGTCCACGGTTCAATCCCCATCAGGGATAACTGCGTTGTGTCCCTTACTGTATTTATAATTTCCAAACCATATCACATAACCATCATTGGAATGAGTTCATCAAGCTCGTACCGATGAGTAGAAACGCGATATGGTTTTGTTGAGATGCTTGGAAATATAATGTTGTTTAAACAGCTCAATTTGTTGTAAATTACGCGGGAGGATGCTGTCGATTCCTTTGGTAAACTGTTAATAAAGTTATTATTGTTGAAAATTGTAAGATAAATCTATCATCACCGTTATGTTTAACACTTTCAAAAGGTGTGCATAAATTTTTACGTGAGGAAAAAAAATGGTAGTGGATGAGCAGACGCTATAAAAAGCAAAAAATCTGAAGTGAGGCTCGGTTTTTGTTTCCTATTTCTGATCCAACACTCATCTATGGCCACCAACTTGGTCCGCGACTGATCCTACTCCAAATATGAGCTATGTACTCGCCCCCCCCCCCCCCCCTTACATTGCAACGTGCCTATACGTTCGCACCGATGCAGCACCCCCTTCTAACCCATAGCATGGAACATCCTCAGCTCCTCTCCTACGACTCATGGCCTTACATGCCTTGAGACTGGAATGAATGTTTTGAGGAAACTCTCGACTCTTATTCCATCGCAAGGAATTAATTCCCATTTTAATTGCTTCTGTTGAACTTGGCCGCTCCAGATCTGTCTTAATTTAAAAGTCTCTTTCAAATTATTTAAAGTTTACTATACTTTGACATTACTAACAGTACCCTTTCAAAAATTGGGGAAGTGCATATAACACAGACAAAACACAGGCATTCAGTATGAACAGGAGATTATCGACACTAATGGCCATATAATTGGATTACTGATTATCTTGAATGACTAAACAAGTGTCTTCTGTTTGAAGCTTTTAAGGCAAGATCGTTGTTTCAGACCAGATAAGTGCTAATTGGCTTTACAGACTCTTATTGAGATTCCTCTCCATTAAAGTTATCGCGTTTATCTGATTTATTTCTATTTAGATACATATATCGCTTACTTAACAAATCGGTTTTTCGGAGTCCGTCTCATCCCTATATTTACCCTTTTACCTCAACAGAGAAAAATTATCAAAACTATGTACACTTTTTAATCCACAGAATCGTAAATTTAAGCTATCACCTTGACACGTGTTAGAGGCTATACTGAAAACATTTAAACTGTTGCTTGCATAAAACTTTATTCCTCTTATTCCGCGTACGTACACTCGAAAATCCGTTGGGTTAAAAATCAACCCAAATCAACTGGGTTGAGTGAATATGAATGTGTTCATATTCACACAACCCAGTTGATTTGGGTTGACTTTTAACCCAACATTTTAGAGTGCAATATAGGTTATCGTTTGAGACTTCCGCGGTGTAAATGACAGACTTCCAAGCTCTCAGTCCGCCAGTTTAATTCTGTTCGGTATTCGACGCTGTTATGGGTTGTTTATTGACCCACTTTTTGTGAAATTTGCGCACAGGCGTCCTTTGATACAATGTGATATACCTTTACTCACAAAGATATCCAAATATTCGCTCTGCTTCAGTTATAAATATTCCAATCAATAAATATTTAATATACCTTGAAAACATCAAGATATTAGCACGATCGGTGAAATTATGCAGCGTAATCACACAACTATGACCACGGCGTAGTCCATTTACACTATGTTTGGCCTCTGTTTTTTGGGGGTTCACAACTCATGAAATAGACACAAGCAAACGATCATTCCTTGTGATTAAACTTGAGGGGTAATAAAATTAAACACTCTCTACTTAGCGGAGTTAAAATAAAAACCAGGTCGCACCATGCTTCCTAATGATAATTGAATAAAAAAGGCATATTTTTCTAAAATTCTGTTGGAAACAACGATACATTTCACTGAAACATGTTCTTGTGTCATTAAACATTTGTATTGACCAATGAATTGCGTAAGTTAAAAGGAACGTCATAGGCCACGCCCACACAAAACTTCAATCTCCTTTTCCACTTGACGACAGGGCGCTGTCATTCAAAGAAACACTGAATTAAATTTAATTCTGATTTTGACCATTTTCTGAGAAATTGAAAACACAGTTTGTAAATGTGGAGTTCGATATAAACCCAAATGACATGAAGTTGGTTGAACTTTGTCCCAGAAAGATTTCATTCAGACTATTTGGAAATAGGGAAGTTTTGTTGGCGTGAATTTCGTTTGTGGATTATTATGACCGGCCGTTGTTTATGTTTGATTTGGGGAAAACGATGAAGGCAGACGATCACATATTGCATATAAACAAATTGAACATGGAATAAAAAGCATGACAAGGATTTCATTGTTTATTAATTTTTATTTTGAAAGTCATTTTAATATGATGAGATAAGTATTAATTACTTTTAATGTTGAAACTACATGAGCGTGCAGGGGTTCCTTTCCGGCATTCACACTGTCCAACGTAATTTTTAAGACAAACATTGGTGCGTGGTTTGGGGCGGGCCTAAATGCGTTTTTTTAGGTTCATTGTGTTATGAAAAGAAATACTTTAGCCAATCATTTTGCCTGAATATGCAAGAACAAAAAAAAGTTTAATTATTATTTATTGATTTGTTGATTAACCCTTTACCTCTCGAATCGGCCGCATCCCCATGTAATATGCAAGTTTAGCATTTGAAAAAAAAAAATTCAAAAATTTCCAACAAAAGCATATCATGTGCCGCCTCGTTGGAACGAGCTCGTCGAGCTCGTTCCGACGAGGGGTCACATGATATGGTTTTGTGGAAATTTTTTGAAAAAATGATATTTAAAATAATAAATTTTGATATCGTCTGCGTTGTATAAAGGGTTAATTTACGGTATACATAATACAGAGGAAAATACAGTAAACACATGGAACATAGTGGGAACAATGTAACAGACAACAATTGCTTTTGTAAAGAAATACAAATAATATCCTACACTGTAGGGAGATGGCATAGCCAGATTGGCTGTCTACGTGTCTACTATCAGCTGCAAAGCTTCAGCTTTTGTCAGACCAACAATAAGAAGTATAAACTCAGAGATAGTTATTTGCATGCACTATGTATACATGTATATCTATAGTTATCCTGTCGAATTTGTCTTGGACGCTTCCAATATGGGCATCGTCAATTGCATTATTGGTAATTACGATCTGTGGAGTAAGTAGCCTATATCTTAAGCTGGTGACGAGACCCAGAGTCAGAGAGCGAAAACCGCTAGAAAAAAACGAAGTACCTTATTATTTGTTATTATGTATACGTATTTAATTTACACACATGTCTGACAGTTTTGCAGTGTCATTCCGTCAAATCAATTGTCAATTGTCATGCATTCATTCAAAGAAAATAAATGTATGGAGTACTTTTAGATACGATCTTCTGTTCCCTTTTCCGACCAACTGAAATATTTATGATAACCGAATCTAAAATTAGACGAAAGGCTATTTAAGGGCCACGAATCCAGGGCATAATATCGTCAAATTTCTTACAGAATTAGACATCTCATGCGCATAACTCAGCGAACTTCTATCATTGCCTGGTAATGCTCGACGACTTATATGAAACCCATATCTCCCGTTGGTCAGTCAATATTAACCCTTTGAACCCTGGTGGTATCTTCCATATTAGTTCAATGACAGCAACTGGAATGTTCATGTTCATTATTTAGGGGTACACCAATTAATATTTTCAACGTGCAGCCTTGGGGCTGCACGTTGAATATATTGATTGCTCTACCACGCACATGCACTTAGCATCCATCCTATTTAATGAAATTATGACGTACCATGTTCCTGGCAGGAAAAACGGCCCCTACGGTTCAAATGGTTAAGACTGAAGTCTGAAATCTCTTCTATACGTTTTTGTCTGAGAAGTCGTTGAACCATTGTCTGACAGATTGATTAAACTACGTGCATCTGAAGTTTCTTTTAATTTTTCCGAGTCTTACATTCCACTGTAACAGATGAGTGCGCTATTGAATACACATGGGATATTTAGAAATATCTCACGTGACTTACCCTTCCTCTGATTGGCTGAGAGGTACTATACTATTTCCGATAATGTTTGTTCCTATCAAGGTTCTAAAATAATCGTTTACTATTCCCCATGCACTACACTCTTTCTAAAAAATAGCCGTGGAATATTTTAGAACGTTTGACGGACGGAACACATCGCTCAATTCAAGTGATTTTTTCGGAAATCTATTTCGTTTCTTCTAAATTTAGGAAAAACGTATGAGTAATAAGTTGATAGGAGGGGCGTGTTATGAATGTGATAAACTTTTTCGCAGTATTAGTATTGTTAGTTTATTGATTTATTTTCCCATAATATGTTAAATAATTCAATAACGTGATCAACCACTTCAAATAAAATTATAAGAATTGAAATGAATTATCTGTCACTTTATTTTGGTTTGAGTGTGGCATGTCCGTATTAAGTTTGGTATGAAATACTATAATTTAACACGTCCATTCCCATCTATCTCGTCCAAGTTTGATTTTAACAATTTACCTAACGAATAGGACTCATCCGCCGCATAATTTCTAAATTAAGCAGCTGAAAAAATATATTTTTCAAAACATTCTCACAAAACCATATCATATGACCCCCTCATTGGAACGAGTGCCTCGATTTCGTTCCAGTGATGGGGTCATCATATGATATCGTTTTGTTGAAATGTTTTAAAACATTTCCAAAAACAATAATTAAAATAATAAATTTGATATCATGTGTGTTGAGTAAAGGGTTAAATTTCAGTGCTCTAACCAAAGGGTTAAAATGTAAGCAGATAAGAGCAAAGACCTAAGTTTTCAAGAATCAAAACAAATACACGTAATGTAGTATGATTATGATGAAGTCACATGATTATACGTCACGTAGCTACGGCTGTACCACAAAATTCACGGTAATGGGACCGGCTGCTGACAGTCAGTGTAGTATTCTACCATATTTTATATATTAATTCTGTACAGAGGGGAAAATAATCAATAAAATATTTATCAAGTACTAACAGCATTTTCTTTCTGTGAAAAGATATTTACATAAATTCATTTGGAAGTTGATTTGTCCCGCTTTCTGACCATTCCACTGACACTTCAAAAGCGGCAAAGCACGATCATTAAATAACATTCTAGGAGTGATACAAACCGGACACTCTTGTATTCTTACGCGAAACTTAAACCCTGGATTATTATCGTCTGTTTCTAATTTGTGAGCTTCGAATCGAAAATATTACTTTTGAAATCTTGAGCCGTTGTCTCCGTAACATTCTTTTAGTACATACTCAAAAATGTCTGCTCCAGAGAGTCTATTTCTCTGTCTAATAGAATCTGTCACGGCTTATATTGACCCTCGTCTAGTAAATGATGCCTGGACCTCGCCATTGGCTCAGTTTAGACTAAATTTATTGCACTCGTTTGCTAAATTTCACTATAAACTGGTCACTTGTTGGAGATACTGTATTTATGAGAATTGGAGACACACTTTCCGGGAGCGTAATAAACTTGGACTTTTTCAAAAATCCTGCCAAGGTAGGATTAATTTCCGTAAGCATTATATAATACTAAGATGTTACTAATCAACAGAGACATTTTCGAAACTCGCTCGAACCTCCGGTAGGTTCGGACCAAATCTCCTGAACAAGTTTCGTAAGTTCATCACTAGATTGGCCCACTTTAGTCAATCGGGAATCCCAGAGACAGATTGGGGAACTGATAAATTAGATTTCCACAATTACGAATCGATTGTAGTACGACAAGCGATGAGGGAATGGGATAGAAAGGATGGATGCCAAGATGGACAACAAAAGATAGCGAGCAGCAGTGACAATTTAATCCGGGTACGTCACAACCGTTACTTATTCCCAGTTCCTTTTTCATCGCTCATCGATTGATAACGAATGATGAATAACGAACTGGGAATAAGTATTGGTTGTCACTTCAGTATTTAATCCTTCAGTCTTAACGGTCTTCGCTACAAATGCCAAGACAGTTCGTGCATTTCCAGTATGTAGTATAATTACTGATTTTAACACAGAAACGGGACAACTGATTCGATCAAGTGTTCCGTAAAATACATAAAAAGAAACCTTGTAGAAATACGGGTATTGAAATGGTTAATACTAATAGATGTTGTACGACTTATAGAATTTATTTAATAACTTCGTTACCTACTTAAAAAGCTTGTATGAATAAACGAATGATCGTTCTACGGGGGTTCCTCTGTCTAATTTGCGTTCACAGGCATTACAAATCATCCGCCAACGCTTATGAAATACGATAAATGAATAATTTAAAGCATACGATTTTTATCACCATTAAAAGGGTCTATCTAAATGCGTAAAGGTAACATTCTGACCTCGAAGTCCGTGTACTTTAGTTTTGATAACACTCCTTTCAGATTCTCAATTCTGGTGCAGAAAACAGGAGATTGGGAGGAGATATTTTCTGAAGAGCTAAAAGCAACAAACAATATGAGTGGTAAACGAACTCGATCTTAAGAATTTCTGCATCACATGCTCATTAACGTGGGAACTCAAAGTTGCTTAGGTGCGTACGAGCAATGCTTTGCTGTGGAGAAAGGTGGTCAATACATAGGTTAAGGTAGAGCTAGGATAGACTTATTTACCCCTAAAGATACGGAAAAGACCAAGAGTTGTCTTCTGGGTAATATTAGTTATCCTTGTATTTTCCAGGGTGTATGGGAATTTACACCTGTTTGGGAAGCCTCAGGGTGTTTGAGTTCCCAAACCGGTTTAAATTCCCATACACCCTGGAAAACACAAGGATTTATTTCCAAGAATTTTGGTGTACTTAATACTTCAACCTACATTGTGGGCAAAAACTGACAGAAAATTTGTACTTTGCAAGTTTCTTAAATAAAACCAGACCAATATGGATGTCATGGGAACTGGCTCAATGAGCCAGTTCCAATGACATCCATATCTGTAATATTTTTTTGCACATAAATATTAAGTTTCCTGTATTTTTATTTTTCTTCTAACAAAACCGAGCAGAAGGTATGAATTGATAATTAACAATGGGTACTTTTTTTGCCATATAACTTGCTCTTGTATATTCTTGTTTTTACACCGTGGTGAAACACGGTGTAAAAAAGCCACCTCTCAGCCAATCAAAATGCAGTATTTTGTTTCATTTGGAAATAATTTTTTTATGTAACCCTAAAGATATGGAAAAAGACCCAGAGTTGTCGTCTGGGTGATATTAATCTCTGATATCATTTTGTGGATTATCTTTCACAAACAGACGAGGCCGAATAAGTCAATTAACCATCAGAAAGGTCTGTACAACACTGTTGGTATAAAAGTGGCCCCTTTACCGATCAGATCGCGATCCTATCGCGACACACTTACACTAGTGGGTTGATACTTCACTAGGGCCCTGCGAAACATCGAAATTCGATACGATTCGAAATAGTCCCCATGATTCGATTCGATTTGATTTCAATTTTCGCTGATTTGAAAATGTTCGAATCGTCAAGATGTTCTCAAAACCCTGCTAAGCGTCTCCGTTTGAACTCTTCTCCTTTATTTGATCTTATTTGTTTTACAAGGATTGGCGAACAAGTTATGCATCTTATATTAACGCCTCTCCTTGGCCCAATTGTGCAGGTGTGTGGGTTGACCTTCATAGCGGCAACTTCGTGGCCTAGCTCGTCTCGAATACTACGAAGGGATCTTTAGCCTGCACGGAGTGTGTCTCTCTCCGCTCAGAGGACAGCCATTTTACGTACCCATCCGATGGGACGGTACGCTGTGACAGTATCAACCCCACAATTGATGCTGACAGAGAGTGTTCGGACACCTCGAGAACTTTCCCCGACCGGGGATCGATCCGGGACCTCTGGAATGAGAGACCAGCGCACTTATCCACTCAGCTACCACTCTTCTTCTATCATCAGGTCTTCCGTGCGAAAGATCTGATGATAGAAGGCGAGTTCCAGTAGGTTCCGGTTCTGAAATTACATTCATTCCGTTCTGGAGTATTCCGCTTTTTTGTTTGATTTACACAAGTCGCCTTTACACAGAATACTTGAATGGACACTGACAATATTACGGTTGTAAGAAGGTGTAATATTCACAACCTGAAAAGCGGTGAGATTCGATTCGAGATTCGTTTCGATTTGAAATCTGATACCTGATTCAGTTCCAGATTCGATTCGACCCGAAATGTGAGGTTCATAGGGCCCTATACTTCATAAATATTTATTTATTTATTGGTGTTTAAGTTCACATACTTAACCCTTTACCCAACGTAACGGTCAAAACCGGCCAGCGCTGTTCTAAAAAATCGCCAATTAATTTTCATTATTTTTTCATTTTTTGTCTCAAAAACATATGTTTATGACCCCTCCTTGAAAATAAAAAAAAATAGTTATTCAAGAATTTTTTTTGCAAGTGTCGTCTGCTTTTCATGTTAGGTAAAGGGTTAAGCACAATGGCTAATCGTGACCGTGACAGTTTTACGGGTGGAGGAAGCCGGAGTACCCGGAGAGAACCACCGAGCATCGACGAGCAGCTGTCAGCTCCTCAACATTCTAATTCTGTTCAAGCTCCGCTCGAGCAGGTTTACAGCGGTTGCAGACATGTGCATCATCGACGTGCAGTACGCTTTAGTACACGGCGTAATCGTGTCCCCATGTAGGCAACAGGGATAAAGTGCCTTGCCCATGGCCACAGCGCGGGTCGCCCCTGCCGGGGATCGAACTCGGGACCTCTAGCATAGAAGTCCAACAGTCTACCACTGAGCCACCGCGCTCCCACACTTCATAAATAAAATACTGCAAACCCAAAACTGATTCGAGTGAAAAGGAACGAAAAATCTTCTGACATTCAGTGTTCTTGCATTTATTTTTCCGACATGAGATTTTACTGTGTTGTTGGGCAGATAACGGGCAGAGAAATTCGACTGGATCACGACAAAGTCGCGATCCGGTCGGAATCCTCTGTCTGTTTTTTTTTTTGTAATCATAGTATACTGTACAACCTGAAAGACATTGTGGGATTAAATTATTGCACGTCTACAGTTTAAATGAAATATATACACCTGGAACTTAATTAAGCACCCCCTGAAATGTTTCATGACAGTGAAGTTGTTGTTATTGATTATTATGTTTTAATGATTGCATTGTCTTGCCGTACATTTCATCTAGTGAAACATGATGTTTCTGGTTGATAGCGTACCCCAAACACATCCCCTCGTCTACCTTGAAGCACGCTTCCCACGAATGTCACAAAACACTATCATCCACATGCAATATCTGTGTATAAAACAAGAAAATTTGTCACTTCTTTTATCAATAAATGTTGACATGCCAAGGAGGAGACTGCCAGAGGCACTAAGGTGGCAAATCGTTGGCACGCATGCAACAGGCATGTCGTTCAAATCTACTGTACAGAATTTGGCCGATTTGGAAGCTGCATTGCACGAGGAGTGGCAGCAGTTGCCTCTCGACCTATCAGAAGGCTCACTGGTAGCATTAGGAGGAAGGTTCGGGCTGTCATCTGGGCACGTGGTGGATACACTCGCTACTGACGTCAGACACTGCTATTGTGTTCAGGAGATCACAAGTTACATTTTTTGTCAGTAATTACCGGCAGTGTTTCATCATGAACCGTCCCAGCACCATACTTGTCGAGAGAACATTTTTCCATCAAAACATTAGTAACAGGTATGTTAATCAGCGCCATTAAAATACTGAATATTTTCATCATCGTGTTGTCTTTCATTTGTCAATAGACCATTCTTTCCGCAAACAATCACTTTTGGCCATCTGAAAGATAGCATGAAAGTAATGACAGTTTCTATTAACACCACTGCGAAAAAAGAGGGGGTGCTTAATTAAGTTCCAGGTGTAAAGTTTTTCTAATACCTTGGACTGTAGCATTCAGATATTATAGTTCTTCCTAACTTGTAATGTGCGTGTCTAATGTTCATCGCCTGTCGTATCTCTCATCATACATGCACATTTACTTCAGCATTTTCCCTGACTGGTCCAAAGAGCGGAAACGGGTGAACGAGATATAAAAGCACGAGGGTGGGACTGAACCGGAAAGCAGTAATTTTTCTTTCGTTTAGGTCTGTTTGTCTTCGAGGGTCATAATCGAAAAATAAAAAGATGGTAAAAAGTGATCATAGCTTTTGTTTTAGAAACACTGAACTTTTGTTTCAATATCTAACTTTATTTTTCAGAGTATTTTTAGCTCTTTCTTTGCGTGATTTTGTGAGTTCTTGCTTCCCTAAATAACTTCCTGTCGCACTAGCGATAGGGTCTAAGAACATTCTGCAAGAATTCGGCCCATAATGGCAACGAGTACAGTACGGCCGACGTGGACTGGTCACTTTCCACGGGTGGGCAATATTTCCACGGACGCATTAATATTAGATTCCAAACGCTAGTTATGGGAATAATCATAAAAAAATGTATCACGCTTGCCGGACTCTCGTTTGACTTGACATCTTGCTCGCTTCACGAAAGAATTACCATGAACTGATGGCGTTATAATTCAATATTACCTTATAGACTCTTAAAAATTGAAGAATAATGGATTTTGGATAATGTTTGTGTGTCATGTATTGTTCTTTGAGTAACACAAAGTGACATATTTTGTGATATAATATCTATCAATGAACTGTAGAATACAGTTCATTGGCGGATATCATATCACAAAAATGCGTTAAAATTCAATTTTGTCGCATAACCAAATTAAAGTTGAGACAGTGAAACTGACATTTATCCACTAGCCATCCACTATCCATTGAATCCACATTCAACAGTTATAAGAATCAAATCACCATCTTGTGGATGCTAATAACGATCCGCGAGAGCAAGTCAACATTAACAGCAACCTGGATCGAAGGTCTTCTATACGTCACCAACCAATACAAACTGCAGTCTGCGATAAATGTTATAGTCTGTCTGGTGGATTTGGCAGGAAGACAGCCAACTAGGCTATGCCATCTCCACGCAGTATATGTAACGAATTGAATAATTGTTTTCCTGCATCCACATTCATTTAATTATATTTAATCTTGTATTACGATTACTTTGTACATGTAAGCGTTACATTTATTGCAAATAAACATTCATTCATTCATATCACTGAAGCACCGGATATAACCCGGTGCTTCATTAATTAAAATTTTGCTGCTGATGATATTCATTACCTGGTAAACCGCATGAATGGACATTATTAAAAGCGCGTCAGACGGGGAAATACGGTTGATACGGATAGATACGGCTGACCATCCGTATCTATCCACAGACATCCGTATCTGACCGCAGACATCCGTATCAATCCGTGTGAAAACGTATCACGAAGTGCACAATATGAAAAAAGTTTTGAAAATTTCAAAACTTTTTTCATCCGTGTGCGGATGGTCAATCCGCACAAAATCCGTATTAATCCGTATTGATCCGTATTAATACGTATCTCATCCGCATCAGATACGGATAAATGCGGTGGAAAAGGGAGTCTACCAAAGCGAGGTTCGATACCACAAAATACAGCATCGCAGTGTATCTATCCGTATTGATCCGTATCTCATCCGTATCTATGATTATCTATGCGTATCTATCCGTATCTCCTGCCGCAGGTTTTAGGTATGGCCGCAGAGTGACACGCATACATCCGTATCTATCCGTATTTATCCGCAGACCATCCCTATCTCATCCGTATTATATGCCTATTTTCCCCAAATTCGTGGTATTTTCACGGTTCGGAGGGGGTCGAGATTTATTATACGTATCTCCATCCGCAAGGCCATCCGTATCCCCGTCTGACGCGACTGTTACTCACGTCTGATACGATTTGGGGTAATTTTTTGGAAAAATAAAAATAAACTGTTTAAAATAAATATTTTCCCACGGCTCATTTTGAAAATTACGCGGGCGGATGCGGTCGATTCGTTAGGTAAAGGGTCAACGTACATAAATTACAGAAAATAGCAAATAAATACAGACTATTGCAACAGGCATTTGTTTCAGGTCGCCGTATTCCGTCCAGTTATTTATATTTATTTATTTATTTATTTGGTGTTTAACGCCACATCAGCAGCTATGGCTAAATCGTGGCGAGAAAACGTTAATGTTAAACACGTCAATAAACACGTCCAGATGTAGCCGAAGGTACCATCTTTGATCTGGCATATCTGGTCTTGTCACAGAATATGACATAGAGGTTTCGGCAGTAACATCGTCACCGTAAAATTTACGGTAATAGGTAGCTGATTGACCGTCACTTTACCGTATGTTTAGCAGTATGTTTTTCACTGCGGCTAAATATACAATACGATACTGCTTTTGCATTTTGCAAAAACAGGAATTAAAAAGGAGAGAGCATTCGTTCTGAAAAATATTTGCTTCACTGAACAGAAACAACCCCGTAATGGTATTTCGTGTATTGGTATTTCGGGTCCCTAAACTTTTAGCATTTACTGTCGTTACCGTAAAATTTACGATGGAAATATACCGGCAGATGATTGCCAGTCCTGTTTCCGTTATAATGGTATTTGTTTTTAAGTGGGGAAAATTGAGAGCTAGCTATATATATGTATACGTTGCTATATCCTTCTACTTTAGTGACGGGTGCAGAGGAGGGGGAAGGGGGGCCTTCGCCCCCTCCCCCTTTGGGCTCTGATAAGTTTTTTTCAAACGGCTTATTTTTACAATCATGATTGACCGACTGTTGACAATATATTAAAATCGGATTAAAACACCAGCTTCATCAAACCAAATATCCCTTTGGCATTACATATGTTGTTATCAACCGTATCTGTTGTTGTTGAGCAATGTTTGACCCTATAGGGCTTAATAAATCATGATTATTCCAGGAGGCTGTCAACTCCATATCTACTGAATCCAATTAATTCACAGTTTGAACAGCCAGTAACGTGGCTTTGTCCCTAATTAGAACCGTTGCATTAGGGAAACATGTGAATGACTTGGAAAAGAATTATGATAACAGATTATAATCACAAACTGCTTAACTGAGCAGCGTTAATTCCCTTCAGTCGATTTGAAGTCATAGACAGAAAAAGACTTTCCGAAAACTCTAGACAATTAAACCTAAATTCGTTCTTCTAAAAAAATCCCAAGGATTGAAACAACCAGGGACAATGGCGTAAATAGCTTTTCGCTGGCGGAGGGGCAAGCAGACAATTTTCCGACAGACCGAAAATTTTCCGACAGTGTAACAACAACAAAAACCCAAACAAACAGAAAGAATCTGTTGTTTACGGCAAATGTACTGAAAATTGGTCTTTTTTTTACCCAAAATGGCATGTTTTTATCTCCAAAGCCAGCATTTTAATGTTATTAGGCATAAATTCGCCTAAAAATGGTCCCAAAAAATTTCCGACAAAACTTCTGGTGGGGGGGGGGGGCCTCCGCCCCCGCCCCGCCCCCCCCCCCTTATCTACGCCACTGACCAGGGATGAAAACTTGCCAGTCGAATCTGTCATCAACAGCCAGAACGTGAATGTAAGCCTAAAGCCTGATTTTGCAGATCTAGAGACTTCCCAGGAAGTAGTCGTGACGCTAGAAAGCCACTACGAGCTTGACATCGGAGCGTACATGGGCAGATCACAAGCCCTTATGGCCATAAGCGCCGAGCTGAAGATAAATTTACTTAACGAGCCATGGTCCCCACCACCAGATTACAAGCTGCCATTCTTCGAGCATGACAAGAAAGGCAAGACGGATAGAAAATACTTGTCACTAATGCAGTTGCAGCTAGGTGAATGCTTTTCCTATACTCACAAAAGCTACCGGGCGTCTTGTGTTGATATTGTGTGATGTTTAACGTATCAATGGCGACGGAAAACAAAAGCAAACAGGACCTTGGAGCACTTGTGTTGGGTAATTGATTAACAATTCACCCAACATCTTCGTAATCACGGTCAGAAAATTACTCTGCGACTACCTCGATGTAGCTAACCTATATTGGAAGATTGTCAGTGTCAGCTAGAGCATATTGATATCGATGCTATCTGAATTCTGAACTAGATCAGGGAACTAGTTCCAATAGCAAAAATCGTTTATTGCCAGATTAGCATTAACCCTTGTCCCAACATGACGGAAAAAACTGGCCAGCGCTATTCTCAAAACAAAAATCGCCAATTAATTTTCATTATTTTTTGTTTCAAAAACAGAAGTTATGACCCCTCATTGGAACAAGCTCGTCTAGCTCGTTCCAATGAGGGGTCATAACTATTGGGTGACAAAAAGGAGAGGGTCAATATGCTATTAGGAGAAATTGGAAAGCACTGAGTACGGATATCATCAGTCAGTTCGTTTCCGGTTTGAGGACACAGAAGAGGCGTGTGGATATGGGGAGGGGGGCGGTGATTTGGGATCATAGGGTATATCAAGGCTTTCTCACCCGATAAACGCAACAAATCAACTGCGGCTAAAGTGTTATTATTATTGTGATGATGATTAATACTAAATGACTGATCACAAGTTGCTAAAGAGTATTCTGATAGAAGTAGTTTTTCGCCGGCAAACTCATATTAAGGAGTGGTAAAGATATCAATTCTCTTTGAAAATTCTTATGAATCATTGGATAAGATAGTAATAAAAGTACACATGAGAGATATTTAATTACATTACTCTCGACTTGTCATCATTATAAAAAAACACCCAAGAAAGACTTCATTGAAGTTCATTCAAAATTACTAAACCTTGATCTCATAACATATGAACTCTCAACCGAATAGTACATTATATTTCACTCAAGGTCGAAAAGAAATAGTTGTATATGTCCTTTTTCATTTTTAGTATTTTATTAACCTCCCATCAGCGTAATTCAGGCACTAATGTCGGACCAACGGTAGTTCGTCTATATCGTTTCAAAGAGGGACATAATATACTAGACTGTTTAGGAGTACACACTAAAAACTAAAGTGTTAAAACTGACACTTTCAAGGTGTTAAACCCATTCTAACTCTTAGGGTTTGATTTTAACACTCAAAGTGCAATGCTTTAAACACTTAGACATTACAATCGTCAGACATCTGAAACTTGAATGGATCGCACTTCCCATGTGTCTAGCATTGGTGGTTCTTCCAGAATCGTCCATAACTTAATTTGCGCTTGGTGGGTACATAATTAAAAGGACACAACGCAGATGACGCGGATCAGGCTCGAGAGTTCGAGCCTGATCCTCGTCATCCGCGTTGTTTCCTTTTAAGTGTCGCGACATTACACTTGTCAAGTGGTATTATTGTAACACCTGTCAAGTTCTGGGATATCTACACCTGAACAAAGTGCTAGTTCAGCACATAGTATGTGTTAAATACAGCACTTCAGGTGTAGTTTTTAACACTTTAGTTTTTAGCGTGTAGATTGAAATTCGGATGAAAACTATGGTTCGTCTTGACCAACAAAAGATATACGTTTACGTATTTTTTTTTTAAATCGTATTTTTCGCTCTCTGTGCAGACCGCGAATCACAGTAAAAATAGTATCACTGAAGATGAAACAAACTTGCTAAAATGTTGTGAAAGTGTGAGATGTTGACCATTTCATGGTGAATGTTTTTGTTGTTAATTGTTATATTAAATTAATAGCCATTAAGGTTTCTATATCGCCTACACTGAGAAGCTGAGGGAACTATTTTGTTTCGCAGACGGCTAATTTCAAACTAAATTGTTTGTCGCTTTAGAAGCAATTATTGTGTGTGTTTTTTGTTTTTTTTGAGTGGTTACCAGAATTATTTCATTCGTGACTAGCAGGTGAAATATAAATTTTGCAACGAGCGACCACAGATAACTCGTTGAAAATTTATATTTCGCCTGCAAGCCACGAATGAAATAATTATAATATCAACTCAAAAACAATAGGCATCATCTACAGTTCGTGGAGAGTGTATTATCACTAAATCACCCGCAGAGTGGAGATTCCACTCGAGGAATAATTGCAAATTTGTTGCAAAGCATAACCAGCACCAGCAAAGTTTCAGCCAATGGACCTCCGGGTTTAACCCGGAGGTCCATTGGCTGAAACATTGCTTGTGTTTTTTGCCCACATGTACAAAATTTGAAAGTTATAGCTTGGGTGATAACTCCACTCCGCGGGTGATTTAGTTACAATCCACGCTCCACGTACTGTATATATCTAATATAATATTGCTTGAGCAAAGGAAAATACGAGATCACTGCACTTATATTTTACAGTGCACATATCAATCATTTTTTAAGAATGGCTACGTTTTTGTCAACCGTTGTCTCTATTATTATTAATCAATCATTTTCAGTCAAGTGGGTCTTTAAATATACTATCTTGACCTCCCATTATCAAAAGAACTAACCATTTGATCACTTCAATAATTTGTTTACTCACAATACGTGATTGTCAAACTTGTTCGTATATCTTCAGGCTATGTTCCCAATATCATTGATGTAAAATACGGTGATGGGGGTTTCTCTTTCGTTCTAAAGGGAGGTAATTTCCAAATACATCTGTAACAGGAGGAGAGATAAGTGCGAGAGCCGGGGTTCGAACCGTCGACCTCTAGCACACAAAGCGACCGATTTACCACGAGACTAAGAGATCCGGACCAACCAGGCTGGTTGGTAAATGGCCTTTATATCTCGACCGCTACACTACTCTCCCCTTCTTTTGAGATTCACCCACCGTGAATCTCACCCAGATTCCACCTCAGAGCGGTCGAAACATCCACCATGCTTCACCACAGCGTCCACAACGCACCAACTGCTGAGGATCGGACGAGCCCCCAAATGTAACAGGAGGAGAGATAAGTGCGGGAGCCTGGGTTCGAACCGTCGACCTCTAGCACACAAAGCGACCGATTTACCACGAGACTAAGAGATCCGGACCAACCAGGCTGGTTGGTAAATGGCCTTTATACCTCGACCGCTACACATCTGTTATCAGCGTTTTTTTCTCGGTATTCAGAAATTACATGATCTGAAAACCCATACATCTTGTAACTGCGTGAATTTCCACACTCCCTGGAATATGAATGGATAAATAACATTGTGGGGAGTTAGCAACACTTCCTAACAACCATCTTTTATTATATCTTGCCCGTCAGTTTCACGATTAGGGGAAACCTGAAACTCATGGGAGAGTAACGGTAATTGTTAGGCTTCCAAATTCACTACCCGGACACATACGGCGCTTAAAATTTGATGGTACTCGTTGAAGGCATGTGTACACATGCCTTCAACCAGTAGCATCGAAGTTTAAGCTCACGAGAAAACTGCATGAATGTCCGCGCGTTGAAGGAGACACGGTGAAATGTTTCACTCAAGCACACTGACTGGGATAGGATTCGAACCCACAGCTTGCCGATCGCATGTTCGCCGAGTTATTCTTTAATGTAATTATATGAACAATGAGGGAACACGTATAATTAGTGATTTATTGGGATGCGAGTGATTTGTTACGTCATGCGAGTAATCTTTGTGAGGGGGTGACAACTGGGTGTTCATCACCTGAACTCCAACCCATATTTCTGTGTATTTCTATATGAAATATGTTTAACTGAGCTTTTAAAACTAAATTAAGCATCGGTAGACTTCGGGAAAGATACATCCCGTCCAGTTCTTAATATAACTTGCCAGGAGGAGCGGTCTGAAAGACCGTACCACTTGCCGACATTGAAAATGCTTCATCAACTGGTTTCGCATCTATCGGATAAGTGGAAGCATTCAACTTCTAAGTTGATAGTTTGTCCACGAGCCCTGTCTACATCTCTAATCTTTTAGTAGCATTATGCAGGACAAGGTGGAATGAAAGATTCCACACATCAATGCAACAAATTAATGAACAAACAAACATCTCAACAAGTAATGAACTATTTCGTCTATGGACACAGTGACTTATGTTTTCAAAGACACAAGTCCAGGAATCACGCAAAGACATGATTCAACTATTACGGAAGTTGATTAGAACTGAGTTTCGAGGTTGCCGGCTACCATCAACAATTTAACCCTTTGAACCCGAGCACACGCTTTTCCTGCCAGGTACATGATAATTTATAACGTCATTAAATAGGATGGCTGTTCAGTAAATGTGTGGAGTAGACGAATCAATATTTTCAACGTGGAGCCCCAGAGCTGCACGTTTAAAATATTGATTGGTCTACCCCAAATAATGAATATGGACTCTTCTAATTGCTGCCATTGGACTGGCATGGAAGATACCACTAGAGTTAAAAAGGTTAAGCTTTTTCACACTACAGGCATATCCCTTGGTACTCAGCAATATGTGTTTGTAGATGAGTAGTCGATACAATGAACGACGGATTGGCATGCAGAATCAGTAATAATTTAATTTTATAGAGCTATTCGGCAGTACGAATATGTTTCAAATGAATCTTTTAATACAAGTTTCTTTTTTCAGGTGGTACCGCATGGAAGATACCACTTATTAGCGTCAATGTTGAATGAGTTAAATCCCCCTGCGGAACGTAATATGTTAAGTGTTTCAGCGATGACTGGAGAAACGATTTTCTGCTCTTAATATGTTATAGATGGGGCAGTTTTATTTTCTATTTATTTATTCCGCATGCATCTTGTCGCGAAAACTGATGTCATTTGGCCATTTACTCTTCAATTATTAACTTCCTTTATTCCACCGCAGCGCGTCTGAAAACTCCGTGATCTATTAATGTAACCAGCTCTGTCAGTTAATGCTATTTAATATATCGTCCCTTGGGTACAAGAAGGCATCATCTGTAATGCTTTAGCATCGCGGATGGCGCATTGTTGTACCCAAGCGACGATTTCACACAAAATCTGATGCAGACCGCGTTTGTGTCATCTTTTTGTAATCGATACAGATTATTCATAAGATAAGATACGTTTATTCAACAAAAACATCAAGCACAGGCAGATTGCATGATATACATAACAATAACGATACAAAGAGATAATACATAGATATATTCTGATACGAAATGATAGTAACCAATGTAACCATCATATGTTACATAGAGAGTAATCGCTTGACTGGACTGGAAACGGGAAATAATTCATGAGAGGTGAGGGACGTTGCACAAACACGAGTGCGCGAATGCGCACGTGTGTTTTACAATATAGTCCCTCGCCTCGAAAGAATTATTTCACATAACCAGTTCAGTCAAGCGATTACTCTGTTTATTACTTTTCATTATTAACGATAATTATATTATTTAACCCTTTATCTAACGTAACGACCAGCGCTATTCTCAAAAATCGCCAATTAATTTTCATTATTTTTTCATTTTTTGACTCTAAAACATGGGTCGAGCTCGTTCCAAAGAGAGATCATAACCTATGTTTTTAAGAAAATGAAAATAATAGTTATTCAAGAATTGTTTTGCAAGTGTCGTCTGTTTTTCATGTTAGGTAAAGGGTTAAAAAAACAAAAAAACAATGAAGTCCCCATTGCACCCAAGGAAAGGTGTCTTCGTTTGCGCGCACGGATACATGTCCCAATTGTGGGTTGCAAAATTCACTTGTGAAGTTATCGTTTATAATCAAACCCGGAAATCCCAGTAAATCACACTATGGAACGTAACAAATGGTTATTATTATGTGGGGGCTTTGAAAAAAGGAGGTGATGTGGTGTGTGGGGGGGAGGAGGGAGGGGGTAATGTGGTCTGCGCCAGAGGTGAACTAAGTGTTTCAGTGATTAGAGAAACGATTGGGGGTTCGTGTGATCCGCACCATAGGCGTACTAGTGAGGAATGCCCGTCATCTGCACGACAGTCTGATTCGCAGTAAAAGTAATAATATTGCATATTGCTTTGTAAGAATATTTTCAAAAATTTGATAAACAACAATCCCATGTTGAACAAACTCCAGGATCATCTCTGTGATGAGTTATAGAAATGGAATAATCAAACAGAACTGAAAATAGCACATTCGGTCTGTATCACTATTCTAAAAATTCCCAAACAATGGCCAGAGTATTAACTGAAAAAATCTTAAAATTAGAGCTGTAGGTTTTTTGAATTTCTTGTTCGGTTTCGGTTTTGGTTTATCAGGTGGAGTAAAACCTCGGTTCGGTTCGGTTTTCGGTTTGTTCATGAGGCCAAATAAAATTCAATAAAACTTATTCTTATGTCCGGAGTCATAACTGAATGGCAGTGAAATTGAGTGAAACTCAATGAATGCCCAAAATAAGCTATAATACATGAAGAATCAGGAAGGCCAATATAATAATTACCTAAATATACAGAACTTTTATTGTGCTTGGCCATTTTTCGAGGTCTGACACCTACACGCAACTTGAGGAAAGCTGCAAACACAACTAAACTGAAATGTCGGAAATTCACAGTATGTAGCCTTCCCAGAGTACTCTGGGATGGCTACATTCAGTGAATTTCTGCAGCAAGAGAGTATTTAATAAAAAAACGAAAAACCTTAGATTACGGGTTGTCGACGGTTTCGGTTTCGGTTTTTAAAAAAAACTAAAAACCTCGGTTCGGTTTCGGTTAACCTACAGCTCTACTTAAAATATGTCACAGAAGATTCACAATTCATTTGTCGTTATTTTAATTGGTTGGGTACTAGAAGCCACTATCGGGGCTTTCAAAAAATGATGGTACCTGAGCAAAAGACAATTTGCTTTCCCGTGATTCATATTCAGTCAAACGCAAATAATATTTTGTATATATAAATTTGTTTTATCACAAATTATTGAAGAGTGCATATGGGCACTCTGCAATAATTTGCAATAAAACAAAATTTGATGAACAAATTCAGACGACTAAAAATGATGTAACCCTAAACCAATTAATAACACCAACAAGGTTCAATAAACATCATGTAACCACCAATGGAAATGGGCTGCGAGTTAATTTTCTACCAATGAAAACAATCAGTAGTTATGTACCCATGCGTGAACAATAACATTTTCGGATTTAACGTAAACGTCAGAAACAAAAATACAGTCTTTGTGTATCCCCGCTTATGTTTGCTCAACAAAAACGGTTACAATACAGCGTTTTTTTCCATTGACGACAGTGCTAATCTTTCCTCCTCGCCCCATCTGATGAAGCTGATTTGGGCAAAAACAAGCAATTATCTATTTAGTTTATCATCTCATGAAAAAAGGATACTGAAAAAAATATAGGTCGCCACGTGAATTTTGCCTTTAAATTTGGAGCTTCCTGTACTCCCGTCCAGTTTCGCACTGAATAAAATAGACATATTTTTACCTACCCCCACCCAATTTTAATCTTCTCTCACACATTTCAGAAGACA
This sequence comes from Pictodentalium vernedei, assembly GCA_031216915.1. Taxonomy (NCBI): domain Eukaryota; kingdom Metazoa; phylum Mollusca; class Scaphopoda; order Dentaliida; family Dentaliidae; genus Pictodentalium; species Pictodentalium vernedei. The sequence continues at coordinate 312,042,500 of CM062292.1, read as the reverse complement.
ATAGTCACCAATATTTGATATCCTTTCCAAAACATGCACTTTAAAATTTTATTCACACTTATAAGCTCAGTTCATTTTCCACCAATCGGATAATTCCAGGAACTTTTATCCTCTATTAACTGGAGACGCTGTTTGCACGAAAACACTGTATTGTAATCAAAAGCATACTCAACCAAGGACATCTTCATTCTACCGATCGGGCATAAAGTAAAGCTTTTATTCGCATATTGTTTTGTGATTACGAAAACGGACAGAGAATTTCGACTGGTCGCGATTCGGTTGAAATTCCCTCTCGTCTCGCTTTCTTCTCCACAATACTTTCACTTGTCGAAAGACGAAATGCAAAAGGTATTATTATCATCGAGTGATGTGGTCTGAGTCGAGTGGAGACATCTCACCGCGGGAAAGATATTTGAGCCTCACGCAAGGATTGTCGAGTGCCTTGGTAAAAGATATTTCTCCGAGGGTGAGATTTACATATCCCACCCCACATCACTCCAGAGAGATGGGGTGGTTAGCTACCTCACTTCACGCTAGGCGGACGTCGTGTTTGTTTATAAAATGTAGATGATAATGAAATTGTCTTGCGATTATTAACCCTTTGAACCCTGGTGGTATCTTCCATGTCAGTTCCATGATAGCAATAGGAAGAGTCCATATTTATTATTTGGGGCTAGACCGATTAATATTTCAACGTGAAGCCTTAGGGCTGCATGTTGAAAATATTGATTGGTTTACGCCACACATTTACTTTGCAGTCACCACCTCCCCCACCCCCCTTAATGACATTATGGATGACATTATGACGTAGCTTGTGACCAGGTCGGAAAAACGGCCTCTAGATTCCAAAGGGTTAAATACTCAAATGATGATGGGCACTTGGTACACTCTACAATCAGACGGGTTAAAAATAATACAAATCAACTGGATTGAGTGAATTTGAACCGAGTGGGGTTCATATTCACTCGACCCAGTTGGTTTGGGTTAGTTTTAAATTTTAAATCAGTTGGGTTAAAATCAACCCAAATCAAATGGGTTGAGTGAATATGAACCCATCATATTCAATCAACCCAGTTTATGTGGGTTGATATTTAACCCAACTGACTGTAGAGTGTAAGACAAACCTGTCTCATCAGGGTATCTTATCTGGGAGGGCGTGGCTCAGTGGTTACGGCATTGAACTTCAAACCGAAAGGTCCACGGTTCGATCCCCGCTAGGGGTAACTGCGTTGTGTCCTTGGGCAAGGCACTTCATCTCGATTTCCCATGTGGGTCACGGTGTATGTACTAAGACGTACTGCACACTAAAAACTAAAGTGTTGAAACTGACACTTTCAAGGTGTTAAACCCATTCTAACTCTTAGGGTTTGATTTTAACACTCAAAGTACAATGCTTTAAGCACTTAGACATTACAATCGTCAGACATCTGAAACTTGAATGGGTGGCACTTCCCATGTGTCTAGCATTGGTGGTTCTTCCAGAATCGTCCATAATTTGATTTGCGCTTGGTGGGTACATAATTAAAAGGACACAACGCAGATGACGCGGATCAGGCTCGAGAGTTCGAGCCTGATCCGCGTCATCTGCGTTGTTTCCTTTTAAGTGTCGCGGCATTACACTTGTCAAGAGGTATTATTGTAACATCTGTTAAGTTCTTGTATATCTACACTAGAACAAATTGAACAAAGTGCTAGTTCAGCACTTAGTAAGTGTTAAATACAGCACTTCAAGTGTAGTTTTTAACACTTTAGTTTTTAGCGTGACATGTACGTCGATGGTGCACTTGTTTTCAATCAATGTTAAGCCTGCTTGCGCGGAGTTAGTATGTTGTGGCGTCGGACAAACTCAACGTTGCTCGGTGATTCTCTCCGAGTACTTCGGCTTCCTCCACCCGTAAAACTGTCCGACACGATGTGACCCTGGCCGCCGAAAGTGTCGTTAAACCCCAATGAATAAATAAATTTGTAAATAAATAAATAAATTATCTGTGACACGCGTCTTCAACTGACAGATAGATGGTGGAAGAGCAGTGAATCTCAGATGCTTTTTTCGTTCGATTTTTCATGATTCAGTTTTTTTCCCGCAATATTTTATTTATGAAATCTCAACCTACCGGCGTGTGTCGCGACCTGATCGCAACCTTATCGAGACAGAGATCAAGTCTGTGATCACAGAACTGTATATTGACGTTCCACTCTTCTCAACACCATGGGGCCCTCCTTGGCGACAGAGTTATATGTTATACTTTTATTATTATTACTTTTTACCTCCATAACGATTATTCGTGATGGTGTTATGCTTTTTACGTCACTGTGTGTGGTATCTTCTTTGTTATGTCAAAATGTTATCTGAGAATGAAATTTAAATCTTGATGAAAATTAGTTCTTCGACCTTTGTTTTTTAACTTTCTGTAGAATAGTATAGTTCGAAGTGAATAGCGATGTGTGTTAGTTGATTCTGGAGAAATGCAATCGGCAATGAAAATTGTAAATCCTGGCCAACTATAACGACTGTCACCCGAACTTAGAAAAGCGTTATACCATTCAAGTTTGTGTTTGCATTGTGAATGTCGATTGCGTAATCATATATATCTTGTGTGTCCCAGATTCAGTTTATTTACAACACCTTTCATCTTACTACCGAATTACACCAGGGGCGTAGCCAGGATAAATGACGTGAGCGTGTGGTTCATTTCACCGCTTACTGGCTTAACCCTTTACCTAACATGAAAAGCAGACGACACTTGCAAAAAAAATTCTTGAATAACTAATTTTTTTCATTTTTTGTCTCAAAAACATAGGTTATGACCCCTCGTTGGAACGAGCTCGACGAGCTCGTTCCAACGAAGGGTCATAACCTATGTTTTTGAGACAAAAAATGAAAATATTTTGAAAATTAATTGGCGATTTTTGAGAATAGCGCTGGCCGGTTTTGGCCGTTACGTTGGGTAAAGGGTTAAGAGTGATTATCTACCATACGTGAACATCCAAGGTCTTTTCTGGGTCAGAATTAACAGTTAAGACCAACTGAGGAATCCCGAGTACTTTTTGAAGAAAGCGAAGAAATATCCAGAGCAAAATAACCCAGAAATATCAAGAAGAGATCACACGAACCAGTTTGGGGAATTCCAGACATGAAGGTATATAAGTCTGTCATTTTTCACGAAGAGTAGGGGAGACGAGTACCCCATCAAATCCCACTTTCCCTGTGGATACGCCGCAGAACTACACATTGATAATAAAAGCACCTTGTTAACGTGCAAAGTAGATTAAAACGTGAGAAACAGAATTTACTGCCACCAGTAAATTTAAGTCTGTGTTAAAAGAGTTAAAGTATCAGGAAAAAACTATACAGAAAGAGAATTTATGGAGGCTTATTTTCAGGAGTAAAATATTTCTAAACAGATCAGAAATGGATTTTCGTTAACAGTATTTACAGATATTCATACAGGAATCAGAACAATTTTTCTGAGAAACCAGAAAAGGCATATATGTGCACAACATTTAAAGGATTCGATCAAGGAATCAGATATTGACATTACTGGCTCTGAAATTAATTTGAATGATGAGATACATGTATAATCTTCAAAACTGCACTAGTTGGCATAATTCCTAATCGGTCTGAAAACCAGAAATGTGATTTCCAGCAATTTGAAAAAATGCACTCAATGATCCCTGGGTGACCTCAGTGACCTTGACCCATATTGTGAACCTCCACCGAGTGTCAACTCATTTGGTGTTGGTCCCAGGTCGATACATCATACCATGCTTGGGATATAAGCGTGGCCCACTTTCAAAATTTTTGGCCACGCCCATTTTTTGGTGAAAATATGCATGAATGAACTTTAGGAAAGCATTTGGAGGTAAAAAAATGTGATTTCCAGCAATTCTGGAAAATGCACTCATTGGCCTCTGGGTAACGTCCGTGACCTTGACTCATATTGTGAACCCCCATCAAGTGTCTACTCATTTGGTGTTGGTCCCAGGTCTATAATCATAGCATGCTTGATTTATGAGCGTGAACCACTTTCAAAAAGTTTGGCCACGCCCTCTTTTTTTCGTGTAAAATTGCATGTATGATCTTCCGGGAATGCATTATGGAGTCAAAAAATGTGATTTCCAGAAATTTTGAAAAATGCACTCAATGCCCCCTGGGTGACCTCAGTGACCTTGACCCATATTTTGAATCTCCATCGAGTTTCGACTCACGTTGTGTTGGTCCCAGGTCCATACGTCATACCATGCCTGAGATATGGGCGTGACCCATTTTCAAAACACCCCTACGGACACCCCTAAAGCCCCAGGAATCTGAAAAACATAGGTGGCCGAGAACTTCTGACTGTCTATCAGTATGTCAAAAATCAGCGAGATAGGTCGATTCGTTAAAAAGATACCGTACAAAAACAATATACTGTGTGTTTCACACAGACTAATTATGTGTGAGTCGCGAAGGCCTTCTCTGAAAGCTAAACACACTGAACTTGTTCAAAGTATCTATCCTGTTAAATGTCACCAAATGTCACCAATATCTCTCTAAGTTCTTTAGTATCTTTACATACGTTTTATGCACCTGTATATATTGCTCTGATTTCCAGTAGTTATTAGCAATGAATTAATCAGATGTAGTCTGTGGCGGCCTTTGTGTATGTGTAGAAAGTACTCTTTATATATTTCTCAGTTTATATCTTCGTAGATAAAATCTTCGTTTTGTTATTTTTATATGCTTTCATACTCATTTCCGAACGCCACATGCCCCTATTAAAACATTCTACCAACAGCAAAATCTGTAAAAACTGTCCAACACATTTACCTGATCTTTGCATAACTCTCAACGTATCTCGCCAGACATTTTGTTCTCTGTTTTACATTAATAGCCTTGCTATGGACGAATGTGAAAACATAGCGTATGATCCCACATTGGATCGAGCTCAACAAGCTTCATAAGCTTTGTAAAATCATAGAAGAGAGAACCGCCGAGCAGCGACGAGCAGCTGCCAACTCCCCAACATCGTAACTCCGAACTGCAGCACAGGCAGGGCTAGATTGGTTGAAGACATGCGCACCATAGAAATGCAGTATGCCTTACTACACGGAGTCATCGTGCCCCCGTGTGGACAATCTGGCTTAAGTGCCTTGCCCAAGGACACAACCCGGGAGTCCGAATCGATTGCTCAGGCGGTCACCCATTGAAGGACTAACCGGACTTGACGTTGCTCAACTTCGGTGATCTGACGAGAACCGGTTACCGCAACACCACCGCGCCCCCACCTGCACTCGTTATGTATTTACCGAACGAAATGGCAAAATCCGTCCACTGTTAAACAGCTAAGCTTCTGATCTCAAAACAGCCATCCTCAACTTTTATCGTCATAGATATTGACTCTTGGGAAAGTTATCTCCCCTTGCAAATACTGGAGTCCAGCTGTAATCCAATTAACATTGAACCTCTGAAAGGTGTGAATGAAATCTTGATCGCCAGGGAATAGTTGTTGGAAGCGGAGAAATCAGCTAAGAATGAACCAGCCAGCGCTATATACGAAAATCGGCATTCATTTTTTTATATTTTCATTTTTTGCTTTTTGCACGTCGCGCTCGTTCCAATGAAGGGCCATAACCTATGTTTTGGAAGCCAAAAAATGAATTTTTAGTTATACAGTGGAACCCATATCTCTTAACTGAATAACCCTGTTAATTGAATATAATTTCCCAACACAAAACCATTTACCATACCCCCAGTACAAATTTGACCTGTTAATTGAATATAGGTTATAGAGTAAACACCTGTTAATTGAATAAAAAACCTGGCAACCTGTCGAGAAATTACCCTGACTCTTCTCAGTTTTCCTTTGTTCGTAGACCTATTTGGCCACAGTAATCCAATACAGGCATTTAATCTATTATATCTTGTTTGACAGAGCTCATGCAGCTCTGTCAAACAAGATATAATAGAATAAATGCTAAGTTTATCTCTAGAATACAGGAAAGTGACACAATCCCTGTTAATTAAATACTCCTGTTAATTTTCAATGGCAAAGTGGCTATCAATTAACAGGGTTCCACTGTACGAGGATTTTTTTTTTACTGATCGACCAGAAATTAATTAAGACGCTTCGGGGTTATCGCACCTTTTCATTTCTACTCACTCGGAAACCTATCTGATATTGTTGACTGCTGTTTTAACTGTTTTTACTACAATAAAATTGTTCTTGGTTTTAACATCAAAGGGGAAAAGAATGGGCAAGTGTCAGCTTGTATATTTTTATATGGTTAGATAGGACAATATCTATATTATATGCCGGTATGCGCACAGCGTTGCTAATATGAAGCAAAAAAATATATTAACCGCTAAAAGTTGACGAAAATGCAATTTTCTATCATTTTACATGGAATTATACAGGGAATAACAGTAGCATTTTAAATCAACGTGGGAAAAAATTGGTCGAATGAAATCGTTCGATAATATCACCAACTGAGAGCATATATATTGTTCTTAAAGGATTGATGCGAACAGCGATTATAACTTTCATAGGTTTTAAATAATTTGAGAAATATAAAAATTCCCCATTCAATTAGTGTTAGTTTTCGCCAGCCAGTTCTTAGCAATCAGGGGAGATAGATAACCTTTTCGTAAGTCGATATGAATGACGAGAAAAGTTGACCATGTAGGTTCTTGAAAAAAGTCGCAATCCAGCCCCACCCTCCCAAGGTAGGCATCAGGTCAATCAACGTAATAACTCCTCCCATCGATGACCTGAAGGCTGTTACAGACACTGTGACTGTTGTCACAACATAACATCTTTCACTTCCACAAACGCCATGGTGTTTACGTAGCCGATAAACTGGCTACACGGTATCAACTGTCCGGTTTCGGCACTCACTTCCTGTCAATAATAACCAAAATACGTTTAAATATTCAACTTGTTTTGTCGAGAAAAATGAGCGCATCGTCGACATATTCACCTTTCTTTACATTTATCTAACAATTATATAGATTTTGGCCTGAAAACCACGAGAAACGGTACGTATCACATAATGTGTTCCGATTCCGTATCATATAGACGACTCATTCTGAATCTGTATCATATTGACGACTCGTTTCCGGTAGCGCTACGGGCTATCATAACAGGCGCATGGATACATTCTATGTGCGTTTCAGTGATCGACCGAACATTATGTCCCAAAAATGTTTAAAAATAATTTAACCCTTTACCTAACATGAAAAGCAGACGACACTTGCAAAAAAAATTCTTGAATAACTAATTTATTTCATTTTTTGTCTTAAAAACATAGGTTATGACCACTCATTGGAACGAGCTCGACGAGCTCGTCCCAACGAGGGGTCATAACCTATGTTTTTGAGACAAAAAATGAAAAAAATAATGAAAATTTATTGGCGATTTTTGAGAATAGCATTGGTCGGTTTTGGCCGTTACGTTGGGTAAATTGTTAAGATTTAATCTGTTTATGTGACAGAATTGTTAGATAAATGAATTAAAGACGGCGAGTTGTGATCCCATTTTTGGACACCACCTCGAATCTGATACAAATCACAGGACATGCACATAATCCTGATAATCTATACATATCAAAGATCCGTAAAACGCGATCGGCGATTGCAAGGCGTCAGAAAACTGAAAACCTTCGAAAAAATGTTGAAAACCCTCAAGAAAATGTTAAATGTTGCTTGTTGAGTATTGTACGATGGCCGTGGTTGCTACACTTTTCAGCATGTGACCACCGAGAGCTCCAGCAATCCATTTGTATAGAGATCAGCGAACTGAACACGTAAATCGTCGTTCAAATGTTGTTACTCTTTTAAATGTCTGCTTCTGAAGCACAGCACGTGGCCATTCATTAGAACTGACTCGAAACAATGTCGAGTCATTTTTCAGCATATTGAAAAACATACTATATTAACTTATTTTGCTGTGGAGTGTCAATAATCACAGAGAGCGAATGGTGAGGCAGTGTTAAGATGGCTGCGTTTTGAACACTTCGCTGTGGTTTCTCTCTTTCTGTCAGAAAAAAATTGGAATCTTTTCCGAAGCACGCACAAAGAAAATATATACTATCACCACGTTACAGAAGATATTTAGCACAAGTTGCAGACGACATGTGCAAAACTCTTTATCATCACCTCCAACAACAAATCTTTTTCGCTTCCATAACACTCTTCGACGGATTTGTTTGACGAGTTTTTAAGCAATGTTTAGATGAAAATATAAACTCGTGTAAAGTAATGTTTAACTGGGATACTGTCAGAGTAATTTGGTTCAAGTATTACTCAAGCGTGCTGATTCAGTCATTTGTGAAGCATCCACAATAACAATTTGCAGCGTGTATTTTCTTCATTGCATTAACAATACGTTTTATGTAAGTTTGTTCTAACTTTCACTTATTGACATCTTAAACCATTGTTGTTTAACTGGAGGACTAGATTTTTGTTAAAGGTCTGGATTTGTTCATCAACATTTGTTTTATTACAAATTATTGGAGAGTGCTCACAGGCACTCTCCAATAATTTGTAATGAAACAAGTTTATATAAACAAAATATTATTTGCATTTCACTGAATATGAAACATAGCAAAGAAAATGTTGGCTTTTAATTTGGTATCCTCATTTTCTGAAAGCCCTGATAGTGGCTTCTAGCACTCAACCAATTGAATAGGGAAATGCCATGCTAAGCATAGTTGCTTGCTCGCAAACTTTGGCGATTCACATGACTAGATATTTACGCGCAACATCTGCTTTCATCCATTCCACATTAGGTTTTTTTGCTGATTTACTGACTTTAGAGGCTCTACTTCTGGAAACGCATTTCCGATTGTTCAGTAATGGTTACCAATCGAGCTGGAGGTACTTCATGAATTTCAACAACCTGCCCCGTATTCTAAGTGACACTGTTACAGCACGGTATGGGTTGTTCAACTTCATGAAATGTCCACAGCGTGGCTGGTAACTAGCTCACACCCTGTCCCTTGTTGAATCAGCAAAACGCACGGACTCAAGTATACCCAGTGGACAAGATGTATTCAAGAAACGCCACTTGAACACCCAGTCTATTGTTCTATCAGGTATATCGAGTTGCTTGCATACCGTGAAAAGACAGTCCAACGAGGGTGTAACAGATGATAGGTCGCCTGTAAAGGCTGACATGCGTCTTTCGAACAGCATTGTGTTTTGTGCATAAACTATATTTCAACAGCTTGGATAAGTCTAGAAATCGGCCCTATGCCAAGGCAATTAGCAGCAAGAAGAGAGACACTCAAAACACAAACAGTTATCACTTGATAGTTTTCAATTCTTGCTTCAACCATAGTGTGCGAACAAGACTAATGGCCCTTGTTTCGAGCAACGATAGAGAAATTATCTATTATTCAACAAACTTATCGAATTAGAATGTCTTTATTTTCTTATAATGGGTTTGGTAATAATAGGACTTAAACTTAACCCTTTACCTAACATGAAAAGCAGACGACACTTGCAAAAAAAATTTCTTGAATAACTAATTTTTTTCATTTTTTGTCTCAAAAACATAGGTTATGACCCCTCGTTGAAAAAATAATGAAAATTAATTGGCGATTTTTGAGAATAGCGCTGGCCGGTTTTGGCCGTTACGTTGGGTAAAGGGTTAATCAAATGATATTCCAGTGTATGTTACAATTATTTGATATGTTGGTTGAAATGTGAGCAAAGCCCTAAACTTCTACCAATCAAAACAATGTAATAAACGTGTTAACTGATTTGAAAAGTTGAGAATGCATTGTATTCCATTTTCCCCATAATGCAACTATGAATGTGATTAATTCATTCTTGTTTGACAGAGCACCTTGTGAAAAATGATATCAGTGTGCAGCAGCTTAATCACGAGCTTCAGTTTTAAAACGAGTGCAAGTTCGCGTGCTGCGACTGTCATGAACATTTGACGACGAACGAACGGGCTAACATAAGACTTCTTAATCCTTTGGGGCCTGATGGTATATTCCTTACAAGTTCTGAGTAATCAATTGGTAGTGTGTATATTCGTTACTTGGAGAAGACCAATTAATATTTTCAAGGTGTAGCCATTGGAAAATCGTGACTGGTCTATAACTCAAATTCACTGAGCCACTACTTTAAGAATTTGGGCCATATCACGATCCTGGACCGGAAAAAAGGCATAGGCATATCGGGTTCAAAGGATTAAGTAGTTTGTCGGTCGTAGCAAAAAATCGTCAATTAATTTTTATTATTTTTTCATTTTGTGTCTCAAAAACATAGATTATGAACCCTCTTTGGAACGAGCTCGCCGAGCTCGTTCCAACGAGGGGTCAAAACCTATGTTTTTGAGACAAAAAGTGAAAAAAATAGTTATTCAAGAATTTTGTTTGCAAGTGTCGTCTGCTTTTCATTTTAGGTAAAGGGTTAACCCTGCGGAACAAAAGCACGAATAAATGAACTGACAAACTTACACTATTACTTCTTGAACTACTAAAGTGGCAAACCTCTTTAAGAGTCTCGCGTGAACTTAAACGACCGGGTAAATTTGTGGTTACGGTTCAGCGTGGACAATCACCCCTATTTTAAAAGTATTTCGTGCATACTACAACACATGTTATAAACAATCCAAAGTATACCAGGTTGTTTTATAAAGCAGATATCACAGATGAGCGCGTTTTTCGATTTGCACAACTTCGAGACAACAAAGACTTGGCAGAAGTATATTGAAGGAGACAGAGGTTGGTGCTGTTTCAAAAAAAAGAAGATGAGCAAAAATGGAGACATGTGTTGTTTTTTGATGTATTGTTATACTTTTGATTGGGGGGGGGGGGGGGGTGGTGTATTCGTGCTCAACGCGAATAAAATTTCAGGAGACCGTCTCGGTTTTTTCAAATTTGGAAGTTAACAGCAAAAAGTCTGACATTCTTTTTTATTAACGCTTAACTCATGAAGCCTCAAATCCAAGTTTTTGGTCTGAAGGGTAATTAGAAAATATATAGCGACTTAAGAGCAAGTATATCACAATGCTATTATGAGGATGTCTAGTAGATTATTGCCACAGTATCCTGGAAGTAGTGATTGCTGGGAAAACACTTATCTTTAACAGTTACTAACTCTGCTTGTGCGTTGGGGAGCTTGACAGTTGCTCGTTGCTGTTTGGCGGTTTTCTCCATGTATTTCGACTTCCTTTATCCATAAAACTATCCGACACGATGTCATCCTGTCTGTTCAAAGTGTTTTGTGCTGTGTCTTGTGGTGTTTCAGTTTCCAGAACAGCGTAAATCGTTTCCTGAGTTCTAATGTGTTCTATGCCAGTAGGCACATAGAACACGCTGGAACTCAGGGGACGAAATGTCCATATATTCTGGAATATCCTCGGACAAATATATGTTATCACCACTCTGTGTTGACCAAGAAACTTCTATCAATCCGAGATGGTGTTCATATTTGGGTTCGCCGTGATACGTAACAGTAACACTATCGAGGCAAGATACATGACTGATACAAGTTTCTCAATCAACACTAAGTGGTGATGGCATATTTATCTTACTATCTCGGAAACCCACTTGATGGTAATGACCAATTTATCTCACGATATTCCCCCTTTTGTGACTTATTTGCATATATGTTGACAACCATTCAGCGTCTATGAATTATTTTTTTTATGAATGAAAACCATGTTAGCGCCATGGTATTACCTTCTTGAGCTCTGTATGACGTAATCCCCATTTATTGTTTCACCGTTTTATAACAATAGTTGTGTTTCAGATGCGTATTTCTGTCTTTTTATTTTTCAGCATTGACGCATGGTAGGCTTTTATCACCATGGCAAATATTGGCCTCGTCTAATTTATTACATTGAGCTGGTGATTTGTTTGTCATGCAATAACTGTTATCAAAACGAATCAACATGACTGTGTAATTAGTTTTCGATGCATGCACTTAAAAACGTTCCTTTCTGAATCGAAATATCGCACGTGCTTGCAGAAGTTACTGTGCTGATACAAAGTTTTATATCATGATTACCCAATCTACTATATATAAAAAGCCTATGACATAAATTTTAGCTTTACACACCAAACGCGGTGAACACTCCTGCAATGGGATTTCAATAGTTACAATTCACACCTACTGTGGAACTACATTCAAGTTGCGAACTTGTCTAAATGTATCGCGCGTCGCCTATGGAAGTGGCAATTATTTATTACGTTTTTAAATGAGTTTACCCCATAAGACAACCAAAAATTAACAAACATACATTGTCGAATGCTAATAAAGCATCCATAACTCGAAATAGTATGTTATTATGTTATTAAAATGAAAACGGCGCCCTTTCTTTTTCCATTTCGTTTCGGAGATAAAGTTGACAGCGGAAGGACGGCCCATGTAAACAAAACAGATTCGCACGTATGTACGTCTGCTGCTCAGTAAAATCGAGAAAAAATAATAGCGACTCTTATTAATCTGACAATCATGGTATAAATAAAATATACACAAAATAGCTTGGTGTACCAAATGTTCACCACTCGTGGGGAAGAGGTGTTAACCTCGCTAAAGGCTCGCGGTTAACACCACTTCACTACTCGTAGTGAACATTTGGTACACCAAGCTCCTATGGGTATGTTCTATATGTATCAGTCCAGTCGTTTTAGTTTGTATCAGGGGAAAAATCGATTGATTGTAAGATTAATAATAAAGTAATATAACTTCATTATATGACTCTATATGGAATTTGTTTTCCATCTTCAAAGCACGGCGAACAATTGCAGGGGAATGGAGGGGGTTGTATACACAATTCCCCAACACAAAAAGAGATTGGAACACCCCCACCCACCCCCCACCCGGCCCTCTTCAGCGCAGGTTCTTCGCCTATCGGAAAGCTTGTTTGGTGTTCCACTCACATTTATCGCTCTTTTTATTCCGTAGCAGAAAACCAAAATCGTATCATGATTAGGTCTAAAAAAGTTATGAGAGAGCTTAACTCATTGACCTGTCGACTGCCTTTTTTGCCAATATGAAACTGATGGTAAAGTAACAAAGGCTTCACGGATCTGGAAAATGCCAGAAAATAACGGAGCTTGTAATCTACTGAAGATTATTAAGTTTGTCTCTCAATCAAACAATCCTGTTTCGTCCAGAACACGAAACTCCTACAATTCTTCAGTATATATTTCCCACATTAAACTGTTATAATTTCTACATTTACCCGGATGTTTCCTGAAGAGGGCAAATTTCCAGAACGTACGTTTAGTGACGACAATCTGTGGGCTGCCTGACATATGACCACGCAAAGTCACTGCAACAGTGTGTTGCATACTCATATGTCATTAACGAGTTATGTAATGTATGGTGTAAAGTTATATTACATTTATTACCCCACGCAGAAGGCAGTTTGTATAGCCTTTTATTTATTATATCTCCGCCTTGAAATAGTTGAGGCTATATTGTCTTCACATTACGCCTGCGCGTACGAAATTCTTATGTGGGCAATTGTTCGTGATCATAAATTACCCAAAAACATTTTATGATCACTAGCAAGTGTGCTTTGTTTTTATTTTTTTCAATGTTTACGTCCAAAACATAACTTATACCCCCCTCTATGGAACGAGCTCTTTGAGCTCGTTCCAATGAAGGATCATAAGCTATGTTTTTGAAGCCAAACATGAAAATCTTCAAATATTCAAGAACATTTTTGTAAGTGTCGTCCATTATTCATATTATTTAAAGCGTCACGTAACGACCATTCTGACCAAGTTATCTCCCCCGAGCTAAGATTTTGTATTGATAACTAAAAAATTCAATTCACCGATATCCGATTTGTGCATATAATTAGTTGATATGAGTTTTGTTTTTTTTTTTATAAATCGATGAATATTTTTTTTATCGAATGGATTTTTTTTTGTTTTTTTTACCGACCATCTGTTGACCAAAAATTGGACGTCTCTAACAGTGTAATAAAACTGAATCAGATGGGCTGAGAAGATGTTGAATATTATTCGCTTGTTACCCCAAAACAATAATTTGTAACTGTCCACTGAAAGATGATTCGGGGATGAAACTGATCAAGGCTACATCTGTTATATGGATGGAAAGTGTATGTGATTCCGTTCATTCCGTCGAGGTAGAAGTTCCAGCTTTAATTATCACCCTTGATATGCAATGGGTTACTTGTACTCTGTATTTCCATTGAAAAACTAATATCTCGTTGATCATCGGTAATCTTTTCCAAATGATTTCTTTTTTCCATCGATTTCTCACAAAATATGAGAGTTTTGTTCAAGTTTTGTCACAATGTAGGATTTAGAAATAATCAACTTGAATCACGAGACTTTAGTGTCTCAGAAAATACTTCCATTATGAGGTTTATGTCATTAAATGATTGACGCTGAGGCTTTAAAGCTCCTGGAATGTCAAAGATTTGGGATTATGAGAGATATGAAAAGATAGATGCACTCTAAATCGGTTGGGTTAAAAATCAACCCAAATCGACTGGGTTGAGTGAATATGAACCCAATTTGGGTTCATATTCACTCAACCCAGTCGATTTGGGTTGATTTTTAACCCAACCGATTTTAGAGTGTGATTTAATACTTTTTGACGATCTGCTCATATATGTTGTTTTATTATCGTAAAATGAGGCCAAAGGCACAAACCCGTGGCTTAAATCGATATGAGGCTTTTCTCCCCAAGATTGATGTGTACCTTTACGAACTATAAAATTACGGTTTTTAGCTCAACTTGACAAAGTCAAGCTGAGCTATTGCCGTTCCTTCTCGTCCGTCGGTGTCTGTACGTACGAACGTACGTCCACAGTTTCCCTTTCACACCGCAAAGGTCACATTTATGATCAGATCACTTTGTAACTTTGTATGCTTGTTTGGGGGTGACCTCTAGATGGGAGCTGTCGATTTTCTTCCATTTCCGTCAAAGATTTTGTCGCTGGTAACGTTCCTTGAACTTAGTTTAGTTAGAACTCAATATGTCCCTTTTGTCCCACCCTACAGGACACATTTATGATCGGATTGCTTTGAAACCTGGTACGCCTGTTTGGGGTGACCTTTAGATGGGAGCTATCGATTTTCTTCCATTTTTGTCAAAAAGGTTGCTGCTGGCAACTACCATTGAACTTGGTTTAATCAGGCATCAATATATTCGTTTGGCACACCCTACATGGCACATTTATGATCACATCGGTTTGAAACTTGATATGCTTGTTTTGGGGCTATCTCTAGATGGGAGCTTTCCATTTCCGTCCATTTCTTTCAAAAATGTTACCGCTGGCAATGACCTTCGATGAACTTAGTGCAGTTATGCATCAATATTTTCATTCGGCACACCCTGCAGTGTACAATTTTGTCCGGATCACTTTGAAACTTGGCGTGCTTGTTGACCTCTAGATGGGAGCTATCGATTTTCTTCCATTTCCGTCAAGAAATGTTGCCCCTGGCAATGACCTTTGAACATAGTTTAGTCAGGCTTCAAGAAATTCCTTTGCCACGCCCTACAGGTTACATTTATGATCGGATCACTTTGAAACTTGGTATGCTTGTTTGGGGTGACCTCTAGATAGGTAAAAACTGATTTTCTTCCTTGTCAGTCAAAAAATGTGGCCGTTGGCAACGACCTTTGATGAACTTAGTGCAGTTATGCATCAATATTTCCCTTTGACACACCTGCAGGTCACATTTATGATCAGATCGCTTTGAAACTTGGTGTGCTTGTTTGGGGTGACCTCTAGATTGGAAGCTATCAATTTTCTACCATTTCCGTCAAAAAACTGTTGCAGCGGGCAACGACCTTTGAACTTAG
The DNA here is from genome assembly GCA_031216915.1 of Pictodentalium vernedei. Lineage (NCBI taxonomy): Eukaryota > Metazoa > Mollusca > Scaphopoda > Dentaliida > Dentaliidae > Pictodentalium > Pictodentalium vernedei. Next base: position 312,026,710 of record CM062292.1, on the reverse strand, counting down.
TTTAGTCAGACCTCAATATTTCCCTTTGGTACACCCTACAGGCAACATTTATGATTGGATTGCATTGAAACCTTCGATTTCTGTCAAAAATGTTACCGTTGGCAAAGACCTTTGAACTTAGTTTAGTCAGACCTCAATATTTCCCTTTGGCACATCCTGCAGGACACATGTATGATCGGATCACTTTGCAACTTAGTATGCTTGTTTGGGGTGACCACTGGAGAGGTGAAAATTGATTTTCTTCCTTGTCAATCAATAAATGAAGCCGTAGGTAACGGCCTTTGATGAACTTAATGCAGTTATGCATCAATATTTCCCTTTGATATACCCTGCAGGGCACATTTATGACTGAATCGCTTGGAAACTTGGTATGTTTGTTTGGGGTGACTTCTGGGTGGGAGCTATCGATTTTCTTCCGTTTCCGTCAAAAATAGTTGCCGCTGGCAACGACCTTTGATGAACTTAGTAAAAACTTAGTGCAGTTATGCATCAATATTTCCCTTTGACACAGGGCACATCTATTATTGGCTGGCTTGGAAACTTGGTGTGCTTGTTTTGAGTGACATCTATATGCGAGCTAATGATTTTCTTCCATTTTTGTCGATAAACGTTTTACGACGTTAGACGCGCGCAGTATGGCTTTGATTGATACGTTCGTATTGTAAATATATGTACTGAACTATATTCATATTATGATTGATCATGATTGACCTGCTTATTTGCGTATTCAGAATCTTTCTACTTTAACCCTTTACCTAACGACTCGCACGCATCCGCCCGCGTAATATGCAAATTCAGCAGTTGAAAAAATATTATTTTTCCAACAATTTCAACAAAACCATATCATGTGACCCTCTCGTTTGAATGGGCTCGTTCCAACGAGGGGTCACATGATATGGTTTTGTTGATTTTTTTTGAAAAATTAAAAAAAAATTATATTAAAAATAATAAATTTTGATATCGTCTGCGTTGGGTGAAGGGTTAAAAAATTACTTTATGGATGACTGTAACTACGTTTTGTCACCTTTTAGTTTTTAGTATTCAAAGGTTGAGTGAGCCTCCACTACTGAAGGCTGCCCATGGACCTCCACATGTCTAAATCCGGCCCTGGGCAGCCTTCATTAAGGTGTACATTAATTAAGGTGTTGACGGGATACACGCTTGGGTGCCCATTTCGAAAGAGAGATGCCTACATATTGGATTTCAGGTCGGGCAATAGAATGTATAGACAATATGAAATCTGGTGTATTACAGGAACGTTTTTCATTTACATAGTAAGATGTATTGTATTTCGCGGAAAACATGGCTTTTTAATTTGGACTTGTGAACAGTGGCGCTGCCAAAATGATTGTGGTGTGTGTGTGTGTGGGGGGGGGGGGGGGGGGGGGCTGGTGAGTTCTTGCTCCCCGCCCAACCCAGAGACCTATTCCAATTAAGATAATCCCGTAGTTACTCCCACCCTCCCACTCTCCTGAAGAGGGAGGAGAATTAAGGACCAGGTGGTCCTCGTTAGAACTAGATGGAGACTCTAGAACCCCCCCCCCCCCCCCTCCAGCGGCCTTTCGAATTTCACGTTCTCCCCCCCCCCCCCCCCCCCCCCAAAAAAAAAACCCAAAAACAAACCAAAAACAAAAACAAACTAGCTTGGCCACCCCTATTGTAGAATCCTGGTCACACGCCTGATTGTGATGTTCCCCAGGTTCCATTTTGGCCTATTTTTTCCTTCTGATTTGTAGATTTTCTCTATTGCTTTCTTCTTCAGTCTTGCTTATAATATGCGCGGACATTTCTTTTGACTCAATCAATTGATCAAATCCATGAAACTGAAGCTTTTTACCCGTCTGATCGAATTTTGTTTTGGTTCACGTGATCAATTCCTTGTTCCCCATTCAGAGAGTTATCTTCATCTTCAATTGGACACCAGTGGAATTTTTGTTCTTTAACAAATAGCGTATGTCTGCTATGTCTGTACGTTTCAAGGACATCAGCCCAATGTTTTCCACACAAGACTGCATGCGAACGGTTGCTTCGAAACTTTAAAATGTGTTCGTGCTAGGATGCAACACAGACATGGCCGATTTAGCGGCGGGTACTTGTGACTTTACTAACTTCCAAGCTCATCGTCTCTTTTAACTGGCTGAGGGATAGATTACTCTTGCTGGTCTGAATCTGTTCATCGAAATTTGTTTTATTACAAATTATTGGAGAGTGCCTACAGGCACTCTCCAATAATCTGTGATAAAACAAACGTATAAAAACAAAATATATTTTGGGTTTGACTGAATATGGAACACGAATGAGAAAAATGTTGGATTTTTGCTCCGGTACTCTCATTTTTGAAGGACCTCATAGTGGCTTCTAGCCCTCAACCAGTTAAGGCGCCTACACCCATTGGCGGGGGATGTGTTGTCTGTTAGTTGCCCAGATGGCCATGCGGGTTACGAATTTGTTTGTACACAGCACTGAAGCACATAGCACCCATGACGATTCCAGGTTACGCGGCGTGCTTTCGGAACACACCTGATTTGCGGCTGGTCTTTAGAATTCTGTCCCCCCATCCCAACCGCACACGCAATGTCAGTGTCTGCAAAAAACACTGTGCTGTAAAGCTATGCAAAGAATGGGTACATTTGGAACGAAACGCCAAGCTATCGAGAGATATAAAGGGAATCAACACTGGCTTCAAACTTCTTCGTTGCAGAAGAACCCGCGAACACAATTGGTTTGCACTTTAGAGACGTAATTTGTTTGGGGACGCAGTCGGACTTTGGGTGTCGCTCGTGTCAGTGAATAGACATAAGTCGTGATTTGAGAGGAAAAGAGGAAACATGAACAAAATTTGTAGACGGAATTTTATGTAGTGTGAGCAGATTGATTGATAATCGAAAAGATAGAATAAGCCACCCACCACTGTAATAATTTTCAGACTGAATTGCCCCTTCCACCTATACAAAATTCCTTTTGGAGCTCATAACTCAAGATAACGACATTCAGAAAGTCAGCATTAGAAAAGTGTGCCCTTTACCTAACGAACCAACAAAACCACATCATGTGACCCCTCATTTGAACGAGCTCGTTTGTTTTTGTAGGAATTCTATAAAAACTATGAAAAAGCATCAAAATAACACATTTGACATCACATACAATAGAAAGGTTTAGCAAAAACACCAAATAAAATCTCAGAGAGTTTCCATCGTTATTCCGATGTTCATCCTTCATCCGTGGGTTTTATTTTCAATTCGGTTTTGACGAAAGAAAGTACATGATAACTGATTTTACATGTCATCTTGTGAATACATTGCCTTGGTGACGTAGTTAGAGTGTTGCTCTGTAAGGATTAGAGTTCATCGTTATTACATCTGACGATTATGGTATAAATAAAATATACCCAAAGTAGCTTGGTGTACCAAATGTTCACCACTCGTGGTGAACATTTGGTACACCAAGCTACTATGGGTATATTCTATTATCTACCTATACTATGCTTTATATATTGTTATTCCATTCGCAGTACTTATCTGACGTTTCCAGAACAAATACCCGTTACATTCAAAAGTATCTCCTGCAAAGCACTACGAAACCTTTCTGACTTGTGTACATTGCCCGAAAATGGGTGTCCCATCCATAACATGATAACACTTTCTTTTACCTGGTTGGTTGAGTATAAGAATCCCATATTGGGCTTTTACTGAAGTTAGAACTTGGGGCTTCATGTTCTGTGGGTGTGTTTCATATTATTTTTGAAGAGACATTGTTTAGTCTGTATGTTTTGTCATGTTACAAATTTACAAATTGCTATAAATGTGAACAAATTTTGATGACCATAACAGTCGACATTGCTTGGAAACCTTAACTTTACATTTAGCAGTGGTAGGGACTAGTGCTATTGGAATTAGCATAGCCGGTGGCATGAGTAAAAATGTTATTTATGTTAATGTTACGGAAGTTAAACTCAGTCTTTCATTTGAACATTATGTACGACTTCCATCTGAACAATACGTTTTGTGAGACGATGAAGATGACTGATACCAGGTTATATTCCCATGAAAAATATTCGAGAGGAAACGAATCGGGCAGCCGATTTCGAATCGAACCGAACCGAATATCTACTTAAGATTCGAAATCGAATCGAATCTCAAAGGTTCGCAGGGTCCTAATTTTGAGCGATAAGAATAACGCAGCTCATTTCGTAAATTTATTTTTTAACATTTTACTTTACGAAATGGCCACCTCAGCGAGCGCAGTTCTCAAAAATGGGCATTCAGTTTAATTATACTTTCAATACTTTCCCCCCAAAACATAGGCCCCATCCCAATTATGGATTACAAACTATGCTTTGAAAGCAAAAAATGAAAATACATAGTTATTAAGGAAACTATTTTTCAAGTATCGTCTTCCAGCGGTGTTACTTCACTAAGTAATTAAATGGGCCACATGGAATCACGTGACACGCAATTTGGAAGGCGGTGCATTGCGAAGCTTCAATTCGAAATCATTCCGGTGATTTGATTTGACTGAAGTCGAGCCGATTCTGCAATTTCGAAACGTCTTGTTGTTCCCAAAATTATACCAAATATCTCCTATCATCAGGGGCCAATACTATAAAACTTTTAAAGTTGTATTTTTCGGAATTGTATTTTCTGTTTAAGGAAATAACTGATTGAAATAAACCATTAGCATTTTCAAAGATGTGGCAATTTGCCAGTTGGCAAATTGCCATATCTTTTGAAATGCTAATGATTCATTTCCGTCATTTATATTCACTTGTAGAAAATACATTTTGGGAAAATACAATTGTAACGGTTTTAAAGTATTGGTCCCTGGTTCTCTGTACTGGACACTTTATGATAGAAGGAGATTTCAAGGTGGTTCCGCTTTTGAAATTACTTAGATTTCGTTCTGGAGTATTCCGCTTTCTTTGACCAAACAAATAAGTTGCCATTGTCTAAACTATCCGAGTGGAGACTGACAATATTTACAATTGTAAAGTCCATTGATATTCGGTTCAAGATTCGATTCGATTCGCTGATTCGATTCGACCCGAAATTTGAGATCCACAGGGGCCTGTTTAATGGGCTTTCTGTGTCAATTCAAGCAGGATCCCCAAACTCTCAGACCACCTGACTAATTCTGAAGGGAATTACGCAGTTATGGTCTTTTTTGTTTACTCACTTTTCTTGGAAATTTGCGTATAGACTACCGTTGATGTAATGTGATGTCTTTATACTCACAAGCATATATAGAGGATATGGAATGAGTGTTTTGGTCATACAGTACATGGAGAGTGTATTTTCACTAAATCACCCACAGAGTGGAGATTCCACCCAAGCAATAATTTCAAATTTGTTGCAAAACATAACAAGTACAATCAAAGTTCCAGCCAATGGACCTCCGGGTTATACTCGGAGGTCCATTGGTTGAAACATTGCTTGTGTTCTTTGTCTACATGTACATAATTTGAAAGTGATACTTCTGGTGATAACTCCACTCCCAGGGTGATTTCGTTACAATCCACTCTCCATGTACTGTACGATATTTATGAAACGAAACTAAGAATTTTCCGTTTTGACGAGCCTCTGGGGAGGCAAAACAGGAAATTCGTAGGCGAGGTTCATAAATAGAGTATGATCAAAACACGAATTTCATGTTCTGTTTATCATATTACACCGCAGTTACCAAAAACACATTTTATAGATAGAAAAGAAGGGTTAAAGAATGGAATTTCACGTCATGCATTTGACTGTGACGCGTCACAGCTGCACGCAGTCATACATCATAACCGCGACAAACTACAGTTCCACAATTCGGCGTTATAAGTACTATTTTTCAAGCATTTATACATTTCTTATCATTTTGATTTTAGTGAATGTTTATAGCAAATAAAATCAGGCATCGTGGCTTTGTTGATGTTTTGAAATAGTTCTATTTACACGTGCATTAATTTGACACAGATCTTTTCGATGATAGCCAATCAGAAAGCATTCTTTTGAAACTGACCGATCAAATCAACTGAAGGTATTATGAAGTACTACTAACTAATATTTATTGAAAATATGAAACGGTAATAAGCCGAGAAAACGGAGAAGTCATATGATAAACAGATTTTCTTTCGTGCTCTGTTAAGTGAATACTCCACTCAATAAGTATTTAATTCATATTGAAACCATCAAGACATTAAGACAATTAGTGGAACTACGTGACGTAATTTTAAAGCTTCGGCTGTTGTGAGTCTTCGTTCCTGATGATAATGTCATCAAAAATTCGGCCCAAATATCAAGATTGAGCAACAATTCTTCCGTTGATTTAAAGAAAATGAATGTTTATAGCGTTTTTAGATTAAATTGTCTGAAATATATCAGCTGATCAGAAAGGGGAAACGTTGGTTCGCTTTTTCGACCAAGTGAAATATTCCAGACGATTGAATCTAAACATAGGCAATGGACTATTTAACCTTCTGAACCCTGGTGGTATCTTCCATGTCAGTTCCATGGTAGCAATAGGGAGAGTCCAAATTTATCATTTGAGGGTAGACCAATTAATATTTTCAACGTGCAGCCTTAGGGCTGCACGTTGAAAATATTGATTGGTCTACACCACACATTTACTTCGCAGTCATCCCCTCTTAATGATATTATGACGCAGCTTGTGACCCGGATGGAAAAAAACGGCCTCTGGAGTTCAAATGGTTGAGAGCTAGACTAGTTCCAGGACATAACATGGTTAAGTCCCTAACGGAATTAGGCTGATGACCCGTGAGCTTGCAGGTCTCATGAACAAATTATATCATACATGGGGGAATTGATACTCAATGCCACAACGAACTCTACGATTCTGGACACAGAACTAACATTTAATCTGATACAGAATGACCAAAATAACAATTACAAAACTAGCAGATCATACTTTGGCAGGATGCTGGTTACATTTTTTTTAAAAAAGGCTTTTTTAAAAATAAAGTCGAAGGTTGAGCTTCATCGTCCTTTGGGGGTATAATTTCACAAAAATCTTTGAATGATGAAAGATAAAACACACCGTGTTAGCAAAATTGTTATCTGAGATTACTGTATGTAATATCTAAGTTACCTCGACATAAGTACAATCCAATTTACACTGCAGTGAGATTTCTGTATGAGATAGTCCTTTTGCTGTAAGTTCGTATGCGGTACTTAAAGGAACACCGATGTCTCAGAACTCGTTTCGTTTGCTCAAGTGTTTCTCCAAGATGTGTGCTTAACCCCCTGCACACTGATGTCAAAATATCCAGATCTGAAGTAGCCATTTTTCCTCTAAGGCAACTGGGAATTTAACCAATTCAATCTTGTTTGACAGAGCTCATTGAGCTCTGTCAAACAAGATTGAATTGGTTAAATTTCTAGTTGCATTATGGGAAATATTTGCATCCAGAACTTGAGATATTTTGACATCAGTGTTCAGGGGATTAAGCAATGTCGATATTCCAGGGCCATTTGAAGTCGACTATAAGACAACAACGCATTCCTTATAAAAATATTATAATGAAGAAATATTTTATTTTATCTTACAAGAAGAACCTATTTTCCCCAACACAAGTAAAACGTCTTGAGGGTAACAACCGCACGCGCGATCATTCATTTCAGAAAGAAATAGTTTTTTTTTACCTGCGCTCATAAAAAAACTGATCGCATTTGTCGAGGCCACATTTGATATAAAAGTTATAAATAATAAATGAATCACCAAATCCGCGAAATAAAATTTAATTAGATTCGAACATTTTTTGCGATGATCCTATTTTTATATACATCTATCATGTGTTACACCTGAAAAATAAAACAAAGAAACACACAGCTAAAACACTACTATAAACTTCGGCTGTTACAGTACAAGTGGAACAATGAATGAATGGGGATTACGCCATCCACAGCTCAAGAACGTATTACCATGTTGTAATGATCTTCATTCATAATCACTTTATAGACGCTGAATGGATGTCAAGATATATGCGAACTAGTCAAGAAAGAGAGGAAAATTCTAAGATAAATTGATTATTACCACCACGTGGGTTTCTGAGATGGTGTAACAAAGTCTCGACCTCGTCTCTGAGTCATATATTGACTCGTACTAACGGACTTGCCGATTATATCACCCAGAGACGAGGTCTCGACATCAGTGCACGACCTCGGAAACCCACTTAGTGCTAATAACCTGTATTTAAACATTTGTACTTCCAAGTGGATACTGTGCGGCTCAGTTTTAATCACTGGCCCACTATGATATAGGATGAGCTTTTTTACCACTCAGTCGAAACACACTTCGTCCCCTGAGTTCCAATGTGTTCTATGTGCCTACTGGCACATAGAACACATTGGAACTCAGGGGACGACTTGGCATCATAACTGGAGAGAACTTTCCAAAACATCCTGTCAAGGTTGTTAGTTTTTATGATGGAAATTAGGATGCGATCTCTCCCAATTACCAAACAACTTATTATTTTCACCGATACCGTATCACTTAAAATAATCAGTAGGGTCTGTATTCTAAAGTCATGCGCAATTAAACACGAAGTTATGTCTTTACCACGCAATTGGTAAAATGTACTCCCGCTGATACCATCTTAATTATTTGCTGAGTGTTTTCTCCATTAAAGATGATACCAAAACATAATGAGACTTCCGAGAATGCTTACACTTTAATTATGAAGTGCGTTTTTCTCAATTAAATGTCTGGTAATAATGTATTGCATTTGTATACAACACAAATAATTTTTCTCCTTCCTAAAATGAATGAAGGTTGTTTTAATAACTGAGCATTTAGGTCATTTTGCCAATTTCAAAATATACCACTGGAGTCAAAATAATACCAACCTATTCGGCTCGTGTTGTTACAAAGTAATCCATCTCAAACCTATTCCGTGTCGGTTTACTTTTTTCGGTATGTCATTATTGCAGATCTTGAGACCGGGTAGGAGGGCGGTGGGCATTAAATGTCTGAATGATACCGATTCGATAAAAAAAATACTTTGTATCAACTTCCAGCTGGTCAATGGTAACAGCTTAAATGTTCCATGTGCTGTAGAAGGGTTTCACATTATCTGTGAAATGAAAATATTTAGCCTGTATGGACTTGCCTTGATACAATCTATGGGAGAGTGCAGGTACTCTTCCATGAATTGTAACATGGCAAGAACACGTGAAAACATGTTTCCAACCAAAAATAATTTAGGATCGATGAGCTTCAGTTTCTAGAAAATGGAGAGCTGACACAATCCGATCATCAATCTCAAAAACTTGAAACAATTGTTTTGACGATCCACAGGCGGTAGGGCGTTTACAAATATCACCTGCATAAGTTGTGAGGGACTCCAAATGTAATTTTTTTATTTGACCCTCCCCCACCCCACTAACCAAACCCCAGTGTTTTCCAGTCAATGGTTATGTTAAACCCAAAAGGAGAGTGGTATCCGATGGGATAAGGGTGCAGGTCTCTGAAGCGACAGGTCCCGAACTTAATCCCCAGTTGGGGAATGTTCCTGTGTTGTCCAAACACTCTATGGCAGATTTAATTGGAGGGTGAGGGGGGGGGGGGGGGCATGCAGTCACAGCGTCATATTCGATGGGGTTGTGAAAAGGCTGTCCCTTGTGCGCAGAGAGTATTTGAAAAGAGGGAGGCCATGAAGCAGCCGCTACTGAGGTCATCTCGCCTCAAGAATCGATGTGCCCAAAACACCCGCTTGTCATACCCGAAAGGGGTGTGTAACAGTTGTGCAAAGCGCTTTAAGCCTACTTCAAAGTGAGGATAAGCGTCTTATCACAATTATCAATCACTCATTAACTGGTAGAGTGCTAGAAGCCACTATCAGGGCTTTGATAGGAAGAGCAGGTACCCCAGCCTAAAGGTATCATATTCTGTGGATGTGCTTCTTTTCATGTTAGAAGTGAAATTCCTTAGTCTGTATTGGTTTGCCTTGTTACAATTTATGGGAGAGTGCCTCTTGGCACTCTCCCATAAATTGTAACAAGGCAAAGATATGTGAACAAATTTTAATGACCAAAAATAACTTAGCACTCTACCAGTTAAATCAAATTTCATAAAATAAATTATTGTTCCTCTGTGAATTTCCGTGGTAGATCAATTAATATTTTCCACGCCCTGCCACGACGTTGCACGTTTAAAATATTAATTGGTCTCTAACCAGATAACAAGATATGGACTCTATCGTGGTGCCATTAAACTGACATGGAATATACCAATAGGGGTGAAATGGTTAAATAGGCCTATCTTCCGTTTGATTAAATAGAGGTTGGTGGATTAAATCTTTGGGGCGATACTCTTTACTTGCTGTTGTAGATTATGTCGTCCCCCAATGTTCCTTGTGCATACCCAATTGGATAAATTCTGAAGACTTAACGCATCGTCACTGCTACTGGTTTAAATACCTAAAGCTGTCGAAAGGTGATCCACGAACTTACAGTTTCCCTGTGTTTCGTAATCTTCCGCCTGCAAAAAAGTGTGAATATGCGTCGAATGGAATTTACACCATGATTACCTATTCTACTACATATGAAAAGCCTATTACATTTTAGCTTTATGCCCCGAATGCGGTGAACACGTCAGCAGTTGGATTTCAGTAGTTACAATTTACACCTACAATGGAACTACATCCAAGTTGACCTTTGGTGACATCGGCCTGAGTGCGAACGTGTCTAAATTTATCACATGTCCCCTCACGTTTATTACGTTTTTAAATGAGTTTACCCCATAAAACACCAAACATTAACAAACATGCATTGCCCCATGTTAATAAAGCATCCATAATTCGAAATAGTGTGCTATTATGTTATTGAAATGAAAAAGATCCTGTTTCTTTTTCTATTTCGTTTCGGTGATGAAATTGACAGCGATAGTACCGCCCACCGATGTTCATGTAAACAAAAACACACGTATGTACGGCTGCTGCTCAGTAAAATCGAGAACACATAATAACGACTCTTAATAATCTGACGATTATGGTATAAATAAAATATACCCAAAGTATCTTGGTGCACCAAATGTTCACCACTCGTGGTGAACATTTGGTACACCAAGCTACTATGGGTATATTCTATTATCTACCTATACTGTGCTTTATATATTGTTACTCCATTCGCAATACTAATCTGACGTTTCCAGAACAAATATCCGTTACATTCAAAAGTGTCTCCTGCAAAGCACGACTAAACCTTTCTGACTTGTGTACATTGCCCGAAAATGGGTGTCCCATTCATAACATGATAACACTTTCTTTTACCTGGTTGGCTGAGTATAAGAATCCCATATTGGGCTTTTACTGAAGTTAGAACTTAGAGGCTTCGTGTTCTGTGGGTGTGTTTCATATTATTTTTGAAGAGACATTGTTTAGTCTGTATGTTTTTGTCATGTTACAAATTTACAATTTATGTGAGATTGCTATAAATGTGAACAAATTTTGATGATCAAAACAGTTTAACACTCTACCAGGTAATGCGTTGGCCATGTTTTTTTCTGTGTGTACCATGACCACACTCAATAGATAGATAGATCAAACTCGGGGTCTCTAGCACAGTGGCGATCAAGATCTCGCCCCAGCAACCGTTATGACCGTATGTAAACATGCCAAGTATGTGCCTATTCGTCGCATCAGATTCATGGTGACTACAATGGAGGGATTTTCCGCTTTGTATCAGTTGTTTTCGAGCTAATCCAAAATATATTAAGTTAAATTCAAAGCCTGCATTTCCAATACATGGGTACGATGATTATGCAAACGTCGACAAACAGTGCAGTGAACGTATGTTAAGGTCACTGTTAAGTGTTACTGTGCAACTAACGTTCACTCCAATCAGAGAACCACCGAGAAACAGCAACACTACAAAGTGACAAGTATTATCAAAAATATGAGAAGAAAGATAAAAGTACAGTTTCCTTGTCAAGTATCTCACCGTTAATTCGAGAGAATTACCTAAAAACTGCATCTCAACTGCAACAAGCTGAATGTTTTGGCACAAACAACACTTGTCTATTCAAGACAAGTGGCAATCCCATAAACAACGGACATCATGCATACAACTTTTGAATTTATTAACCTCTCAATGAACCAACTCAGTCAAAGTTGCCCTCCCCACCTCAAAATAAATAAAATACATAAATCGTTATCTTTCTTCTACTCAACACAGCGAAGAAACCTCCCTGGAACGAGCTTATCTTACAGATACAGAAATTTTTAATATTTTTGAAAAACATCAACAGCAATAAATGAGTCTAAGTTTGAAAACTGAAAAGTATATCGTAATTATAGTACATCCCGTGTTGCATTCTCGCATGTTGATTGTTTGGGTAGAAACATTCTGTTTAGCAAAGTGCCCCCAGCGTTCGACGGCGGGAATACTACACCTGACTTGGGACTAAACCAATGCGATGACGTTTCCCGGAAGACAATTCTTGATAACTATTCAGTAACGAGCTCTTCCTATGCACGGGCTGGTGTTAAAAATTGATGAAGCCTGATTGTAGGAATTTATAGTAACAATTTTATTCTCTTGTATTTGTGAAAAATAAAATAATTAATTAAAAAAAGTATGTGTCGTTATAAATCCATTATGCACCTTTTTTTAACGGGAACTGTTTTCCTGTAGTGTCGTCTAGTCGGGTTTAGTAATCGAACCCTTGGGCTCGCACAGCATACCTGATCAGACACCACGATAGGACAATTTCCTTAGGAGAAGTTCACAGACTTATAGTGTCATCTTTCTAATATAATTGTAGGTATTTGTTCTGACACAGAAAAACAGAATGTGTAGAAACCTGAAACTAAAATCTCTAACGTATTAAGAATCCCAGTAATCGATAACTGAGTAGCTTATTCACCCCGTGTCCAGTTCTGAGAGCACTGAAAAGTCTGAAAACCTTACATAACAAGGTCACATGTTCGTAAAAGGTGTTGTATTTTGATCTCGTGTTTATGGTACTTGACATGGTAATAAGAACACGCTGTCGCTCTGTTGAATTGTTGATTTATTTGTTGGGGTTTTACGACATTTTGACAGCCAAGGTCACCTCGTGTCGGAGAGTTTTACGGGCGCAGAAAGCCAGAGTACCCAGAGAGAACCACCGAGCAGCTGTCAAAGTCCCCAACGTACTAAGTTCGCACAAGCAGGGTTAGCATTGGTTGAAGACAAGTACACATCGAGGGGCAGTACGCCTTAGTACACAGTGCGGGGCGCGGTGGCTCAGTGGTAGACTGTTAGACTTCTATGCTAGAGGTCCCGAGTTAGATCCCCGTCCGGGACGACGTGCATTGTGTCATCGGGGAAGGCACTTTATTCCGGTTGCCTACATGGGGGCACGATGACGCTGTGTACTAATGTGTACGTCGAAGGTGCCCATGTCTTCAACCGCTATAACCCTGCTTGAAAATAGTTCGAATGTTAAGGAGCTGACAGTTGATCGTCGCTGCTCGGTGGTTTTCTCCTGGTACTCCGGCATCCTCCACCCGTAAAACTGTCACCGTCACAATTAATAAATATGTGACCTTAAACACCAATAAATAATAATAATAAATAGTACACAGCGCCGCCGTATCCCCTCGTGAGCAATCTGAAACATGAATGGATGGCACTTCCCATGTGTCTAGCATTGGTGGTTCTTCCGGAATCGTCCATAATTTGATTTGCGCTTGATGGGTGCATAATTAAAAGGAAACAAAGAAGATGACGCGGATCAGGCTCGAGAGTTCGAGCCTGATCCGCGTCATCTGCGTTGTTTCCTTTTAAGTGTCGCGACATTACACATGTCAAGTGGTATTATTGTAACACCTGTCAAATTCTGGGATATCTACACTCAAACAAAGTGCTAGTTCAGCACTTGGTAAGTGTTAAATACAGCACTTCAAGTGTAGTTTTTAACACTTTAGTTTTTAGCGTGTACACTCTTCCAACACATTATGAGGAACAACGTCTCAGAACTGTGCAATTCGATCTGTAACATAATCCGGCGCTTCTTCATTTTACGGGAATCTGAAGTACTGCAGTGATTTATTGCGATGCCTGTTTAATGTATATGACTGCATGATTATATACCTTATCATGGGTGTATCCGTCGTTTCTTCATTGTCCAAATTATTTTTTCATTCATTTCCTTTTATATTGTTTCAATATTTTGTTTTATTATATTACCATAATAATGTTGTTGTAAAATTGGCAATCTGCCTCAAGTAGGTGTTTATTGTTTCAATAAATTCTATTCTATTCGAATACGTCATAATTCCATAGATTAGGGTAGCAGCTGAGTGAATATGTGGGGTAGAGCAATCAATATTTTCAACGTTGATAATATTAATTGGTCTACCCCCAAGTAATGGATATGGACTCTTCCAACTGCTGCCATTGAACTGACCTGGGGGATACCACCGGGCTTCAAAGTTTATTACATTGTTGGTTATAACATAACACTACTGGTTTATTTCGATGACATTACTCGTTGATATTACACTACTGTTTGATTATTACACTATTGGTTGTTACAACGCCTCGCCAAGCTTCGGCAATTTACGTAGAAACTTATCAAGATTGGCACACATCTTGTATCTGACTTACAACAGAAGGTTTTGAATATAAGAAAGCCAGATTTCAAAATATTCATCTATGGCTTGTGGTCGAATCTACATTAGACAATTCTATAAAGATAAGAAAAGGGTATGAGAGGAGGACGACAGTAAACAAGCAGAATAAGCTTCGCTATGTCAATTGCAATTCTGTCAACATAGGTGCAAAGCTTTAACCCTTTGAGCTCTAACGGCCCTTTACCGGCCAGGAACATGACGTCATTATATAGGATGGCTGTTTAGTAAATGTGTGGGGTAGAGCAATCAATATTTTCAACGTGCAGCCTCGGGGCTGCACGTTGAAAATATCGATTGGTCCACCCTAAATAATGAATATGGAATCTTCTAATTGCAGCCATTAAACTGACAGGGAAGATACTACTAGAGTTTAAAGGGTTAATAATTAGCCACCAGATACTGAAGAGTCCAAATTTAAGGTTTCGCTCAGATTAGTTAATATTTTCAATAGGCTGTGAACGAAGACTGAAAATATTAGTTGATCGACCTGACGAATTACTGCAGTTCGTTCCGATGAGAGGCCATAAACAGTATTCTTGAACTAAAAATTTACAATGTTTTGCTGTTATATCGTGTACGGCGTTTGAAAATTATGTTATATAAAAATATAAATACCTATTATATTCTACCGATGGTGTCATGACGCCACAAAGAAAACCAGCAATCTCCAGTAGTTAACATCAATACATTCGTTTTAAGAGGAAATATATTTCCCCTGTCAAGTAATAATAATAATAATAACTCTTTGGCCAGCCGCTGATTTGTCGCGGTCCTCATAAGAGAAGGCCATCATTCCCCCTGCACCCCACCCCCTCTTCCCCTCCTCTCCTCCCAGCATTCAGATATAAACTGCTTAATAGTGTCCCCCACTTCCTCTTTTTCAATTTCTTCAATAAGCATTCCTACCCTCTCCCTCGTGTCCCCCTTCAGCCATCTGTCCTTTGTTTCTTCACCCCACTTCTGCATTATTCTTCCAGTAAATTTTATTCTATGAGGTATATACTGTGGGCATTCCAAGAGAAAATGTTCCAGGGTCTCCACTACTCCAGAGTGGCACATTTGGCATCCCTTTTCCCCATCTCTCCCAATTTTTCCCCGAAGCTCCAGTGATCTTGATCTCAGTTTGAACAGCAGTGACCCTCCAAAGGTGCCATCTAGGTACTTCTCAAAAGCTGGCTTTTCTTTATATTGTAACCCCTGCAGTGATCTTTTCACGCTAACCCCTGCCCGCCAGTTTCGATTGCAATCTTCCATGACTCTCTCTTTGACAAACCTTTTGCCTTCTTTCATTCCTACTTCTATGTTTGTGACCTCTATAGAGTAATTGTCCATTAGTTCCCTCACATGTTTTGACCACCCCGTTTCTATATTAGAATTACAAATGGTATCGAGCATCAATTTGCACCACCGGTTGTCAGGCAGGTTTCTCAAGTAGTTAAAGTAACACAGTTTTCCCAAATCTACCCTGTCCTTGATTTTCATCCACCCAAGCTCCCCCCTTACTGCTTCCAAAGCTGCAGCATTACTCGACCCTGTTATCCATCTGCCGGCATCATTCTGAGTACTTTCCAACTTCTTAATAACGGTTTGGTTTAATGGAATCACGTCCGTGCCATACGTTATACTTGGTAAACCCACCCTCTCCCACAGTGTTTTCCCCACAAAAACCTTGTTGAAACTATTTTTCCCTAAAAGTTTTAGTTGGTTCAGAATTCTTTTCCCCTTCAGAATCAGTTTGGCTGAGTAATTTCTGTACACCCCTCTTCCCGTTATATTTATGCTTACCCCTAGATACTCATACTCTCCCGTTTCTCCTACAGTGATTTGTTTGCTTTCCCCTTCGGGGATTGAGAACTCCCCCACTCTCCATCTCTTCGTCATATCTACCTTGAGTCCAACGGGTATTACCTTGCTTTTATTTTCATTTAGTTCGAGCCGCCAAGTGTTCCCATATCTACCAACAATTTCCAGCAATTTCTCTAGCCCCTGTTCAGTTCTAGACATTAACACCATGTCGTCCACAAAGAATAAGCCTGGTATCTTTATGTCTCCAACATTTACCCCCTCCGCACTCTGAATTAGTTCGTCCCCTAAATCTTTAACATACAATGCAAACAAAATCGGTGAAAAGATACACCCCTGCTTGAGGCCTATATCCATAGGGACTCGTTTTGTAGTGATACTCCCTAGACTGAGTTGGCTTTGCACATCTGAATACAGTGCTTTCATGATTCCCACAAAGTCACCTCCCAGTCCGATGCCCTCGAGCTTTCGCCACATACCTTCCCTCCACACTCGGTCGTACGCGTTTTTCACATCTAGAAATGCCAGAAACATCTTTTTCTTTTCAGCCTTTGTTGATTCTATCAGTTGGGTGAGTGTAAATAGGTGATCAGTGACTCTTCGACCTTTCCTGAAACCATTTTGAATTTCTCCTAAAAAACCTTTCTCTTCAATAACTTCCTCAAGTCTACCGTATATGACCTTACAGAATACTTTTCCGATGTTACTACTAACTGATATCCCCCTATAGTTATCTAGAACTTCCTTATCCCCCTTTTTGTGTATGAACGACACCTTACTTTCCCTCCACTCTCTGGGGACCTTTTGCTTTCGCAGAGCCAGGTTGAAAAGGTTTGTCAGGACTTCAATAAGTGCCTCCCCTCCATTTTTGAGGAATTCGTTCGGAATTTCATCAGTCCCTCCCGCTTTACCATTTTTTAATTTCGAGACCACGTTCCGCACTTCTTCTGCCGTTATTTCGCTACATACACGATTGGATATGTTCTCCTCCACCAGTGTATTTCTTTTTGGTGGGCACCCACTGCCCCATCGCCTATCGTTTATCTTTTCCCAGTGCTTGACTAACTCTGAAGCGATACGGCCTTTATCTTCTGTACTTTCCCCATCCACTTTGATACTCTGCACACTACTTTTCCCCCGTTTATTTACCCAGTTCCAAAATACGTTTGAGCTCGAACCCCCCGTTTTGTTTATTGTTCTGGCAAGACTGCAATTGCGCTCCTTCCTATTATTATTCTTTATCTCATTCACCTTTTTCCGTGCCAGTTCATATTCTCCTTTCATTAGTCTCGTGTCATTGTTATCCACCCCTTTAAGCTTCCTACTTCTTCTGTAAGCAGCGCATTTTACCTTCCTTTCTTTTTTTGCCTTTTTCAGTCCCTCGTTAACCCTGTATCCGAGCTCTCTCGTTGGGACCCTCACCCTTCCTATACAATCCTTCCCTGCCTCTGTTAGGCTATTTACTATGCCATCTGAAATACTCTGGACATTTGCATCCCGAGGTATACATTCAAGACTTGGTTTTAGTTTTTCCCGAAACTGCTTCCAGTCGGCTCCTTGTTTTAGTCCCCAAACTGCCTTGAAGGTATTTCTGTCTCTATTCGTCTTTTTGCCCATAATCTTAACTGTTATCAGGTTGTGATCACTACCCAAGTCATTTTTTCCCTCGTCATCTATTTCTACATCTATAACCTCCCTCCATACGCTAACGTCAGTGAGTATATAATCAATTATTGTTTTCTTATCGTTCCTCTCCCAGGTCCATTTACCCTTACATTTCGCATCCCTGTTCAGGATCTTTAAACCAAGCTCTTTTGATAGGTCCAACATCTTCCTCCCATTCGTGTTAATTTTCCTATCACCTCCCTGTATGCCCTCCTCCTTATCCCCGATGTGCCCATTGAAGTCCCCCATTAGGACAATACTGAACCCTCTGCTTTCAAGCTCTGTGATATTCGATCTAAGAGTTGTATATATTGAATCATTCCACTCGGACTTACTTCCCTCCACTGCTAAGTATACAACACCAACGGCAACACTCCTGCTTCCTAACTTGATTTTTGCCCAGACTATTTCGTTGGATACTGGAATCTGAGTCCTTGCTTCTGTGAGATCTGTAATCAATGAGGGCTGTAATTCCTCTTTAGCGTAGATGCCAACACCCCCACCCCGTTTCTGACCCTCAGTTCGCCCAGCTCCTATCCACACGCAACCCTTCATCTGATCAACCCGCTCATCCCGTCGTATCCACGTCTCACTTAGACCCATTATATCGAAGTCTCCTTCGTCCATCATTGTTGATATTTCGCTTACTTTCTTGTGCAGACCCTGGATGTTGCAGTACCCAAACTTAATGAATCTTTGTTTTTTGTCATCACTGGCACATTATTATACCCCTGGTATGTCCCTGTGTTGTGCATGTTTGTTGTTCTTCCTATGTTCCCAGCATTTGTGCCCCTCTGGGTTATCGGCTGTGGTCCCCTACCCCCCTTTTCTCCAAAAAAGGCCCAGCCACCTGTAAAATTTTTTGGCCCAACAGGTCTGTACCCATCCTACTTAAATGCAATCCGTCTCGTCCATACAACTCTCCTTGTCCCCAGAATGAATCCCAGTGGTCAATGAAATGTATTCCCAAGTCTTTGCAGTGCTCTTCCAGCTCCTCGTTTAGTGCCATAATCCGCGAGTTCCTCTCATTCCCACCACCCATAACGGGGAGCACGCCTGAAACGATGATCCGAGCATTCCTGGTAAGTAGCTTACTAATTAGGTCCTTGTATGTGTCCACCAAACGAACTGATTTCCTCTCCCTGATGTTATTGGACCCCACATGTAATACCACTACCGGATCAGGCCCCGACCCAGCTACAATACCGTCCACTCTATCCCTCAGGTCCTCCACTTTAGCCCCCGGAAAGCACAGAACTGTTCTATTTTTACTGTCCGGACCACAGACAACCTTGTCGATCCCCCGAACTATGCTACTTCCCGCAACCACCAACTTACTTTTGGTCCTCGCCCTATTTATCTCCTCTAGTCTCCTATTGTTTACAGCGTCCTCTTCCTCTCCAACAGCCCCACTCGGAATCACTATCGGTATCGGTATCTTTGACCTAGGATTACTCCTATCCTTGTCCCTCCGTCTCTTTCCAGGCCCTGAACTACCTGGACTACTCCCCTGGTCTTCTCCCGGATCCCTCCTCCTTTTTCCTGGCCTAGACACCAAGCTACTATCTGTTGCAACTACCTCCATCCCCTCCTCTGACTCTTCCGAATCGAGCACATCAAATCTGTTTCTGGTGCTGCACTCCCCACTGCCTTTGGGCTTTACACCCCTATCTACCTGCTTCTCTGGCCCCCCTTTCCTACCACTTTTGATAGTCCACGCCAAACGCTTTACAGCATTGCTCCGGCCTGGGCCCCCTCATCTGTCCTACGTACTTTTCTAGAAGCCCCCACCTCATCACCTACCTCATTCACATCAAAGGTTCTACCCCCATGTTTCCTCTTGGAACCACCGACAACCATCCATCCTTCTCGGAAAGCTACTTTCACAGGCGTAACTCCAGACAGCCCCGCCCTACCAAGTTTTCCCTTCAGCTCAGCAATCTCCCCCTCAAATTTAACAATTGTCTCAAGTAGGCGGAGGATTTCCTGACAGTTTGCACATACCTCTCCATATCCCATCGAACGACAGTTCCCATACATCATAGAACACTGTTTACAAACTTCAAGCCCAATATCGCCATCGGTGGCCCCACCAACCCGGCTCTGACCGACACCCCCAGTGACCTCTGTCTGCACACCAATACTTACCCTGTTGGCACCGTTGACCTGGACCGCGATATTACACGTATTTACCTCCATACTTACCTCCGTCTGAACAGACTTGCTCGCCATCATCAAAACAAAATTACGCGATCGGACAGGGAAAACTGTAAACACGCGACAAAAGGCAACACGACGAACCGTTCGACAACTTTGCGCTCACAGTTTTATTTAAGACCTCCTAACTTTGTCCCAGTTACTATACTAAACTAACTCCCCACAAAGTTGAATAAAATAACCTGAAAATGAAATATATATGATTAGTAAACAATAAAAATACTTAATTTCGATTCGTAGCCAAGGAGACTTCTTCTGTATACTTGCGGATCGATCACAAACCTGACCAAGTGTGAAACCTCTGAAGCTAACATGTACAAATTGAAGAGCGAAGGATAGAATGTTGTTCCGAGAATAGAAGACTTAACAGTTGTTTAAATTTTTTTTTATATCACCAGGGAGTGGGGTCTTAAAAATATTCCTCCACACAGGACTGAAAAAACTTTTTTTCCGCCTAGAGACCACCCACTACCCCCTTTTGGGGAGGTTTTCCCCCTTTTTCATGTGGAAGACTCACCCATTCAACTCAGTTCAACCCCTTAAAATGAATCCTCGACACAAACTGACCGGTTTTCAGTCATATTACTGAGTCGTTTTTGCTATTCCACTTTTTCTAACAACACAAAAAGAGAGATAATTCACGAATAATTTTTAAAAAAACTAGAGCAAATTTTGAGCAAAACCAGAGGTAATAGCAACAGTATGACCTGTATATTCTTAGTTATCAATAGATTGCCACATGAAAATATTAATCGATCGCCGTAACTGAGCATTGTTTTGCTAAATTTTCGTCGAAAATAAATTGTGGCACTCCATATTAAATGAAAGCGGAACAAAACCACATTAACAGAGTATCGTTTTCACCCTGCTCGCGATAAACAAATTTCATAAAATATGAGCAATAGTAAATCGTTTTTCAAGCCACTCACATATTATTTAACAAGGCCGAAACATGGACGTTTATCACTGAAACAGTTGATATCGTCCATTGAGTAGAATAAGGCGCCATCTGCAATTCTTTTGCATTGCAGATCATGCATTGTGCTTCTCGACGGACGATATATCACAACTAGACTTTTGTTTTGAGAGGTATGTTGTGCTTGCTCAAGTAAGATTTGTTACCAACAAATCCGCCATCCAAAATAACATCGCTCCGCATAATCAACAACATCACAGCAGCCAAATTCACTACAAGGTGAGAATAATGTTTCCTTGGTGACGACATTGTAATCAATCACGAGTGTTGTGCTTCCAGTAACTGCACTTCCGGAATCTGGAATGGGCAGCGCGAGCATCACCTATTGCCAATCAATGTAGAGTTGAGACAATGACATGAAAAGTGTTCATCTCAGCCCTGTCTGGGACTGTATTTAATAGAAAACTATCTGTTAGCCTTCCAGCCAGTTTCTGTCTGCACTGTCCACACTTTGTGTGGCCGTTGGTTGGGCCGGTTGTGATGGTGGGGGTTGCGTAACGGGTGATACATTCCTGTACGTTTTGAAGTGGAGTGGAATTGAGAGTTGATACTCATGCATGGCCCTCGTGTTCCATTATAAGAGAAATATAAAACACTGGAAGATTTAGTAATGAATTTACCATTGTGGTATTAAATTATCACGGATCTTCTTTGTTGTTCATTGTGTCGTCCCCTTTTCACCTGCCAACTGTTTTTCGCGCGCCGTCTTGGGAGGGTTAAATTTAAAGAAACCTTGGGCGTCTATTTTTCAGCGGTTTGCACTTGTTCATCTTGATTCATAGTTTTCTATTTCCCTCTAACCTCTCGTCATGTTTAAACTGGATGGAGAAGTTGTCAGTTATGTTACATGAGTAGGGTAGCTAGCTTTACGTAAATAATAGTGCAGATCCGGGTTTACCAGCAAGATGAACTTCAAGCATATTTCACTTGAAAAACAAATATGCTGCAAGGCGTACTGACGTGACAATTGTTACCTATTCCCAGTTTCTTATTGGACATTCGTTATCGACTGATTTCATCGGTCGATAACGAATGTCAAATGAGGAACTGGGAATAAGTAACGGTTTTCACGTCGCGGCTAGGCGTTACATGCGAGACAGCAAACTTATCTGGGACCGGAAGGTGAAAAATTAAATGACTTGACACATTTTTATTGAGAAAGATTAATTTCAACACGATTTCTGCAATGGTGCATCATTAATTTTATATTCTAGTGACTTGTGTAAAGAAAATTAGGTTCGGTTAACATAATTCAATGACACACCGAAGAGCGGGGAAAGCGGGGAGTTCAGTCTTCAATTAATAAACATTGGGTTGGTTTGCAACCCTGGTTTAGATTCGTCACTTTCTGATTACTGGTAAAATAAATATTATCGTTTGCCTCGTTGATAGATAATTTTAACCCGTTTCACACTGAATTCCTGAATGGAATCGCCCAAGAGAATACTAATTACAATTGGCTAGATCGTTTTGATATCCGTAAAGCGAATTTCAAGAAGTAATCCAACGAAGCATGTCCAACGCCCAATCGCCCAACAGCGAGGACAAATTGTTTATCGCCTTTTAACCCCCTGCACTCTGATGACAAAACGCCTATTTGTCATCCATGGTTATCCCCCCTGTGTTGTCAGAAATTCAGCAATTCAGATTTTGGTTGACAGAGCTCCAATTGAGCTCTGTCAACCAAAATCTAAATTGCTGAATTTCTGACAACACAGGGGGGGGGGGGGATAACCATGGATGACAGGGAGGTGTGGTGTGGCTTAGAATGGGGGAGGTGTCGAGTATTCTCGACATCAGAGTGCAGGGGGTTAATGTACCAAGCCACCCGATAACGCGTACGACATCGCTCGTTTTCAATGAAATATGACAAAAATAGCAAACTTGTCTTAATTACAAGCGTGCAAGACAATGAAGGCTTAACCCTTTACCTCACGTAATGACCAAAACGGCCAGCGCTATTCTTAAAAATCGCCAATTAATTTTCATTATTAAAATAAGTTATTCAAGATTTTATTTTGCAAGTGTCGTCTGCTTTTCAGGTTAGGTAAAGGGTTAAGGTTATTGATTACTTGCGACTATGTCCCCATAACATAATGTCGTTAGACGCAGTTTACCCACTTTATATGTGATGACCAAACATTGCACGCACCTTGCAGTGATGGAACTCTCCTGGAGTTGCGGCCTAGTGAGAGTTGGTTGAAAACAGTTTGATATTTTTTCATGAGTACATGGTATCAATTCCACTCATTCTTCTTTCTCTTTTTCTTTCTCTGAATATCTACATGAACACCATTGCAATCTTGAATAGCGTATTGTTTATTCTGATGTGTGTATATTGAACAAATGCTGCAGTTTACTTGTTAATCATATACAAGGGAGAGGACGTGTCTTAAGTGTTCAGCACTTGTTGTCCAATCATTTTTGTTTATTTTGACAAATAAAATATGTTTAAACTAATAAATAACCAAGATTTTGAAGTAACATAAAATGTCAAAATGGCGATAAATCTAAAAACTAAAAACAGCTGTCTCCTAATTTGTTGCCTCTATAACATACTAAACATTGAAAATAAATCCGATACATTTTAATTTTCAACCCTATGACCCCTCCCCCCTCCCACCCACCACCAAAACACCCAGATCTCACCCCGACATCTGCCATGACGGGTGGTAATTTCCTAGAACTGTACCACCTTTCTAGACATTGGATTTATTAGAGATGAAATTTACAAAAGAGACTGAATTAAATTTTTTAAAGACATCCCTAACATCGAACTCCGGGCGCAGTGGCTCAGTAGGTAGAGATGCAGGCTGAGAGGTCCTCAGTTCGAATCGCACCTGCGGCAACAACCGCGTTGTGTCCTTGGGCAAGACACTTCACCTCATTACCCACGTGGAGAAGGGGTGGCGGTAGCGTTGTGTACTAACTCGTGTTGCACGTCGATGGTGCACCTATCTTCAACCAATGCTAACCCTGCTTGTGTGGAGTTAGTATGTTGGTGAGCTGACAGTTGTTCGCCGTTGCTCGGTGGTTCTCTCCGGGTTCTCCGGCTTCCTCAACCCGTAAAAACTGTCGTGGTCATGATTAACCATTGTGCAAAAATATGTTACCAATAAATAAATAAATACATAAATAAATAATTAAATAAATAAATAAATAAATAAATAAATAAATAAATAAATAACATCGGGCTTCTTCCAATCGATGGTCTAAATGTGAAAACGGGAAGCCGGTGGGATCAATTTTTGATAACCGGAAATCGATATGCGATTGAAAGCTATATTTTTTAACCAGTATGGAGCGGCACTAGAGTTTTAACCCTTTGAACACGAGGGGCGTTTTTCGGCACAGGCACATGACACGTCCTAATTTCACGAAGGATGATGTCTCCTAAGTGAATGTGTGGGATATACTAATCAATAAGTTCAACATGCAGTTCCTAGGGGCTGCACGTTGAAAATATTGATTGGTCTACACCCAAATAATGAACAAGGACTCTTTAAATTGCTGCATTTGAACTGACATGGAAGATAACCCCGGGGGGGGGGGGGGGGGCAAAGGGTTAATGATGAATGTTCCAAATAGTCTAAACTACGAAGTTACAAAAAAAACGTCAATATAGCGCCAAGTTGATAAATAAAAATGAGCTCCACAACATACAAAATATTTTTACAAAATCTGACACATTTTAATTTTTGACCCCATGACCACTAGAGAGGAGGGGGCTTTATCCCTTTACCTAACGTAACTGCCAAAACCGGCCAGTTCTATTCTCAAAAATCGCCAATTAATTTTCATTATTTTTTTCATTTTTTGTCTCAAAAACATAGGTTATGACCCCTCGTTGGAACGAGCTCGTCGAGCTCGTTCCAACGAGGGGTCATAACCTATGTTTTTGAGACAAAAAATGAAAAAAATTAGTTATTCAAGAATTATTTTTGCAAGTGTCGTCTGCTTTTCAGGTTAGGTAAAGGGTTATACAGGCGTTGATATTAAAAAACATTGAAAAATATCAAAAAATTTAAAATCGACATCGGAGTCATCGTGGATAGAATCTCGGAAAAAAAATAGCTGTCCGGATGAGATTTTTATATTTCTGATTAGTGTGCCAAATTTCGTGGTTACGGGTTATGGGGAAATACTCGAAAATTTCGTTTGATGAAAATAAAAGAAAAAAAGGCTTATGATCACTATAAGTCATTCCAGTTTTTCGTTGGATAACTTAACCCCTTAAACCCTGGTGTGATCTTCCATGTCAGTTCAAGGGCAGTAATTGGAAGAGTCCATATTCATTATCTCGGGTTGACCAATTAACATTTTCAACGTGCTGCCTTTGGGGCTGCACGTTGAAAATATTGATTGGTCTACATGACACTTTCACTAAGCAGCCACCCTACCTAATAAAATTATGAAATATCATGTTCTTGGGCCGGAAGACGGCCTCTCAGGTTCAAAAGCTTTAGAATGGTCGAATCTGTTTTGTCTGTTGGAAGTTCGGTTATAATTTAATTCTACAGCCCTATAATGTGCCGTGTTTGCTTTTGACCGGGATTGGAAAATACCACAGACGCCACGTTCTTGGCACCATCTTTCGTATTTTCTGTGTATTTCTTCAAATGGCGGATGACAACCTCCAGGAGATGTTCTGCTACATGCTGTTAAATCACAAAAATCGACAAAGAACCTATGATGATAGACATGTTTTAAACATCGGCAGTTCTAACTCCAAATAGTAATCGTATAAATTTGGATTCAGCTCGAGTATGGGAATCCAGCAGAAGTTACGTCAAATCGATTTTAATCCAATGCTTCTCTTAATAGTCTATAATTAAGGACAATTACTTCAGAACTAACGTCAATATAGAATGACGGAGTTCGTTCCGTACATCGATTTTCAGTATTTGCACAGGCAAAGCATAATTTCTTGCATTCGCTTTGAAAAGTTTATTTCGCCCATTGAATGCATCAAGGCGACATCTGCAATACTAATGTATTACAAAGGTCGCCTTGCTTCACTCAAGGGACGGTATACGTACGTTGATATATTCTTTGTAAAAATTTAGTCACTCCAATATTCTTTCACCGAACTCTCATTTATATTTTCTTTTCCTTTCGTGGAGTGCTGTTAGCGCTTGAAATTCAGAAAGACAATTCCATTGGCCAATACTATAGAACGTTTAAAATTGTATTTTCTAGAATTTCAGTTATGACTTTAAATTTGTTGAAATAAACCATTAGCATTTTCAAAGATGTGTCAATTTGCCAGTTGGCAAATTGCCATGTCCTTCAAAATGCTAATGATTCATTTTAATAAGTTATATTAATAGGTAGAAAATACAAGTCTAGAAAACACAATTGTAAAAGTCTTATAGTATTGGCACCAGATGGTGTACAAATCGAGCTGAGGCTCACGCCCAAAATAATTGTCAGTTATCCAACAGACAAAGGGAGATTATGCCTTTCAGATATCAAATTTTAAAATCTTTCTCAGATTGAGAGAGGGTTATCCTTTCCTAATACGGGTGGTCTTGATCTTAAATTTTCCAACAGAAACAAACGATGGAAAATATCATTCGTTTCTGTTCGAAATTTTAAGGTTTCAGAAATGCTTTGTATAGCAAATAACGCCAAATATATTTCGGACGTTTCATGCTCAGCTCCCACCATCCCCACCCCATCAGATAAAACGCTCTTCCTTCTTGCCTTTTCACAAGTGCAAACATTTACTCACAGGTAACTCAGGGGAGGGGGGGGGGAGCACTAAAAATTTGCAAGACGTGACGTCCTATTTTTTATTGAGCTCCTTTTTACACCCACCCACCCACCCACCCATACGTGCAAATTTTCTACTACCGTTCTCAGATACCCACCCCCACTCTCCCATTAAAATCCAAAATAAACTTATAAACTTAGTTAGCACACCTGTCTTTAGGGGGTTTCATAATGTTCTTAAACTGGTACCACCAATTTAAACCTCTGTGGGCTGCTGTGGGTCCTAATCTACAAATGACAAGCTCTTCATTATCAGGCTTGCTTGGCCAGAGCAGGTGTACATATACGGGAACAAATTTTCATTTGAATTGTTCTGTCAGTATTCTCAGGTGTTTGCTACTTTCCTACTAACGTGTGACATTTTCCCAGATTAAGCCCAATATTCTCACATATAAAGCCTCCTGATGTTGTATTTATGTTAAGAGTGTGATGTACAACATCATCTTTAAGGTTTGAAACACAAATGATGGTATATATTAGCTGATATATTGATATACAGTCGAGCCCACTTAATTGGATATCTCTTAATTGTATATCCCTGTTAATTGAATATAATTTTCAAACACAAAACCATTTACTATATCTTCAGTACAAATTTGATCTGTTAATTGCATATGGGTTGTAAAGTAAACTCCCGTTAATTGTATATAAATTTTTGTAATATGTCGAAAAAATTACTGTGACATGCACCAAATTCCCCTTATTTATCAACCTTTTTGGCCTCACTACATCCAATACAGGCACTTATTTTATTATATCTTGTTTGACAGAGCTCTATGAGCTCTGTCAAACAAGATATAATAGAATAAATGTTCAGTTTACCTCCAGAACACATGAAACTGATCAAATCCCTGTTAATTCTATACTCCTGTTAATTGAATAATTTTCACTGGCTAAATGGATATTCAATTAAGAGGATGCTACTGTATTTTTAAAAAATTCAAAAAATTGCACAAGTTTGAAATGCACATTTTTGGTGCACTCAAGAGACCCATCCACCCCCACGTGACGTCTTGCAAATTTTTGGTGCCCCCCCCCCCCCCCCCCCGGGCAACTGACACTAATAACCATAATTTATAATTATTAAGTTATATAATTGCTTACGTGCAACTCGTTCTCTCACCAACTCACATCAACACTTCCATCATCAGCACTTCTTGCCTCGCCTGTACATTCACTCCAGAGAGCTATCGTCCACCTCCACTATCTCTGCCTGTCTGTGTCCCCTCTACTGAACCACTCACTGCGTCTGGACTTCTAAAATTAAAACTGAACTTCACAGACAGGGCCGTATTATTCATAAGGCTGACTAGGCTGAAGCCTAGGGGTCCGCGGGGACAGGGGGCCCGCCAATCTTTTTTTTTGTTGCTGAGACACTGTTACCAGCGCCTTAGGGCTCCAATGGTGAAAGGCACTTTGTACTCTGTGGCTGTAGCGATACATGTACATATGTATCCAGGATCAGGCTTTCAGCTGTAGTGGGGTGAAAGACTGAAGTGCCGGAGGGGGCTCCGAAGTACCTAAAAGCCTAGGGTCCGTCCATGGGTTAATACGGCAATGTTCACAGACCAAAATTATTCATTGTAATCCATTATGTATATGTTGCTAAAATAAGAGAATAGTTGTGCTCTTGTTAACAAATATTTCTATTAATTTCATGTATTTTAGAAGATCGAATCTAAAATTTCAACCAGGAGTGGGACTCAGTTGATAATTGGCTCTCGGACTTTGAAATTTGAGAGTATTTTTCTAAAGTCATGCCTCATAACCATTAATGGATTTATGGAGACATTCAAATGCTTCGGTGTTGAGATTGTTACACACTGTTTACGTGATTGCTTACTATCTTTCTTTATCATTAAAGATGACTGTGACTTTCGACCGGCCTGAACCAATACTTTAAAACTTTTACAATTGTATTTTCTAGAATTGTATTTTATACCTATTAATATAACTGGCTAAAATGAAACATTAGCATTTTAAAAGATATGGCAATTTGCCAACTGGCAAATTACCACATCTTTGAAAATGTTAATGGTTCATTTAAACCCATTTAAAGTCATAACTTGAAAATACAATTCTAGGAAATACAATTATGAACGTTTTATAGTATTGGCTCCTGATCGTGACTGGGCCGCGAGCCGGTCGTAATTATCTGTCCATTTCTTCCCCCATAATGCACTAGAACCTCACTAGGCAGTGGTCAATAGAAGAGATATGAGGGCATTACATTTTTAATACAATTTTATGCTTTTTGATTGTTTCTTCTTCATTCCATCTTGATTTCAAAATATTTTATTTATGAAATTTCGACTCACTGATGTGAGAATATCGCCACCAGATCGCGATCTGATAGAGAAAGAAACCACTTTTGTAATCTTAGTACAGTAAATGGAACAGCCACAACGAGTTGACTTCAGTCAGACAACACACACTCTCTGGTTTTTCTTTTGGAGGTGTGGGGGGGGGGGGGGGTGGGGTTTGATAATTTGTTTGTCGGTTTGTCTCGTTTCGTCATCTGTATGGTGAAGTGGTTTTCAGGTGTGGTGACAGATCCAACTGTAGATCTTGAGTCTAATTTGTCCGAGTAAATGTTAATTTGGCAACGGTTGCAAGTTTTACAGGCAATCGATTTTACTAGCATTCTGGGACAACGGAACAGACACAATTATAGATATTTATCTTGAGATAAGGTATTGGAATCTTTGGATAATCCATTTGTTGTTAGTTGACAATATTTCAAGTCTGCAGTTGTTTAAATATAGATTGAAGATGGGCAAAATTTGCTTTTGTTACACGATTTGCCAATATCATTACTTTTCTTCCAATATATGCGTAGCTGATGATCTGAGTGTCTGGGAAGTCATCCAAGAACATATACAGATATCTGGTGAAAAGCAATCATTGACTACAGTCTTCTGAAGGACAGTTGTCTGAAAAGATTGCAATATCTTTGGTTTAATTATTCTCAAATCGACTTATGTATTCTCTTTGTAAAGTAATTACTTTATCGGGAAATATCTAGTTCCAGCACGCTCGATTCTTGGGGTTATTGGGTTCGTTCAACACCCAATATCGTGCTGCATTCACAATACACCCAATATCGTGCTGCATTCTTCAAAATTAAAATAAGTTTTCGGATGGCATTGGCAAATTCATGTTTAATAGCTCGGGTGTGGGGAGGTGGATGCGAGACTTCCTTGCAAATAACTGTACACGACCCTTAACAGTTCCTCTGCAGAAAGCGACTGTTGTCACCTGTTTTATGATGATTATCTGTACGTTCTGGTATGCGCAGATCTAACCTACCATCTGATTAATTGTTGGAAAGGGCTCAGAGAGCCCTTTCCAACAATTAATCAGCTATTTATTTATTTATTTATTTATTTATTTATTGATGTTTAAGGTCACATATGTATGCACAATGGCTAATCATGACCGTGACAGTTTTACGGGTGGAGGAAGCCGGAGTACCCGGAGAGAACCATCGAGCAACGCCGAGCAGCTGCCAGCTCCCCAACATCGTAACTCCGCACTGCAGCTCAGGCAGGGTTAGATTGGTTGAAGACATGCGTACCATCGACGTGCAGTACGCCTCAGTACACGGTGCCATCGTGCCCCCACACAAGCAATGGAGATGAAGTGTCTTGCCCAAGGACACAACGTGGTTGCCGCAGGTGGGATTCGAACCGAGGACCTCTCGGCTTGCAACCTGCACCTCTACCTACTGAGCCACCGCGCTCCCAATTAATCAGCTGATAGAGTTTCAAGTATGACGTAAATCTCATTAAACTTCCTCGCATACATGCGTACAAAGAGGTCATCCATATATGGCTAAAGTGGGCGTGGCAGTAAAAGGGTTAATGTCACTTTACAATTTTTTTTTCTGGAAAACGGAATTTGATTTGTTATGTTTGGAATAAAATGTGTGGTATTTTCTAATACGACTAGAATTACTTATCGTTGGGTGTTGGGAAAGATTGGAAAGCCTGTCATCGTAAAGAAAGTGCACTCGTTCACGTGTAAATTGGTGAGTGCACCCATGTGCGGCATGTCAGTACTGTTATTTCAATATTTTCATACCATTTTATGGATATCAGAAGAAACCTATTTCACCAACCGTACTAACCCTGTTATCTAACACGACAAAAGGAAGACATGTCCAAATATATCTTGAATAATTAAATATTCTCATATCTTGCCTCAAAAATAGCTTAGGACTCTTCAATGGCACTTGCTCGATGAGCTCGTTCTACTGAGTGGTCATAAGCTATGTTTAAGTGCAAAACAGCATAATAAAATTTAATGTAAAAATGACGTTTAGACAAGGAACACAAAACTACTCACATTTTTGTTCCCACATACTCTAAGCACGTTAACATTCTAAACATGCTTAGCCTTTAGACGCATACCATGGAAATTTGTGTTTGTGGAATTAAGCACCAATAATAAAATGTCTCATGTTTCGAATCTAAGGCGTAACTGAATATTTATGTGCTTGGAAGCTAAACATTAACTCTTTACCCAACATGGAAAGCAGACGACACTTGCAAAAAAAAAATTCTTGAATAACTAATTTTTTAATTTTTTTGTCTCAAAAACATAGGTTATGACCCCTCGTTGGAACGAGCTCGTTCCAACGAGGGTTCATAACCTATGTTTTTGAGACAAAACATGAAAAAGTATTCAAACTTAATTGGCGATTTTTGAGAATAGCGCTGGCCGGTCTTGGCCTTTACGTTGGGTAAAGGGTTAAGCTAAACACATATATAAGCTAAACATTTGGCTGAACATATATAAGCTAAACACTAACCTAAACACATATCAGCTAAACATTCAACTAAACACATAAAAGCTAAACTTTAGCTGCACACACTCAAGATCATAATGTGAACAGCACAATATAAATAACCGTGGAAATCAAATCCTTTCCCCTACACTCGTTTTGTATCAGTCGTCTAGTGGTTAAGGTGTTGGAATACTGATTGCCATGCGAGGTTTTCGTGAAGTCGATTCTCGGTGGGGGTCAGAAACCAAAATTCTAAATTCCTCCAAAAGATTATGTCCTTCAAAATAAACATACAGGCCCGCACCGGTGTTCGCTTGATGCCAACTACAGAACTTTCGTTGTACTATAGCCAGCGTGTTGCACAATTCCATGCAGGTGCCGAAAGGAAAGAGAACTAAGTAACCGTGAGAACTTCAATTAAAAAAGTTTTCTTCCAGCCATCGTTTTTGACGACATGCAGTGGTCAAGTGGTTTAGGTGTTGGACTCCTGATTGCAAGTCATGTTGCCGTGAGTTCGATTTCCGGATGGGGGGTCAGAAACCAACACTATAAATTCCTCCAAAAACATGATCGTGTCCTTCAAAATACACACACAGGCCCGTGCCAGTCCCGAAGTGCCGCTCTTAGGAACAACAACTCTTTGTTTTTCCCCGCCGGACCCTCCAAGAGGATTGCGTCTTGATACACGCACATAAACGGATATACATGCGATTGGGATTGAGAGAAGGGGGCCCTTAACTTCGTCGAAAAAAATACAGGTCTGTTTGTCTTTTTGTCGGGTTACATAATAAACTATTCACGCTGCTGTTGGTTACAAAATGACGGCTAAGAACCTGTATCAAAAAAATAAATACGCCTTTCAGACATCTATTTTTAAATATTTTCCCATGTTTCGAGAAATACACATATACACTGCCTTATAATGACCTCTTCTTAAAATTCATCGGTACTACCTGTCGGAAAATGTATGTTGTCCGACCCAGTCCGACCCAGCTTTGAATTCTTGATGTAAAGTCGATGAAGAAAATTTTAGTAAGACTCTGATTCGTTGAACCTTTTGAATGTGATCTATGGGCCTCTGCATACCACATGTATCCAACTGGAACATTCTGACCCTCTGTCCATGTTGCCCTAACAAGTTGGCTTGTGCCCTTGCACTCCCAACCCTCCCTGCACACTGTATTGAAACATCGCGATATAGGCGATGGGCTATTTGAGAACTAGACGGTTCGCGGCTATGAGAGGGTCAGATTTGTAAGAATTTGGCTGGTAGCTTGACACTGAACAAAATATAAATCATCCTTTGCACCAGTACCACTCCCACCCCTATGATATAAGCCAATTAGAGGCGTTAAAGTAAAATGCAGAACTTGCTATCCAGTTCTTATAAAACAAGGAACCATCAACTAAACTAATATGACACTTTCTAGCGAAGGTAAGAACGGAAACACGAAGAGTATAGATTCCCAGGTGTGTAACTTGTGATGTTTGGAGACATCCTCTCTGTTTTCTAACTAATTCTTTCCCTTGTTCGAAAGAATATTTGGCTTTGACGTCAGAGAACGTGCCTTCAATGAGAAACCTTGGGCGCCACAGCTAAACAAAATATCTTTCAAAGCATCTGATGGGGGGAATGAAGGAAAAGTATTCTGTTTGTTCTCTGGTAATCCTGCAGTCGTTGCGTTAAAAAATCAACAAAACAAAGGTTCTAGCATTTGTGTTTGTGCTGCGTGAATATAGTGGATTATTATTGCGCTTGTAAAAAATGTTAACTTTCACTGAGAAGACAAAGGCGTGACGTTTCAGACAATCTTTTTGTGGAATTGGATTCATTATTATTCGGTTAACCCTTTACCTAACTTGAAAAGCAGACGACACTTGCAACAAAAATTACCGAACAACTAATTTGTTTCCATTTTTTGTCTCAAAAACATAGGTTATGACCCCTCATTGGAACGAGCTCGACAAGCTCGTTTCAATGAGGGGCCATAACCTATGTTTTTGAGACAAAAATGAAAACATAATGAAAATTAACTGACGATTTTTGAGAATAGCGTGTTCCGGTTTTGACGTTACGTTGGGTAAAGGGTTAAAAACACCAATCCGCAGATATTCAGATTGTCATTCACTCCTGCGACACTGTACCTTTCTCGCTAGTTATATTTTCAATGCACTATTCATAAAATTAATTGATGTAATCCACGACTCCGTGTTTTTTCCGCTTTCTTTTGAAAAACTAAGTCCGCGAAAATTAAAAACTCTTTGATAGTATACGTTGATGCATGAAAAGTAAAGGAGCCAAGCATGAAGACTAATGTATGTCTTATCAATGTGTTATTGAAATACTGCGTGTGAGTAATTTTATTCAACCTCAGTTGTGTTTGTTCATCTGGCAGGTTATGTATCACCCTTTCGGATTCCTTGTTTGTTTTTCTCTATTGGGGTTTAACGACACAACGTGTTAGGATCACGCTGTGAAGGACAGTTTTACGTGTGGAGGAAGCCAATGTTTTTTATTTACACAAATGAAGTCTACATTGAAACGGTTTGTAACCTTGGCGGAGTCGACTGACATTCTCCAGTGCCGTCCTCGTTCTGAGACCATCCATCTGATACGAAATGGGAAAGCCACTCAGTGTGATCCGGCGATCAGGATTCGATGTCGTATCATTGATGGGTATATAATAAAACTGGACAGCTGGAGTGGTCAATGGTCACATATCTCACCCGGCGCCATCTTGTGAGGACAGTTGTGGCTATAAATAAACAATGCTCAACAACAACAACAAAATTTCTCGTTTTTCTGTTTCCGACGTCCCGAAATCGTCGATGACTTTCTAAAGATTTTATGTTCCAATGAGACTAAAATCCTCCTCCTCTGATTGGACGAGAGCTCGCTTAGTATATTATATGTTTACGGCTCAAGTGGCAAATGTTATCGTCTGACGTCACAACGCGAAATATTTACAATGACGTCGTCTGTTTCGCACGAGAGGTTACAAGTCTCGGTTGAACATAAGCTCCGAGCTGCAAACTTCAGACCATGTTACCGTTAATTCATTTCATCATAATAACTTATAATGTTGATACTGTGACGTCTAGTGGGATCGGTGGCGTAACGGTAACCGGTTCTCGTCAGATCACCAAAGTTCAGCAACGTCGAGCGCGGTTAGAAGTTGGATGGGTGACCATTTCAGTGACTGATTCGTGTTCCCGCGTTGTGTCCTTGGGCAAGGCACTTAACCCCGATTGCCAACATGGGGGCGCGATGTGTACTAAGGCGTACTGCGCGTCGATGGTGCGCATGTCTTCAACCAATCTAACCCTGCCTGTGCCGCGGTGCGGAGTTCAGAGTTACGATGTTTGAGGGCTGACAGTTGCTCGTCGTTGCTCGGTGGTTCTCTCCGGCTTCCTCCACACGTAAAACTGTCACCGACATGATGTGACCCTGGTTGTTAAAGTGTCCTTAAACTCTAATAAATAAATAAATAAATAACTTTGACGTCTATGAAAAGTAAGAACGTTGATGATATGCACATTTCTCACCAATACAGACGAAATTGGAAGGTTTTCTAGCTAGGGTTTTGTTGTATGTTTGAAAATGTGTCACAGTCACGCCGTAACAGCTTCACGTCATCAAACGTCGCGGATGGGAAGAATTACTACACTGAGTGACTTGACATCATCGGAGGTGGGGGTAGGTGGACGCAGATTGAGTTTCGACATTTTATTCTGATGTCCCAAAGCAATCCAGATCAGCGTTGGGAGTTCGTATTGTATCATTTAGTGAACAAGAATTCAAACAATAATATTTCATTTTTTTCCAATTTCGTTGGAAAAGCTCTTAAAAGATGTGAAACTTTGCGTCCAGCTGTTCCAGTTTAGAGAGGGTTGTCGCTGGGCCAGACAACTGTCGAGCAGACGTTTAGTACTCTTATCAACTGCTGTCCGGAAAGACACAAGACATTGCAGGGTGCCTTCCGGGATTAAGCCCCTGATATTGTGCAGAATGAAATCATCTCGGCTGGGAGTAGAAAGGAATATAACTTTTCGTCGCCCAAGAAGGCCTTTGTTGTGATGGTTACGGAACAGACTGCGCGTAATAATAGATCCTTTGCATGGGGTTCTCTACCGCCCAGTTTTACCACTTGATAAAAATCGAAGACGTAAATACATGATGTTATTGCAAGCACAAATCATGTTAGCACATACCAATGAGGAAATAATGACACTTCACGGAGAAATAAGGACTCTTCACAAATTTAATAAAATCTTACACACATTCGAGATATGTTGTTTCTACATGTGTGAACTATTCACATCATTGCATTGATGTCAAATAAATCGAATTTTTATTTTATTAATTGTTTGTTCTTTCATCCTCTGTTAGCTTTTCGTCAATATAGTTCCTGTAGCTTAGGATGGGGAGTTGCCATGTTGCGGTATGACCGGGAGCGGACTGGACCAAGAAAAGTTACCGGGGAATGCAGAAACTTTTGATTTTGCGAACTGAACGAACGCCCCATCTGAGCGATCAGTGTCAGTTCACATAGAGGACATTTCGAGGGCATTTTGTGGCATGTTCATCGATCATTCGACAAAAAGGATTCTACCGGGGGTGGAGGGGGTCTCATCGGGAAGATCATAGTTCGGTCCAATCGGAGAAAATTTTGAATTTTGAAATTGAAGGAACGCCGTTTCCTTTCATCTGAGCGATCAATGTCTGCGTAGACTGCTGGTATATCGAAATGTCCTCTATGTGGACTGCCACTGGCAGTCCACATAGAGGACATTTCGATATACCGGCAGTCTATGCAATCAGATCAATTTCGCCTTTTGCTCATTTTCACAATATTGAACGCACCTACAGGTGTTGGGCTGCATCAAGTTTGGGGTCCCTCGGGGAACCCAAGGGGAGGGGTGGCACCGAGAATTTTCCCGGTGGATCATAAAGCCTGTCCGCCTCTGGGTATGGCCCCCTCCCTTCTAATAATATTCCTAGTCGAAACATTTTTGTTTAGACTGTAGTCCTAGATGTCGAGTCGTTCTTGCAAGTAATCATATTCTACTTCCTGTCTGTACTATATTTCATACTTGGACTTGGGTCACACGCACATTCGGTCAAAGAAATGAAGGCCTGTAGTGCCCGATTGGGGCTGTTGGGGTAAGGCAGCTTTCCTAATTTGGAGTAGGCCTACGGTAGCTAATTAACTAAGAAGTTGCGAAGCGCGTATCGCGACAACTGGGAGAGCGGTGGATCAGTGGTAGACTGTAGGACTTCTATGCTAGAAGTCCCGTGTTCGATCTCCGTCCGGGACGACCCGCGTTATGTCCTTGAGCAAGGCACTTTATCCCGGTTGCCTACATGCGGGCTCGATGACGCCGTTTACTAAGGCGTACTGCACATCGATGGTGTGCATGTCTTCAACCGCTGTAACCCTGCTTGAGTGGAGCTTGAACAGAGTTAGAATGTTGAGGAGCTGACAGTTGCTCGTCGATGATCGGTGGTTCTCTCCGGGTACTCCGGCTTCCTCCACCCGTAAAACTGTTGCGGTCACGATTGGTCATTGTGCATAAGTATGTGACCTTAAACACCAATAAATGAATAAATAAATAAATAAATAAATAAATAAATAAATAAATAAATAAATAAATAAATAAATAAATAAATAAATAAATATATCGCGACAACTGCTTGCATTTATCCACAAAGAAAAATCCAGGGAGTGCGGCTGCTCAGTGGTTACGGAATTGAACTTCAAATCGAAAGGTTCACGGTTCATTCCTCGCCAGTGGTGACTCCGTTGTGTCATTGGGCAAGTCACTTCATCTCCCGCATGGAGATACGGTGGTGTTGTGTACTAAGGCGTACTGCACATCGAATGGTGCACTTGCCTTCAACTAATTAATGCTAACCTTGCTAGTGTAGAGTTAATACGTTGGAAAGCTTGGCAGTTGCTCGCCGTTGCTCGGTGGTTCTATCCGAGTACTCCGGCTGCCTCCACCCGTAAAATTGTCCGACACGAGGTGACCCTGGCTGTCGAAAGTGTCGTAAAACCAAAAGAAATCGAAGGACCCGACGTCTAAAGCAAAGTGTGTGGTTTGATGTTACGATAAGCAGAAGGTGGTATCGTAAAACGAATGGAACAACAGCATAAACGTTTTATTTCAAACCACACACTGAACAGAAAGACTAGAGGACAAGCTGGGAGTCTGAAAAATACAATATGGTTCCTGTGAACTGATTCCGTAAGTGTGAAACACTTGAAACGTCCATAAGTTGTTATGTGTTTATGGTCTTTTTATATGAAACATAAACCTTAAAAACTCCTGATACAGCTATCGGGTGAAATCTCGGAACACCCAAAATTTTATCTTGCGTTGTTTCCTCTTGATTTTAGAAGATACGGATTAGTATATCTTGAAAAAAAGCGTTTATGAAAAATATTGAAAGTATGTATCAACATATTTTATCGTGTTGGTTGTAATTTTTATTTTTTTTATCGGTAGACGATTTCTGGTACAATATCACGTGGAACCGACAAAAAATTTGCTGTTATTGAATTGAAGCGTCGGAGAACCGTTGTCCGCGTCCAAACGGTATTTTAGTTGTCAAGCTTTCATTACCCCAGTCTAATCCTTTAACCCTATACCCAACGTAACGCCAAAACTGGCCAGCGCTGGTATCGAAAATCGCCAATTAATTTTCATTTTTTGTCTCAAAAACACAGGTTATGACCCCTTTTTGGAACGAGCTCGTTCCAATGGGGGTCATAACCTATGGTTTTGAAACAAAAAATGAAAGAAATAGTTATTCAAGAATTTTGTTTACAAGTATGGTCTGCTTTTCATGTTAAGTAAAGGGTTAAGGAATTCGACGCTGTTATTGCGAGTTGTTTACTCATTTTTCGTGGAGTTTGGGCGCAGAACACTGTTGATGTAATGTGATGCCCTTGCTTTTTGTCCGAGTATGGAACATAGGCAAAGGAATTGTTGACTTTTGCAAGGCACCCTATCATTTTCAAAGCTCTGATAGTTTCTCCCAGCACTCAAACAGCAAAAGTGTGACTATCGGGTCACACGATATTTATTTCCGCAGCCTACATCATTATTGTCCCAGAAATTATGAGCATCGATATCGGGAAAACACTCGAGAGGGGAAAATATACCCCCCCACCCCCCCTCCTTTAATAGGGGTAAATGTTTGTGTACACCTGTTGTTGCCGCTGTTGCCATCACTACCGCCGCGATGTGATGACGGTAGAGCTGGGAGCAGGGGTTTCTGCGAAGCTGATGTAGTTTTGTCTCCGGGTACGTCGGGGAGCCGTTGCCCGTGTCCAAACGGTATTTTGGTTGTCAAGCTCTCGTGACCCCAGTCTAATCCTTTAACCTTTTACCCAATGTAACCAATAAAACCGGCCAGCGCTATTATCAAAAATCGCCAATTAATTTTCATTATATTTCCATTTTTTGTCTCAAAAACATAGGTTATGACTCCCCTTTGGGCCGAGCTCGTTCCAATAAGGGGGTCATAACCTATGTTTTTGAGATAAAAAATGGAAAAAAATTACTTATTCAAGAAGTTTGTTTGCAAGTGTCGTCTGCTTTTCATGCCAGGTAAAGGGTGAAGCTATCCGACGCTGTTATTGCGATTTGTTTACTCACTTTTCGTGGAGTTTGGGCGCAGAACACTGTTGATGTAATGTGATGTCCTTTTACTCACAAAGAAATACATATATTCTTTCGTGCTCCAGGTATATATATATATATTTCAATCATTTAATTCCCCTTGCAAACATCAAGATATTAACACAACTGGGGAAACGACGCGGCCCAATTGTAAAACTACGGCTGTGATGAGTCTTCCTGTAACAATCGTAAACCGAGCTAATATCTGGGGTCACTGCAGTCTCCCTGCCTATACGACTAATTACGAACCCGTCCGACTAACTGAAATGTACACAATATTTCTGACCGCCTAATTGCACCAATATAACTGTAAGAATCCTGGTATATGTTACAGTACTTCTCAGCTATGTGGAGTTAGGCATGCCCCACTGGTAGAAAATGAAGTTATTAACTTCATAAACACCAGTAATACATTTTAGCTCAACTTTGACATAGTCAAATTTGAGGTTATGCCATAGCCCGTCGTCCGTCTGTACGTCTATCCATCTATCCGTCCGTCAACAATTCAGTATGGTTCGGGCTAGAGGCCGTATTTATGAACCGATCTTTACCAAACTTCTTGGGTACCTTTGTTATCACCGTGGGACGAGAACGAGTGTTTTGGGGTGCGGTCCGAAATTCAAGATGGCCACCAGCAGCCATTTTGTACCGAAATTAGTGCAATCAGTTTTTTGTACAGAACTTCTGTATGAAAGTTCTGATTTGAATAAATTTTTGTGTGAATGTTTAGTAACATGGAATACATCACATATAATACGGATTTTTTTCTCATGCAGAATTATGCAGATTAGATGAACTTTGATTTATTCGGTGCTACTTATATACAGTAAGTGCACATGTCAATACGGCTCGTGCTAGGGGTTGTATTTATGAACCGATCTTCACAAAACTTCTTGGGTACCTTTGTTATCACGTCGGGACAGGAAGGATTGTTTTTGGGTGCGGTCCAAAATTCAAGATGGCTGCCAGTGGCCATTTTGTACCGAAATTAGGTACAATCAGTTTTTTGTTCAGAACTTCTATACTGCTCGGGCTAGATGCCGTATTTATGAACCGATTTTACGAAACTTATTGGGTACCTTTGTTATCACCGTGGGACGAGAACGAGTGTTTTGGTGTGAGGTCCAAAATTCAAGATAGCCGCCGGCAGCCATTTTGTACCAAAGTTAGTACAGTCGGTTTTTGTACAGAACTTCTGTATGAAAGTTCTGATTTGAATAAATGTTTGCATGAATGTTTTGTAACATGGAATACATCACATATAATACGGGTTTTTATCTCATGCAGAAATTATTCAAATTAGATGGACTTTGATTTATTCAGTGCAACTTATACACAGTAAGTACACATGTCACATGGCTCGGGTTAGGGGCTGTATTTATGAACCTATCTTCACGAAACTTCTTGGGTACCTTTGTTATCACCTTGGGACGAGAACGAGTGTTTGGGGTGCGGTCCAAAATTCAAGATGGCTGCTGGCGGCCATTTTGTACTGAAATTAGGTACAATCAGATTTTTTTGTACAGAACGTCTATATGAAGGTTCTGATTTGAATAAATTTTTGAATGAATGTTTAGTATCATGGAATACATCACACATAATACGGGTTTTTTTCTCGTGCAGAAATTATGCAAATTAGATGAACTTTGATTTATTCAGTGCTACTTATACACAGTAACTGCACATGTCAATACGGCTCGAGCTGGAGGCTGTATTTATGAACCCATCTTCACGAAACTTCTCGGGTACCTTTGTTATCACCTTGGAACAGGAACGAGTGTTTTTGGGTGCGGTCCGAAATTCAAGATGGCTGCCGGTGTCCATTTTGTACCTAAATTAGATACAATCAGTTTTTTTGTACAGAACTTCTATATGAAGGTTCTGATTTGAATACACTTTTGAATGAATGTTTAGTAACATGGAATACATCACATATAATACAGGTTTTTTTCTCGTGCAGAAATTATGCAAATTAGATGAATATTGATTTATTCAGTGCTACTTATACACAATAAGTGCACATGTCAATACGGCTCGGACTGGAAGCTGTATTTATGAACCGATCTTCACGAAACTTCTTGAGTACCTTTGCTATCTCCTTGGGACAGGAACGAGTCTTTTTGGGTGCAGTCAGAAATTCAAGATGGCCGCCGACGGCCATTTTTTACTGAAATTAGGTAGAATCAGTTTTTTGTACAGAACTTCTAGAACTACTTTTGTTATCATCATGGGATGGTAACGAGTGCTTTGGGGCTCGGTCAAAAATTCAAAATGCCTGTTGGCAGTCATATTTACGGGAATTCTGTGTATTACATTTTTTGTACAGAACCTGTAAGGAAGATATTTTATGTCAGTAATGTTTTGCTATAAATTTATTGGTTGCCTTTATTATCACTGTGCTATGAGAACAAATATTTTGGGGTTCAGTCAGACCCACTCGGGGACTCAAAAAGGGAGATAATTAAAAATATTTTCCAAAAACACCCGACAAAATATTGTTTCTTGAATTCAGCATCCCTAGCATGTGTATATTCAAATGTGTTGAAGCCAAGTTTCTGTGTTAATATTTGGTGTTGTTTGGGGATGGTAAACATTATTAGCACAACCCGATTTTCTATTTACAATGAGAAAAATAAAACCTTCTCACACGTGGGAACCCTATGAGGTAAAGATAAAAAAATCAAATACCTATATTTTAAGAAGGACTGGACAAATATTTATTAATTAGTATGAATCAACATTAGAAGGGTTTGAATCAAACTGGCCCAAACAATTGCTAACATTTGGCT
Source organism: Pictodentalium vernedei (assembly GCA_031216915.1). Taxonomy (NCBI): domain Eukaryota; kingdom Metazoa; phylum Mollusca; class Scaphopoda; order Dentaliida; family Dentaliidae; genus Pictodentalium; species Pictodentalium vernedei. Next base: position 311,984,396 of record CM062292.1, on the reverse strand, counting down.
TATGGTGCGCCATACAAAGATCCCCATTGTAACGTTAAACCCCTGAAAAATTCTTTTGTAGTTTAGCATCTAACTGTCAACCTTTACAATACTTCACCTTTAAATTTGTTACAGGCTACGGTCAGCATTTATCTACAGGCCGTTACAATACTTTACATGTACCTTTGGTATCAGGTCATTACCTAGATGTGTGTCATTGCTGTGTCACATACTTTACATGTACATGTCTTACACAAGTTGAGCTACAGTGTTATTGACACTTTCATTCATCAACAGTTTCACTGGAATCTTGGAAAATTCGGTTGTGCCAATATGAACTAGTTCTATCATACCGAAACATACACGTGTAATATTTGATATTAAATCAACATCCCCGGGAAACACTGGACTTACATTTCGGCGATAATTTGGATTTTAATCACGTGTGTTGTAGCAGAATCAATCAACATCCGTGAAACACAGAACTTATATTTCGGCGAAAAGTTTTATTTTAATCACGTGTTTTGTAGCAGAATTCTCTTTTGGATTCTCAATAAGGTGAACGAAAGATAAACCCTGGTTTAGATGTGAAGATATTGGAGATGTGCAGAGATAAAAGGAAGCAGAGAGACAGGGGTGGCGTGGAGAGATTAGACTGACGGACGGACGGACGGACGGACGGACGGACGGACGGACATTAGGTAACTATTGATCAATTTACCATGGATGGATTTATTGGGGTTGTAATCAAATATAGTCAGAAAAGAATGTGGGTACAAAAGACACTTGTTAAAATAAGTGCACCGCAGCATCCCTCCCCACCTCGGGTCGGGAAGGGGTAGTGAATGGATCACTGAGTAATTTTAATTTTGATTTACATTTATTTTTCAAGGCCTCAGACAAATTTTGTGTCAGGCTCATTCTTGCCCTATTGACCCTACTGGGTTGTGTGTTCGAGATGGGGTGGGGTGGGATGGGATGGGATGGGGTGAGCGAAGGTCATTTTTCAGAACTTGCGAGGTATATATTGTTTATAGTTTTGTTTGAGTGAAACTGAGACTTGTGTGTAGTTCACCGAAGGGAGCTTAACTTATCATTTGACGTCCGTCGTCCGTCGTGAACTTTACATTATCGACTTTTCCTCACAAACTACTGGATCAAATTGAACTACATTTGGTGTGCATGTTCCTGGTCATATGTCAGTTCAAGTTTGTTCAAATAAACTTGCCGCAACCAGAGGGGGCGCCACAACGACATAACTGTGATAGCACCCATATATTTTTTCAAAAATTCAAAAAAATCTTCTTCTTCAGATCCACCTGTCAGAATCTTTTCATATTTGTTATATAGCATCTGTAGGGGGGGGGGGGGGAGGGGGGGGGGGTCAGATTCAAGTTTGTTCAAATCAAATCCCTGGGTTAAGATTTGAGCTCTCTACTGGAGCCCGAATTTTAACTTAGTGCAATATGTGGAAGCTTCTTTAAAAATCTTCTTCAGGTTCACCAGTCGAATTCGTTTGATATTTGGTATAGAACATCTCTTGGGGGTCACTTAATGAAATATGAGGCTGAAATTCTTTAAAAATCTTCTTCTTTAGATTTACCAGTCAGAATGCCGTTTGGTATACAACATCTATAGGGGTGTGAGATTCAAGTTTGTTCAAATCAGGTCCCTGAGTTAGTATTTGGACTCTCTATTGGAGCCCAAAGCTCAACTTAGTGCAATTTGAGGAAATTTCTTTAAAAATCTTCTTCTTCAGATCTACAAGTCAGAATCTTTTCATGTTTCGTATACAACATCTATAGGGGGTCAGATTCAAGTTTGTTCAAATCGAGTTCCTCGGTTATTATTTGAGCTCCCTATGGGAGCCCTCATTTTAATTCAGTGCAATATGAGGAAATTTCTTTAAAAATCTTCTTCTTCAGATCCACCAGTCAGAATCCTCTCATATTTCGTATACATCATCTCTAGGGGTCCAGATTCAAGTTTGTTCAAATCGTCAAGTTCCTCGGTTAATATTGGGCTGCCTATGGGAGTCCGAATTTTACCTTAGTGCAATATGAGGAAAAATCTTTTTCTTCAGATCCACCAGTCAGAATTCTTTAACATTTGGTTTTCATCATCTCTTAGGGGTCAGATTCAAGTTTGTTCAAATCGTGTCCCTGGGTTGAAACTTTTTGGTCTGGTAAGGACTCAGAAATTTTGAAACAAATTTCGAAAACAAATTATTTCTTTTGGATTTTTTATGCATTTTGTTCAATTTTGACACGAAAGAAAAGCATTTTTGGCTTGAAAATTTGGGGTCCGGCTCCAACTTTAAAATTTTGGAACCAAATTTGGAGAAAAAAAATGTTGGGGGTTGGGGGGGGGGGGGGGGTAATGCGTCTTGTTCAATTTTAAAACGGGAAAAAAATTTTAGCCTGAAAATTTTGGGTCCGGTTTGGACACCCGGAAATTTTGGACCGAAATTCGGAATTTTTTTTGTTGATTTTTATGCGTTTTGTTCAATTTGTCGCCGATTTCTTTTTTTTTTATAGCCTGAAAATTTTGTTCGGTTCCGACTCCTCTCCCTTCCTCGTTCGGGGGTGGGGGGGGGGGGGGTGGCAGTTAGCTGTAACAAAATGTTTGGCTGCAAAATATATTTTGAAACATTTTGTTCAATTTTAAGACGGGAAAAAAAATTTAGCCTGAAAATTTTGGGTCCGGTTTGGACACCGAAATTTTGGACCGAAATTCCGAATGCTTTCATATTTGGTTTCATATTTGGTATACAGCATCTGGGAGAGGGGGAGGGGGGTGGGTGGGTAAGGTGTGAGTGTAAGACTTAAGTTTGTTCAAATTGGGTCCTGGGTTAATATTTGTGCTCTATTTGGTCGGGGGCAGTGACATAACAATCTTTGGAAGTTTGGCAGTGCTAATTTACAGGTGATAGAATAGGAAACAGTCAGGAAGACCCAGGATGATAATCCTTTGACATGGACATTGCAGTTATGAATAATTTCATGACTTCATTCCTCTGTGTTGTTGATGAACCATGACTAACTGATTGTGATCCAAAATAGTTCTTTGAAGCACTTTATCAGGTAAGCGATTAAGGCGCCTTGGGGTCTCTTGTTTAGATACTGTGTTTTTGTGTGAGACATAAAAATTGTAAATAGTCAATGACACTGCAGGCAGGCAGGCAGGCAGGCAGGCAGGCAGGCGAGACACTTTTGATCAATTTACCATGAATGGATTTATGGGGTGTGTGATCAGATATAGTCAAAAAGAATGTGTGTGCAAAGGACACTTGTTAAAATAAGCCCACCCGGCCGCATCACCCCCTCCCACCTCGGACCGAGAAGGGGTAGTGAATGGGTCATTGTGTGATTTTAATTTTGCATTAAAATTATTTTTCACGGTCTTAGACAAATTGTGTGTCATGCACATTCTTGCCCTTATGACCCTATTGGGTTTTGTGGGCTAGATGGTGTTGGGTGGGGCGAGAGTCATTTTCAGAACTTGCGAGGTATATATTGTTCAAAGTATTGTGAGAGTGAAACCGAGACTTGTTTTTAAATTCTGTGTTTTTGTGTGAGACATAGAGAATATGTATTGTAAATGGTCAATGACACTTCAGCTCAACTTGTCCAAGAAGAGACTCAACTAAATAGAAAAATCCAGTAATGCCAAGTCATTTAATCACGTTTCTACAGAAAAGACACTACACCAAAGCTACATATGAAACCCGAAAAAGATCAGGTGAGGTAATGCGACCTGCAGGGTGTACTAATGGAATTGTTGACAATTGATATGCAAACTCAATATGGTTAAAAACATGTCCTCATATTGCACTAAGTTAAAATTTCGGCACCTGTAGGGGTCCCAAATATTAACCCATGAACTTGATTTGAACGAACTTGAATCTGCCCCCCCCCCCCTCCCCTAGAGGTGAATATATTACAGATATGCAGAAATAAACAGCAGAGAGGTGGCGTTGAGAGATTAGATAGATAGATAGATAGATAGAGAGAGAGAGAGAGAGAGAGAGAGACTCACACAGACAGGGAGAGAGGGGGGGGGGGGGGTATTTCCTGTTTCTTGAACACTTTCTCTGAATCCTGTACGAAAATCTTTAAACGCTCTTTACAAAAACCTGTTTCTGATTTCTTTAAAGATATTTTTCTCCCGAAAATAAATCCCCGTAAATCAAATGTTGGAAATTCACTACCCCTTCTCGCCCCGATGTTTACCGGGGATGATGCTGCCCGGTGGGCTTATTTCAACAAGTGTCTTTTGCACACATACTCTTTTCTGACTATATTTTTGAGCGTGCAGTATTATTAGAGCTAGATCCTTCAGCCACAATTCATTTTAAATTTCAGTACTTCCATCAAGAGTTTGGAAAATGTATAAAACTCGGAAAATCCTTTTCCTTTTAACTCGGAATGCTCAAACTCTCATTTTTAACTTTTCAGCTTGCTTTTATTAATAACAAGCTTAAAATTTAAGTTGACAGGCGAGCAACCAGGACTCTATAATAGGAGGTGCCCAAACCATTTTTTTTTTTTTTGGAGGGGAGAGGGGGTAGGAGTATAAAATTCGGAAGGCCATTGGGTTTGGGGTCTATGGCGAATATTTCAAAGGGGTGGGGGAGTGTGGAAAGGTCCCCATCTCAGCCCCGACTTCGTCATTGAGAGATGGAAATGACAGTTTGGCCATTCACAGAGTGTTTAAATGTTTTGGCCATTCACAGAGTGTTTAAATGTCTTTGTTAGTAACTCAGAACAATATTACTGATGGTAGAACGGTATAATACTTCGTGGTCTAGTGGTATTTCAGTCTGCTCTTGATCGAAAGGTACCGAGCTTGATTTTCCTTTATGATGTGTAAGATTACAGTACGTAGAGAGTGGATTGTAATTAAATCACCCGCAGAGTGAAAATATCACCCAAGCTATAACTTTCAAAGTTTGTACATATCGACAAAAAACACAAGCAATGTTTTAGCCAATAGACCTCCGGGTTTAACCCGGAGGTCCATTGGCTGAAACTTTGCTTGTGTTGGTTATGCATTGCAACAAACTTGCAATTATTGCTTGGGTGGAATTTACACTCTGCGGGTGATTTAGTGATAATACACTCTCCATGTACTGTACTTATTTTGTTATTTTCAAAAACATCTTACAAGTAAAGATGATTTCCTGATCGCCGGGAGCTGAGTATTTGTTATAAATACTCTTGTTAAATCAGTTGAAGTTTAAACTCATGCAAAACAATAATCACCGACGCAAGCTGCCTTTATTGCTTTTTCAAATTCTTTCCAATAAAATGTGTTTCAGTTGTATTGTTAATAATGTGTAATTGCGGCCATTGGATTGCGATGCTTCGTGGCCCAGTGGTAATTCACCATACCCACTCCGAATAGTTCTGTGTTCACTTCACCTTTGCGAAGCGAAAGTCAATTTGCATTTTCTTTGTGAAATGTCTGACGAGTAAAAATAATTTACAAGTATCTGCATAAAACAGTGACATTGAGGATATTACTCGCTGTCTCAAACTGTCATTGTTGTTGAATGAACAGCTCCAATGACAGTTTAGCCATTCGCAATGTGTTTAAAGATAACTTAGAATGACATAATTATTGCGTGTTTGATGTGATACCTCGTGGCTTAGAGGTATTTCAGTCTGTCTGTGATCGAAAGGTACTGGGTTCGCTTCCCGTGTGAGATAATTTATTTTGTTCCCTTCCAAACCATCATCTACGAAAACATGTTTTCCTGATCGCATGGAGCCGAGTATTTGTTACAAATAATCTTGTTAAATCCGTTCTCTTGTAAACTCAGGCAAAACAATAATTATCGCGACAAATCAGCTGCCGGCTAAAGTGTTATTATTATTATAACACAAGCTGTCATTGACGCTTTTTCAAATTGTTTCCAATAAAACTTGAATGTGTTTCAGTTGTATTGTTGATGTTGTATATATAGAGGACAAGCGTAGAAAAATAAAGAGCGTCGTGGCACAGTGGTAGTTTTAAGTAATCATCACCAAAAGGTTCCGAGTTCGATTCCCTGTTGCGAGAAGAAACTCGATTTGCTTTTTTCTTTGTTAAATTAATATCTGACGAGTGAAAAGGATTTCTTGGGACAAGTATCTGTATAAAACTGTTGAAACTCAAAATTTTACCTCCCCACTGACGCAAACTGTCATTCATAGCATTTTGTTGTTCTTGCTATAGTGAATATATTGACCACGCAATGTTTTGAAAGAGATTTTACGTGTGATGTACTGGATCAGCGGTAACGTGAGGTGTTTGACTTTTGATCTTGGGGTCCTGGGTTCGATTCCTCGACGAAGCACCAATTAATTATCAATACCAATCGCTAGATGAAGTTCAATGCTTGTGATAATAAATGTTTTGACACGGAAATAACAAACTGACCAGAAATGTAAGAGCTGCCAGTGTTTAAAAGCCATGGATGATTGCAAGCATTTTACAGGATATCAAGTTTTTTTTGTGTAAAATGAATTAAATTTCATCTTGATTGTCAAACTAATTTAAACCTCGAACTTTTAATGAATGCTTCTGTTTTACGTAATTGTTATTAGTATAAACAAATAAATAATTATAATACCAAAGATTTTAATGAATAATCTTTTTCAGACGCTCGTCTTTCAGAGTGAAGAAATTATTAGTGGTAATCCAGGCGCTTCCCTGTCACAAGTAGTCTCGATCACCCATATAACGATTTGAACGAAGGGAGAGAACGCAAAACAAAAATTCGGACAAAAAGACATTCCTGGGCGCAAGTTTAGAGAGTATTCAGCCTAAAATCGAAAACAGCTTAAAAATTTATTGCAAAATTATAATACCGAGACGCTATTTGCTCACCTGGGGTCTCGATTCCCCCAAATCCTTTGTTTCTGTTTACAGTCGTGGGCGGAATAAATAGCTCGTACAGATAAAGGTGAAATAAAACGTATAACGAAGATGTTTTGATGTGAATGAACTTATGAACAACGAATATATTCATTTCGTGGATTCATTTATTTATTTATTTTAACTTCGTTAATCTTAGTATTCTCACTTTAAATAACATAAATGAGATGTGACCAGTCAGTTCTGAATTATATCAGACATCAGTCCCGTGATAATTTATTACCAATACTCCCAATATTTTTTTTTATCTTGTAAACTAAAATAGAATAGTAGTAATATTCACATCAGTTATCGTCACGATTTGATAGGAAATTTGCAAATGCAAAAACGTCAATATTTGTTATTATAGAATGCGATTTTGATTTAAAATGGGCTGACCCAGGGGTCGGGGTCGGGTCAGGGTCGGGGTCGGAGTCGGGGTCAATTTCAAAGCAGAATCATATTCTAAGGATAGAAGTGTCAAAATGAGAAAAATATTTACCTTTTTGCACTCAGATGAACTATTGGTAATAAATGATCACGGGACTGATGTCTGATATAATTCAGAACTGAATGGTCACATCTCATTTATGTTATTTAAAGTGAGAATATCGAGATTAGCGTAGTTAAAATAAATACATAAATGAATCCACGCAATGAATATATTCGTTGTTCATTAGTTCTTTCGCATCAAAACATCTTCGTTAAACGGTTTATTTCGACTTTATCTGTACGATCTATTTATTCCGTTCACGACTGTAAACAGAGACAAAGGGTTTGGGGGAATCGAGACTCCAAGTGAGCAAATAGCGTCTCGGTATTATAATTTAGCAGGAAAATTTTAAGCTGTTTTCGATTTTAGGCTGAATACTCTCTAAACTTGCGACCAGAAATGTCTTTTTGTCCAATTTTTTGTTTTGAGTTCTGTCCCTTAGTTCAAATCGTGATTTGGGTGATCCAGACTACTTGTGACAGGGAAGCGCCTGGATTACCCCTAATAATTTCTTCACTCTGAAAGACGAGCGACTGAAAAAGATTATTCATTAAAATCTTTGGTTTTATAATTAGTTATTTGTTTATACTAATAACAATTACGTAAAACAGAAGCTTTCATTAAAAGGTCGAGGTTTAAATTAGTTTGACAATCAAGGTGAAATGTAATTCATTTTACACAAAACAAGCTTGATATCCTGTAAAAACGTAAAAAATGCTTGCAATCATCCATGGCTTTAAACACTGGCAGCTCTTTCATTTGGAGTCTGTTTGTGATTTCCGTGTCAAAACTTTTTTTGTCACAAGCATTGAACTTCATCAACCGATTGATGCTTCGTCGAGGAATCGAACCCAGGACCCCCAAGATCAAAAAAACAAATGATTCAAGTTACCGCTCAGCCGTTACAAACGCACATAAAATATCTTTCAAAACATCGCGTGGTCAATATATTCTCTAGTAAGAACAACAAAATGCTTAGACAGTTTGCGTCAGTGGGTAGGTAATATTTTGAGTTTCAAGAGTTTTATACAGAAACTTGTCCCAAGTAATCATTTTCACTCGTCAGGTATTAATTTTACAAAGAAAAAAGCAAGTCCAGTTCCTTTTCGCAACAGAGAATCGAACTCGGAACCTTTTGGTGGTGATTACTTAAAATTACCACTGTGCCACGCCGCTCTGTAATTTTTCATGCCTATCCTCTATATATACAACTGAAACACATTTCATTGGAAACAATTTGAAAAAGCGACAATGACAGCTTGTGTTATAACTTTGGCCGGCCGCTGATTTGTCGCGGTAATTATTGGTTTGCCGTAGTTTACAAGAGAACGTATTTAACAAGATTATTTGTAACAAATACTCGGCTCCTTGCGATCAGGAAAACATGTTTTCGTGGGTGATGGTTTGGAAGGGAACACAATAAATCATCTCACACATCATAAATGGGAATCGAACCCGGTACCTTTCGATCACAAGCAGATTGAAATACCACTACACCACGAAGTATTACATCAGACATGCAATAATTATGTGTTTCTAAGTTATCTGTAAACACATTGCGAATGGCCAAACAGTCATTGAAGCCTTTCATTCAGCAACAATGACAGTTTGAGTCAGTGAATAATATTCTGTCACTGTTTTATGCAGATGCCTGTAAATTATTTTTACTCGTCAAACATTTCACAAAGAAAATGCAAGTTGATTTTCGCTTCGCAAAGGTGAAGTGAACATGGAACCTTTCGGTCGTTGTTATAGTAAATTACCACGGGTTCACGAAGCACTGCAATCCACTGGCCGCAATTCTACAATATTAACAATACAATTGAAACACATTTTACTGGAAACAATTTGAAAAAGCTACAAAGGCAGCTTGCGAAGATGATTATTGTTTTGCATGAGTTTAAACTACAACTGATTTAACAAGTGTATTTATAACAAATACTCAGCTCCAGACGATCAGGAAATCATCTTTACTTGAGAGATGTTTTTTGAAAATAACAAAACGAATAATCTTGCTCATCAAAAAGGGGAATGGAACTCACAACCTTTCGATCAAACGCAAACTGAAATACCACTAGACCATGAAGAATACCATTCTCGCATCAGTTATATTGTTCTGAGTTACTGAAAAAGACATTTAACCCTTTACCCAACGCAGACGATATCAAAATTTATTATTTTAAATATCACTTTTTTAAATTTTTCAAAAAAGTTCAACAAAACCATATCATGTGCCCCTCATTGGAACGAGCTCATTCCAACGAGGTGTTACATGATATGGTTTTGTTGAAATTTTTTGAAAAATGATATTTTTTCAACTGAGTGGAAATCTACTCCACGTCCATTCTTTTGATAATCCCCGATCTCTGCACTGTTATATTTATAATACTTATTTTTCTCTTTTCATCTTTTATTTAAAGCTCCCCCTTTTATCTTGTTTTTTTCTGACCAGACGAGACATAATTATAAAGGGGGACAATATGATGATTTAAATTTGCAGAGGGACAAGACAACTGTTAACTCTTAGAAGCCGGGAGTCGAGTTTTCTTGCCTGTGATGTAATACGGCAGGTAATTTGGCTGTGACGGTTCAGCTATCTTTGGGCTGGGGTAGATTTAAACACTGAGCAGGTGCTTCTAGTCAAGTGCCGTCTGCCTGAATAGGCAGACGGCACTTGACTAGAAGCACCTCCTTTACTGTAAGTTTTTCGAGGTATGTCATGTTCAATAATTCATTCTGATTCCCCGGCTTCTTAGAGTTAAGATAGGTCCCCTTGATGTGCAGTGTTGTTTAGGACTGATGTTAGTTGTTGTTTTCAGCTTGGTCTTTGTTTTACGTGCTTTTCAAAGATTGTTTTTCTTCTGAATAGAGATTAAAAATTACTCGAATCTGTTGTCAGCAAAAACGATATAAGAAATCCTACTGTCAAAAAATATTAGTTCCTGTGAGAAGCACTCGAATCTCATCTTGGGAAATGATTAATATTAAAATATTTCCGACTGACAGATGATGCAAGAAAACTTCAACACCGAACCGACAAACATTACATTAGTTGTCTTAGTTTATAACACAAATTAAGAGTTGTTGATGGGAACGGCTGTTAATATTCTATTTTTAGCACACGCCTATATTTTAATGTAATCTGTTTTTGAAATGGTTTACTTTTGCTTTGTTAACCAAATATCAAAGGAATCAGCCGCACCCGCCAGTCAGGGGTGGCGACTGAAGTTTCCCCGACGGGGATGATTGGGGGGAGCTAGTATTCTGGAACCCATCCCCTGTCAGCCACAATAAAGAAACCAGTTTCCCCGACGATGACTCCCCCTCCTCGACATACCCCTCAGAAGTAAGAGATGTACCCGACTGTCCCACATTGGTAATTCTACACATCGGGAAATTACTCCTGTACAAGGAACATACCCTCCGAACATACCCCTGTCCTATAAGAAGGTTTTAGGTCACATAGCAACCACGTGCTACCATAGAAACTAAGATGGCGGCTTCCACTATACAAAATGGACGACGGAAACAAGTATCAACCTAACAATACGCACCTCGCATGCGCACTAACACCACATATCACTATGGAGATGAGAACATGGCCGTTCACGCGGGTTACCATGACAACCAAACATGGCGCTACTAGGTCACGTGACTATGACGTCACTTCCTAGGTCCTGCACTAGGTCTTGCCAATGTGGGACGGTCGGGTACATCTCCTACTACTCCTCTCCAGCTTGACGTCACCACTGCAATTTCCAAATTGAGCAGTTGAAAAAAATAGGTAAAAAAAAGCATAATTATCATGTGACCCATCATTGGAACTTGCTAGTCGAGCTCGTTCCTATGAGCGGGCACGTGATATGTTTTTGTTAAAATTGGGGAAAAATAATTAAAATTATACATTTTGATATCATATGCGTTGTTTAAACGGTTAACACTGCTCGAAACGCTCCTGTTTTGACAGATAGCTGGAAGAAGTAGTAGCACGAAATTTGTCAACCGACTTCAATAAGTGCACAGCTCCAACCCCATAGGTACGAGTCGGGTGGTAATTGCTGATACAGAAATTGTGTTTCACAAGCTCAGTTGCAACTAAAGGATGGAACTGAATTGTGGTGAGCAACAATGTTCACCGTGCAGCTGAGTTTATAAAAAAGACGGAATTGTTTGGACAGCACCTGTTTTCGCTTTGCGACGCCCTAAAACCAAAAAGAAACTTAACCCTTTGAACCCTGGTGGTGTCTTCCATGTCAGTTCAATGGCAGAAATCGGAAGAGTCCATATTTATTATTTGGGGTTATACCAATTAATATTTTCAACGTGCAGTCTTAGGGCTGGCTGCACGTTGAAAATATTGATTGGTCAGCCCCACGCATTTACCTTGTAAACATCCCCTTTAATGACATTTTGACGTAGCTTATGGACTGGCCGGAAAACAACGGCCTCTGGTGTTTAAAGGGTTAAGAACCAAATCTCACTCATTGTTTTTATTATTAGTCTAAATGGTATGTCGTGGCGATTAACTCAAGTTTACCATAAAGTGGGTTGGCACTACTAAATGGACTTGTGCTACACGCCAGTTTTAAAAATGCATTCAGTATGAACTATTTAGCAAAACGTTGAAGGCTATCAAAACTCCAGTTAGATTCCCATGCCCGTGTAATTTAATTTCATTAACGCATACAGTACTGTGGGCACAAATCGTACAGTGAATTTCGATAGGATCGCGACTGGGTCCTGACCCGGTCAAAATTATCTTTCCGCTTGTCTTCCCATTGCATTGATGACCCGCCCCCCTGCACCCCCCCCCGCCCCCCCCCCCCTCCCCCCGCTTCCTCCTCATCGGGAAAAATGAGTGAACACTGAATCTGAGATTCACTCATTGATTATATACCAATATCTGACATTGATCCCTCAACGATGGAGTGCATGTTTAAAAAGAGAGCATCAAACTTTTGGAGAGAGGCAACTTCGGTCGCGTTTACCCCTTTACCCAACGTAACGGAAAAAACCGACCAGCGCTATTCACAAAATTCACCATTCAATTTTCATTAGTTTGTTTCCTCAAAAACAAAGCTGATGACCCCTCATTGGAACGAGCTCGTTCCAATGAGGGGTCATAAGCTATGTTTTTAAGGAAAAAAAATGAAAAACGTTATTCAAGATTTTTGTTTGCAAGTGTCGTCTGCCTTTCGGGTTAGGTAAAGGGTTATACAAGCCACACGCCGTCATTAACGGAAGCACTTCGTGTAGCTAAGTGAGAAAATATCGCAAAAACAGAGTGAGGCACATCTAGAAGTAACCTGCGTGATACACCTACAGTGACTTTCTTGCTGCTTCACAGTTATATGTGGGGATTGTTAGCCGCCAGGGCATCTTCAAATCCAGGAATGAAAAACTGTCTCCTCTCAAGCTGTATCGGAGTGTAATTTCCCCTCCAAAAGCTGTCTCTAATAAGAACATGTTTTTTTTTAATATTTCTCTGCAAGAATTAACTAAAACAGAAAAAAATTTGTTTTCTCGCATTATAGAACCGCATACTCACGAGACCAACTCACACTCTACTTTAGTACTAAAAATGCCCGTCCCTTACTTTAGGATGTATCAGGGCATGGGGGTCCTTTTTGGCTAACTCTACATGTGGCAAGGTCCATAATATGGGAACTGAAATGTCTGATGATGGCTTTACAGCAATCAAATTACAGTTACTGATTTGGTAGAACAAATTCTGTTTTGATAATTATTACGTGATGACGTTGAATTTAACTGCATATGTTTGGCTGGCATTGGTAGAGAAGCACACTTGTATGGCTTTAAAATGCCAGGCGGGGTACCGGACATAGGGTCGCTGAAAGTATGGTGGTTGTTTTTTTTACCCTTGGACGATCTGTTCAGCACTTAGTAGTCCGTCCTCTCTCCAGCGGCATGTAACACCATTGTAATCTCCGTGATATACACCGAGCCACCATGGCTCCAGAAATCAGTAAGCAGTTTCCTATGTCAAGCCTCCAAAAGGCGTCAATCACTTTATCCGCCACCACCTCAGGGTATTATGCGAAGCTGGTATCATCGCAGAAAAAACCAATAATTGGAGTATCATTCCTAAGGTCTTGAACTTTAGAAAAAAATTATTTTTTCTTGTGTGAAACTTTCAGCTGTACATCTCAGCTCGCAGAGTTTTTACAACGTACACCTTTTAGGAAAGTGTCCACCTGTAATGTCAGTCGTAAATCCACTTTTTGATAACCAATCTTTTTCTTATCACATAGTGTTGTTGTTGATGAATGATAAACTATTTTCTAATAATTGATAGTGGACGAAGAGGGCAAAAGGGAGGGCACTCTTATCCTTATCGAGAAATGCAGTGGGAGATGACGGGGTTAGAATATGCAAAGTCACATAAGGTATCACAGTACTAAATATTTTCCGATAGGCGACCATTATAACGTTCAGGTGAAAAACAAATATGATCGCACACTTCAATTTTGGCATTCAAATATCTGTGTGAAGTATAGCCCTTCAGGCAACTTTTTCTGGCCCGAAAACAGTGGACCATGCAACAAATGAGAGAGAAAAACTGATAGGAACGAAGTACCGGCCATGTGCGTAGATTAAAAACACACCAATAGTCAGTTGTATTTTAGGTCCAAAAAGTCATCAAATCGCCATCCTTATTTATCAGGAATATTCAACAATAGTGCAAGATGTCAGTAGAATGCTCCAAATATTTCTTGAAACAATATATTTTCCCAAGGCTGTTTAGTTTCGGAAATTACATCATTTCTGGGTGCAACTTTTCAAGGCGGGTAACTCTAATCCAAATATTCAGTATAGTCATACCATAAGACCAGTGTATTCCGATTTTCATAACTGTAATGATAGAAGACCGTTGTTTATTTACCTAAGACGATTAGCAGACGACACTTGCAAACAGTTTTAGAATAACTAAAATTTTAAGTTTTTGCTCCCAAAACATAGCTTATGTTCCCTCATTGGAACGAGCTCGCCGAGGTCGTTCCAATGATGGGTCATAAACTATGTTTCGGAGCCAAAAAACTGAAAAATAATCAAATTTGAATGGCGATTTTTTATGTACCCTTTACGTTGGGTAATGGGTTAAATGCATTTTCTTTAAAACATAAATAATTGCATGAAGTTACTAACACCGACTTTATTTCTAGATTTTATGGAACGTCCATAGTTGTATTCTGTCTGGCCATCAACTCATCTGACATGTGAAAACGGCTTTATATGTGACTGTGATAAGAAACACGAAATACCAACTCAGCAGAACTGAAATAAAGAATCAAAGCTGTATTTCTTTATAAATCTGTTAAGATGCAATTTCACATCTCAGTATCAAGAATTAAACAAAACAAAGTTGAGTATCAGACTCGATTGTAACAAGATAACAGTTACTTCACAGCGAAAGTATTTTCACGACACCCATTGCAACTCAAACGTCCACACCAATTTGAAAAGCATGGCAAAGTTAGGAAATGCTTGATTTCAACCTATTTTCTACAGTCGTTGCTGCGTTTAATTAGCCGTCTCTGCTCATGGAAGGAAGTGGAGATAGAGCCGATATACAAAACAATGACCGGGTCAGACCTACACCTACTATTTAAGGTGACTGGTATGGAGTGTCATTTTGTATGTATAAGTAATGCTGCAAGGGTGTGTGGAGAGAGTTGGTACCCAACTTTTCGCCCTGGTCCAAAAATGCAACGCCCAGAATGAAATGATGGCCAACTAATTTTTATTATAATCTGTGCACCAGGTCTCTTCTTTATCTTGTGTTGGAGAGAAATTGGAAGGATGTTGCCGTGCTACGCGAGTAATATCTAACTCATATATCGCCCAATGAGTGCAACAAGGCGCCGTCTGCAATGCTTCTAGCATTGCAGATAGCGCCTTGTTGCACTCAAGGGACGATATGGCCGTAATGAAAATGCAGCGCCAGGAAATGCTTATCATTACAAATAGTATCCCCTCTGGCGGAGTTTTTTTTCTGGTCTTGGCTTGTAGTAATCAGTTGTATTCATTTGTTTTTCAATTCTTTATAGAGCCAAAAGTAGAGGACAAGAAGGCACAAAAACAGGAGACAACAACCAGTACCTTCCCCACGACCACCCTGGATGTTTTTGAAGAATACTTTGACCAAACATACAATGATTTCCAGGCCGATTCTTCGCAGGTACAAACGAAGAATTCCGAAGATATGTCAAACGAAGTCCGCGAAAAGATGATGCAACAATACTTCTCCAAGAGCAGAGGTGAGTGAGGATGAATTTTAACCCGTGGCACGAAATGTTTGCAACAAGCTATGTTTCATTTTAGTCCAATAGTATGTGTTGGAAGAATCCTTATTGTTTTTATGGCTTGATTAAAGAATAAATACAACGTGCGGCCTTCAGACTGCAGGTTGATATTATTAATTATTCAAACCACGTGATATTATTAATTCGTCTGCTCTACATTAATTTCAACTCTGTTCGAACGCGAACCTTAGGTGATCCAGGTCGTCGACAGCTATGTTTTGATTTTTCTTGTTCCATTCTTTATTTCGAATAATAACATTGACGAAGCGTTCGAGGAAACGTTGACGATCCGAATAACTGGTACCATAAAAAGAAAAGGTATTTTTCCAAATGATTGGTGGGAGCACGGTGGATTATTGGCGTGAGCATTGAACAGCAGCCTGAAAAGGCGTAGATTCTATCCTTACCCGCGTCATCTTCAATTTGATCTTGAGCTAGACACTTAACCCCAACTGCTCAAGTCAGAACACGGCGGAACAGTGTGCTAAGGCATACCACGCATCGATGGTTCACATTTCTTCAAGCGATGCTAACCACGATTGAACGAGGTTTGGAAGATGGACAGTCCTTCGCAAGCCTGGAAATAAGCAGACTGTCATCTGCAGAATGAGGTCCCCAGGGGGTGAACTTGGTGATTCTACCCTGCACAGCAGGGTAGCATCACTAAATTTATCCTTTGTGAACCTCAGTGTGAATCAGGGTCTCAGGCCTAAAGAGAAAGAGGAACCCAGGGGATATATTAGGGGATACAAGCCCACTGTATGGGATAGCATCAGCAAATTCACCCTCTGAGCACCTAAATCTGCAAATGACAAATGGCTCATTTCCAGACTTGGTCCTTCGGTTATGCACCACTGTTCAGTGGCTCTCCCCGTGTACTCCGGTTTCCTCCGTCCTTGAAACTTGGTGATACGATATGATCCTGGTTGTTTGGAGAGTCCTTCGCTTGAGATCCCATTCTGGACACCATCTCGACCCTGATACAAATCACAGGACATGCGCATTATCATGATAATCTGTATGTATTATTTTAAATATTTTTTTTCTTCAAATTTTTAAAAACATTTCAACAAAACCATACCATGTGACCCCTCATTGGAACGAGTTTGTCGAGCTCGTTCCAATGATGGGTCACATGATATAGTTTTGTTGAAATTTTTTTAAAAAATTCAGCTGCTTAATTTGTAAATTTGCGGCGGGTGGTTGTGTCCGATTCATTGGTAAAACGTTAATGTGTTAAAGGCTTAGCAGTAATATCAGATAGAGATTCCCCAACAGATTTCGCATCGTCTTTTTGGAAGAATGATACAATAAACTATGTGTTCCTTTAATTAAGTGGGTATTTTGGTGTTTTCTCCCAATTCCCCCGTTCTTTCGATGCTGGTGGCTTTGTATTTTTTATCATTTAGTTTGAATTGTAGCTCATTATCTGTTGAACTGCTTCCAAGCACTGCAAGTTTAATAATCTAATGGTGTGTTTTTCAGGTATCTTTTTGTTTTCACATATCTTGTAAGTTATTTGTTTCTTTTGTGGAAGTTTGCATTCATTCATCTCCGATTGGTGTTTGTTAACTCTCGCCTCCCCGATTTCCTTTGAATGGACTATCAAAGCATGTCATAGCAGCTGTGAAGCAGCCATGTCTTGACTTTATAACACATTCAAGATAAATTATCGCCAGTTTCTTATGAAAATATTGTAGTCGAATGAATTATATCAGGTTTTCTATTCTTTATATACCTGTCACGACAAAATGTCTTCTGCTCACAATCTATTCGGGAAAAATATTCCTGTAAATACTTGAAAATGTTAAAACTTTGGTTAGCTCGAATCTTGACAGAACTGAAAAATTTCCATCTTTGTATGGATGGGAGAGCAGGGACATGGCGATAGAGGAAGGGTAGGAGTGTCTTACCCTCAATCTAGGCCAAAACGTTCAATACTCAGAAATTCTAAGCCTAAAAGCATCAACAGTTGGATGTTTTATGCCCCATGGTAGATTTCGTTTCAATTTATCTGTGACTGCGAACATTCCTGACAGTGTTGTAACCACAATTCATGCCATTTTCTAATTGAAGCCAATATTTAGTCCACTGCGTGCAGCAAGACGCCTTGTTGCACTCAAGAGGTCAATTCAAACTCTGGAACTCAAAGGTGGCATATTTCGAAATCCCAGTGGAGAGGGTACAGTCTGATTTCGTCAGCAGTTGGAAAATTACAGTTAGTAATGGGAGATTTTCACTCAAGGTGTGTGTGTGGGGGGGGGGGGGGGGGGGGGGGTGGGGGTGGGGGGGGGGGGGTGCAAATGGTTTTCTCAAAAGTACAGTTGGAAATTCAGAGAGGATACCACCACCCCAACCCCCCACCCCCACCCCGAACTAAAAACCCCAATCTAGGTCTATGATGGAGAGTTGAAGCTGGTGGATGCGAATCGAACGTTTCCATGAATAGGATGGAAATATGGTCAACACATGTATGTGGGAGTGGGGTGAGGGTGCTTGGTATGTCAGCAGTAAGAGATATGATAAACGGGACAGATTGGCCGGACTTCGCCCCGGATCTCGGAAGTGAAGTCATAGTCACGTGACCCAGTTTCGCCACGTCTAGTTGTGATGGTAGCCCGCGTGAGCGACCATCTGGTGAAGGCATCCTCATAATGATGTGTGGTCTTAATGCGCATGGGCAGCGCGTGTTGTAAAGGTGACACGTGTTTCCGTCGTCCATTTTGTATACTGGAGGCTGAAATCACTAAATCCTCGGTTTCTACCTATTTATTTCAGGTAGGATTCACCCACAATTCTCCTTTCTCCCTATAATAGGCGCGTTCCTTTCTATACGAGTAAACTTAATTACCCATAATCACAGGTTACTTCGTAAAAGTACCCGAATAGACCAGAAAATGGCTCCAAATCACAAAAAAAATCACCGAAACGGACTCCACAGACTCCTCCTTTTTCCAATAATAGATATCTTCGTACTTTGTCTAACTCCGCTTGTTCTCACCCAAGGAGGACTAGTGGAGGGACCACTTCCCCTACAGTAGGACCATGAAATCCTTCTTGTTTTCATCCAGGCTTTCATGCTTTGGATATGGTTAAAATAATACATTTTTAACGTTCAACTTTCTTCTATTTAGGTAACAATGAAGCTGTTTCTCATTGGTACAGCAGTTTCTTCTTCTTTGTGAAACATTCTACTATGGTTTGTAAATTGTCAGATATTCCTTAACAGTCTTTCTGCAGATTGGACATCTTCTCAATGGTTTCTAACAGTCTTTGCACAGCCACAAATGATTACTTGGTCGCGGAGCGACATTGGCACCAGCTTAAAAGCAGAAACAACATTTCATCTTCTGTGAATCTTCTATTTTTGGGACTTCTTCTTCTTGAACTTCTTCGACTTCCATGAATTCTGGTGGAAAATTATGAGTGTAATAATAGTCTGGGGAATATTTTCTGTGTTCTCGTATGTCAACATCTTCATGACGCACAATTCTACCACAGTGAAATCTTTCAGTTCTATCTTCGCTACCAAGATAAAATAATCCTTGCTAGTTCCTTCGATGTTTTTGTACATTAACTTGGTTACATGAAGTCGAAAGTCTTGAGACGAGTTTCGTATAATGAATACTTGATGTGTTTCGGAGGTCTCTGTTCGGTCCCGATTTTCCATTGAGCTACCAGTAAGTTAGGCCCATTCTCTCCACGTTGAAGCTGCTCTGTTTGGGGTGGCGGAAAAAATGTTTCGAATAAAACGCTCTCTGGGTAGTCTCTTTATTTTCATTCGATCGACGCTATCTGTATCAAACATGGAATTGTGAACATTCTTAATCATTCGTCTTTGATTTTCTTCCTCTCTTCGACTTGGGTTCTCCCTTTTCAAGCCCCCACCCCCTTTCTTTACTATATTCACTGCTTTGGTCACTTGTTCCAAATCTCTCGTGGTAAAATGAACCCAACGTCGTTCTTGAACAGTTGAATCTGTCATTCGTTGTTGATTTTGAAGACGGTCACATTCGAAGACATCTTTCTTCTTCGGTGGTCGACTCACAACTGAGCTGAAAAGCAGAAGCAGAATCAATGGTTTTTGCGCCCCAAAGGCGCGCAGGGACGGTGTGAGGCCCTCCCCTTTCGATCCTCTTTGCCTGTATATTAAAATTGTTTCCACATGTCCTGTCGCGTTAAAGGAGGAAAGTGTTACGGTACTCAGTGGCGTCTGTGTTTTCGTCTGTTCTTCTTTGGAGGGGGTGGCTGCGTTGGTGATACCTCCGCCACTTTCTACATCGATGGGATAGTTAGCTGCAAAACTACTCCCACACAACTTCCCAAGCGATCTTTCAATAGCGAAAATGTGAATTGTTTCAAAAGATTATTATCAGACACTGACTACGCCGATGTGCTCAATAGCTCATGTGCTAATGATGCTTATAACACCTTTCTGGGCAGTTTTCGCAGATCTTTTGACCAAGCCTTTCCTCTACAAAATAAGCCAACTCCCAAAAAATACATTAAACACGAACCGTGGATGACATCAGGATTATTACAATCCTCATTAACCAAAAAAGGTTATACCTAAAAAAACTTAAATCACCTACTGTTTTAACAAAACTAGATATAAAACCCATTGTGATCTATTCAATCGATTGAAACGGATTCGTAAAGCTGAATATTACACCAATATCCTTTGGGAAAACAAACACAATATGAAATTGACATGGCAAATCTTACGTAAGGCCATCAACAAGTCTGACAGAGGTCATGTATTACCTTCCGTTTTTAACGATGGCAATACTAAAATCAGCATGCCAAAAGAGGTTGCAGAAAAATTTAACTCGTTTTTCGTAAACATTGGTAAAACAATAAATGACCAGGTATCCTCATCTACCCACCATTTTTCTGAATATTTAACCGATAAGAACAACAATGAATCGTTCTTCATTGCACCCACAAACATTCAAGAAGTAATTCTCTGTATTAATAAACTTTGCCCCAAAACAAGTAAAGATAATAACAACGTTTCGACACGTTTATTGAAACAGATCTCATTCGAAGTGGCACAGCCCTTAACCCATATAATAAACCTCTCATTCTCCACAGGAAAAGTACCAATGGAAATGAAAGTAGCGAAGATTATACCCATCTACAAGTCTGGCGATGAGCATAACTTTAACAACTACCGACCAATCAGCATCTTACCCTCTTTCTCAAAAGTCATTGAAAAAATAATGTACACAAGGTTAACCAGTTTTATTGAAAAACACGATATTTTAAATCACTACCAATTTGGCTTCAGAGGTGGTCACTCCACGATTCACCCTATTTTACACCTTCTAAATAATGTCGTAGCTATGAACGATAAACCAACGAGAGACTGCACGTTGTCGGTATTTTTAGATTTCTCAAAGGCATTCGACACAATTGACCATTCTATTTTAACACATAAATTAGAATGCTACGGTATCAGAGGCTTAGCCAATGCATGGTTTGTGGATTATCTGTCTGAAAGAAATCAATTTGTACAATTCATGGATTGTTCATCTGACCCGAAACAAATTTCAACAGGAGTTCCCCAGGGGTCCATTCTAGGCCCTATTTTATTTTTGTTATACATTAACGATATACCAACATCAACGAGTCTAAATGTTTTGTCCTTTGCCGACGACACAACAGTTGTTACATCGGGTCACAACTTGGATATACTTATTGAAAAAACCAATGTATAACTTGCAAAAATTAGTGACTGGTGCTCTGCCAATAGACTCCTGCTAAATGCCAGTAAAACTAAATTCATTCTGCTTCATCCATATAATGACTTGTATAACATCGGTGACAAATGTTTATCCCTGAACAACACGAATATTGAATTGGTTGGCAAGCATGAAGACAATAAAACAGTAAAATTTCTTGGTATCCATATGGATGAAAATTTAAGTTTCAAACAACATATCTCAATAGTTTGCTCTAAAATTTCAAGAGCCATATACGCCATTAACAGAGCAAAAAACACTCTCCCAACGGATGCATTGAAAACGTTGTACTTCTCGCTCGTGCATAGCCATCTCCTATATGGTATCCACATTTGGGGTCACGTGCCTTCAACTAACCGAATCTCAATCCTGCAAAAAAAGGCCATACGCATAATAAATCGGAAAAAACGGAATTCCCATACCGACCCCCTCTTTAGAAAGCAAAAGATCTTGAAGTTTGAAGATCTATACAAACTTCATGTTCTTCTATTCATGCACGACTGGTCTAACTGCAATTTACCAGTCTCATTCCAAGACACTTTTAAAATATACATAAACCCAACTGGAATGGAAACCAGACAGTCTGGAAAAATAGAAACCCAAATACCAAGAACTAAATTCTCTTCTGATCTGCCAATGCATACTTTTCCTAGGCTATGGAACGATATTTCACCCTCATTACAGAATAAGTCAAGGTCCGAATTTAAGAAAACAATTACTGAAAGATTCCTGAATCAGTATAACTCACATATAACCGAAT
The DNA here is from genome assembly GCA_031216915.1 of Pictodentalium vernedei. Taxonomy (NCBI): domain Eukaryota; kingdom Metazoa; phylum Mollusca; class Scaphopoda; order Dentaliida; family Dentaliidae; genus Pictodentalium; species Pictodentalium vernedei. The sequence goes on along the minus strand of CM062292.1, from coordinate 311,962,196 downwards.
GTAACAACCCAGAATGCCCCGACTGCACTTAACGCTATTCTCAACGTCTGTTCAACCTTTTCTCAACATAACGCCACAAACCAGCTCTCGTAGTAAAGAAAGAAAAAAAAGAAAAGAAAAACATTTCTGGGAGTCGTTGGCTGTGTTTTGGGGACAGAAGGTAGAAGGGAAGAAATAGTAATTCAAATATGTTTTTGTAGGCTTCGCCAGGAATCCGTGTTGGGCAGGGGTACCCCCCCCCCCCCCCCACCTCACCAAAAAGTAGAGGAAAAAAGGGGGAAAAAAGGGAAGGGAAGGGAGGAAAAAAAAAAAAGACCCCCCCCCCCCCCCTTCAAAAAAAAAAAAACAAATAAGAAAACGAATCAATCAACCCTGCATTAAAAACTAAAAAATTAACAAGCGTTGGTGGTTTCTGAAACTTCTATATCTCCTTGGTGTCAACTTTATTCACTTTTGTTTGTTTAAAGATGGAAGCCCCACCCCCCCCCCCCCTCCACCCCCCTCCCCCTATAATTTTGATAACGATAATAAGTAAACCTATGCTGGTAACCTTGGGGATGTGTTGCGTGGAAAAGCAAACGAACAGGAATAACAACTCGCCATTTAACTTTCGTGATTTTTCTCTTCCTCGTTTCTTTGTTTGTCTCAGAGACATAGCCTGTGACCCCTACATGTATGGCCTCCATTAAATTTTTAATTTATCTCGACCGAAAATAACTTGAAGACAGTTCTATCATTCCTCCTACAATAAGAACACAGATTGGAGGGAAATCTATAAACTCTGCTGTCTTGAAAACCCATGTGTTGCTTTTTTGTTGTTGTTTGTGGGGAGTGACAGGAAGACAGCCACTAGGGCTATGCCACTTCCCGTAGTATACTATCTTTTTGTTTATCACCGATCAGTGTTACTGTTTATGCTTTGTATACTACAAAATAAAATTTCATTTCATTTCATTTCATTACCTCCTTTGGCGGTGTTGAGGGAGGAGTGCTGGTGGACTGACTTGGCTGGTAAGGTCTAGTCCTCGTAGCTGCCGGTGGTGTGGTGCTTTCTGGTGTTGTGCGTAAGTAGTAGCTGCTAAGATTTCTTACGGTGTTTTTTGTGATGTTTTCATCGATGCTGCAGTTTTTCAGGGCTTTAATCTCGGCTCGTAGGTATTTTAGGTGGCCGTCATCTCTGACCTCTTCTTCTAGGATGCCTTCCACGGACTCCGATGGTGATTGCTTCCTGGATGGGGTCCCGGTCGGAAAAAGCAGGAGAAGCAAGAGCGGGTTCAGCGACATGTGCGATGTCCGACTCAACTTCCTGCTCCACAAACAGGCATTCCTCCTCCATCTCCTCTTCCGAGGAAGAGTGTAAGGGGCTGGAGATTGGCCTGTTGCCTGGCGAACCAGCGCCCTGCTGACCCTTCACCGGAGTGGAAGGTACCGAGCTGGACGTGGAACGGTCAGAGGTAGCAGGCATTGAGCTTTCAACGCCATGATTAGCCTCCCTCTCTTCCTTTTCCATCTTTTTCTTTTCCACGAACTCCGTCAGTCGGTGGGCATCGCGTCGTCTGGCGGAAGGTCCCTTTCTTTTCCTTTTCTTCTTTTGGCTGTCTTCTGTCGGGATTCGTCGGGATTCATCCTTCAGCAAGTCCGAGTCACTTGGAGGGTGACCAGAGCGGAGGAAATCCCCGCACGAAAGGCACTATACCTCTCCAGGGACGTCGGTTCGGTTTCTTTGTCAAAATCCACTGTCAGGTGAATTTTACCCTTGAGCACCTGGATACTCCAGGTGGTAGCAAGGGTAGCCTTCACTCTGACCAGTTTGTCTTGTATAACAAGTGGGAGCTCCATTGATCAGTTGTTAGCACCTCGGAGTCAAAGGTGCGAATGCTGAGCTGAAAACCGAGTGCGCCCCATTTTATAGTCTTTAATACAGCGACATCTAGTGGAGATTCTCATCTATGGCGTCATCAACCAATACATCATTGTCCATTAGATCGATTGTGAACATGTTCACTATGGTTTCCATCGGTATTGCGCGACAACGATATTTCTAATAAAATAAACAGTACTCTTCACACACAGGTAACGATCCTTGGATGAGTTTCGCATTAAACATCCAATATCCGGAATTCTTCTTCAGAAAATTCTCAAACGGTCTGTGTTGTGATGGTTATCCATAGGAATCAAAGTATTCTGCATTGTGATGACTCACAACGAGAGCCAACCAATGTTCACCTTTTCTGTGATTTGTATCTGTGTTGGCTACCAAAGCCACTGGTCTGTGATCTGGTAATCTTCTTGATAATCTGTTTCTTGCAAACACGCCCAAACACACCCCCTTCAAACAAACATCTAATCGAAGTGCGTTCTCCAACTCTAAAGTATTCATGCCGAGTAATCGAAAATTACTTGGCAGTTGTTACCCACTTCTATTATATTCTGAAATTTTGCATACACCCATACTTTGTTAGGGGTCGGTAACGGGTCTGTGTAATTGACTTCCAGTCGCAAGTTCCCCCTCTCCACCAGATCGAACTGCTGTCCATACGATAGGGTTGGGGTCAGCTCGATGACGAATAGAGTGAAGACATTAATGTACCCTTCACTGCTGAAATGTTTTCCTTCGTTCTCGTACATCTGCCCGGTCCCTTGGAACGGATCACATAACATCTGGCCATTCTTGCCAGTCGAATCTAGGTTGTAGAAGTAGGCAGGAATCTGTTGCCCGTCCACGAACAAAGCGAGGTAACTGGTGTTGTAGTTCTTGAAGTTGTGTGAATTCTTTGCAAAACTTCCATTGAAAGCATCGTTGTCTGCGCATCTCACCACAATGCGTTTCGGTAACTGTCCCCAAAATAAATTTTCTTGTGTCATGCTCAGATGTCCTTTTGGCACCGAAAACACTTTATTTTCCACGTGGTCGATGGGATATTTTGTTGTGGCTTTAGCCAGTACTTTTCGTGTGCCATTCCCAAGAACGAATGAAGCCTCTCTTTACGCACAATCAAGGATACGTCTAGAATTTTGATCTTAGAGGTTTTGGCATCATCCTCCAAGGCGAATGTGTCTTTGGATCTGTTCATTTTAACATGAACATAATTCCGTTCAACAGGTAACGTTTTTGATAAAAAAACATGTCCAAATGTAATCCAGTCATGTCAACGGCTTTATTTCTTTCTGTGAATGTCTTTCTAAAAATCCTTTGTTTTCTTCTGTCAGATCTTCCATGTGTCTGAACGTTTCCTTGTACCATAAGGCATTAGTCAATTGTCACTTATTGGCATTTGTGTAGACACGGTAGTAATAAGTATTATTGGAAGACGACACTAATTTCTCATTCAAACTGATGTTGATTTGACTAAATAGGGAATGCATCCGTAAATTAACCTGTTCCACTTTGGCATCCGGCGCACTGGGTGCCCATTGGAATCTACAACACCGCCTTAACATACAGATATTTCTGTGCTTGATTCAAATAATCGTCTCCTAAGCCCAAGTGTTAAACTCTATCGGTCCACTGTTTCATATAGTCGCCAATGGTCTGTGTTCTATCCATCGTCCATGTTCTACATTCGTCTGCGTTGGTGCTATGGAAAACAAGTCGAGTTCGCTATTGACACAGCCACAAGATATTTCGCTGAAGAGAGACATCAGAAGCGAGAACGTCTTACGTCTTCATCGTTCGCTTTCATTTTTTCGATTTGCTGGCACCGCGTGGTGCACGCCTTTTTATACCCTTTCTGTCGGGTGGCTTTCGCCCACCCGCCTCTTCGTTCAAAGCACCCACACCTGCCTCCTGGAATCTCTCGATCGCGACTTGTTTCACATTTTTCTCTTCGATGACATCCTCGGCAAATGCTTCTCCTTTTTTCACAAGTTGTCTCCCCACGGTACTGGCTGTAGTTTTCAATGGGGGTAACACAGCGCTCTTCAGTCCTCCAGTATACTACCCAAACCATAACCACTTCTAGAAAAAGCTTGTTGATCGTTCCCGGTTTGTTTCGTGTAATAATCTTCGTACAGTTTGGCATTACAATATTTAGTCATGTTTAAGTGAAATGACGAGATCTATAGTTCAGAAATGAAGTCTCACTGTCACCTTCCAAAACTTGAA